>BSYR01000019.1:19297500-20638333 GCA_030270665.1 Hibiscus trionum | reverse complement strand
GAAAGGCAGAGAGAGACAAGGGGATTTGGAAGACACTTAGATTTCCCACTTCATGGTTGGTTACTTGTTTGTACATGTTAGTCTCTTCTGTGTTTCGATTTATGGCCATTCCTCTGCCACCACAGAAACCAAAAGTGTAACCTGCAACACCACTGATAGCTAACGAATCTTTTGATGCAGCCACAACTTTTACAACATTTCCATCTCCTTTTTATCTAATCTTGTCTTAAGATAAATCATAAATGGACGTGTTTAATGAACTCTTTGAAGGCAGGTTTCGATTTACTAAAAGTCTCACTAAGATATTGCATGGGATCGTCATGCATAAAACATCAGTGCAGCAGCATTCACAGATTTCAACCAAAAAAACACTGAACCTGTCCTTTCAAATGGAATGTCCATCATAATAACCAACACGACTGAGTTTGCAGACGAAACCAGCACGAGCATGTCGGCTTCTAACTTCTAACTAAGCTCTATAAATTCCCAGCTCAAACCCATCTCATCTCATCTCGTTCAAATGGCCAAAACCAACCTTATTATTCTCGCTGCTTCCCTTCTCCTTGTACTTTTGTTTTCTTATGGAATCACATTCTCCGAGGGAACCCGGGTTTTGAAAGCTGACCATCAGAAAGTGAAGAACATAAACGCTGATGGATCCGCCCGTGTCAATGTCGTCAACGCTGCGTATAGTACCGATGGTTTCCGCCCCACAACACCCGGTCACAGTCCCGGCGCCGGTCACTCTAGGGGACCCACCCGTAATCATAAAAACTGAGATTTTATCACACAATTATTTACTCCTTTTTAAGTACTAGTATCCTATAATATCCACTGTTTGAAATAATGGCTTTCCTATTCATTTGTAGCCTTTTTAATCAATGTCCTAGGCTATCCTTCGGATGGTGAAGTTTATGTAACGATTACAGTTGATAAATAGGTTTAGAGATAATTGAATTTCAACCGTTTGTATGCCATGTATGTTTAATCAAAGGTTAAAAAAACAACAAATATCAAACTTTAAAGCACGCAGTTAAGGATGAAAATCGTCTACCCTTAATTATGTCCTCATTGGTCTCTCCACTTTAAAACAACGTGTTTAGAGTTTACTGTTTAAGGTTTAAGGCTGGGGCTTAGGGTTAGGGTGTAGAGAATTAGGGGTAGAGTGTATTTTTTTAAGGTTTAATGTTTAGCGTTTAGAATATGAAAATTAGGATTATGGCTTAGAATTTAATTTTTAAATATTTTTTAGTAGGGGACATATAAGAAAGCATGATTAGGGGCAAAAGATTTTTACTATGCGGTTAGAGTTCTCAGTTGACACCATTCTCTTAGGTTGTGAGTTCAAAACTCGATAGAAGTAAAATTTCTCTTCTCCCTCCCTTAATTAAAAAAGACAACAACAAATATCACTAGAAATTTAGTTATTATAGTGATTTAGTTTTATTATAAATACTATTCACATATTGCTATCTTTAATATAATACAAAGTTTGGAATTGTTTTTTATTTAAAATAAAAGTTTAGATGTAACTTGAAAAATAGTTTTTAATTTATATATAAATAAAAAGTCCTTAAAAAAGTCATAATTTCACTTGAAATATAAGTTTAATCGGATGTAATTTAAAAGATAATGCTTTTTATATGGGTAAACTACATTAGTGACCACCTAATTATAGGGTTGGTGTCGATTTGACTATTATATATTTTAATTTTGTTTAATATACCACTTAACTATTTAAATGGTTCTAATTAAGCCACCAGCCATTAAAAAAATAAAAAAATAACGAAAAAATTGACGGGATTATTAAAATGCTTGGTATAATTACACATTTGGTCCCTTATATTTATACAATCTATCAATTTGGTCCTAATTTTAATTTAATAAAATAAAATAATTATTTAATTAGGTGGTGCCACCTTATTGGAGGTGGAAAAATGAGAGCAACAAAATCACCCCATCAAGAATTGAACCTGAGACCTTAGATTACCCAATGCATGCACTTGCCATTGAACCAAGCACGCTTTTGTACTTTGGGGTAACACTTAATATATGTCTTTAATGGTTGTTAATGCCCAGAAAAATGAAAGAGAAGAAAATGCACTTGGACGAATTCAAACAAGGACCTTGCTCCACCAAGTGTATGCTTTTTTATATGAAGCACAACATTTAATATATGTCTTATATAGTTTTTAATGCTTGGAAAAAGGAAGGAAATGTGGTTTTAGGAAACTTGAACATAATATTCTTATGATGCATAAAAATATCTAAACCAATTAAATAAATTTAATAATTATATTAAAATTAACAATATTAAATTATGTTTGTAAGTTTGAATTCGCTAAATGAATTTAATATAATTTTTATTTTTAATATAATTATATATGTAATAATTTAATTATTTTTAATAAATATTAAAAGTATTAATTAAGTTAAAAAAATCAATTCAATGATTATATACATGAAATTATAAAAATAAATCTAAAACTGAAAAATATATTAAATTTAGTTTAAAATATAAAAATTTTAAAATGATTTTTATATTAAAAAAATAATATTAAAATTTTTATTTTAAATCGTGAAATAACTATAATTCAAAATATATACAAAATATTCTTAACTTTAATTTAGTTATTAGATTTATTTAATTGGGTTAGATGTTTTTATGCATCATAAAAATATTATATTCGAGTTTCTTAAAACCGCATTTCCTTCATTTTTCCAAGCATTGAAAACTATATAAGATATATACTAAATGTTGTATTTCATATTGAAAGCATACAGTTGGTGCACTGGCAAGCACATGCCTCTTGCACTACAAGGTCCTTGGTTTGAATTCGTCCAAGTGCATTTTCTTCTTTTTCATTTTTCTTGGCATTAATAATCATTAAAGACATATATTAATTGTTGTACCCCAAAGCACAGATGCATGCTTGGTTCAGTGGCAAGTGCATGTCTTAGGTAATCTAAGGTCTTAGGTTCGATTTTTGATGGTTTCGATTTTGTTGCTCTCATTTTCCCACTTCTAATTGAGTGACACGTGTCACCACCTAATCGGAGGTGAAAAATTAATTAAATAAATAAAATAAAAATAATTAAAGTCCTCTAATAAGGTAGTGACACGTGTCACCATCTAATTAAATAATCATTGTATTTTATTAAATTAAAATTAGAACTAAATTGATAGATTGTATAAATATAGGGGGACCAAATGTGTAATTATACCAAGTTTTTTAACAGTCCCGTCAATTTTTCTATTTTTTTAACGGCCGGTGGCTTATTTGGAACCATTTAAATAGTTAAGTGGTATATTTGATAAAATTAAAAATATAGTGGTCAAATCGACATCAACTATATAGTTAGGTGGTCAATGGTGTAGTTTACCCTTTTTATATATAACTAGAGGTACTTCATTCAAACTATTGAAATATTTAGGGGAGTTGTTAGAATTTTACCCAAATCTTTCGTTCACTTAAAAAAGGTTTTAGTATAAATTATGCATGCTTGCTGGCCGGCTGGCGGCGGATTTGTGGTGAGAGAGTGGCATAAAAACGATATCGCGTGCAAATCCCCTCGTTTTGTAAAATTTAACGGTTCAGATCAAACCATTGACAATCTTATCTAACGGTTAAAACCACTACTGAGTTTGATTAAATCTTCTGCTTACACCCTAGCCGCGCTTTCTTTTCTCTTCCCTGAAAATACTCAGATTCAACCTTTTTCTTTATTTTCTTTCGTTCTTTTGGGAAAGAAAGTATAACTCACATTCAATTCAA
Source organism: Hibiscus trionum (assembly GCA_030270665.1). Classification (NCBI taxonomy): domain Eukaryota; kingdom Viridiplantae; phylum Streptophyta; class Magnoliopsida; order Malvales; family Malvaceae; genus Hibiscus; species Hibiscus trionum. The sequence goes on along the minus strand of BSYR01000019.1, from coordinate 20,634,557 downwards.
TAAATAATCAAATCTTTTTATTTTCTTGTGAAAAAAATTAATTGGTAGCGGTTATAGTAATAAAAAGATAAGGATGCAGCAGAACGGTGGTTCGGATTCGCAACCGTCGCAGGAACAACAACCGCCGCAATCACAGACGCAGTGGGTGGCAATGCAGTATCCGGCCGCAGCTATGTTGATGCAGCATCAAATGATGCAACCGCCGCATTTCGTGGCGCCGCCACTTCCACCGCAGCACTACATGCCTTATCACCACCACCAGTACCAGCACCACCCTGGCAACGCGCAGCAAGGATCCGGCGGTGGCGGTGAGAACAAAACCGTTTGGGTTGGTGATTTGCATCATTTTATGGACGAGAACTATCTTCGTAGCTGTTTCGCTTCCACCGGCGAGGTTGTACAAAATCTCATAAACCATATTTAGATGCTTTATTTGGCTAATTTCCTATAATTCATATTTAATTAAAACTTCCCCTGTTTTCAACGATGTTGCATTGTCATTTTTCGCGGTCTTCTGCTTTTATGACTCTTTCTGTTACTGATATCGTTAGTACGGATTATTGATTAATGTGATTGAATCTTCTTTATTCTATTTATGTACATGTAGGGATGCTATAAGGTTACTTGTTTCGCACAATTTATGGAAATGTTTTCAGATTAAATGCATCTCCGTTGTTAATCATAGTTTAGTGTATGGAAATATTTCTTTAAATGGTAACCTTAACAATTACTGTTACAAAAAATTTGTGTCCGTTTATCACTAATCAAATGCCACGATTTAGATGAGTAAAACCGGTAGACTGCGTGATATGATTCTGGATTTGTATAAATGTTGAGCTTAAATTCAAGCTAGAATGTAAGGTTCACACATATTGATGATGACTCTGCATAAATTCATTCCAAGTATGACATGTACTTAAGAAAGAATCTTAAAGAAAAATAGAAATTTGAGTAAAGTTGAGTTGCTTGGCTAACTTCTGTTGACAATTTGGAATTTTTTTGAGCAGATTGCATCGATTAAGGTCATTCGCAATAAGCAGACTGGTTTATCAGAAGGATATGGATTTGTGGAATTTTTTTCGCATGCAACAGCAGAGAAGGTTCTTCAAAATTATAGTGGCATTTTGATGCCTAATACGGATCAACCTTTCCGTCTTAACTGGGCAACTTTTAGTACGGGAGAGAAACGCACAGAAAATGGACCTGATCTTTCCATCTTTGTAGGAGATTTAGCTGCTGATGTTACCGATAGTCTATTGCATGAAACTTTTGCTAATAAATATCCTTCTGTTAAAGCTGCAAAAGTTGTAATTGATGCTAATACTGGTCGATCAAAAGGTTATGGTTTTGTGAGGTTTGCGGATGATACTGAGAGGTCCCAAGCCATGAGTGAAATGAATGGAGTATATTGTTCAAGCAGGCCTATGCGCATTGGTGCTGCAACTCCAAAAAAACCCCCTGCTTATCAGCAACAGTATTCTTTGCAAGGTATTTGACCATTTAACTTGCATTACTTAAGCTTACAAGCATTGATTACCTCTAATTTCTTAAAAATTTATGAGGATTTATGTTTATTGCAAAAGTGCTAATTGTCTACACTTTTTTGACTTGTACTTTTTGCATCTAAATGGTTTCTTTTTCTTCTTTGAGGGTCCTCTGCAGTTCTACATGCAAAAGTTAACTTCACTCTTCCCCCACCTTTCTCCTTTGATAAACCTGCTAAATAAAATGCCAGTTTTCTGTTCTGTTAATAGAGTGTTTTAGTATCGGATTTCGTAAATCTAGCTTTGCATGATTTGCATTGTTAAAGGAATGTCAGTTCTGAGATCATTGCCAAATCTTGGTGCTTATTCACCTGGTTTTATAGGCAGAATTAATTTTTGGTTTCTGTTGTTTAATTCTTGTTCCATCCATTTTTAAACTCTCCCGGCAAAACTACTTGTCACTGTTTAAACTTTAAAGCTTTTTAGGATTTTACTTGACTCTATTCCTTTTTCTGTTCTTGGAAGGTGGCAATGCATCAAATGATGCTTCACCCCAATCTGATGTAGATTCTTCGAACACAACCGTAAGTTTTCAGCTCTTATTACAGCTTTAACTTCTAGGAGAACACCATTCGCAACCCTTCGCTAATCAAATTTATTTTTAGATATTTGTTGGAGGGCTTGACCCAAATGTCTCTGAGGAAGATCTCCGGCAACCTTTCTCTCAGTATGGTGAAATAGTCTCTGTTAAAATACCTGTTGGAAAAGGATGTGGGTTTGTACAATTTGCCAGCAGGTAAAATCTATATGGCTCTATTTCAACCTTTGCCTATAATAGGCTTCTGTTTTTAAGAATTAACCTTGTTTTTCAACAGGAATAATGCTGAGGAGGCATTGCAAAAGTTGAACGGGGTGGTAATTGGCAAGCAAACAGTGCGACTTTCCTGGGGTCGCAATCCTGCAAATAAGCAGGTCTCTTGTTGTATCCATAGTCCCTTTTACTCTCCCTTAAATCATTTATTAAAGCTGTTACTGGAAAGTCTGGTTTTTTTTTTCAGAAACATACATTAGATATAATCTTCATGCTCATTACTTGATAAATCATATTTAATCTATCTTGGGCAATGCAGTTTAAAGGCGGTTATGGTAGCCAGTGGGGTGGAGCTTATTATGGAGGGCAAGCCTATGATGGTTATGGATATGCTTTGCCACCGCCTCATGTCCCGAGTATGTATGCGGCTGCCTACGAGGCATATCCAATCTATGGCAATCATCAGCAGCAAGTAAGTTGAAATAATAACATCAGGGGAAGGAAGTTGTAGCTCTTAGTACGTAGACATTGAAACTAAAGGGGCCCAGAGGCAAACGAAAGCTCTCTAGGTTATGTAGTATTCTAATATTAATAATTTTGACCCCTTAACTGGGGTTTTTATTTTCTAGGGATTTGATTCATTATTTGTTTAATTTTTTTTACGTGAGGTAAAAGAGTAAACTTGGTGTTTGGAATATATATTAGTAAATAAAAAGGTTGAAAAAATGGCATTTTCGCCGTTGTTTAAAGCATTGTTATTTCCTTTGCTTCGATATGATCACATCCTCAGTACTACCAGAAAACAAAGCTTTTAGAGATACAGAAAATAAGCAAGTTTTGTTAATGTTAATTTTGTAATTTTTAGTTGAAAGCAAATTAGGGTTTAGATTATAGTTAGGGTTGTGAATTTTCCTCTCTTTTTTACTTTATTTGAAGCTGAATTGATGGAACATTGTGTCGGTAATAAGTTCCGGCGCGGTCGTAAGATCGGTAGCGGCGCTTTTGGAGAGATCTATCGGGGTACGAACATTCAGACAAATGAAGAGGTTGCCATGAAGCTTGAAAATGCGAAGGCAAAGCATCCTCAGTTGTTAAATGAATGGAACGTATACAGGGTCCTACAGGGAGGAACTGGGATTCCAAGTTTGAGATGGTTTGGATTTAAGGGAGACTATAATGTTCTGGTTATCGATTTGCTTGGACCCAGTCTTGAATATCTATTCAACTTATGCAGTCGGAAACTCTCATTAAAGTCGGTTCTCATGCTTGCAGATCAAATGATCGACCGTGTTGAATTTTTTCATTCGAAAGCATTCCTACATCGGGATATTAAGCCAGATAATTTTCTTATGGGCTTGGGGAAGCATGTGAATCAGGTCTACATCATTGACTATGGTCTGGCTAAGAAATATAGAGACGGTCATCATCAACACATTCCATACAGGGAAAATAAGGATCTGACTGGAACTGCAAGATATGTAAGCATGAATACACACATGGGTATCGAGCAAAGCCGTAGGGATGATTTAGAGTCGCTCGGATTTGTGCTTATGTATTTCCTAAGAGGAAGCCTTCCTTGGCAAGGCCTGAAAGCTGAAAATAAGAAACAGAAGAAGGTTTCTACCTCAATTGAGGCCTTATGTCGAGGTTATCCTACAGAATTTGCATCATACTTCCATTATTGTCGTTCACTGAGATTTGATGATAAGCCAGACTATGCTTATCTCAAAAGAATATTTCGTGACCTCTTTATCCGTGAAGGCTTCGAGTTGGATTATGTCTTTGATTGGACCATTTTGATGTACCAGCAATCAGAGTTGACAACTCCTCCAGCTCGAGCCCTTAGCCTTGGTGCCGGAACAAGTTCTCCCATGCCCCCTGCTATTGCCAATGCTGACAGACACACAACTGGGGAGGACATGCGCATGGATTCCTCTCGGCGGAGAACATCAGGGCCCTTGATAAATTCTGGAAATTATGCAAAACAGAAGAGTCCAGTTGAAAATGATCCATTTGTGGGGCAGTCGGGTGGATCTTCTTCTAGGTGAGTTGCTGTTTCTAGCAGTCGCGATGCTTTTGCTGGTAGTGAGGTCGACCCACAAGGTTCTCGTGCAGCCTATGCTAGCCTTGGAGCATTGCAAAAAAAGTTTAAGCCAACAGAGAAGTCCTGTTGAATCTGCTGACCCTAGGCGGACAATGTCTGCTTGAAATGTGAAGAAACTATGAAGCCGCCCGCCCTCAAGGGAATTGAGGGCCTGCAATTTGAAAGAGATGAGAGAAATAATTACTAAATGCTCAGCTATACGAATTGTTGTAAACCGTGAAATGGTTGATGTACTAATGCATTACCCAACAGAGTATCGGGGGATCGATTTGGAACCGGGTGCAGTGCACACCCAAAGCATAAATTTCAGGGGCATTGTGCATCCTTGTTTGCAATCGTTTCAGGGGCATTGTGCATCCTTGTTTGCAATCGTTTCAGGGGCTCCGCGTTAGTTACATTCATCTTCTCTACTCTCAAATTCTCAACTTCGTTTCTTTTTCCTTTTCTCCTCTCATGCCCCGAAATTGCATTTTGGATTTTTTTTAATTATCACTTGTAATCCAATTTTTTATTTAAAAATAATTGTGAAATATATATTTATAATATAAAATAATCAATGTTTTAGAATTGTGTTGGATCAAATAAAAATGAGCTTTTGAACAAAAAAAAAATGAGCTTAAACAAGAACAAAGATTCGAACTTTTTTCTTCTAATTATGAACTGTGATTGAGAGTTACGATCAAGCTTTAATAGTTCATTTAAATCAAATTATATAATAAATTAAGCAAATTTCACTCATCATGTCATATGAAATACACTATACGAATGTAAAGAGATTGCTAAAAATGTTACAAATAAATACTATGTATATAATTCTGATACTAACTTAGATAATATTTATACAATATCTTTTTCAATAGCATACTTGTACTATTTAAATTGTGTATATGTATAATTGTATAGAAGGTGATTCATACATACAAATAATCATATTTGGCTTTTAAGATATTTGAATTTCTGAAACATGGTCTGTAAAAGTAAAAGAAATTAGAGAGATTAATTGTTGTATCTAGGGGTGATAACGAGCCGAGCTGAGCCCGAGCCTGGCCAGGCTCGGAAACAGTGTAATTGGGCTCGGCTCGGGCTCGAGGCTCGCCGAGCTCGGAATTTTAGGCTCGAGCTCGGCTCGAAAACAATTCTATTGGGTTCGGCTCGGGCTCGAAGCTCGTCAGGCTCGGCTTGGGCTCGTCAGGCTCGGCTCGGCTCGAAATGAAAAATTTTGTTAAATTTTTTATATAAAATATTCGTTAAAAATCCCTTTCATAACCAACACTAAAACGAAATTCAATGACCGAAAATGGGGAAAAAGTGACAAAAATTAGATTAATCCAAATAATCAATAAATATTCTTATAATACAAACACATAATTAAAGAAAATACAAAATCAAACAACAATCAACTAATGAAAGAAAATACAAACACATAATTTATTTTAGTGCATATGTAGATTCTGAGCCTGTTCACGAGCTTTTCGAGCCGAGCCTACCCAAGCTCGGCTCAGCTTGTTAAAGTTTCGAGCCGAACTCGAGCCCGAGTCGAGCACACTCGAACTGAGCTTTGACCGAGCCGAGCCCGAGTAGCTCGCGAGCCGGTCAGGCTCATTATCACCCCTAGTGTATCCGCTCCTTGAAAACAAGTTAAAATTACAAAAATTGATTTGTATAATGTTGGTGTGGAGTGAGTGACACGCTCCCTAGGGAGGAGTGGAGGGGAGAGCGATTTAAATTCAACTCAGATTCTTACAGCCTGGGTGGTGGGACCATCCGACATGGGGAGTGTAGAAATCAAAGTCTTCTAGTGTTGTGGTTTTGGTTTTTCCTTGTTTCTATCCTGATGGTAAATCTGGTGCAACCAAAAGTTAATCAAAAAAGGTTTATGGGCCCCACTTATTCCACTGTCACTTAAAAACGGTTCTTCATGTTTTTCTTCTCAACGTTTTAAACGCTCCAAGTAGGGATGGTAACGGGATGGGTTTGACCACTGCGATCCGACTTGAAGTTTAAATCTCTCGCTTTGCCCTCAATTCGACCAGACTTTAATATTTTTTATTTTCGTCCCCACCCGTCCCGACCTAATAAAATTATAATTCGACTTTGATTTAATGCCGAGTTTTTAATAAGAAATTCGACGCGTTTGAAAAAAAATAATAAAAATAGTATTAAATTTAACATATATATATATATATATAAATGTATCAAGTCGGGTCGGAGAATTTTCACCCCAAATTCGAACCGCCCGCATCGACTTTGTTTCTTTCTAAACCCACCCTGCCTCGCCCCGAACTCAAAAATTAAAAAAATGCTCCCCTATAAGATCGGGTCGAGACCCTTCGAGTCCGGGTCAAATTGCCATCCCTAACTCCAAGCAGTAACCACTAACCACTGCAAAAAGAAAACACAATATTAGTCGATCAAGTATTGTTTGATTTGTATTATTGTTACTATGATAATTATAAAGGTTAAAGTGCTTCAAATGAGAAAAATATTGTGGTTAGGAGTGTTTAGAAATACCCAATCCGGATGACCGACTCGTTGACCCACCAACCCGACTAAAAAAATAGATATTTTTTAAAAGTAGGAGTGCTACAAAATAATCTAACTTTAGTGTTAGATATCTTAAACAAGATCAGAGTTTTAAATATTGACATTGTGAATAAAATAAATTAAATTGAGATAATCTTTTCATATTAAACATACGTAAATATGATCTTGATTAGCCGATTAATGAATTACATACAAATGGTTAAATATCTGTGTCATTCCATTGATATATCCAAAATTTAAAAAGTGAATTTATATATAGAAGAAGATATTTTGGATTCGATTTTCAAATTTGACAGAATTATAAAATCCGGTTTCCTAAACAAGTGCATGAGTATATAAACCGCTTCTCCCTCTTTCATGATGCCATCCCAATCCCATACATGTTCTTCTCAAGTGTTGAAAATGGAAGCAGTGAATGGCTCTTCGTCCTCAACCTCTGAAACTTCTTCTTCTTCTTCTTCTTCACACTCATCTATGTCTGCACTGGCTTCCGACAAATCTTACAAGATCAAGGGTCCATGGAGTGCCGACGAAGATACGATTTTGACTCGGTTCGTCCAGAAACACGGACCTAGGAACTGGTCTTCCATCAGCCGTTATATTAAGGGTCGATCAGGGAAATCTTGTAGGCTCAGATGGTGTAACCAGCTTAGCCCCAACGTCCACCATCGTCCCTTTTCTCAAGCCGAGGATCACACCATCCTGGCCGCTCATGCTACGTTCGGTAACCGGTGGGCCACCATTGCTAGATTGCTTCCGGGAAGAACTGATAACGCCGTGAAGAATCATTGGAACTCCTCTTTGAAAAGGAGGCAACATTGGAAGAGTACTCATCGGGCAATGGAGGGTGGGGAAGCCCCGTCGACTGCGCTGACTCTAGCGCCACCTGGTAGTGGAACTGCTCTGTCGGAGGAGATGGGGAGCCGGCGGAGCTTTGGGATGTAATGAGAGACGTGATAGCGAGTGCAGTTAGAAAGCGTATGAGCTCAACTTTATCATCATGATTGTATTAAGCCAATATGTTTTTTTTTTCCTGTAATTTTTGAGGCTTTGTTTTCTTTCAAGAAAATGTAAGATTTTGTGAATGAATGCCTGAGCTCCATGCATTATTAATCTCGCTGTGTTTTTTTAACAAATTGAAAATTCTGGGAAAACAATGAGTGTTGAGAATTTAATCAGTACTAATAAAGCAAGCAGCACAAGACATAATATATCTACTTCGTATTCCTTATTACATGTGCAGCTTAGATGTGGACAACCTCGGATGATATTAGAGTGGCAAAACAGGGGCTAACCCATAATAAAAGTTGCACACACTTGCTGAAAACATGTGGGGAAAGCTTTTCAAACCAGATTCATTTTATTAAAGCTATCTCACTTTACATCACCAACTTGTGATTTTTTTTATTTATTTATCATTTGATATGTTTTAAATGTGACAATGCCCTCAAAAAGAGGATGGTTTCAACAAGGTTAGCTTTCCAGGTTTGTTTGGTTTGTGGTAAAATGGAAAGATAAAAAAAAAGGAAGTAAGAAATGAAAAAAATAAACGGTTACGGCTACTAGTGGATTGATAGCAATTACATTAATTGATAGATAATAGTGAATTACATTAATTGACTTTATTAATTGAAGAAATAAAGTGTTGTATAAGTACATGATTATATCCAATATTTGTTTGAATTATTTACTGGTTATCAATATTTGATATTGATTAGGAACAAAATTTTTCTACCCTTTTGGTCCCCATATGTATGTTCTAACACTAAAAATTAAATTGTAAAATATGTTTGATTTTGATATAACAAATTATTCAATGACTGATTTACAAAAATAAATAAATTTTTAAGTACTAAAAAATTTCACTCAAAGTCAAAATTTAAACCCAAAAAATTTCTAAGTGTTTCAAGCCAAACATAACATAATCGCCCAGGCGCATCGATATGCCCTATAGTGTTTCGATACAGCTTTTGACTACTGGAATTTTAATTGAACACGTCGTTTCGATACGGCTTAGCCCGTTTCGATACGATGTTCCGATACGGCTTAGCCCGTTTCGATACGATGTTCCGATACGGCTTAGCCCGTTTCGATACGATGTTCCGATACGGCTTAGTCCGTTTCGATACGATGTTCCGATACGGGCTTGCCCGTTTCGATACAGCCTTCAACCTGAGATGTTTTAAAAAAATGTGAGTTTCGGTACAACACGTCAGTGTACCGATACGGGGTCTTAAGATTTTTAAAATCTTTGCATTAAAATTTTCAACGTTGAATGTCAGTTAAAGCTTCAAAATTCAGTTAACCCATATCGATACGGTTATGTCTATTTCGATACGCCTTTGTAAAAACAAGTTTTCCGTTTCGATACGACCTTAAGGCGTACCGATGCAATTTTTCAAAGATTTTTTTCTCATATGTTAGTGAGCAAAATTCGTACCGGTACGACCTAGCCGTTTCGATACGACCCTCATTTTACACTAAGATCGTTTCGATACGCCTTCCCGCGTATCGATACGCCCATGCATTTACTCTTACAAAGGTTAGTTTCTGTCTTACATGTACCGAAACGGGTCTCCCGTGTACTGATACGCCATGCCTGAGAAGTACATTTATTGCGGAAAAAATGGTCTCCAATGGTTTTATTTATGATCTCAGCTACCCAAACAGTTAGAAATCGATGAGGGGTATAAAATCAAGACTCAAAAGCTACAACAACAACTATTGATCAAGTGAGAAGCATTCAAGCAAAAATCTAATATCTTTAAGCCTTTTAGAGTCAAATCGTTGTACCCAACTTGTATAATTTTATTGTAATAATTTATTTCAAGTTTGGGTATAGTGCACTTGTAATTGGGTAACATATAAGCCTTTTTGGGGGGTCAATTTTAGTTTGCCACAACTTCTTGTAAAAAAGTGATCTTGATCAAGATTTGGATAGAAATTTTGATCGATTTGTAATGGTTTCTTCCTAAGGCTAGAAAAGGTTTCTTCCTGGATGAAATACATCATCCTTTACCACTAGGACCACTCCACGAGTTAAATATTTTTAATACAATATTATTAAGCGTATATGAATGCATATATATTAATTTTTTATTTATGAAATTATTTTTAATATAGTTTAATTAATTATTAAATTTAAATGACATTCGAAGCATATGTATTAAACTCATCTATTCAAAAAAAAAACAATTATTTATATTATATATGAGAATATGTCTTACTTCAAAGATATATGAATCATTTAAATACAATATAATTTTGTGAATAAAAATGTATTTTTTTTCTCGATAATATATCCATGTTCAGGGTGTGAGGCTACCCCTCCCAATAATATTATTTCCATCATTTGAACTCGCGTACTTGCCTTACGATTTCAATGTATTTTCTACCTTTTGTACATTTCTATTTCTTTTAACTTTCTACTTTAACAATCAACTTTCAACCCTACTGAACAAATATGCTTTCTCGATTATATTAATATATTTGATTAGCCAATTGACCAAATATAATTGCTCGATAATATATATTTAATTGGTTAAATTATATATGTAACACAAAATACTATCCAAAAGAATCAAAAGATTTGAAATGTTATATTTTGGTCATCGAAACAACCGATATATAAAACGGATAACATGAACGTGTGGAGTGAGCTCAGTGATAAAGGATGATGTATTTCATCCAGGTGACCCGGGTTCGAGCACCATGTGTGCACAGTGTACGTGTACGTTGTTAAAGGGCTAAAAAAATTAAACAATACTACCTTATAATCACACCAGCATATTTGAAAAAAAAACGGATAACATGATTTAGTGGCAGTCTTAACATTGTTGTAAGCACCAACCATAACCATTATGAGGATAGCAACAATAGCCCAGACATTTCCGATGCAAAAAAAGCAAAGCAAACCTCTCAATAAGTAGCAGAATGAGCTTAGGCAGGTCAATTGCATCTGAAATGGGTTGGTGGAGAGGAAACAATCAAAACTTGGAACTACAGGACCGGAAGACAACATTATTTATCAATAAGTTCTTGGGCAGATCAAAATATTGAAGAAAACAAGAGATTTACATAATAGTCGTCAAACGCTAAGAACCTTGAAACCCTGACACACAAATGGTGACTCTTTGATACCCTTCCACAAGAAAAGACTACCAGAACTTGCAATATAAAAAAAAAAGATGAACAACAATTGTCTCCAACTGCCAAAAATCCAGCATTTTTCACTTCAAACCTTTTCCATGACCTGGCCAACTAAAATCCTCATCAAAGACTCGGCTTCATGCGTCACGCTGGAGGGAGAAGAATAAGAAGCAGTAACAGAGGGAGGTCGAGAGCGCTTGGAAGATTTTCGGGTGCCACCACCAACGGGAACGTTACGAAGAGCCCCGCCTTGAGTCCAGTAACGACGTGAGTGTAACGCCATGGTTCGAACTAAACGCCTGAAAAGGAAAGGAAACAATTTAGAATTATAATGGGGTGGATGCTTGTGAAAATGGGGGGAGAATGAGATGGGTGTTTGGCTTAAATAAACAGGCCTCACCTCACTGTATAATGTGAACTGTCTTTTGCTCTGGTTTCAGTGCTCAGAGTCAGACCTGTATTGCTTGACTGAATAGGGTTACGTGTAGGACCCTCAGCAGTCAGCAGGGCCCGAGTCTTCTTATAAGTTACATATAGTTATGGATGGAAATTTTCTTTTATTTTTTGTGTTTCTATTTATCCCCTAAGTTTAAAATTAAATTTAAGATTTAAAATTTAAAATTTTAAGTTAGAGTTTATAGTTAAGGTGTATTTTTAAAGTATAAAGGGTAAGGTTTAGAATTTAAAATTTAGAATTAGAATTAGAATTAGAATTTTATAATATTTTTTAGTATTAAAACAAAAATAAAGGCACCAAATAGTGTAAGAAATTTTTTATCCCTACTATATTGACTTTGGCAGGGTGTTTACATGAGTATTCAGTGTAACGGAAAGCTGGAAAGATGGCTTGAATTAGTAGAGTATTACTTTCACATTGGTATGGGATTGGGATGTTTCCATGAATATTTGATCTTCATCCTTCCATTTTGGTCCCTCAACACTATTCCTCCTATTTCAATCACAAATACAGGTTCAGAAAATGGTCGTATCATTTGATTATCAACAGTTTAATGTTGGAATTCATTCACCCCTGGTTCTTGCTGTACACACATTTTTATGTACTTTTTATAATTTATGTTTAGTGTTTTTATTTGAATTTTTTTTGACAAGGGTAACTGAATATTAGTAAAAAACCATGAAAGATATTACTAGTTGTAGTAGAGCGTTAGGATGTTCTCTATTTATGAGCGCAAGTGCACACTCTTGTCAAGTTAAAGTATAAAAAAATATCGTCTCTCACAGGGATTAGACAGCTTGGTTCGAATTGTTGTTCCTGCACAAGGAAAAATAAATGCACAATTAATTTGATTGTTGAGAAGAAAACTAAAAAAAAAAACACAAGTAATTAAAAGAGAAGAAATCAAGTTGATAGAATGGGCAGAGTTATGCTGCTGCTTAGTGTAAAACTACGTTGAATAAGAAAAATTGTTTTGCGCTGCCAGACTTTGTTGCCTCGGCGGGGGATGGCAGGTAGACTGCAGAGACCCTCTCGCTGCCTCGGCAGGGGAATGGAACTGTGTCTCAGCGACAAACTCGGCAGAACTACAAGGTTCGACAGAAGGCTTCTAAAGTGATCCCGCTTATGTCTAAGTCAGAATTCTGTTGATGCCCACTGCAGATAATACCAGTCGCGGCATGAATCGTGCAAAGACAACAATGTTAGCTCGTCAACTAATCTTTCGCCTTAATTGAAAACTATGAAGAACATGGAATAAGTAAACCATGAAGTTTTTTTTGCAAAAACAAACTTAAAATCCTAAACAACCGTTCTCAAACTAATTACAACATAACCCAAACCCAAGAAGAATTTTAGAACATGTTGGCGACAAGAAAACCTAAACTATGCCTAAGGAAAATGTAAGCTATTTTGAATTAGAATTACAATAGGTATATATAGGCACTAGCTAGGTCTAGTCCTTTTTGAAGTAAAAGTCTTCAAAGTAGCTTTTTACATTAAATGTGGCTTTGTTGAGTGGATCAAAGGATTGATCAAAGTCAAGAGGGGGTGAATTGGGTTTTTAAAATTTAGGAAGTGAAGTGGAATGAATAAAAATGAAGAATAAGGCAATTATAGTGGTTCAAGTTCCAAATGAACTCTACATCCACTACCTTAGCTCCCACTAAGGATTTTCCAACAATTCCACTAATTGATCTTCCTCTTTTCTAGGCTTAGGAGGAAACCTTAACAAGACCAGTCAATTTTCTATCCAAAATTGACCAAACCCTCACTTGGTTACAAAGAAGAAATTGAAGGCAATAAGAATATCTCTCAATACAAATTTGCCCCTTTGAATACAAGCACTCAACCTAAATTGAAATACAAGATAAGAATTTCACTCAATACAATTTAAGATTTTACAAGAATGAGAATTTAGGCACTTGAGCTTGGATTTTTTTGTGTGTAGATGTTTCTCTTGGATGCAATAGTTGTTGCTGGTCTTTAATAGGCTTGTTTTTATACCCTCTCCATTAATTCTAGCCGTTTGGGTGGTTAAGGAATTGATTATAGCCGTTGGAACCCTCTCTTTTCACCATAAATGCACTTCTACAGCCTACCGTATCGGTACTCGAGGAAGCGTATCGATATCTGTCTCAAAAAAGAAAGAGTCGTTGCACAAATACAAGAGAGGCGTATCGATACACGTTCAGACGTATCGGTACATGTTAGGGAACCGTTTCGATACGGGTAAGACTGTACCGATGCAATTTTTCCAACATAGCTCACTGGAGGAATTCGTATCGATACGAGTAAGAGCGTATCGATACTTATTAACCACCTCTTTAAAAATTGGTTACCTACCAACTAACAAAGCAACGGTAAAAACATTTAAGGCTCTGAATTTAAAATTATTTTTAAACAGTATCGATACGAGTGAGACCGTATCGATACGCGATTCAAACTCCTTAGGATTTTATAGAGAGAGCGTATCGATATAAATGGAATCTGTTTCGATACGGTAAGGGGCGTATCGAAACGTTTGTCTCTAGTAGCCAAGTTTGTAAATGTAACCCCCTCGTCCCAGTCTGGACGACTGACCGGTCCGAGCAAGTCACACGGGGAAAACCGAAGTGAAACCCGTTAAGGTCCCGCCTCGGTTAGCAACCCTAGGAAATTTTCTTCAATTATCTTGTCTAGATGGATCATTAAATCCTGTGTGTGAAACGACTTCGGAAAAAAGAGATTAAAACCACGCAGACGGAACGTAAGTTAATTTAAATTTACTATGTATTCAAGTTAGTCCGTTTTCTTACGTACGCGCCCAAACCAAACATAAATGACTATAAACAAGGCTCACGAGGAAGCACACAACAACCCGGACCCAAGCCCAACACTTGAGGACCTTCAAAGATGCCAAAAGCCCATGTTACAGGCCTGTGTTTCGAAATAGGCTTGCCCGTTTGATACAAAGGCCCCAGTTTTAAAAGCCAGACTACCCTTACCGATACGGCCCACCCCGTTTCAGTACAGGGTCCTTTTTCGCCTAGACGTTCTGAAACACGTTCCGAAACATTCCTTCACAGTAGCCAAACCGTTTCGGTACGTGTATCGAAACAGGGGTTCACAGTAGCCAAACCGTACCGGAACGCGTTCCGATACGGGTATCCCTGGAACCACACCTATTCTAAAACCACCTTACCCGTTCCGAAACGCATGCAGTCTGTGTGTTTCTAAAAACCAGTTTCTACATCTCCAAAAGTTCCTATACGACCCCAAGACCTCAAGAAGCCAGATACATCAAGCATACACCAACTCTAGAGGCGTACACCCTACTACAAACATGTCCGAACACTTAGCATACATAAAGAGGCCATTCAAGGGGAATCAAGCATTCACCAAAATACATTACATATCAAGTCTACATGCCTTTAAACAAACACACATAGCATTCATGGAAAATGGTCATAATGCCTTCAAAACACAAAGTATTTAAGCAACGTTATAAACTTGGTTTACAATCCACGACATAGAAGCATAAATATATTCAACATAGTATCATCACTCAACATGCTAGAACATCAACAAATCAAACTAAGGAGTTTGGCACTAACTCCATCCAAGTCTAGCACCCTCATTGTCTAGGCATTATTACAAAGAATTAAACCATACTTGAGCTACTTGAGAACTCCGAAAAGCTCCTCCCTTGCCCACTTGCCTCCCGTAACTCTAACGATCTGTATGTTGGAAAAAGGAGAGCGTAAGCTTGGAAGGTTAGTGAGCGAAGCTCTAAAAACTCATCAATCATGCAGTTTTCAAAACACATTTCTTAAATGATAAGTAAACCATTTAAATGCACGAAATGTAACACAACTACATGGTTTGCACATGCACAACCATAACACGGTGGGACCACACATCACCGTTCGACTAGTAGTTTTCTGATGGGACCACACATCACCTTACTCTTCTACTAGTCACTACCGGTGGGACCACACATCACCGTAGTTACGAAAACCATCACGTGAGGCTTGACACCAACAATGACTACACAACAACATCAACGAAAGCAAAGAAAATCCACAAACCACACACAATATCTCAACAATTGTTCATGCATCAACACTTAACAGCCAAGGCAAAGTTAGTGAACTTACACTTGAGTTTAGGTTAGCCCTCTAGGCTCCACCCAAACCCCCAAGAATCCCTTTTGAAATCAAATCAAGTTCAAAACATTTTCACTCACCGGTGAAGCCCAACCGGAAGCCAAAACACCAAACTCAAGTCTCCAAATTCCCCGGAATCGTGCCCGAAGCTTCTCCGATGGTTTCCCTTGATTCTAGTCAATCAAAAACAATATATTGCTCAACCAAATCATCACCAAACGCTGTCACAACCACAAGCTACTACCGCAAGCCAAATTCTTACAATTTCAAACCAAAGCCAATACCATAGACCCCATTTTCGTACTCCCACCAAACCCAGCAGAAAACTACTAATTCCAACACCCAAAACACCTTCAAAACATCTCCCTAACATTGTTATAACATCAGCCCCACTCTCCAACATAAAACCACACTAAAAACCCAAGTTTTGACACTTTTAAAATACCCCAAAAAATCTATTTCGGGATTTTTGCTAAAAACCCCTCATTTCGAGATATAATGTACCTTAGGCCAAGATTAGTTCAAAACTTAACTCTACAAATAAAAAACAAGCCAAGAGACCATTAAAGTTTCACCCTTTTCTTTCAAAGCTTTGAAAACTTGAAATTCTCTACAATGATATTTTACAAAAAACTAAAACCATCAAAGTGCTAGGAACGAAGAGGAAAAGTCAAAAATGGCCTTACCTTTTTGAAATCACTTGAAATGAGGGTGGGATTTGATGGAATAGTGACAAGAGGTTTGGGGAGGTTTTAACGTGAAAGAGGGGTTGGAGGAAGAAGATGGTGAAATGTTTCAAAAGACTCCTTTTCTCATCTTTTCCATTGTTTCAAAAATTACAAGTTTGCCATTAATGAAAACCAAACATTTTTAATTTAAACCAAAGCTTAGTTAAAATTTTAAAACGAATCCACGACTCAAACCCACTTTACACGAGTAACATTCGACCCCTAAACCTGAGGCGTTACAGTAAAAAAGGTATCGATACACATAAAAGTTTTTGAGCAATTTGGCCTTGAAACACTTAGAAAATATTTTGGAGTTTGAGTTTTTCACTAGAGCAAAGCCTTGTTGATTTGAAAACTTTTAGGGGACTTAAAAATTCATTTCAAGTTTTACAATTTGGTCTTTAAAACACTTTGTTATATCAAAATCAAACATAGGTTTTACAATCTCCCCCTTTTTGATTTAACAAAACCAAAGCTTAAAATTTTTAAGTCTTTTGGAAAACAACTCCCCCTTAATGTTAGCTAGGTAAATTTTAAGTTTAAGTTTAAGTGAGCTTGTGAACTTTCCTCTCCCCATTTTTGTTAGATCAAAAATAAGAGACATAGTCTATAAAGGCATAACTATAAACCAAGCAACATGTAATAGATAAACATTAAGTTCATAGATTAAAGAAACATCAAAATAAAATCCAAGCAGTAGAAATCAAAGCATAGGTTTTAAACTTAATCCTAAAACATAAAATAAAGTGCATAAAAGGAAATCCTAAGATGACATGAATGAAATGCAAAGATAAATCTACTACTCGTCTCCATCACCATCGTCTTCATCTTCATCTTCATCGGCATCATCGTTCCTCCTTGATTGACGCCACTCATTATGGAAGGCCATAAGAGAGATATTCATCAAATTGTGTCCGACCTCAATAGAAAAGATACGTTTCTCCACATTAGTCATGCGATCTTCTAAGCTTGTGAAGTGAGTATCAATGGCGGCAAACCCCGAATTCATGACTTGATCCATAGAAGCAATTTCCGTGCGTAAGCCCGTGAATTGTTCATTAAGGTAGGTCATGAGAGAATCCATGGATAGAGGAGGAGGAGCTTGAGGATTTGCATTCTCTTCGGGAATTGCATTCAAGGAAGCTCGGAAAGGCGAAGCCAATTACCATTGAAGTAGTGAAACTTGCCCCGAGAAAGAGACCTCTCATCAATAGGATCGGTGAGACTCGTCGGATAGTCATGAGAGCAATTAATCTCAGTCTTAGTGAAGAAATAGCTCAAAGTGGCGCCATAGGTGAATGAAGTAACACGAGATGTGTGACGATGTTGCACGAGAAAGACAATCTCCGCAAACATGATGCGAGCAAGGTTAGGTTGATTTCTCTCGCGAAAGCACCTAGTCCAAAAGTCATCAACTTGGCGGATGATTGAGTATTTTCCTCCGGAAGGCCTAAACCACCAAGTGATCATCAAGTGCAAGATGCGGTCTTGAGCATTTAGAACGATCACGAAACCCCCCAAAACATGTCCAAGAGAATTTTCATCTTCGATACCCTCATCTTCAAACCCCAAAACATCACAAAGGGCTTGAACGTCGACGATAATTTTCTTGCCCATGAGATAAGAGTTGACAGCAATGACATTACCCTCAACATTGGCGACACATTTAGCATTGGCATAAAAGATCAAAACCAAGTTTCGAAAGAAAAACCCTAGAATTTATAGAAAATCCATGTACTTCCATTCTTGGAAAAAAGGTAAATAAGCAAACTTGAAACGCTCTGAATTGAGAAAAGGAATGGAAATTACCCTCTCCGGTCGAATCTTGTAATTTTGAAAAGATCGAAAATAGTTGAGTTCACCGGGAGTTCTAAACCACCTTTGATAAATCAATGTCAAATTCGGACGAGTGCCATTGCCGGGAGTTAATCCTTCACCAACTTCGCTTGTAGTACGTGCTCTCTTTTTAGGTTCCATAGTCTAGAAAAATTGATTAAAACAATATGTGTATGCATTAATGTTCACATTCAATCCCATGGATAAACCAATAATCAAGGTAGAGAAAATTTTTGAAAAATAAAACAAGGAAAATTAAAAAAAAAACTTTTGAAAGAACAAACAAAACAAAAAGATTTAAAAACGAAAATCATAAAGAAAATAGAAAGAAAAGAAGTTTTTATACCTTGATATTGAGATAGGGAGGAATGGATGAAGATTTTGCACCAATTGATGGAGAGCCTTAAGACTTGGCTTGATTTTGAAAAACCCTCAAGAAACTCCAGGTTTTGTGATGAAAATATGAGGGATTGAGAGGCTTTTTATAGATGAAAATCGGGTAGGGTTTTGAAATAGGAGTTTTGTTAAAAGTGAAAGTCTTTTAATGCCAATTAATAGATTCTGCGCGATCGAGATCGATAAGCCTAAAGGGTGTATCGTTACGGGGGTACAATGGTAATTCCCTGGAACCACGTATCAAGGAACTGCATCAAAATGACTGTCATCCGTATCGAAACACTCACAACTCGTATTGAAACAAATTTAATTGTATCGATACCTGCAAGAGAGAAAATGCGATCAGGAAAGCTAATGAAGGACTCGTATCGATACGCATAAGGCCGTATCAATACCCTATGCCCAAAAATGCACTTTTGGTTACAAGAACAACCAAAGGCTCGACTTTAACATCTCCTAAATGTATGTGGATGATGTATAAGCAGATCTAAGCATATTCTAATAGAGGCATACTCCCCCTAGCTATAGGCATGGTTTCTATCAAGATCAACAACACATAAACATGCATTTTCACAAGATCAAGCAAATTTTAACCTCAAAAAGAGTCCTAAAGGGTCAAGAAGATAGGCTAGTTAGACCTAACTCTCTCCTAAGGGACCAAAAACGCTCTTTGTGTAAAGGTTTGGTAAAAATATCCGCTAATTAGTTCAAGGTGTCAACATACTCTATAACAACATCTTGTTTAAGGACATGATCTCTAATGAAATGATGCCTTATCTCTATGTGTTTGGTTCTAGAGTGTTGGATGAGATTTTTGGTGAGACAAATTGCACTAGTGTTATCACAGTTAAAGGGTATGGTTTCTACTTTAACTCCATAATCTAAGAGTTTTTGCTTCATCCAAAGGACTTGAGCCCAACAACTCTCTAAGGATATGTACTCGGCTTTGGTGGTAGATAAAGCTACACTATTTTGTTTCTTAGAGAACCAAGATATGAGCATACTACCTAAGAATTGGTAAGTACTGGAAGTACTTTTCCTATCTATTTTACAACCCTCATAATCTGCATCCGAGAAAGCATAAAGGTTAAAGGTTGAGTCTCTAGGGTACCAAAGACCTAAACAAGGAGTATCTCTAAGGTACCTAAAGATCCTTTTTACGACTATAAGTTGAGACTCTCTAGGACTAGCTTGAAACCTAGTACACAAGCAAACACTAAACAATATATCCGGTCTACTTGCATAAGGTAAAACAATGATCCAATCATAGAGCAATAAAGCTTAGAGTCAACACATTTACCTCATTCATCTTTTTCAAGCTTTTTAGATGAGCTCATTGTTGTAGCTTGAGGCTTTGCTTGCTCCAAGCCAAACTTCTTGAGCATATCCTTGATGTACTTAGCTTGATTTATGAAGGTGTCATCCTTCCTTTGTTTGATTTGGAGTCCCAAAAAGATAGAGAGCTCCCCTATCATGCTCATCTCAAATTCACCTTGCATTAACTTAGCAAACTCTTTGCAATAACATTCATTAGTAGAGCCAAAGATAATATCATCAACATATATTTGCACTACTAAGATGTCATTTTTATATCTTTTTATGAAAAGTGTAGTGTCCACCTTACCTTTTTCAATTAAAAAGTTTGAAAGCCTTTTATACCTAGCCCTAGGAGCTTGTTTTAAACCATAAAGGGCTTTGGTTAGCTTAAAAACATGATTTGGAAATTTTGAATCATCAAAACCCGGTGGTTGTTCCACATACACTTCTTCATTTATAAAACCATTTAAAATACACTTTTTACATCCATTTGAAAAAGCTTAAAATCATGATAACATGCATATGCAAGCAACATCCTAATAGCTTCCATTCTAGCTACGGGTGCATAGGTTTCATCAAAATCTATTCCTTCTTCTTGAGTGTAACCTTGAGCAACTAGCCTAGCTTTGTTTCTCACTATGTTACCACTCTCATCTAGTTTATTCCTAAACACCCATTTAGTTCCTATAGTAGATTGATTACTAGGCCTTTCAACTAATGTCCATACATTACTCCTCTCAAATGTATTTAACTCGTCTTGCATGACCATAATTCAAAATTCATCTTTTAATGCTTCTTTAATATTTTTAGGCTCAATGCATGAGATAAATGCAACATGATTAATTAGTTTGAGAGAGGATCTAGTAGTTACCCTTTGGATGGTTCACCCAAGATTTCACCACCTTTGACATAGTTGAACTCCCATGGGTAAGATACCTCATTTTCCTCAAGATCCAAGTCCTTCAAGGCTTCAAGAGGTGGGTCTTATGCATCTTCTTCTTTAGTTGGAATCTCATCCACTTTTGATGATTCTCCACCATTATTAGCTTCTATGATCCCTACATCATCATCATCACAAGAATCCTTCCTCGGAAGGAGGTTATCATCGAAAACAACATGTATAGACTCTTCCACTACTAAATTATTTTTTATTAAATACACGATAGGCTTTAGAGTTTAAAGAATACCCTAAGAAAATAGCTTCATCACTTTTGGCATCAAATTTACCTAAGTTGTCTTTTCCATTATTTAAAACAAAACACTTATAACACCCCTCACCCCGGGTTAGAGGCAAGGAGCGTTATATTAACTTAAACAGTTTCGGATTAATAGCGGAAGGGGGGTTTTATCAAATTCATGTAATATTATTTTTTTTCCTTTCGAATACAAACATATAATTTAGCTATCTTATATTCATTTACTACCCATGTACAATCAACCATATCAATTACAACATTATACATTTATCATACAAAATCTCATATCATAGTTTCTATTGGCATTAAGGTGAGTTCATCCAATTCGATTTCCAACTTATAATTTAAGACCAAATCTAATTGAATTACAAGTTGCATATAAATTAACATATACATTTGTACTATACATTAAATTTCTAATTTCCATTAGCTACACTTCAATCGAGTGAGTTCATTCCAATTTCTAATCCAATTTGAAAGTCATTACTCAATGTCTAGGCAAAATTATCTAATTAAATTACCAAACTTGTAATTTACTCATCAACTAGTTAAGCTTCCAATTTCATTCGAATAGTATATACATTTAATCTCATCAAATTATAATCCAATTACAAATAATTCCAATCCATTCGAATGGCACCTTAGCCATTCCAATTTGAGTTCAACATAGCATTTAACATCATTACAAATGATAAGGTTAATCGATTCATACATCATATATATATATATATATAATCATATCCGAATTATATCATCCATAGCTTTTTTATTTTCCCTTGTACAAAATATACCCGGGGTACTATCACGGCTAAACCTAAAGGTTGCCTATACAAAAAGAAATTCCCACAAAAAGAATTAAGCCCCAAATATATACTTGGGCAATCTATACCCCAAATATTTACCCCTTACATACATATCAAAATAGAGGGAAACATATTAGAAAAGTTCATATTGAACCAAAGTAATAATTCATAAACATCACCATCGGACCGAACTGAACTAACATGCAGAACGCTAGGCCACCCAACATAAGCACGACAAAGACAGGGAAAATCATACTTAATCTTCGTGTGAGTAGAATACGGGTGGAGGTCGACAATGCTAGAACCTGAAATTTAGGGGAAGTAAGGAAGGGTTCGAGTGATAAATACTTCTCGTACTTAGTGAGGAAACCCTAATCTATTCAATTTCCCTTTTAATTTCTTATGATCAAACAATGTGTTTCACTTTGCACATTAGCTCGTTCGAATGTTTCAAGCAATACCACTAATTCACAATTAATGGATACACACTAGCAATCATTCGAATATATGCATAGTGACATGTAATTACATTCGAATGTAAGAAATTTCATACCAATCATATCATAGATATACATACAAGTCATGAAACCCAATTTAATCTATCCAATTATCAATCCATCATATTCGAATTGCATAGTATAACAAGAACAATAATTCATGAGATTTCAACATCATGTTCGAATACTCCAATTGAACCAATTTCATGAATTCAATTTAAACAATCACATTTAACAAGCAGCAGCAATCTGTAGTAGATAATTTATTTATTTCATAATTCGAATTTAACTTGCTGCCATCTAATTAAGAGAATTACACCCAATCAAGTTCAATTTCAGATTTCATTTCTTTACTTTTCATATTATTTCAATTAGCAATGCCTTGGATAGTAGAGTATGCTAGGTAATCAAGTCACATGTAACTGAATTTGTGAATCAAAATTCACCATGTAATAGGTACCATGTACCAAAATCGTGTCAACATATAACATATCATAATGTCCGCAGACATTAAGCAAGAAGGTACACTTACGTACCACAATATCGAGTACACTAACGTACCGATTTTCTTATCGAGCTCAGACTCTAGGCTAGTCGTACTACCTGGACAGACTATACACACCAAGGGCTTTGCTTATTGACATTTAATTTAAGTCATATCATTATTCAAAAATTTTCAGAATTTGCTTCTCAATCCTTCGATTGAAATCATGAAATTTCAATTCAATCTAACATCATCAAATCAGCATATCTATCATCCAAATTCAAGTCACATAGTTCAAACCACATATCACAACTCACATTCCAATTGAGCTTATCAAACACATATATACATGGCATCAATCAATTCGATTAACATTGATAATTCGGCCAACATATTAACAAGGCTAATAATCAGAATTTCACTAATCGAAAACAGTCCAATAGACATAAATTTCAATTCGAAATCAGCACAGCAAACATCATGTTTCAATTCAAGCATATAATTCACCAAAATTCACATATCACATGCATAAAATTATTTTCCCATTAATCCTTCTTCCCTTACTAAAATCAGATAATTAATTAGTCCAATTGCATGCTTAACATAGATAAAATCAAATTAAGGCAGTTGAGACTCTAATCCCAACTCTAAAGTCGTTTCACTCACAGTTCACCGAGCTAATTTTGTATCCGAATGCCCTTCGCTCGATCCGAAGCCGTCCCCGGTGCAATTTCCTCTTCGACTCTTTTGCTTCTAGGATCTAAGGCATTCAAGCCAAACAATAGGAAATTTTTAGAATACATTTTGAGGCTGAATTTTATATTTTTATTCAAAACAGTCCCTATACTTTTACGGTTCAATTCGACTAATTCCCATTTTTCTAATTTCTTTAATAAATCACTTAACCTTCGAATTGATCACTAAAATTGGTGGATTTCACATCCTACAGATTTCTAATCAATTTATTAACTCTCCATTTAATCCAATTCTACAACTCCATTAATTCTCATGTTCTTACTTTTTCCTTCTTTTCATTTATACACATTTCTGACCACATAATTTAATTCATTTCGTATTTTCTGTACACAACTCCAAATCGAACACCATTTGTTCCTAAATTCAATAAACATACCCAATTTCAACATATCCAAATTTCAGATCAAAACTCCTAGTAGATTATTTTCTACAATTTTACAAAGTTCCCTGTCCAGCTAGAAGCATTGCTGGACAGTTTTGCATGTCGATCAAAATATATTTTCCATATTTTACCACAGCCATCAAAACTCAGTTTTACAATTTTTCTACCATTTTAGACATATCAAGGTAGAACATATCAAAAATTTAGCACTAAACTCTTACTAATGCATTTTCTATGATTTTCTAAAGTTGCATGTCATGTAACTTACCAAATCCGTCAAAATACTTCATACATGTTCATAAGCTTTTGTGTCTTTTAATTTCCTTAAGGATTCTTATGAATTTATAAATTTTCCAGCAACCACATCTAGAGACATAATCTTCATGATTTTCTAAACACATTAGAACATATGATCTAATGAAATTTCTACCATGATCGAACTAAGAAGGGAGTAAGCTACTTACTTCAATTTTTCTTTTGAATTTTCTAAAAGAATTCCAACACCATGCAAGCTCTTCTATCTTCTTCACCGAAAGCTCCCAAATTCTCTCTAGTTTTGTGTTTATATTTTTAGTGTGAGTGAACAAATGAGCTAGGTGAGTTGGTTTGGGGTAACCGGCTAAGGAAAGTGAGAAAGGGAAGGGGACAAATTAAATGAGATATGACACTAAGTCATGTCCCAACTAATTTCCTAATTATCATCCTTATTAATACTACTTATCCATATAAAAAGTCTTAAATATATTATGATTTCATATTACTTCAAGTGTTAATCCATGCATTTCAATTTTAACATGCAAGCCTCATATTTTCCTTCTTATTCGGTTTGGTCATTGGTCATATTGACCGAATTTCCTTGAACAATTACTTCAGAATTCGATTTGGTCCTTATGAACCTAATTCCAATTAAGCTTAATTAATAAATTAATCTCAATAATTTATCTAATTGCTTAATTAAATCCCCTAATCTTCTAGGCTAATTTTTAGGATGTTACATTTCTTCCCCCCTTAACAAAAGAATTCGTCCCCGAATTCTTACCTGAATCGAACAAATGGGGATATTGGTTTCGCATTGTTTCTTCAGGTTCCCATGTTGCCTCTTCCATCTTGTGATTTCTCCACAAGACTTTAACCAGTGCAACATTTTTGTCCCGGAGTCTTTTAATTTCCCTATCCAGAATCTGAACCGGTTCCTCTTCATAAGACAAATCAGGATTCAGCTCTACCTCCTCTGGCTCTAAGATGTGAGAAGGATCAGATTTATACTTTCTGAGCATTGACACGTGAAAGACATTGTGAATTTTATCGAACTCACTGGGAAGTGCAAGTCGATAAGCCACTGGGCCAATTCTTTCAGTAATTTCGAAAGGTCCAATAAAGCGAGGACTGAGCTTTCCCTTCTTTCCGAACCGAAATACTTTCTTCCATGGAGAGACTTTAAGAAAAACTTTGTCTCCCACATTATGTTGGATATCTCTTCGTTTCAGATCAGCATAGGCTTTCTGTCTATCGAAGGCTTGTTTCAATCGATAGTGGATAATTTGAACTTTCTCTTCTGTTTCTCTGAGCAATTGGGGTCCCAAAACTTTATTTTCACCAAGTTCGGACCAGCACAGAGGTGTTCTGCATTTTCTGCCATACAATGCTTCAAAAGGAGCCATCTGAATAGAAGACTGATAGCTATTGTTGTAGGCAAATTCCACTAAGGGTAGGGATTTCTCCCAATTCTTCCCAAAGTCGATAATGCAAGCTCTAAGCATATCTTCGAGAATCTGAATTACTCGTTCAGACTGACCATCACTTTGCGGATGGAAAGTTGTGCTTAGATTTAATTTAGTTCCCATAGCTCTTTGCAAAGTTCTCCATAATCTGGAAGTAAATCTTGGATCACGATCAGAGACAATGGAGATAGGAATTCCATGTAGCCGGATTACTTCTTGAATGTACAGATTGGCTAAAGTTTCCAAATTGTAATTAATGCGAATAGGAATGAAATGTGCCGATTTGGTGAACCGGTCAACAATCACCCAAATAGCATCATATTTTCTGGGAGAACAAGGAAGACCAGTCACGAAGTCCATAGTAATTTGTTCCCATTTCCACTGTGGCAGTACGAGTGGTTGGAGTAGTCCGGTGGGAACTCTATGTTCAGCTTTGACTCTTTGACAATTGAAACATTTATATACGAAATCATTGATAGCCGCTTTCATACCCGACCACCAATACAAAGATTTGAGATCTTTATACATCTTAACCGATCCAGGGTGGACCGAGAAAGAACTCTGGTGTGCTTCTTCCAGAAGATCTCTTTTCAAGCTTTCATCATTTGGAACACAGATTCTATCTTTGAAATAGAGGAGACCATTTTTTATGAATACGGAATCCTTCACCAGACTTTGAATCTAATTTGGAAACAATATCCTGAAGTTCTGGATCAGCTTTCTGAAGATTTTCAATCCTTGAGATTAGACTGGACTGAAATTGAAGTTCGGACAGAAATCCTTGCTTCTGATATACTCGAAGATGAGCATTGATAGCAGTTGGAGCTACAAGAATAAATACCACTTTTTAATCAGAACTTTTATTACATACATATTAAATTTTTATTTATTTAAGACTCGAAGATTAGGAATTTTACCCAATGTCGGTTTACGACTCAAGGCGTCTGCAACCACATTGGCTTTTCCTGGATGATAGTCAATGACTAAATCATAGTCTTTCAACAACTCCATCCATCTGCGTTGTCTCAAATTCAGATCTTTCTGAGTCAGGAGATACTTTAGGCTCTTGTGATCGGTGAACAGATAACATTTCTCACCGTACAAGTAGTGTCTCCATATTTTGAGAGCAAACACAATTGCAGCAAGTTCGAGATCATGTGTTGGATAATTCAATTCATGAGATTTCAATTGGCGTGAAGCATAAGCTATCACATTGTCACCTTGCATTAGAACACACCCAAGACCAGCATATGAAGCATCACTGTATACAGTATAGTCTTTGCCCGGTTCTGGTTGGATCAAAACTGGGGCATGAGTCAAGGCTGTTTTGAGTTGGTCAAAACTTCTCTGTTGCTTTTCAGACCATTCAAATGGTTGGTCTTTACGAAGAAGTTTAGTCAAAGGTAAGGCTATAGAGGAAAACCCTTTGACAAACCTTCTGTAATAACCAGCTAGACCAAGAAAACTTCGTATTTCACTGACATTTCTGGGAGGACGCCAATCCATAATTGACTGGATTTTCTTAGGATCAACTTTAATTCCTTCTGCAGAAATTACATGACCAAGAAAAGAGACTTCCGATAACCAGAACTCGCACTTGGAAAATTTTGCGAATAACTGGCGTTCCCGGAGAGTTTGCAAGACAATGCGGAGATGATCAATATGTTCTTTTTTGTTGCGAGAATAGATTAGAATGTCATCAATGAAGACGACCACAAATTTATCAAGATAAGGCTTGAATACTCTGTTCATGAGATCCATGAATGCCGCCGGAGCATTTGTCAATCCGAAAGGCATTACCAGAAACTCATAGTGGCCATAACGAGTTCGGAAGGCTGTTTTTGACACATCCTCCTCTTTGACTCTCATTTGATAGTATCTAGATCGCAGGTCGATCTTTGAAAATACTGAAGCATCCTTAAGTTGATCAAACAGATCTTCTATTCTTGGGAGCGGATATCGGTTCTTGATTGTGATCTTGTTCAATTGACGGTAGTCAATGCAAAGACGCATTGCTCCATCCTTCTTCTTTACAAACAGAACAGGTGCACCCCAAGGAGAAGTGCTGGGTCGAATGAAACCCTTGTCCTGAAGTTCTTGAAGTTGCTTTTGCAATTCTTTTAATTTAAGAGGTGCCATCCGATATGGAGTGATAGACACCGGATTTGAGCCAGACTGTACTTCAATTCCGAATTCAACTTCTCTAGTCGGAGGAAGACCAGGTAGTTCCTCGGGAAACACATCAATGAATTCATAAACAACAGGCATTTCAGACATTCCAAATTCAATTTGATCTCTTAAGACCATGGATGCAAAAATGGAAGTGGGCTTTTTATCAATTAGGAGTATGGATTCTTTTCCTAAACCCTGAAGATACAGTCTTTTATTTTGACAATCTACCCAAGCCTCATGTTTACTTAACCAATCTAAACCCAGAATTAGATCGAACTCACAGAAGGGTAATATGTAGAGATCAATAAGGAATGGCAAGTTGCTAATATGCAATGAACAATTTCTACATATTAGGTTAATGTTTGAAGTTCCTCCTAAAGGGTTTGAGACTATCAGACTTGTTTTCACCATTTCAGGTTCTAAATTCAACCTTTTTACAACAGATAGACATGTGAATGAATGAGTGGATCCCGAATCTATTAAGGCATAAACAGGATGTGAGTTTAGCTCAACAGTACCTGCAATAACTTCGGGAGACTCTTCGTCATCTCTACCACGAATGTGGTAAACTCTAGCAGGTGCTCGAGATTCCTGATGAGTGGTAGCATTAGAATGAGTACCCTTGCCTTTCTTCTGATAACTAGGCCGGGCTGACTTGGCATTCCTATTCCGATTAGAGGATGTCGGACTAGGGACTGCAGTGTTACGAGCTGGCATAGATTCATGCTTCTGAGGACAGTCTTTGATGTAGTGATCATCGCCACCACAAGCATAGCAGAGATTTGCTTGAAGTCTGCACTGACCTCGATGTGGTTTCTGACAGAACTTGCAAGGAGGAATATTTTCAGAATTTCCCGTACTATTAACTGACATAGTCTGTACTGAGGATCTGATCACTGTAGCTGGTTTAGAAGTGTAATTGCTCCTCGGAGCAGAAGTGAAATTAGAAGACCATTCTTTCTGAAATTTAGGCTTCTTGAACTGCCATTGAGACTTGTCGTCTCGTTTCTGATTTTTGTCAAGTCTATTGCCCCCTTTTCGCTTTTCAGCAGCTTTCATTATAGCTTCGGTTGCAATAGCTCGATTTACCAGATTCTGGAAATCATTGATTCCCAAAGCAGTGAAGATTGGACTCAGTTCATCATTCATGCCTTCAATGAACATTCGGCATTTATCAGCTTCAGTTTTGATGTATTCTGCACCTTATTTGCAATACTTGCAAAAGTCTGCAACGTACTGCTCAATGGGACAGTTGGCTTGTTTAAGATGCAATAATCTCTTTCTTCTTTCAGCTAAGTACTGTTCACTGATGTACTTCTTTTTGAACTCTTCAAGGAAGAATTCCCATGTCACCAATTCAGTCGGGACAGTGAGAGTAGTGGTTTCCCACCAATTCAAGGCTTCATCAGCTAACAGAGCCACAACACACTCCAATTTATGGTCATCGGAGCACTGTAATTGTCTGGTTACCACCTTGGTGGTGTTTTCAAGCCAGTACTCTGCATCTTCTGGTCTTTCTTCATTAGTACCAGTAAAGGTGTAGGCTCGATGCTGAGAAAGCTTATCTATCGGTGCCCTGCTAGGTGCAGTAGGGACAGAAACAACAGGTTGCTCTTGTTTCAAATTTGTCAGAAGTTGATTGAACATCTCCTTCATGCTGAGGAGAAATTCCCTTTGGGCAGACTGAACCATAGGATTTTCAGGTGGAGGTTGTTCTGTGTTTTGAACAGGTTCTTTATCGGATTGCTCAACGATCTGAACAGGCTCTATAGGGATCCGTTCAGTGACTTGAGCAGGCTTTTTAGCAATTTGCTCGGTAAGCTGAGCAGGCTCTTTATTTTTCTCCTTTCTCAGAGTTTCAGTTTGGGCTGGTGGATTATCACCCAATCTCACACTTTCACCTTCGCTCGAAGATTCATGTGAGCTCCCATTCTTTGGGTCTTTTGGGTCCCGTCATTTTCTATCATTCATTTAAACAACAAGAAGATCAGAAAGCTCAATACAGTTATCTTATCATGCAATACATGGGTGGCATACCTAAACAATGCAGATGCATGTAGACTCGATTAAATTTTCAGGACTTAACCTAAAAAGCTCTGATTACCACTTTAAATAACACCCCTCACCCCGAGTTAGAAGCAAGGAGCATTATATTAACTTAAACGGATTCGGATTAGCAGCGGAAGGGGTTTTTATCAAATTCGTGTAATATTATTTTTTTCCTTTCGAATACAAACATATAATTTAGCTATCTTATATTCATTTACTACCCATGTACAATCAACCATATCAATTACAACATTATACATTTATCATACAAAATCTCATATCATAGTTTCTATTGGCATTAAGGTGAGTTCATCCAATTCGATTTCCAACTTATAATTTAAGACCAAATCTAATTGAATTACAAGTTGCATATAAATTAACATATACATTTGTACTATACATTAAATTTCTAATTTCCATTAGCTACACTTCAATTGAGTGAGTTAATTCCAATTTCTAATCCAATTCGAAAATCATTGCTCAATGTCTAGGCAAAATTATCTAATTAAATTACCAAACTTGTAATTTACTCATCAACTAGTTAAGCTTCCAATTTCATTCGAATAGTATATACATTTAATCTCATCAAATTATAATCCAATTACAAATAATTCCAATCCATTCGAATGGCACCTTAGCCATTCCAATTTGAGTTCAACATAGCATTTAACATCATTACAAATGATAAGGTTAATCGATTCATACATTATATATATATATAATCATATCCGAATTATATCATCCATAGCATTTTTAGTTTCCCTTGTACAAAATATACCCGGGGTACTATCACGGCTAAACCTAAAGGTTGCCTATACAAAAAGAAATTCCAACAAAAAGAATTAAGCCCCAAACATATACTTGGGAAATCTATACCCCAAATATTTACCCCTTACATACATATCAAAATAGAGGGAAACATATTAGAAAAGTTCATATTGAACCAAAGTAATAATTCATAAACATCACCATCAGACCGAACTGAACTAACATGCAGAACGCTATGCCACCCAACATAAGCACGACAAAGACATGGAAAATCATACTTAATCTTCGTGTGAGTAGAATATGGGTGGAGGTCGACAATGCTAGAACCTGAAATTTAGGGGAAGGAAGGAAGGGTTCGAGTGATAAGTATTTCTCGTACTTAGTGAGGAAACCCTAATCTATTCAATTTCCCTTTTAATTTCTTATGATCAAATAATGTGTTTCACTTTGCACATTAGCTCATTCGAATGTTTCAAGCAATACCACTAATTCACAATTAATGGATACACACTAGCAATCATTCGAATATATGCATAGTGACATGTAATTACATTCGAATGTAAGAAATTTCATACCAATCATATCATAGATATACATACAAGTCATGAAACCCAATTTAATCTATCCAATTATCAATCCATCATATTCGAATTGCATAGTATAACAAGAACAATAATTCATGAGATTTCAACATCATGTTCGAATACTCCAATTGAACCAATTTCATGAATTCAATTTAAACAATCACATTTAACAAGCAGCAGCAATCTGTAGCAGATAATTTATTTATTTCATAATTCGAATTTAACTTGCTGCCATCTAATTAAGAGAATTACACCCAATCAAGTTCAATTTCAGATTTCATTTCTTTACTTTTCATATTATTTCAATTAGCAATGCCTTGGATAGTAGAGTATGCTAGGTAATCAAGTCACATGTAACTGAATTTGTGAATCAAAATTCACCATGTAATAGGTACCATGTACCAAAATCGTGTCAACATATAACATATCATAATGTCCGCAGACATTAAGCAAGAAGGTACACTTACGTACCACAATATCGAGTACACTAACGTACCGATTTTCTTATCGAGCTCAGACTCTAGGCTAGCCGTACTACCTGGACAGACTATACACACCAAGGGCTTTGCTTATTGACATTTAATTTAAGTCATATCATTATTCAGAAATTTTCAGAATTTGCTTCTCAATCCTTCGATTGAAATCATGAAATTTCAATTCAATCTAACATCATCAAATCAGCATATCTATCATCCAAATTCAAGTCACATAGTTCAAACCACATATCACAACTCACATTCCAATTGAGCTTATCAAACACATATATACAGGCATCAATCAATTCGATTAACATTGATAATTCGGCCAACATATTAACAAGGCTAATAATCAGAATTTCACTAATCGAAAACAGTCCAATAGACATAAATTTCAATTCGAAATCTGCACAGCAAACATCATGTTTCAATTCAAGCATATAATTCACCAAAATTCACATATCACATGCATAAAATCATTTTCCCATTAATCCTTCTTCCCTTACTAAAATTAGATAATTAATTAGTCCAATTGCATGCTTAACATAGATAAAATCAAATTAAGGCAGTTGAGACTCTAATCCCAACTCTAAAGTCGTTTCACTCACAGTTCACCGAGCTAATTTTGTATCCGAATGCCCTTCGCTCGATCCGAAGCCGTCCCCGGTGCAATTTCCTCTTCGACTCTTTCGCTTCTAGGATCTAAGGCATTCAAGCCAAACAATAGAAAATTTTTAGAATACATTTCATGCATTTTGAGGCTGAATTTTATATTTTTATTCAAAACAGTCCCTATACTTTTACGGTTCAATTCGACTAATTCCCATTTGTCTAATTTCTTTAATAAATCACTTAACCTTCGAATTGATCACTAAAATTGGTGGATTTCACATCCTACAGATTGCTAATCAATTTATTAACTCTCCATTTAATCCAATTTTACAACTCCATTAATTCTCATGTTCTTACTTTTTCCTTCTTTTCATTTATACACATTTCTGACCACCTAATTTAATTCATTTCGTATTTCCTGTACACAACTCCAAATCGAACACCATTTGTTCCTAAATTCAATTAACATACCCAATTTCAACATATCCAAAATTTAGATCAAAACTCCTAGTAGATTATTTTCTACAATTTTACAAAGTTCCCTGTCCAGCTAGAAGCATTGCTGGACAGTTTTGCATGTCGATCAAAATATGTTTTCCAGATTTTACCACAGCCATCAAAACTCAGTTTTACAATTTTTCTACCATTTTAGACATATCAAGGTAGAACATATAAAAAATTTAGCACTAAACTCTTACTAATGCATTTTCTATGATTTTCTAAAGTTGCATGTCATGTAACTTACCAAATCTGTCAAAATACTTCATGCATGTTCTTAAGCTTTTGTGTCTTTTAATTTCCTTAAGGATTCTTATGAATTTATAAATTTTCCAGCAACCACATCTAGAGACATCAGCTTCATGATTTTCTAAACACATTAGAACATATGATCTAATGAAATTTCTACCATGATCGAACTAAGAAGGGAGTAAGCTACTTACTTCAATTTTTCTTTTGAATTTTCTAAAAGAATTCCAACACCATGCAAGCTCTTCTATCTTCTTCACCGAAAGCTCCCAAATTCTCTCTAGTTTTGTGTTTATATTTTTAGTGTGAATGAACAAATGAGCTAGGTGAGTTGGTTTGGGGTAACCAGCTAAGGAAAGTGAGAAAGGGAAGGGGACAAATTAAATGAGATATGACACTAAGTCATGTCCCAACTAATTTCCTATTTATCATCCTTATTAATACTACTTAGCCATATAAAAAGTCTTAAATATATTATGATTTCGTATTACTTCAAGTGTTAATCCATGCATTTCAATTTTAACATGCAAGCCTCATATTTTCCTTCTTATTCGGTTTGGTCATTGGTCATATTGACCGAATTTCCTTGAACAATTACTTCAGAATTCGATTTGGTCCGTATGAACCTAATTCCAATTAAGCTTAATTAATAAATTAATCTCAATAATTTATCTAATTGCTTAATTAAATCCCCTATAATCTTCTAGGCTAATTTTTAGGATGTTACAACACTTGCAACCAAATCGATGAAAATAGCTAATTTTAGGCTTCTT
The DNA here is from genome assembly GCA_030270665.1 of Hibiscus trionum. Taxonomy (NCBI): domain Eukaryota; kingdom Viridiplantae; phylum Streptophyta; class Magnoliopsida; order Malvales; family Malvaceae; genus Hibiscus; species Hibiscus trionum. The sequence continues at coordinate 20,600,566 of BSYR01000019.1, read as the reverse complement.
AGATTTGAAAAATCTCATATGGTGTTTTCTTTAAAATTGGCCTAATCATTACTCGATTTACAATGTAGCAAGCGGTATTTGTGGTTTCCGCCCAAAAGTATTTAGGTAAATTATTTTCACAAAACATGGTTCTAGCCATTTCTTGTAAAGTCATATTTTTCCTCTCAACTACCCCATTTTGTTGAGGAGTTCGAGGTGCCGAAAAATTGTGGCTAACACCATTTTCATTTAGAAATTCTTCAAAACCTAGATTTTGAAACTCAGTTCCGTGATCACTTCTAATGTGAGAAAACTTAAACTCAAAATCATTTTGAGTTAATTTGGAAAAATGATGATTTTTCTAAAGCCTCATCTTTTGTACTTAAGAATAGAACCCAAGTAAACCTAGAATAGTCATCTACGAGAACAAAAACATACGATTTACCACCCAAGCTCATAGTTCTAATAGGCCCAAAAAGATCCATATGAATTAATTGTAAACATCTACTAGTAGAGACACCATTAATATATTTAAAGGATGATTTATGTTGTTTATCCTTAAAGCATGCATCACATATTTTATCATTTGAGAACTTAATCTTGAATAAACCTCTAACTAGATTTAGGGAAACTAATTTTTCTAAAACACTAATGCTAGCATGTCCTAGTTTCCTATGCCACAACCATATATCATTTTCATTTTGTGCAACAAAACATGCATGTGATGTATGAATGTCATCTAGATGCACCATGTATATGTTTCCTATGCGATGACCAATGAGCATTGTTTTATTAGATTTAATGTCAACAATTTTACACTCATTTTTATCAAATAAGACATTAAACCCTTTATCACACAATTGACTAATGCTCAACAAATTATGTTTTAGACCATTGACATACAACACATTTTTAATGAGTATAGTAGAGTGATTACCTATGGAGCAAATACCTTCAATGTGGCCTTTGGAGTTGTCACCAAATGTCACCAATCCTCCACTTTTTGGCTTTAAATCCATGAATCGACTCTTGTCTTCGGTCATGTGCCTCGAGCATCCACTATCAAGGTACCATGAGTTTTGTCTTTGTGCTTTGGCCTTGTAGCAATGCTCCTCCTACAAACAAAGAGTTAAGCTTTGGTTTTTGGTACCCAAATCATTTTCGGTCCATGGGTGTTAGTTCCTAAATACTTGGTTCCCTTAGGAATCCAAGTTGAAATGGCTACAATATTGTTAGAAACTACAAGTTCCTTAGGAACCCATACACTTCTAAATTTCTTGTTCTTGTGATACTTATGGGAGCCTCTTTGTTTGTGGTCAACAAAGTTTCTCTTCACGTGTTGGAATTTTGAAGAAGATGTTTTTTCAAAATCGTTTTTCCCAATATTGGTTAGAGAAGCTTTGAGTTTACTCACCTCCTCTTGGTGGTAAACATGGTAATTTTCAAGAAGGTCATTTAAATCATTTGATTTCTTTTCAAACTCATTTGAAGAATTTTTTAAAACCAAGATCTCCTTTTCTAATTCCAAGTTGGTCTTAAAAGGGAGTCATTTTGGGTCCTTCAAACCGAAATCATTTTCTTATTTTTTAAAACCGAGTTCTTGTATTTCACAACCAACTCATCATATACCTCTTGCAACTCATCATAAGCATCTTGAAGTTCATCATAAGTAAAATTCAAAAGTAGATGAGTTATAGTTTACCATAGAAGAAACCTCCTCAAGAGCCATGAGGCAAAGGTTGGCCACTTCTTGTTTCTCATACTCGGATGATTCCCCATCACTCCAAGTAGCAAGCTTGGCTTTGAGCTTCTTCTTATTCTCAAAGCCCTTCTTCTTGAGTTAAGGAAACTCGAAACAGATATGACCCGGTTTCTTGCACTCATAGAATATGATCAGATCATTTTCTTCTTCTTTGTTCTTGGTCTTGAAGTCTATCTTTCTTTGAAATTTTCTACCCTGGTTGGATCTCATAAACCGTGAGAATCTCTTGGCTATCATAGCCAATTCTTCAAGATCTTCCTCCTCACTAGAAGTGCTCTCCTCATGTAGAGAAGGTTTGAGAGCCACTCCTAGTTTCTTCTTCTTGTCTACCTCTAGCTTCTTCACTCTTCTTTCTTCTTTTCATCTTCCCTTCCTTGCTTCATGATTTCATGAGTTAGGAGAGAACCAACTAGCTCATCAAGCTTTAGTGGCTTCAAGTTCTTTGCCTCAATAGTAGCGGTTCTTTTCCCATCCCAAGACTCAGAAATAGAGTAGAGTAGCTTCCGGACTAGCTTGTCCTCCGAGATGATCTCTTCAAAACTTTTTAGCCCATTGACGATGGTTGAAAAGCGATCAAACATCTTAGATATGGTTTTGTCGGGCTCCATCTTAAAATTCTCATAGCTAAGATTGAGAATTCAAATCTTTGTTTCCTTAACATCGCTTGTCCCTTCATAGGTTGTCTCAAGTGTATCTCACACTTCTTTAGCACTTTCGATGGAAGAAAATTTGGAGTAGATATTCGGTCCAAAAGCACAAAATAGCATGTGAAGAGCCTTGTCGTTGATTTGAAGCTTCTTTCGATCATCTTCACTCATTTCTATTTTTCTTTTCGGCACAAGTCTTCCTTCATCGTCTCTCTTCATCGGAATGATGTGACCATCCTCTATAGCATCCCAAACAAGGTAATCACTTGACTTTATATAGAGACGCATCTGGTTCTTCCATAAAGGATAGTTGTTACCGTTGAAGAAAGACGATTTGGTGATAGATTGAGACTCGTACATGCTAGAGCCGGAGGTAGATGCCATGGCTTGCTTTGTTGATGATCACACTCTTCTTAGAATCTCCTCTTTCGATTGTTAATCCTTTAAAGAGGTAGGCTCTGATACCAATTGTTGAGTAGATCAAAGAATTGATCAAAGCCAAGATGAGAGTGAATTAGGTTTGTAAAATTTAGGAAGTGAAGTGGAATGAATAAAAATGAAGAACAAGGCAATTATAGCGGTTCAAGTTCCAAATGAACTCTACATCCACTACCTTAGCTCCCATTAAGGATTTTCCAATAATTCCACTAATTGATCTTCCCCTTTTCTAGGCTTAGGAGGAAACCTTAACAAGACCGGTCAATTTTCTACCCAAAATTGACCAAACTGTTACTTGGTTACAAAGAAGAAATTGAAGGCAATAAGAGTATCTCTCAATACAAATTTGCCCATTTGAATACAAACACTCAACCCAAATTGAAATACAAGATAAGAATTTCACTCAATACAGTTTGGGGTTTTACAAGAATGAGAATTTAGGCACTTGAGCTTGGATTTTTTGTGTGTAGATGTTTCTCTTAGATACAATAGTTGTTTCCGGTCTTCCATAGGCTTGTATTTATACCTTTTCCATTAATTCTAGCCGTTTGGGTGGTTAGGGAATTGATTATAGCCGTTGAAACTCTCTCTTTCCACCATAAATGCACTTCTGCAGCCTACCGTATCGGTACTCGAGGAAGCGTATCGATATCTGTCTCAAAAAAGAAAGAGTCGTTGCACAAATACAAGAGAAGCGTATTGATACGCGTTCAGGCGTATCGGTACAAGTTAGGGAACCGTTTCGATATGAGTAAGACCGTACCGATGCAATTTTTCCAACATAGCTCACTGGAAGAATTCATATCGATACGAGTAAGAGCGTATCGATACTCATTAACCACCTCTTTAAAAATTGTTTACATACCAACTAACAAAGCAAAGGTTAAAACATTTAAGGCTCTGAATTTAAAATTACTTTTAAAACGTATCGATACGGGTGAGACCGTATCGGTACGCGATTCAAACTTCTTAGGATTTTATAGATAGAGCGTATCGATACAGATGGAATCTATTTCGATACCCTGTTTCGATACTGTAGAACTATGTGTTTTTATATAATATTTGATTAATGTTTTGGACTAAATTGAAAAGAATTTAAAATATGTTTTTAGTCAAAAACAAATTGAAAATATGTTTAAGGGTTTTACAAGGCTTTGGAATGATTTAAAAGTACATTTAAAGTAGTCAAAACCAAGCTTTTCAAGTGCCCGTACCGATACGGTCTCAGACCGTACCGATACGCCTTAGGGTTTCAACTACATGAGTTTTCCAGTAGCCAAAACCCGTACCGATACGCTTAGCCGTACCAATACGGTGTGTTTTGAAATAGCCCAACGGCTAGTCGCGTACCGATACGGGTGTATCGCGTACCGATATGCCTAACTACCCCAACGGTCATTTTCCCAACGGTCATTTAATTTGCAGGACCGTACCAATACGCTAGGTAAGCGTATCGATACGCATCAGCTGAAGAAGCCCAATGACTAATTCCTTATCGGGACCGTATCGATATGGTTTGAAGAGTATCGATACGCCAAGCTGCAGAACTGCATTTATGGTGGGAAATAAAGGCTCCAACGGCTCCAATTCAATCCCAACGACTAGTAACGACTACAAACTCATCAAGGAGTATAAAAGGGGCCTCCAAGCATCTTGTAATGGTTAATGCTTCAATTGTTACAACATTATGATGTCAAAATTTGTCTAAAGCTTAAATTGTATATTTCTTGCTTAGACAACACTTGTGAGCTTAACATTGTTAAATTTGCTCAAGTGTTTAGGTTTTGGGTGAGTGCTTAGTATTGCAAACACATACCTATTAGAGGGATTTCTAGTTTGCTAAGTCTCTCTCCTGTAAGAGAGTGTTTGATCAAGCTTTGGGTAGAAAGCTTGATCGTTGTAACGGTTTCCTCCTAATCTGAGAAAAGGGGACATAATTCTTAGTGAATTTGTTTGGAAATCCTTAGTGGGAAGCTAAGGTAGTGGATGTAGACCTTGGTTAGAAGGTTGAACCACTATAAATCCTTGTATAAATTGTCTATCTTTTCCTTCCCACATTTACACCCAAATTATCCAACTTCTCCACACTTGGCGAGCAAGAACGGTTGAAGGAATCGAGCCCCCTAAATCTCAACAGATACGGTAAGGGGTGTATCGAAACGTTTGTCTCTAGTAGCCAAGTTTGTAAAAAAAGGTATCGATATGGTAAAGGGCGTATCGATACACATAAACGTTTTTGAGCAATTTGGCCTTGAAACACTTAGAAAATATTTTGGAGTTTGGGTTTTTCAAACTAGAGCAAAGCCTTGTTGATTTGAAAATTTTTAGGGGACTTAAAAATTCATTTCAAGTTTTACAATTTGGTCCTTAAAACACTTTGTTATATCAAAATCAAACATAGGTTTTACAGGCTTTAAACTCTTACTTCTTTGAGTTGAATGTGGACTTTATCACGTTGCCTTGCTTCGCAAGTAATCTCGAGTTCTTCCGTCGGCAGCTCTGCCTGCTGCTCTAGACGTCGGAAATTTGGGTGGACAACATCGATAGAATCAGGATTTTTTGCTCTACAGATCGCACTCCGGTTCTCCAACTCCATAGTATGTTTTCTTGGGCGGCGGCAGCTGCTGTCTATGTCTGGAACTGCATCAGTACAACTCCTTGGTCTTCTGCCTCAACATCATATCCTCAACTCCTCTTTCCCTCTGTCAGCCTCTAGTACCTGAAACCAAAAGTATACTAAAACAATACCTTTTCTTCACCAAATAACAGATAATCTACACAGGCATGTCAAAGTAAAGAAATATTGTAAAATGCAATGCATGATCCTAGTTGTGCCTAGAATGTACTAAAAACAACAATAATTTGAGATTGAATATGCATGAAATATAGAACTTGTAGACACTTTACACACCCCTAAACTCGAACTATTGCTTGTCCTCAAACAATGTAACCTAAACATACTTGCCCTTATATTGACCAGAAAGAAAAATTTGTTTTCAACTTGATTTAGCACCTCAAGTTCCTGGCACCTATAGAAGATTAGTGAAAGGAAAATAGCAAGAAAATAACTCATAATTAATTTCTATAATGCGAGTGCAGTGTGTGCAGGGCTTTGTACAGGCTAAATATACAGAATAACTAGATAAACAAAGATGTTGTTATGATATATAAGGTTGCTGCCGAGACAGCACAGTTAAGCACAATTATTTAATCATGGCAATAGGGGCTTTATCTTATCACAACTACTCTTCTAGGTCTGAAATTAAGATAGGAGGAAACTACAAAACCCTGAACCCATGGAGTAGAGTCATCCAGTGAAGACTTTCATTCACTCATGCTAATTTGTCCGTCACTTCAAAATTTTCAGATTCATGGAATTTGAAAGCAGCGGTGTGTCCTTGTACATGATTCTTCCTAGAGCCTGTTGCGGGAACGTCTAGGGTAAAACAACAATGTTTCTTTGTTTTTTCTGCTGCCGTAGAAGTGCTTTATTTTTCTGTTTCTGTTCTCTGCCTCGGCAGCTACCTGCAACCATTGTTAGAACTTTGCAAAGAAATATAAAAAACAAAGCATACAGTGTTCATTAGATATTCTAGCAAATTCAGCAAGTAACAGAAGTGTTTTATAGTTTTGGCAATTAAAAAAATTTAAGTCATTTTGCATGCTTTTCCCATATTAAGTTCAATTTATTTATTGGTGCGAAAATAAGTAATTGGCTAACTATCATAGGCACAAGTTATATAACAATTTTTTTTTGTTTTGATTAACATTAAGGCAAGTACAATGCAACCTATATGCTACTAAGTATGCATAGATGTTGCGTGTCAAAAGTCCTATTGCAATGTAGTGCAAGTGTACACGACGCAAGTAGTAAAGTGATACTCGAAGTATCAGATGTCGAATCCACGGGGACTGGAAATAGCTTTATCCTCGAATTGCTGCACAAGAGAGAAAGAAAAAAAATTCAATTGTTGGGAAATAATATTGAAGAATAATGAATATAAGAGAATGAAGATTCAGGGTTAAGAGATAGGCTGGTATTGATTGCTCGGCAGTGCAGGTGTTGCACTGTATAAAAATTATTGTTCTGTCGTCGTCCTTGTCGCGGCAGCAGTCTGTTGTTGTCGCGGTAGCGAACATACAACTCTGTACTTCAAGCTTGGAAAGAATCCCTGCTGTGACTTGTCCTATTCCTAGGTCCAAGTACTGTTGATGAACACTTCTTGGATGATACCTCCCGACGTAAATCGAAGGGTGAACACCAATGTTGTTGAATTCTTCCTTAGCCACTTAACCTCGTCCTATCCCTAGGTCCGAGATAGTTCAACCATAAACTGGAGAACCTGCACTTATTCCTTTCGTATACTTAACTCTCTCGATATTCAGTAAATAGATAATCTCACAATGCTCTCCCGATACTCTTGCAAGATGTTGAAACCAGAATAAGCAAACTTGAAGTTTTATTTCATTGAACAGAAAATTCCTAAAACAGTACAATCCTTGCAACTACTTTACAGAATCAACCCTTAGCCCTAGGGGAAATTTAGAACATGATGAGAGGGGGAAAACGACAAGGGTTTTGGGGAAGACGGCTAGAGATGAGATATCCTTCCCTAGGTCGAATTACATGCCTTTATATAGGCCTTGTGTTCAAGTTTTCTAATAAGGTAAGAATACAAGTTCAAACTAAAGTACAACTCTAATTAAGATTAAATCTTCTGAGTAGATGCCTTTAATTCGTCCTCTTTTCTTGCTTTGGGTTTCTTCCTTGAACTTTGGGCTTGGCCTTCATTCTGTCTTAGGGCTCAGAAAAATATAGGAGTGGTCCATGACAGACCGGCTTGAATTCCTCTATCTGTCGAGCTCCACTTCACTTTTCTCTTCCACCAACGCTGTCGTCATGGCTGCCACGATAACATCTTCCTTCTTGACTCTAGTCCTGAGTTCCAGCTCTGCTCCTTCGCTGTCCTTAGTCTGCCTCAACAGATACTTGCAAAAACAGCCAAAATCAGTAGAAACTGTGCCATTTTATCTAATTGTGATGTATATGTGAAACTTTACCTAAATGCAATGAATTATGCTTGAATGCAGCAGAAATATGGGTTAAATAAGGGGTAAAATATAGAACTTTTACACACTCAACACACCCCCAAACTCAAGTTCTTGCTTGCCCTCAAGCATTTATGACCTAACTAAAATTAAAAAAAATATTTGGCTTAATTCAGTAAACTTTTCATTACCTACCACACATGCCCTATCACGAACACTACCTTATCGAATGTTTCTGGATTTATTCGGAACCATGCTATAGGTCTCGTGTAGTGTGTGCATGTTTTGTGAACAAATATGTGCCTAGACTCTCTTAGTTTACTAGAATAGTTAAGCTACTTTACTTGAACTTTTATGCCAAATTTTCTTTTCTTGGAGGCAATTCTTAGGCTCCTTTAGTTTTTTTCTGACTTAGACTCGCTGTTTTTCTTATTTTAAGTTGACTAGAGCCTATTTTTGGGCACCTCTAGCTAACTTCCTAGAGTCAGTGTTAGGCACCTCTAGGGCAGCTTCAAGTGTTAATCTTTCCTACTCTAGTTTACCAATAGAAGTCTAGACAGCATAAGAGTCACATAGGGTGTTTTAAAATCAGAACTATAGTAAGGCTCTAAAATGTTCCTAAAAATATCCTAAAGGCACTGTCACGACAGAGTATTTCACGGCAGGTAAGTTCAGTTCAAAGACTTAAGCCAATTTTTTTAGCAAAACTAAACTAAATAATAACTAAAACTTAGATAAAAATTTAAGACATAAATAACACTTCATTACTAGAGGGATGCCACCCCCAAACTCGAGGGTTGCATTGCCCTCAATGCATGATGACATGTAAATTAAAAATAGATAAAAAATACATCACAAATAAATAAAACAACAAAATAGAAAACATAATATAGAAACTTAAGTTGAGGAGTTGTCATCGCTGCTGCTGCTGATCTGTAGCTACCGGCGGGCAGTGACCTTCATAGTAGGGGCCGACAGTGTGCTGGGGGAGGCAGATGTTGTCTTCTTTTTGGCTTCCCTTGGCGGCTGGACACGGGTGGGTGAGATGTGTGGGGGCTTGTCCAACACTTGTACCTCGTCGTCGGAGCTACTGCTGCTACTGCTACTGCTGGCAGACCTGCCTTGGCCGGAGGGTCCTTCGCCAGCCTAGTTGGGCTTCTAGTTCGTCATTGAGGTGAACTCCTTGGAGAGATTTCGGGCAACAGAGGGCTCCCCGTCAGAGTCCTGCCAGACAGATGATGAGGAGAACCCTTCGAAGTAGTCTTCGTTGAGCTCTGGCAGGGGCTCCTTTCTTTTCTCACCTCTACTGGTGGTAGTTTGGCTGCCGCCTTCAGCTGTCGCGGTCGGTGTAGGTGTAAAAGCAGCAGATAGAGTCTTCGGTGTGGCAGCAGGAGTAGGTGTGAAGGCAACAAAATATTTTTCTGGGAAGGCAGGGAACGATACATGTGTAAAATTTAAATCGTTATGAATAAAATTTACCGTTGCTGCCGTGAAGTCCCTTATGAAGCTCATCAGACCGAGCTTCCTTTCCTCCATCCTGCTGAGTGTTGATAGAATCTGGGTGGAGGCATCTGGTAGAAGGGTTGCTGTCGTTGGTTGTTGTTGTTCTACTGCGGTAGGTTCTGGTTGACTGGGGCCTGCCGGCTGCTCTGCTGTGGCAGAAGGGTTGAAGAAGGATAGTGGGGTGGCTGCTTTCAGCTCCATGGGGCTGAAAATGTTTCGCTCCGTCCACCCTTTCCCTCGGACTTTAAAGTCTTCGGCAATTTCTGATACGTTGTGGCCTCGGCATATTGCGGTGATGAGGTAAGGGAAGACAAGGGGTCCCGATGGTCGGAGAGCATATTCCAAAATTCCCTCCCTTATGTATCGGCCGACATTGATGGATCTTTCATTTAAAATTGAATGTACAAGAGCTAACCTTGGTCGGTCGACTGTACTGTTGTGGGAGGATGGCATGATTCTCTTCTTCACGAAATGATTCCACAGTTTGGCTTCGGGAGTCAACTGAGTTCTTTTCACCGTCCATCGATGCTTTGGGTCTGTGTTCCATTCTCTTCCCTCCTCCGTCAGCTCTGCCATCACCGCATCATAGTTTGCCGGTGACAGACTATTGACGAATCTCTTGTGGGTGTCCTCTTTTTTACTCACGTAGAGGTCGTATAGGGTGTTGATGTAAGAAGGCTCGAAAGAAAGTTCTTTACTTCGAACTATCATGATCGTAGTATCCTTACTGTCGATGGCAGCATAAAATTCCCGGATGAGTGTGACGTTCATTTCTTCCGGCTGGGCAGCAAAGTGCTGCCATTTGAGGGCATGGATTTTTCTTGCGATGAAAGGTTCAAGCCCGAGGTATCCCGTGGGTTCGGTGTAGAGGAACCCCCGTTCTTCCCACATCTCCCTCTTCTGGAAGGAGTGGTAGTATCTACCGGCGGAGTCGGTGGAGGCGAAGCAGTTTGGGATGGCACTATAGCTTGGGGTGCTGACTGCTGCAGTAGAACTGGAGGCAGCACTTCTACGGGTTTGTCTGCTAGTCATTGATCAAGGGCTGTGGAAAGTAAAGAAAATTTTTAGATCTAGAGAAGACAAGTTGAGAGAATAAAAGTGAGATGAAAAATGAATAGTGAATGGGGGTTTATATAGATGGATGATTTTCTGCTCGTTGGAGCTGTAACGACATGCGCGAAGAATGGGGCCAGCTGTTACGCAGTTTCTGACACGTCTGTCATGCGTTTCCATGTTTGTTGCGCGTCTGTTACGCGTTTGCGTGTCTGCTGCGACAGTTTGGTGACAGGCTGTATTTTCCGCGTCTGTCGCGACAGGTGATGACAGACTGTGACGACAGACTTCATCCGTTGGGCTTTTTGTGCTGTTGTTGATGTGGTGGGCTGGTTCACTTCTTCTCTTCTCCTTGCTTCCTTTATTTCCTAAAAAAATAAAATCTCAATTCCTAAAATAAAATAAAATAATTCTTAATTCCTAATAAATAAATAAATAAATTAAACGAAATAAAATAAAAACTAAGTTAAATTAGGGATGCCTTGAGAGACATCTCCTAAAGTAACTACTTCATGCATTCTTGGGGCTTCAGTCTCCTGATAATGCTTTAGTCTCTGTCCATTGACTTTGAACTGGTGCCCGTCTTTTAAGGATTTGATTGTGATGGTACCATGGGGGAAAACCTGGATAACTTGAAAAGGGCCGGACCATCTAGATTTAAGCTTTCCTGGGAAAAGTTTTAACCTAGAGTTAAACAACAACACCATATGCCCTGGGCAGAACTGTCGTGGCAGCAACTTCTTGTCGTGCCACCTTTTGGTTTTATCTTTGTAAATCTTGGCGTTGTCGTAGGTCATTGCTCGAATTTCTTTAATTTCATTCAAGTCGAGTAGCCTCTTCTGTCCTGCCTTACCTAAGTCCATGTTTACTGCCTTGATAGCCTAGTAAGCCATGTGCTCTATCTCAACAGGTAAGTGGCATGTTTTCCCATATATAAGCCTGTAGGGTGACATTCCCAATGGTGTTTTGAATGCTGTTCTATAGGCCCAGAATGTATCATTGAGGTGTAAAGAAAAATCTTTTCGAGTAAGTTTAACCATCTTCTCAAGTATGTTCTTTACTTCTCGGTTGGATATTTCGGTCTGTCCATTGGTTTGAGGGTGGTATGCTGTTGCAATCCGGTGCTTTACTCCGTATTTTCTCAAGGCAGCAGCAATTACCCTATTATCAAAGTGTCTCCCTTCGTCACTGATGATCGCCTTAGGAATGCCAAATCTAGAGAAAATATTCTTATGCAGAAATCTCTGAACAGTCTTGGCGTCATTTTTCTGAGTGGCGATCACTTCAACCCACTTGGACACGTAATCCACTGCCAGTAGGATGTAGAGGTTCCCACAAGATGTTGGGAACGGTCCCATGAAATCGATTCCCCATACATCGAAGATTTCGACTTCTAAAATGTTCTGCAATGGCATCTCATGCCTTCTTGAGATGTTCCCAGTCCGTTGGCATTTGTCATAGCTCTTGTAGAAGGCTTGGGCATCCTTGAACAGTGAGGGCCAATAGAGACCAGATTACAAAACCTTGGCAACAATTTTGTTTCCACCTAAATGTCCTCCATATGGGGAAGCATGGCAGTGGTGAAGCACAGCTTCTTGCTCATCCTGTGGTACACATCTCCTGATAATTTGATCTGCACAATGTTTGAAAAGAAGAGGTTTGTCCCAATAATAATGTTTTGCATCATTTTGGAACCTCTTCCTTGATTGGTAATTAAGTTCAGGAGGTAATACTCCGCTAACAATGTAATTAACAAAATCAGCGTACCAAGGAAGTTCAGAAAACTTACATGCCACCATGGCTGTTGTGGCAGGGCTTGTGGCAGCAAACAACTGCTCATCCGAGAAGGCCTCTAGTATGTGGGTTTTATTTTTCGATTGACTCTTCCCTGTTTCTAGCCTCGACAAGTGGTCTGCCACTTGGTTCTCTGTTCCTTTTTATCCTTGATATCAATGTCGAACTCTTGCAGTACCAGAATCCAACGTATCAGTCTCGATTTTGCATCTTTTTTGTGAACAGATACTTCAGTGCTGAGTGGTCTGTATAGACCACCATCTTCATTCCGAGTATGTACGGACAAAACTTGTCGATTGAGAACACCGCTGCTAATAGTTCCTTTTCTGTTGTGGTGTAGTTCACTTGGGCATCATTCAGTGTTTTACTGGCGTAATAAATTACGTGGAAGATCTTATCCTTCCTCTGCCCTAGTGTTGCTGTTGCGTGTAAAAGAGTCTATCGCAATTGTAGTGCAAGTGTACACGACGGAAGTAGTAAAGTGATACGAAGTATCGGATTATCGTCTCCACAGGGATTGGGCTAATAGCTTCACCTTAGTTGACTGCACGAAAGTAAAGGAAATAATTGAGAAAGTTGTCACGAAAATATTAAAGTAACGTAAATAAAAGAGTAGAAAAATCAAGATAGAGAGAATGGGCTGGTATTGAATTGCTCAGTAGTGCAGGTATTGTATTGCTTAGGAACTCCAGTTCTGTCGCCGCGCCTGTCGCTGGCAGCACCTGTCGCGGCAGCTGTCCGTTGGTCGTCGCGGCAGCAAACACACCAACTCAGTACGTTCAAGTTTGGCAAGAATCCCAGATCTGCCTTGGCCTATCCCTAGGTCCAAGTCTGTCGATGATCACGTCTTTGATGATACCTCCCGGCATGAATCGAAGGATGAACACCGATGTGTATGAATTCTTCCTTAGCCACTTAACCTTGCCCTATCCCTAGGCACAAGATAGTTCAACTATAAACTAGAGAACTCGCTCTTATTTCTTTCGTATACTTAACTCTCCCGATGCTAAGTAAATATATAACCTCACAATGCTCTCCCGATGCTCTTGCAAGATATTAAAACCAAAATAAGAGAACTTGAAGTTTATTTTATTGAACTTGGAAAATCCTAAAACAAAACAACCCTTGCAACTACTTTACAAATCAACCCGTGGCCCTAGGGGGTTTTTAGAACATGTCGACGACGGGTAAACGGCGAAGGGGTTTTGGTTATCGGTTATGGGGTATGATCTCTCCTAGGTTAAAATCTATGCCCTTATATAAGCTTTGGGCTCAAGAATTCTAAGATAACAAGGTTTACAACTTTAATTAAAAGTAAGATTCTAATAAAGACTTTAATCTTCAAGTATCCTACTTTTCAGCCGCCTCCTTGTTTCATGGGATTTCCTCTCCTTGAGCTTTGGCTTGACATATCTTTTGATCCGGGGCTTGGAAAAATATATGGTTTTCACACGACAGACGAGCATAATTTTCTCTATCTATCGAGGTCCACTTTGCTTTTCCTCCGCTAACTTGATGTCGTCCTCTGCTGTCACGGCAGATCCATGGCAGCATCGTCCTTCTCATATGCTTGTCCAGTTCAGCTCTTCTGCTTCTCTGCCCTGCGCCCGCCTTCTCCATCTACTATGGCATCAACCTGCAAAATCAACCATCTTTTAGTAGAATCCGTGCCTTTAGTATATTTGTGATGTTTTGCTGTAAACTAACCTAAATGCAATGCAATGATGCTTGAATGCAGCAGAAATATGGGTTAAAAAGGGTGTAAATAATAGAACTTTTACACACTCAACACACCCCCAAACTCAAGTTTTTGCTTGCCCTCAAGCAATTAAGACCTAAAAGAAAAATGAATATTTTTGTGTTGGCCTTCAAACAGTGACTGTCCCTTACCCGTCGCTCATTCTCTGTGGCGGCAGCGACCTGTCGGAAAGATTAGGATCTGTCCGGAATCCCCTTATAGTCCTCGTGTAGTGTGTGCATGCTTGTGAACAGTTATATGCCAAGACTCTCTTAGTTTCACTAGAATATTCAACTTTTTAACTCGAATTTTTATGCCAAAGTTTATTTTTATTGAAGACACATTTTCATGCTTCTTTTTCTTCTATTTTCAAACTAAAATTTTCTAGAGCCAGTTTTGGGCACCTTTAGTTAGCTTCCTAGAGCCGGTTTCGGGCACCTCTAGGTTTTTGAATTTCTTTTGCTAAACTTCTTTCCTAGAGCCAGTGTTAGGCACCTCTAGGGGCTATTCAAGTATTAAGCATCCTATTCTAGTTTGGCTAAAAGAAATCTAAGCAGTATAACAGTCACAATGGTGTATAAGATTTTCAGAACTATAAAAAGGCTCTAAACTTCTCCTTAATCTGTCCTAAAGATGCTGCCACGGCAGAGCTGTCATGACAGGTAAGTTACTTCACAGCTTTAAGCCAACAGTTTAATCTTTTTTTTAGGAAACTTAAAATACACAACAATTAATTAAAAAGATGTACTAAGACTCCATTAAAATGGAGGGTTGCCACCCCCAAACTCGAGGGTTGCATTGCCCTCAATGCAAATGACAGGTAGAATGAAGGCAGATACATCACAAAATATAAGTAAGCAGGCAGCGATAAAAAGAAAATAAAAACTTAAATTTCAATCACTGTCTTCACTGATGCTGCTGACACGGATCTGGCGGCGGCGTCTGGGTTGTGGGGCAGGCTGGGTAGGTTGTTCCACGACCTGGATGTCTGAGCTGCTGCCACTATCCCAAGTGCTGCTGGTGGTGGTGCTGGCTTTGGGCATTAGTTTTCTGTCTGCCACACGTTTCTGCCTCTTGACAGGCGTGAAGTCCTTCGCCAAATTCCTCCGAATATGAGGGTCTGTCTCGGTGTCATGTGAGGCAGGTCGCTTCGTTCCTCGGGCAGAGGTTTCTTCCGTTGGGCTGTCAGCTGCCGGCTGGGTAGGTGATGGGGTGGAAGCAGCAGAGTGTGCATGGGGGGAGACAGGTGGCGTAGGTGTGTGGACAGGGGAGGGGATGTGGAAATAGTGGGTAGGGAAGGTGGGTAAAATAACATCAGGATAATTTAAAGTGTTGGTAATGAAATTTACCGTCGAGTTGGCGAAATCCCGGATGAATGTCATCAGCCCCATTTGTCTGTCTTCCACCCGTTGTATTGTAGCAAGGATCTGGGCAGATTGGTTGGTCTGGGTGTCTGCTGTGGCAGGTTCATGGGCAGGTTCATCGGCAGGTTCCTCGGATGATTCTGCTGGGGAAGCAGCCGGGTTGAAAAAGGAGAGGGGGGTTGCGACTATGAGCTCCATGAGGCTGGTAATGTTGTTGTCGGTCCAGCCTCTGCCCTGGACTAGTTTGTCGGTGGTGGCCTCAGGGACAGCAGCGCAGCGGCAAAGAGAAGTGATCATGAATGGTAGGCAAAGGCGGGAGGTGGAGCGAAATGTGCAGTCCAAGACGCTGTCCCTCATATAGCGGCCCACGTTGATAGGCCGGTCGTTCATGATCGAATGAATGAGGGAGAGCCGATGCTGGTCTACTATCGTGTGATGAGAGGACGGCAGGATATGCTTTTTGATAAAAGTGTTCCATAGCTTTGCTTCTGGGAGGAGCTGCCCCCTTTTGACAGAGTTGGGGTTCTTTTTGCTTGTGTTTCATGTCGTTCCTTCCTCTGTCACTTCTGCCATGACAGCTCCGTAGGCAGCAGCGTCGAGGGTGTCTAAAAATTGCTGATGGACATCGTCGTTGGGACCAAAATAGAGGCCATACATGTGGTTGATGCTGTCAGCTGTGAATGGTACCTTGACCCCTTGGACAGTGACGAATGTCGCCGTTTTGTTGTTGATGGCAGCATAAAACTCCCTTACCAACATGTCGTTTAATTCTGTCGGCTGTTCTGCGAACTGCTCCCATAGTTGAGCTCGTATTGCCCTCGCGATAAATGGTCGAAGCCCCATGTTCGGAGACTTGCGGATGTAGATAAAACCTCTTTCTTCCCATAATTCCTTGGTGGCGAAGGCCGACGGTGTGGGTGCTGCTGATGAAGAGGCTGAAGCAGCACCGCGGCGGGTCTGTCTAGAAGACATTTTAGTTGCAAGGGTTGTGAAAGTAAAGAAAACAAAGAAAAACGAGAGGAGAAAGCAAGTAAGAATAAGCAAAAGTGATGAAAATGGAAATGAGAACGGGGTTTTATAGCGGTCGAGTTGCTGCCCGTTTAATGTTGTAACGGCAGGCGTGAATAACGGAGCGACTGTTGAGATTTGGCGTGTCTGACGCGTCTGACACGCATTTATGCGTCTGTTACGCGTCTGCCACACGTTTCTGCGTCTGCCATGTCAGTCTGTTGACAGCCTGTCTTATCCGTGTCTGCGGCGGCAGCTGGAACGACAAGCTTCAATAAATGGGCTCTATTGGGCTGATGGATGGATGGTGGGCTTGGGTCACTTCTTCTTTTCTTCTTGACTCCTTTATTTGCTGAAAACAGAAAATATAAAAAAAACATTATTTAAATAAAATAAACCTAATTTCCTAATAAATAATACTAAATAATAAAATAAATGAAAATAAACTTTAGGTTAAATTAGGGATGCCTTGTGGGGCATCTCCTAAAGTAACCACTTCCTGTATTCCTGGGGCTTTAGTCCCCTGATAATGCTTGAGGCGATGTCCGTTGACTTTGAATTGGTGCCCGTCTTTTAATGATTGGATTGTGATGGCACCATGGGGAAAAACTTGTACCACTTGGAACGGGCCAGACCATCTAGACTTTAGCTTTCCTGGGAAGAGTTTCAGTCTAGAATTGAATAACAACACAAGCTGCCCTGGGCAGAACTGTCGTGGCAGCAACTTCCTGTCATGCCACTTCTTAGTTTTCTCCTTGTAGATTCTTGCATTGTCGTAGGCCATTGTCCGTATTTCCTCAAGCTCGTTCAGATCTAACAGCCTTTTCTGGCCTGCCTTGTCCAAGTCCATATTCACGGCCTTGATTGCCCAATATGCTTTGTGCTCTATCTCGACAGGCAAGTGACAGGTTTTCCCATAGATCAATCGGTATGGAGACATGCCCAATGGAGTCTTAAAAGCTGTCCTATATGCCCATAATGCATCATTAAGGAGTAAAGACCAATCTTTCCTAGTTGGCTTAACCATCTTTTCAAGAATGTTCTTAACTTCCCTATTAGATATCTCAGCTTGTCCATTGGTCTGTGGGTGGTATGCTGTCGCGATCCTGTGCTTGACACCATATTTCTTCAAGGCGGCAGCAATAACCCTATTGTCAAAATGTCTCCCTTCATCACTGATTATCGCCTTAGGGATGCCAAATCTAGAAAAAATGTTTTTGTGCAAAAAAATTTGGACTGTCTTGGCATCATTCTTTTGAGTGGCGATGGCTTCGACCCACTTAGAGACATAATCCACTGCTAAGAGGATATATAGATTTCCACATGAAGATGGAAAAGGTCCCATGAAATCAATCCCCCAAACGTCGAAGATCTCGACTTCCAGAATGTTCTGCAGTGGCATCTCGTTTCTCCTCGAGATGTTACCTGTCCGCTGGCACCTGTCACAGTTCTTGTAGAAGTTCTGTGCATCTTTATACAGTGTCGGCCAGTAGAACCCTGACTGCAGCACCTTGGCAGCAGTTTTATTGCCTCCTAAGTGACCTCCATATTGTGAAGCATGGCAGTGATGGAGAATGTCTTCTTGCTCTTCTTGTGGTACACACCTCCTTATAACCTGATCTGCGCATAGTTTGAAAAGAAGAGGTTCGTCCCAATAATAATGCTTAACATCATTTTGGAACCTCTTCCTGGCTTGATAATTAAGATCAGAAGGAAGTATTCCGCTAACTATAAAATTAACGAAATCAGCATACCAGGGGAGTTCAGAAGACTTACCTGCCGCCATGGCTGTCGCGACAGCAATTGCGGCAGCAAAGAGCTGCTCATCTGGGAAGGTCTCCAGTATATTTGTCTCGTCGATTGGTAGACTCTGTCCCTTCTCCAATCTTGACAAGTGGTCTGCCACCTGATTTTCTGTCCCTTTTTTGTCCTTGATTTCTAGATCGAATTCTTGTAATAGCAAGATCCACCATATCAATCTAGGTTTTGCATCCTTCTTTGCAAACAAATACTTCAGGGCATAATGGTCTGTGTGCACTATTACCTTCATCCCAAGTATGTAAGAACGAAACTTGTCGATGGAGAACACTACAGCTAATAGCTCCTTTTCTGTGGTGGTGTAGTTCACTTGGGCGTCATTTAATGTCTTGCTGGCGTAGTATATGACATGAAACAGCTTATCTCTGTGCTGCCCAAGTGCTGCCCCGACAGCATAGTCACTAGCATCACACATGATCTCAAATGGCTGTGTCCAGTCTGGTGGCTGTACTATGGGGGCTGTTACCAGTTTTTTCTTCAGAACCTTGAATGCTTTAGTACATTCATCATTAAAGTCAAAGGGTCGGTTCTGCTCTAAAAGATGACATAGGGGCTTGGTGATTTTTGAGAAATTTGCAATGAATCTTCTATAAAAACCAGCATGCCCTAAAAAACTTCTAATGCCCTTGACTGTGGTCGGCGGCGGCAGCTTCTCGATCACTTCTATTTTAGCCTTGTCAACTTCTATCCCACGACAGCTAATCTTATGGCCAGGGACTATCCCCTCGTCCACCATAAAATGGCATTTTCCCCAATTCAAAACAAGATTTGCTTTTTCACATCTTTCAAGTACCTTTTGAAGATTGCCGAGGCAGCTCTCAAAATCGTCTCCAAAGACGGAAAAATCATCCATGAATATCTCGAGGAAGTCCTCTACCATATCGGAGAATATGGCCATCATGCACCTTTGGAAGGTGGCAGGTGCATTACATAGTCCAAACGGCATCCTCCTAAAAGCGTACGTTTCGTAGGGGCAGGTGAAAGTCGTCTTTTCTTGATCCTCCGGTGCGATAGCAATTTGGTTGTAACCTGAGTAACCATCAAGAAAACAATAGTAAGATTTACCCGCTAATCTATCAAGCATTTGATCAATAAAGGGTAAAGGAAAATGGTCCTTTCGGGTAGCTTTGTTGAGCTTCCGATAGTCCATACAAACCCTCCAACCGGTCACAGTCCTGGTTGGGATTAACTCGTTGTTCTCGTTGGTTATCACTGTCATTCCTCCTTTCTTAGGAACACATTTCACCGGGCTCACCCATTTGCTGTCGGAGATGGCGTAAATAATACCAGCATCTAACCATTTGATTATCTCTTTACGCACCACCTCTTTCATCGCATGGTTTAGCCGCCTTTGGGCATCAATAGTCGGCTTATGACCTTCCTCTAGAAGAATTTTGTGCATGCATAACGCCAGACTGATGCCTTGAATGTCTGCTATCGTCCATCCAATTGCCTTTTTGTGCTGCCGTAGCATGCCGATTAGCTGTCGTTCCTGTTCCTGCGGCAGCTTAGAAGAGATGATTACGGGCAGCGTGTCATTTGAACCAAGATAAGCATATTTTAACTGCCCTGGCAGGGGCTTAATTTCTAAGGCAGGTGGTTCAATAGTAGATGGCTTTTGGATTAAATGGTTATCCGAAGTATAATTCAAAGGTTCGAATAACTTACCTGGACGATTGCCTAACCAGTTTACCTCCTCCTGATCTTCAATATCAGATGTATCATAGTCTGAGGAGTTGCTGTCGTCAGTGCTGTCGTGACAGCTCGACCAGATGTAGGGTTGATCAAGGATAACTTCAATGATGGCCTTGCATTCCTCACCCAAATCAGCATGTTTCATCGCTTGGAGAACATTCAACTTAATCTCTTGATCGTTTACTCGCATGGTGAGTTCTCCTTTCTCCACATCAATCAGTGATCTTCTCGTGACTAAGAAGGGTCGCCCAAGGATGACTGGTGCGTTTTCATCTGCCTCACAATCTAAAATAAGAAAGTCAGCAGGAAAAATAAACTTATCCACTCTTACCAGAATATCTTCAATCTTTCCCTCTGGATGAACGTAAGAGCGGTCTGCCAGCTGCAGAGTTACTGTCGTGGGCCGCGCCTTTCTAATACCTAATTTCTGAAAAACAGACTTTGGCATTAAATTAACACTAGCACCAAGATCACAAAGTGCCTTACCCACATATTTGTCTCCGATTACACAAGGTATGATGAAGCTCCCCGGATCCTTCTTTTTCTAAGGTGGCTGCCGATGAAGAATACTCATGCAACCATCTGCCATCCTTACCGTTTCAAATTCCCCAAGTTTATATTTCTTTGACATGACATCTTTGAGAAATTTGGCGTAACCGGGCATCTCCCTAACGGCATCTAACAGCGGAATATTAATATGAACCTGCTTAAAAATATCATAAATCTTTTTAAGTTGAGATTCTTGCTTAGCTTGCTGTATCTGTTGAGGAAAAGGAGGTGGGGGACGATAATCAGCAATACGTCCTTCCCACTGCATACGAATCTGAGGAGGTTTAGGTTCATCAATTTTCTCCTCTGTCGCTTCTGCTGTCGTGACAGGCTCATCGGCAGCAGTCTGTTTATCACCTGTCGGGACAGCTTCCTCGGCAGGTTGGTCCAAGGCTGGTTCATTTCCTGTTTCAACTTCTTTTTCCGGCCCTGGTAATTTCTTCCCACTCCTAGTAGTAATTGCCTTACACTGCTCATGTGTGGGTGGCCTAGCATTTTCAGTATTACTAGAGAATCCTCCATTCTGCCTCGGCTTAATATGTTGGGAAACCTGGCCCATTTGTGTTTCCAGAGATTTCAATGTAGCCTCATGATTTGTCATCCTCATCTCTGTTTTATCCATGAAATTTTCTGTCTTCTTGACAAACTAATTCATATTCTCAATATAAGTACCTGTCTGAGACATAAAGGTGGCTAGAGTCTGTTCCAGTATACTGCTCGTGGCAGCTGGTGGCTGCTGTTGCTGCTGCGGCAGCAGGTGCGGTCGCGTCAGCAATCTAGGTCCTCCCTGATTCTGATTGTGTGCTTGAGGATTCAGGGCGTTGTTAGGATTACTCCAGGAAAATTTTGGATCCTTCCTCCAATTGGGATTATAGTTGTTGAAGTTGTAATTCGGCTTGTTGTAATTTCCAACATATTTTCCCTCTTCTACTTGTATTGGGCACTCATCCCGACTATGATTTCCCTCACAGATATCACATACTTCCTCTACAGCAAATCCTTGTTGACCATCATCATTTAATAACCTTTTCATTGCTTTAGTAAGGAAGGCTACCTGTGATTTCAACGTGCTGTCGGCTTCATAGTCCTTGACAGCAAGTACCCGTTTACCCCCTCTTCTTGCGGTCGGAAACTGTTCCTCATTTTTGGCCAGATTTTTCAAAACTTGCAATGCCTCGTCTAGATCTTTATCCAATAATAGCCCATTTGCTGCAGAATCAATTCGAATACGAGTTTGTAAGTTAGCAGCATTATAGAACTTAGTTACCTGATTCCAGACGGGGAATCCATGCATTGGGCAGTTCCGAAGAAGAGTAGTAAATCTGTCCCAGGCCTCGTGCATCGGCTCGTCATCTTCCTGTTGAAAAGTAGCAATTTCATTACGTAATCGCTCAGATAAATGCGAAGGATTAAAACGAGATAAAAATTCACGAGATAGATCTGCCCAAGTCATAATTGAACCCGGCGTAAGTTTATTCCACCAAGTTTTAGCTCTGTCCCTCAATGAGTGGGGAAATAACCGAAGCCTCAGTATCTTCGGATTAACTCATGACAGTCTAAACGAACCACAGATCTCCTGGAACGTTTTGAGATGCTCCCTAGCATCTTCTGTCACAACACCACTAAACTGTCCGGCATTGTTGATCATACTAAACATGACAGGTTTAAGCTCGAAGTTATCAACTTCAATATCCGGCAGCGTGGTCTCCAGCTCTACATGATCGTTCAGCATGTAGTCACGGCATGACCGTCGTCCGGCTGCTGCGGGCAGGTCGCCGACAGGCGGTATAACAGCTCCATCTCTAGCAGCAGGATTATTTCCTTGGTATGCCATTGTCTCTAATTGTTCTTCAAGGTACTCGTTCCTGGCTAGCACGTAACGAAGTCGGTTTCTAAGATTGAATGAACGTTCAACTTCCGGATCTAATGGATACTCAGGATCTTCACCTCTTTTAGATCTGCGCATAAACAAGATAACCTTGTGAAAAGCAAGAGTTTAAAGTACTAACGAAAAATAGAAAAAGAAAAATTAAAAGAAAAACAAAAACAAAAACAAAAACGAAAAGTGCAATAAAAGAAAGGTGTAGTTATATTGCCAATCCCTGGTAGCGGCGCCAAAAACTTGTTGCGTGTAAAAGAGTCTATCGCAATTGTAGTGCAAGTGTACACGACGCAAGTAGTAAAGTGATACGAAGTATCGGATTATCGTCTCCACAGGGATTGGGCTAATAGCTTCACCTTAGTTGACTGCACGAAAGTAAAGGAAATAATTGAGAAAGTTGTCACGAAAATATTAAAGTAACGTAAATAAAAAAGTAGAGAAATCAAGATAGAGAGAATGGGCTGGTATTGAATTGCTCAGTAGTGCAGGTATTGTATTGCTTAGGAACTCCAGTTCTGTCGTCGCGCCTGTCGCTGGCAGCACCTGTCGCGGCAGCTGTCCGTTGGTCGTCGCGGCAGCAAACACACCAACTTAGTACGTTCAAGTTTGGCAAGAATCCCAGATCTGCCTTGGTCTATCCCTAGGTCCAAGTCTGTCGATGATCACGTCTTTGATGATACCTCCCGGCGTGAATCGAAGGATGAACACCGATGTGTATGAATTCTTCCTTAGCCACTTAACCTTGCCCTATCCCTAGGCACAAGATAGTTCAACTATAAACTAGAGAACTCGCTCTTATTTCTTTCGTATACTTAACTCTCCCGATGCTAAGTAAATATATAACCTCACAATGCTCTCCCGATGCTCTTGCAAGATATTAAAACCAAAATAAGAGAACTTGAAGTTTATTTTATTGAACTTGGAAAATCCTAAAACAAAACAACCCTTGCAACTACTTTACAAATCAACCCGTGGCCCTAGGGGGTTTTTAGAACATGTCGACGATGGGTAAACGGCGGAGGGGTTTTGGTTATCGGTTATGGGGTATGATCTCTCCTAGGTTAAAATCTATGCCCTTATATAAGCTTTGGGCTCAAGAATTCTAAGATAACAAGGTTTACAACTTTAATTAAAAGTAAGATTCTAATAAAGACTTTAATCTTCAAGTATCCTACTTTTCAGCCGCCTCCTTGTTTTATGGGATTTCCTCTCCTTGAGCTTTGGCTTGACATATCTTTTGATCCGGGGCTTGGAAAAATATATGGTTTTCACACGACAGACGAGCATAATTTTCTCTATCTATCGAGGTCCACTTTGCTTTTCCTCCGCTAACTTGCTGTCATCCTCTGCTGTCACGACAGATCCATGGCAGCATCGTCCTTCTCATCTGCTTGTCCAGTTCAGCTCTTCTGCTTCTCTGCCCTGCGCCCGCCTTCTCCATCTACTATGGCAGCAACCTGCAAAATCAACCATCTTTTAGTAGAATCCGTGCCTTTAGTATATTTGTGATGTTTTGTTGTAAACTAACCTAAATGCAATGCAATGATGCTTGAATGCAGCAGAAATATGGGTTAAAAATGGTGTAAATAATAGAACTTTTACACACTCAACAGTTGCCCCTACAGCATAGTCACTCACATCACACATTATTTCAAATGGAAAACTCCAGTCTGACAGCTGTACGATTGGGGCTGATACCAGCTTCTCTTTTAGAATTCTGAATGCCTCAGTACATTCAGTGTTGAAGTCAAAGGGACGATGCTGCTCCAGTTGGTGACATAAGAGCTTGGTAATCTTCGAGAAATTTGTAATAAATCTTCGATAAAACCCAACATGCGCTAAGAAACTCCGAATCCCCTTGACTGTGGTGGGTGGCGGAAGCTTTTCAATGACTTCTATTTTCGCTCTGTCTACCTTTATGCCGTGGCAGCTTACCTTGTGGCCTAGGATTATCCCTTCATCCACCATAAAGTGGCATTTTACCAGTTTAAGACCAAGTTCTCTTTTTCGCATCTTCCAAGCACCTTCTGTAGGTTGCCTAAACAGCCTTTAAAATTGTCTCCAAAGACGGAAAAATTGTCCATGAAAATTTTCAGGAAGTCCTCCACCATGTCAGAGAATATCGCCATCAAGCACCTTTGGAAGGTTGCTGGTGCATTGCAGAGTCCAAATGGCATTCTCCAAAAAGCATATGTGTCGTATGAGCATGTGAAGGTCGTTTTCTCTTGATCCTCCGGTGCAATAGCTATCTGGTTGTACCCTGAGTAACCATCGAGAAAGCAATAGTAAGGTTTCCCCGCTAATCTATCAAGCATTTGATCAATAAAATGTGGGGGGAAATGGTCTTTCTGGGTAGCTTTGTTAAGCTTCCGGTAATCCATACAAACCCTCCAACCGGTCACAGTTCTGGTTGGGATTAGTTCGTTCTATATGTTGGTCACCACGGTTATTCCTCCTTTTATAGGTACACATTGCACCGGGCTCACCCACTTACTATCCGAGATGGCATAAATTATTCCGACATCGAGCCATTTAATAATTTCTTTTTTCACCACTTCTCGCATAGCATCGTTTAAGCGTCTCTGAGCATCAATAGTCGGCTTATGATCATCTTCCAGGAGAATTTTGTGCATACATAATGCCGGACTAATGCCTTGAACATCAGCTATCGTCCATCCAATAACCTTCTTATGCTGCTGCAACATTCCAATTAACTGATGTTCCTATTTCTGCATCAACTTGGAAGAGATGATTACGGGCAACGTATCATTTACACCAAGAAAAACATATTTAAGCTGCCCTCGCAGGGGCTTAAGATCTAAAACATGTGGTTCTACAGTTGAAGGCTTTTGGATTATGTGTTCGTTCGAGGTATAGTTTAGGGGCTCGAATAACTTAACTGGACGATTTCCTATCCAATTTACCTCCTCATGACCTTCAGTGTCGGATATGTCTGATTCGGAGGAGTCACTGTCGTCGTTGCTGCCGTGACAGTCTTCCAAATGACTGCCGTGGCAGTGACCAAATTTTATGTCATGGCAGCTCGACCTGATGCAGGGTTGGTCAAGGATTACTTCAGTGATGGCCTTGCATTCTTCTTCTGCATCAGCATGTTTGATTGCTTGGAGAACATTGAGCTTAATTTCTTGATCATTTACTCTCATGGTCAGTTCTCCTTTCTCTACATCAATCAGAGATCTGCTTGTGGCTAGGAAGGGTCGCCCCAGGATGATTGGTGCATTTTCATCTGCTTCACAGTCTAAAACAAGAAAGTTAGCATGAAAAATAAACTTATCCACTCTTACCAAAATATCCTCGATCTTCCCTTCTGGTTGTACGTAAGAGCGGTCTGCCAGCTGCAGCATGACTGTCGTAGGCCGTGCTCGTCCAAAACCTAATTTCTGGAACACAGATTTTGGCATTAAATTTATACTAGCACCTAGATCACAAAGTGCCTTACCCACAAATTTTTCACCAATTATGCACGGTATGATGAAGCTCCCAGGATCCTTCTTTTTCTGGGGTGGATGCCTGTGCAAGATGGTCATGCATCACTCTGTCATTTTTACCGTTTCAAATTCCCCAAGTTTGGATCTTTTCGACATAGAATCCTTGAGAAATTTCGCATAATCGGGCATCTGCTTGATGGCCTCTAACAATGGTATATTGAAGTGAACATGCTTAAAAATATCATAGATCTTTTTGAGCTGGTACTCCTATTTCTGTTTTTTGTAACCGCTGTGGAAAAGGAGGTGGAGGATGGTAATCTTCCAAACGTCCTTCACATGGTATTCGGATTTGAGGAGGGTTAGGTTCTTCAGCATTCTTTTCTTGCTCCTATGTCCCTTCTGCTACCGTGGTAGGTGTGTCGATAGTAGGTTGCTCATCCTCTGCCGGGGCAGTGTTTGCGGCAGGTGTATCTAGGGTCGGTTCCTCAATCGGTACGGTTTTCAACTCCGACCCTTGCAGTTGTTTCCCACTCCTAGTTGTAATTGCTTTACACTGCTCATATGTAGGTTTTCTAGCGACTTCGGTATCACTAGGGAATCCTCCGTTTTGCCTTGGCTTAATATTCTGGGAAACCTGGCCTATCTGTGTCTCTAGTGATTTCAGTGTAGCCTCATGGTTAGTCATTCTCATCTCTGTCTTGTCCATGAATGGCTCAGTTTTCTAGACAATGTGATCCATGTTCGCCATGTAAGCTCCTGTTTGTGACATGAATATGGCCAAAGTCTACTCCGGTATACTAGGTGCGGCTACCGGCTGCTGTTGCGGTTGCTATCGTGTCAGGATTCTGGGTGCCCTCTGGTTTTGGTTGTTCTGCACCTGAGGATTAAGTGCGTTGTTTGGATTGCTCCAAGAGAACTTGGGATCTTTCCTCCAGTTGGGATTGTAGTCGTTGGAATCATAATTTCTCGGCTTGTTGTAATTTCCAACATACATCCCTTCTTCTAACTGCATCGGACAGTCTTCCGAACTGTGATTCCCACTGCAAGTTTCACATACCTCTTCTGCAGAATAGACAGGTTTCGAATCTTTCTTCAACAAATTTTACATTGCCTTCGTAAGGTATACGACCTGTGTCTTCAAGGAATTGTCAACTTCATAGTCTTTTAAAGCTATCCCTCGTTCACCTCTCCTTAATGAAGGAAATTGCTCGTCATTCTTTGCTAGATTTTTCAACACTACCATGGCTTCGTCTGAATCTTTATCCAACAACAGTCCATTTGCTGCTGAATCTATTCTCATACGCGTGTGTGTGTTGGCAGCATTGTAGAATTTGATGACTTGATTCCATACGGGGAATCCATGCATTGGGCAATTCCTTAGAAGAGTTGTAAACCTGTCCCATGCCTCGTACATTGGCTCGTCATCTTCCTGTTGAAAAGTAGCAATTTCATTACGCAATCGCTCAGATAAGTGAGAAGGATTAAAACGAGATAAAAATTCACGAGTGAGATCTGCCCAAGTTCGTATTGAACCCGACGTTAGTTTATTCCACCATGTTTTAGCTCTGTCTCTCAGTGAATGAGGAAATAACTGGAGCCTCAGTACTTCCGGATTTACTCCTGGTAATCTAAATGATCCACAGATTTCTTGGAACGTTTTCAGATGTTCTCGGGCATCCTCTGTTGCAGCACCACTAAATTTGCCAGCGGAGTTTATCATGCTGAACATAACAGGTTTCAGCTCGAAATTTTCAGCTTCTACGTCTGGCAAGGTGGTCTCAAGTTCCACATGATCATTGATCATGTAGTCACGGCAAGATCGTCATGCGGCCTCAGAAGCGGCAAGCCGTCCGTTCCCTTCATCTAGGGGAGGATCTTCAGGATTCCTCGGGTTATTATTATTTACCCCGTTATGCATTGCTTCTAACTGTTCCTCAAGATAATCGTTTCTGGCTATCAAGAGGCGGACTCGGTTCTTGAGGTTGAATGTACGTTCGATTTCATGATCTAGTTTGTACTCAGGTTCTTTGCCTTGTCTTGATCTGCGCATAAGCAAATGGAAAACCTTGTGAAAAGCACAGGGTAAACAATCCCAATAAAAACAGAAAAATTAAAAAGTGTAGTAAAAATAAGGGTAAAGATATGTTGCCAGTCCCCGGCAACGGCGCCAAAACTTGTTGTGTGTCAAAAGTCCTATCGCAATGTAGTGCAAGTGTACACGACGCAAGTAGTAAAGTGATACTCGAAGTATCTGATGTCGAATCCACAGGTACTGGAAATAGCTTTATCCTCAAATTGCTGTACAAGAGAGAAAGAAAAGAATTTCAATTGTTGGGAAATAATATTGAAGAATAATGAATATAAGAGAATGAAGATTCAGGGTTAAGAGATATGCCGGTATTGATTGCTTGGTAGTGCATGTGTTGCACTGTATAAAAAATCATATTCTGTCGTCGTCCCTGTCGCGGCAGCACCTGTCGTGGCAGCAGTCTGTTGTTGTCGCAGCAACGAACATACAACTTTGTACTTCAAGCTTGGCAAGAATCCCTATTGTGACTTGTCCTATCCCTAGGTCCAAGTACTGTTGATGAACACTTCTTGGATGATACCTCACGGCGTAAATCGAAGGGTGAACACCAATGTTGTTGAATTCTTCCTTAGCCACTTAACCTCGTCCTATCCCTAGGTCCGAGATAGTTCAACCATAAACTGGAGAACCTGCACTTATTCCTTTCGTATACTTAACTCTCCCGATATTAAGTAAATAGATAATCTCACAATGCTCTCCTGATACTCTTGCAAGATGTTGAGACCAGAATAAGCAAACTTGAAGTTTTATTTCATTGAACAGAAAATTCCTAAAACAGTACAATCCTTGCAACTACTTTACATAATCAACCCTTAGCCCTAGGGAAAATTTAGAACATGATGAGAGAGGGAAAACGACAAGGGTTTTGGGGAAGACGGCTAGAGATGAGATATCCTTCCCTAGGTCGAATTACATGCCTCTATATAGGCCTTGTGTTCAAGTTTTCTAATAAGGTAAGAATACAAGTTCAAACTAAAGTACAACTCTAATTAAGATTAAATCTTCTGAGTAGATGCCTTTAATTCGTCCTCTTTTCATGCTTTGGGTTTCTTCCTTGAACTTTGGGCTTGGCCTTCATTCTGCCTTAGGGCTCAGAAAAATATAGGAGTGGTCCACGATAGACCGGATTGAATTCCTCTATCTGTCGAGCTCCACTTCACTTTTCCCTTCCACCAACACTGTCGTCATGGCTGCCACGGCAGTGGCCACGACAACATCTTCCTTCTTGACTCCAGTCCTGAGTTCCAGCTCTGCTCCTTCGCTGTCCTTAGTCTGCCTCAGCAGATACCTGCAAAAACAGCCAAAATCAGTAGAAACTATGCCATTTTATCGAATTGTGATGTATATGTGAAACTTTACCTAAATGCAATGAATTAAGCTTGAATGCAGCAGAAATATGGGTTAAATAAGGGGTAAAATATAGAACTTTTACACACTCAACAATAGACAAAAAGATGGGAGAGCTATCCCCTAAACTCGAGATGAGCATTGCCCTCAATGCACACAAAAGAGAGAGAAATAAATACAAGAGAAAGGGAAGAAGACTTAGGATTAGTTAGATGGTGTAGAGGATTTGGAGGAGTTCTCTGCCGTCATTTACGGGTTACGGCATCGGGCTTAGAAATGCTACCCTTTGATGTGCTTAGCGATCTTGATTCTTAAGAGTTTGGACATGCATAATTAATTGTGTGACGGGAATAAATGGTAAAGAAAATGAAAAAGAGAAAATCTAGTCCTAAAAATCTACTCCTACTAAAGCGGTAAAGATGTGGATTATGTCACATTGGGGTGTGTGTTCCCCAATGTGAATACTTCTTGTTCTTTCGAGACAGAATCTCATGTATAGTGCTTTAATCACTGCCCGTTAACTTTGAATTATGTCCCCTCATTTAGTGGTTCTACTGTCACAACACCATGTGGGAAGGCTTAGACTACTTCGAATGGTCGTGACCATCTGGATTTTAACTTCCTAGGAAACAGCTTGAGGCGGGAATTGAACAGCATCACTTGATGCCCGGGCAAGAACTATCTCTATTGGATCTTGCTGTCGTGCCATTTTTTTGACTTTTTCCTTGTACAACTTGGCGTTCTCGTATGCCTCCCGTCAGAATTCCTCCATTTCTGTCAAATTTAATAGTCTCTTTTCACCAGCCTGTTTCCAGTCCATGTTCACTACTTTGACTACCCAATACACCTTTGTTCTATTTCAACAAGGAGGTGGCAGGCCTTTCCATATACTAGACGATATGGGGACATTCTGAGTGGTGTTTTGTATGATGTCTGGTATGCCCAAAGAGCATCGTCTAGTTTCAACAGTCAATCTTTCCTACTTGGGTTTACAACTTTCTCCAAGATGGTCTTAACTTCCATGTTCGAAATATCTGCCTGCCCATTTGTTTGTGGATGATATGTCGTGGTAATCTTGTGCTTGACACCAACTTTTTGGTGTGCCTTGGCAATGAGCTTGTTATCGAAATGGGTGCCCTCGTCACTAATGATAGCTCTTGGAACTCCGAACCTTTTGAATATGTTCTTGTGTACGAATCTATAGACGGTCTTCGCATCATTGTGAGGGGTAGCAATGGCTTCTACCCACTTGGAAACATAATCCATTGCTAGAAGGATGTACATATTACCACACAAAGATAGGAATGGTCCCATAAAATCTATTCCCCAAACATCGAATAACTCAACCTCCAAGATGGTTTGTAGGGGCATTTCGTTTCTTCTTGATATGTTTCATGTTCTTTGGCAGCTGTCACATTGTTTGTAGAATGCTTGGGCATCTTTATACAATTTTGGTTAAAAGTAACCTGATTGGAGTATTTTTGCTGTCGTGCGCTGCCTTCCAAAATGGCCTCCATATGGTGCTGCGTGGCATTACGATAGTATGGCTTAATGTTCATCCTCTGGGACACATCATCTGATAACCTGATCTACACGATTTTTAAACAAGAAAGGCTCATCCCAAAAATAATGCTTAGAATCATGTTGGATTCGTTTCTTTCCTTGGAAGTTAAGTTCATAGGGTAAAACACATGATACTAAATAATTCACAATGTCTACGTACTAGAGTGTGGTTGTCGATGCTGCTGTCGCAGCCTCTTTGTGGGCAGCAAATGAGATGCCTTCAATGTTGCGTTTCAAAAGTCCTATCGCAATGTAGTGCAAGTGTACACGACGCAAGTAGTAAAGTGATACTCGAAGTATCGGATGTCGAATCCACAGGGACTGGAAATAGCTTTATCCTCAAATTTCTGCACAAGAGAGAAAGAAAAGAGTTTAGATTGTTTGGAAAATAATATTGAAGGATGATGAATATAAAAGAACAAAGATTCAGGGTTAAGAGATAGGTTGGTATTTATTTGCTCGGTAATGCAGGTGTTGTACTGAAGAGAAACTCATGTTCTATCGTCGTCCCTGTCGCGGCAGCACTTGTCGCGGCAGAAGTTTGTTGTTGTCGCGGCAGCGATCACACAACTCAGTACTTCTAGCTTGGCAAGAATCCCTGCTATGACTTGTCCTATCCCTAGGTGCAAGTATTGTTGATGAACACTTCTTGGATGATACCTCCCGGCGTTAATCGAAGGGTGAACACCAATGTTGTTGAATTCTTCCTTAGCCACTTAACCTCGTCCTATCCCTAGGTCCGAGATAGTTCAACCATAAACTGGAGAACCGGTACTTATTCCTTTCGTATACTTAACTCTCACGATATTAAGTAAATAAATAATCTCACAATGCTCTCCTGATACTCTTGCAAGATGTTGAAACCAGAATAAGCAAACTTGAAGTTTTATTTTATTGAACAGAAAATTCCTAAAATAGTACAATCCTGCAACTACTTTACAGAATCAACCTTTAGCCCTAGGGGAAGTTTAGAACATGATGAGAGGGGGAAAACGACAAGGGTTTTGGGGAAGACGGCTAGAGATGAGATATCCTTCCCTAGGTTGAATTTCATGCCTTTATATAGGCCTTGGGTCCAAGTTTTCTAATATGACAAGAATAAAACTTTAAACTAAAGTACAACTCTATTGGAGATTAAATCTTTTGAGTATATGACTTTAATTCGTCCTCTTTTCTTGCTTTGGGTTTCTTCCTTGGACTTTGGGCTTGGCCTTCATTCTGCCTCAGGGCTCAGAAAAATATAATAGTGGTCCACGACAGACCGGCTTGAATTCCTCTATCTGTCGAGCTCCACTTCACTTTTCCCTTCACCAATGTTGTCGTCATGGCTGCCACAGCAGTGGCCACGGCAGCGTCTTCCTTCTTGACTCCAGTCCTGTGTTCTAGCTCTGCTCCTTCGTTGTCTTGCGTCTGCCACAGTAGATACCTACAAAAGTAGCCAAAATCAGTTGCAACTGTGCTATTTTATCTAATTGTGATGTATATGTGAAATCTTACCTAAATGCAATGAATTATGCTTGAATGCAGCAGAAATATGGGTTAAATAAGGGGTAAAATATAGAACTTTTGCACACTCAACGCACCCCCAAACTCAAGTTCTTGCTTTCCCCCAAGCAAATATGACCTAACTAAAATTAAGAATTTTTTGTTTGGCTTAATTCAGTGAACTTTTCATTACCTACCACACATGCCCTATCACGAGCATTACCTTATCGGATGTTTCTGGATTTATTCGGAACCATGTTATAGGTCCCGTGTAGTGTGTGCATGCTTTGTGAACAAATATGTGCCTAGACTCTTTTAGTTTACTAGAATAGTTAAGCTACTTACTTGAACTTTTATGCCAAATTTTCTTTTCTTGGAGGCAATTCTTAGGCTTCTTTAGTTTTTCTGAATTAGACTCGTGTTTTTCTTATTTTAAGTTGACTAGAGCATGTTCTGGGGCACCTCTAGATAACTTCCTAGAGCCGGTTTTAGGCACCTATAGGGGTATTGAGTCTAAATTTTCTTATTTTCTTTTCCTAGAGCCAGTGTTAGGCACCTCTAGGGGCAGCTTCAAGTGTTTAAGATTTCCTACTCTAGTTTACCAGTAGAAGTCTAGACAGCATAAGAGTCACAAAGGGTGTTTAAAGATCAGAACTATAGCAAGGCTCTAAACTATTCCTAAACACACCCTAAAGGCACTGCCACGATAGAGTATGTCGCGGCAGGTAAGTTCAGTTCAAAGACTTAAGCCAAATTTTTTTTGACAAAAATAAACTAAATAATAACTAAGACTTAGACACAATTTTAAGACACAAATAACACTTCATTACTGGAGGGATGTAACCCCCAAACTCGAGGGTTGCATTGCCCTCAATGCATGATAATATGGGAAACAGAAAGAAAAAACAAAATACATCACAAGATAGATAAAACAACAAGACAGCAAAATATAAGATAGAAACTTAAGTTGAGGAGCTGTCATCGCTGCTGCTGCTGATCTGTAGCTGCTGGCGGGCAGTGACTTTCATGGCAAGGGCCGACAGTGTGCTGGGAGAGGCAGAGGTTGTCTTCTTTTTGGCTTCCCTTGGTGGCTGGACACGAGTTGGTGAGATGTGTGCGGGTTTGTCCAAAACTTGTACCTCATCGTCGGAGTTACTGCTGCTACTGCTGCTGGCAGATCTGCCCTGGTCGGAGGGTCCTTCGCCAGCCTCGTTAGGCTTCTGCCTTTTCATTGGCGTGAAGTCCTTGGAGAGGTTTCGGGCAACTGAAGGCTCCCCGTCAGAATCCTGCCAGACGGACGAGGAGGAGAACCCTTCAAAGTAGTCTTCGTTGAGTTCCGGCAGGGGCTCCTTTCTTTTCTCGCCTCTGGTACTGGCAGGTTGGTTGCCGCCTTCAGTTGTCGCGGCCGGTGTAGGTGTAGAGGCAGCAAACGGAGTTTTAGGTGTGGCAGCAGGGGTAGGAGTAGGTGTGGGAGCAGCAAATAACTGTTCTGGGAAGGATGAGAATGGCACATGTGTAAAATTTAAATCATTACGAATAAAATTTACCGTTGCTGCCGTGAAATCCCTTATGTAGCTCATCAGTCTGAGCTGCCTTTCCTCCATTCTTTGAAGGGTTGACAGAATTTGGGTGGAGGTGTCTGGTGGAGATACTGCTGCCGTTGGTTGATGCTCTGCTGCGACAGGTTCTGGGTGACTGGGCCTGTTATCTGCTCTGCTCTGTTTGGAAAATAATATTGAAGGATGATGAATATAAATGAACAAAGATTCAGGGTTAAGAGATAGGGTGGTATTGATTTGCTTGGTAGTGCAGGTGTTGTACTAAAGAGAAACTCATGTTCTGTCGTCGTCCCTGTCGCGGCGCACCTGTCGCGGCAGAAGTCTGTTGTTGTCGCGGCAGCGATCACACAACGAAGTACTTCAAGCTTGGCAAGAATCTCTGCTATGACTTGTCCTATCCCTAGGTCCAAGTACTGTTGATGATACCTCCCGGCGTGAATCGAAGGGTGAACACCAATGTTGTTGAATTCTTCCTTAGCCACTTAACCTCGTCCTATCCCTAGGTCCGAGATAGTTCAACCATAAACTAGAGAACCGGTACTTATTCCTTTCGTATACTTAACTCTCCCGATATTAAGTAAATAGATAATCTCACAATGCTCTCCCGATACTCTTGCAAGATGTTGAAACCAGAATAAGCAAACTTAAAGTTTTATTTTATTGAACAGAAAATTCCTAAAACAGTACAATCCTTGCAACTACTTTACAGAATCAATCCTCATCCCTAGGGGAAATTTAGAACATGATGAGAGGGGGAAAACGACAAGGGTTTGGGGAAGACGGCTAGAGATGAGATATCCTTCCCTAGGTCGAATTTCATGCCTTTATATAGGCCTTGGGTCCAAATTTTCTAATATGAGAAGAATAAAAGTTTAAACTAAAGTACAACTCTATTGAAGATTAAATCTTCTGAGTATATGACTTTAATTCGTCCTCTTTTCTTGCTTTGGGTTTCTTCCTTGGACTTTGGGCTTGACCTTCATTATGCCTCAGGGCTCAGAAAAATATAGGAGTGGTCCACGACAGACCGGCTTGAATTCCTCTATCTGTCGAGCTCCACTTCACTTTTCCTTTCACCAATGTTGTCGTCATGGCTGCCACAGCAGTGGCCATAGCAGCATCTTCCTTCTTGACTCCAATCCTGTGTTCCAGCTCTGCTTTTTCGTTGTCATGCGTCTGCCACAACAGATACCTACAAAAGTAGCCAAAATAAATGCACAAGGAAAAATAAATGCACAATTAATTTGATTGTTGAGAAGAAAACTAAAATAAAAACACAAGTAATTAAAAGAGAAGAAATCAAGTTGATAGAATGGGCAGAGTTATGTTGCTGCTTAGTGTAAAACTACGTTGAATAAGAAAAATTGTTTTGCGCTGCCAGACTCTGTTGCCTCGGTGGGGGATGGCAGGTAGACTGTAGAGACCCTCTCACTGCCTCGGCAGGGGAATGGAACTGTGTCTCGGCAGCAAACTCAGCAGAACTACAAGGTTCGACAGAACACTTCTAAAGTGATCTCGTTTATGTCTAAGTCAGAATTCTGTTGATGCCCACTGCAGATAATACCAGTCGCGGCGTGAATCGTGCAAAGACAACAATGTTAACTCGTCCTCTTTTGGCCACCTTAAACCCTAACCTATGTCTAGGCCGGATTGATCGCATCGTCTATAGATGAAATCGTACTTACTCATTTCGTGAGTTCGACTATCTCGATACCGAACAAATGGATAGAATTCAACTAATCTTTCACCTTAATTGAAAACTATGAAGAACATGGAATAAGTAAACCTTGAAGTTTTATTTGCAAAAATAAACTTAAAATCCTAAACAATCGTTCTCACACTAATTACAACATAACCCAAACCCAAAAAGAATTTTAGAACATGTTGGCGGCAAGAAAACCTAAACTATGCCTAAGGAAAACATAAGCTATTTTGAATTAGAATTACAATGGGTATATATAGGCATTAGCTAGGTCTAGTCCTTCTTGAAGTAGAAGTCTTTAAAGTAGCTTTTTACATTAAATGTGGCTTTAAACTATGACTTCTTTGAGTTGAATGTGGACTTTATCACATTGCCTTGCTCCACAAGTAATCTCGAGTTCTTCCTTCGGCGGCTCTGCCTGCTGCTCTAGACGTTGGAAAATTGGGTGGACAACATCGATAGAATCAAGATTTTCTACTCTACAGACCGCACTCCGGTTCTCCAACTCCATAGTCTACTGTCTTGGGCAGCAGGTTGGCTGGCGGCAGCTACTCGGTAGCTGTTGTCTCTGTCTGGAACTGTATTAGTACAACTTCTTGGTCTGCTGCCTCAGCATCATATTTTCAGCTCCTCTTTCCCTCTGTCAGCCTTTAGTACCTGAAACCAAAAGTATACTAAAGTAGTACCTTTTCTTCACCAAATAACAGATAATCTACAAAGGCATGTCAAAGTAAAGAAATACTGTAAAATGCAATGCATGATCCTAGTTATGCCTAGAATGTACTCAAAAACATCTATAATATGAGATGGAATGTGCATGAAATATAGAAGTTGTAGACATTTTACACTAGAACAATGCATCAAGAAGGGAGAATAATGAGGACTAGTCCACCTAAAGTTCCATACAACTCAAAGGTGCAAAGAAAAGTAAATACTTCCATAAAATTAGCATACCGATAAAATTCAGAAGCCTTCCTGAATCTCATTGTCACTTCCCAAACGAGACGCTTTACGGGTGAAAAAGAAGTGATGAGCGAACCAAACTATATATCAGACAGATTGCTCTGCTACCCAGGTCTGGTTATATCGGCAAACAACTATCAACCGAGTGGAGATCTATCTTTCTATGACCACCGACATAATCAAAATCAGAAACTAGCATCGTGAAGATCTCAATATGAGCATCAAACGACCGCTAAGGTATGCTGAAATCATGCCAAAACGACAGATAAAACAAACCACAAAAAAAAAAAAAAAACGTGCCATAAAAGCATAGCTAAGTGTGCAACAAAGGTAAAAATAAGCGTGCCACAAGGGTAGAAATTCTTATTAAAAATGTAATAAAAAAACAAGAAAATAATAATCTCCGATGATCGACAACCAATACTAAAACCGATTATCTTTCAACAATATTGTTTTTTAACTTATAATATGTATTTTCTCTTCATGTGCAAAAAAATCTCCTAAAATTTCTAATTTGCTAGTCCATCCCTCCTATCGCCAACGTACATTTGGTTAATTGGAATACAGATAAAATAAAAATCAATTTACTATTTTTTTACACTATGATATGATTATATAATAGTATACAGATAAATTGCTTAAACTCGAGTCTTATAATAATAAAAATGATTCACTCTTAAATGATACCAGATTCAAAAATAGTATTACTATGTTAGAAAAAGAGTATTACTAACTCAATTCTATAACATGTTAAAATAATAAATCAACCAAAGGAAACATAGGCCTTACTATTTAAATTATGGGTAAACTACATAAATGACCATCATATTATTAGAAAAGTCCCGATTTAAGCATCTTACTTTTTTCGAAGCAATTAAACCACCATAGTATTAAATTGGATGTAATTTAACCATCAGCCGTTAGAGGTTAACGGGAGAGTGACGTGGCAGTTAAAAAAACAATGGTATAATTACACATTTGTTCATCGTTACTTATACACTCTATTAATTTGATACTAATTTTAATTTAATAAAATTAATTAATTATTTAGTGACACGTGTCACATGATTGGAGAAGGAAAATTGAAAGCAAAGAATTGAGGCTAGGGGGATTTGAACCAAGGTTGGATTGGTGGGAAAAAGCTGGGTTTGCCATTAGGTCAAGCTTACTTTTTTGATATGAAGTACAACATATAGGTCATGTTTGACAATTAGCGGATAACTGATAACAGATTACATTAGCTGATAGCTGATTGCATTAGCTGATTTGACTAGCGGGTTGTATTAGCTGATTGTATAAAAATGTTTGGTAAAATTAACTGATGGCTGATAGCTATTTGATTATTTAAACAAGCAAAATGACATATAAGGAAATGATTATATTCAATACTTGTTTGAATAATTTATCAGTTATGAATATTTTGTATCTAATAAATATTAATTAGATTTGTAAAAATTATTTTTAATGTAAATTTTCTAAACATATTTAAAAGATTTATATATTAATTTATTATCTATATAATTATTAAAATTTTATATGCACATATAAATATGTGATAATAAAAAAGATAGAATTAGCTTACAAATGTTACCATATAAATTAGTAGTAACAACAAATAAGTCCAACATTTAATATGTTAGTATTTATATTAAAAATATTATTATTTAATTTAGGTTATTTGGAGATTTTTGGTAATTGACCCCAATCCGCTCTTTTACCAAACATCAATATTAGCTCAAACCGTTGTTTACCAAACAGGGTCATAGTATATGTTTATATTGTTATTAATGCCTGGAAAAATTGAAAGTAACAAATTTGGGGTTGATAGGATTTGAACCAAGGCTCCCATGGTGAAAAGAAGCATGTGCTTGCCACTAAGCCAAGCTTATTTTTGTGATATGAAGTGCAACATATAATATATTTGTTATATTATTGTTAATGCATGGAAAATAGAGGAAATGTGGTTTTAGGGAACTCGAACACAACATACTTATAATGCATAAAAACATCTAACCAAATTAAATTAAAATTAACAATATTTTGTATATATTTTAAATTATATTTAGTGTACAATTAAAATAAAAATTTTAAAATTATATTAAATTTATTTAGCGAATCCAAACTCACGAACATAATTCAAACAATTTAATATAATTTTAATTTTTTTAGATAAATAAAACTTTATTCATCCAAAGAAGCTTCCAAAGAACAAATACAAAATCAACCACAATGTACAAACCGAAAGGAAAAAAACCTATATCATCAAGTAAGCCCTCATTTAGTGACTAAGTAAGAACTTTTAGTATACTTATCCCTACCCAAAAATCTCATACGAATATCATATTTAATTAACAAAAATAAATCAGCAGCTTGCCTCAACCTTGCACCATGCAGCCGCATATTCCTCTCCTGCCAAATGTAACAAGTCATCTCACTTCACGCCAACCTAATTATCAAAGCCAACAACGTTTTTTCCCGACCATGTTGTTGCACCCAATCCAACATTTCCCCCCATGAATTAAAAATAGAATCCATTCGACAAGCCTGTAATATAAATCTCCAAATTTGAGATGCAAAATTACACTCCTAGAATATATGGTCACGCGTCTCAAGCTCATTACCGCACATCAAACAAACAGGACCAACCTGACATCCCCAGAATGTTAGTCGACTCTTTGT
The DNA here is from genome assembly GCA_030270665.1 of Hibiscus trionum. Taxonomy (NCBI): domain Eukaryota; kingdom Viridiplantae; phylum Streptophyta; class Magnoliopsida; order Malvales; family Malvaceae; genus Hibiscus; species Hibiscus trionum. Next base: position 20,561,451 of record BSYR01000019.1, on the reverse strand, counting down.
TGGCAACCTATCTTGGACCATTACTCATGTAATAAAAGCATGACGAGGGATAGAAAGGTTACCCCAAATCACAGGAGCCCATTGCACCTTTTCAAGTTTATGCTGAAGAACCTCCCAAACGGCTCTCGCCTTGTAAACGTCATCCACAACCCCAATCTGAGTCATGTCATCCCTAAGCTTTAACATTTTCTTCCAAACTCAACTATATCCTTGCTTTATAGACAACTACCAAATAGAAAGCCCTTTCAACAAATAAGCTTCCACCCAAGCCACCCAAAGAGAACCTGCTTTTGTTAACAAGAGCCATAAACACTTCAAAATGCAAGTTTTGTTCCAAACAACCAAGTCCTTAACTCCAAACTCACCCTCGCTTTTAGGATGACATATTTGCGCCCAACTGACACGAGCACCTCGAGCCGATTCATCCACCTCATTCTAAAGAAAAGCTGATCACATCTTATTTATTTGCTTAATGACCTTCGAGGGCAAAACAAAAATCCTACACCAAAAATTTTGGAAACTAAATAACACCGAATGAACAAGCTGCAGTTGTCCACAAATGAGAGATTTTTCACCGTCCACCCCCTTTATTTTCTTTCTAATATTCCCTACCAAACTTTCACAATCCAACCAAGTGAGGTTTTTGGTAACCAATGGCACCCCCTAAATACCTTCCGGTAAGAAGCCCACTCTAAATCCAGAATGGCTTACCATCTCTTGCAAACAAACATCATCCACCCCTGCACAAAACAGCTCACTCTTCGAGGCATTCATCTTCAAACCAGACATTCTATAGAATAAATCGAGTATATTCTAAACAGCCAACAACGAGGAGAGATTACCCTTAGTAAAAACTAAGAGATCATCTGCAAAACAAAGGTGCATCAAGCCAATTTTCTTACACTGCGGATGAAAATCAAATATTTTGTGCTTTCCTGCAAGATTTAACAAGTTAGAAAGAACATTCATAATAATTATAAAAAGATAAAGGGATAGCGGATCCCCCTTCCTTATTCATTTTGCACCAGAAAAAAGCCAACTAAGCCACCATTCAGACCAACTGAAAACTTAGTATTTCCCACACAAGCTCAATTCCAGCCACAAAATTTTACTAGAATACCCAAAACCGAGAGCACCTGAAATAAGAAATCACAGCTCATCGAATCGAAGGCCTTCCGCAAATCTATTTTCAAGGCACATCTAGCTGACATATATTTATGGTCATAGCCATTAACAATCTCTTGGGCAAGTAAAAGATTTCCAATAAGGTCTCTTCCCGCTAAAAAGGCACTCTAGTTCGGCAAAATAAGGGAAGGCAGTAATTTCTTTAATTTGTTTGCCATAAGCTTAATAAGGCACTTATAAACAACACTATAACATAAAATAGGTCAAAAGTTCATCGCCTGGAATAGCTTTACCACCCTAGGGACAAGAGTGATAATGGTAGAGTTAAAAGCATGTGGCAGATTTTCAATAGCAAAGAAAAACTGGACAGCTTTGAGGAAGTCCCCACCAACAATCCCCCACGCAGCCTGAAAAAATTTTGTTGAGTAACCATCTGGACCTGGGGCCTTATTGTCATTCATTAAGAATAAAGTATCCTTAATCTTCCTATGAGTTATTGGAAAGATTAAAGAATCCTTCATCTCGGTAGTGAGCTCAACTCCCAAAATCTCCTTTAACAATTTATCAGAAAAGACCTCCACATTTTTATCCCTAACACCCAGGGACTCAAAGAAAAATTGGACCAATTCAGTAGAAATGGCTTCTAAGGACTCCAGCCTATTCCCATGTTTGTCTTGTAAGACATGGATAGAATTTACCTTTTGCTTTATCTTAGTTTGTCGAAAGAACAAAGTTGAGTTTTGATCACTTTCATTAATAAATCGCACTCTGAATTTTTGCTTATAAAATTTCTCCTCAACTTTACATAACTCCACCAGTTCTTTAGCAACCTTTTTTTATTGCTCAAGGATCGCTGCAAATGGAGTAGACATCAACAACTTCTGGATACTGGTAAGCTCTAATTGTTTAACCATCACCCGCGATGAAATCTCACTAAAATGCTCTTTATTAAATCTTCTCAAAGGTTATTTAAGCTGTTTCAGCTTAATAAATAAAATCTTCATAGGGTTATCAGAAACAGGCAACTCTAAGAGTCTTCAACAACCTTCAGGAAATCTGAATGATCCACCCAAAAGTTAAAAATTTTAAAAGGCTTGGGAAGTTTAAACATAACAGCTCTTAAAATCATATAACTGGGACAATGATCAGAGCAGTCAGGCAGTAAAAATTCAATCATGGCAGCAGAAAACTCATTTAGCCAAGCTCGATTGACCAGGAACCTATCCAACTTTCTCAATGAATGAGCTTCTTCTCTATGATTACACCAAGTAAACAACATACCCGAGAAAGGATGATCAACAATATCCAAACTACTTTGACAGTCAAGAAAATCTTGTGTAGCTCCAAAAATACCGTGATTGCCATCATAATCCGAACTTTCTTGTGGGCTACTAGTGATATTAAAATCACAAGCAATAGCCCAAGGAGACTCCCCAATTGAATCCTTAAAACACAACAAATCTCTCCACAAATTCTTCCTCTCTTCACGACCATTGCATCCATACACAAAAGAGAAGAAGAAAAAGTCATTCCCTTTTCTCAAAGAGCAATTTAAAACTTCATCAGACTGACTTATCCCATTAACCAACCATCCCTCCCTAGAGAGAACCCAAATCCGGCCATTCAAAGCATCAAAATAGTTATGAACAAAATCTCAACCATCAAAACTCCTATTAACAATACCCCTAGCATTCTGCTCTTTAACCCTGGTCTCTAAAAGACACAAAACAACAATATCTAATTTTTTAACAACCTTTAGAATGCGCTTCTGCTTCAAAAGGTCATTAAACCCTCTGACATTCTATACCAAAACAGACATTAAAGAGAAGGAAAAGTACCCACTATTTTATCTTTTTGCCCACCTTCCTCCTTATTTTTCTTTTGCCCTGGAGCTTTAGCTTTGGGCTTCATCTGGTTCAACAAATCTACCACACCTCTTGCAACCACTATCTCCTTTCGAGGAGATGAAACCTTAGTGGCAACCATACACAAAGTATCAAATTTATTGGGGCTAACAATAGGAGACGTCACCTCAGTTCCATCAGACACCATAAGTTCCCCAACTGAGATATTCAGACCCTCAAAAATTTGTAAAGTCTCAGCAACATCCGCAACACCATTAGGCATCAAATTTTCTTTATTGAGCTGCAAATTTTCAGCCACAACCTCAGCACCATTAGATGATTCTAAACTACCCTCAAAAGGCTTTAAAGCCTCAGCAACAACCTCAACACCATAAGACACCAAATTACCCTCAGAACATAACAAAGAATCCACATTCTTACCACCATTAGACATCACTTTATCCTCAGAACTAACAAATTTAACAAACTCCCCAGACGAAGCCAAAATACCTTCATTCTTACTGTTTTCAGCATCCACAAACACTTGGGCTATAGTCTCTGGAACCCTACCAACACCTTTAGCACAATTAAACTTAGTACAGGTCTCTTCCCATGGCCAAACATAGAGCAATGGCTACAACGAGGTGGAGGCCAAACTAGTTCAACATCAACACTAACAATATTATCATGACCAAGATCAACAAAAATAACAGAAGGAAAAACAGATTTAGCGGATACATTAACACAAACTTTAACAAATTTCAGTTGTTGCTTAAGTGCAGTAGTTTTATCAGTATAAAGGGGCTTTCCCAAAGCACTAGCCAGATATCTCAAGCCTTGTTGTGAATATAACTCCAAAGGTACATGCTATAACTTGACCCAAATCAGAGCAAATTTCAGATCAAGCACCTTATGAAGCAATTCAGGCGACCATTTCCTCAACACAATAGTCTTTTGTTGAATATGCCATGGACCCGATTCCAAAACTCAATCATAAACTTTCTGCGAAGGAAAATTCACGATATACACACTCGGCGCTAAGAACTGTATTACCACAGAACTTTCACGTCCCCACAATCGGTCGGTCGTCCGTTGAAAGACACTGAGAGTGGGAGATTTACCTAAAAATTCACAATTAAAGCATTAGATCATTGCTTAGCACCATTCCCGAGAACATCAGAAGGGGGCTGGACCAAGACATTCCCATTTTTCTCCACCGGAGGAAAAAACTCCAAGGACTAATCATAAAGCTTCCATTCTATTTTAACCGGCACATCCACAGTATCCCACGAACCTGAAGCTACTTCCCAACCTTTGATGAACTCGTAGCAGGCGTTGATGAACCCACAACATGCTTCAAAGCTCCTTCCAAAGGGATGAAATTCACCCGATTCAAATCCCTAGCTTCCACGCCACGAGATTCAGACTTACCCTCAAGGACAACCAATTCCGCCATGAACAAGCACTAAACAAGAAATAGAAAAAGGAAAAGAGGCAAATTTAAAATATATACAAAATATTGTTAACTTTAATTTAATAATTAAATTTATTTAATTGGGTTAGATGTTTTTATGCATCACACGTATGTTGTGTTCGAGTTTCTAAAACCACACTTTCTCCATTTTCCATGCATTAACAGTAATAACATATATATTTAATGTTGTACTTCATATCACAAAAAGTAGGAGAGATCAAGTATGTTGTGAGCGGATGCGCATCATAAGTATGTTGTGCTCGAGTTCACTAAGCTTGGCTTAGTGGTAAGCACATCCTTCTTTCCACCAATGGAGCCTTGGTTCGAATCCCTTTCGCCCCAATTTTGTTACTTCATATCACAAAAGTAAGCTTGGCCTAGTGGCAAGCCCAACTTCTTTCCATCAATCTAACCCTAGTTTGAATCCCCCCAGTTTTATTTCTTTGCTTTCAATTTTCCTTCTCCAATCATGTGACACGTGTCACAACCTAATTGAAGGGGAAAATTAATTAATTAAATTAAATAAAAATATTTAAAGTCCTCCAATAAGGTAGTGACATGTTTCACCAAATAATTAAATAATTAATTTATTTTATTAAATTAAAATTATGATCAAATTAATAGAGTGTATAAGTAATGAGGACTAAATGTGTAATTATACCTTTACTTTTTTAACTGTCATGTCACCCTTCCTCTAACCTTTAATAGCTGGTGGTCAAATTTCATCCAATTTAATAGTATGGTGGTTTAATTGCTTCGGAAAAAAAGGTGATCAAATCGCGACTTTTCTAATAGTATGGTGGTCATTTATATAATTTACCCGTTTATGGGCCATCGATACCTTTACCGGCTATAAATTTAGGCGGAACGGAGTCGACATCATTAAAGACAACTTGGGCCCTATCACCATCGAGAAGTCTTAAAAAAGCCCAACATGAATTAGACATTTTCATCGGTAAAGACAGGGTAGTGCAAGAATCCGACATCAACACAACAAGTCAACAACCTTGTCTATCTCCAATCCACACCAACGAAACAACCCTCCTCACATGAATCCGTTGAAGATTGCACCTCCGGCGGGGTAGGCACACCACACGCCTTCTTGTAAACATTTCAAAGCTTCAACCATATCATGAAGCATGGTCCAATCCTAACGAGTTTCGGCCTGAAAGATGATAAACATTTGGATGTCAGGGCCAGGGGGACAAAACTTTTGAGTTTTTTCCATTCGGCAGCGGTCAAAGAGTTTGCCCTGGAATTCAAGTTGCACATCTCAACCTTGCTACTTTGCTGCAATCGTTTGAAATTAGGAGGGTCCCGGTTTCACTAAGCCCAAAGCTACGCCACTTGATGTCGTTTATAGGGGTATTTTTTCATAGTTTAAGAGCTTGGGATAAATGTATTCAGCAGGGATTTTTGCACGTAAAACCTGTGTTAATTGGTCATTTTCAAATAAACTGAGAAAATCAGTTGTAGAGTAAAGTATTTTTGGGCGCAAAATCAATTGGAAAATGAAAGCAACGTACGCACACATTGATACCATGTTCAGTACTGTTTTTTTGTTTGGTACTCCAACGCCCATTCAAGTTCAACACATTTGATATTAATGTGCACTGAATGGGCGTTGCCTCCGTTTTTTCACTTAATTTGCACTCCAAACAGACGTTCCTCTATAATTGATTTTTTCAGCTTATCTGTACGCGACTGATTGACAAAGACTAACCCGGCTAACCGATCCCTAAATTTAGTAGTAGATTAGTGAAACCGGCATCAAGCGATACTAGATTACTACTGCTTACCTGCTTTCTCAAACCCATCCGCTTTTGCTACATTTTTTAATCTTTAATTTATACCCAAATTAACTCTCTTGTCTTATTATTTGTACCTCTTGAAATTAAGGTTTACTTGTATATATAAATCAATTGAAAACAAACTTATAAATTATAAAACTATAGATACTAAAAAATCAATGAATTTATACCACCCAATATGCTGAACAAAACAATTTTCAAATTGAAAGAGTACTAATTTGAACTTAAAATTTTATTACAAATCTACTGGACAAAATCATTCAGTCAAATACGGAAATAGATTTAATTATAGAAAACATGCCGCATTAAATGAATGACTTACCAAAGATACCAATTGACAGTCGACAGAGACATCAAAATTCCTTTTTGGTCTTAAAAACTTACTCTCTTTAAGGATGTGACCGTTACGGCAGCCCCCAATGCCGACTTGCCGACTTCGATTTCGAACGAAGTGTAACGTCTAAACAGTTCCACCACCAAAAGCCTCGACATCAGCACCACGAAATCCTTGCCTGCGCACTGTTTGTTCCCCACCGTCGGTTCCTGATTCTCCGGTCCATTCGACCAGAGCACGTGCTTCAACAGCTTCTCTCCGTCGTCTCCGATGAACCTTTCGGGGACGAACTCCTGCGCTCTCTCGAATATTTTCGGGTCTTTTGTTGCAAATGGTTGGAACCCGAATAGCATCTCCCCTTCTTTCACCTCGAACGCGGCGTCGTGGCTCTCGATCAAGAAATCCTTCTTCGCTCTCCCGAATTGTAACGGGACGGGTGGTTCGATCCGTAACGCCTCGTACACGACGGATTTCATCAACGGCATCTGTTCCATGGCGGCCATTGTGAGTTTCCCACCGTTGGATCTGATGGCTGATCCGATCTCCGTGGATAAATCGGTGTGTAGCTTAACTCCAGCTCTGCCGATCCATTTAAGCATGTTGGGGAAGAAGATTTTCATGCCACCGAATGAATTAAAACACGTGGCGAATAGCAAATTATGGCAAGCTTCTTCTCGAGAAATACCCATTTTCTCGGCTTCATCTTGAACGAAACCAGACGATTCGTAGAAGAAATCGTAGAGTCTCTGGTAATCCTTTTTAACCAAAGCCGGCGGGAGTGGGAAAGTATGGATTAAGAGTTCTTCAACACATTTTGGGAGACCAAGAGAAAGAACAGGACCGAGTTGAAACAGTACCCATTTACTAATCAAACTTGGACCGTCGGTTCCTAGTTCAGTATCCCTTGGGTTCGTACCAAAGAAAGCCCGACACAAGAAGTTAAACCCAGCTTGGTCGTTAGCTACCGGAAAACTGCTCTTCCCTTTCTTGCCGAGTTCTTTCTCTAACGTTTCAAATAACTCAGCGTAAGAGGCTTGGAACTCGGGGATTACTTGATCTCTCCTAGATTTCAAGAGAAAAAACATAAGTTGTTTGAGCTTGGCGTGTTTGGGCTCGGAAGGGTCGAGATACGAGAGGATTCGATAGCCGCCGGTGAGGTCAGTTGAAGGCATGTAAGTGCCGGTGAAAAGGTCCTTCTTTTCAACCTTGGTAACATCGAAAAGAACCGGGAAGCTCTTACCGTCGAGTAAAGCGACAACCTTTGGGTCTTGAGAGATGAAAGGACCGGGTGGCATGTTGGTTCGGAACACCGTTGAGTTATATTTCTGTATTTTCGATTTAAAAAACTCGTCTCGGCCTTGGTTGTAGAAATAATCAAGTCGATCTTTGAGTGGACCAACAAAAGGAACCCCATAACTACCGGGAATTTTCTTCACCGGAAGCTTGGTTTCTCCATTATTCGAAACCGCCGGCGCTGGCACATATGGTTTCTCCGACACAGAGGCTCTAATCCGACGACCGACAACCCGATGCGACAAAGTCGTCGCCGACTTTGATGTTGATTTGTTTGGTGAAACAAAGTGCTGAGGAAGAGAAGTAAAAGGTAAGGAAGAAGATGCCATTAGAATGGAACTGCGATGAAGTTTTTCAGTTCCGATTTCGGAGAATACGATAATAAGGTGAAGTGGCTCGTAACGTAAGTGGAACACAGAGCCGAGTCTTTATTTATAATAGTGGCCAGAAAAATACAAACGTGAGGGGCCGGGTTGGACCGGTTGGTGACTTGAATAAAGCCCGAAATTTCTCTATCCACTCATGAATGGTATGCACTATTGAATTTTATAATTTTATAACTCCTTTCCTTTTTTGAGAATGATTTCTTTTCATTTTATAAATTATAAAAATTTATTTGTGTTTTCTTACTTCTTTTGTCATTCAAATATTCTTTTTTCCTGATTAAATATGCACGTGGACAATATGACATAGGTTTTTGAATTAAAAAAAAAAATTAACGTTCGATTAAATTGTGATTTTGTTTTTTATTTTATTTTTTTGAAATAATTTAGTCTTTAATATTTTATTTTGTGTCAAAATGTCCTCTCCGTTGATGAAAATTATTAGTCAACCAACGGTAAATGGCTTGAAATGATGTGGCAAACTTACATTGCAATGCACGTCGCCATAGCAGTGTCATATAAGCAAATATACCTACTTTTACATAATGACACATCAGTCAAAAAATAATTTTAAAAGTTATATAAAATATAACATATTTTTTCTTCTGACGTGTCATTCTACCAAGTCATTTTAAGTTGTTTATCGTTAGTTGACTAACAACTTTTATCCGCAGAGGGCCAATTTGACCCAAACTGAAATATTATGGGTTAAATTGCTTAAAAAAAATAGATGCCAAAATAATAATTCAGTCAAACGTTAGGGGCATTTTTGGCATTATACCATGAAAATATATACTCAATTTGTAGGAAAACTTTTTTTCAATTGATTATTGAATTAAAAAAAAATTGTATTAGTATTTAGAGACGGAGTTCTCTTGAGTCCAAAGAGGCCTAAGCCCTTACTATAATTTTTTATTAATTGATAAATTTTAATCTAATAGTAATTGATTTTTTAAAAAATATTTAAATTAAAAAATATAACAGCTTATTAAATATTTAATCAAGTAGGAGCTAAATTAAAAAATAATGAGTTTGTGCCTTCAAATTTTGTTGGTTTAATAACAATTTAGGTTCTTATAAGCTATTATACTTGAAATTCAATATTTTAATCATTCTAAATGTTCAATCCCAACGTAGTCTTGCTGGTATTATATATCAATGGCTTAAATATACATTTGGTACCTTAACTAGGTACATTTTCTTAAGTTGGTACCTAATGAATTTTTACTCCCAAATTGATACCTAAACTAGGCATATTCACCCAAGTCGGTGTTTAAAGAATTTTTACTCTCAAGTCGGTACTTGAACTAGACACATTCTCTCAAATTGGTACCAAAACTTATACATTCTATCAATTTGATCATAATTCGAAACAAATCAATAAATTTAACACTTTATATTTACAAGTTCTGTCAAATTATTTTTTGTTAGGCAAAAGGTCAAAAATAGCCCACAATGTTTCACCTTTTGGTCATTCTAGCCATATCCTTTTTTAGTGCAAACAACCACCTAACGTTTCATTTTTCGTTCAAATTTCACCCTTGTTGGATGAAAACTGTTAGTCAACTAACAGTCAACGCCTGAGGCTGATGTGGCATGTCTGCAGGGCATGGGGAGATGACCTGGCACTGCCACGTGGCACTTTGCCGATGTGACGATTGGTTAAAAATATTTTCTTTAAAAATAAATAAATTTTAAAAATGCCACATCAGCAAAAAAATGCCACGTGGCAGTGCCATGTTGGCTCCCCATGTCATGCAGACATGCCACGTCAACCTCAGGCGTTGACTGTTTGTTGACTAATAGTTTTCATCCAATAAGGGTGAAATTTGAACGAAAAATGGAACGTTAGGTGATTGTAATGGCAAAAAAAGATAAGGCTAAAATGACCAAAATGTGAAACGTTGGGGGGCTATTTTTGACTTTATGCCTTTTTGTTATTCTCCTAAATTGTTTGAACACATTCTCAGGAATGTTACATTACTTTCTTGGTATAATAAAAGTTTAATAATAACTTGTTGTTTTATTGTAGAATGCAGTTGTTTAATTGTTTCTTTGATCCTATAGATTTACTTGACTTGGCAATATCATAATTTTTTTACTAAATTGATGTAATTTTAAAATATTAAGAGTTCAAATTATTGAATTATTTTGAATTAGGATCAAATTGATAGAATGTATAGGTTTTTGGGACTAAAATCGTTAATAAAATACCAAAACCATGAATGAAATTAAAGTTCGGGTACCAACTTAAGAGCAAAAGTTCTTTAGGTACCAACTTGGGAAAAAATGTCCAGTTGAGATACTAACTTGAGAGTAAAAAAAATTTAGGTACCAACTTGGGAGAAGATACCTAGTTTAGGTACCAAATATATATTTAAACTTATATCAATTAAACTCAATTGATTTTTGAAGTGACGCGATTAAACTAAATATGGAACTGAGAATTTTTCAAAATTGAAGTATCCGATTAAAACAATAGTACCAATTTCAATAAATTATCAACTTCATACATTGAGCTGTTTAACAAACCTAAAAGAAAAATGGGAAATGACAAATCAGATTATAAACGATTTATTATATTTTATATATTATATATTAAAAATATTGATTACTAACGGTTTGGTTCAAGTGGTAAGTAATTTGGTATTGTTTAAGTATGTTTCGAGTTCAAGGCCTTATGTATGTAGAAAATTCTCGCTGAGAGACTGATCCACCGAAATTAAGTATGCGATGTAAGTCATTCCAGATTAATCAAGGCAAAACTCTGAAGAACCGAGAGGACAATAAAAAATAATCCTTTAGATCTAAGTGTAGTTGTATTTATATATGTGTTAATGAATTATAGAAGTTTTATAATTAAAAATCCCCAAAGATAATTATTTATGATAAAATAATATTATCCAACGCGAGCTGAATTGGATTTGTTTGAGATGCTTTGTAGAGGTTCCCAATGGGTGGGGTAATTGGGAGTAGATATTCAAAAATTGTTGGGATCCGAATCGACAAGATGGAAAATAACTGAAATCTTCTCTTACGGGACGAAAACGAGAAACTTTTTTTATCATTGAAGCATAAATAAGGATGTAGACAGGAATTGCTATATTCAAATTGTGGGTTAATTCAATCGTAATCGTTCAAATAATCATGAGGATCTAAAAAATATCCATAATAATCCCAATATTTTACAAGATTTTCATATATATATATATATATATATATATATATATATATATATATATATATATATATACACTTATTTATCCATATACCCATAATATATATCTTAATAAAAAAAACATTAACTATATTATTTTTATTTAAACTTTCTCTCAAACCTAGTCACACTCAAGTTTCTCAACATGTTTCTATTTTAATTTTTAGGTATAAGCCAAAATTATCGTCTAAATCTTCTCCAACACAACACCATTTTAATCTTCATTATCACGTAACTGCTTCCAATCGAAGTTCATCACGTAACTGCTTCCAATCTTATTTAATTTTTTGGATGAGAATTTCTCAGAAACGGTGGAGATCTGTGCGGGGAGGATATAAGGACAAAAAAATCTCTAAAATATTTAATGAGAATTCTTTAAAATTATAACCGTTACTATAAAGAACGAAGTTGCAGAATACAAAAAATTCCTCCTCTTACCCGACTCCCCTTGATTCCCAAACAAAAAGCAAATCACTGTTTTTCAAGGAGATTTCTCCCGCGAATTCGCACGTTTTTACAGCCATAATACCCTAAATTTGATTATTTATTTAAGGCTAATCAACGCCGTAATAGACTTGGAAAGATAGTTTGACAGTCCTAATTGTCACGCCAAAAAGTGATTACAAATTAGTATTTATTCATATATATTTTTAATCATTTGATAATGTATATATACCTTGTAGACAAATCGATTTGAACCCGTGTCTCCTCGAATGAACAACATTCGTTTTTACATGGAATACTTGTTGAGTTCAAATTAATGCTAATATTTTATGTTATAAAAACTTTAATATTTCATATATTCGTGTTTTATTTTAATTATTTATATCATTTTTGCATTATATTTAGTACTATAATATATACCTAAAACTATTAAACACGTGAATTTATTAAAGTCTATAGAGGCTATAACTCAAGAAGAAGGACAAAGGTAGTTTGATTTATTTATTTATTTGCTGATAATGTTGACAAGAAAAGGTACAAAATTAAAGGTTTGAAAGTCTAAGAAGCCGATGCATCAAACTAAATTCAACAGTCCAACCTGCTATTCCACGCCGCGAAAGCTCCGACCAATCATCCATGATTACGGCTGGTTCTTGTTGCCCGCCAATTTTACATTAATTTCACGTGACTTATTCTATATTTGGTGATGAACTGAATAGGATAGTGGTGGTAAATTTTTAATCGGTTCACATCAATATGAGCGAAGAGTCACCGTTGATAATGGTAATGGAGATGAAGAAAAGAAATAGCGTTTGGTCTGGTTCATGTCAATACAATTTTGCGATGAGATTACTTCGAAGGTCTTTGATGTGTCCTATTCCAAAGGCCTTTTTGGTTGGTGTTCAGAAACATAGCTAGGTAATTTCGAAGGATTAGCTTCGACTTTCGGATAATTTGGTGAGTAGAAAGACATAATTTGGAAAGATTATGGTCTGGATCATAATAGCTATAACAATATTCATTTGTTTAATTAAAAATCTCTGGTTACTTGTTTTTACAATGACAATTGAATTTTATTAAAAAATCATGGAAGATATCGCAAATACATCGCATCTAAAAGAAAGAATAATGGAAACTAGTCCACCAAAATCTCTTACATAAACCCAAAAATACAAAAAAAAAAAGTAAATAATTCCATAAGGCTTCTTAAATCTCATTGTCTCTATTCAAACGAGACACATTACGTGGTGAAAAGGGAGTAGTGAGCGAGCTAAACTATTAGGCAGATTGCTCTGCTACGCATGACTGATTACATGGACAAACAATAATCAATCGAGTGGGGATCTATCTTTCTATGACCATTGACAGAATCATACAGCACCGTAAAAATCTTTGTACGAGCACCAAACTACCACTAAAGTATATTTAAATCATGTTAAAGCGACATATAAAACAAAACCACAAAAAAAGCGTGCCACAAAAGTATATATACTTATTAAAAAAATAAAAAAAAATAAAAAATAATTGACGCAATAATTAACAACCAATACTAAAATTCATTGTTAATCACCGGATTAGGAAACAAACGAAAGAAAGAGACTGCAACGCTGCAAATGATAAAAAAAAAACATTAGGTTAAAAATTGGAATATTTACGGGAATATTATATTCCAATTTTTTTTTTCAGAAATAGGGATGGGATGACATTATTTACACAAGTAGGGAACTTTACTGTTCAAAAGTTGAACACAGTCAGCCCACCATCCGACTTTGAACAGTATTTTTCAAGCTTTGGTACTGTTCAAAGTCGGATTACTTTTCAACCAATATTGAAGAGGCTTGAATGCCACGTGGCGAGCTGTGGGAGGGTCGGGCACTGTTCAAAGTCGGACTGCCCACCCCCCGACTTCAAACAGTGCACCGGATATATGGTGGGGTGGCAGGCGGGTCACGGGTAGGCAGCCAGGATGCCACGTGGCGAGCTCTGGGATGGTCGGGCACTGTTCAAAGTCGGATTGCCCACACACCGACTTCAAACAGTGCACCGAATATATGGTGGGTGGCAGGCGGGTGGCAGGTCACGGGTAGGCAGCTTTAATTGGGGGTTTGACTGAATTTGGGGTTTGATTGGATAAATAAGAGGTGGTATTTTTTTATTTTAATTTTGGATCGAATATAAAATAATAAGTAATTATTATTTGAATATTAAATATTATAATTATGAGATCATAATTTTTATTTATATTTGAAAAAATATTTTACACTAATTATGTACTAAAATATAACTTAATTTTTAATCCAGTGATCAATCTTTTCAGACTGAAAAAAATATTCGAATAATTATTTTAATTAATATTTTTTAATATGATTTGATATAGGTGCAGATGTAGGGTTTCAGTGATGTGAAATAATAGTGATGTAGGTGCAGGTGTAGGGTTTCAGTGATGTGATATAGGTGCAGGTGTAGGTTTCAGTGATGTGAAATAATAGTGGTGTAGGTGCAGGTGTAGGGTTTCAGTGATGTGATATAGGTGCAGGTGTAGGTGCAGATGTAGGTTTCAGTGATGTGAAATAATAGTGATGTAGGTACAGGTGTAGGGTTTCAGTGATGTGATATAGGTGCAGGTGTAGGTTTCAGTGATGTGAAATAATAGTGGTGTAGGTGCAGGTGTAGGTTAGTAAAAAAATTAATTGTTAAATAATTTTAAATTATGTAGGGGTAGTGTAGTTTTTTTATTGGAAATCTGTTAGTGAATATTAAATTTCGTGTAGGGGTATTATAGGGAAATATTCAAGTTGGATTTTATTTTAAATAGGTTCATTTAGTGTTGAAGAATGTAGTTTGATAGAAAACTGTTTAAGTTATATTTGAGTAAAGAGAGAGAAGAAGAAGAAGAAGAAGAAGAAGAAGAAGGTTGGAAGAAAAAAATGTAAGTTGTTTTGAAATATTTTTTTTATCTGTATATTTTTTATGTTATTTGAAAATTAATTGTAAAATTTTTTTTCGAATATGCAGAGAAAATGAGCAACAGCAGTTGTTTTGTGACTGTCCATTACAACGGACAAATTGTAAAATCTGATGTTGGTGTCGTATTTCATTCGGAGAGGCCTACGAAGATGAGAATTAACAAAGAAATCACACTTCGAGTTTTGAAAGAGCAAATATCGGAAAAAATTGGAGCTCCGATTCATAGTTTACAGTACCGGTGGATGACATGTTCGAATCCAGTCATATATTCCGTGATTGATCTCGAAGATAATGAAGATGTGGAAGTTATGATTGCAGAGCATGAGTCAATGGGAATTCGAAATGTCGAGATGTTTGCCACGATTCTTGATATTCCCGGCCCCTCTAGAAATGCAACCGGAGAATCTAGTCAAATGGGTGTCGGTAACGAAATTGATATGTCCGGAGGTAGTTTTGTTGCAATGTTGGCAACTGGGACATCTAGTGGATTTCATGAAGGTGGGCCGTCAACATATGATCCATCGTACGGTCCGACTGTTGATGTTGATGCTAATATTGCACTTGGACGTGGCCGGTGGGGAGAATCATTAGAAGATTCCAGCGAAGATGAAGATATTGGGGATCCTGATTTGTTCCCAGGCACCATAGTCAGGTATCAAACAAAAGATGCGTACGACCGACAAGGGCAATTGCTACAAGGGTATAAATTTTTCCATCGACTGTTCTGGGCTTTCAAGCCATGCATTGACGGGTTTCCGTATTGTAAGCGTATGATCCAAGTGGATGGAACGTGGCTTTACGGGAAATACGCTCACATACTACTTGTTGCTGTTATGCAAGATGGTGAGAACAATGTCATTCCGATTGCATTCGCAATTGTTGAAGGGGAAACTGCGGAAGCTTGGGATTTCTTTTTGACAAATTTGCGTGAGCATGTGGTCCTCCAAGACGGGGTTTGTATTATCTCCGATCGAGGGACGGCTATCAAAGCAGCAATTAATCGAGAGGGAAGTCGTTGGACACCTCCCTATGCATACCCTGCATATTGTGTTCGTCACATCGGAAAGAATGCCGTTGAAAAATTCAAAAATCAGTGCCTTCGCAGTGAGATTATGAGCATGGGTAAGTATCATTCTTTCAAATTAAGTTATATATGTGTATGCAGTGATGTGTTTTGATTTATGTCGATGCTAAGTCAAACAATAATTATGGCACAGGTTTTCAATTACTACGGCCAGAATTTGAAAGGAAGATGGCGGGGTTAATGAAATATGGCGAGCGTGTTTGGAGTTGGGCCAACAGCATCGAGAGAGAGAGATGGGCCCAATCATATGATGAAGGTGGTAGACGATACGGGCAAATGACTACCAACCTTGTGGAGTGCATTAATGGAGTACTCAAAGAGTCGCGTCATCTTCCAATAGCCAGCTTGGTAACCGAGACATACTACCGTTTGGCTAAGGTTTGGGCCGTCAAAGGGAAGAAGGTGCAGGCAGCTTTAAATAGTGGACAACTATTTCCGGTGAAAATGGTTGAAAAAATGGATGCAAATGTGACGAGGGCAACGGCGTTGGTGGTTCACGCATTCGACCGCCATTATCAGACTTTCGATGTTGTTGCTTCCAGATCCCGACACGAAGCCCCCCACTCGAACGTATTTCGAGTAGATTTCAGACGTAAGTGGTGTGACTGTGGCGAGTTCCAAGCGTGGCGATATCCATGTGCTCATGCAGTTGCAGCATGTTTGTTCGTCAACGTTGACCCGTACACATTTGTTGACCCATGCTTCAGACTCAGCGAGATATTAGAAATTTACAAAATTGAGTTCCCACCTATTCCGAATTCTATGTATTGGCCGCCAGTGGAGCATGATAAATGGTTACCGGATCCGACACTACGTAGAAAGCCAACTGGGCGACCTAGATCGACTCGGATCTACACGAGTATGGATCTTCCTGACAGAGAGAAAGGTCAACGCAAGAGATGCAGCATATGTAGGGGTGAAGGCCATTCGAAAACAACATGTCCCAATGAACCAAGATATGTGGCCATGCCTCAATGATTATTTGCGGATTGTACTTGAATTCAGGAAATATAATGTTTGCATTTAAAATATTGTCTGAATTGATTTCCTACGCTTTTCACTATTTAGTGACCATTTTGTAAAGTATTAAACACTGTTTTTATTCGAATTCATGTACCAAACGATTTCCAAAAATTACCAAATTTTAACAAAAACCTTAAAAAAATATTTCTAATAGCATACAAAATTTTAGAATGTTTCAAATTCATTTACTACGTTTTTCACTATTTAGTGACCATTTTGTAAAGTATTAAACACTGTTTTTATTCGAATTCATGTACCAAACGATTTCCAAAAATTACCAAATTTTAACAGAAACCTTAAAAATAATATTTCTAATAGCATACAAAATTTTAGAATGTTTCAAATTCATTTACTACGTTTTTCACTATTTAGTGACCATTTTGTAAAGTATTAAACACTGTTTTTATTCGATTTCATCTACCAAACGATTTCCAAAAATTACCAAATTTTAACAGAAACCTTAAAAATAATATTTCTAATAGCATACAAAATTTTAGAACGTTTCAAATTCATTTACTACGTTTTTAACTATTTTACCGAAAATATATCATTTATATCATATTTTAACCAAACAACGAACGAATAATAATAAATAAAAAAACAAAATACATAGTGAAAATTCAATATTCAAATTCAATCAGTACTCTAAGTTATTACACAAATAAAGATAACATCATTTTTTCTTCTGCATCCGCTTACGTAATTTTTGACAATGAGCGGATATAGTCGAAAAATATGTATGTTTTTTGGTCCTTTTCCGTTGTGGCCTCAATTCTTCCTCAAGAACCTCTTCAGCATCCACCTCTCCAGCATCCACCTCTCCAGCATCCTCCTCATTCACCGAGGGCATAGGAGGCGGTGTTCTGTATGTGTCCACGCAACCCGTGGAGTAACGAGGCAAAAACTCTGGTGAATTCAGGAATTCTTGTATTTCCTGAAAATTCATGCTCCGTTCAAAGTTTGAGTAACAAGGTAACTGTTGAGGAATAAACTCGGGTGTGTATAAATCAACATCAGCAAACTCGTGAGTATCGGAGGAGCTCTGGCCCACTTCTCTTGCATGGTGTGTTTGGGTCGGTTCTTTTTCCCAAAGAACTGGCGAGCGCGCTGGATGTTCCCAAGTTGTTGGCCAACCTTCGGAATTTCGAGGCCAAACGGGATTTTGAGATGCGGCCTCTGCTGCTGTCTTGGAAGACTCAGCTTTACCGCCATATTTTTTCTTAAATGTTTTACATTGTTCCCGTTCTTCGACCGAAGTTAGGTAAGGCTTTCCATTATTAAAAAAATAAATTAGGTACTCTGACCTCTGAAAATCGAAATCTTCCTCTTCGATTTCGGCGCGAAATGGTATCGTTGAGTTTCTGTTGTTCCACATCGTAACGTACTCAGCGTGTATGACTTCCCACGGAACATCTGCCCTGCCGCGTCCATCATAATTGTGCAAATAATCATGATGAGTGTGTGGAAACGGAATAGGCTGGTGGAAGCCAAATTGCCTAAGCACCCTGTCGGCAAAGTGGAACTCAACAATCGAAAAGTGGATCAACGGTGTAACCGTACACCACATGTCAGAATCCTTCAACAGTTCATCTGGTACAAATATGCGATCATCGTAGTACGCCATCCAAATAAACTGCAAAAATAATGATTATTATTATCAGACCTAACTATAATGTAAAAAAAACTATTAATTTATATCTATCTTACTAAATTGTTAAAAATATAGTTAACCAAATACCCGCTCCTGACAATATAAATCAATTTCCGCTCTAAACACCTTCAAGTTGTTGTTCGCCAATCCCGTGTGCGCTTTTTTATCGCACCATCTGCATACAATTCACAATTAATGTTTTAACTAATAAAAAATAATTTAACATTAACAAAAAATTAAACTTACAATCAAAATTATTACCTGGCGACAAGAGGAAACTGTACCGGTGTTCGAGTAATCGGTGTCCAGAACGGAAGTCGCTGCCAAGCCCATGCTTGCAGCAACAACAAACATCCACCAATACCTCGAACCTTACGACCATTATCTATTTTAGCGCCCTTGCACAACTCACGATACAAGAACGCTAATATGGCCGATCCCCAACTATATTGAGCAGCTTCCCACGGGTACCTCAAAAAGCGTAGATACCGTGTATGTACAAGATTGCCAGATTTATCCGGCATTAATATACCGCCAATGAGCTGCAGAATATAAGCTCGACTGGCATTATAAACAGCATCATTCGAACTATATTCATTGAGATTGAATTCTTTTTGCAACCAACTCAGTTTCACGCGACTTCCTGACAAATTTGATTTGTCCGGCACCTTCCCGAGAAAATAACCGCAAAGTGCTTCAGGACTAACTTCAGTCTGGTCGATCGAAGGTTCCCCGGTCAATGGTGCCCCGATCAATGGTGCCCCGTTTACCGGCACCCCAATAAGCATGACCACGTCTTCAAGTGTGATCGTGCATTCCCCACACGGCATATGGAACGTATGGGTTTCCGGCCTCCAACGCTCAATCAGAGCAGCAATCAACCCGGGCACCAACTTGTACCCTCGAAGGAATGTCGCATAATAAAATCCAGATTGTTGCAACCATTCAGTGATTCGACCGTGCGGAGGATTTTTTGCCATGGTCAGGTGATGTTTAAATGTATCCTCAAAATCCTGTAATTAACACATCAATAAATAAAGGAATTAACCAAACAAAATATTATTAACATAATTGAATTGAATTTCTAATAAATAAATTATTAACAAAATTGTACCATCTCAGGAACCGGCAAACTACTAATGTGTTCATCCTGAAATCTCAACACAGGAGCTTGCTCAGCCATCCTACATGATAAGTATGAATATATTATAACCCGACACTCAATTTTGTAAAATTCTACGCAATTAAAATTTTCATTCTAATACATTTATTACACTACTACTACTAAATAACTAAATAAATGTTTAGAATTTGAATTTCGTTGAATTTTACGGAATTAAAAATAATACTAGATATTATAAATAAAAAACTGTTTAGTGACCATTTCGTAAAGTATTAAAAACAGTTTTTATTCGAATTCATGTACCAAACGATTTCCAAAAATTACCAAATTTTAACAGAAACCTTAAAAATAATATTTCTAATAGAATACAAAATTTTAGAACGTTCTGAATTCATTTACTACGTTTTTCACTATTTAGTGACCATTTCGTAAAGTATTAAAAACAGTTTTTATTCGAATTTATGTACCAAACGATTTCCAAAAATTACCAAATTTTAACAGAAACCTTAAAAATAATATTTATAATAGAATACAAAATTTTAGAATGTTTCAAATTCATTTACTATGTTTTTAACTATTTAGTGACCATTTCGTAAAATATTAAATACAGTTTTTATTCGATTTCATCTACCAAACGATTTCAAAAAATTACCAAATTTTAACAGAAACCTTAAAAACAATATTTCTAATAGCATACAAAATTTTAGAACTTTCAAATTTATTTACTACGTTTTTCACTATTTAGTGACCATTTCGTAAAGTATTAACCACTGTTTTTATAAATTCTAACATAAAATTATTGTTATAAATTCTAACATAAAATTAACAACAACAGAAATATTCAAAAATTAAAATTTTCAAATATCAACTCCAAAATTATAAAAAAAACAACAAATTAATCTCTTCATAAATTTATAAAATTTAACCACCAAATTAAAATTGCATTATACTTACTATATTTCTTCAAATCTCTATTTCACAAACTCTTCACAAAATATCTTCTTCTCCTCTTCAACAACCTATTTAACACAAAAATTTCAATATTTCAAACATCAACTTCAAAATTCTAACATCTAAAAAATTAAAAAAACTAATCTGAAAAAATAAAAAAATATAACTACAAAAAAATACATACATTACAAATATAAATTTAACATAATTTTCTCAAATAAAATATAAATACTCACAAATTTTCTTCAAAATCTTTCTCTTCTTTCTTCAACCTTCTTTCTTCAACCTTCAACATTCAACACAACCCCTATTTATCTTCACCTCATTTTACTTTCAATCACATAAATTACACCTCCCAATCAACCAATAAAAAATAAAATAAAAAAAAAAAAAATTAAAGGCTGCCCGTGAACCCTGCACCCGCCTGCCACCTGCAGCATTATTTGGTGCACTGTTTGAAGTCGGGGGGAGGGCAGTCCGACTTTGAACAGTGCCCAACCCTCCCAGCTTCCGCCACGTGTCATCGTGCCCTCTTCAAAAAGGGTAAGAAAGAAGCCCGACTTTGAACAGTAAACCAGCTTGGAAAACACTGTTCAAAGTCGGATGGTGGGCTGAATGTGTTCAACTTTTGAACAGTAAAGTTCCCTACTTGTGTAAATAATGTCATGTCATCCCTATTTCTGAAAAAAAAAATTTGGAATATAATATTCCCGTAAATATTCCGTTAAAAATTAGGAGGCTGCACCTAGCCAAACAAAAAAACAAAATTCTTGATTGCTAAATCACTATTTTATTGGTTTGAGATATGAAAATAGAGAATAAAAACCTATCCAAAAAATAGGTATTATGTTCAGTTTACATGGACCGATTTTGAACAACATATTTAATCATTAACCTCGAGTTGGTCCGGTAGTATGTCTCGGTTACCAAGCTGGCTATTGGAAGATTACGCGACTCTTTGAGTACTCCATTAATGCACTCCACAAGGTTGGTAGTCATTTGCCCGTATCGTCTACCACCTTCATCATATGATTGGGCCCATCTCTCTCTCTCGATGCTGTTGGCCCAACTCCAAACACGCTCGCCATATTTCATTAACCCCGCCATCTTCCTTTCAAATTCTGGCCGTAGTAATTGAAAACCTGTGCCATAATTATTGTTTGACTTAGCATCGACATAAATCAAAACACATCACTGCATACACATATATAACTTAATTTGAAAGAATGATACTTACCCATGCTCATAATCTCACTGCGAAGGCACTGATTTTTGAATTTTTCAACGGCATTCTTTCCGATGTGACGAACACAATATGCAGGGTATGCATAGGGAGGTGTCCAACGACTTCCCTCTCGATTAATTGCTGTTTTGATACCCGTCCCTCGATCGGAGATAATACAAACCCCGTCTTGGAGGACCACATGCTCACGCAAATTTGTCAAAAAGAAATCCCAAGCTTCCGCAGTTTCCCCTTCAACAATTGCGAATGCAATCGGAATGACATTGTTCTCACCATCTTGCATAACAGCAACAAGTAGTATGTGAGCGTATTTCCCGTAAAGCCACGTTCCATCCACTTGGATCATACGCTTACAATACGGAAACCCGTCAATGCATGGCTTGAAAGCCCAGAACAGTCGATGGAAAAATTTATACCCTTGTAGCAATTGCCCTTGTCGGTCGTACGCATCTTTTGTTTGATACCTGACTATGGTGCCTGGGAACAAATCAAGATCCCCAATATCTTCATCTTCGCTGGAATCTTCTAATGATTCTCCCCACCGGCCACGTCCAAGTGCAATATTAGCATCAACATCAACAGTCGGACCGTACGATGGATCATATGTTGACGGCCTACCTTCATGAAATCCACTAGATGTCCCAGTTGCCAACATTGCAACAAAACTACCTCCGGACATATCAATTTCGTTACCGACACCCATTTGACTAGATTCTCCGGTTGCATTTCTAGAGGGGCCGGGAATATCAAGAATCGTGGCAAACATCTCGACATTTCGAATTCCCATTGACTCATGCTCTGCAATCATAACTTCCACATCTTCATTATCTTCGAGATCAATCGCGGAATATATGACTGGATTCGAACATGTCATCCACCGGTACTGTAAACTATGAATCGGAGCTCCAATTTTTTCCGATATTTGCTCTTTCAAAACTCGAAGTGTGATTTCTTTGTTAATTCTCATCTTCGTAGGCCTCTCCGAATGAAATACGACACCAACATCAGATTTTACAATTTGTCCGTTGTAATGGACAGTCACAAAACAACTGATGTTGCTCATTTTCTCTGCATATTCGAAAAAAAATTTTACAATTAATTTTCAAATAACATAAAAAATATACAGATAAAAAAATATTTCAAAACAACTTACATTTTTTTCTTCCAACCTTCTTCTTCTTCTTCTTCTTCTTCTTCTTCTTCTCTCTCTTTACTCAAATATAACTTAAACAGTTTTCTATCAAACTACATTCTTCAACACTAAATGAACCTATTTAAAATAAAATCCAACTTGAATATTTCCCTATAATACCCCTACACGAAATTTAATATTCACTAACAGATTTCCAATAAAAAAACTACACTACCCCTACATAATTTAAAATTATTTAACAATTAATTTTTTTACTAACCTACACCTGCACCTACACCACTATTATTTCACATCACTGAAACCTACACCTGCACCTATATCACATCACTGAAACCCTACACCTGTACCTACATCACTATTATTTCACATCACTGAAACCTACATCTGCACCTACACCTGCACCTATATCACATCACTGAAACCCTACACCTGCACCTACACCACTATTATTTCACATCACTGAAACCTACACCTGCACCTATATCACATCACTGAAACCCTACACCTGCACCTACATCACTATTATTTCACATCACTGAAACCCTACATCTGCACCTATATCAAATCATATTAAAAAATATTAATTAAAATAATTATTCGAATATTTTTTTCAGTCTGAAAAGATTGATCACTGGATTAAAAATTAAGTTATATTTTAGTACATAATTAGTGTAAAATATTTTTTCAAATATAAATAAAAATTATGATCTCATAATTATAATATTTAATATTCAAATAATAATTACTTATTATTTTATATTCGATCCAAAATTAAAATAAAAAAATACCACCTCTTATTTATCCAATCAAACCCCAAATTCAGTCAAACCCCCAATTAAAGCTGCCTACCCGTGACCTGCCACCCGCCTGCCACCCACCATATATTCGGTGCACTGTTTGAAGTCGGTGTGTGGGCAATCCGACTTTGAACAGTGCCCGACCATCCCATAGCTCGCCACGTGGCATCCTGGCTGCCTACCCGTGACCCGTGACCCGCCTGCCACCCCACCATATATCCGGTGCACTGTTTGAAGTCGGGGGGTGGGCAGTCCGACTTTGAACAGTGCCCGACCCTCCCACAGCTCGCCACGTGGCATTCAAGCCTCTTCAATATTGGTTGGAAAGTAATCCGACTTTGAACAGTATCAAAGCTTGAAAAATACTGTTCAAAGTCGGATGGTGGGCTGACTGTGTTCAACTTTTGAACAGTAAAGTTCCCTACTTGTGTAAATAATGTCATCCCATCCCTATTTCTGAAAAAAAAATTGGAATATAATATTCCCGTAAATATTCCGAGGCTGGGGAAATTGCAAATGCAATTCATGTTTTAAAATTTTGACTCCAAATAGAATTTAAAGCAAATAAACATCGAAATATGTTGTGTGGGAATTCTTAACTAGGGTTGAGAATTGGGGAGAATATTTAAAAACTGTAGGGATCCGTACCGACAGATATAAAGAGTAACTAAAATTTTTATTTACGGGGACAAAAATGATGAAAGTTTTATCATCGATGCTCAAATGGGGATGAGGACAGAGATTGCTATATCTGAACCGTTAAGGATAACTGAACTATAACCGTATAAATAACCGTGAGAATTTTAAAAAATATCCGCAATGATCTTGATATTTTACAAGATTTTTAAAAAAATATATACTTATTTATTTATATACCCCTAATGGATAATTCTACAATAAATGGCATGTACCGCACTATATCACTATTTATAAGTACCACAATATACCATTAATTGTTTTAATTAGTTTTAAAATCTTAGGGATCGAATGTGTTATTATCCCCTTTTAGAATAAAATTTTAAAAAATAATTTTTATATTTCTTTTTAGATTTTTTTTATTTTTTAATTCAAAAAATAATCAAACTTTTATTACTATAATAATACTACACCCGCTTAAATTTAAGGGTAAAGTTCATAAATGGTAACTAAACTTTGATCAATTATTTGATTTGGTAACTAAATTTTCAATTGCTTCAATATTACCATTAAACTTTTAGTTTTGTTTCAATTTGGCCACTGACGCGTTAACAATCGAGTGATGTGGCTATTAAAATGTTTGTATAATAACACATTTAGTCCTCCACGTTTACACATTCAAACAATATAGTCCTAATTTGAAAAGAAATAATACATTTAACCCTCATTATTTCAATTTGACCCTATTTTTAGTTAGAGATAATTTAATATTTTATTTTGATCCTTCAATTATAACTAATGTTATCTTGTCCCTCCCAAGTCCCAACCATATCCAATCCACCCTTTAATTTACCAGAAGTTTAAATTGGAGCATCTAAGTTTAAAACTTGCATAAGAACCGAATAAGAGGGGCCGGGTCATGAATTCAGGGGGAAATTATAGAAACAGATCATGTTCAACCAACTCAACAAGAACTCAACCGAACGCTGTCTCTCTTAGAGCGAGTCAGGTCGTTCGATTTCACCTCCTTTTACAAATCGGAGTCCATCAAATCAAACCAAACAGATCCCACTGTAACCGACGAGAGTCTAGTTCATGGTGAAGAAGAGAGAGTCCCTAAACCCTAAATTCTCACAGTAACTTTAGACTAAATCCTAACCATTACCTTAAAATACATTCAAAAAATTCAAGTTTCAGAACCAAATTTGGACAAACGCTCAAAATGAATTTACTGCAACGACCTACGGTATAAGATGCAGACAACATGACCGAAACGTGAAATAAAACAGAAATGAGAAAACCATTGTGCTGGCGTGTTTAGTCTTGATTGGTTGTAAAGAAAGTAAGGACACAAGGAGTGTTATGAATGGATTACGTTAAGGATCTGGTCTAACAGATGAGGAGTTATTTGGAAAGTACGATTAATCATCATCACCTCATCAGTGTTCATGGTCATCAGTGTTGATCAGCCTTATGGATTGGGTATGGTTGAACTTGGGAGGGACTAGATAACATTAGTTATAATTGAGTGATCAAAATAAAATGTTAAATTATTTCTAACTAAAAATATAGTTAAATTGAAATAACAAAGGTTAAATTTATTATTTCTTTCGAATTAGGACTAAACTGTTTGAATGTGTAAACGTGGAAGACTAAATGTATTATTATACAAAATATTTTAACACCCACATCAATTTTTAACGGTTGTTAATGGGTCAGTGGCCAAATTGAGACAAAAATAAAAGTTTAATGATAACATTGAAGCAATTGGAAGTTTAGTTACCAAGTTGAATAATTGATCAAAATTTAGTGACCATTTGTGAACTTTATCCTTAAATTAAAGTGAATGTTGGAATTATTATAGTAATAAAATAAAAGAAAAATATAAAAAAATAATATAAAAATTATATTTTAAGAGTTTATTTTAAAAAGGAGATAATAACAATTTCGGTCCTTAAAATTTTTAAACTAATTAAAATAATTAATAGTACATTGCGGTACATATGAATAGTGGTACATGGCATTTACTATAGAATTATTCTACCTCTAATATATATTTTAATAAAAAAATCATAACTATACTATTATCACTTTAACTTTTTCTCAAACCTAGCCACACTCAAGTTTCTAAACATGTTTCTATCTTAATTTTTAGATATAAGCTAAAATTCTCGTCTAAATCTTCCCCAACACAACACTCTTTCAATTTTCATCATCTCGTAACTTCTTCCAATCGAAGTATCCAAACTTTATATTTTAAATTAAATTTGTCATTTATTTTAGTTAGTAAAATAGTAATTTTGTTTAATAATTTTAGGCATGGGATTCCCAAAAATAGTAAGGATGCGTGCAGGGAGGATATGAGAACGAAAAAATCTACGAAGCATTTGACAAAAATTGTTTGAACCGAAAGTGTTGGGGGACGGAATAGAGAATATAAAACTGTCTCACCCCACCCGATTCTCACCACTATTCTTAAACGTCTATAGTTTATTTATTTAAATAGAATTAAGCTTTTAAAACTAAAAAATAGGTGTTTTATGAAGATTATAAATGTTTAAAAAATATATATATATATTGAATAGTTTAAATTAAACATAATATATTTTAATAAAATTAAGACGAATATCGGGAAACTTATTGGGTTCAAATAATATATTTTAATAAAATTAAGATGATAAAACTCAAATACATGCAACCAAAATGATATTTAATATATACATATGCATTCAAATTCTAATATCCACATTTGTACAAGAAAAAGAAACCATGTATTCTCCGAGCCCTTCTATAGGAACAAGCACTTACCAATTCGGGTTTATGAATTAAAATTTTTAACGGCAATCCCCTAATAAGTGAATAAGCAAACCTGCCATGGTCCTAAATTTTTGAATTTTCAGCAATGGCTGCCACGAGTATCATGGGTCCAAATAAATGATTTCTGCATATATGGAGGCTCGCCGGAACCGAAGCAATTCCTTCATTAGCTCCCATTCGCCTTCCTGGGATACAGGCTTAACAGTCAACTGCTCAAGCACGGGTGAATTCGAAAGCAGGAACTTGATGAAATCCATTTCCGATTTAACACCGGAGATGCCCAACACTTTCACCATTCTCAGATGTGCAAACAATGAGCTCCAATGATCATCTTCCCAAAAGTTAGTGGATCTTTCCATGGAAGCTTGTTCCTCGGGTCGAGCCTACATAAAACATCAGACATTTCTGATCGGCCTCCGAAATCAAGAACCATTACATGCATAACCTTTTTAGATTACCAGTGTAGATAAAAACGTTAATGTGATAATAAAAGCTGGAGATATTACTATTTACATAACCATAAGAACCTAAAAGATTTAAAAAAAATTAACTCACCAACATTTCCAGCTCTTGGAGATTCGGACAACTTCTTAGGAGGCATAGAGCAGCAGTATTTTCATCCAAATCATCAAAATCAATACGAATAGATAGATGATTCAGATCAACACACGGGTTAGGCAATCTGCTAGGCACATATCCCATAGCCAAATACTGGAGCGGAAAAAGAACAATATGAATTAGAATCTCCAATGGATAAATTAGAGTGGCATACACACGTTCTAGAGGACTCAAGCATGTCTATCAGGATTCAATAACCATTTTGCATAAAAGAAAAACTAGTAGCACTGTTTCTCTGAACGCTGTAAAAATGGATATAGATGTCCATATGATAAAGAAAATCTCCCAGGGAACAAACAATCTTGCTCCATATCCAAGAAAATACTAGTGCTATACAATGATGTTAGCTAAGTCATTACCTTCAAAAAGTAACTCTGAATCTCCAGCCTTCGAATATGAGGCAGATTAACAAAGAATCTGAGCAGTTTACTGGAATTATCTCGAGCATCATTCTCATCATTGTCGATATTTACATATAAACCAATGGAAACCAAAGCTAAATGGAATGTATTCAGAAAGCTAACATCTTCGAAAATACCACCAATGTCAAAGAACTGCAGATTTGGTGCATCGATGACAAGATGAGTGACACCAGTAAAGTTCATCAATGTTAATCTCTCAAGAGAAGGGCAGCTCGAAATAAGCTTTTCGAACACATCTTGGGTGATTGTAATGTGCTGAAGATCGAGGCTCTTCAAATTCTTGAAACCTCTGAATGTTAATGGTGGTTTTAGCAAACAATTAAACAGCTCCAAATGAATTAAACTCTGGCAACTAAATAAACAAGAAGGTGGTTTGTAGCGCTGGCCCTTCCATATTTCCAGCACAAATTCTTTGATAGAGCTCCTTGATATACAAAGTATCCATCGATCAATGTCAGTGACGCCTAAAAGGTCTCGATGAGAAAGTTTGAACTTGTGTATTGAACCATTATGAAGTAAGAGAACATGGTCAATGATGTTTACAAGCTTGTTTTTTATGAAAGTTTGGTCTTGGGAAGAGACATCAAAACACTGATTATCAAACACAAGACAAGGTATCGTGGCCCATTTGTATCTCCACTTCCTCGACAGAACACTGCTCCTTACCGCATCCCTTATCGGCAAACGTGACAAGATTTGATCGATAACATGTCCTGGTAAGTTGCTGATCCTATCTAGCTCTGCATCTGTTTTGCTGGGCAATCTTGATGGCTCTCTTTGCTTCTTAAATAGTCGTAATGGACAAAACAGGCAAGTTAATGAAACAGTACATGTATCAGTTAACACCTATAGAGTATTGGAGTTCAACACACAAACATAAGTTATACAATCATAAGAAAATATATTGCAAAAGAAGCAGACAAGAAAACAGATTAGTTTCCTATGAACCTCATTGATGACAAAAAGATGCACCTTTTCAAGTTATGTGGTTAGTCATTGGAACAAACTAAACTGCAGAATCTCGATGGCAAGTATGGAAAAGCAAGCATTTTGGAAGCACATTGTCTGAAATAACAGTACACAACATTATAAAAGATAGTCATAGTCATCTGCCAATCTTTAAAACATGGTAAAATTTGTCCTAATACTCTCTTTTATCTCCATCAGTTCTTAATCTTACAAAACAAATTTGTTTCCTATGAATCTCATTGATGATGACAAATTAAGGCCTTTTCAAGTTAAGTGGTTAGTCATTGAAACAAATTAAATCGCAGAATCTCGCTATTTCAAAGATGGCAAGTATGAAATTGCAAGCATTTTGGAAGCACATTGTCTGAAGTAACAGTACATAACATCATAAAAGCTAGCCATTAGCAATCTTTAAACACGGAAAAGTTAGTCCTAATACAAGCAAGAATGTTGGAGAGTTTCAAACAAACAAAGTTAGACAATTCACCTATCCAATACAAATCCAATCCAACAACACCATTGTTTCTGTTTTATTTTATTTATTTTTTAAGACAGGAAGAGAAATCTACTTCAATTTTGTAAGGCATTTTCACCCAATTACTGAAATGAAAAGAGGCTAACATAAACAAGAAAAGGAACTTACAATTACACTGCTCATTCTGTTATGTTTTGGGGGGATTTCAAGCAGTGTTCTTCAATTACCCATAAACAACATTAAACCATCAAGGCCTTGTTTTCAACTAATCTACCAGCCGAAATCTGAGAAAGTTAAACAAAGAAATTTGACTGATGTTGTTCAAATAGATATTCATAACAATAAATTATAAGCTCACAACTTTAAATTTCAAAGCATTCCAAAGGAAAGAACCATTATACAAATGTGAATGAAATCAAGAAAAATACTGGAAAGTTAGTAGGAAAAAAAGGTTAGTTTTAAAAATAGAAACTGGAAAAGAAACGGATAATGGGAAAGCACATGGGAGAGATTTGATTTCATCGGAGCTTACATTGAAACAAATGTTTAGAATTGATTTCAGTATTTGGGGAAGACGCTCCAAGTCTAAGCCTCGAGAGTCGCAACGACGAAACCCCAGTGACGGTGGACTGCGCGGCGTGATGTACTCTCGCGCGTGTGGCATATATTGGAAACACAGTTACCCCGACTGACTTTACATCTATACGCCCAACTTATTGGATTGGTTTAATCTTATTACCGATTAATTCCGAATTTAGGGATAGGTATTTTACCCGGTCCGGTCAAGTTGAATTTTTTTAATAAAAATTGAGTCGGGTTATGTCAGGTTTTTATTAAAAGGTGAAGTTGGGTCGAATTTGAGTTTAAGCTGAAAAAATATTTGATTCAACTTGACTCGGGATTAATTGTGTATTTTCTTCTAAATTTTTTAAGGATATTTATAATAATACCCTTTGTACATTTTTTTTAACAATTAGGTCCTTAAAATTAAATTTTTATTTAGAATTTAGTCCTTAATATAATTTATTATGATTAAGTCTCCTAAAATTATTTTTTACAATTAGGTCCCTAAAATTAATTTTTTTTCTATAAATCGAGTCGTGTTTAGTGTATTTATTTTCGGGTCGAGTCGGGTTCGAATGGGCCAAAAAACCTACTCGTGCACATCCCTAATTCCGGTCAAGTTTTACATAGATTTATTATATGGACGACTTTTTTAATTTAAGTTTCTCCATTCATAGTGTCAATATTGAAGCCTATGATGTTGCTGGAAAAAATTTAGTATCTTATTCTGCTATATCAACTTGTCGTTGGTAACTAAATTGTATTTTGGGCCAAGCTTTTGATGTTAAAATTAATGTGGGTAAAATACACACATGGTTTTCAAATTAATTAAAAATTGATCTTTTGATCACTAAAAAATTGAAAGTTATAAAATGATCATTAAATTTATTGATTTGTTATAAAATGGTCATTACACATTATAAAACAGTGATAAATTTTGATGAGTTTAATGTTTATTTTCTAACAGATTGATAAGTTTAATAATTCTTTTGTATAGTTTGGTAATATTTAGTGACCATTTTGTGCCATTTTGATAAGTTTAGAGGTGATCCTTTTAAATCGTTAAGTGGTATTTTTGTTTTGTGAATTCGGTTCATTCGTTCTTACGGGGAGACTGAGAGGTGAGAGTTATACATGTCATGAAGAAATTGAACACTGCCACTGTGCCACATATGTATTGGCGAAAATATGTCAAGACAAACCAATTGGTGAATATGAGTTAAAAATTTTGTAACAACCTTTAGCATTGTTAAATATCATTTTCTTGTAGTAAAAGTGACATTCTTTGAATGATTTTGTCAAAAAAACACTTTGAGATAATATCTTTTGCATCAATAAAATATTTTTAGTAAGACTATATGATAAAATAATAATTTGAGTTCAGAGTAATTTCTAAAAGAACACTTACAATATAGGAAGGTAAACATCTTGATATTGAGATGAAAGTTTAAAATTTATTTCTGAGACTTTTGTGGTTCTCGTTTTAAATTACAATCTCTTAAATTATGTGAATTACATAAATAACTCTCGATAGGTTTTTTATTTAAAAGTCTACAAATAAAATCTTAAAACTAAAACTACACACAAACCCTTTAAAAATACAATATTCAATTGTCGAAGTTCCAACCAACTTTAAAAGACCTCTCAACAGCTATAATAAGTATTAGAAAAGATTTGTTTTTATTAAGCAAAAAAGGATCCAAGGAAATTATAGCCACCATAAACAGCTCTTCAATTTGCATTACCGGTTTTTTGTTACACTTATCAATTATCATACATCGGAGATAAAAATTGATGAACCCAAATTCTATTTTCTGTCTGGGTTTTCAATTTCTTCATTGTTAATGTGTAATCCTGGCCAAGAGGAAGAGAAAATATACACCTCGATCCACCCATTTCTCTGTCACTTTCTCAGCAAACAAACAGTTCCCGGAGAGCTGGTGTTAATATATATCCAGCAGCAAAGTAACAAAGCATATTTCAATGTTTGCAAACTTTCCCATCAAGAATCCAATGCAAATGGCGTTTGCAAGAGATCATAAGGTGCCCATAAAGCATCCAACGGGCACGGCCTATTAGCATCAAGCCTCGCCCATGGCTTCCCTTTCCCAATTCCCACTCCAATGAAGAAGACTGACCGGACCAAGATGCAAATCCCGATTCCCGGCACAAACCTCTAAAATTATCCCCTCCAAGTCCATGTTGATTCCATCTATGGTCAACCGCTGCAAAAACTAATAAAAAAGGTGGCAAAGAACCCAACTCGTAAATTCTCACTCTTTTTTGAATCTCCATAGTCCATCCGTTCTTCAATCTTTTTCGTGTAATCTCCTTTTCTCCATCGATTAAGGTAATGACCATTACACCGGTGTTGAAATAACAAGCTTTACGGTTCGCAAAAGTTAAGGATAAAGTAGAATTTGACCAAAACTTTAGAGTGAAGTAAGAGTTGGTGCAGCCAAGACCGAGTTGAGTTGCGGAGAGTTTAGATATGTCGTCGACAGGTCTGAGTCAAGGTAGACAACTCGACGGACGCATAGAGAAAGGATATTGGCTAAGTAGCTTCGAGCGTAGTTCAAAGGGCAGTCTAGTGCTGAGCGGATTGAGGTCGAAATGAGACGTGAAACGGAAGAGTCATCGAAAGCGTAGACTTGGAAGTTGATGTAAGGGAAGGAGGAAGAGATGGTGGCGCGTAAAAGCGACGCATTAGCGGTGGCGGAAGCGACGAAGTGGAAGGCGATATTCTGGGGACAAGAGGAGTGCTGAAAGAATCGCCACCATTGAACCCCGAATGTAAGCTGAATCAAGGCTCATTGCCACATGAACAGCTTGATCCGAGCATAAAAATCTATCTTTATCCTCGTCACCTATCTTCGGGCAATTTAGAGAGTTGTAGAATTGTGGGGCTTCTTTGAATTGTTGGGTTATCGGCCATGTAACGGCGGCGGAATTGGCGGTGGATATGACGGTGAGGAGTAAAAGAAGGTGAAAATCAAAGAGCAGTGTTGATTTAGCCTTTAGGCATTGGAAAGACTTTATTCAAAGGCAAAGCTAAAGGCTCTTGGGGTTTAAAACTTTTAATGCAAGTGGGTGCTTTTTTGAATTTTGACTCGAGATTAGGAACTCAAATTTGTTGTTATTTAAATTAAGAATTTAAAACCTAGACTAATATAGTAATATTCGGTTCACTATATTCAATAATCACACATTGCTCAATTTTTTACTGACAAATATTACTTATATTTCTGTTTTGTGGGGGAGAGGGGAGATTTTAGGGAAAGAAATGATTTTATTAGGTCTTGAACTCGAAATTTAAGGAAAAGAAAAATAGAATAGGTGAGCAGTTTTGACCAACCGGCCATCAACACTTGTTTATATGGTTCAATTATTTTAATGATATGGTATTGTAAAATTGAAAAAAAATACGAAATTTATATTAATTCACCTACTTTTTTATTTATTATTTTTTGAATAAAAAGAGTATTACCATGCGCCTTGATAAAAAACATTTCCTTTCTACTAAAAGGAGGAAAAAGAGTGCACATGGTAATAGTTACAACGAAAACCAATCCTTAAACTTTTTTATTTATTAATTATATATTCGTAATTAATATATAGAATATAAATCCTTTTAAATTATATTAAAAAATATAAAAGAAAATAGATTCATATTGATTATATACGTGTGTATGATTTTGTCACCATCTTTAGAATTGTTGATGCTAAAATAAAGAGGCACCAAATAAGGGAGGTGAAGAAGAAGACCATTAGTAATTTTTGACAGTTTACCCTTTGTAGATTTAGGGAAGAGAGTCGCGGCCAATTCGGTAGTTAGAGTGAACATTGAAGAAAGAGAAAGGATGAACGAATCTTAAGAGTTACACTGATATTCTTGCTCGATGATAGGTCATAATACTCACTAGTTGTCAGTGTAGCTAGTCTGTGACTCTGATCATAGTCATGTTAAAGAATAAGTTAAGTTTTAGCTATCTAGAAGTTTGTTGAATTTGTTACTGAGTCTGTTGACATTGTTGAGTCTGTTGCAAGCTGTCATGGGTCTGTTAGACTTTTGGTTATAGGTTGTTATGGGTCTGATATGTGGGCTATAAATACATTAGAAATGGGCTCTAGTCCATTAGTCATATTGTATCCATTTTATCAAAATGAATAAAATTACTTTCTGAGTATTGTTTCCTGTTTTCCCAATCTTGAACCTAATCGTATTTCGTTCATCTTTCTGTTCATTTGTTTCATTATGTTTTCTATTTCTAAAGTATATTGTAAGTTTCACATGGTATCAGTCGCCTCTGTTTCCGATCCTGTGGTTCTCTGATGTTCTTCTTCTCTGATCTGTTCCTGCCGTTGTGTTTTTTTTTGGTTTCCTTTCGTCATGCCTGCCGAAGCCAGTGTCGTCGATATTGCTGATACTACTTCTCCGGTGACGACGCAGTCGTTTGCGAACAAGCAAATCAGCGTTCGTCTTGATGACAGTAATTTTCTACTGTGGAAGCAACAGGTGCGGTTGATGGTTCGAGGTCATGGTTTGGAACATTTTTTGGATTAAGACTACACTCCGCCGGAGAAATTTCTTGTTTCTGCCTCTGGTGAGAAGACGCCCAATCCGGCGTATGTTCGTTTTGTTCAACAAGACAGTTCCCTTGCTTCATGGCTCTTATCCACCATTAGTGCGTCGATTCTTCCTCACTTCGTCGGATCTGAAACGTCCGCAACCATTTGGAGCTCTGTGGTACGGCGTTATGCTCAACTCTCCACGACGCGGCTTATGCAGTTGCACTGTTGTCTTCGGTCATTGAAGAAGGGCACGCAGTCCGTTCGTGATTTTACCACTCAGATTAAAGAGGTGTGTGACATGCTCTCTTCCTGCGGCAGTCCTATTTCTGAAATTGAGCAAGTGGCCACAGTGTTGAACGGCCTTCCTCCAGAATTCGAGCCGTTTGTGGCTGTGCTCACAGCAAGTAAAGAACCGTATTCGTTTGAAAGTGCTGTTTCTGTCCTTGTTGATGCTGAGGCACGGCTCAATGATCCGTTGAGGCTTCCGGTTGGTATCAATCACACAAGGTTCAAGCCACAATCTGATGATTTGTCTGCTGATTACACTACTGTTTTTTCTGAGCACAAATCTCCTGGTTACTCTTCTCGATCTGTGCCTGATCGATCTGTGTCTGACCGTTCCACTCCCTACTCTGACACTGGTTCACTTCAATCTGCTTCTGGAGATAATCGATACAAAGGACGCTCACGGCCACAATGTCAACTGTGTGGCAAGTTTGGCCACTTAGCCGATCGCTGCTGGAACAGGTTCAACCGTAATTTTCGGGCTAATTCCAATTCTCAGTTTCGTTCTGCCACCGGTTCGCAAGTACATTCCTGCTGTTGTTCACATGAGGCTGTTGATACTGTTTATTCACCTTATGTTCCCTCAACTCCTGGCTCTCCTGAGGTTGGTGATAAAGTTCAGGTTAATTCCTTGATGGCAAACTCCTCTACCAAGTGGTATCCTGACTCGGGTGCGACGCACCATGTTACAAGTGATTCTGGTCATCTCCACTCTAGCCAAAAGTACACTGGTCAGAGTAAGGTTTACATAGGTGACGGTACCTCTCTCTCTATCTCTCATATTGGTCAGTCAGTTTTGTCCACTTCGCACAGATCTTTGGTTATTGATCAACTCCTTCATGTCCCACAAATTACACGCAACCTGCTCTCTGTTTCTAAGTTTGCTGGTGATAATTCTGTCTATTTTGAGTTTCACCCTACTTGTTGTTATGTGAAGGATGAGGAAACAGGATGTGTTTTACTTGAAGGTGTGCAAGAGGATGGTCTTTATCAATTTTCTTCTTCAGCAAATAAAGTGTCTGCTCTCAGTTGTGTTGCAGATCATGCTTCGGTTTCTGATTTTTGGCTCTGGCACAGGAGGCTTGGGCACCCATCTTCAGAGGTTGTTCGTTTGGTTTTGAATAAAAAGGTACCAGTTGATGCTACTAGTCCTTGCAATGCTTGTCAGCTTGGTAAGAGTCACGCACTTCCATTTCAACATTCGTCTACTGTTTATTGTAAACCTTTTGAAATGGTTGAGATTGATGTATGGGGCCCTGCTTCTGAAATGTCTGATGGTTTCCATTACTATGTGTCCTTTGTTGATTTGTTTAGTAGACATACATGGATTTTTCTACTTAAACAAAAGTCTGATGCAAGTACTGCCTTCAATATGTTTTATGCCATGCTTCAAAATCAATTTGCTGATTATAAGCTGCTAGCTGTTCAGGTTGATGAGGGAGGGGAGTTTAGGTTTCTTGAAACTTTGTTGCCCAAATTAGGTGTTCAACTTAGGCTCACATGCCCTAGGACCTCTCAACAAAATGGAGTTGTTGAGAGGAAGCATAGACATATCGTTGAAACTGCTTTGACACTTTTGGCTCAGGCCTCTTTGCCTTTAACATACTGGTCTTATGCTGTGCTCAGTGCTACATATTTAATTAATAGATTACCTACTCGAACACTTAATAAAAAATCTCCCTATGAAGTTCTTTTTGGTCAGCATCCTAATTATTCCTCTTTGCGAATTTTTGGGAGTTTATGCTATCCATATTTGCGGCCATTTAATAGACACAAACTTGACTTTCGTTCTAAGCCTTGCCTTTTTCTGGGCTATGCTCCTAATCATCGTGGCTATCAATGTTTGGATAAGGAGAGTGGCAGGATTTTTCTTAGCAGGCATGTGGTTTTTGATGAGAGGATATTCCCTGGTCATCTATCTTCTTCTACTTCTAATGCATCCTCAAGCTCTTACCCTCTGTCTGTGCCTTTTGTTGCTTCTTCACCTTCTGAGTTTTCCGCTTCTGCTCCACATAGTGGTTCTTCAGATTCTCATTCTGTTCATGTTGAGTCTGTTGCTCCTACTGAAATTGCCAATATTGTTCCTAATGATTCTGGTACCCCTGTTGAAAATGTTGGTTCTGCTGAAAATGTTGGTTCTGCTGGTGTCATCGCTTCACCTGCAGCTTCTTATGCTTCGGATGCATCTTCTCCTAATGAAAATGTTGTTTCTTCATCTTTGCCCTCTGTTGAGAATGTTGAGTCTGTTCCTTCTGCTACTGATGATCCTGTGTTGATCACTTCACCTCCTGTTGTTCCTCTTTTGGTTTCTACAGTTGATAATGAGATTTCAGCCCCTACCTCTAACACTCATTCTATGCAGACTCGTAGTAAGTCAGGCATTTTTTTGCCCTAAAGTTTATCACCTGCAGCTAGGAGATGTTCCAACAGATGTCCATACTGCTCTTCAGATTCCTGAATGGAATGATGCAGTCATGACTGAATATCGTGCTCTTATGGCAAACGATACATGGGATCTTGTCCAACTTCCTAATGGGCGTCGAGCTGTGGGTTGCAAATAGATCTTTAAGGTCAAAACCAATGCGGATGGGTCTGTTGAGAGGTATAAGGCTCGTCTCGTAGCCAAGGGCTATTCTCAATTAGCTGGCCATGATTTTGTTGAAACATTTAGCCCCGTGGTTAATTCCTTCACTGTCAACGTTCTTCTTTCTATGGCTGTGACAAATCACTGGCAGATTAGGCAAGTAGACGTGAACAATGCCTTTTTAAAAGGGGACCTTGCTGAAGAAGTATATATGCAGCAACCAGATGGTTTCCAGTTTCGAGATGCTGATGGCCGTCTTTTGGTTTGCCGACTTAAGAAAGCCTTGTATGGGCTTCGTCAAGCCCCGCGCAATTGGTTCTCCAAACTCAAGGAGTTCCTTGTGTCACAAGGCTTTCATTCTTCTGATGCTGACGTGTCCTTGTTCGTATATAATAAAGAAGGGATCCAAACCTATATTGCAGTCTATGTTGATGATATTTTGGTCACTGGTTCTTCTCCACAACATGTTGAAGCTGTTATACAACAACTTGACACCACTTTCTCTCTAAAAGATCTTGGACATCTTAAATTCTTTTTGGGCATTGAGGTTCGGAGGGTACATGAGGGCTTGTTCCTTTCTCAAAAGAAGTACATTATAGATCTTTTGGTTCGAACTGACATGCGTGATGTCAATCCCTCTCTCACACCCATTGCAATTTCTCCTAAGCTCAGTAAGGATGATGGTGTTTCTTTGCTGAATCCTCATGAGTATAGAAGTGTGGTTGGTGCTCTGCAGTACATTTGTCATACACGGCCTGACATCTCTTTTGCTGTCAACAAAGTGGCCCAATTTATGAATAAACCTTCCGATGTTCACTGGTTAGCAGTAAAGAGAATCCTTCGTTACTTAAAAGGTACGTTGGAATTTGGCCTCTGGTTTCCACCACAGCAACCTCATCTTCTTTCTTTGTCCTCCTTTTCTGATGCTGACTGGGGGAGTGACGTGGACGATCATCGATCTATTTCTGGACATTGCACGTTCTTAGGGATGCACTTACTTTCTTGGAGTTCTCGGAAACAAAGATCAGTTTCTCGCTCCACAGCAGAAGCAGAATTCAGAAGTCTGGCTGATGCAGCTT
This sequence comes from Hibiscus trionum, assembly GCA_030270665.1. Classification (NCBI taxonomy): domain Eukaryota; kingdom Viridiplantae; phylum Streptophyta; class Magnoliopsida; order Malvales; family Malvaceae; genus Hibiscus; species Hibiscus trionum. The sequence continues at coordinate 20,522,513 of BSYR01000019.1, read as the reverse complement.
CTGAATTAATTTGGTTTCAAGCTGTTTTGAATGACATGGCAGTCACACTTGACACTACTCCAACAGTATGGAGTGATAATACCAGTGCCATAGCAATGGCAGCCAACCCTGTTATGCATGCCAAAACTAAACATGTTGAGTTGGACATGTTTTTTGTTCGTGAAAAAGTTCTGTCACAAACGATTCAAATTAACTATGTCCCTGCCGATGATCAAGTTGCCGATGTTTTTACTAAAGCTCTAGCCATTTCCAAGTTTGAAGATTTCAGGCATCAGTTATCTGTTCGAGATTTTGCTGAAGTTCAAAATTCTGATGAAGCAGGAAAAATGTTAAAGAATAAGTTTTAGCTATCTAGAAGTTTGTTGAATTTGTTACTGAGTCTGTTGACATTGTTGAGTCTGTTGCAAGCTGTCATGGGTCTGTTAGACTTTTGGTTATAGGTTGTTATGGGTCTGATATGTGGGCTATAAATACATTAGAAATGGGCTCTAGTCCATTAGTCATATTGTATCCATTTTATCAAAATGAATAAAATTACTTTCTGAGTATTGTTTCCTGTTTTCCCAATCTTGAACCTAATCGTATTTCGTTCATCTTTCTGTTCATTTGTTTCATTATGTTTTCTATTTCTGAAGTATATTGTAAGTTTCACAAGTCACATCGTAAAATTTTATCGAAATTTCGAATAAATTTAGACGGTAACAAATACTTGTATAGTTCTACAAGAATAACTTCGAAAGATAAAACTTGCTGATTTTTTGAGTCCCGAAAGCATAACACTCTCTAGTTAGATGTATAACAAAAATGTCATTCGTAATTAATTAATATATTATTTATAATAACAAAATATTATATATATAGTTTTTTAAAGAGAAAGAGAGAGGAAGTTACTACATCATTTTCTCTAAACTCCTAAATGTGGTTCTCCATTTCACTCAATTAGGAGAGACTGGCATTTTCTTAAGGAATAGAGTCGATGGAAAAAATCTAGGATCATGTCAGATGTTTTAAATTACAAAATTTTCTAAAAAAAAAAAGAAGTTTGTTATACACAGCTCTAAGAGCTACATATAAAAATTACTAGATTCTCATCATTAATGCTAAGTTTATTTTTTTGATAAAATTTATTATAATTTAACTAATTTTATTTTAAAAAAATTAAACATCATTAATTTAGAATGTTCAATGTAATTAATAATTATGTAAAAGGGTTTATAGTTTTAGGATTTAAGGTTTTTAGGGTTTATAGTTTAGTGTTTAAGGTGTAAAGTTTAGTTGTTAGGTTTTAGGGGTTTTGTGATTTTAGTGTTTATGGTTTTAGAGTTCTAGGGCTTAAAGTTTAAGGTTTAGATTTTAGTATTTTGAGTTTTAGGATTTAATTACATTAAACACTCTAATTGAATGATGTTTAATTTTTAAGAATATAATTAATTTCATTCTAATATGGTATATAGTAATTTTTATATGCAGCCCAAAACCCTAAAAAAACCATAAAAAATCACCGTTTTTATATTTCTGTTTCCTTTTAATTATTCTAATATGGTTTCACTACAACAAAACAGTTCTTTAGCGGCGTTTTTTTAACCCTATAGCGGCGTTTTTTAGCGCCGCTAAAAACTTTCCCGGCGCTTAAAAAAGCGCCGCAAGAAACGCCGCTTAAAGTAGCGCCGCAATAGTTCGCGGCGTTTAAAGGTAAAAAACGCCGCAAAAAGTCAAGATCTATAGTGGCGTTTGTATTTGCAAACGCCGCGAATAAGTATTCTTTAGTGGCGTTTGTATTTACAAACGCCGCGAGAACATGTTCTATAGTGGCGTTTGTTTTTACAAACATCGCGAGAACATGTTCTATAGTGGCGTTTTTTTACAAACGCCGCGAATAACACCATATTTCAAAAAAAAAATCAAATAAAGCATACACATATTATATAATAATTTAAAATGCATTACACATATTAATTATGAAACAGCAGGTAGCACAACAGTCCTCCATGTCAGTGTACACACACCTGACAAATCTAAACTATATGTAAATGAAAAAGAAAAACTAAAAATCATGGTCACATGATTTAGCTCCACTGGCCCCTTTCCCTACCAAGTCCTGGTCTCCCTTGCTGCATCCATCGGTTCTATGCACATATTTTCCATTGCTTACTTGTAAAATCTTTTGCTTCTCAACTTGATATGATGTCTTCCTTTGAAAATTTCAAAGCATTACCAACAACATTCAAAATTGTTTGCATCAATCGCTTCTCATCACCAACAGCATATTCCGGCAAGTCTGGAACCAAACTTAATGAAACACGAAGCTTTTTAACTGATGCAATCGGCTTGATCAATTTTAGGACCTACGAAAGTATTTAATTAACACCATAGAGTTCATAAAAGCTCAAAAAAGGAAAAAAATAACTAAATAATGTAGACGAATATGATAATCCCTTATGTAAGATTCGAGTCACAAGTAGAGAATTCCAGTGCTTATAAGTCACTCAAGACTGACAAAAAAACTAAAATTCAACCTGGCTATTGGCCAATCATCCCCAAAATAGAGAATTGCAGCAGACAAAGCCAAACACAAGAACCAACCTTTAAAATGTCGAATCTCTTGACCAAAGTTGCTGCAACACCCATAAAAGCACATCATCCATTAAATCCCCTGATAATAGATGGATTTAAACCTGTAAAACAAACCCAGGTAACACTTTGGAGTCAAAAATGAATTTCTGCAATAATACAAGGCTATTTTCCTCAACTTAAATATAAAACTGATTCAAGTAATCAAAAGTAATCTAGCAAATGAAGAAAAAAAAAGACTAATTTACAACAAACTACACAACATGGAGCGGCTTCAGGCATATCAGTGCATGCAAGACTTTAAAGATCAAATTTAGACAAACACTATTAGCATGTCCTCCGAATAATGATTATTGTCAGCCCTCTTCGCTGTAATAATTTTTGCCTTAGTTATCTTTCCAAAGTTCTCCTCAAGACTGGGTCCAAACAGATGGAAATAACAACCTCATCTTTAACCATACATTCCCATTGTTGTGGAAGAGGAGAAGGATCGAAAAGATACCATTAGAAAAACCTTCTTTCTCAAATAAACAGATGAAAATAACAACCTCATCTTTAATTTGGAATATCAACTTCTTATGCCAAGAGATACTTATAAAATCTATTGATCACTAAATGCAACAACCATTGATTTGCGAAGCATATGGTACACAACACTGAAATTATTCCAAAAAAATAGAGAGATCAATAGGCAAGAGCATAGAGTAAAGCACTATAAAACCTTGGAATCCGCAAACTGTAGTGCTTCCCATATTTTGCATGTAGATTAATAGAACGATCAGCACATAGGAATGCAAGTTTCGAATAGTCATCAGCCAATACCTATACATATAGAAAAATACCAAATCAATGTATCACACTGCATGAGAAAAGTGTTAAAGAGAGTAAGTAGATATTTATATTTGGATAGTAATGTAAATTAAGTGTTCCGATTTTCTGATATGAGTTTCACCACTTAATACTATTAAAAAATAACTCACAAAACTAGGAAATAGAAACGGATATTGCATTAACTTGAAGCACCAACAAGATGGTAATTAGATGTCGTATCATGGAATAGATAAAGCTAATTAGATGGTAATTAGATGGTTGCTATAGTTTCAAAGAAACAACAAACTGCTGCAAAATGCATGATATCCTTTCTAAAAACAGAGGGGAAATACCTAAAAATCTATTATTTCCGAGGAAAGGTGCCTCTCAAACTTCAATGAAAATTGCCTAAGTTCATATACTTTCACTTGTGGGGGATATATTCCTGAATGCAGACAACAACTCAAACAATGGGAATGTATGGACATCACCTCGCATTATGTAGCATATAACACACACATTGAAACAATGTTAAAAAACTAAGCTGAGAAAATCAAATGGACATCACAGCAGGGGAAGATGGGGGTGATATGATACGACTGCAAAACAAGGGTGATCTGAATCCCTAATTGATTATTATTTCTTTCTAGATATTAATTCTGCTTTCACCTAATTCGGAGTAAGATTAATGGCCAAAAACAATAGAGATGCAGGGATGTCATGGATTTATGTATGTTCACATCCAGACATTAGAAGAATCCGAATCGAAGAAAACCCTTAAAATCACTTTAATCTCAGAATAAAGAAGTACGATCGGGAACTTTCTTCTGAGTTACAACGCAGACGGAATCTTTTCCTCGAACACCAATAGATGTAAACGAAACAAGTTCAAGCGAGGGAAACGCATAAACAAAATGAAAGGGGAGTTATACCTGAAATTTTTACTTCGTATTTTGTGGACAGCTTTGGTTAAACGGTGAAGAGGGAAACCTGAAATTTGTTGTTGCTTCACTTGGAGACAAACGGGGGAAACCAAATTTTGCTGGTGCTACTTCTCTTGGAGACGAACGGTGAAGGGGGTTAGAGACGACTGAGATGAGGGGGATTAGGGATTTTGTGGGTTTGATTTGAGGATCAGGTGAGGGAGAGTGAAATAGGTAGATTGAGTGTTATTTTCTATCGTGGCGTTTGTATAAACAAACGCCGCTACACCACTCACTATTGCGGCATTGGAAATAAAAACGCCGCTACGTTCAAGCATTTATGGCGCTTGTAAAATAAACGCCACTAAAAAACGATCTATAGCGGCGTTTTTAGACAAAAACGCCGCTACTTTTGTTATTTGTGGCGTTTTATAAAGAAACGCCGCGATAAGTTCAAAATTAGTGGCGTTTGCTATTAAAACGCCGCGATAAGTTCAAAATTAGTGGCGCTTGCTATTAAAACGCCGCTAAAAATGCCGCTATATACCAAATTTGGGGTAGTGTTTGTTCAATATCATGAGGTCCATAATATATCATAATCATTTATTTTCTATATTTGTTGAAAATTTTAACATTGATTCCAAATTAAAAATATAATTCAAATTAACCGATAATTGTTGGGTGCATTGGTAATGTACATTGCATTCTCAATGAGAGAACACGAGTCTAAACCTTTAAGACAACATTATTAAGAGGGACAGTTTCGCACTCCGAACATAAATTATGAGACGGACATGTATATTCTAAAAAAATATTCAAATTTATTGTGTAAAACAGTGGTGGGTTTTTTTTACCTCTGGTATTAATAGAAACAAATTGGACACTATATTTTGATTAAAGTTTAAGAAAAATAATAATAATGAAAGAAAAACAACTTTGACACTTGCGTCGAAAGGTGAATTAATGAAAACGAGTTTCTCTACAGCTTTCTCAATGGTGACTATTCAAGCATCAAAGCACGATTTGTTTGAAAATATAAAAAATGAATTGTAAAATAGAGACATATAAAACACGATAAAATATGGAATAACTATATATTTAGTACTCCACATATTCATGTGTTTTTATTTTAGTATCTTATCTATTTTTTTTTGGTAAAATGGTACCTAACGTTACGTTTTTGTTCTGTTTTGGTACCCCGACCGTTAAAAATAAACGAAGATGATGATATGACTTATTTTTAATTGGGATAATCACAGTTTTAGTCCTTAAAACTTATACATTTCTGTCAATTTGATTCAAACTCTATCAATTTAATAATCATCTTAAATATTTAGGTTAAATCTGTAAATTTCTCATTTTTTTTCTTCTCCGAAACTCTAACCCTGTTTTATTTCTTCGAACCTCTTTCTTTGGTCCGCAAAAGATTTCATTGCAATTCCAATTCCAATCATCTCTTCCAACACCACCGATAGAACATAAGCTGTTAAAGATTGATCTATCCGATTGCATCTGCACTAGCATGGGACCATCATTTGTGGGAGAAGAGAAATCGACTCCGAAAAAATCATATATTATATAGACATTAAAATAGAGGCTCGTCAAATTTAGCCTAAAAGTACCCTAAAAGAAGCCATAACGTTAATGTTGAATTGCTGATTACATGTAAAATAATGAAACATTCTTTTCATGACAATTGACAAGAGGCAATGTAGCTCTTGAGCAATGCGTGATCGATGCAATAATCTCAAATAAGAATTTTGTATAAAGAAATAGTAAGGTAAAAAAACAAGGGCATTGCAGACCGGAGGAACCACGTATGTTCCCTAAAATTTTGAGATTTTATATGTGTCCACCTTTTAATATATTTCTGGATCCACTACAGATTGCAGTTCTTTCTACGAGCTTATCGGGTTTTTTTTTGCAGCATCTACTATCGATGCCACTGGCAACAATCTCATGAGTTGCATCACTAACAGCTTCATCTTCTGATCCAACAGCGAGTTTCATTGGCACATCCTTTGGACCATCAAGTCCGAACTGTAGCCGCACAAGCACCTTGACATTGCCAATGTATACTCCAGATAGAAGACAAGTGTGTGATCTTGAATTGTTAGGAACAACCTATGTGCCCTGGATACCGCCACAAAAAGAGGTCCAATCACAATGGAATTACAGTGAAATCTTTTCCAGACCAAAAAAAAAAAGAGGTTCGAAGAAATAAAATGGGATTAGAATTTCGGGGAATAAAATAAAATGGGGATTTACAGATTTAACCTATATATTTAAGATGATAATTAAATTGATGGAGTTTGGATCAAATTGAGAGAAATGTATAAGTTTTGGAGACTAAAAATGTGATTATCCTAATTAAAAATAAGTTATGTCATCATCTTCGTTTGTTTTTAACGGTCGGGGTACCAAAACAGAATAAAAACGTAACGTTAGGTACTATTTTGCCAAAAAAAATAGACGAGGTACTAAACTAGGAACGCGGGAATAGGTGGGTACTAAATATGTAGTTATCCTTAAAATATATATTATTTTTAGGTAAACTACACCATATGCCACTAAACTATCACCACTGTCTCGAAAATGCCACCGAACTTTAAAAATATTCAAATTTAACATTGGACTTTACTTTATGACTCGTTTATATCACTCCGCTGTTAACTCTTAATGAAACCGTTAACTCAAAATAGTTTTGGGCTAAATTAGAGTTTAAAACAACCGCGCCAAAACGACGCCATTTTGAGTTGACGGTTCCATTAAGAGTTAACAGCGGAGTGACATAAACGAGCCAGAAAATAAAGTTTAATGTTAGATTTTAACATTTTTAAGTTCGGTGGTCTTTTTAAGTTAGTGGTAATAACATAGTGGTGTCCCGTGTAGTTTACCCATATTTTTATTATTAAATAAATAATAATTCAAATGAGAGATTAGTATCAATTTTGTTTTCTATTTCAAAAGAATGTTGTAAAGTTGATTCAAATAACATTGGTTGGCGATGCTTCCTCATTCTATGAATAAGGTGTTGAGATAGGGTGGACAATCGCAGTCTGGGAAAAGTATGGCTAAGCAACCAGCAAACGCAATCCTGATGTCATAGCTAAACCACGAAATCTTGTGTCTGGTTCCATTGTGCAAAATAATGATAATGTATATTATAGAATGTTCAAACATGAAATGTAGGAAAACCAAATCTTATCAAGTCACAGTAGAACCAACCCTTGGATAACAACAGTTGAACCTGCTTTATTTTGTTAGACATTTTAATCAAGGTTTTCTCAACTTCGTCTGATGCCAATTTTAAGCTCAATCCAACTTTCCGTCGGGCTGAACTGTAAAGCCGAGCACACATTCAATACGAATATCTCTTACCTTAACCAGTAGTTGAGAGTTTATTTTTTACCCTAGATATGTAACAACTTTAAAATTTATGAATGTCTTAAAAAATAAAAAGGACAAAACTAAAAAAATTTAAATGTGCAAACTTAACAAGCTATCCCAAACTAAAAGAGAAAAGGCCCAGTAGTAGTCTGACAAATTTGTCTTCAAACTTCAAAGGCAAGTAATGAGAAGTAGGATGATGGTGGGTCTCCATGTTTCAATTTTTCAATTTAGTCGATACACAATTGCAAGCTCACCAAAAACCGACATTAGGGTCCCGTATCGTGGACTTATGTTATGAGCCTAAATGATAAGAGTCCAACAAACTCTAAAGTAGTAAGTATGGACCATTAATCATCATAGCCAAAATCAACGATTAGTTGAATTAATAAGATGAAACATAAGGTCCTTTAAATGAAGTTTTTTTAACTCGAATTTAGGCGTCACAAATAAAAAAAATTGAATTAAAATGTCACCTTATATTAATTTTTTTTAAAATTTAATTCAAATTAACCAGTTAATATTAAATACTAACAGTTAAAAAACATCATGGCCGAAAATATAGAAAAATACCCCCAAAAATACAAATGTTGGTTGATCGGAAGTCCATCAATAATAAACGGGTAGGCATAGACTAAGACTAATGTGTGAAATGAATTAAAAATTAACTAGACATTTATTATTTATTTAACAAATACCACTTTAAGTAATCAATGTCATATTTTTTTCATCAATATTTAATGTCGGTTATCCAAATCCAATCAATGGCAAAAGATGCGATTCTTCATTGGACTTAAAGTCATGAGGAAGATGGAATTAAGTTTGATCCATTTTGGAACAAAAATGAATATTATCAAATAATTACCAATCTTTTCAACTGTTTAAGAAGTTTAATGTCCTGGAGCAATGATATAATAATAATTTTAACTTTTTTTTTTGAGAAATTTAAAAATCAATAGCTTAAATAGTGGTTTGTATTAGGGACTAAGAATAAGAAAAACTCGACTCGACTTGAAAAATCAATTTTTTTTTAATTTCGATTATTCGAGTCGAGTTATTCGAGTCAACTCAAAATCATTTCGAGTTTCAGTTGAGTTGAAATTTACCCAACTCGAAAAACCGAAAAATTAAATTTTATAATTTTACGATTTAGTCACTGATTTCATTTTTTTTATTTCTCTTTCATTTTAAGTCCATTATTGACCAAATTTAACCAAATGTTCCTAAACCAATTTAAAATGCATATTTAGCTTGAATTCATATTTTTGAAATTAAATTTTATCTTTTTACAATTTAACCCATCAACTTTGTATATTTCCTCATTTCTTTAATCTCTCATTCAAATTTGTGATAGCTATTAACTTTGTTTCGTCAAGTCTGAATTTCAAATTATTATTTTATTTTTAAAATACTATTTTATTAATTTTTATATATTTAATGTATATAAAAACCATAGATATGTCATATGTGAATATAATGTATATGATATATAAATTTCTATTATACATGTACTAAAGAACTATATATCTAACTAACGGAGTTGGTCTAAGTGGTAAACAACTTGATGTCGCTTAAATAAGGTCTTGGTTTCGAGTCGTTGTGCATGCAAAAAATCCTCGCAAAAAATCAAGTGTGTGACGTAGGTCGATCCGAAATAATTAGGACGAAAGCTTTAAAAACCGAAAGACAACCAAAAAAATTACTATATATCAAATCATGTTGATGAATTATTATAAATTTGAATAATCCCGGGAAATCGTAAACTATAGAAGCAAAGCATGTGGTGGATGCAATCTTATTGTGTAATTTTTTTTATTATATTTCATCTTATTTTTAGATGGGAGTTAATTATCAGTTAATAGAATCAGAATATAAGAAAACTGTTGTCCTGCTCATCCCCTTGTGTTCTGGTGGTAATGGTAGATGTTCATCATCTCTTGGGATCCGGGTTCGAGAACCAGTAATACATATTATGTGTGCCGTATTTGAAAAGACTAAGAAAGTTTAGCAGATACTACCCTTGCATCACACCAGCATATTTAAAAAAAAAATATTATCCTCACGTGACTTGAACCTTCTTTTGCACGTGCAACCTCATCTCTTTCGTACACATCTTTAAATAAATCTTATCAATTCACTTAAAATAATCATTCAATATACAAAAAATAAATTGAAATAAAAGAAATCTAAATATTTATTTTATACACTCTAAATTGAGTTGTAAATTTTAAAATCAAATAATTATCATCTCATAATTTTAAAAAGTACAGTTGTATAATAGCGTATACAAATAAATAAACATATCGATAAATTATTATTTTATTTATTATTGAATTTATACCAATATATAATATTTTATTTTTTAACAAAGACATAATATTTTAAAGGCTTAACCATCAAATAGGTGCCTAAATTATACTTTTTTTCCAGTTAGGTGCCTAAATTATTTTTCGGGCCAAATTGGAACTTAAAATTCATTCCGTGGCCCATTTAAGGTTCACCGTTAATTTTTTTCGTTAAAGGACACATGTCACCTCCAGAAAAATTTAAAATTATATTAAAAATAAATAAATTTAATTAATTTTAAAAAATCTCTAAATTTTCCAGATTTTACAAAACAACCCCCAAATTCCAAAATCCCTAAACCCTCAAAATCTAAATCCCGATTTAGGTTGATTCCGCCGCCGCCCACCAAATCGGTCGCCAGACCATCACGACCATTTTCCCTACCACCCCGTCACCGGAAATCAACCGACGTTGTGTGAATCGACAAAATTGTCGAATAGTTCTTTCGAACGATTCCCGGCGAACGACGATAAGAGGGGCGATGAACGACGTGTGGGTTGTTTGGCGAGGAGAGGGCGCTTCATTCCGTCGTCGGCAACACGACTGTCGGCGGCGAGAGTGGTCAGATTTGGAGGGTTTAGGGATTTGGGGACTATTTTAGGAATGTTTAAAACTTTCATGATACATTTTTATTTTTATTTTTATTTTTATTTTCTTTTATTAATTTTTAATATACATTTGGATTTTTCTGGAGGTGACACGTGTCCTTTAACGGAAAAAATTAACGGCGAGCCTTAAATGAGTCACAGAATAAAACTTTAGGTCTCAATTTGGCCTGAAAAATAGTTTGGGCACCTAACTGGAAAAAAGGGCATAGTTTGGGCACATATTTGACGGTTAAGACTATTTTAAAACATGATTAAAATTATGGGTAAACTACATAAATGACCACTATAATATGGTTTTAAATTCGATTTGACCAATATACTTCTAATTGAAGCAATTAGACCACCATATTATTAAAATGGACTCAATATGATCAACTACTGTTAAAACCTAACGGAAGAAGTGACGTGGCAATTAGTAAAAATTTGTATAATTACACATTTGGTCCTCGTTACTTATACACTCTATCAATTTGGTCTTAATTTTAATTTAATAAAATAAATTAATTATTCAATTAGGTGGTGACATGACCTTATTGGATGACTTTAATTATTTTTATTTAATTTGATTAATTAATTTCCTCTCTCCAATCAGATTGTGACACGTGTTACCTGATTGGAGAAGAAAATCTAAAAGTAACAAGATTGGAGCTGGGGGGATTCGAACCAAGGCTCCCTTGGTGGAAAAAAAGCATACACTTGCCTCTAAGCCAAGCTTACTTTTATGATATGATGTACAACATATAATATACGTGTTAGATTGTTGTCAATGCTTGGAAAAATGAAGGAAATGCGGTTTTAAGAAACTCGAACATAACATACTTATAATGCATAAAAACATCTAATTCAATTAAATAAATTTAATAATTAAATTAAAGTTAGCAATGTTTTGTGTATATTTTAAAAGTATAATTAGATAAATGATTTAAAATAAAATAAAAATAAAAATTATATTAAATTCATTTAGGGAATCTAAACTAATGAATATAATTCAATATAATTTTAAAACTATAAAAACATCTAATTCAATATAAAATTTAAAACTATATTGAATTATGTTCATGTGCTTGGATTCGCTAAATGAATTTAATATAATTTTAAATTTTTATTTTAAATCGTGAACTAACTATAATTTAAAATATATACAAAATATTGCTAACTTTAATTTAATTATTAGATTTATTTAATTGTGTTAGATGTTTTTATGCATTATGAGCATGTCATGTTCGAGTTTCTTAAAACTGCATTTCTTCTATTTTTCCAGGCATTAACAGTAATCTAACACATATATTATATGTTGTACATCATATGACAAAAGTAAGCTTGGTTCAGTGGTAAGCGTATAAGTGCATGCTTTTTTCCACCAAGGGAGCCTTGGTTCGAATCCCCTCAACCTCAATTTTGTTGCTTCTAATTAAATAAAAATAATTAAAGTCCTCCAATAAGGTGGTGACACGTGTCATTACCTAATTGAATAATTAATTTATTTTATTAAATTAAAATTAAGACGAAATTGATAGAGTGTATAAGTAACGAGGACCAAATGTATAATTATAGAAAATTTTACTAACTGACATGTCACTCCTTTCTTAAGTTTTAACGGCAGATGGTCACATTGAATTATTTTAATAGTATGGTGATCTAATTATTTCAATTAGAAGTATAGTGGTTAGATCAAATTTAAAACTATAGTATAGTGGCCATGAATGTAATTTACCCTAAAATTAAAACTAAAACATGGTAACATAGATAGTGTATAAATGCACGAATTACCATGTCTCTAGAACCTAAGCATGAGCTTAATAATCTAAGTATCTTAACCGACCACGAAAAGACAGTACAGAGCCATAAATGTAAGAAATTATTTTGATAATTCAGTTCACTCAATGCTCTCAAAGAGAACTGTGAGAATCTAATATTGTTCACGAAAAGTTTGACAAACTTTTATTATTTTTGCAACCAAAAAAATTATGGGGTAGACAACAACTTCTATATTAACCTCACCTTTCCATTTCCCTGCATCCAATCCTTCCCATTTTCTCTCAATCTCTCCTTCCTCCGTTGATGGCGATTTCTGGGGTTTATCTTCTTTTTCTGAATCTCTTTGCTTTTGGTAAATCTATCATCGATAAAGTATCAAACTTGTTTGTTTTGATTGTTTATACAAAAGTTTTTTTTTTCTTTTTAAGTTGAAAATTGATTTAAACGTTTTGATTCAAGTTGCATTGATTCTACTATGGTTACAATGACGATTTCAGGGACGATGCTATCTTCAGCGACGCTTTTTACGCTCCAAAACCATTGCAGTTTCACGGTATGGGCTGGTTCACTCTCTGGTAACGGTGCTGCACTGGGCGAGGGTGGATTTGTATTGGCACCTGGTTCATCAGCTCAATTCCAGGCTCCACCTGGCTGGTCTGGTCGATTCTGGGGTCGAACAGGCTGCACATTCGACAACTCCGGCTCGGGAAAATGCATAACCGGAGACTGTGGTGGCGTGCTGAAGTGTACCGGGGGCGGTGCACCACCTGTCACCCTGGTAGAGTTCACCATTGCGGGTGGAGGCTCAAGTGATAAGGACTTTTACGACGTTAGTCTCGTGGATGGTTACAACGTTGCCTTAGGAGTCCATGCAATCGGTGGTTCAGGGGATTGCCAATATGCAGGCTGTGTATCGGATCTCAACTCCAACTGTCCAGCCGAGTTGCGGGTCATGGATCCGGGTTCTGTCGTTGCTTGTAAAAGCGCCTGCGCTGCATTTAACACGCCGGAGTTTTGCTGCACCGGTGATCATGCTACGCCTCAAACTTGTTCGCCAACGCAGTACTCGGTGATGTTCAAGAATGCTTGCCCTACCGCATATAGTTATGCTTACGACGATGCCTCAAGTACTCGAACTTGTACTGGGTCAGATTATTTGATCACGTTTTGCCCAACCGAGTCTTGAACATGATTTGATTCATTTAGTTCTTGTTTGGTGTCCAATTAGTAGTTTGTTAGGTTAATTTGAATGCTTGAGATTATGGGATTAGTTAGGTTAAATAGATGTGATAAAGCTCGGTCTTTCAGTTACTGTTTTAAAGATTATGATGAGAAGGGAAAGGATGTGTTCATGAAAGAGAATATTGTTTCAGCCAATGCAATCTATTTAAGAAGATCAAAATACAGACAAAATTTGAGACTTTCCCTTCATTTCGATTCCGAAGGCCTTTGGCCGATCATTCTTTGAACTTCCATTTTCTGTTGCTTTTTTTTTTTAATTTTCTCTATATTCGGCTTTTCATCCGGAAAGCCGAATCAAACCCAATTTTTCCTGATTTTTCTACAACTTCCCTACACTGGAACCCTAAAAATATTACAAGCCAAAATTAGAACAAGAGGAAGAGGAAGAGGAAGAGAATGGGGATGGGGGGCTAGAGTTGGCTATATTTTACATACATTCCCTTCGAGAATGAATTACTTGAAAACAAACGATTCCGGAATTGATTAAACCACGAAACCTTCATCTCACCAGAGCCAGTGCACTGGCCCTCCCCTTCCTCCTCGCTACTAAATAGAGTTTGGTCTGAGCAGTCTAGTGATGCTCCACATGCTAAATTATATGCCCGACATGCTGAATGGCATACCCGTAATCTTCTGTCCTCGTCATTATCGCATTTTTGGATTGAGATCTGGTCATAAGTGATCGGAGTTTAGAGTCAAGCTCGTAAGGCAAATATGAGCCAATAACCAAAAGCAAAATAACCAATGAGATAAACAAAAGCATAGGGATGGGATGCTTTACCCAGCAGGCTAAACGCTTGGCAGCCGATTCACAGTAGCTGCTCCCAAAAATATTATTAAATAACTTTCGTGCACCACCCGGGAATAGACGGTGGTAATTCGGCATGATAACAACTTCTTCGAGCTGCTGCAATATACTTGCCTCACTGGGTGCACAGTGTTGACCAGACAGCTCCATCTCTAACTCATTTTTGCATACTGAAAGACTAGAGAGGAGAGAGGAGCTGTTCTGGCATGTGTATCCTGCATAGTCGGAGCAGAGGAACTCGCAAACTCCATTGTCGCAGACACCACCATGAAGACTGCATTGATCATCACAAATGGCTGCATATAAAATTTCATGCAAAATGGTAAGAAAGAGGGGAAAATGACATTAACCAACGTCCAACTGTATTTATCCCCACATATGCAGGAGAAGAATTACATTTTATGCATCATGAAATGGTCTGAACAATGAAATGAAATCCTTAAGAGGTGTCTATGAATGTAAAACTCAATTATGCTACTCTGACTCTTCATATTTTTACATGTGTCCTACACCTGTGTCCCACACATTTTAGGACATGGGTATCCTCAAAGGACCCATCAAAGCATGGAAAAACTTATAAAAAAAATAATATACATGTATTAGATGCATATTCATCTCCAACACTCAGCACCGACTTTGAGTAATACAAGCACTCAACATTTTGATTCCTTTTCTTGGAAAAAAAAGGATCAAATCTTCTATTTTCATGCTTAACTATGCAGTAAAGGCGCCTTAAAAGGGTCCGTGCAAAGATGCAAATAAGGATCAAACCTCTCAACTTCTCCACAAAAAACATAAACTTATTATAATACGACTAAGAAAACACATTACCAGTAGAGCAGTCAATGCCAGTATAACCATTTTCACATTCACAGACCCCATTTGACAGGCACTTTCCGTGCCCATTGCAATTTCTAGGGCAATATCCTATATAACATGAAAGGACAATGAAAAATAACATCAGTTTATTGAAAAGGATTAGCTTGGAACAGATCTCGCATACCAGGATTTATTTTGTACATAGCTAAATAATGGAATCAGGAAGGACCGTGGAGCTCACTTCTACTACAATCATGACCATGAAACCCAGGAAAGCAATGACATTTTCCACTGACACAGTCCCCATTAAAATTACAAGCATTGGGACATTGCCCGAACACCTGAACAGGAGCAGTACTACAGAGTTCATGGTAATCAGGACAAATCAGTTTACCTGCAGATAAAAAACATTGAAAGAAAATGTTAATGCTTATAGACACATCTCATTGACTAAAAAACAAGTAGTTTGAAATTACCATTAAAACCAGGGAACTGAACTGGTCCACCAGATTTGGGACATGCTTTCCAAATACCATCCACGCCAACCTAAGCAAACAATTATAAACAAAACCGATGAATAACTGCAGAGGGAATAGAGCTTAAAGTTCAAGGTGCAAATGATTCTTTGTCAGTTTTAACTTTTACTGATATAAACCAAAGGTATATTTCAGTCAACCAGGCCATGATCGAAAAGAACTTTTGTAACGCGGATGTCGTGGTAAAACAGCATTGGCCCAGGTAGCTGTATTCTAAAAGATAAGATCACTGCCCTCAACGCGGCTTTTCTAAAACTTAACAAGTAAAAAACTTGGCTTTACAAACACTGATCTGTACCTCTAATGAGTTATTTACACATCTGTGCTGATAACAACCATTTCCTTGGGTGATAGAACCCCGAACAAAACCAGTGCGTACCAAGGATGAAGTCATGCACCTGATAATCATAAAAAGAAAAAATATGTCAGCCATCGCCTCAAAAGTTCTAACATTTCTAAGATAAAATGGAAAGTTTATACTGAGTCTCAGTAAAGCTTTTAAGGCCAAAACTCAAAACTCACCTGGAGTTATTCCCTCTCACTTCACCTAACATTCTATCAGGGGGCCTTGCACTATTAGTGTCCGTACAAGATCCATCGGAGTAAGCCACAAAGAATGTGCAATAATCAGCCAATGAGGACTGACCACCTGCAAAAGACAAAAACAAAAGTTCATGGAGGACCAAACAAAAAGTTCAATGATGTTGATAAGTGTATATGCCCATATCTAGAAACCAGTTCATTCACTGTCATATTAAGTTGCATGCATAATATGAATTCGATTTATAATTGCAGAGTAGGTCATAAAAATAGGTCCGACAATCTCAAAAATGTAAAGCAGACAGATAAGAGAACACAAGAAGAACATACCCTTGTTAGCTTGAGGAAAATACCGAGACCATTGAGGTAGGTCCCTATTATAACTTACAATAGGGCAATAACCCTCTGCTTCCCTGTTATACGTACAACCAGACAAATTCGTTGTGTTGCAATGATACGCTCCCTTCCAGAGATTGCAAGGAGAAGTAACAAAAACAGTTCCTTGGTTGTGACCCCAATCAAGATGATCTGCCATGCTATAGTTAGCTTGATACCATCCACTATCCTCCAACAAAGCCAGAGTCATTTTTGAAACTACAGATTTTGTATCCACAGATCCTGTCATAATCTCATTCATCAAAAGCCTTTTCTCCCAATGAGATCCTGCAGCCAAGTCATGACTCAAACATTAAAAACCGAACAACTAAACTGATGCATCTTCCTTAGGAATTGTAAAATCAGAAATGTATGCTAGTTTTGAGGAAGCTTCCATGAGTTAAAAATCCATAACCAACACCTCGATATAGAGGAGATATACATAAATAACAGAGAGAATTGCATACCTGATGTACCGCGTCCTCCCCCATCTTCTAGCTCTAAGCCAGTAAAATTTTCTGAGAATGCCTGTCAATTAAACTGTCATCAACCAATTGTTCGACTTCGGTAATAAAAAAACCCCAAACCTCAGCACAATAAAAAGTCAACAATACCCCATAATGATGTCGTGAGTGCATGACAACGCGTGGGAGCACAACACGTGTTACCATCCTTCCAAGCTTTTCATCCATGATCTGTTCAGTAACCTGCACAATGCATACAGAGATAACCACGTGATAATGAGTTGGTACTTGGTAAACTTTGTATTCTTGAAATACACAAATGCCAAATAAGCAAAAAGGCACAAGTTTTGAGCTTAGAAATCCAAAATTTACTAAGCAAATTGCTTCAATGTCTCAAGGACATATTCATAGTAAATACCATGCAATTACCTTATTACGCCTCCGTTTTCTCTCATCCCTAAAGTGAGTAAAAGCATGGGGATCAAAGCCAAGAACATGCATAACCTGGATAAAAGCAATGGTCTTTAGGACACTAAATTTCCTTTTGTTCTTTACCACATTCATAAAATAGACATCAACACACCTCGTGGATAAGAGTAGCTGAAAGTAAAGTCTCTGCTTCAGTAGTTAAATGCCGAGGAGCGACATTCACATGTCCTACAAAAATGAAGTGCATCATTGCTCTTGATTTTAGATTTTCACTTCAAATAACAGAAAACATATTCCACACTTTAGAAATGGGCCAATAAGAAACTACCGGCAATTGCACGGCCCCATTGGTCACGCTCACATGCTACTGCCCACGCCAAAGTGTTTCCAGTGGTAGGTCGTGTAGTCACAAGAAGGACCAAGTCTGCATCAGCAACACCCTCTGCAAGGAAAGTTAGATAAAGATATTGATTGCAAAAGAATGAACCTAAAAAGAATGTGCTCTTAAAGGCAGCATTCAAGATAAAAATGGAATCGAAACACAGTAATGGAACTTCAATGTGATACCTTCAACATATTCACGAGGAAGCTGTACACCTCCATCTTGTCCACAAGCAGAATATCCACTCAATCTCAAATTCCCTTTCACAGGCTCTACAGCCAAGGCTCTCTTGAACCAGTCAGCTGTCTGTCCGAGAGCCTTCAATATATGTCTTTCAAAAGTTAGCATTGACTTTATCATAACTCAAAGGGAAGCAAATTTATTTGTAGGTATCTGTAAAAGATATAGATTGAAACCTTGTGAAGACGATGACGTTTGTCTTCCCCGGATAAATCATTTAGAGTGCAATTATACCAACAGTCACCGTAAACTGGACGATCACCTTGAGGATTGCAGGAGGGTGTACCAGGAGAAGAATTCACAGGAGGCTCCCCAAGCTGACAAAAAACATGAAAAGGGAGGAAAAAACAGAAAAACAAAGAGCAAACACCAAGTGCGCACATTAGGCTCAATCATAACCATAACTACAATGTTACCGTGTTTACCAATGGAACAATAGAACCCACCTTCACAATGTCACCAACTTTTCTACAATCTCTATCCTGGGAGAGGCCAACGGCATCATAATTTAAATATATTCTTATAGGTTGCTTAATCTCCTTTGGATGCCCGAGCATTTCAGGAATCCCCAACAACGACCTTCCTTTGCGATGGACATGATTTGAGACAGTGGAGTGCTCATAAAATTGAGGGGTAACCGAGTAAAACTTACGACCAGGTAGCCTCCTTTGCTCAATTATCTGGTCATGAATACATGAATGTGAGACAAAGTTTTCACTATTTCCTCTTTCTGGGCTTTCCCATTGCAGATGTTGCCCCTGAAATTTTGCAGTAGCCGCTCCAAACCATAACAATATCAATAAAACCTGCAATAGACACCAGAAAAGCTTGAGTTTGAAAAGGGAGTAGACAAACAAATTAAAACCAAAAGAGACAATCTATGCAACAATCGATATAATTAAAGCAAGCTAAGAGGGCATAATACCAGCACAAAGATAATAGTTTTGCAAATCATGAGTTCATATCCAGCTACGACGAAAATCCAACTTCAAACAATTCAAAAGTAAAAATGGAGGAATAGCAAAAGCTTTATATGTCTAATCCGGGCTAATTTTCAAATTTCAATAGTGTTTTTTAAAATAAAAATTCAATAGTTAACCAAACTAAAATTTCCCAGTTTTGTTC
Organism: Hibiscus trionum; assembly: GCA_030270665.1. NCBI lineage: Eukaryota > Viridiplantae > Streptophyta > Magnoliopsida > Malvales > Malvaceae > Hibiscus > Hibiscus trionum. The sequence continues at coordinate 20,503,147 of BSYR01000019.1, read as the reverse complement.
AATTAGTAAACCCTAGTGAACAGTTAACGAAAAGGAAAGATACCAAAAAAGTTTTTTTTTATTTAAAATAGAAGTAAAATAATAAGTATAAGTACCCAAATTAATCCCATCATTATACGAAGAAAAAAGTAAAAACTTTTTTTAAAGTATTAGACGGAAAAATTCGAAATATCTGATCTTTCCCCACTTTCTCAGTGACCCAAAGAGCTCAGAACCATTTTGATTTCAACAAGAAAACCATAGATCTTCCAAGTCGTTTAGAATGGAAGATTTCAATTTTTCGAGAAAAAAGAAAAAATAAATAAAGTGAAATCGAAGCTTTACCTCGAAGACGACGACAGCAAATCGAAGCTTAAAATCAAATCTGGTTACCATGATTGAGCCAAACCCGATTCTATCATCTGTGAAATGCCCACCTTAACTCTACTAATCACATTCAAAACTCAATTGACTCTCTAACCGGCTTTGAAATCCAGCAAAAAAAAGCTCTTTGTCCCACATTTGAACCTCACAAAATAACACCCAGAAAATCCAGATTTTGCAGAGCTTCTTTGATTTGGTGAAAGACCAAGCAAAAAATAAATAAAAAACGATAGAAATATAATTGGATTAATAATTTTCAGCTTGTTTTTTCGAGAGAAAAAAACAGGTTATTCTCTCAGCAATGAATTAGGGCTGCTAAATATTCTAAAGCTTTCCCTTTCATTTGCTTCATTTTTTCAAACAGTGACAGTAAAGCAGGTGAAGGAAGAAATGGGGAGGGTTGATAACAAATGAACAAAAAAATCAAAAGATTGGTACGCGTTATACACCATAATTTCTTTTTAATTATTTTTATTAGATTTTGTAGAAGTTATATTTTTAATTGCTTTTAAATTTTATGATGCGATTAGAGTTAGTATTTGTTCTTTTACTTTTAATCATTTGATGATATTTATATATTATATAGATAAATTGTTTAAATTCAAATTTTTTAAACAGACTTAGGTAGCAGAATAATATACTTGATAGCTTAATTCTGTCGGTGGTCTTTGATTTTTACTCGGTGATGGTTGGTTGCCGATGTAATCAGACTTGGATAACGGAACAATACGCTCTTCATTTCTTTTTCACCTCGTAAAGCATCTCGTTTGAATAAAGACAAAGAGACTTAGGAAGATTTTTAGATTTTGATATGTTAATCTCGATAAAACTATATGTTTTTTTTTACACCATTATAAGAGATTTTTAGTAAATTCATCTTTTTTTCATGCATGATATTATATTATCTTTTATGATGATTAATAAAATATAGATGTTGTGTTGAAAAAAAAAAAACTCTCTTAAACAGAACAAACTCTTAAATAAGTTAATATTTAATTAATGCGTGTTAATAATAAGCATAGATGTGATACATGTATGGTACCTATGTGCTTTTATCTGATTTGTTATTTTGTACGAGAGAAGCATTCTTCGCTCTTAAAATTTTATGAAAAATCCACGTACCTTTTGAAAAAGAATATTATTCATTTATCTCTATGTTTAAGTGGAAATACACTAAATCTCTCTATTTAAATATAAAAACAGTTCTTTAAACAAAAAAAAATATAAAAATAATTTTTTTTAATACTATAAAGGTGATTACAATATAATATCTATTATAGATGAGTATTTTACTAAGACTCGACGAGTTCTGACCCAACATGATCGAGTCGGTTATTTTTGTGAAAAAATCGAGTCCATGACAGGTCGGGTCGGAATTTCGCTAATAGAGGGGTCGGGTCGGGTTTATGGTGAAAAAAATCCGACCCGGCCGACTAATAGTGTAATTTTCTCCTAATTTTAAGGATATTTGTAATAATACCCCTCTTTACGTTATTTTTTATAATTAGGTCATTAAAATCAAATTTTTATTTACAATTTAGTCCTAAAGATTTTTATTTTTTACAAATAAGTCTCTTAAAATTATTTTTTTACAATTAGGTCCCTAAAATTGATTTTTATAGATCATGTCGGGCCAGGGTCAGATTTAGAGTATTTATTTTCGGATCAGGTCAAATTTTTTCAAAAATGGGGTCGGTTCGGGTCGTGTTCTGGTGGGTCAAAAACCCGACGTGCGCCCATCCGTAGTATCTATTCATCTATATTAAAACTATAAATTTAAATTAAATAGTTATACCTTTGCCATTATTTATCTATATATATTTTCTTTGTTTTTTAGTTACAAAACAATAAAATTCTAACTACGTTGAAACTACATTAAAACTATAAATTTATAATAGTAAATCACACACTAAATAGATACCGATATTTTTTCAAGTGTTTAAATATAATCTATTGTTGATGGAAATAGGGTTATAACTATAAGTAGTTTTAAGCGGTTCACTATTTATAGTTGGTGCAGAAAGTCGTAGCAAGTTGTAATTAATGGAGAAAAAAGAAAGGGGTAAGAGATTTAGAGAAGAAAATAAATAGTGGAGTGAGAGTTCCTCAAAGACTCTTCTTTTTAAATTTGTGAGATGGAAGAGATTTAGAGAAGAAAATAAATAGGGAACATTCAGAGGCTTTAGAGCCTTTCATACAGAGAAATAACAACATAATATAATTCACGATTTGATTGAGAGCTGAAAGAGTTGTAGGCGAAAGTACAATGTCGTGGAGGAGTCGTCGAAAACGAAGGTGCAACACCTTTTAACATACATTATTGAATGACTGAAAACAAGATTCATATATGTTTGTTGTTTTCGCGCGACCCATGTTAATTCATGTCTTCGACACGTATCGCCATGTATTACATCTTTTTTATACAAAATTCGATTAATCTTTTTCTCTCATTCTATTTTTCTTTTCTTCATTGACATCCTTATCCGTGCTAGCTTAGGAAAAAATCATTATAAATGTGTTTCTCTCATATATGTTTGTTGTTTCTCTCATTAATCTTTTCGTCATTGTGAATTGGTCCAGTGGACACAAAAAAATAACAATATTTCACCATAGTTACATACCCCATGATTGCATTTAGTAAGGTTCAAATGCAGTTTCTAAACCCCTTGTAATGGAGAAGTCTCTTTGTAGGTTGGTGATAAAAAAACACAACAATTCAAGTTTAGACTTTTCAAGAGAATGTGAGATTAAATATGTTTAAATACTTATTATTCTCTTATTTATGAGTAAGAAGGAATTTGTGTAACATAAATATTATTGTATCTAAAATGTATGTTAAAAAATGTGAAATAACTGAAACAGATATCAAACAATATAAATTTGATACTATTTATAATAACAAAAAAGTGCAAGTATCAATTTATACCCTTGCTTAGACAAGGTTGAGTCCACAATCGTAAGGAATTTATAGTAATAATGATATTAATTGAACTAAAATGAATTGGCTATTTATTATTTATACGTAGAAAGTGATTGGGGTTTTGGTTAAAATAGAACACAGTAAAAACTAAAAACGAAAGAAGGAAAGGTGATGAAAACTGAAGGGAATGAGCATGGCCACGTGTATAATTGGAGTGTCCCAAAAGCCATGAAAGAACCCATGAGAGTAATGACTTTGCAAGCGTGGTCATTGAGGACATTTCACATTTATCATTTGAGTTTGTCCCTGACAGTTTTGAGGGTATCTCGTGTCCTGGGAATGCTTCTTCTTCTAATGGTCTATCAGCAGGTGTTATTTTGGAGAGAAACTTATCGGTTCAGTCCCAACCCCAACTAAATTTATTCGTTTCTCTGAGAAAGAATTGTGACTTTTTCAACGCGGGGCATAGAAGACAAATTTAAAAAAAAATTGGAGAATATAAAGAGAGGGTCGACTTCTGAGGGGTCCGGCTCTTCCCATGAATCTGAACATCTGAGCTACATTGAAGAAGCATTAGCTGTATGGGGTGTAAGCAAAATTCTGGGTATTTCCTTTCCAGGTGGGAAACAGACTTTGATGGAAAAGGTAGCTGAAATTAAAGAAGGATCGCGATAGAGGTATTATTCCGATGATATCTTCTCAGGTTGTCTAAATCTTACAATTTTATAGATTTATCTATTATTTCTTGGAATATCAGAGGTTTGGGGAAATTTCAAAAATTCAGTGCTGTTAGGAGATTAATGCACAATAAGAAACTTAAGGTTCTATTTCTCCTGGAAACAAAAATGTCTAATTTCAGTCCTTCGATGCTCAGGCGAATGGGGTGTAGTCAAAGTTTCGAAAAAGCTATCTCTCCATCAATTGGATCTTCAGGGCGCTCATTTGTATGTGTGATCCGAAATTTTTCACAGCTTCTAACACTTATATATTTAGGAGATTCATTGTTATAATAGAGAAATTTCGTGAAAATCAGCTTTAATGTGGATTTGTTATTGTGTATGGTCCTTCGATTGATGCAGAAAAGGAAAATTTCTTTCGCGAGCTTTTGACATTTATGGATAATCTTAGTGTTTCTTTGTGTTTAGGGGGTACTTCAACGCTTTTTCTAGCTCTGAGGAAAAAATTGGTTTGACAATGAATTTAGCTACCATAGAAGTATTCAGGTCGTTCATTCAAGAAGCAAAGTTGGTTGACCTGCCCCTCAACGGTGGTTCGTTCACATGGTCCAATAATAGGGGCGTGCCTACTTTTGTAAGGTTAGATCGCTCCCTTGTGGATGTTGGTTTTTTTATCAATCTTTTATAATCTTAATCAATTTTTGTTGCTTAAATCTTTATCGGATCACAATGCTATATGTTGGGGAAACCGGGTTATTTCCCACACGAACGTAGCTTCAAATCTGAGCTGAAATGTCGAGATCGAAACTACCGAAATTTGCACAGCGGACAAACCCGTCAACTATTGAATATTGAAACCCAATGGAAAAACCCAATAATAAGCAAGCGAAATAAATAATGGAGAGAACACACCAAATTTACGAGGTTCGACGAAAATGTCGTCTACTCTTCGGGCACCACCACCGGATGATAACTTCACTAATACCAAAATGGTACAAACAAATGGAATTCCTAAGAATTCTCAAATATGAGAGAAGAGAAACAAACGGGAGAGGTGGATGTTGGGATGATTTCAAATGACAAATGCTAGGCCTATTTATAGTTGAACTTTAAAGACTAAACTTGTAAATAGCCTAAACTTTAGGGACCAAAAAAATAATTTACCCATGCCCCATTTTCAACCTTTGCTGCTGGAGCATTTTTCTCCATTCGGTGCAGCCAAGCTTGACAAATCCATGCCCACAAAGCTTGACTTTTCAAGCCATTATCAACACTATATTGTTGGAGAACAAAGGGTGTAATTGGGGGCCTAAACCCTTTAAACTGTTCAACTATCTAATGGAAGAAGATGGTTTCGAGGAAGCTGTTGTTGAATCATTTCAAAAATTGAAAAGAGGAAATAGGAGAATAGGTATGATTGGCTTGCTTAAAGGTACAAAAGTGGCAATCAAAGATTGGACAGAGAAGAAAAGCTTCGGTCATTGTGGGACTATTCCGAATCTGGAAAATAAAATTTCATTGATAGAAAAGGATATTCAACAGGGGACAACTAAGTCTGATACATGGGAGTCTCTTGCTTATTTAAAGAAGGAATTGTGGGCTCTTATGAGGAAGGATGAGAGAATTTGGCTTCAGAATTCATGATTAAAATGGTTCATTGTTGGCGATAAAAATACTCGTTTCTTCCACACCACGGCTTCAAATAGGCGAAGACTAAATTCGATCCACTCTATTGTGTATGAAGGAGAAACTATTTCGGAACCTAATTGTGTGAAGGAGTGTGTATTTGACTTCTTCTCAAAGGCTTACAACACCAAAACTACTCTAAAGGTGGAAGATATACTTCTGAATTTCTCTAAAATATCTATGGAATATAAAGAATTTTTGGGAAGAAAGTTTAGCAAGGAAGAAGTTTGGGAGGCCATTGTTTCTACTGATAGTTCCTGTGCTTTGGGGCCCGATGATTTCAACATAAGATTTTTCAAGAAGTTTTGGTAAGTTCTTAAGGCTGATCTGATGAAGTTTTTTAATGATTTCTTCCATGGTCGGGATTGGGAAAATGGAGTGAATCACTCTTTTATCATGCTGATTTCAGAGAAGATTGGTCCTGAAACTCTCGAAGATTTTAGGCCTATTAATTTGGTGGGAAAAGTTTACAAAATTCTGTCCAAAGTTGTTTCTAGAAGATTTAGACTTTGAATGGATTCTATTATCGGCAAGTCTCAGTTTGCCTTTATTTCAAGCAAGGGTGTAAACGAGCCGAGTCGAGCTCGAGTAGTGCTAAGCTCGGCTCGGCTCGTTAAGATTTCGAGTCGAGTTTGAGCTTGAGTAATTTCTAACGAGCCTGAGAAATCTGAGCTCGACTCGGCTCGTTTAGAACTCGAGTCGAGTTCGAGCTTGATTCGAGCCCAATCGAGTCAAGTATTGACCGATCTTTGACTGCATTGGACTCAAGTAACTCTTCATCTGTCACGTCTCATTTAAAGTCCTATGAAAAAAAAACTTTGATACACAAGTTTTGTAAACTCAAGCGTGTTAATTTTAGGGTTTAGGGTGTTAGTTTAAGGTTTAGGTTGTTGGGTTTAGAATTTAAGATTTAGATTTTAGGGTTTAATACTTATGTTTAGGGTTTATATTTAGGGTTTTAAGTTTAAGGATTTAGATTTTAAATTATAAAAAATAAAAAAATTTAGTATATTATATTTTCGAGTAGCTCGTGAGCTTTTCGAGTCGGGTATCAAGTAGCTCGGCTCGGCTCGTCAAGAACTCGAGCTGAGTTCGAGCTCGAGTCGAGTCCAATCGAGTCGAGCTTTGACCGAGTTTTGACCGAGTCGAGCTCGAGTAGCCCGCGATCTGTCTCGTCTCATTTACAGCCCTAATTTCAAGGATACAAATTTTAGATTGTTCTTTCATTGTGAATGAAAGAATAGATTATATGTATAAGTTGGGATTGAAAGGAGCAATTTTTAAAACTGACTTCAAAAGAACTTATGACACAGTGGACTGATTTTTTTCTCATCCGTATTATGAAAGAAATGGGCTTTGGAGAATTGTGGTGTAACTGAATTTTTAAATGTATCTCGACTGCTTCTATTTCAATCTTGGTGAATGGTGTTCCGACTCTATGTTTCTCATTGGCTAGAGGTTTGAGGCAAGGCTGCTCTCTATCCCCGTTATTATTTAACATGGTTGGAGAGGCTTTGCACCTTATGATCGAAAATGCAGCTCTTAATGGACTTTTCAATGGATTTACAATAGGCAAGAGGAGAATTCGCATAGATTAACTCATTTTCAATTTACAGATGATCTTATGATTTTCTGTGAAACTTCACTAGGTGAAGTATTAAATATTAAGCGTGTTCTGAGGGTCTTTGAAGTGCCTTCGAGCCTTCAATTGAACTTAAGCAAGAGTAGATTGTTTGGGCTTGCCTTTGGGCCCTAGAAGAAACTCAACTGCACTATGGGAATCAATGATTGTAAATGTACATTATCGAGTTGGGAAGTGAACAATTCATCTTTTAGTGGCAGATTAATATTGATCAAATTTGTTCTTACTTTTCTACCCACCTATTATCTTTTCATCTTCAGATTGCCTGTAGACATCGTTCGAAAGTTGAATAGCATTGAATTTTTTCTGCGATCTAAACGCACCGTGAAATTAATTTAACTTGTAGGATAATAAATGGATCCCGCTAAAACCAACAATTTGTCAGTGTTATATAATTGCAAATTTCAAGTTTTGTAAAAGTTCATCAGTACTAGAAAAACTCATTGCTTCCCTTTGCATGAACGTTAAAGGAGTGCATCCTCTTCATGTTTTAACGTGAAGGCTCAACTTCGTTTGGGTAAAGTCTCCGACGAAGTTTGTTATATTTTTGGATATCAAAGCAATGGATCCTCATCAGTTTCTTTTGTTTTGCTTTGAAACGTTGTTGGAAGTAGCCATGGAAGGTGGGTTCGGTGGAAGTCCGAAGGAAAAAGGCATAAGCCAAAGCGAAGTGAAGGGAGGTGACGAAGAAACATATGGGTTCCATAACATCCCAGTTCAGCTCCCAGAACGTAAGCCTCATGAACCCAAGGGTTTGGACCACTACCAAACCTAACCCACAATAAAGCTCACCACGAACCAGTGACTCTGCCTTTTTGTCTATCTCCGACTTTTGTTTCTCCAGGTCCTCTACCTCTTTTCTTCTGGGATCATTCGGGAGGACTATCGATTCAGAAAGTATGTTCTCCACTGATTTAATCACCTGCTTCCAATGAAAACTCACTCAATATTATTCAAATCCAATTCGAAATAGTGAATCCAGTTTATGTCTTGGTTTGGTTTGGGAAGTACCTGTTCCGGTCGGAGAAAAACGACGTTTCCTAAAACGATGACGTTTCCGGACTGATCCAGCATTTTGGCGAGCTCCGAAGCTTGAGCTTCATTTCCGCATTCTTCATGGCAGACTTGAGAAAACGCATGATAAGAAATCCAACTCTTTTCCATCTCTCTAAACTTCGATTTAAGCTTCGCCATTTGAAAAACCCTCAGTAGCTTCCTCGCATCTTCACCCGAAATCTTTGTCGACAGATCGCCGTCCACGGTGTCCTTCGGCGGAGCAAGTCCATCCAACCTGAGACGATCTCCAGTAACGTTAATACCTCGTAGCTTTTCCCTAAGTTTTTGCCCGACAGGTACCGAAAAAATCTCGGGAAATCTCGGAGATAACTGCCCGAAAGCTCTCCGGTGGAAGAAGCGTCCGAGAAATCCTCTCTCCCCAGAATCTGGCGTGGCAACGTACTCCCGCCGGAGTATGGTGTAGGGCCGTGAGACCGAAGAGTTTTCCCGTGCGACTAAACATGAGGAAATGACACAACAACTCAAAGGACGCTTCACGAGTGTCTTGCGAAGCGCCATTGAGGTGCAAAAAGATGGGTTTGAGAGGATGGTAGAGACGTGGAGTTAGTATCAGCATTTATAGTGTTCAGATTTTGAGAATCTTTAGGGGATATCTTTTTCTTTAAGGTATCTAGCAAAAGTTATAAGATGTACTAATTCAGCATGCCATCTATAGTGATTTCAACTAATAAAGTTTATTTAAGATGAATTTTTATCTCTTTTCTACATATGAAAAAGAATAAATAAATTATTAATTTTTTTTAATATGAATAGACCTTATTAACTGCAACTACGTTTGATATAGTGAACCAAATACATCTAATAATTTTCCAATATCTAAGGAGTAGGACTACTGGACCTTCTCATTGCCACAAGTTTTTGGCGATATTTATTTGGAAATATACCTAATGTTTATGTTTATAGTGTACGGCCATTTGGCTTCTAGTGCTTTTTTGTTGAGGGACTTGGTATCTTTAATTCAATCAAATATTTCATCATAATATAGATTAATAGATAGGTATAGGTGATAACACGGTATTAAATCTTAACCACACAAAACTATGGAGACATAAGGTTTGGTTTTGGCGTACGTGACTACTAAATTTTGGCGTTCGTTTTGGGTTCCTTTCGCGTTAAAAGATTACTGCTGTCAATTTGCACGAGTCAGAGCAATTCGTCTAACCACACAAATCCAAATTAGGCTTGAGATGTTCAATGTTTTAGTCCCACTCAATCTAGTTTAATTTTTTTTAATAATACATGTTCGTCTTATGATTTATGTTCGGGGTACGAGACTGCCCCTCCCAACAATGTCGTTCTAAAGTTCAAACTCGCATCCTCTCTTTGAGAGTGCAACGTGCTTTACCAATGCACCCAACACTTGTTGGTCAATCTAGTTTAAATTTGATCATAAATATTCGCACAAAAACAAACTTTGATCAATGCGCAGTAAACGGAGAGGGTTTTCATTGGGAAAAAATTGGGTTTGGATCGGATTATCAAACGGAGAAATGATGTTTTGGTTTTAGATTTATGAGATTTGTTTATATACGAGTATGGACAATGCTCATGCCATCCTCACATTTTTTTTTCTGAGGAAAATTTAAAGAGTATGAACAGTTTTCTTGTTCATCTTTTTCACGAGTCGGAAGACAGCATGTTTAAATATTTAATTTTAATATTTTCCGAATTTGAAGCACAAATAATTTGTCCTGAACTTATGGTTGTCTTTATGCACAACACTAATACAGACAGCATCTGACGTTAGAATTGTGTCTTAAATTGGCTTGAAAAGACCAGCAACAAGCCAACAACCAGTGGGACAAGTTCCGAAAGTTCGTTGTTTCTTCTAGCGAGTGGGAATCCGCCATGGATTGCACGCACCAATTCCTCCATTGGCCTCCCATTCTCACCCTTCAACCATATGAAAATTTAGAAAAATTATATGACTCTTGTTTACCACATCAACCATAGTTTTAACTAATAAAAATTAAGGTAAATTATACTAATGACCACCAAATTTTAGGGTTGGTATCGATTTGACCACTATATTTTTAATTGTGTTAAATATACCACAAAACTATTTAATTCGTTCAAATGTAGCCACCTGCCGTTAAAAAAAATTAAAAAGATAACGGGATTGTTAAAATAATTGGTATAACTACACATTTAGTCCCCTTTATTTATACAATCATTCAATTTAGTTGTAATTTTAATCTAATAAAATAAATTAATTATTCAATTAGGTGGTGACACGTGTCACCACCAATTGGAGTAAAAAAAATAAAATAGTGGAAGTTTGCCCAAAAGGGAATTGAACTTGGGTCATTAAGGAAAGAAAGCAAAGCTCTTGCCACTGGACTAAGCATGTTTCTAGTATATAGAATACCAAATATAATATATGTGGTATATGTGTTATCCGATTGGAGATAGAAAAATAAAAGCCAAGTAATTGGCAATGGTAGGATTCAAACTTAGGAATCCTTGTTGGAAGTGGCAAAGGTTTACCAGTAGGTCAGACATGAATTTGTGATATGAAATACTACCTATAATATATGAGTTATTCGTTTGTAATGGTTATAAAAAAGAAATAAATGTGATTTTAGGGGACTCGAACATGACACACTTATGTTGCATAAAAATATATAACCCAATTAAATATAATTTTAAAATACTACATTGCTTTTAATTTTCTTTCTCCAATCGGATAACACATATACCACATATATTATATTTGGTATTCCATTTACTAGAAACATGCTTAGTCTAGTGGCAAGAGCATTGCTTTCTTTCCTTAATGACCCAGGTTTGATTTCCCTTGGGCCAGCTTCCACTATTTTATTTTTCTTACTCCAATTGTGTCACCACCTAATTGAATAATTAATTTTTTTTATTAGATTAAAATTAGGACTAAATTGAATGATTGTATAAATAAAGGGGACTAAATGTGTAATTATACCAATTATTTTAACAGCCCCGTTAACTTTTCATTTTTTAACGGTAGGTGGCTACATTGGAACCAATTAAATAGTTATATGGTATATTTAACACAATTGAAAATATAGTGGTCAACTCGACACCAACCCATAGTTCGGTGGTCATTAGATAGTTTACCCTAAAAATTAACTATTACAACATTTTTTATTATATCATTTTTTCCAACTAGTGAATCTTCACTAATATCTATTACATGTCATTTAAAAAACAAAATTTTAATGTTATCATATAATAGAAAAATGACATGGATAAAAAATAGTGTAGTTGTTGGTTTTCATCAGTTGGGACCATGGTTGATATGGTAAGCCAGGCCCATGATATAATTTCTCAAAAATTTGGGTTAGTTTGGTATCACATTTAAAAAGTACTGTTAGAATATGTTTTTGAAAAGGTTTATATTACAAATAAGTGCCTAAAATATATTATCTTTTTCATCTAAATATTTACAGTATTTTTTAATCAAAATAGGTACTTAAAATATATTTTTGTTAAAATAGACACCTAGACTATTTTTTGGTCAAGATAAGTATCTAAATTATTTATATTTTTTTGTTATAATAGGTACTTAAAGTATTTTTTAATCAATGTCACATGTCAACTTTTTGTAACCCCCTCGTCCCGGTCTGGTCGACTGACCGGTCCGAGTAGGCTACACGGGGAAAACCGACGCGAAACCCGTTAAGGTCCCACCTCGGTTAACGACCCTAGAAAACTCTTTCGTTTATTATAATCTTATCTAGATACTTTTACTAAACCTATGTGTGAAACGACAGCGCAAACAAGGCTCACGAGAAGCCTAACAGCAAACAGGGCCTAAGCCCAACCCTTGGGACCCATTAGAGATGTCAAACAGCCCATTTTTAGGCATGTGTTTCGAAACGGACGACACTCGTTTCGGAACACGGGCTTCAGTTTAAAAATGCAAGACGCCCGTACCGAAACGCTTCCACCTCGTTTCGGAACAGGGTCACGTTTTGCCTAGGCGTTTCGATACCCGTTTCGAAACAGGCGTTTACAATGGCCAAAGTGTTTCGAAACCTGTTTCAAAACAGTGGCTCACAGTGGCCAAACCGTACCAAAACGTGTTCCGATACGGGGGACCCTGGAACCACACCCGTTCCGAAATGGCACAACTCGTTTCGAAACACCTGCAGCCTGCAGTTTTCCCAAAATCAGTTTTACACATCTCTAAACGATCCCAAATGCCCTAAACGACCCCAAGAAGCATACACAACATACAAGCACACTCTAGAGGCATACACCCTATAGCAACCATGCTCAAGATACACAAGGTATAAAATAGGCATCCAAACACAAGATCATACATTCACCACAAGGAAGCATACATAGCTTTTAAGGTTACATGCCTTAGCCATCAAAACATATAAGCATTCAAGACATGCAACATAAACAATGTTTACAAATCAAACAAGGCATCCAAGAACCAAACCAAATCATCATACGACAAAGCATTCAAATCAACAACACCTATCCCATTGCTTGACTATTACAATCTACAATTTAAAGATCATACTTGAGCTAACCAAAAGCAACACTTGGAGGCCTTTCCTTGCCCTTGCCACCCACAAGCTACTGATCTGCATTGTCGAACAAAAAGAAGCGTAAGCATAAAAACTTAGTGAGGGTAAGCTCATAAAACAAACATTCGACAATGCAGGGTCCAAGCACGAGCATACAACCAAGGTAGAATGGATGATCTTACTTTCGATCCACATGAGCATGAACATATATTCAATATTATGTCATGCTCAACATGTTTAAATCCACAACATATGTAATCACATATATTAAACCATGTTAGCAACACATCCCAAATCACATTGGCTCACAAATAATCACACATTGACAACATAAACCACAATCCGTATTGGCACCTAGCTATGACTCGAATATGCGGATAACCGTTGGAACTCACATCCAACAACACAACCATTACCTGACGGTGGGATTACACTCATCACCGTTCACGCGGAGGGGATTCCACTCATCCTCACGCCTCGTTTCACGCGGAGGGGATTCCACTCATCCTCACGCCCGTCGATGAGATTCCACTCATTACCGACTAATATATATTAGAAGATTTCCGGGCGAACCCGTACTCCATCTTGATGACTACCATCATCAAGACCACGAGCACATTTTGACTCACGTGTGCACACTAAACATCCTAATGATCGATCATTTGTACTCAAGCATACTAGTGCCAATACTACACATTTCATTAATCTTTCACAATATCATTTCATAACAACTTCCGTGCTTAGCACGTACTCACCATGACTTACCGTCATGCACAAACCACATTTCCATGCCTAGCATGTACTCACCATGATCCTCGGATCATGCAACCACCTTATAACATCATTTCACATGTCAACACCATATGTATATCATTAACACAAATATCACATCATATTTCATACACATATATATCTCCATCATGTTTATCATCAACATGCATATAACAATGCATTAAGTCATGCTTCAACATACATGTATAACATCATATACATAACCATCATAAACACGATTAAACATGAGGCATAAACAACCATTAAAGAGTGCAACCAAAGTCTCTAATCAAAGCTTGGGATTAGGCTACCACTTTAATCCCAACTCTAGGTGGGTCTACCAATCCCAACCTAGTCCACATGCTTGAACCAATTGCTCAAAACCATTTAAAACATTTTAACCACTCACCTCCACCTCTAAGCTCAACTACCAAGCAACCAAGGTCTTCAAGTTTTAGGATTTGTTCCCGAGGCTTCACCAACACATAATCTCGCTTCTAACCTCAACACAATCAAAACAACCTCAAATCAATTCACCAATTAATGTAGCAAACTCGAAACACCATTTAAACAATAAACACAAGATTCCAAGCCAAGAACAACCCCCAAAAACATCAAACTCGGACAGCCCTCAAACCCCAACCAAAACTCATGATTTCAACACATTTAACACTTCCAAATGCTTCCAAAACAGCCCCAACTATTACCCTAACATCAACCCTCAAATTCCAACACAAACCATACCCAAAACTCATCTAAAAACCCTCCTAAAACCCCACCAAAACCTAAATTCGAAAATTCTCATAAAACACTTTAAAAATTATATATATTAGACCATTTGGTTCATAAACACCATATCTAACAATATTAAATCAAAAGCTTTGATAAAAACCCATAAAGCTCCATCCTTTAATCTAAACTTTCAAAAACCCAAATTACAAAATACATAGTTTTAGTGAAATCTAAAGATACCAAAATGAAGAGGAGACCAAGGCCAAGTCAAAAATACAATTACCTTTTGAAAAGCTCCAAAGATGAAGTTGAAAGAGATGAAATGGTGAAATGAAGAGAAACTCTCTTCTTTGTCGTGGAAATGGGGAAACAAGGGTGGAGAAGAAGATGACAAGGCTCACTTAGTGAAAAAGGGGTTTTAATTTTGAAAGTCCATTTATTTACCCTTTTGCCATTAATGAGATGGCAATTTCATCTATTTGCAAATTCCATGGAAAAGATGTTTCAATTAAATTTTGGTCCAACATAAAATGTTTGTATTAAAATATGAAGACTAAAATAATACTTTATTATTTTAATTATAAAACCGAGACTCAAAATATTATTTTTTCCCGGCCCCCAAACCCGGGTTTTACACTTTTAAGAACCTATTTTGATCTAAAAGAAACTTTAGGTACCTATTTTCATAAAAAAAAACTTCAGATATCTATTTTGACCAAAAAATATACTTTAGGTACCAAATTTGACCAAAAAATACTTTAAGTACTTAGATAAAAAAGTAACATACTTTAGGTACTTATTTGTGATATAAGCCTTTTGAAAATTGAGTTTAAAATATTTTTTTGAATAGATGAGTTTAAGATTTTTAATATTTGACATTAATATTGAGAAGTATTTTTGAAAAATATAAAATATTTATTTTAGACTTCATATATATATTTTTTGATCGAAAAGAAACTTTTCATTCAAACATTCCAAACCAATGTTACATGCATCCAAAACCCCCTCAAGAGAGTCACAAAGGACCAAACAAAAATTCGACAACACCAGGGAGAAGCATACAGAGGAAATTTTGGAAAGAACAAAGGCCGCAAGTGGCCAACAACAAGAACCGAAAAGCACAAATCCTACGGCAAACATAACTGTGGAGAAGATGACATTCCATAGCTTAAAGGAGAACATGAGAACAAACTTTCCATTTAGACCTTATATTGTATGGTAAAAACAAAATCAACTTTATATTCAAAATTGTTAACAACTTAGCATTATGATATATGAGCTAAGTCAATTCAAATTACAATAAAAATGTAAAAATATTATAGTAATTCATTAGTAACATTTTGATATATATATATATATATATATATTAATTTAATGATGATTAAATATCTTAAAATAAATTATAGTATAATATACAAAACTACTTTTTGGTAATTTATTAGCAATAGTTTGATATATAAAAATAAATTTTAAATACTTTGAATTTGAAGTAACTAATACTCTATAAATATTGCGAGAAAACTTAGAAACGGGACAAAATGAAATAGTATTTATAAGGGTACACTTCACATGAGGTCTCTTTTGTTTGAGTCTTGTTCTATTTTGGTCACTTATTTTGAAATAAGATTATTCTTGTTACTTGCGTTTTCGATCTTTTTTATTTTAGTCATTGTACCGTTAACCCACGTTAGTTTGATGAAATGACACGTTAGTCAAAAGAGTTAATTTTTAATTTGACTCTTAAATTTTAAACAAAATATTAATTTAACCCCTAATCTCTCACAACCTCACTTTAGTCCCTCAATATCGCTCCTCCGGCCACCTTTAGGAGGAAAATGAAGAGGCGGTTTGATCCATGGCCTGTTTTTTCAAGAGAGAATTTAACCGGACCTGGCTATTCCACGCTGGTTTCGCTGTAACCGGAGCCATCATCACCAAATTCTCCCTTGGTCTCACCGGTAACCTCATTTTCTTTCTATCTCTACATTATGTTATTTTATACGCCCTTATATGCTGTAAACCTACTGTTCCCCTCTTCTATTAATATTAATTACCTTATTCTTTTCTTTATTTTTTCTGCCAGAAAAAAGATGCTAAGAACTCACCTTTCGCTCAGAACTAGAAGCACAAGAGATAAATAAGCCATAGATTTGGATTCCGTGCATTTCATTTTTTCTAAAAAAATACAATATTGTTAAACGAAATGATCGAATTTGCGTTTGGTTCTTTCAAAGAGAATTTATAGTTTTTTTGGCGACCGAGATCTGAGAGTCGTATGCAAAGTGACACAATTTTGATGATTGCATGTTTCATTTTTTTACTCTCATTTCATTTTTCCAAAGGATTAATTTGAAAGAATGTGGCCGGTAGACATGGCAAACTTAACACGAGATTCGAATCGAGATTCGAAATCGTTCCGAATAGGATAATCCGAATTTGACTCAAAACTCGAAAAAAATCGAACCGAAACTGATTCGAATTTTAGTTGACCCGAAAATAGATCCAAACCGAATAGACTCGTACCGATTTTACCCGAACCAAAAGCAACACGAACAGAAGGCAAGCCGGAATACAAAAATATATTAAAATAAAGAAAGAAAGATGAGATGTGAACTGACGCACAACTCACGAAAAAGTCAAAAATACATGCTATATATATATATATATATATATATATATATATATATAGGGTGTAAAAACCTAATTCGGCCTGAAAATTCGACTAAAGTCGTCAATCTCCTATCAACCTGATATTGGCCCGACCCGAAATCAACTGACCCGATACTAAGCAAACCAAAAGTCAACTAAACCGAAAACCAAACGACCAGATATGATACCCGAACCGAAATTAACACAGACCCGAACTAAAATCGAACGTCTGAACCAGACCCGAACCGAAATTAAACCGAATGTAGTTAGATCCGAAATGACCCGACCCGAACCCGAACATAATGACTCGTTTGCCACCTTTGGTGGCCGGAGCAGCGACATTGTGAGATAAAAGTGAGGTTGAGTGAGTTTAAAGGGTTAAATTAATATTTTGTTTAAAGTTCAGGGGTCGAATTAGAAATTAACCCTTTTGACTAACGTACCACGTCATCAAACTAACGGATGTTAACATCACAATGACCAAAATAAAACAGATTGAAAATGTAAGTGGCAAGATTAATCTTTTTTTCTTCAAAATGAATGACTAAAATAGAACACGGTCCAAACAAAAGGAACATCCAATGAAGTTTACCCTATTTATAATAATCAACACCAAAAAATTATATCAGTAGTAAAATAATAATTGTTTCAACAAATAAATATAAACAAATTAAAATTTCAACGTAAGGTGAACCCAACAAGTGGTTTTAGTGAAAAAAGCGAATGTTGTTCATCTTAAGAGACTATGTTCAATCGTTTTATCTGCAAAGTGTGTGTACATCGTAAAAGATTAAAATATAAATGAACAAATACTGCTTTGTAATTACTTTTAGACTATTAAAAAAATCAATACTAGATATTAAATATACTCTAAAAAAGACCTAAAGTAAATACAAAATTATTGATATAAACCCCTAAAAACCAATATATAAGTAACAAATAGAAAACCCCATCGACTGCCATAAAGGGTGACCAAAATTTATATCGATTTCGAAATTGATTTTTTTCTTCAAATTTTAAGTTAGTTGAGCCTGCTTAAATTAAAATTTTAGTTTTGAATTCAAGTCTAATTTGGATTTTGTCAATTCAAAAAAAATTCAAATTTTATTATCTTACAACTTGTAACTTGATTTCATTATTTCTTCGATTCACTTTTCATTTAAATTCATGTTTTACTAAATTTTTATTACATGCTCTTAAACCATTGTAGAAGGTATATGTAGCTTCAATTCTTATTTTTGAAAATAATTTTTCTCCTTTTTTTAATTAATCCCTCAACTTTGTATGATTTATTCATTTCCTCAGTCTATCCTTCTTTCAAGTTCATTTTTGACCAAATTTGAATCACATACCCTAGTACCCCTATAGAATATCTATGTAAATTCAAATCATATTTTTAACAAAAAATATTCTTTTTATAATGTACCCCATCAACTTTACATCCTATTCAATTTGGTCCTTCAATTTCATTTTTTGTAAAATATTTCTATACTTTATTCCTTGAATCCCTTATACTTTCTTCAACAGTTGTCCTCAAAAACTCTTTCTGTAGAAGTACATTATAAATATATTTTATAATTTTAGAAGATATTTGGTTTATTAAAAGAATACGAAAAAATATATATACACGTATAACATTATAAATCGTACAACCTCCACCTTTTAAATATATATGTTATATACACGTATAATTTATATGATTAGAAAAAATTATTTAAATTGGAACCAATCTGTACTATAATATTATAAATAATTATAATTAAATTTGAAGAAAATTTCGAACAACTCAACTCAAGAGAATTTTAAATAAAATTTTA
Organism: Hibiscus trionum; assembly: GCA_030270665.1. Taxonomy (NCBI): domain Eukaryota; kingdom Viridiplantae; phylum Streptophyta; class Magnoliopsida; order Malvales; family Malvaceae; genus Hibiscus; species Hibiscus trionum. The sequence continues at coordinate 20,484,296 of BSYR01000019.1, read as the reverse complement.
ATTATAAAATAAGACTCACCAACCTAACTAACTCAAAGTCTTTTTACTTGACTAAAATCGATTGAATACTTATTCCTAACTAATATATAGAAAATTAAGGGAACAAACATAACTCCACCCCAAAATATATTTTGAAAAGCCAAAAAGCTAAAAATAAAAAAACCTACTGCTTTTAGTTCTAAAAGCACATTTACACTTAAAAAATCATATGTTTTATAATGCTTTTAGGTGTAAATTACTTTTTAAGCGCAAAAGTGCTTTGATAAGTTGTCCCAAACGGGATGAATTGATTTTGGACTGTCAAAGCAGTCACGTATAATTTTAATTTTAATATTTATTATTTGCATTAATAAATAACTATATTAATAGTAATTAATTTCTTAAAACTAGACTATTTACTTCAATTTTAATTTAGATTTTCCCCTTTTATATGATTTTATTTATTTAAAAGTTATGAGAAGCACAATTTAAATTATTTTATTTCATTCTAATTTTCTAGCAAATGTATTATCTATTAAAATATTTTGAATCACAATTTAAATTAATCTATATTATTTAACATTCTCTTTATTTATTTTAAAATGTTTTGAAACATAATTTAAGAGATTTTATCTTATTTAATATTATGCATACTGCATGTTTTGTATTATTTATACAATCATATTTTCATTTAAAAATAGATGTTGTTCACATGCATACATGTATGTCTCGGTTAGTTTTTTGTTGTTGTAAAGGTAATTTTCTCAATTCAATTTATCATAATTATAATATCAAAATTCAATATATATGATATTATTAAAAAAACCTAGTGTCTCAGTCTATTTAACCAACTAGTAATGGATTAATACACTTTATTTAATTATGAACTTAGAGCTTCCTATGTATATAATCGTCTAATTTGAACAAAATAACGATGTATTACTTCAAAGATAGCGTTATAATTTCATCTAAAAACACGTTTATATTGATAATCTTCGCTCCACTTTTGCTCACATGTTCAAGTAATATAGTTTGTCTAACAGTTAAATCATAAATTGCCTAACATCTTATACCTCTAATTAATATGTCTATTCAATGACGGGTCTAGATTTCTAATTAACAGTTAAATCAGTATATTTTAATCTATTTGACCTCACTAAATTCGCGGCAGACCTAAACTGATATGAATTGCATTTAATTGATATATCACGGTGCTATTAATTGCATTTAATTTTATGGCGGCGAGTTTTCATAAATTGTACCGATAAATAACATTATAACATGACAATTAAAAATCGTGTTCTAATTGAATACATGAGCAATTTAGCTATCATTATCATCAAATTAAATATAAATAATTGCACCGCCATAAAATTAAATGCAATTAATAGCACTGTGATTGTAACCCCCACTACAAAAAAATTACATATATCGACGCTTAGTTATATCGACGCCTAAAATCCGTCGGTATAGACAGTATGTACTGACGGAACACAAAGATATCGGTAAAAGTTTTGATTTTTACCGACGAATATATTATCCGTCGGTGTAGATGTAGTTTATACCGACAGAAGACAAGAAACCGTCAGTATAGATGTAATTTATACCGTTAAACTATAATAACCGTCGGTATAAATAAATTATATACCGATGGTTGATTCTGTGTGTCGGTATAGATATAATTTTTACTGACGATAAATTGTATCTGTCGGTTTAGGTTGTAGTGTATACTAACGGTTGAATATATTTGTCGGTATAGGTAAATTATATACCTACGGATGTTTTCTGCTGTCCGTATAGTAAGTTTAAAATTTTCATTATTTTTTTATATTTAATAATACATATTTAATTAAATAAAAAAGCTTTTCATTTGATTTCTAAAGCAGAATACAAACAACTTTCCTCTTGTTCTCTCGCTCGGTTTCTGCTTACCGAAGCAAAAAACCCATGGCCGTTCATCGGCGGCCAACCTCACAACGTTGGTTCAAGCGGCGGCGACGAATGATGTTTCGCGTCCAAATACTCCGAACCCAACCCTAAATCAAAGGTAAACTTCTGAAAACCCTAACTTTCCGTTTTGAATAAAAATGGAAGATGAACCCTAGCTTTTTGTTACAAAAAATTTATTAGTAATTTTAGTTCCCATCCAACAGTTTGTCACAGAAAATTTCCTCTAATCAGTTCTCCAATCTTTTCCAACCTTTCATGCGTTACGGTATTCTGTTGGTTTCCATTTTAGGGACACAAAAATGGATCTTTTAAGACCGATCGTAGAGGAAATGAACCTTCTAGAGGATCGGTGGAAGGAGCAAGAGACTAAAATTTCTCAGGTATATGAAGAATGACTTGTGATACTTTAGCGTAAAGATCAATTTTCACAATATCTCTTCCATGCAGTTGAATTCAGAGATTGCATGTTATAGTGAAGCTAGAGAAAGGGACTTTTCTAATATAATAAATTCATTTGAAATCGTTGATTCTGTTTTAGATACTTGTGGTTATAGATCTTTAAATCTAGTTTAGATGCATCCCTCTTGCCTGTATTAAATTATTTGGCCTGGACATTTGTATTTGAATACATGTGTGTAGTTTTTATGTAGAGAGATGAGTCATGAAATTCTTTGACATGTTTGCAGGGACTACATGTGCAACGGTGCTAACACAAGCAATTTTACCGAAGGATGCAAGTCTGTTGCTGCAGGAATGAATGCGATGGACCTAAGGCGTGGAATAACAATGGCGGTTGATGCTGTTGTAACAAACTTGAAAAGCCGGGCGCGAATGATTAGCACATCAGAAGAGATAGCTCAGGTTGTTTTACTATTGAAAGTTTTTCTATCAAAAGCTTATTGCAGTCAGAATAATACAGTACTTAGAATCAAAACCAATGTGGTGGTAAACATTAATCTATTAAGGTTACAACTTAATTTTTTTGTAATAGGTTGGAACGATATCGGCTAACGGAGAGAGGGAAATTGGTGAGTTAATTGCAAAGGCCATGGAGAAGGTTGGCAAAGAAGGGGTGATAACAATTGAGGTATCAGTATTGTCATATCATGCTTGCCATAAATTATATCTCTTGCATTGTCTTATACAAGATGCAATATCTTACTGTGTGTTAAACCATTGCAGGATAAGAAAACGTTATTGAACGAGTTGGAAGTTGTTGAGGGCATGAAGCTGGACATGGGTTACATATCCCCATATTTCATCACTAATACGAAGAACCAAAAATGTGTAAGTAACACTTGAGTCCGTTGACTGACCTGGAAAATCTCAGACTCTTTGATGCTTGATCATGCTATTATGCTGATCCTATTCATTGTGTTATGTGAGGAATTAGACGATCCTCTTATCCTAATTCATGAGAAGAAAATATCTAGCTTGAATGCTGTTGTGAAAGTACTAGAGTTAGCTTTAAAGGAAAGCTACAAGTCTATCTTAAAATTTGGATAACTTACACTTTAAACTTGGAAATTTGGTGGTAATGGAAGAAATTCTTCTAAAAGATGCTGATTGAAGAGTTAAAATAAATGTCCTAGGATTGCATGTCAAAATTTAGTAGATCATGTTTCTCATAAGTTGCTACCTTTTCCCCCACCTTAGTAGATAGTGTTTCTCATAAGTTGCTACCGTTTCTTAAGCATTGGCTTTTACTTTCGCAGTTGTAGGCTTACTTTGACAAAATCATTTCAAAGAGCAGTAGCCAATAAGGCACATCCCATTGTCATATTGCCTACAAGAAGATACTAGTAAGATCTCTATCAACTTTTCAAAGAACCATGTTGTAACGTTTAGTTGAAAATTTGCATAATAATATTATGTTTAGAGGCTTTGTTGTGCTCCTCTTTATCCACAGTTCTTTGCATTTATCATGTATTATGAACAGTTTTCTTCGGGGATGTTTAGTGACAACAATTTGTTAACTGATTAGGTATGGAATTGATTCTAATGCATTTTTCTCTGTGGTAGCACGACAATTGAAGACAATTGCAATAGTCGATCCTTGCCTTCAACAAATCAACAGAATATAGATGAAAATGATTCGAGCACACAATAAAGGAGAATCTTCGAATTATTTTTGCTTTTATTATGTATGTTATCAAGAACACAAATATTTGCTTGCATATTTCTTGTGCTTGTAATAGACTTGTACATATTTTAGTGATTATGTATTACATACTTTTTTATTCGAATATCAAACAACATTTTCCTTTTTAAAAGTGAAATTTTTTTGTTATAACTTTATCCAACTTTACAAGTATTAATAATTTTAATATTTTAAATAATAAATAATTAAATAAAAAATAACAATAGTATTAATAATTATTAATATTTAAAAAAAATAAATTCCAATTAAACATATACCGACGGACAAAACCGTCGGTAAATGTATCTTGAACAAATCTACATGATACATATACCAACGGGCAAAACTGTCGGTAAAAGTTTAAATCAATTGGGACGGAAATTTACCGTCGGAATAGATACACTAATATGTCGGAGTAGGTCATACTTATACCTACGAATTTGTCCGTCGGTATAGGGTCCCTACATCTATAGCGACGGTTGTATCTGTCGGTATAGAGATATACCGACTAGCGTTTTACTGACGTCGATTTGTCTGTCGGAATAACTCTTTTGTCTGTCGGTAAAGGGTTTTGAACCATATACCGACGAATTTTAAGTATTTTACCGACCATTTTCTGTCTTTCGATATATGTCATTTTTTTTGTAGTGCCCTTCGTCCCGGTCTGGTCGGATGACCGGTCCGAGTAGGCCACACGGGGAAAATCGAAGTGAAACCCCTTAAGGTTCCCCTCGATTAGCAACCCTAAAATTTTTCTTTTAAATTAATCTTCTCTAAAGGCACATTTGAATCCTATGTGAACACATCAGCGGAAGAATTTGAGAAAAGACACGCAACAGAACTCAAACCGACAAATAAACAGTCCAATTTTAATCCATTAGGCAGGTCGTTTCGAAACACCATTGAGGCGTATCGAAACGCCTTGACCTGGTCAACTGCCCCAAGCCCATACGAGGAGGCCGTATCGGAACGGAGGTCAACCGTTCCGAAACACCCTCAACGGTCAACTTCTCGTGGTCAACGAGATATTGACCGTTTCGAAACCCTTAGACCCGTTTCGAAACGCTTTCATCTCGGTAATTTCTCAGATTTCCAGTAGCCAAAGTGTTCCGATACTCGTTTCGGAACAGGGGTTCACAGTGGCCAAATCGTATCGAAACGAGTTCTTATATGAGGTCCCTGAAGCCTTACCCATTCTGAAACGTCTCAGCCTGTTTCGAAACACGAGCTGTCTGCAACCTTCGAAAACCAGATTTAAACATTTCTCAACAATTCTAAAGGCCCTAAACGACCCCAAGAAGCACTCAACACAACATACATGAACTAGAGGCATGGTCCCTATATCAAAACATGCTCAAACACACAAGGCACAAGATGGAACATCCATTCATGGCATTTACACAAAAGGCAACATTACATATAAGGGCATGCTTGAGGACTTAAAAGCCAAAAGGCACAATTCATCACAATAAGGTTTACATGCCATCCAAAAACAACTTAAACATTCATAAGGCATGTCATCACACAATCATTTGACAAGACATGACATGTTTACAATCAAAGTCAATTCATGAACATCAATCACATATATGAGTCATACATCGCTCATACAAGACACACTCTTGCCACATTGCTAAACTACCACATTAATTGCTAAACCGTACTTGAGCAACAAAAATTTGGAAAGCCCCTTCGCCTTGCTCCGTGCTAACACCACACTAATGATCTGCATTGTTGAAAATGAGAGCGTAAGCTAGAAGCTTAGTGAGGATGCTCTAAAATCAAAAACAACAACAATGCAGGGTCCAAGCATGCAAATCCTTAACCTCACAAACAACATACATAGGGATCAACAAGTCAACCTAGCTAGTCTTACAAGAGTCATAATATATAGGGGTGAGCAAAACTCGACTCGACTCGAAAAAATCGAATAATTCGACTCGACTCGAGGCAAAAATACACGACTCGTTTTGACTCGACTCGAAATTTCATAAACTCGAAAAAATTTCAAATAAAGTTTGAGTTGTAAAATGGAAATTCGAATAACTCGAATAACTCGAAATTTTTAGTAATTAGTGGATTTATTTTTAAGTTCGAGACGAGTCCCTCTATTTTTTATGATATATACATACTGATATATAAAAATATGAAGAAATATTGTCACATGTGAAAAAATATATATGTGCATATCTTATATGATTAGAGAAAGGAGTTTAAATTGGAATCAAACCACACTATAACATGATAAATAATTACAGTTAAATTTTTATAGGAACTCGAAAACTCGACTCGAATCGACTCGACTCGAATCGAAAAAATTTCAAATAAAGTTTGAGTTGTAAAATATGACTCGTCAACTCGAATAACTCGAAATTTTTTGACTCGACTCGACTCGATCGAACGCTCACCCCTAATAATATGGCATCTCACATCATACTAAGCTCAACATCATATATCAACATCACAACATCATAATTATGAGAACAAGTTCAATTGGCCACTATTAGTTTAACTGGATGTGCAGATTTAATCTCAACAACAACATTACCTCGGTGGGATTACACTCATCACCGGACCTTGCATGGGCGGGATTCCACTCATCACCACATGCCCTACGGATGTGATTCTACTCATCATCACGTAGAATATATACATAAATTTCCAGTGGAATATTACATCACCGTACTCCTCCTTGATGACTCAACGCCATCAAGGCCACGTACGTTTTGACTCAATTTGTGTGCACACTAATCCTAATGATCGATCATTTACACCTGGTAAATTAATTAGTGCCAATTTCTTTAACCACATCACATATCCACCATTTCTATCACATGCTCATCACATACATATATCAAGGTACACATATGCCATTCAAACACATTTCTCACAATCAAATAGGCAAGGCATAAATAACATCAATAGAAAACAAGGAGTTAAGTTACCAATTCAACTCCCAACATAGGAAAGGCCTACCAAGCACATTCCAACACATACACTACACACACTTGAACCAACTTTAAAACATATTTAAAGTTACTCACCACCCTTCCTTAGCAACCAAAGCAAGCCTCATATATGCCCGGATTCGATCCCGATGCTTCTCCAATGTCTCATATTGTTTCTAGCCAATCAAAACACATTCATTACTCACAAATCAATGCTAAAACTCAATCACCACTTCAACTCATAAACACAAGCCACACTTCAACAATTTCAAACCCAACAATCACCCAAAATGTCCATTTTCGAGCTCCCTTAAAACCTAGCTGAAAACCATGTTTTCAAACACCCAAATGACACCCAAATGGTCCCAAAACACCTTCCCAACATCCCTAAACCATCAGCCCTTCAACCCAACCCTAAAACTCACCAAAACCCAAGTTTTAGACACTTCAAACATGGCCACAAGGACCCATTTCGGGTTTTCACCCAAACTCACTCATTTCACATATTATGTGTATTTTAAGGTGACTAAACCAAAACCCAACTTAATAATTCAAAATCAATTGAAAAACCCAATAAAAACTCAAACTTTCATTAAACCCCAAATTTCAAAAAGATGATAGTTTTAAATTTTAAAATTAGGTAAATGTAGAGGATGAATAGGAGAGTTCAAATATATAATTACCTTCAAAAATGCCCTTGAGATGAGGAAGAAATCAATTGGAATAGTAAATGGGGTTTGAGAGGCGTTTAGGCTTGATTTTCACGTTGGAAGCAATGAGGGAGAAGACCACTTTTTTTGTTCTTTTTACTTTCAAAAAGGTTGTCTACTTTTTTTGGGCTAAATTACCACAATGGTCATTCCCCTTTTAATTAAACCCCAATTAAATCCAACTAGGTTTAATTTGATTAAAATTAATTTTACCAACTCGGACCAACTAACCCGACTAACTTCTAACCCCAAAACACGGGTGTTACAACTCTCTCCCACTTAGGGAATTTCGTCCCCAAAATTACCTGACTGAAAGAGATACGAAAACTGCCTTTCCATATCCTCCTTTCTCTCCCAAGTGGCCTCGTTCACACCTCGACGTTGCCACCGCACTTTTACTAACTCAATCGATCTACCCCGCAACACTTTACTGTCAGAAGCTAGGATCTCAACTGGTTCTTTCTCATAAGTCAAATCCGGATTCAATTCAATCTCCTCTACAGGCATAACATGTGATGGATCAGACCTATACTTATGGAGCATCGAAACATGGATTACATCGTGTATCTTCTCTAGCTCGGATGGCAAACGCAACTGATAAGCAACCGGACCAATCCTCTTCACAATCTCATACGGTCCTATGTACCTCGGACTCAACTTCTCCTTTCGGCCAAATCTCATTACCTTCTTCTACGGAGACACTTTCAAGAATACATTCTCACCCACTGAGAACTCAACTTCCATTCTCTTCAAGTCGGCATAGGACTTCTGCCTATCCGAAGCAGCCTTCAATCGATCACAAATCAATTTTACCTTGTCAGTTGTCCCCTTGAGCAAATCTGGCATAGGCAACAACTTCTGTCCCACTTCGGCCCAACAAACTGGAGTTCTACACTTCCGGCCATACAAGGCCTCATACGGAGCCATCTGAATACTCGACTAGAAGCTATTATTGTACGCAAAATCAACTAGAGGCAAGTGCTTCTCCCAAGTACCCTAAAAATCAATGATGCAACAACGCAACATATCCTCTAAGATCTGTATAACTCTCTCTGACTGACTATCTGACTGAGGATGATAAGACGTGCTGAAATTCAAACGGGTACCCAAAGCTGTATGCAGACACTCCCAAAATCGAGCTATAAACCTCGGATCTCTATCGGACACAATAGACTTCGGCACACCATGTAGTCTAAAAATCTCACCAATGTACAGATCGGCCAATCTATCTAAGGTGTAAGTGGTATTAACTGCCAGGAATTGAGCACACTTCGTAAAACGATCTACTATAACCCACACTGAGTTCTTCTTCGTATGAGTCAAAGGCAAGCCTGAAACAAAATCCATGGTAATATTCTCCCATTTCTATTCCGGAATCCTCAACGGTTGCAACAAACCTGACGGAACCTGATGTTCCGCCTTCACCCTCTAACACACCAAGCACTTACTCACAAAGTCGGCCACATCTCTCTTCAAGCCAACCCAAAGGTACTCATTCTTCAAATCGCTGGTACATCTTCGTACTCCTCGGATGCATAGCAAACAGACTACTGTGTGCTTCGGTCAAAATTGTACGTCTCAAGTCACTGTCCTCTGGCACAACTATCCTATTTTTGAAACACAAAACCCCATCGGTACTGAAATTGTAGTCTGAAGATCTACCTTCGGCTATATCTTGCACGTGAGGTGCCAAAGATCTATCTAAGAGCTGCTTCTCTCTAATCTACTGACCTAGGGTAGGTCTAACCTGAAGCTCGGCTACCAAGCCACCATCTCCGGACAAGCTCAATCTAGCAAACATGGCTCTCAAGTCTACGGCTATCTTTCTACTCAATGCATCGGCCACTACATTGGCCTTACTCGGATGGTACTCAATGGTAAGATCATAGTCTTTTAACAACTCTAACCACCCACGCTGACTGAGATTCAAATCTCGCTGAGTCATAATGTACTTCAAACTCTTGTGATCGGTGTACACTGTGCACTTCTCACCGTATAAATAATGCCTCCAAGTCTTCAGAGCAAACACAACTGCAGCTAGTTCTATGTCATGGGTCGGATAGTTACGCTCGTGGGTCTTCAACTGTCTTGAGGCATAAGCCACCACTCTCTTGTCTTGCATGAGAACACAACCTAGGCCCACATAAGAAGCATCACTGTAAACTACATAGTCTTTCCCAGACTCTGGCTGAATCAAGATCGGTGCTTGGGTCAAAGCTTCTTTCAATTTTTCAAAGGCTCTCTGTCTTGCATCTGTCCACTCAAACCGAACACTCTTCTAAAGTAATTGTGTCAAGGGAGCGGCTAACTTCGAGAACCCTTCTACAAATCTTCTATAGTATCCAGCTAAGCCTAGAAAGCTACGTAACTCTGTTACAGACTTTGGTTGCTTCCATTCAACAATGGCTTCTATTTTCTTCGGATCAACTCTAATCCTCTCGGCTGACACTACATGTCCTAAGAAGACTACCTCCCGGATCCAGAATTCACACTTGCTCAACTTCGCATACAACTGATTATCTAGCAAAGTCTTCAAAACTAGTCTCAAGTGTCGGTCATGGTCTTCTTCAGTTCGCGAGTACACCAAGATATCATCTATAAAAAGAACTACAAACAGATCTAAGTACTGATGAAAAATCCTATTCATCATATCCATGAAAGCAGTCGGTGCATTAGTCAACCCAAAAGGCATGACTAGAAACTCATAGTGACCATACCTAGTTCTAAAGGCCATCTTCGGTACATCAACCTCTCTTACCTTTAGCTGGTAGTAACCCGATCTCAAGTCAATCTTCGAGAAGACTGAAGCCCCTCTCAACTGATCAAACAAATCATCTATTCTAGGCAAAGGATACTTATTCTTCACTGTTAGCTGATTCAACTGTCTGTAGTCTATACACATCCTCATGCTCCCATCTTTCTTCTTTACAAACAAACTGGTGCACCCCAAGGTGAATAACTAGGTCGAATGAAGCCTCTATCTGTCAACTCTTGCAACTGAGTCTTCAACTCTTTTAGTTCTTTCGGTGCCATGCGATACGGAGCAATCGAAACATGAGCTGAATCAGAATAAGTCTCAATAGTAAACTCTACCTCTCTATCCGGTGGTAACCCTGGAAACTCTTCCGGAAACACGCTAGGAAAGTCACACACTGTCCGGATGTCTTGAGGTCTAACCTCACTCATGTTAGGGTTCATCACATAAGTTAAATATGCTTCGCAACCCATCTCAACTAACCTCTTAGCCTATAGGACTGAAACTACATTGGACAAGAACTTCACGTTCTCACCCACCACAACAATCTCATAATCATCTGTGAGCCTCAAAGAAATCCTCTTAGTTTCAAAGTCTATCATAGCTCTATGCTCAGTGAGCCAATCCATACCCAGAATTACGGCAAAACCATTGAAAGGTAGCTCCATCATATCCACTGGAAACACATGTCCCTGAACCATCAACGGACACCTTCTGTACATTTTTCTAACTACTACCGTGTCCCCAAAGGAACTAATAACACTAACTCCTACCTCTAACATTTCACAAGGCAAATTCAACGATTGTGCATGCTCACTCAAAATATAAGAATGTGTAGACCCAGAGTCAATCAAAGAAAGCAAACCCAAAGACTGTATCAAGAAGTTACCTGCGATCACATCGGTGTCATGCCGATCCCCACGCTGAGCGTAAACTCTGGCCTGACCTCCGCCCTCCGCCTGGACTGCAACTACATGTGCTATGTTTCTCTGGCCATCATTCCTCGGCTGGAAGTTTCCTCTACCGCGCCCGCGGCCTCTCTGAAAATCATTGGCCCTAGCAGGAGCCTAAACTGGTGCCTTTACCACCTGATGTGGACAGTCACGTCTAATATGATCTCTAGCCCCACAACTCCAACACGAGTGGAAATTCCCCCAACACTCCCCGGTGTGGTTCCTCCCGCAAGTAGCACATGTGGGCAACTTCCCACCAGTCCTCTGGCCCTGTTGGCCCCTACTGTGGTTACCGCCACCACGCCTATGATCATAGTGATGCCTGTTGTCTCGATGCCTCTTGGCATCACCTCTATCAAAGTCACTGGACCTCTTACCCGAACTAGGACCACCAGACCGTTTGGTCAAGCCCAAACTATGCTCCAAGTCCTTGGCCCTCGCGACCAAGACATCAAAATCAGTGTCGTCCGAAGCTAGAGTACACCTCTTGATCTCTTCATTCAGCCCATAACGGAAACGGTTACATCGTTCCACCTCAGAAGGAACAAGCTCAAATGCATACTAACTCAGTCTGACAAATCGAATCTCATAGTCGGTCACAGACATACTTCCCTGAAGCAAAGCCATGAATTCCCTCTTCTTCTCATCGAGGTATCGAGGACCCAAATACTTCTTACGGAATGCTGACTCAAAGAACTCCCAAGTAATCTCGGCCTCATCCAAACCCGTAGTGATGGTGACCCACCAAATGTAGGCATCACCGTGAAGCAAGGACTCAACACACCCTAACTTGCGTCCCCTGGTACATCCCATCTGAGACAAGATACGAACAGTCTTCTCTAACCACATCTCAGACCTCTCTGGTGTCGATCCCCTGAACTCTTCACCTCCTAAACTGCGGAGTCTCTCCAAAGGCAACCCGGTACCCTCTCCCTGAGGCTGTGCCGCTGCCTGACCCCCAGCCACTGTAGCCTGGAAAGCCCCGGCTATCGCCTGAACTTGAGAAGTTAAGTCGATTCCGGCCGGTCCTTGGCCTACTTGAGGTCCAACACCCTCGGCTCCCGCCTCACCTCCCTCTTGATGAGGAGGAGGTGGAGGAGGTTGAGAAGCCTATACCCCACCAATTTGCTCAATCCCCGGAGCTTTTGCCCGTGGTTCCGGCTGAACCATCCTAGGCCTCTCACGTGGTCTCATGATACGACTAGCAAGATAATAACTACAACAAACAGATAAGGACTACGTTAGCAAAAGCAAGGGTCTAACAGTGCTCAAGTACTTTCCTTTACAAAACCATTTAAAATTAAGTAATAGTAGCAATGGGTACTCGACTCAACACCAAACACAACAATTCATGCTCCAAATTATCATACGATAAATCAAACAACGAGATTTCATAGCAAAGCATACATCAAGCAATACAACTACTTAACACACCAAGCTTACCTCACTCACCTGCCCGAGGTCTCGGTAACCTCAGGCTCTGATACCAACAAATGTAACCCCCTCGTCCTGGTCTGGTCGGATGACCGGTCCGAGTAGTCCATACGGGGAAAACCGAAGCGAAACCCGTTAAGGTTCCCCCTTAGTTAGCAACCCTAAAAATTTTCTTTTAAATTAATCTTCTCTAAAGGCACATTTGAATCCTATGTGAACACATCAGCGGAAGAATTTGAGAAAAGACACGCAACAGAACTCAAACCGACAAATAAACAGTCCAATTTTAATCCATTAGGCAGGTCGTTTCGAAACACCATTGAGGCGTATCGAAATGCCTTGACCTGGTCAACTGCTCCAAGCCCATACGAGGAGGCCGTATCAGAACGGAGGTCAACCGTTCTGAAACACCCTCAACGGTCAACTTCTCGTGGTCAACGAGATATTGACCGTTTCGAAACCCTTAGACCCGTTTCGAAACGCTTTCATCTCGGCAATTTCTCAGATTTAAAGTAGCCAAAGTGTTCCGATACTCGTTTCGGAACAGGGGTTCACAGTGGCCAAACCGTATCGAAACAAGTACCGATACGGGGTCCCTGAAGCCTTACCCGTTCTGAAACATCTCAGCATGTTTCGAAACACGGGCTATCTGCAACCTTCGAAAACCAGATTTAAACATTTCTCAACAATTCTAAAGGCCCTAAACGACCCCAATAAGCACTCAACACAACATACATGAACTAGAGGCATGGTCCCTATATCAAAACATGCTCAAACACACAAGGCACAAGATGAAACATCCATTCATGGCATTTACACAAAAGGCAACATTACATATAAGGACATGCTTGAGGATTTATAAGCCAAAAGGCACAATTCATCACAATAAGGTTTACATGCCATCCAAAAGCAACTTAAACATTCATAAGGCATGTCATCACACAAGCATTTGACAAGACATGACATGTTTACAATCAAAGTCAATTCATGAACATCAATCACATATATGAGTCATACATCGCTCATACAAGACACACTCTTGCCACATTGTTAAACTACCACATTAATTGCTAAACCGTACTTGAGCAACAAAAACTTGGAAAACCTCATCGCCTTGCTCCGTGCTAACACCACACTAATGATCTGCATTGTTGAAAATGAGAGCGTAAGCTAGAAGCTTAGTGAGGATGCTCTAAAATCAAAAACAACAACAATGCAGGGTCCAAGCATGCAAATCCTTAACCTCACAAACAACATACATAGGGATCAACAAGTCAACCTAGCTAGTCTTACAAGAGTCATAATATGGCATCTCACATCATACTAAGTTCAACATCATATATCAACATCACAACATCATAATTATGAGAACAAGTTCAATTGGCCACTATTAGTTTACCCGGATGTGCAGATTTAATCTCAACAACAACATTACCTCGGTGGGATTACACTCATCACCGGACCTTGCATGGGCAGGATTCCACTCATCACCACATGCCCTACGGATGGGATTCCACTCATCATCACGTAGAATATATATATAAATTTCCGGTGGAATATTACATCACCGTACTCCTCCTTGATGACTCAACGCCATCAAGGCCACGTACGTTTTGACTCAATTTGTGTGCACACTAATCCTAATGATCGATCATTTACACTCGGTAAGTTAATTAGTGCCAATTTCTTTAACCACATCATATATCCACCATTTCTATCACATGCTCATCACATACATATATCAAGGTACACATATGCCATTCAAACACATTTCTCACAATCAAATAGGCAAGGCATAAATAGCATCAATAGAAAACAAGGAGTTAAGTTACCAATTCAACTCCCACATAGCAAAGGCCTACCAAGCACATTCCAACACACACACTACACACTTGAACCAACTTTAAAACATATTTAAAGTTACTCACCACCCTTCCTTAGCAACCAAAGCAAGCCTTCTATATGCTCGAATTCGATCCTGATGCTTCTCCAATGTCTCCTCTTGTTTATAGCCAATCAAAACACATCCATTACTCACAAATCAATGCTAAAACTCAGTCACCACTTCAACCCATAAACACAAGCCACACTTCAACAATTTCAAACCCAACAATCACCCAAAATGTCCATTTTCGAGCTCCCCTAAAACCTAGCTGAAAACCATGTTTTCAAACACCCAAATGACACCCAAATGGTCCCAAAAGACCTTCCTAACATCCCTAAACCATCAGCCCTTCAACCCAACCCTAAAACTCACCAAAATCCAAGTTTTAGACACTTCAAACATGGCCACAAGGACCCATTTCGGGTTTTCACCCAAACTCACTCATTTTCACATATTATGTGTATTTTAAGGTGACTAAACCAAAACCCAACTTAATAATTCAAAATCAATTGAAAACCCCAATAAAAACTCAAACTTTCATTAAACCCCAAATTTCAAAAAGATGATAGTTTTAAATTTTAAAACTAGGTAAATGTAGAGGATGAATAGGAGAGTTCAAATATATAATTACCTTCAAAAATGCCCTTGAGATGAGGAAGAAATCAAATGGAATAGTAAATGGGGTTTGAGAGGGGTTTAGGCTTGATTTTCACGTTGGAAGCAATGAGGGAGAAGACCACTTTTTTTGTTCTTTTTACTTTCAAAAAGGTTGTCTACTTTTTTGGGGCTAAATTACCACAATGGTCATTCCCCTTTTAATTAAACCCCAATTAAATCCAACTAGGTTTAATTTGATTAAAATTAATTTTACCAACTCGGACCAACTAACCCGACTAACTTCTAACCCCAAAACACGGGCGTTCCAACTCTCTCCCACTTAGGGAATTTCGTCCCCGAAATTACCTGATTGAAAGAGATACGAAAACTGCCTTTCCATATCCTCCTTTCTCTCCCAAGTGGCCTCGTCCACACCTCGACGTTGCCACCGCACTTTTACTAACTCAATCGATCTACCCCGCAACATTTTACTATCAGAAGCTAGGATCTCAACTGGTTCTTTCTCATAAGTCAAATCCGGATTCAATTCAATCTCCTCTACAGGCATAACATGTGATGGATCGGACCTATACTTATGGAGCATCGAAACATGGATTACATCGTGTATCTTCTCTAGCTCGGATGGCAAACGCAACTGATAAGCAACCGGACCAATCCTCTTCACAATCTCATACGGTCCTATGTACCTCAGACTCAACTTCTCCTTTCGGCCAAATCTCATTACCTTCTTCGACGGAGAAACTTTCAAGAATACCTTCTCACCTACTGAGAAGTCAACTTCCTTTCTCTTCAAGTCGGAATAGGACTTCTGCCTATCCGAAGCAGCCTTCAATCGATCGCAAATCAATTTTACCTTGTCAGTTGTCCCCTTGAGCAAATCCGGCATAGGCAACAACTTCTGTCCCACTTCGGCCCAACAAACTGGAGTTCTACACTTCCGGCCATACAAGGCCTCATACGGAGCCATCTGAATACTCGACTGGAAGCTATTATTGTACGCAAAATCAACTAGAGGCAAGTGCTTCTCCCAAGTACCCTGAAAATCAATGATGCAACAACGCAACATATCCTCTAAGATCTGTATAACTCTCTCTGACTGACTATCTGACTGAGGATGATAAGACGTGCTGAAATTCAAACGGGTACCCAAAGCTGTATGTAGACACTCCCAAAATCGAGCTGTAAACCTTGGATCTCTATCTGACATAATAGACTTCGGCACACCATGTAGTCTAAAAATCTCACAAATTTACAGATCGGCCAATCTATCTAAGGTGTAAGTGGTATTAACTGCCAGGAATTGAGCACACTTCGTAAAACGATCTACTATAACCCACACTGAGTTCTTCTTCGTAGGAGTCAAAGGCAAGCCCGAAACAAAATCCATGGTAATATTCTCCCATTTCCATTCCGGAATGCTCAACGGTTGCAACAAACCTGAGGGAACCTGATGTTTCGCCTTCACCCTCTAACACACCAAGCAATTACTCACAAAGTCGGCCACATCTCTCTTCAAGCCAACCCAAAAGTACTCATTCTTTAAATCGCGGTACATCTTCGTACTCCTCGGATGCATAGCAAACAAACTACTGTGTGCTTCGGTCAAAATTGTACGTCTCAAGTCACTGTCCTCTGGCACAACTATCCTATTTTTTGAAACACAAAACCCCATCGGTACTAAAACTGTAGTATGAAGATCTACCTTCGGTTATATCTTGCACGTGAGGTGCCAAAGATCTATCTAAGAGCTGCCTCTCTCTAATCAACTAACCTAGGGTAGGTCTAACCTGAAGCTCGACTACCAAGCCACCATCTCCGGACAAGCTCAATCTAGCAAACATCGCTCTCAAGTCTACGGCTATCTTTCTACTCAATACATCGGCCACTAATTGGCCTTACCCGGATGGTACTCAATGGTAAGATCATAGTCTTTTAACAACTCTAACCACCCACGCTGTCTGAGATTCAAATCTCGCTGATTCATAATGTACTTCAAACTCTTGTGATCGGTGTACACTGTGCACTTTTCACCGTACAAATAATGCCTCCAAATCTTCAGAGCAAACACAACTGCAACTAGTTCTATGTCATGGGTCGGATAGTTACGCTCGTGGGTCTTCAACTGTCTTGAGGCATAAGCCACCACTCTCTTGTCTTGCATGAGAACACAACCTAGGCCCACATAAGAAGCATCACTGTAAACTACATAGTCTTTCCCAGACTCTGGCTGAATCAAGATTGGTGCTTGGGTCAAGGCTTCTTTCAATTTTTCAAAGGCTCTCTGTCTTGCATCTGTCCACTCAAACCAAACACTCTTCTGAAGTAACTGTGTCAAGGGAGCGGCTAACTTCGAGAACCCTTCTACAAATCTTCTATAGTATCCAACTAAGCCTAGAAAGCTACGTACCTCTGTTACAGACTTTGGTTGCTTCCATTCAACAATGGCCTCTATTTTCTTCGGATCAACTCTAATCACCTCGGCTGACACTACATGTCCTAAGAAGACTACCTCCCGGATCCAGAATTCACACTTGCTCAACTTCGCATACAACTGATTATCTAACAAAGTCTTCAAAACTAGTCTCAAGTGTCGGTCATGGTCTTCTTCAGTTCGCGAGTACACCAAGATATCATCTATAAAAACAACTACAAACTGATCTAAGTACTGATGAAAAATCCTATTCATCATATCCATGAAAGCAGCCGGTGCATTAGTCAACCCAAAAGGCATGACTAGAAACTCATAGTGACCATACCTAGTTCTAAAGGCCGTCTTCGGTACATACACCTCTCTTACCTTTAGCTGGTAGTAACCCGATCTCAAGTCAATCTTCGAGAAGACTGAAGCCCCTCTCAACTGGTCAAACAAATCATCTATTCTAGGCAAAGGATACTTATTCTTCACTGTTAGCTGATTCAACTGTCTGTAGTCTATACACATCCTCATGCTCCCATCTTTCTTCTTTACAAACAAAACTGGTGCACCCCAAGGAGAAGAACTAGGTCGAATGAAGCCTCTATCTGTCAACTCTTGCAACTGAGTCTTCAACTCTTTTAGTTCTTTCGATGCCATGCGATACGGAGCAATCGAAACATGAGCTGAATTAGAATAAGTCTCAATAGTAAACTCTACCTCTCTATCCGGTGGTAACCCTGGCAACTCTTCCGAAAACACGCTAGGAAAGTCACACACTGTCCGAATGTCTTGAGGTCTAACCTCACTCATGTTAGGGTTCATCACATAAGCCAAATATGCTTCGCAACCCATGTCAACTAACCTCTTAGCCTCTAGGACTGAAACTACATTGGACAAGAACTTCACGTTCTCACCCACCACAACAATCTCATAATCATCTGTGAGCCTCAAAGAAATCCTCTTAGTTTCAAAGTCTATCCTAGCTCTATGCTCAGTGAGCCAATCCATACCCAGAATTACGTCAAAACCATTGAAAGGTAGCTCCATCATATCCACTGGAAACACATGTCCCTGAACCATCAACGGACACCTTCTGTACATTTTTCTAACTACTATCGTGTCCCCAAAAGAACTAGTAACACTAACTCCTACCTCTAACATTTCACAAGGCAAATTCAAAGACTGTGCATGCTCACTCAAAATATAAGAATGTGTAGACCCAGAGTCAATCAAAGAAAGCAAACCCAAAGACTGTATCGAAAAGTTACCTGCGATCACATCGGTGTCATGATGATCGCCACGCTGAGCGTAAACTCTGGCCTGACCTCCGCCCTCCAGCTGGACTGCAAATACATGTGCTATGTTTCTCTGGCCATCATTCCTCGGCTAGAAGTTACCTCTATCGCGCCCGCGGCCTCTCTGAAAATTATTGGCCCTAGCAGGAGCCTGAACTGGTGCCTTTACCACCTGATGTGGACAGTCACGCCTAACATGATCTCTAGCCCCACAACTCCAAAACGAGTGGAAATTCCCCCAACACTCCCCGGTATGGTTCCTCCCGCAAGTAGCACATGTGGGCAACTTCCCACCAGTCCTCTGGCCTTGTTGGCCCCTATTGTGGTTACCGCCACCACGTCTATGATCATAGTGATGCCTGTTGTCTCGATGCCTCTTGGCATCACCTCTATCAAAGTCACTGGACCTCTTACCCAAACTAGGACCACCAGACCGTTTGGTCAAGCCCAAACTATGCTCCAAGTCCTTGGCCCTCGCGACCAAGACATCAAAATCAGTCTAGTCCGAAGCTAGAGTATACCTCTTGATCTCTTTATTCAGCCCATAACGGAAACGGTTACATCGTTCCACCTCAGAAGGAACAAGCTCAAATGCATACTAACTCAGTCTGACAAATCGAATCTCATAGTCAGTCACAAACATACTTCCCTGAAGCAAAGCCATGAATTCCCTCTTCTTCTCATCGAGGTATCGAGGACCCAAATACTTCTTACGGAATGCTGACTCAAAGAACTCCCAAGTAATCTCGGCCTCATCCAAACCCGTAGTGATGGTGACCCACCAAGTGTAGGCATCACCTTGAAGTAAGGACTCAACACACCCTAACTTGCGTCCCCCGGTACATCCCATCTGAGACAAGATACGAACAGTCTTCTCTAACCACATCTCAGACCTCTCTGGTGTCGATCCCCTGAACTCTTCACCTCCTAAACTGCAGAGTCTCTCCAAAGGCAACCCGGTACCCTCTCCCTAAGGCTGTGCCGCTGCCTGACCCCCAGCCACTACAGCCTGAAAAGCCCCGGCTATCGCCTGAACTAGAGGAGCTAAGTCGATTCCGGCCGGTCCTTGGCCTACTTGAGGTCCAACACCCTCGGCTCCCGCCTCACCTCCCATAATGAGGAGGAGGTAGAAGAGGTTGCGGAGCCTGTGCCCTACCAATTTGCTCAATCCCCGGAGCTTTTGCCCGTGGTTCCGGCTGAACCATCTTAGGCCTCTCACGTGGTCTCATGATACGACTAGCAAGATAATAACTACAACAAACAGATAAGGACTACGTTAGAAAAAGCAAGGGTCTAACAGTGCTCAAGTACTTTCCTTTAAAAAACCATTTAAAATTAAGTAATAGTAGCAATGGGCACTCGACTCAACACCAAACGCAACAATTCATGCTCCAAATTATCATACGATAAATCAAACAACGAGATTTCATAGCAAAGCATACATCAAGCAATACAATTACTTAACACACCAAGCTTACCTCACTCACATGCCCGAGGTCTCAGTAACCTCAGGCTCTGATACCAACAAATGTAAACCCCTCGTCCCGGTCTGGTCGGATGACCGGTCTGAGTAGGCCACACGGGGAAAACCGAAGCGAAACCCGTTAAGGTTCCCCCTTAGTTAGCAACCCTAAAAATTTTCTTTTAAATTAATCTTCTCTAAAGGCACATTTGAATCCTATGTGAACACATCAGCGGAAGAATTTGAGAAAAGACACGCAACAGAACTCAAACCGACAAATAAACAGTCCAATTTTAATCCATGAGGCAGGTCGTTTCGAAACACCATTGAGGCGTATCGAAACGCCTTGACCTGGTCAACTGCCTCAAGCCCATACGAGGAGGTCGTATCGAAATGGAGGTCAACCGTTCCGAAACACCCTCAACGGTCAACTTCTCGTGGTCAACGAGACATTGACCGTTTCGAAACCCTTAGACCCGTTTCGAAACGCTTTCATCTCGGCAATTTCTCAGATTTCAAGTAGCCAAAGTGTTCGGATACTCGTTTTGGAACAGGGGTTCACAGTGGCCAAACCGTATCGAAACGAGTTCCGATACGGGGTCCTTGAAGCCTTACCCGTTTCTAAACGTCTCAGCCTGTTTCGAAACACGGGCTGTCTGCAACCTTCGAAAACCAGATTTAAACATTTCTCAACAATTCTAAAGGCCCTAAACGACCCCAAGAAGCACTCAACACAACATACATGAACTAGAGGCATGGTCCCTATATCAAAACATGCTCAAACACACAAGGCACAAGATGAAACATCCATTCATGGCATTTACACAAAAGGCAACATTACATATAAGGGCATGCTTGAGGACTTAAAAGCCAAAAGGCACAATTCATCACAATAAGGTTTACATGTCATCCAAAAGCAACTTAAACATTCATAAGGCATGTCATCACACAAGGATTTGACAAGAAATGACATGTTTACAATCAAAGTCAATTCATGAACATCAATCACATATATGAGTCATACATCGCTCATACAAGACACACTCTTGCCACATTGCTAAACTACCACATTAATTGCTAAATCGTACTTGAGCAACAAAAACTTGGAAAGCCCCCTCGCCTTGCTCCGTGCTAACACCACGCTAATGATCTGCATTGTTGAAAATGAGAGCGTAAGCTAGAAGCTTAGTGAGGATGCTCTAAAATCAAAAACAACAACAATGCAGGGTCCAAGCATGCAAATCCTTAACCTCACAAACAACATACATAGGGATCAACAAGTCAACCTAGCTAGTCTTACAAGAGTCATAATATGGCATCTCACATCATACTAAGCTCAACATCATATATCAACATCACAACATCATAATTATGAGAACAAGTTCAATTGGCCACTATTAGTTTACCCGAATGTGCGGATTTAATCTCAACAACAACATTACCTCGGTGGGATTACACTCATCACCGGACCTTGCATGGGCGGGATTCCACTCATCACCACATGCCCTACGGATGGGATTCCACTCATCATCACGTAGAATATATATATAAATTTCCGGTGGAATATTACATCTCCGTACTCCTCCTTGATGACTCAACGCCATCAAGGCCACGTACGTTTTGACTCAATTTGTGTGCACACTAATCCTAATGATCGATCATTTACACCCGGTAAGTTAATTAGTGCCAATTTCTTTAACCACATCACATATCCATCATTTCTATCACATGCTCATCACATACATATATCAAGGTACACATATGCCGTTCAAACACATTTCTCACAATCAAATAGGCAAGGCATAAATAGCATCAATAGAAAACAAGGAGTTAAGTTACCAATTCAACTCCCACATAGGAAAGGCCTACCAAGCACATTCCAACACACACACTACACACTTGAACCAACTTTAAAACATATTTAAAGTTACTCACCACCCTTCCTTAGCAACCAAAGCAAGCCTCCTATATGCTCGGATTCGATCCCGATGCTTCTCCAATGTCTCCTCTTGTTTCTAGCCAATCAAAACACATCCATTACTCACAAATCAATGCTAAAACTCAGTCACCACTTCAACCCATAAACACAAGCCACACTTCAACAATTTCAAACCCAACAATCACCCAAAATGTCCATTTTCGAGCTCCCCTAAAACCTAGCTGAAAACCATGTTTTCAAACACCCAAATGACACCCAAATGGTCCCAAAACACCTTCCTAACATCCCTAAACCATCAGCCCTTCAACCCAACCCTAAAACTCACTAAAATTTAAGTTTTAGACACTTCAAACATGGCCACAAGGACCCATTTCGGGTTTTCACCCAAACTCACTCATTTTCACATATTATGTGTATTTTAAGGTGACTAAACCAAAACCCAACTTAATAATTCAAAATCAATTGAAAAACCCCAATAAAAACTCAAACTTTCATTAAACCCCAAATTTCAAAAAGATGATAGTTTTAAATTTTAAAACTAGGTAAATGTAGAGGATGAAGAGGAGAGTTCAAATATATAATTACCTTCAAAAATGCCCTTGAGATGAGGAAGAAATCAAATGGAATAGTAAATGGGGTTTGAGAGGGGTTTAGGCTTGATTTTCATGTTGGAAGCATTGAGGGAGAAGACCACTTTTTTTGTTCTTTTTACTTTCAAAAAGGTTGTCTACTTTTTTTTGGGCTAAATTACCAAAATGGTCATTCCCCTTTTAATTAAACCCCAATTAAATCCAACTAGGGTTAATTTGATTAAAATTAATTTTACCGACTCGGACCAACTAACCTGACTAACTTCTAACCCCAAAACACAGGCGTTACAGTGATATATCAATTGAATGCAATTCATATCAGTCTAGGTACATAAAAATAGGTAATTGGATGATATTTAGGTCGGGTACTGTCAGGTCGGGTCAAATCAGATACATGTCATTTCAAGTCGATTTAATGTTTTGACTCGATTTAGGTTGGGTGCGGGTCAATTTCAGGTCGGATTCATTTCGGGCCGGATTCATTTTAGGTCGAGTTCATTTCAGGTTAGGTCAAAATGTTTCGGGTCCGAATAAATTAATTGACGGGTTAATTCGGGCTCGGGAAGACTTTAGGTCAGGTTCATTTCAGGTCGGTTTAATTTCAAGTCGTGTTCATTTCAGTTCGGGTAATTTCAAGTCAGTTTCATTTCAGGTCGGGTAATTTCAAGTCGGTTTGTTTCGGATTCGTATTAAGTTTGAGTTTGGTACAAATAGTCGATAGACTTTGGGTTGTGTTATTTCGAGTGAATTATTTAACGCCTTTCGCGAACACGAATCACATTAAAAATAAATATTAGGCATTAGAATGAACAGAAAATATCATCGTTATTTAACATGTTGGAGTAAAAAAAGTAGAAATAAACAAGGGTCAATTTTGGTGAAAAATAAAATTTTAGGGGTTAACATGAACAAAAATATCATCATATTAAAAATATTAGACTAATTTATAAAAATATAAAATAAATAGGGGTTAATTTTGGTTAAAAATAAAATTTTAGGGACTAACATGGAAAAAATATCATCATATTAAAAATATTAGACTAAATTACAAAAAATTGAATAGGGTCAATTTTGACTAAAACTTAAATTTTAGGTACTAGAATAAATAAAAATATTATTGGACTAAATTGCCAAAAATATAAATAAATACACGGCAATTTTGACTAAAAAATAAATTGTAGGGACTAGAATAAACAAAAATATTATTCGACTAAATTACCAAAAATAGAAATATATATGGGTCAATTTCGGCTAAAAATAAAGTTTTAGGGACTAGAATGAACAAAAATATCATCATATTAAAAACATTGGACTAGATTACAAAAATTTAAAATAAATAGGGGTAAATTTCGGTTAAAAATATCTAATTGATCTAAATTAAAACCTAGAAGCATAAATTACATACCTAATTAAAATAACTCTAACATTAAATGCTAAATCTCAATTAAATTAACCTAAATTGGGACTCAATTGAATTAGACTAAAATCTAAAAATAAACATTAAGGGCTTAAATGAAAAACATCTAAAGTCGGAAGAGCTAAAAAAAATAATTGCCCCAACCTAAAAATTTGGGCGGGTTCTTTCCCTCCCTCCCGCCCATTCATTTTAATTAAAAATAATTGGCTAAAAAGGGGGAAATGACATAATTTTGGATGGGAATAAGGAGCCTATTTTTATGTTAGAGATTAATTATCTTTTAGGTCTTATTATGTTTAAAATGTTACATTTTAGTCCTAATATTCACTTTTAAGTTATAATTTAATTCAATTTAGTCACATGTATTCCCACAGTTTGGACTTCGAATATAGCAATCCCCTCCCCATGGTGATATTTAGTCCTTAAAAATTTTCTTTTATATGAAATTGAGCCCTATTTATTTCCAGTTTTTGTAATTTAGTCTAATAATTTCAATATGTTGATGTTTTAGTTCCTAAGATTTAATTTTTAGCTGAAATTGGCCCTATTTAGTTCTATAGAAAAATTGTGAAATTGGTCACTAGACTCTCAAATTTCTCCACTTTCAAATTGTCAAATTGGTACCTAATTTTGGTTTATGGACTAAAAAAATAATTTTCTCCACTTTCAAAAATGAATAGGGGTCAATTTGGGCTAAAAATTAAAATTTTAGCTAGTAGAATATACACAAATATTATTGGACTAAATTGCCAAAAATATAAATAAATATGGGGCAATTTTGACTAAAAATTAAATAGTAGGGACTAGAATAAACAAAAATATTATTTGACTAAATTACCAAAAATAAAAATATATATGGTTCAATTTCAGCTAAAATAAAGTTTTAGGGACTATAATGAACAAAAATATCATCATATTAAAAATATTGGACTAAATTAAAAAATTTTGAAATAAATAGGGGTCAATTTGGTTAAACATTATGAACTAATATGAACAAAAATAAACCTCAAATTCCTAAACTAATCTCATTACCCCAAACATTCCACAAAAAATATTTACTGCTAAACCACAAACTTAACCCCTAAATCTTACAATAACTATTCACTAATAATTAAAAGTACAAGCATATTCCCTAAACTAATCACATAACCCCCTAACAATCAACTTGACATATTTACCCTTAAACTCAAACCTAAACCCCTAAATTTTACAGTCACTAATAATTAAAGTACAAGCCTAATCCTATAATCCCTAAACTAATCTCATAACCCCAATTCCAAACACTCAACTTGAAACATGTACTGTTTATACCCATAAACCTCAAACCTCAACCCCTAAATCTTACAATCACTGATAATTGCTACTTGGAAGCCTAATCCCCTAATCCCTAAATGAATCATATACCCCTAAACACTCAACTTGACACATTTATCCCTAACCTCAAACTTCAACCCCTAAATCTTACAATCACTAATAGTTTACATTTATCAACACTTTAAATTAATTATATATATATATATATATATTATTCTTATATATATTTTAATAAATTAATAGTCAATAATTGAATTATTTAACAAAAAAATTTAAATACAAAAATTAATAATTTAAATGGTGAAAATTAATTTATCATATTATAAATATAATAAATTCATCAAATCATAGACTTCCTCAATCACATGTCAGGTAAATAGCAAGCCAGATCAATATCAAGTCAACAATAGGCCGAGTTCAAAACAAGTCGGATCAATTAATAAGTCGGGTACAAGACAGGTCGAGTAAAATCGGATCTCGAGTCGATTCAGTCGGGTAATATTGATTATCTACCAAGTTAATATCGGGTTCGGGTTCGTTTTAGTCAGGTTCCGGGTCCAAAATAACAGGTTTAATTTGGGTTCAGGTCGTTCTTGGTCAGATGTAGGTCGGGTTTGGTTACTACAGTAACAGGTCCAACT
Organism: Hibiscus trionum; assembly: GCA_030270665.1. NCBI lineage: Eukaryota > Viridiplantae > Streptophyta > Magnoliopsida > Malvales > Malvaceae > Hibiscus > Hibiscus trionum. The sequence goes on along the minus strand of BSYR01000019.1, from coordinate 20,457,850 downwards.
CGAGTTCGGGTCAACAACAGTTGGTTACAGATCAATTTTGGGTCATCGCTTCCTCAAGTCAAACCAAGTTCTGACTCGAGTAGGTTTCAGTCAAGTTTTCAAGTCGAGTCAACTTTTTACATCCCTAGACATCACAATGATATCGCCAATTAAAAGTCACAATCTAATTGAAAAAATAAGCAATTAAACTGCACTTTCGTCAAGTTAAAAGGAAGCACCAACAAGTAATTTAATTTTTTTTTGGCAAATATTCATTTCAGTTCTAATTACAATCTTATCTAAAATGAGAGAAACGGGAACTCAAGAGAAAAGAAAGGGATTGCTCTTAATGGGTTTAGAACTCATGACTTAAAGGAATATGAGTAGGGATGTAAAATCAGGTAATCGTTCAGGTTTCAAGTCAGGTTAAATCGGATACGGGTTATGTTAGATCAATTTAATGGTTCCACTCGGATCAGGTCGGGTCTGGGTCAACTTAGATTCGGGTCATTATCAGGTTGATTTCAAATTAGATTGAGTTAGAGTTCGGGTCGGATTAATTTCAGGTCGGGTAAGTTTCAGTTCAAGCCAAAACGGTTCGGATCGAATTAGTTAATTAACGAGTTAATTCAAGTTCGGATAGACTTCAGGTCGGGCCACATTCAGGTCAGGTCGTTGACAGATAAAATTCAGGTCGGGAATATCAGTTTCGATTGAAGTTCAAGTCGAATCTTATCGTGTACAAATAGAATTCGGTATGGTAATTGTGGGTAAATTTCGGATAAAATAAATTTTTAAGATTAGTATGAACCAAAATATCCTTAGGATGATGAAATATGTTATATTTAATATATATATATATATATATAATTGTGACTAAATTGAAATAAATTAAAATTTAAAAGTGAATAATAGGACTAAAATGTAACATTTAAAACATAGAAGGACCTAAGGGTAATTAACCCCTAACCTAAAAATTAGGAGACTTAATTTATATTATATTATAGATTATAGTATAGACCTTAAGCCTCAAACTACACCATAAACCATAAACCATTAACACTAACCCATAAATCATTAACCATAAAGTTTGAGCCATAGAAATTCATCACATAAATCAATTACCTTAAACTACACCATAACTCTAAACCATTAACACTAACCCCTAAATCATAAACTATAAACTTTGAGCCATAGAAATTCATCTCATAAATTAATAACCATAAACTACAACATATACCATAAACCACTAACACTAAGGCCTAAACCATAAACCTTAGGCCATAGAAAATAATCTCATAACCCAATAACCCTAACTACAATATACACCCTAAACCATGAACCTTAGGCCATAAAAAATAATCTCATAACCCAATTGTTAGGCTTGATAGGCTCGATTTTCTTCAACCGAAATGGATTGCCAAGTGGTAGAGAAGTTGGATTATTTGGGTGATTGGTGGTGGAAGCGAAAAATTAATGACACGATGAATTTATAGTGGTTCAGCCTTCTAACAAGCACATGCATCCACTACATTAGCTCCCACTAAGGATTTTCCAACCAATTCACTAATTGATTCGTTCCCTTTTCTCGGATTAGGAGGAAACCCTTACAAACGGTTAATCTTTCTACTCAAAGATTAACCAAACACTCTTTACAAGAGAAATAAAATAAGCATACTAAAAGTCTTCTCACAAGGTATTTGTTTGCACTCTTTAAGCACTCACCGAAACCTAAACACTTGAGCAAATATGATAATTCTGGCTCACAAGTGTTGTCTATACAAAGAATGTAAAATTAAAGCCCTAAGAAAAACTCTTCATCATAATGTTGTTGACAATTGAAGCATTAGTCTTCTCTTAATGCTTGGAAGCCCCTTTTATACTCCTCTTTGAGTTCATAGCCGTTACTAACTGTTAGGGATGAATTAGAGCCATTAGAGCCTTTATTTCCCACCATAAATGCAGTTCTGTAGCTTAGCGTATCGATACATGGATGTCCCTGTCGATACAATCCCTTTTAGAAATTAGTCGTTGAACATTTCCAGTTGATGTGTATCGATACACATGTAAGCATATCGGTACATGCGTATCGATACGGTTCTTCAATTTAAAAGATCATTGGGAAATTGACCGTTAGGGGTAGTTCGGCGTATCAGTACGCGATATAACCGTATCGGTACGCGAACTAGTCGTTGGGTATTTTAAAGCTATCCGTATCAATACAGACAAACAATATCGGTACGAGTTTTGGCTACTGAAATTTTTCTGTAGCTAAAACCCTAAGGCATATAGATACAACACATACCGTATCAGTACGGTTACTTGAAAAATACTAGTTTTGCTACTTTAAAAGCATTTTTAAGTTATTCCAAAGCCTTATAAACCCCTTAAACATATTTTTAAGTTGTTTTGACTAAAGGCATATTTTAAATTCTTTTCAATTTAGTACAAAACTATTTTCAATTATTATATCAAAACACATATTTCTACAATCTCCCCTTTTGATATAATAAAACCAACTTGAAAAATTGTTTGGGATTCTCCCCTTAGTATTTTAAAATTTTGAATAAGAGATTTTAACATTTAAATGAAATTAAAGCTCTCTTATTCTCTTGAAAAAAATCAAATTTTCAAACCATTTCTCCCATTTTTGTTATATCAAAAAGAATTTTAAAAGACTTTAAGCTCAAAATAACATAGGAGGTTCAAAAAATTTGACATAATTAAAAAACTTTGGTTTTAAAATTGGCTCCCCCTTACTCAAAGCATAAAATATTGTTAGTCCAACAATATGATAATCTAGTTGTAAAGAAAAATAATCTAATTGAAGCAAAAACAAAACAACTAGAAATTTTACCAACACTTGAACCTCAAGGGAGGATGTGAAGCCTTCCTTCTTCAAGTGTTCTTTCTTGTGTGTATGAAGCTCCCCCTCAAATTTAGACTTGTTGATCATTCTCCATCACACCTAACATAAGACAACCAAGTAATTTTTGGTATCCAAATTGCTTTGGATCCATAGACTTTAGTAGCACAAAATTTAGTCCCCTTAAGAATCCATTATGCAATTTCATCCTTTTTAGTTGAAGTGATTAGTCTTTTGGGGACCCAAACACTTCTAAAACATTTTCCATTTACAAATCTAGGGGCACTAGATTATCTTTGATAAAAAATGATTTTCTAAAATTTGTTTTCTTTTCAAGTTCTTTGGAAATCAAATCTTATTCTTCTTGAACTTTATGAAGCAAATTTTGTAAATCAACACATTTTTGCTCAAACTCATTGAGTTTTGCTTCAAGTTCAATTTAGGTTTTAGAAATCAAATCATTTTGAATTTTCAAATTTGAAATCACTTTATTGTTTTTCAAAATGTGATTTTTGAACTCTAAAACCAAATCATCATAGGCATCTTGTAATTCATTAAAAGAATATGAACACGAGGTAGATGAATTAGAAGTTACCCTAGAATCTTCTTCGATGGCCATAAGGCAAAGGTTGGCTTGTTCATTATCGGTGGAGTCTTCATCATTCCAAGTAGCCACATATGCCTTCTTCTTATGGCTTGAAGAGCTTGCATTTTCTTTCTTCCTCGATTTATGATGGATTCAATCATTTTGCTCTTCATGAATCAGACAAACTTTTCGAAGAGATAGGCCATCTCTTCTTCTTCTTCTTCTTCACTTTTCTCCTCACTTGATTCAACATGGTTGCACTTGGAGGATTTGAGAGCAATGGCATTAGTGTTGATGCCAAGCTCCATGAATTTCTTTGTCCCCATCTTCTTTATCTCTTCCTTCTTCTTCTCCTCTTATTTTCCTTTCTTCATAATTTCATGAGTGAGAAGAGACCCCATGAGTTCGTCAAGCTTTAAAGTTTTGAGATTCTTGGCTTCAATGATGGTGGTCTTCTTTGAGTCCAATGACTCGGAAAAAGAATAGAGAAGCTTTCAGAAAAGCTTATCTTTCAGAATCTCCTCTCCAAGACCTTTGAGTTGGTTGACGATTGTGGAGAAACGGTCGAACATCCTCGTGATGTCTTCATCCGGGTTTATCTTGAAGTTTTCATACTCGAGGTTGAGAAGACCGACCTTGGTCTCCTTTATTTCGTTGGTTCCTTCGTATGTGACTTCGAGCTTGTTCCCTACCTTCTTGGCATCTTCATAAGAAGACATCTTCTCATAGATGTTTGGGCTAAATGCACAAAAGAGAATGTACAAAGCCTTGCAATTTAGCTCTATCTTCTTGCGATCATCCGCACTCCATTCCGCCTTTCTTCGTTGTGGCACGAACGGGCCATCTTCAACTATATCCAAATCTTGTAATCCTTGGATTTTATGAAGAACATCATTCTTGTATTCCAATAGGCATAGTTGGTCTCGTCAAAGAATGGTGGCTTGTCGATGGATTGCGCCATTCAACTAGTTGGTTGAATTGATGTATCGAGCTTCCCGGATCGCCTCAATAGGATGCTAATCCCCTTCGATTAAGCCTCGCTCTGATAGCAATTGTTAGGCTTGATATGCTCGATTTCCTTCAACCGAAATGGATTGTCAAGTGATGGAGAAGTTGGATTATTTAGGTGATTGGTGGTGGAAGCGAAAAATTAATGAAACGATGAGTTTATAGTGGTTTATCCTTTTAACAAGCACCTACATCCACTACCTTAGCTCCTACTAAGGATTTTCCAACCAATTCACTAATTGATTCGTCCCCTTTTTCTCGGCTTAGGAGGAAACCATTACAAATGGTTAATCTTTGTACCCAAAGATTAACCAAACACTCTTTACAAGAGAAATAAAATAAGTAAACTAAAGGTCCTCTCATAAGGTATTTGTTTGCACTCTTTAAGCACTCACCCAAACCTAAACACTTGAGCAAATATGACAATTTTGGCTCACAAGTGTTGTCTATACAAAGAATGTAAAATTAAAGCCCTAAGACAAATTCTTCATCATAATGTTGTTGAAAATTGAAGCATTGGTCTTCTCTTAATGCTTGGAAGCCCCTTTTATACTCCTCTTTGAGTTCATAGCCGTTAGGGATGAATTACAGTCATTGGACCATTTATTTCCCACTATAAATGCAGTTCTGCAGCTTAGCGTATCGATACATGGATGTCCGAATCGATACAATCCCTTTTAGGAATTAGCCGTTGAGCATTTCCTACTGATGCGTATCGATACGCATGTAAGCGTATCAGTACGGTCCTGCAATTTAAATGACCGTTGGGAAATTGACCGTTGAGGGTAGTTGGGCGTATCGGTACGCGAACTAACCGTTGGGTATTTTAAAGCTCTCTGTATTGATACGGACAAAGCGTATCAGTATGGGTTTTGGCTTCTGGAATTTTCCTATAGTTAAAACCCTAAGGCGTATTGATACAATACATACCGTATCGGTACGATTACTTTAAAAATATTGGTTTTGCTACTTTAAAAGCATTTTTAAGTTATTCCAAAGCCTTGTAAAACCCTTAAAATATTTTCAAGTTGTTTTGACTAAAGGCATATTTTAAATTCTTTTCAATTTAGTCCAAAACTATTTTTCAATTATTATATCAAAACACATATTTCTACACCAATAACCTAAACTGCAACATATAGCCTAAACCATTAACAATAAGGCTAAACCGTAAACCATAAACTAAAATTAGGGACCAAATTGACAATTTGAGCATAAAAATATAACATAAAACCGAAATTAGGAACCAAGTTGAAAATTTTACCATAAAAATATAGCATAAACCCAAAATTAGGGGACTAATTTGACAATTTAAAAGTGGATAAATTTGAGAGTCCAATGACCAATTTAACAAATTTACTATACAATACACCCTAAAACCAAAATTTAACAAATTTAAATTATTTGAATTTAACCACAAATAAATCTGTAATATCACCACATGTAGTGCATAAACCTTATTAGTCTATTACCAATTGTCATTACCCCAAAATATACACTTGTCTCCTCTTTTGCTTTAGGCAAGCTAATTAAAATCGAATTCAAATAAAATTAAATTCATACGTCAAGTATCAAAGACAATTAAAAAAACTAAATTCAATGAAAAGACCGGTAGCGGATTAGGAAGACTAATTTCCAATCAATTTTATTAAAATGAGTTACTTAAATTAATCTTAAAAATGAGGATCTAAATCTAAGCCACGAAAACTGAAATTAGGATTCGATTGAATGAAAATTAAACTTTGCATGCAAAATTGAGACTTAAATAGAATGCTACCTAAAGATAGAAGGACCTAAGGTATAAATATACCCTAAGCTAAAAAGGGCGGGGAATCGGGGGAGTTTTGAGGAATTCAAGGGGAGAGGTCCTGATTAGCTTCTCTAAAGCTATTGGAGTTTCAGACGCATCATCGGCAGAGCTAAGGGCGATTGCTGAAGCCTTAAAGTTATTTAAAAATTCCAAGTGGGGGAAATTGGTGAAACTGATTATCGAGTCGGATAGTCAAATGGGGGTCGATTGGGTGAAAAACCCCTCGAAGTGCCCAGCAGTTTTTAAAAATCTGGTATCTAATTGCTTGAATATGGGACAAGGTGTCAATTGGAGTATTCTCTACGCGCCAAGGGAAGGAAACCTTTTCGCCGATTTCCTTGCTAAAAAAGGAATTGGCAGACGGGAGGATTTAATCTGGGTCGCTCAGGATAAGTGTATTACCTTTTGAATGTGAAGCTGTGCTGTTTTCCGGTGTGACAGGAAATACTAGTGAGGAAGCTGGGGCACTTTGGCCGTTTGGTAACATGAGGTTATTGCACCCCAGGTGGACTGTCAGAGGCTCATGTGCTTTGGCAATCAGCATTTAGCTCCAAGGTTTCGGTTGGCCGTTCATAAGGCCAATGTTGTTTCGTGTAAATGGTTGTCTATACCAGAGTTTCAAGGCACTCTTTTTCCTCCAATTAGGTCTTTAGGGAGGTTTTTTAACGAGGCTTGAACTCTTGGTCTATTCGAATAAATCTCAATAAAGTCACAATTTTCAAAAAAAAAAGCTAAAAAGGGAGGGTAGATTCCCTCCAATCCCTCAATTGGTGGCGGGATGCAAGGGCAGGCTGATTAGTGATTCTTCCCTCTAGACCTGGCAAACTTGACCCGAGACCCGAAACTCGAACCGAATTACCTGAATCGAAACCTGATTTTGACCCAAACATGATGATTCGAAGTTGACCCGAAACCCGACCCGAACCGAACCAAAATTTTTTGTTGAACCGAAATGGACCCGAACCGAAATGGACCCGAACCGAATGCTACCCGAACCGAAAGCTGAACCGAATATCGACCCGATTTTGACCCGATTTTAACCCGAATATCTATTTTTAACAATATAATAAATAATAAAATGAAGTATAGAAATTTGAGATCTTGGTGACCAATTTTATAATTTCATCATAAAATTGAAATTGTAGACTAAATTGACAATTTGGAAGTGAAAAAATTTTAGAGTCCAATGACCAATTTTATAATTATACCATATAAATAAATAGGGTCAATTTTGGCTAAAAATTAAATCTTTGAAATTAAAATGAACGAAAATATCAATATACTAAAACTAAATTACAAAGATTAGTTAATTTCAACTAAAAGTAAATTTTTAGAGACTAAATATCACTACGGGGAGGGGATTTCTATATCCGAAGTCTAAACCGTGGGAATACTTGTGACTAAATTAAATTAAACTAAAACTTAAAGTTGACTAAAATGTAACATTTTAAATGCAACATGACCTAAAAAGTAATTAATCTCTAGCTTAAAAAATTGGTGGCTTATTTCCCTCCAAAATTTTGTTTTTCCCTCTCTATTTTTACCAATTGTCTTTCTATTTTTCTTAATTTAATTGAGTTTCAATTTAGATTAATTTAATTGAAATTTTACATTTAGTTTTAAAATTATTTTAATTATGTCCGTGATTTATGCTTTTCGATTTTAGTTAGTTCAATTAGATCTTAAGTTTAATAAATTAATTCATTTCAGACATTATTATTATTATTATTATTATTATTATTATTATTATTATTATTATTATTATTATTATTATTAGCTTTGATTTAATATAATTATACAAAAAAAAATTATATGGATACATGAAGCTTTGATTTAAATATTTAATCAAATTCAAATGCATAGATTAACAAGTTGAATCAGAATTAATCTCATACACCAATAACTCTAAACTAAACCATAAATACTAAACCTCAAACCTTTAACCCAACTCAAATCGAATTGACCCGAAAATTTAAATGTTGACCCGACTCGAAATTGACCCGAAAATGACTCGATTTTAACCCGAACCGAAAGCGACCCGAACGACCCGATTTTGACCCGAACCGAAAGCGACCGATCCGATATTGACCCGACCCGAAAACAACCGATCCGATTTTGACCCGATCCAATACCCGAACCGAATTCGACTCATCACAGACCCGAATTAGACCTGAACCCGAACCGACCCGAATCTAAACCGATTCTAGATAGACCCGAAATGACCCGAACCGAAACGACCCGAACCGAATGACCCGATTGCCACCTCTACTTCCCTCCAATGTTTTAGTTTTTTTTTTGTTGAATATTCAATACTTTAGTTTTTTTTAATATCCAATGCTTTAATTTTTTTTATTTCAAGCCTTAATAAATAAATCACTCATTTAATATAATTAATTTAATGGTTATAATTAAACTATTTAATATAATGATCAAATTTAATATATAAAGTAAATTTATTAATTTAATGACCATAATCAATAAATTAATTTAAATTTTAAATAATTTATTTTAAATTTATTGATGTGAAGTTATTAATTTAATAAAAAAATTAAATTTTTATATACTATAATGTATAAATATAAAAAATAAGCATATTAATTTAATGATCAGAGTTAAACCTGTACCTTAATTTGTGAAGATGTATTTGTCACACTATAATATAATAAATTCATAATCTTACATCTTAATAATTGTAATTTATTAGACATTAGTTATTACAAGTCAGGTAAATATCATATCAGTTCAATAACAAGTCAGATCATTTACAGGTTGAGTCAATTACAGATGAGGTTCATAACATGTCAGGTTGATAACAAGTCGGGTAATATCAGTTATTTACCATGTTAATCTCAGGTTCGGGTCATATCAGGTCGGGTTGGGTTATCACATTATCAGGTTGAATTCGAGTTCAGGTCGTTCTCAGATCGGGTGCAGGTCGGGTTCAGATCCAATTTTTTCAGGTCCAACTCGGGTTCAGGTCAACACCATTTCAGACTTGAATCGATTTTGGATCACCACCACCTCGGATCACAAGCAGTTCTAACTCAAGATGAAAAACAAAGATGAACAGTTTAACCAACCGGCTAAATATATTTATTCAGTAATTTAAATATTTGAAACAAAATAATAGAAGAAATAAAAATTGCGACTTACTATATCTGAGTCATTCACCATCGGGGGGAAAATGAAATCCTTCATGCACCTCTTCACTTAAACTTACAAGATCTGAAAATAAATTATTGGTTCTACTCACCGTTAGAGCTTTATTTTTTTTAGAGTTTTTTTTTGGTGTTGTTGTATTTTCGGTTCTTCAAAGCTTTGATTAAATTAGATCAAATTATGTCGTTCACTTAGTAGGTAAATCTTCCAATAAAAATTTTAGTATATATAACACCTCAAACTCGAGATTAACTTAAGAGTCGACAAATTATTCTCGAGATTTTATTACGTTTAACCATTTCATGAATTTTTTTTCTTTGATGGACTTTGTTGACCTCACTTTCTTTTCCAGATTACTTCGTTGATTTAGCTTGTACGTGTAATGATTTTACCGATTCAAAGACACACATTAACGGTTCAAATTAAATTTTCTTTCTTTCAAATGAGCTTCTCCACCGTAAAAGCATCAAAATCCCACTTTTTTTTTGGTTTGAGTTGACAGTCACTTTTCAAACGTGACCAGAATCAATTGTTTAAGTGTTTCCATGCCAATAAATGCCTTTGGGTGGGCAAAAACAATCCCGTACTAAGTTAACTGCTATTACGGTGCTCTTGAATATGATCGAATCTTGAATTGTATGTGGTATTTATAGGGGTGATAATGAGCCTGACCGGCTCGCGAGTTACTTGGGCTCGGCTCGGTCAAAGCTCGGTCAAAGCTCGGCTCGAGTAAGCTCGACTCGGGCTCGGGCTCGGCTCGAAACCTTAACAAGCCGAGCCGAGCTTACCCAGGCTCGGCTCGAAAAGCTCGTGAACAAGCTCGGAATCTACATATGCACTAAAATAAATTATGTGTTTGTATTTTCTTTCATTGGTTGGTTGTTTGATTTTGTATTTTCTTTAATTATGTGTTTGTATTATAAGAATATTTATTGATTATTTAGATTAATATAATTTTTGGCATTTTTTTTCCTTTTCGGTCATTGAATTTCGTTTTAGTGTTTGTTATGAAATGGATTTTTAACGAATCTTTTATAAAAAAACACTATAGCAAAAAATTTCATTTCGAGCCGAGCCGAGCCTGACGAGCTTCGAGCCCGAGCCGAGCTCGAGCCTAAAATTCCGAGCTCGGCGAGCCTCGAGCCCGAGCTGAGCCCAATTACACTGTTTCCGAGCCGAGCCGAGCCTGGCCAGGCTCGAGCTCTGCTCGGCTCGTTATCACCCCTAGGTATTTTTATGGTTCAACTCGGCTCTCTTCACCTACTATCAATTGTTTGCGGATAACCTTTTTTTATTAAATTGTAATCATTAATTGATATAATCGTTATGTTTTACAAGTTAATTACTCGAATTATTAATTAAATAATTTTAGTTAATTGAATTGCTAAAATGATAGTTAAGGATTAACCTATAGCTTGATAAATATATTTTGTTAAGAAGATTGGCTACATCACAAGGCCCTCTTATAATACATGAAAATCTTCTTTAGGTGGAGGATGATTAGTCTTTGTAATCTAATTCATGATTATTTTTTTATTTTTGATCTGCTAGTATTACATTATATTTCTTACATAAATTTGTTTCATGTTTTGAAATATATGAACGGAGGATTTAACACTCAATCAACTAACAATTATGATTGATGAGTCATATTCTATTACAGAGGAAGTCTGTGAAGACATTGAGTGATTTGATCCTAGAATTAACTTATTGTGACTTGTGGTACTAACTCATGAAAGTTTCATTTACCTTATGTTTATTAAAGATTTGTCTTTAAAAGTTTGATGGTGTATTTCCATGTGCTGACATTTGATGGTATATTGTCAAGTGATGAATACCATTGGAACTTGGAATTTTAACTAAGTATGAAATTTGTGTATTTTGAGTTGTGTTGGAACTTTGTAGCATGTAAATACTTTGCTTTCTTATTTTAACTAAGTATGAGGTTTGTGTTTAGAAAATCTCTATTTAAGTATTTTTTAAAATGTTTTAATATAATACTTATCGGATAGATAATTTCATTATCCTCAAAAGAAACAATGTATAGTTAACTGTTTTTAACGATTAAATCACGATGAACAAAATTCTATATCCGCTTCAACAATTAAATGGCCGTTTAAATTAAACGGTGTGGTTAATCTACCATAGACACACTTATTTTTTGCCCACCATTTTACACAGTTTCAAAATACCAATGGAAACCACATAAAGGGATTTGCACCAAAGCAAGGTGTGTACGGAAGCATTGTGCAATTCTTGCTCTAGTCCACTCCACCTAAGCCCACTGGTATATTTTGTGGCGTTCAAGGTTCAAAGGTGATGCAAGACTTTATCAGGGTTGCCACTTCGGGGACAAAAACAAAGCCTATTTCTTTCCTACGAGGCCCACTTACTCGGTCATCACTCATTAATTGTTTGAAATTTTTGGTGTTTTGAAACAATGACGCAATAAGTGGTCCAATCCAATCAATCCACATTAGACAAGCATCACGTCTCTAGTGGTGCAAAATCAGATGCAATTTTATTTATAGGAGAAACCATTTGATGTGGGGTTAGCCATGAAGATCACCACATGAAGAACCGATGAGTGTGACAACAACCGAGACATGTTTTATGAAGTACTATTATTTATTGAAAAAGAAATATTTGATGCACTATATGTAAACTTTACTTCATACAAACATGTTTATTTTAGAGGATGATAAATTAGTTTTAAGATTTAATATTTTATGTTTAAAATTTAAAATTTACGGTTTAAAATTAAATATTTAAGTTTTAAAGATTAAATAGACATGCTTTTGCAGATAAAATATTCCACGATTTTTGTTCATCAAATTTTAACCCTAAATTCTTTTGCCTTAAAAAAGTTTAATTCTATTTTACACAAGGTACATATAAACTTAAATCTTAAATATATATTACTTTTTTCAAGGACGTGCGTTGTGCGTTGTGCTTTTATACATGCTAGTGGCGGAAGGTTATGCCCTCAAAATTTTAAGAAATTAAAATTTCACTTCTAAAATTTTTATAAAATAATTTGGTCTCTTTAGGATTTTTTTTAAATACATGTTAAGTTTTAAAAATTTAAATATTTTTAATTAAATCGTGTCTCATATATTTTAGAAGTTATTATTAAATTTCTTAAAATTATTAAAAATTTTAGTTAAACTCTCAAATCTTTTGAAAAATTTAGTTTAAGCCTTCAAATTTTTAAAAATTTTAAATTACCCCAAACTCTTACTACAAATTGATATGATCATTTATATTTTATTATATGACTTGATATCATACTTCATGTTCGAATAACCATTACTTGATTGCTTCATTTTTTTGGTATGATTCTAACTAATTAATTAATGCTAATAAACTCCATTTTCTGGTTTTCGTTTGTATATTATTTGATTGAAAATATCTAATTAGTGGGTAAAAATCTTATGCCCTTAATTATGTCCTCTTCTATGCCCCACACTAAAAATTACTTAAAAATTAAATTTTAAACCCTAACCCTAATTTTCACATCCTAAACTTTAAACCCTACACCCTAAAAATACACTCTACCCCTAATTATCTAAACCTAACCACAATCCTTAAACTCTAAACCCTAAACTCACTATTTTAAAGTAGGACATAAAAAATGCATAATAAGGAGCAGACGATTTCCGTCCCTAACTAGTGGTGATGGATGCTCTTTGTAGCATTAGATCTCAATTTTAATTGGTATATAATCGTAAAACTAATTAGACGGTAATTAATCTAAAATGATAATTTGGATGGATAAACTACATTAACGGTCACCGAACTTTTAGGGTAGATTCATTTTAGTCACCGTACTTTTAAAATATTTGATAAGGTTACCCAACTTTTAGTTCGATTTCAATATAGTCACCGAACTTTTAGTTCGCTTTCAATATGGTCACCGAATTTTTAGTTCGCTTTCAATATGGTCCCTCTCGTTACCTTATGTTAGAAGCTGACATTAGTTTTGGTTTTTTCTTTAAAAAAATGGGTAAACTACACCATTCATCACTCAACTTTCTTCTTAGCCCTATTTTGGTCATTAGAATTTAAAAAATTTCAATTTAATAACTTAACTTTCAAGTTGTTCATATTTTGGCCACCCTCAAATGACATGTTTATACAAATAGAAAAAATTAATTAATCTTTAAAAAATTATTTTGGTAAATTCAGATTATTCAATTCTCGATCTTATATTGTACCAATTAAATCAGATGATCGATTAACTAGTTATCCGAAGTATTTGATTCTTGAAATGATTTTTTTTACTTTGTTTATTAAAATATCAAATATGATAATATAGTAAATTTAATAATTGTTCGGTTGTGATAAAAGTGTAAAAACAACTAGAGACTCAAAAGTTGAAAGTTCACACCTATTAATCCTACTTAGAGCCAAAACTTTTTTTTAAAAAAAGGAATAAAGGTCAAAAATAGCCCCCCCAACGTTTCACATTTTGGTCATTTTAGCCCTATCTTTTTTGGTGCAAACAACCACCTAACATTTCATTTTTCGTTTAAATTTTACCCTTGTTGGATGAAAACCGTTAGTCAACTAACGATCAACGCTTGAGGCTGACGTAACATGTCTGCAGGGCATGGGGAAATGACGTGGCACTGCCACATGGCATTTTTGCTGATGTGACATTTTTAAAAATTAATTAATTATTTTTTAAAGAAAATATTTTTTAAAACTTTTTAACCAATCGCCACATCAGCAAAGTGCCACGTGGTAGTGCCAAGTCATCTCTACATGCCATGCAGACATGCCATGTCAGCCTCAGGCGTTGACTATTAGTTGATTAACAGTTTTCCTCCAAAAAGAGTGAAATTTGAACGAAAAATGAAACGTTAGGTGGTTGTTTGCACAAAAAAATGATAGGGCTAAAATGACCAAAAGGTAAAACGTTGGGGGTTATTTTTGACCTTTTGCCAAAAAAATCATAAAGGTATCAAATCACTATACTATAAAATATTGTAATGCATAAAATTTAGATATATCAGACTGGTTAATCAATTTTGCTTAAAACTGTGAACCGTAACAGAATCGAAATAATTTATTTTAAAAATTTGTATTGAAACTGTGTTTGATTAATCCTTAAAAAATTATTTTGATTAATTACTAAATTCAGATTATTTAATTCTCGATCTTATATTGTACCAATTTGTTGAGATGTGAGGGGCTCGATTCGTTCAACCGTTCTTGCTCGCCAAGTGTGGAGAAGTTGGATAATTGGGTGTTTTAGTGGGAGGTGAAAAATTGGCAATTTGACACAATGATTTATAGTGGTTCAACCTTCTAACCAAGGTCTACATCCACTACCTTAGCTTCCCACTAAGGATTTTCAAACAAATTCACTAAAAATTTCGTCTCCTTTTCTCGGCTTAGGAGGAAACCGTTACAACGATCAAGCTTTCTACCCAAAGCTTGATCAAACACTCTCTTACAAGAGAAAGACTTAGCAAACTAAAAATTCCTCTAATAGGTATGTGTTTGCAATACTAAGCACTCACCCAAAACCTAAACACTTGAGCAAATTTAACAATGTTTAGCTCACAAGTGTTGTCTAAGCAAGAAATAAACAATTTAAGCTCTAGACAAATTTTGACATCATAATGTTGTAACATTTGAAGCATTAATCATTACAAGATGCTTGGAGGTCCCTTTTATACTCCTTGATGAGTTTGTAGCCGTTACTAGCCGTTGTAGCCTTTATTTCCCACCATAAATGCAGTTCTGCAGCTTGACGTATCGATACTCGTCAAACCGTATCGATACGGTCTCAATGAGGAAAGAGTTGTTGGCTTCTTCAGCTGATGCGTATCGATACGCTTACCTAGTGTATCGGTATGGTCCTGCAATTAAAAGACTGTTGGGAAAATGACCGTTGGGGTAGTTAGGCGTATCGGTACGCGATACACCCGTATCGGTACGCGACTAGCCGTTGGGCTATTTCAAAACACACTGTATCGATACAGCTAAGCGTATCGGTACGAGTTTTGGCTACAGGAAAAATCAGGTAGTTGAAACCCTAAGGCGTATCGGTACGGTCCAAGACCGTATCGGTACGGACAGTTGAAAAGGTTAGTTCTGACTACTTAAAATGTACTTTAAATCATTCCAAAGCCCGTAAATTATTAAATAATTATTTAAGACTAATTTTATCTAAATAGTTGTTTTCTAAATAAGTAAATTATTAAAAAAAACCCGCAAATTATTAAAAAAACCCGTAAATTATTTAAATTTTAATCATGAGAATACTGAATAATTATTTAAGACTAATTTTATCTAAATAGTTGTTTTCTAAATAAGTAAATTATTAAAAAAACCCGTAAATTATTTTAACCACATGATTTATTTAAAAGAATTATTATTTATTTAAAGATTTATTTTATAAAAAAATATTTTTAAAACTTATATTAGTAATTTATAAAAAATATAATCGATTTTAAAGTTTTTCAAACATATGTGCTTTTATATAGACTATAGATGATAGGTTATGTACAAATCTCTGGAAATTTCCAATATGAAATGGCTGTCCAACTGTTGGGCCATTTAGACCCAACTATACTTCACAGAAACTAAGTCCATAAGTGTTTTATGATTTAATTAAGTTAAATTTTGTATTATAAATAAATTGTCCTAGATTTAATATTTATTTCCTAATTTGAATTTTTAATTAAAATAATGCTCCATTAACAGTAAATGGGATCCAAAATAAAGCATAATGCATGCAGTTTGGGGAAATTGGGTTGTTTTTAGAATCAAAACCAATGCTTTGTATATACTGCCGGCTTCTTTTTTCTGGTTGACAGAATTGTTTCATTTTTCCTTTTAAGTTTTTTCTTTAATAGGTTTGGGGAAAACCTCACAATGAAATTTATTTTACTTGTTTTTATTGTTACAGGGATGTGTATGACCATATATATCTAAGCATATCTTTAATGTATAGCTTTTGAACATTATTTAATAAATTTTAAAAGTTTTTCAAAATTATTTCTTAAAGAAATAAAATTTCAAAGTAAAATAAAAATATCAAGTATTGGGTGCATTAGTAAAACTAGGATGAGTTCAAATCTTAGAAATAACATTGTTGGGAGGGGCAGTCGCATACCCGAACATAAATGGTAAAATAAACAAGACATAAATTTATTAGAACAAATATGGAAATTCGGTAATGATTAATGAAAATCGTTAATTATTCCATATACTATGAGGAATTAGGTCCTCGGTCCTCACCAGCTCCAAATTAACTAGTGCTGAGCAAGCTTTAATGGCTGGTTTCTCACTGGACATTCATGGCGTAATCACAGAACAAAGCTTCCCAAATCTCGGTGAAAGCATCCACAATGGTTCGATGATGTTGCTTTGAATTCAAAGAAAGAAAACACTGCAAAAGCTGCTCCAAATCTCTGGCTTCAAACATATGTTTCTCCATTATCATTTCCAGCATCGACCTCTTGAAGTCTTCATAAGGATCTTCCGATTTCTTCACCACCGCAACGCTCTCCGCCACCTTCTCTTCCGCCGTGCGCGGCGCTACCATCATCGTCCTTTTCAAAATAGAACCTCTCCATGGAGTTTCAGTATTCTTCGTTAACGATCCTCTGTATTTCTTTGACCCAAAGCTTCCTAGTCTCTTCATCTTCTTACCGTTAACCTTTTTATCGTTCCTCTTGATTTCCATGGGAGAGTCTTCATCGGCCAGTGATTGATCCAACTCAAAAGATGAGCCGTCAGAGAAGCTTATTGAATTAGAAATTAGGGTTTCGGTCTCTTCATGTTCGTCACCTAATTCGCTACTGAAACATCCACTGTCAGTTGACGACACAGTCGCCATTGCCTTTACTTTCACCTTCTTCTTCTCCTTCCTATTGTCCTTGTAGTTGTACTTCCCATTATTATCATCAGAAACCGATGCTTCATATGTTCTCCACTGAAGTTTAGAACTGCGAGCTTTTGCAGTCTTCTGCAACCGAGTTGACTCAAAGCTAACGTCCGGGGATAAATATTTTCTGTATGATCTTGCTCGGCACCCGCAGTCGACTGAAGCTATCATTGGTGACAGTGACACATGGCGTTTAACAAAAAAGTAGTCCGGCGTGGACGGCGGCGGTGCGGGGAAGCTGAGGTCCGCATACCCTGAATCCGATGCCTTAGGATTCACTATAGAAAAGCAGCGTTGAATTACCGGAACTGAAGTCCGCGGCAACTTGGAAGGTTTCTTTGGTCGACATAGCTGGAAATAAGGCATAACACAAGAAAATGTAAATTTGAAATAACGTTTAGCCAATAAAAGTTGGCGCTTCATTGCTTACGAAGGCCGAACTCCGAAGGGAGTCCTGGACCTGAAGTATGATTATAGTAGGAGTATTTTAATTTCATGGTCCAATATGACTATATAATTGAAGAAAGGGCCGGCTGTATAGAAAAACCATAAGATTCTATTCCAAATCCAAGAGATGATATCAAGTTTATAGTTTGAAAGCTACGTAGTGTTCGAAAACGTCTGCATATATATGTATGCTGACACATTCTAAAATGTATATTAATTATCTGTAACCCACATTCAAATGGGTGGTTTTTATTTAATGGTAAGATCCCTCCCATTTTAAACATAAATGGTCGAGTTTTGTGTCAATTTGTTCGAACGTAATTGGCAAATAGTGTGAGCTTAGTTTGTTATAGGTTTTATAGGGATGAAAGTATAATTCTAGGGGAAAACTTATAGAATTTTAAGGAGGCGAAAATAGATTTTTAATAGAAAATATATAAAATTTTCTAAATCATATAAAAATTTTAAAATTTTAGAGGTGCGACCGTCCCCTCCGCCCCTCTAGGTCCATCCCTGGGTTTTATAGTGCGATTTGAAATGGTCACAATGATGAACCAAGCCAACAAATTAACATTTGGGACCCTTAGTTTTATAAAATTTTAGACTAAGCTTATCTGATTATTTATTCTGTAACATCAAATGTTTGTATTTCATGAAACTGATATGTTTGTTTTGATTGGTGAAACCAATCCTTCCGGCCGTATTTATGAAGGATTCCATGGAAGCCTAAAAAAAAGAAACTCCATATGTATGCATGTATGTATAAGGCAGCTCGTCTGTTGTGTTTTCATTTTTAATAATTAATATAGGTTTCTGATAAATAGTAATTGAAGAACTTCACCAACTCCAACGTAAACAATCAAATATGAGAATCATATTTTGGGTATTGTTCTCCAGCTTCTTTGTCAAATTATTGGCTATAATTCCACTATAGGCACTTGAAATGTATTGTAAAAGTTGAAAAACCATATTCATAATGTGTTTAACATTTTCACGAAATACCAGATGAGATCATCGAGAAACTGGTAAGAGTTTCTTCTTCTTTGTCAATTGTCATTCTCCCCCGTTTTGCTTATTTCACAGCCAATATTGGTTATCTGTCTGTTTCTTTCCTGTTCATCTCAATTTTTGTTTTTCTTTACTTATATCACGAGAAATTAAGGTGAGAGTTGTTCGCATCTAAGGAGAAATTCGCATCCAAAGCTTTTTAAGTCATTTGATTTAGGATATTTTCTTTTCATCTTCTTATGTAAATCATATTAATATAATTTTTGTATGCTTTTACTCTCCATTATCAAGGGGATGTAGCTCAGATGGTAGAGCGCTCGCTTAGCATGCGAGAGGTACGGGGATCGATACCCCGCATCTCCATGTTTTTTGTTACTACTTTCTGAAAACGTAAACAAACCTTTTTTGCTTTCCCGCCCTTTTCGTATGCGTTAAAAGACAACGATTCGCTTCCCTTTAGCAAAACCAAACAATATAAACAGATATTTGATTCGACAGGGAGATTACAATTTACAAGTAATAGCAGCTACTACTTCTATTGTTTATTTAGCATACAGAACCACGCAGCCTGCAGGGGATATAAACAAAAGAAGGTCAGGTTTGTTCATAGTAAAAGGAAAGATATTGAGTTTGCATCATTCATAAATCATACGATCAGATTCAATATAGTTGACATCCGTCACTAAGATCTGGTAATGCCTTTTCACTTCCTCGGGTGTTTTATCACCAACAGCCGCCGCCACTTTTTCACTTCGGTCTGGGGTGTCCTTGTCATAGACAGCGAGTGCCCTCTCAAATAGTTTGTTTTGCTTTGGAGTCCAGTTCGAATCACTAATCAGAATCACGTGAAGTCGAAGACACTTTGGGGATGATATGAATAAAAAACACCAAGATCAGACCTCTAAATTAAGGAGCTAACAAAAAAGAAAAAAAGCCAGACAACTAGATCGCTGTGGTCGATGCTCTTTATTTATAAAGAGCCCACATTGGTGGGTAACGGTGTAACTTAGCCTCGACAAGTTTAAACCAACTCTAATAGCTCGCGGGCGTTCCTTTTAGTATCGTAATCTGGCAAATATTTGGGGGTTAAAAACAAGATATGATTCGCAAAGGAATCAAGTACCATAGAATGAACTCTTTTTGAAAGTCTTGCCCTTTGTTCTATATTGGATCAAGTTGACTTGTCTGAGAATTTATCAGATGGTAGGGATTACATCCCAAAACAGTACTTGTATTGGAATTGAACTTGCTTCTTTTCCATATTAGTATTGTGAAAAATAGTGCTAGTAGCCTACATTTGATGATAAATATACTGTAAGATCATTTGATTTGGTTTTTAGCGTGATTAGAAAAGATATGGGCATAGGGTTAGATTTTTCGAAAGAGAGCAAAAGATATAATAAACATATTCGCCAGATTCATTGATATTCACCAGGGTTATAAGATCTACCCGGGCAACATAACATACACTGCCCTTGTTCGTATATTGCTCGATGTAAGGTACAAAAGTCGTGGAATGTGATGAAGCAACATACTCAAGGGTGACCCTGGAGCTTGCATTTGGAATATAAACAAATGCTAAAACATAGAATACATGTGTATAGCCTTCATTACATAAAAGAATATGCAGAGTAACAAAAGTGGTCGCCGATGAAAATGGCAAAGCTAAAGTGCTTCCGGAGAGAATTATGTACAACCAAATTGTTGCGAATACTATACCCCAATCATGCACATATGTGGAGGGAAAGTACAATCATGCACGTAAGTGACGAACGAGAAAATTTGTCATTCGCAAACCGCTTTTACATCGAAGCTGCTTAAGCAGATTGCAAATGCTTGGAAGGCTGAGAGTGGGTAACGATAATCCATGGTAAAAATGTCTTTACCGATCTTTCCAAATTGCAGAATCACTTTGTCTCGTTCTGCTACCGAAATGTTTTGGTTCGGATCCACATTGGCCACCAACTGGAAATTTTTTACAGAAGCCACGGTAACTCGTCCTTTAAAATTTAGGCACCAACACTGCAACTGTTCATGCCATCTAGGTGCTTTATTTTTCAAAACTAGGGCAGTACTTTGCCCTGGTTTTGCAGGATTACCACAGACAGTTGAGTTGAATCCAGTGCATGGCTTTTTTCCTTTCGAATCTATCAGTGAAGGATCATCTTCAGGGCAATTTGTGAATGCCATTGGAGTCGGAGCAGTTCCTCCTTCTTCGATCGCAGAGACAGGGATCGAGTACATTATACACTTCAATCTCCTTGGACCATTGGTGCGAAGAACATTGAGCTCGTAAGATATACTGGCAGTGTTAACGTTAGTCATAGGGTCCCTTGGAGGCTCAGACTTCAAGTAGTTTTTCCAATGTGATCGATGGCTGGATTGTGCAGAAGAATCATGCTGAGGTTGGCTCTCAACAATGTTGAACTTGGTCCCCAGGAAATTAGACCTGTTAAAGGTTCCGTCTTTAAAACGCACAAAGAACAAACCAATGAATCCTTAAAAAAGAACAAAAACATCCATCTAAAAGCTAACCTGAGTTTTCCAACATAATCGCTGCTTGATTTTGAGAAATCACCCCCCTTTAAATAAATCATGAAATCAGTGCGGGTAGGCCTTCTAACTTTCTTTGCTACCAATAGCTGTTTACTCATGTCACCAGACAAAGCTGTAAATTCGAGAGAGAAAAAAAAACAACTAATGATATATAAAAATTAAATTAAAACTTCAACCAGACATTTCATACCAAATCAAAGTTGTCTTTAGAAACATAATACTAAGCTGAAACATATACTTTTAAGAATCAAAACACTCATTTTCACCAAAAAGAATGATAGAAAAATGAAAATTTTACCAGGACTGAGACCCAAATGCAATCGATATGTTGAAGTTTCCTTTTCCCTCACAATAAAACATTGAATCGGAGCATCCCTTGGTCCAGGCTAAACCCCAGAAAAAAGAAACACCAATAAACTATCAAACCGAAAATTTCCCCCAAAAAAAAGGTAAGAAGAGGAAGATTAAAATTTAACCTGCTTTAGAGATATGGGGAAAGTGAAGAAGCCACATTGCTCAGGTGTTTTAACAATTTCTTTAGTGATTTCCCTCCATGACTTACAAACGGCAGCACAAGCAACCACATCTCTCCTTCCCGGCCAACCGTTGTCATTTGTTTCCACTCTTTGTATGATATCGAACAGTAATTCCGGGGGCAAATCTGCACATTGTCCTTGCTCGATTTCAGTTGAAGATGGAGAAGAAGCAGCAGCTTCTGGCACAATATGGGATCGTCCACGCATAATGTTATCTTTCCTCCCTGGACTATTATTTGATATGTTTCCAATCTCCCGAATGAAGTTTTTTAATGACATTTTTCTTGATTTTGGCTTAACAGAGCTGAAATATTAACGATAAATCATAAGAGGTGAAAAGAATACGATAAGAGATGAAAAGTTTTTATTGTTTTGATTCTTTGATTTCGAAGTTTACCTGAAAATTTTGGATTCTTCTGTGTTGTTATTGGATCCAAACTAGAAATAGTAACCTTTGGGGATCTTCAAAAAAAATCAAAATGGGAAGAGAAAATTTTGGAAAATATCAGCAATTTCCAGGCAAGAGAGATGAGTTCATCGGAGAACACGATAGGGGGAGGCGAAATGGAGAATGTACAGGATCTTCAATCAATGAGAAGAACCAAGAGAGCGAGAAAGAGAGAATCCGTCTTTTTGTTATAATAAAAATAACGTTTAAAGATTGGCGGTCCAATTGTTCGTTCTCTCTCCCTTTCTCGCTATCTCCGCCTCTCACCCCGTCGCGGCCACCGCCTCAAGCTGCTCTTGGACGGCGACTACCACGCAATGAAGGCTCTGCCCTTTTCCCCCTTCTTTTCGTTTCTGTTACTCTTTGATTCTAATATAAACAATTTATAATTTTTGAAAAACGTATTTTTACTTTTTATTTTCTCCTTTTATTTATATTCAATTTTGTCCACTAATTTAATTGGCGGGTCTTTTTTTGTGTTCACAGAGTCCATCCTTAACGGGTAAATATTTTGGTATCACATATTCATTTTTGTATAACTTCGGCCCTAAAATTAAAGGTCTAATGCCAAAAAAATATAATTAATGTTTAATTAAATAATTATTTTGGTTTTATTTTTTTTAATTTAGTCTTTAACGTTTTACTTTAGATTAAAATAGCTCTTCTATAAATGAAAATTGTTAGTCAAAATATTAAGATATTTTTTGGCATTATGCCAAAATTAATTTATGCTATTTATATTGAGTAGGAGTAGACATTCGATCGAGTCGAGTAAAAAAAGTTAAATTAGTCGAGTTAAAGACTCATATTTTATAACTCAAATTTTATTTGATTTTTTTAGTCGAGTTGAGTTGTTCGAGTTTCTGTTCAAATTTAATTATGAACATTATAACTTTATGGTACTAATTAGTTCAAATTTAAATGATTTTCTATAATCATATACAATACAATACACACACACATATATATTTATTCGTATTGTTTCATATGAGTACACATATATATCAAACATAATTGAGACATTCAACTCGAACTTGAAAATTGATCCACTAATTTTGCTAAAAAATTAGAGTTATTTGAATTTCTATTTTATTATAGCTCAAACATTATTTAAAATTCTTTCGAATCGAGTTTATGAAATCACAAGTCAAATATTTTATCATCGACTCAATTTAAATAATTTTAATTTTTTCGAATAGAGTAAAGTAGTGTTTTGCCTAGGGGTGAGCAAAACTCGATAAATGTTAAAAAAAGGATCGAAAAGAATCAATTTTATGTATTCTCCATAATTTAAATAATTTTAATTTTTTCGAATAGAGTAAAGTAGTGTTTTGCCTAGGGGTGAGCAAAACTCGATAAATGTTAAAAAAGGATTGAAAAGAATCAATTTTATGTATTCTCCATAAATTGATAGAATAATTTTAATTTTAATCACAAGTCAAACACTTTTAAACAATCGGGCATGACTGAATAGCTATAGAAATGTTAAAAAAGGATTGAAAAGAATCAATTTTATGTATTCTCCATAAATTGATAGAATAAGAGATTGACAATGGCAATGAATGAATAACAAGAACGAGCTGAATTGGTTTTCCAGCAAATCAAGGTGCCTGTCTGTTTGTATCATACAAGAAGAAGAATTGAAAAAGAAAAACAGTTTGGTTTAGTAATCAAACTTCTACTTTAATGATATCAAAACAAATCAAATGGTTAAGTAGAAGCAAAGCAAAACACAATGGTCTCTTCTAGAAAACCCAGGAATTGGGGAAGTGAAATGTGAAATGTGGTTTTCTTCATGCATGCACTGTCTGGTATTCGACCTTGATAGTTGATAAGGTTTCTGGGGTTATCAAATGTTAGGCTCCCATTCAAAGAAAAGGGGTCACTTCTTTGATTTGATGATACATTATTTTTATAACACGTTTTATTATCGGATAGTCGCATTAGGTGATCGATAATTATAAAAGTTGAGTTGATTCGAGGAAAAAATATTATTTTTTTTTCTATTCATGAAATATAAAATTAAGATATTGATTCGTTTTGACGATGAATTTGGCTCCAACCTTCAAGAGAGTTCAGATGATGTATCTCTTGTAAGTTCGCCGAGCTCAGAATTTTAGACTCGAGCTCGAGCTCGAATTGGACTGTTTGAGCTCGGCTCGGCTTGAGCTTGGCTTGTTGATTTCTTCAAATTGTTTTTATTTTTGAAGTTTTTGAATAATGTGTGAAAACCTATTTGGGGAAAGGTAATATTTATTTTTAAAGTCCACAAGTAATCGTAGTACATTTTCTAAACTATACAAGTCCACAAGAAGAAGGGGATTTAAAGTATTTAACCATAATAACAAGTTAACAACACTGAAACATACAAGCGTGTGTGTATATATATATAATTATTTCGAACCTGTTCACGAGTTTCTAGAGACAAACTTGAGTCGGCTCGGCTTGACTTGTTAAAGTCTCGAACCAAGCACGAACTCGAATAAAACTCACTTAAATCGAACTTTAACCGAGTCGAGCCCGAGTAACTTGCAAGCAAGTAAGCTCATTATCACCCACTAGTCCCGGCTTCCCCAATACATTCTTTTAGGTACATAAAAGGCCTCCGGTTGAGATTTTAGAAGAAATTAATATTATATATATAATATTATTCTCTCATGTTCATTCTACGATTTGGACCTTAAACCAATGGTCTGACCCAGAAGTACTAAAATATAAGAAAAGCCCAAGCCTGTTATAAAAAAAACGACTTGGAACCCCGATGAAGAAGATTACAAAGAATTTGAAGCAGAGAGTTAATTTGTGCAAAGGGTAGTTCTTAAGCAATCTTAATATATTGCAAAATCATTAGAATATTTTTTTCTTCAAATTAACATTTCTAACTTTAATCTCAAGTAGCCGAACCTAATCAGTCTCTTCCAATTGAGGCTAAATCAAATTAAACAAAATCGGATGTTAGTTCCTTCCAATTAACATCTCTAACTTATAATATAATCCTGTTAATAAATATCTGGAACAAGTGAATTCTAACCAGCCGGCTGCTTGAGTTAGGGGAAACCCCAGCCTGTTGTTCTGATATAATGTCAAGTTAATCATACGCCACGCAATTCCATCACAAGAAATCGGCCCCTCACAATATATAAAACAACAGTGTCAACTATAATCTCTTCATAATTAACCAGTGTGATATTACATCACCTTTGGACCTAATGGCTGCTTTCATCTTTCTCATAGCTTTATTCACGTTAATGCCGAGTACCCTTCCGGCTGATGCAGCTGAAACATCAGAAGCAGCTTTACTTATAACAGTCGACCGTTCCGGGAAAGGAAACTATGAAAAGATACAAGACGCCATCGATGCCGTGCCATCAAACAACAAAGAAGTTGTTTTCATATTGGTTAAGCCTGGAATCTATGAAGAAAAGATTGTTGTGCCTGCAGACAAGCCTTTCATTACATTAAGTGGTTCCAACGCAAATAGCACCATACTAACTGGGAATGATAGTGGGAATATAATCGAATCTGCTACTCTCACTGTGCTGGCTTCAGATTTTGTTGGCCGATATCTCACAATTCAGGTATATAATATCACATTGATCAATTTAGCTCATCTATGTAAACATTTTTATCTTGAATGTTTTCGAGTTAAACCGACTGTTTGTGTGTTACTTTGGTGAACAGAATACGTTCCGAAAACACGGAGTTCAAGCAGTGGCATTGAGGATATCTAGTGACAGAGTAGCTTTCTTTGAATGCAGAATTTTAGGTTATCAGGATACGTTGCTGGATGAAGCCGGAAGACATTATTACAGAAATTGTTACATCGAAGGAGCTGTCGACTTCATTTGTGGGAATGGCGCTTCTCTTTTTGAGGTGACATTTTCAGGAATGAGTTACTTACCTATGTTATATGGATTATGGACTTCATTTTTTAAATTTTGTTATTTCAGAGGTGTCATTTGCATACACTTTCGGAAGAATTTTCAGCAATCACAGCACAACGAAGGGAGTCTCCAACAGAGGAGACAGGCTTTACATTCCTGGGTTGCAAGATAACTGGGGAGAGGACTGGTATACTAGGAAGGCCATGGGGTCCGTATTCCAGGGTCGTTTTTGCCTTCACCTACATGTCCAATGTCATACTGCCTCGGGGATGGGACGACTGGGGCGACGCATCTAAGCGAAGGTAACCCAAAAAACTCGATAAAGATCATTTTCTGATCTGTGAATTATCGGATTACATCCGTTATGAACATTGTCCGGTTTTAATTGATGCAGCACGGTGTTCTATGGAGAGTATAAATGTTATGGAGCAGGAGCCAATGTAAGTCGACGGGTCGAATGGTCGCAAAAGCATATGCCGGAAGAGGTTAAGCTTTTCTTGACGAAGAACATATCTGGCCGCAGAAGTTGGATCAGATCTACTCCGAAACATTTCAAGAAATCTTTTGCTGCCATTTCTATCAATTCCACCCAACATTCTTAACCGTGAACAACATTACTATTGTACATGTTTATCTGCTTGTTAGAAACTGGTTTATTTATTTGTAATTATTTCCAAAATAAATTGTATTGGATAAAAAAAATATTGGAAGGGAGGTTCACTTGGATTAATCAAATGAACCTATAAGCAATGGCGGAGCCAAAAAAAAATTATTTAAAGGGTGTCATTTTTCTGGTATTATAATTAAGGGGTGTCAATTATTTATAAGTGAGTGTCATTTATTTATTTTTTAAATATTTTTATATATAAATTATATAAGAAAAAGAATTTCCCAACAAACTTTGGGGTGTCATTTGACCACTCATGGGGCCAGGTGGCTCCGCCCATGCATATAGGATCATTTATCTAGAAAAAAAAATATTAGACAATAGCGTAGATTGTGACAAGTGGTCGATGCGATGTTGAAAATTTTAAATATTAAAAGTTAAATTCATTGAATTATTTTAAAATTAACACCAAATTGATTGAATGTAGTTTAAGACTAAAATTATTATTATATCATACCATATTTTAATTTTTATAAATAAAATAATATGTTTGTAACAAAATTTAAATTGAATGACTAAATTTAAAAAAGAAATAATACACTTATTGCTAAACATATAATTAATTAAGTGGCCTATGAATTTTATCCTTTCTTAAAACATATTGGAACCTAACCCACGTGCGAAAACCCCTACCCCTAACTCAAGCCACGTTTGAGGCAATGCTAATCTTATTTAATCATTATCTATTGGTTAATAAAATAATGCTAATATCGTATCTTTTATGCAATAATTGAAAACATTGATTTGGGGTTCCCTTTCCCCGTGATTTCAGCTATGATTTTCTACTTATTCTAGAAAATCACACATGAACCAATAAATTTATCCTAAATTCAAAATTTATTTATCATCAATTTAAAATACAAATATTATTATTTAGAGCGCAAGGGTTACATTAATATGTGTTTTGCACTAACACTACTTAGTTTACATCTCTTTTTAATATTTGATCATATCTTGTATTTTATCGAGTCAAAAATGATAATTTAAATTTATAATTATATTGATGGTTAAATTTAGGAATATATTAGACAATTATTCCTTTGGTATCTGGTATGATATAATGCAAATTGAAAGATACATAAGATGAAATATTTAAGATTGATTGATATTATGTAATTATGTACAAGTTCATTTATCATATGTAAAACAATTTGTGCGTATGGCCGTCATGATGATATGACATATGTAACATAAAAGATCCCTTGTTTGATTTTTGAAAAGAACGAATGTGTGCATGAATTTCCATGAAACTCTACGTGCATAGTTGTCAAGACTCAAAATCAATTCAGTTTTTTTATCATTCTGCAGCAAAGATTCATCTTCATCTTTATAAGAAAAATGAAATATCCATAGTAAATTTATATTGTTGTTGGTGCAAAATTTGTTGCGGATTAAATTCTTAGAAAGTTAAAGATAATTTTGTTTAAATTTATTTTAACCAAAGCGGTAGAAGATGGAACAGAAATAAGGTCAGTTTGATTGTTTTCTTATTGGGTAAACTACACAACATACCACTTAATTATGACTCATGAATCAAAAATACTATCAAACTTTAAAATTGTTCAAAACCATCACTGAACTTTAATATGTGACTCGAAAATATCACTCGTCGTTTACTCCTAACACACCGTTAAATCAAAACGACGTCGTTATCTTCAAATGTACGGGCTAAGCCTTAACCACTAAACTAACTTGATATTATATAATGTTTTAACAAAAATAGTATATATTTCAAACTACATGAGATTAGTTGGAATTATTTTATGAAATAAATAATACTATAAATAATATTAATATATAAATAATATAAAATACATTACTTATATATATAAATAAAAGTGTATTGTTTTTATTTTTTATATAATATTTATAATATAAATATATTATTTAAAAAACTTTAAAATATTCGTAAAAATAATATGTTTATATTATAAATAATATATAAAAACTCTAAACTCTAAATCCTAAACCTTAAACTACAAAGTTCAAACATCTAACCATAAACTTTGTATTTTGAAGTTTAGGGTTTAAAGTTTTTATATATTATTTATAATATAAATATATTATTTTAATGAATATTTTTTAAAATAATATATTTATTTTATAAATAATATGTAAAAAACCATAAAAATAATATAATTTTATTGATATATATATAAATAATATATTTTATATTATTTATATATTAATATCATTTTTAGTATTATTTTTTTCATTAAATAATTTAGTTGAACTAAATGGATAAGATTACATAAATTAAATAAAATATAACATTTTATTCTATATATATATTATTTGAAAAAACCTAAAATATTCATAACAGTAATATATAAAAAATCCTAAATCCTAAACTATAAGGTTTAAGGTTTAATTTTGAGGGTTGGAGTTTATGGGTTAACAATTTAGGGTATAAGGTTTTTTATATATTATTAATAATATAAATATATTATTTTTATGAATATTTTGGGTTTTTAAAAATAATATATTTATATTATTAATAATATATAAGAATAATATATTTTATATACTATTTTGGCAAAATATCATATAATATTAAGTTGGTCAATAGTTAAAGCTTAACTCTTATATTTGAAAGTTTTAGGTTCAAACTCCTCCAAGAACATGGTTTTAATAATTTTTTCTAGTAAAACAACGTCGTTTTGGCTTAAATTAGGCTTCATAACAGCCGCACTAAAATTACGTCGTTTTGACTTAACAAAATATTAAAAATTAACAGTGGAATAATATTTTTGAGTCATATATTCAAGTTCAATGGTAGTTTTAAAAATTTTAATGTTCAGTAGCATTTTCGACTCATGGGTCATAGTTGAGTGGAATGTGATGTAATTTTTTTTTATCAATTTATAATTGTTGTCACTCTATTAATTGCTCCTAGAAAACTACACCTACCTTCTTTTCATCTTTATGAGCGAAAAAAGAAAAGCTTCCCAACGTGAATCAAAGTTATTGGACCGACATCTTACAAAACAAGTCAGTTCAAGTAACGGTTTACCAACAATGGATTCATCAATCATTAGTATTAACCGAGTAACCGACAAACCTCCAATCCAAGTTGAGCATTCACACCATAGCTAAAATGGCCTGTTTTTTATAATAAAGGTAAAGGAGAACAAAAAGTAGATATAAAAATTAGGGTAAAGTACACGGACGGTCACTGAACTTTGATGCAAAAAATAAAATGGTAACTAACTTTTCAAAAATCACGAAGTAGCAATTAAACTTTAGGTTTTGAAACAAAATGGTAACTGAGGCGTTAAACCCCGTTAAACCCTAACGGAAATCTGACTGGGTATGCCACATCCCCACCCAGTTTTCCACGTCATATATAAAAATAAACCTGACTGGGTATGACTTGAAATATTTTATTATTATAAAATATAAAAATGAATTTAAAATAAAAATAAATTATATTTTATTATTATTAAATAAAAAATAAAATAAAACCCCCAAATTCTCAAACCCTCACCGACCACCTACCCTTTACCGGCGTTATCCTCACTACCCTAGATCTCACGATAACCCCCTCATTACCCCTGCCTCCGCCTCTCCCTTCTTCGGATCCACCCCCAAACTCCGCCTCTCTCCTTCCCCCAAGTTCAATCTCCACCGTCGATCTGCCTCCGGCGCCTCCGTCTCCCAAGTCGTCAAGGAAAAGAAACCCAATTCCACCCGCAGTCTGGTGACCCTTTTTTCTCTCTGTTTACAACCCAACTATGTTTTTGGTTTCATTACAAATCTAAGATTTTTATTTTTATTTTTATTTTTCTCATTGCTCTGTTTCAGTTAATCACGAAAGAGGAAGGATTGGAATTGTACGAAGACATGGTATTGGGACGAGCATTTGAAGACATGTGTGCTCAGATGTACTACAGGGGCAAAATGTTTGGCTTCGTTCATCTCTACAACGGCCAAGAAGCTGTTTCTACTGGTTTCATTAAACTCTTGAAGCAACAGGATTCTGTCGTCAGCACCTACCGCGATCACGTGCACGCCTTGAGCAAAGGCGTCCCCGCAC
Organism: Hibiscus trionum; assembly: GCA_030270665.1. Classification (NCBI taxonomy): domain Eukaryota; kingdom Viridiplantae; phylum Streptophyta; class Magnoliopsida; order Malvales; family Malvaceae; genus Hibiscus; species Hibiscus trionum. The sequence continues at coordinate 20,426,957 of BSYR01000019.1, read as the reverse complement.
GCGCCGTCATGAGCGAACTCTTCGGTAAGACCACCGGCTGCTGCCGCGGCCAAGGTGGGTCGATGCATATGTTTTCACTGTAACCGGAAAACCACTTCAAAACACTAACAATGGTTATTTAGGTTTTTATTTATTTTTTTAAACGTGATTAAAAATAATTTATATTTAATTTTTAATTATGACGTGAAATATAGTTTTATTATTTTTTATATATGACGTGAAAAACTAGGTGGGGATGTGGCATACCCAGTCAGATTTCCGTTAGGGGTTAACGGGGTTTAACGCCCCAGTTACCATTTTGTTTTAAAATCTAAAGTTTAATTGCTACTTCGTGATTTTTGAAAGGTTGGTTACCATTTTGTTTTTTGCATCAAAGTTCAGTGACCGTCTGTGTACTTTACCTAACAATTAAAAGGAGCCGAATTAGCCGATAGGGGCGCGGCGGGGTAGTGGCCAGTAGACGAGCGGCACCTGCTGCAGTGCTCACTGCTGAGTGCGCATGTTCGGAGCTCTGCCTATATATATATATTACTTGTATACTCAGTTACTCACTGCAATATACAATAGAGCTGAGCCTGAGACTACTTCAAAGTACACTTTTGAGGGAATCTAAAACTATGGGAGTAGAAACCTTGGTTAAGAACGGGGAGGCCAAGGCTCCCCTTATACTTGGACTACAACCAGCTGCCCTCATTGACCATGTGGCTCGTGTCGATTGGTCCTTGCTCCATCAAATTCCCGGCGAAAGTGGTGGCTCTATTCCGGTTTTTCACTTTTTTCTCTTTAACTACCCTTTTTTATTTACTTCTTATCTTTTCTTCTTCTTCTGTGCCTTTTTTCTAGTCTATTATACTTGCTGGTTTCTGGGTTTATGATGCTTTGTTTTATGACGGTTTTAGGCTTGTCAGATTCTTCAGTTTTTATTACTTGTTATCGTGTTTGAGAGTAATGGGCCAGATTCTTTTTAATATGTTTTCTTGTTTGACGAGCACGAGAGTTTCAGACATATGATGGGTAAAAATCTCCTGCCCCTAATCATGTCTTCTTTTATGTCCCTGCCTAAAAATACTTAAAAATTAAATTTTTGCCCATAACCCTAATTTTCATATCTTAAATCTCAAACCCTAAACCCTAAAAAATACACTTTACCCCTAATTCCCTACACCCTAACCTTAAGCCCCAACCTTAAACCCCAAGCCCTAAACCCTAAACCTACTATTTTAAAGTAGGGGCATACTTTGGGGGCAGATGATTTCCATCCACATATGATGGGAACGAGGTTCTTTGGTTGCTTGATGGCAATGGATTTGCTCTATTGTGCAGGTAGAAATCAAGGAGCTTGAGCATATATTAAGCGAGCTGAAAAGGCACAGCCTTGCTTCAATCGATGAGCCATCTCCTATGAAGACTATGGCCGGGGGAAGCGTTGCAAATACTATTCGTGGACTTCGCTCTGGCTTCGGGGTTAACGGTGGAATGATTGGGGCCTATGGGGATGATGAGCAAGGTCAATTGTTTGTAAGTAACATGAACATCAGTGGAGTTAATATTTCGAGACTTCGAAACAAGCATGGACCGACAGCTCAGGTGATCTTCACGTACAATTTCTATGAATTTTAACTCTGCTTTTAATTTAAGTGCTGATAGGTTCCTAGTGAATATGACATTATGCAGTGTGTTTGCCTTGTTGATGCATACGGCAATAGAACGATGCGCCCTTGCCTATCGACCGCGGTAAAAGTTCAGGTGAATTTTACAACCCCCCCTAAACCTCTTCTTCATTGATTTAAAGGAATTATGCCGGCTCCCTGCTAAATACAAACTTACAATGGATTTTATGCCCCATTGCTTTTCAGGGGGATGAATTGACCAAAGATGACTTCAGTGGTTCTAAGGTGACCGAGGAGCCTTGTTCTCTTGGATTCTCTTTTGCTCATTGTTTTCTAATGAGCTATGCAGAATGTGCACTTTTTTTGTACCACATCACATCATTTAGTTCTTGGCAGCTGGTTTTGTTGCAGAGAATTCGACTTAATGGTGCATCTTTCATTGCAGTGGTTGGTGATGAGATATGGGATATTCAATTTGGAAGTTATTCAAGCAGCTATAAGAATTGCCAAACAAGAGGGTCTTTGTGTCTCCTTGGATTTGGCCAGTTTTGAGGCAATTTTAATAACTTCATGCTTTGCCCAAAGGCTGAATGAAATTTTATTCACCGAGTTGCTATGAATTATGATACTATACTGTCCTCATTTCTCCATTATTGTGCCTTTTAGGTTTTAACATTAACATTTTCTGGTTGAAACATGTTATCTCATAAAGTCTGCAACTTTGCTCAGATGGTTCGGAATTTTAGAGAACCTCTTCTAAGTTTACTGGAGTCTGGGGATATTGACATCTGCTTTGCCAATGAGGATGAAGCCACAGAATTGCTAAGGTGGCTTTTACTGTCCATCTTCCTGAACTGTTCGGATTTCAGAAATTGCAGTTGTTAGTTTGTAGTTACGAATATATATATCTTTTCGGTTTTACTTCTTTAGGGGTGAAGAAAATGCTGATCCTGAAGCTGCACTGGGATATCTGTCCAAATATTGCCGATGGGCTGTGGTTACATTAGGGGCCAACGGATGCATTGCTAAACATGGACAAGAGGTTGTCCACTCACAACCTTGTAAATTAACCGATGTTTTTCACACTTTCCAGGCGAACTAAAGTTTCCTTCTATGACAGATTGTCCGAGTTCCGGCTATAGGGGAGGCAAAAGCAGTTGATGCCACAGGAGCCGGGGACCTCTTCGCTAGTGGTTTCTTATATGGATTGATCAAGGGATTATCTCTCGAGGAATGTTGCAAAGTGGGCTCATGTAGTGGCGGCGCAGTGACCCGTTCACTTGGGGGTGAGGTAACACCGGAAAATTGGCAATGGATGTACAAGCAGATGCAGATCAAGGGTCTCCTACTTCCTGATATCCAGAGTTGATGTCTCAATAGCAGAAAAAACATTGGTTTTTACTTATATTGCTATGGATTTTTAATAATTGTTTTTTCCTGAAGAAAACGGCACCCTAAGCAATGTTGAATCATCACTGAATTATTCCATAGAACCTTCTTTAAAAGCTCCCCGGCAGAGATTGAAGCAAATTTAAAAGTTCCAGTATCATTAAGACTAAATTCAAATGTAGATTTTCAGGTCAGGCCTCTAGCATTTGCATGTTTGCACCAAGGGTAAAAGATAATAATAAAAAAGAAAAGAAAAAGGAAATATCCAACACAATAATGTTTACAACTGTTGATGTTGATGAGACCATGGTTCCAGCATCCTCAACTTTCCATTGGGGCCACGCCTTCATCGGTAGAACCACCTTGATCAGCAGCAGCACCCTCCGCTGCTGCCTCCTGACCTATGGCAGCATCAGGACCTTCTTGCTCTGCTACAATCTCGAAGGTATCAATGATTTGTTGAACGGTTCCCTGATCCAAAATATGGAATGGTTCTCCGACCCCTACCACAGCAATTGTACATATTGAGCTTTTTAGAGTTTCTCCTTGCAGGGTCTCTCTTATTGCCATAATAGCATCTTTGACCAGATCATCCCTCGAGGAGTCTGTGAAGTTCTCAAACCTACGTTCCAAGTATGTCTTTGCCGCTTGTGACCGTGATCCAATGGCAAAAGCCTGGTATTCAAAATAATTTCCACTTGGACAGTTGTAGTAAAGATGAGCCCCAGATTCATCCAAGCCAGCCACCAACAGGCCAACACCATAAGGACGTTTCCAAGAGCGTTGGGTACAGACCTGCCACAAAAACAAGATCATTTTCCTTTTCATAATTGCACAAACAAATAAAATTATCATGCTTCTTTTGGAATACAAATGTTTTAACTTTCAAGATATCTATTAGGTTTGATGCTCCACTAGAATTGCTAGCTTTTACCGCCAAGTCATCAACTATGTTTCATTTAATTGGAATTAAAAAATAAAACACCACAAGATAAAAACGAAAACGCAGAAGATTACAAAGAGAAGATTTATCAACAATCATGTTTAATACCAAGATGACATACAAATAACATTTAACTTTCTCATATGTAACTGAATTAAGAACATGCCCTTAATACCTTTGAGAAATAATACAAAATTTCAGCAGTGAATTGAATGGGTTAGCACAGAACAGTAAGGCTTCCACACGATTGACATCATTTAATGCAGCACCACTAACAACTTCAACCTTTACATCAACAAATATATGGGTTACATATCAAGTAATCGTTGTGGTTGGAAAAATGCTACTCGATCATACAATTAACAGCAGCAAAACTAAAACTGAGCACCGTATGCCAAGCTCTTGGAGTTTGGGGCTGAAACCATTAGCTCATTCCAACCTAAATATAGCTTCTATTCTTATATCCTCTCAAGCATTTATCTAATAGAAGTGTAAGATAGGTATCAAAACAGTTATTGGAATACACACCGTCAACAACCTTTTCAAATTATCTTTTTTTTCACACATTATCCGAATATCCGTTGCCTGCATTCTTCCGTGGAGATTGATCGCAAACAGAAAGAAAATATGAGACTGCGGACCTAGTCACTTGATGCCAAGTACTTTCGAAACAAACTCTTAGCCTCAGCTACCAAGTAGAGCTCACTAACATATATATAATCATATATAAACCATCAGATGGAACATGGAAACAACCTCAATTGTAGTCCTTTTTTTTTCATATCATATTAGTCCTCATTATCAATTTAAATTTTCTTCTATTACAGATAGGTCGGTGGGATTGGTTCACCAATTATGTAAGCAGTGAGGTTTATTTATAGTTTCCAGATTACTTGATCTATCAATGTTTCCTACAATATGGCCTTATATTTGAACTAATTCTCATTGAGAACAGTATTCAGATTAAGTCAATAACAAATTTTGCAGTTTTATTTATTTAAAGCATTACTTGAAACCCTCATACTTGTCAATACTTCAGCAAAGATCCATTTAAGGTTTAATTCCTTAAAATAGTTTCCCATTTCTAACAAAAAACCCAGAAAATCAGCATCATTGATCGGTTTGAGTGCACTGGAAATAATTGTTGAAAGATTGAAGATTTTAGGAATTGAAAAAGACCTGTGCTTTATCGGCGAGCTGGACGACGAGTCTCCCAACAGGAAGCGGCGACTCGTAAGTGAAGCTGTAATTGATACATTCGTTTCGCATATACCGAGAGAGCACGCGACCGTCGGCGGTGAGACCGGCGATGGCGACGCCAATGTGGTCGTCGACTTTGAAGATCTTCTTCTGGTGAGAAGACAACTCGGAATTAGCCTTATTAACGCAACCCAATACCACATGGGTCTTGGATCGGAGGCCGATCGCCGCCGAACCTTGCTTCACGGCCTCCATCGCGTACTCCACTTGGAACAATCGCCCAGCTGGGCTCCATGTGGTGACGTCTGTATCGTACTGGTTCCTGAACATTTTCCGTACGACACCGATTCAAATTTCTAGCTTTCTTCCGCTGAAAATAAAAATTACTTTTCCCTCACTACGTATCACTGAGGCTATTTTGAGAGGTTTTTCTTCTTTTCTTCTTCGAGGCTGAGAGAGAGAAACTTAAACTAAAACAAAATCGAAATAATCCCTTCAATAAACCTTTACAAATTTGATCCGTATATTCAACTGATCAATAATTATATATGGGTTAAATTTATTTCTACAATGTAAAACGAAATTATTTTTATATTTTTTAGACAGCTAGATAAAAATAATAAATAATAAAAATTATTTTTTAACCCTTAAACTAACCTATGCTTTAAGTTTAACTCTGGAATGTCACAGTCCATACCAAAATTTCCCATGAAAAATATTTAAAGATTACAAGACCAAATTAAATAGTAATTATAAACTATAAATAGGTAAATTACCGTAATTGGTTTATCAGAATTAAGTTACAAAATAATGTCACATTGAGCAATTAAATAAAATATGCAGTAATAAAATATAGGCTAATGTCACCGTAATAATGACAGTCTGAAAGATAGAAACATTACAACAAAAGATGTGTACTGAATGTGTTAATCCTCCAAGTGTTAAGTCCAGAAAACCAATCCAAAGTACCTGAAAGGGAAATATTTGGGGGTATGAGCTCAGTGTGTTTCCATAAGTACAAATAAAACATTTTAAATAATTCGGACATGTATAAATCATTTTAGTAAAGCATGTTTCAAGGGCAATCAAAGTTTTATTTATACTTCACTAACATTCATTTGTACACCGATATGCAGTTCCCCAAAACCACATTCATAAGGACTTACCCTAAGCTCAATTGGCGTAAGAGCCAACATAAGGGGTTGCCTTAGGTCAATAAGGAATTACCAGAGCCGAAGCGTCGTGTTGAGATATAGATTTTGATATAATAAATTGAAAAATGTTTTGGACTAAATTGAAAAGATTTTAAAACATGCCTTAAGTCAAAACAACTTGAAAATAAGTTTGAAAAGATTTCGAAAGGTTTTAAAATGTTTTAAAGTAGCCAAAACCAGAATTCCAGCTTGTTCGTACCGAAACGGTATACCCCGTTTCGATACACTTTAAGGGTTTCAGTTACTAGAATTGAAAATGCCAAAATTCGTACCGAAACAGAGCTTGTCTGTTTCGATACGGAAAAGGTTGTTTCGATACGCTCCTATGCGTTTCGATACGCCCTGCATTTAATGCCCAACGACTTTATAAAAAAACCCAACGACTATTTTCCCAACTGTCTCTTAAAGTGCAGACCGTACCGATACAGACAATCACGTTTCGGTACACTATAAGGTGTTTCGATACACCTCAATGTGTTTCGATACGCAGAACTGGACCAGACCTCCAATGGTTATTTCTAATGAAGGTTGTACCGATGCGGTTACACGCGTATCGATACGGACACCTTTAGAACTGCATTTATGGTGGGAAATAAAGGCTCCAATGGCTCCAATTCAATACCAACGGTCCTCAAGGGCTACAAACTCAACTGGGAGTATAAAAGGGACCTCCAAGCATCCATGGAAGAATAATGATTCAATTGTCAACAATTATATGATGAGAAATTGTGTCTTAGGGCTTTACTTGTTCATCCTTTGTATAGACAACACTTGTGAGCCAAAATTGTGATATTTGCTCAAGTGTTTAGGTTTGGGTGAGAGCTTAAAGAGTGCAAACAAATACCTTGTGAGAGAAATTTTAGTTTGCTTATTTTTCTTTCTCTTGTAAATAGTGTTTGGTTAATATTTGGGTAGAAAGATTAACCGTTTGTAAGAATTTCCTCCTAATCTTAGAAAAGGGGACGAATCAATTAGTGAATTGGTTGGAAAATCCTTAGTGGGAGCTAAGGTAGTTGATTTAGGTGCTTGTTCGAAGCCCGAACCACTATAAATTTATCGTGTTATTCAATTTTCGGCTTCCATAATCAATCACCCAAAATTTCAACTTCTTCACCACTTGGAAAGCATCGGTTGAAGGTGATCATCGAGCCTAACAATTGATATCAAAACGAGGCTCAATCGAAGGGGATTAACATCATATTGAGGTGATCCAACTAGCTCGATCAACAAAACAATCAACCAGTGAAATGACGTAATCCATCGACAAACCACCTTTCTTTGACGGGACCAACTATATCTATTGGAAGACAAGAATGATGTTCTTCATCAAGGCCAAATATTACAAGCTTTGGGACATAGTTGAGGATGGTCCGTTCGTGCCACAATGAAGCAAGGTGGAATGGAGTGCGAATGATCGCAAGAAGATGAAGCTAAATTATAAGGCATTGCACATTCTTTTTTGTGCATTTAGCCCCAACATCTATGAGAAGATGTCTTCTTGTGAAGATACCAAGGAGGTATGAGATAAGCTTGAAGTCACATACGAAGGAACAACCGAAGTAAAAGAGACCAAGATCGGTCTTCTCAACCTTAAGCATGAGAACTTTAAGATGAAACCGGATGAAGACATCACGTAGATGTTCAATAGATTCTCCACCATCACAAATGAACTCAAAGGCTATGGAGAAATTATTCTGAAAGATAAGCTTGTCTGAAAGCTTCTCTATTCTCTTCCCGAGTCCTGGACTCAAAGAAGACTGCCATTATCGAAGTCAAAAATCTCAAGACTTTAAAGCTAGATGAACTCTTGGGGTCTCTTCTCACTCATGAAATCATGAAGAAAGGAAATGCAGAGGAGATAAAGAAGATGGGGAAGAAGAAAATCATGGAGCTAGGCATTAACACGAATGTCGTTGCTCTCAATTCCTCCACATGCCCACATGTAGATTCAAGTGAGGAGGAAAGTGAAGATTAGATGAGGGAATTGTCGGGTACCCGGTTCATCCGGGTACCTCAAATATCGGCCCGTGTCCCGGCCCATCTTATCCGGGCACCCGAGTCTCGGGTACCCGACACACCCAAGTAACCCGTCAGGGTTTTTTTTAATATATACCTAAAAAAGAAATGTTCGAATTATATAATCCCAACATAGAGTTTAATATTCGAATTATCAAACCCAAACAACATTAAAGTCAATATGTAACCCCCTCGTCCCGGTCCGGGCGACTGACCGGTCCGAGTGGGTCACACGGGGATAACCGAGGCGAAACCCGTTAAGGCTCCACTTCGGTTAACAACCCGAGAAAACTTTTTCATTTATTATCTTGTCTAGATGGATTTAATTAGACATATGTGAGAAGCGACAGCGGAAAACAAGACTCACAAGAAAGCTAACATCGAACAGGGCCTAATGCCCAACACTTGAGAACCTTTAGAGATGTCAAAAGCCCACTTTTCAGGCTTGTGTTTCGTGTTTCGAAACACGGGTCCAGCTTAAAAAGCCAACCACTCGTACCGAAACACATCCACCTCGTTTCAGAATAGGTGTCCATTTCGCCTAGACATTCTGAAACACGTTCCGAAACAGGCAATCACAGTAGCCAAAGCGTTTTGAGACTCGTATCAGAACAGGTGTTCACAGTGGCCAAACCGTACCGAAACGCGTTCCGATACGGGTGTCCCTGGAACCACACATGTTCCGAAATAGCTTCCCTCATTCTGAAACGCCTGCAACCAGCGAGTTCCCAAAACCAGATTTAAACATCTCTAAACGATCCCAATTGACCCCAAAGACTTCAAGGAGCAAGACACAACATAAGCACACAACTCTAGAGGCATGCACCCTACTTCAAACACGTTCATCACACCACATACATGAGAAGGGCATACATTTAGAAAGGATCATGCATTCATCAAAAGAGGCATACATTGCATATTAAGGTTTCAAGCCTTAGCACAAAACATACACTTAAGCATTCATGATAGGGGCACAAGGTCAACATACAAGACATAGGCAAGCCATAAACAAAACGTCAACATATCAAAGGAGTCTAAACAAGCTCCTAACACAAAACAAAAACACATATCCCATTGTTTATCTATTACATCTCATAACTTAAAAGTTCATACTTGAGGATGGCAAAAGCACAAATAACACACTTGGAGGCCTTCTCTTTGCACAAGCAACCCACGAACTAAGGATCTGCATTGTCGAACAAAAGAGAGCGTAAGCATAAAGCTTAGTGAGGGTAAGCTCATAAAACAAACCTCGACAATGCAGGGTCCAAGCACGAGCAATACAACCAAGGAAGAATACATGTTTTCTTACCTTTGAAACCACATGAGTCAAATATATATATAATGCATGAACATAATATCAACAACATGCCCTGCTTAACATGTCCATAAACACAACCATATGGAAACACATTTAACAATCCGTATTGTCACCTAGCTATGACCTGAATACGCGGATAACAACCGTTGGAACTCACATCCAACGACACAACCATTACCTTACGGTAGGATTACACTCATCAACGTTCACGCGGAGGAGATTCCACTTATCCTCACGCCCCGTCGATGGGATTCCACTCATCACCGACTAACATATAAAAGAAGATTTCCGGGCATACCCGTACTCCATCTTGATGACTACCATCACCAAGACCACGCGCGCATTTCGACTCTCGTGTGCACACTAACATCCTAATGATCGATCATTTGTACCCAAGCATACTACTGCCAATACTAACTCATTTTACAATCTTTCATAACACAAAGTTCTTACCATTTCCCGTGCCTAGCACGTAGCCACCATGATTTACAATCATGTACTCACATTACATCAACCACATGCATATCACAATGCATAAACAACTCACCATGCCTCAATAACACACATAGCCACAATGTGCATAGCAACATTAATCACAAATAACATACGAGGCATAAACACAACATTCAAAGTTCATCCAAAGGTCTCTAACTAAAGCTTGAGATTAGACTACCAATCTAATCTCAACTCTAGGTGGGTTTAGCAAGCTCGACCTAGGTCCGCATGCTCGAACCAACGTTTGAAAACCAATTTAAAAACATAGAACCACTCACCAGACTTTCCAAACACAAGCAAACCACCAATCAAGCTCCCAACGGTTCCGGATTCGAATGCGGGGCTTCACCAACAAAGTTCCTTGATTCTAAGCAATCCAACACAATCAAAACAATCACATTTCAGTCCACAATTTAACTGAGCAACCCGGAACGCAATTCAAGCTAATACTCGACCCAAAACACTCTCAAAACACCATTTTCGAGCAGCCCTTAAACTCAGCAAAGAACCAATGTTTCCAACACTTTTAACGCACCTAATAGCTTCCAAAATAACCCCTAACCATCATACAACCATCAGCCAACAATTCTCACACTAAAGCAGCCCCAAAACTCAACTTTAAACCTCTCTAAAACCCCCTAACAAACCCAAATCCGTGAATCATTTTAAAACCTTGTAAAAATTAGGTATGTTGGACCTTTTGGGTTGCTAATAACATAAATAATGATAAGGAATCAAAATCTTTAACAATGGGCAATAAAGTTTGGATTTTTAACTTAGAACTTGAAAAACTTAAAACTCAAAACAATGGGTGAAAATGAAAACTAAAGGTATAAACATGAAGAGGACAATAAAGACAACTCAAAAACATATTTACCTTTCAAAAATCTTCAAAGATGAAGAAGAATGGTGATGGAATAGTAACCTTGAGGGGAAGGGAAAAAATGTCGTGGAAATTTTTGAAGGAGGGGGAAGAAGATGAGCAAAAGCTATATTTTATTGTTTTGTTTTAATTTAAAAGCCAAAGACCTTTTTACCCTTAATGAAATGGGATATTCACAATAGTATGTAATCCATGGCTATTTGGGCTTGATTTTTGAAATATGTCCAACACAACTAATTTGAAAACAAAACCTGGAACATTATTTTAATTATTTAATTCACCCGACCCCGAACTCGAGTGTTACACAATAATCCTAAAAACACAAACAACATTAAAATCTATAATCCTAAACAAGTTTTCAAACACACAAATCTAAGTTTTTAACTTAAACGTTTAAAGTTTAAACACAATAACATGATATCAAATTCAAAGCTTCTTGGATCCTTCGAAATGCTTTCCAAGCTCCTGTAAAATAGCACAAAAGAATGAATTTTCACAAAAAATACGTAAAAGAAAAATAATATATATTCAAATAGTTGAGATCGAAATTCAACATGTTGCCAACATCATATCAAGTCTATTATATCACATAATTTAACTCTAACAGTTGATTCCTAATTAATAGCTTTCAGCCCCAATTCAAAAAAATCTATTATCTTAATTTATAATATTCAACCAATTTATCCAGCACCTTGTGACAACCACTTAAACATTTCCTTTGTAAATCAACCACATTCGATTTAATTGTCTATTCCTACAAAACATCAGCCCAATCCTATCCGAACGTTATTTTATACACAAAGAAAATTCGAACCTAATCACAAAATGTACTCATAGAAGGCTAACTTTAAGCATAAATATTTCAATAACATCGATCTAACAAAGCATTGAGACTTTCATGGATTAGCATCTCTTACTCATATATATATATATATATATATATATATATATATATACCATATACAATTGAATTTGACTAATATTTGTTATCTCGGGTATTCAAATAATATAAGCATGTTTATTCTTGTCAAAACTCAAAAGAGTTCAAACAATATACTATAGAATTTATTGCTTACCAAAGTCTAGGACACTTCGAGTGTGGTCTCTGAAACTTCAGTTATCTCATCAATGACCATTGTTGGTTGCTCCAATGTCAAATATTTCATCTCTGCATAACAAATTTCATGTATACAGTGTCAATGTATCATGTGTTTTTTCAAACATAAATATTTAAATATCTAAACTTGAAATCGAAAACTAACATTTTTCTATATTCTCCAATGGTAGCAAGTTCTCCTCTATTACAATAGGGTCATGAGATGAACGAATCTAATCTTGAGTGCAAATAAGCGCTTCCACCAATCTAGGAGTCAAAGACATGCAGAATGAATCAAGAACACGTCCTCCTATGCTAAAAGCAGACTCCGAAACAACGGTAGAAACTGGAATTGCAAGAACATCACGTGCCAAGCTCATAAGAATTGGATAATTGTTTGTTTGCATAGACCACCAAACCAAGATATCAAAATCATTACTCTCACGACCACATTTATCCCCCAAATATCTGTCTAGATCAGTCATTGTTTCAAAAGTATCAGCAGATTCAACCTCGGTCACATAGTCCTTTCTCAAATTTGTTCATTTTAACTTCTTTATTCCTCCCTCACCATCTTGACCACTAGAAGTAGGATTTACAGAGCAAGGTGTCTTTTGTGTTGACAAAGGTTGCATAGAAGCATAAAAATCAAACAACAATGTCAAAACATCTTTAATCCGTTGACATAAGACATAAGAATTGCTAGGATCGTAAGAACGACGTACGATCCACTCAACATATCTTAACTTATGCCTAGGGTTAAGAACTAAAGCAATGAACACCAACACATTCAAATTGTTAACATTCGCCCAATATTTATCAAACTTCAACTTCATTTGGCGTGCCATGCTCCTAAGCCCATCACTCGATTGCAAGTCATCAACATAACGATTAATTGTATACCTAATATCATATATTTGTTCCACAAAGGTATTATCAGTCACATACCTTGATCTAGAGAAGCTCAATGTAGTCTCATAAAATATCTCAAGAAAAGGCAAGAATGAAAAAATTTTATCCCAATCTTCATCATCAGGAGCACCACCAACCTTTCTAAGCTCCTTTGTGTAAGGAGTGTACTTAGTTTTCAAATTTCTAAATGTTTTCTTAAACACTAAAGCACTTTTGGGCATGAAATAGGTGAAATTCCACCTTGTTTCAGCATCCAAACAAACAAGAGCTTTGCTATCTATATTCTCCTCTTTAACACAAGATTAGAACTTTTGAAGTCTTGCAAGAGAGGATTTCACGTACTTCACAACAGCACTAACGCTCGTAACAGAAACATCAACATCTTTCAGCCCATCTTTAACAACCAAATTCAGAATATGTGCAACACATCTCATATACAAAAAATTCACCATTCAACACACTTCCATCCCACAAGTTCAGAATCTGCTTTAAATACTTGATTGCTAGATCATTAGAACTAGCATTATGAACTGTCACCGTTAAGATCTTCTTAAGATCCAACTCTTGTAAGCACTTTTCAACTGCCCTACCAATAAGCTCTCCAAAATGACCGACAATTGGGCAAAAGTTGATAATCTTCGTATGCAACTTCCAAGCATCATCTATAAAGTGGGCAGTAAGGCACATATACGACAAGCAATCTCTTCAACGTTTTTCTTTTTTCAATAAAAAGAGCATAGCAATCTCTTGTAATAGTACCACGTGAAGGAAGAACAAAGTCGAGAATAACAACTTTACAAAACATACGAAATCCTTCACGTTCATCAAGACTAAATGGAAACTCATCCATAACCACCATTTTAGCGAGTGCTTTTCTAATCTGCTCTTAATCAAAAATGCCAAAGTTTAGGAACACTAATTGTTTCTACCGTCTCATCTGTGTTGCACTTTGTCTTGGACTCAAAATCAAAGATTGTTTGTTTTTTTGTCCAAGTTAAAATGAGCTTTCTTGCACCGATTCGTGTGACACTTCATGGCATTGGTTCCATTGGCAGTTGAACAAGATACTTTTGTAGCGCAATAAATGCATTCAGCCCGGTCTTCATCACCAACAATTTCTTTAAGATGATCCCAAGTAGTAGAAATTTTTTTTTCCTTTTACCTCTTTTAGTTGGTGAAGCTTCACCATGCTTATTTCTCTTTCTTTTCTTGGTTTCAGTTCTACTTGTTGGAGTCTCCTCATTCTTTTCATGTTCTTTAGGTGACTCAGTTGAGGAAGATAAAGTCACATCAACATTTTCTCCAGTCATCAACATATCTGAAAATGAGAAGATGAAATTATAAATTTGTAAGTAACACAAAAGTGAAACAACAGAACACAAGTTTGCCAAAATAGTCCCAAATTTTACCAATTCGATTGACATTTTATTTTAACAACTTTGTTTTAGAATTATAAATCAGCCCAATACGACTCATATTCAAGAAAAGACTCCATGGATTAGGCATGAATATGCCATGCTTCATGAATCATGATGCCAAGGTGAAAAACATAACTTCCTTTACTTCGTGTAAAACTAAAGTCTTAGTGTTAATCAAACATAATTCAATAAAGTTGTAATAAACTATACAAACATAAAGTGACTAATGAAAAGGGAAATCACATTGCCTAAATGTTGTTGTAAAACTAAAGTCTTAGTGTTAAACTGTTAATCAAACATAATTCTTCAATTAAAAATTATAAAACTAAAATAGCCCAAGTTTTAAGTTATAAATTTTTAATTAAAAATTATAAAACTAAAATAGCCCAAGTTTTAAGTTATAAATTAACCTTTCACTTAAGCTTACAAAGCAGCCCCTAAATTTTACAAAATAACTCTTCAATTCAAAATTATAAAACTGCACTTTAGAGTTACAAAACAGTCCCAAAATTGTTACAAACAGCCTTTAACATTATTTCTTATTCACAGAACATTCTATACATACTTACATATACCATAACAGCCCCAAACACATTTATCATCATTCAAAACAGTCCTAAAATACATTACAAGCAGACCCCTGTTTTTAAGTACTTAGAACAGTTCACACACTTTTATAAATACTCAAATTAGTCTCATTTAAAAGTGTTCTCATACATACATGTATCTAGGTAGTCTTTTATACCTTTATAACCATTCCTAAACATTCTATCTTTCATGCATAATCACATATACATAGAACAAAGCATTTTTAACACTTACTTATAAATTTATTTACCCAAAGCAGTCTTTATTATTGCAAAACAGTTTCCTTTGTCTTTGGATCACCAAATCAGCCCTTATGCATGTTACTATACTTTAAGAACAGATTCCTTACACTTGTATACACATTTTATACTTCAAAACTGTCCTTAAACATTTAGAGTAGTTTCATACATTTATATACATATTAATACACATCATATTCATATATCAAATTAAGCTTATCAAGGTAACCATGGTTTCTGGTGTAACACTTTGTCATTAATATATCATAAATTTTGATTTCATCCTTTCAATCAAACTTTATTTTTAACCTATAAATCAAACTGTTTCAACGAGCTCCCAATCTGTTTTTAGTCAAATACCAAACTGCACAACGTTTAGACTAAACTATTCTACATTTTCAATTTAATTCAAAACATCATGCTTACATATCTTTTTAAAGTATTCATTACAAATTTATTTCACAGCATGTATGCAAAACTATTTTATAGCATTCAAACAATATTTCTTAAACTGCATTTATGCATTGTATTCCTACAAACTGCATTCATTACAAACTGCACACATGCATCTAATTCAAAAGTGTACTTTCATGTAGACCAAACTGCATTATTAAGCATTCAGACAACTTGTATTTCATTAACCAAAACGGTAATTAAGCATTTCAAATTTGTTTTCTGCATTTCTGCAATTGTTTTCTGCATACTTTCATTAATCAAACTGCATTTACAAAACATTCAAAACCGTTATTATTCATTTCAAAGCATCCATTATAAATTCTTATATTCTCACTTATTATCTTTTAATAAAAAAATACTGTAACACCCTAAACTATGGCCTAGAAGTAGGTAGGTATTTCAAATGTAATTCAATTAGGCAACTAAAAAATAGGGACGAATTTCTTAAGCTTGACAGTTTTACATCCTACTTGGAAATCATATTGCCTAAAAGATGAACAAGGTTAACACTTAACAATTTAACACTAAGATTTGGCGTCTGAATCAATCTAAATTACTCAACCTAAATTAATCAATCTAAATTACTCAATTTGAATCATTGAGGATAAAAAAATCAAGAAAAGCAGGTGGTGTCTCACTGTCTCGACCTTCTGTAGGCTTCTGCAAACGACGGACCGGCGGCGGGTGAATGACGGACCGGGGAGTCTGGAACTTTCGACCGGCGGTAGGCTTCTGTAAACGACAGACCTTCTGCTCGACTGGAAGTCTGGAAATTTCTAACGGCGAGGGCAAACGACGGACTAAGGAGTGGGGACTGGTGGAGCCGGCGAAGACGAGGGGGAGATGGAGCCGTGGAGGACCGTTACAACAGGTGGTGCTACTGCCTAGATTAGGGATTTCGAATTGAAATTTGGGGGAAACTGAATAGGTCGGGAATCGGGATGGGTAATTGGATTATTTGGATATCACCCATTTATTTTTTAATTAAAAACAATAAAATATAATATATATTATAATTATAATTAAAATATAATATATATATATATAATCAGGTCGACGAGTACCTGACTGGGACCGATTTTTCAGCCCAGGCCCGACTCGAGTACTCGGGATAAATACCGGGCTAGGTACCCAACTCGAAAAAAAATTCGGGGTATTACCCGGCTAATTTGATTCGGGTCATTGGGTATTTGGGCCGGGTCAATCGGGTCGGGTAATTTTGTCCACCCCTAGTGAAGACGAAGAGATGACTTATCTCTTCGAAAAGTTTGCATGATTCATGAAAAACAAAATGGAAGAATCCAAGCATGAATTGAGGAAGAAAAAGAGGGCAATCTCTTCAAGCCATAAGAAAAAAAGGATATGTGGCTACTTGGAGTGATGATGACTCACCGACAATGAACAAGCCAACATTTGCCTTATGGGCATCCAAAAAGATTCAAGGGTAACTTTTAATTCATCTACTTCAACTTCTTATTCTTTTGATGAATTACAAGATGCCTATAATGATTTGGTTTTACCCGGCTAATTTAAAAATCACATTTTGAAAAACACGGAAGTGGTTTCAAATTTGAAAATTCAACATGACTTGATTTCTAAAATCAAAATTAAACTTGAAGAAAAACTCAAAGAGTTTGAACAAAAATGTGTTAATTTAAAAAAATTGCATCATAAAGTTCAAGAGGAAAAAGATTTGATTTCCTGTAACCCCCTCGTCCCGGTCTGGACGACTGGCCGGTCCGAGTAGGTTACACGGGGAAAAGCGAAGCGAAACCCGTTAAGGCTCCACTTCGATTAGCAACCCTAGAAAATTTTTCTTTAATTATCTTGTCTAAATGTATCGTTAGGTCCTAAGTGTGAAAACAACAACGGAAAAAGAGGACAATACGATACAGACATAACCTAAGGTAATTTAAATTTACCAAGTGAAATGTTAGTCCATTTTCATGCTTAACGACCCAAACTACACATAAACGATGCATACGAGATTCACAAGAAAGCTTACAACAAACAGAACCTAAGCCCAACAAATCGAGAACCTTTAAAGATGCTAAAAGCCCAAATTACAAGCATGTGTTTCAAAACAGGCTTCCCCGTTTCGATACACGGGCCCCAGTTTTAAAAGTCAGACCAGCCGTACCGATATTGTCCACCTCGTTTCGGTACGGGGGTCCATTTCGCCTAAGCGTTCCGAAACACGTTTCGGAACAGGCCTTCACAGTAGCAAAAATGTTTCGGTACGCGTATCGGAACAGGGGCTCACAGTGTCAAACCGTACCGAAACGCGTTTCGATACGAGCATCCCTGGAACCACACCCGTTTCGAAACCACTTCACTCATTCCGAAATGCCTACAGTCTGTGTGTTCCTAAAATCAGTTTCTGTATCTCCAAAAGTTCCCAACATGCCTCAAACAACAAGAAACAAGATACAATATGCATACACGAATTCTAGAGGCATTTCACCCTACTTCAAGCATGATCAACACTTATCATACATCGAAGACCCAACCATTCGAAAGAACACGTATCCAAGGCCAAACATTTAAAGAAACAAGCATCCACCAATATATTGCATAACAAGGGTCACACGCCCTTGAAACAAAACACTTAAACATTCAAGAAGCAAGGTTACATGCTTTCAAACGACACACAAACATCTCAACAACATGGTGTACAATCCAACAAAAGAGTTAAAGACTATAACAAACATACTCCCAAACCGCAAGAATCATAAAACAACAAACATACACATAACCTAGAGGCATTCCAACCTACCACAAGCATGATCAGCCATAGAGCATACATATGATTCAAGGCAAGCAAAAGACATACATTTAGATCCTTCCAACACATGCCAAAACATCAAACCATCAAACATGATATATATATATATATATATATGAGGCAATAAAGCATGCTTAACAAAACCATTTAGCCAAAAGAAACATACGTTCACTTAAGCAATGCACAATCAAGGTTTACATGCCTTCAACATAAACATACGCATTCATAAAACAAGGCTTACATGTGTTTTCACACAAACACTTAAACATCTCATAAACATGGTTTGCAAATCCATCAACACAAGGTATTAACAACATAAAGCCAACACATAGGAGTCTAGATACACGCTTCTACAACTCGTAGAATTTTCTATTGCTAAACTACTACATTATTTACCAAACTATACTTGAGCAACTACCACACGTTTGGACGCCCTTTCCTTGCACCTTGCTAACTCCACGCTAAAGATTTGCATTGTCGAAAAGGAAAGCGTAAGCATAAAGCTTAGTGAGCGGAGCTCTAAAAGCACAACAACAATGCAATTTTTAAAACATAAATCTTAGTTGAAAAGCAAACCATTTTAAAGAATGATGTAATAAAACACAAACATCAACAATACATGGTATGCACATGCATAACCAATACCCGGTGGGACTACACATCACCGTTCACATCAACTAGTAGTTTTCCGATGGGACTACACATCACCGTACTCTTCTACTAGTTAGTACCGGTAGGACTACACATCACCGTACTCTTAGACTAGTCACTATCGACGGGACTACACATCATCGTAGCAACGACAACCATCACGTGAGGCTCGACACCAACAACGACTACACAACAACATTAAACGGAAGTAAAGTCAATCCACAATTCACACAATATCACAACAATTGTTCATACACCAACAATTAACAAACAAGGTAAAATTAGTAAACTTACACTTGGGTTTAGGTTAGCCCTCAAGGCTCCACCCAAACCCCCGAGAACCCATTTCGAAATCAATCAAGTTTCAAAACATTTCCACTCACCATCCGTACATCAATGCAAACCACAAAGTCATTTCAAGCTTCCGAACTTCTCGAGACTGCGTCCGAACCACCCAAGGCCAAATCTGTTGTTTCTAACCAATAAAAAACAATGTATTCACCTCTTAATCAATCACAAATTTACTATTATACATCAGCTCACAATTCCACAATATTTTCTCAACAATTCAAAGCCGAAATCCTCCCAAATATTCTCATTTTGTAATCCAGCAAAACCCAGCCATTACCCCTCAATTTAAACACTTAAAACACTCCAAAACATGTCCAAAACATCACCCGAAGGTTGTACAACCATCAGCCCTTCATTTCCCCACATAAACACCTTAAAAACTCTTATTTTCCACTTCTAAAAATCACCTACAATAGTGGTTTCCAGAATCCAATCAAACCAGCACTATCACCACTCAAAAATCATCAAATAACATCTAAAAACACATATCCAAGGTCCACATACCTCCAACCCTCTTTTCACCACAAAATCAAGCTAAAAACTCACTTATTTCACTTCTAAAATCTACCCCTAAGACTAGTTTCGGGTATACTATAATTAGACAACCTTTTTAACATGTTATGACTTCAAAATAAACTTTAAAAACACCCCAAAACACTGCCCTAAAAGACCCATATGGGATTTCACCCAAAATCCCCACTTTTCATAAATCTTGAAATTTCAAAGTTGAGAATTAATGGGCTTTGCAAAAACCAACTTTAATTTAAGTTAAATTTAAGTAAAACAAGGAAAAGAAAAGGAGGATTTACCTTCAAAGGTCTTCAATGGAGGAAAGGAGATGAAATGAGAGAATAGAGTTTTTTGGAAGAAGATGAGTGGTTTTGATTTTCAAAACCCTCTTAAAATTTCATTAATGGCACAATCGTAAATAATGAGAATTTTTATAAAAATCAGCTCTTTAATTTAAATTTAACCCGAAACTAATCCTAGATCAACAACGATAACTCCCGGGCCCTAAAACCGGAGTGTTACATTTCCAATAAACTTCAAAAGAAAAACAATTTGGGAAAATCAAATTTTTATGTTAGTTAATCTAGTGCCCCTAGATTTTTGATTGGTAAATGTTTTAGAAGTATTTGGATCCCAAAAGGACCAAGTACTTCAACTAAAAATGATTAAATTGAAAAATGGATTCCAAAGGGGACAAAATTATGTGCTACTAATGTTTATGGATCCAAAGCAATTTGGATACAAAAAATTACATGATTGCCTTGTTTAGGTGTGATGGAGAGTGATCAACAAGTCTAAATTTGAGGGGGAGCTCCATACACACAAGAAGGAGAACACTTGAAGAAGGAAGGCTTCACATCCTCCCTTGAAGTTCAAGTGTTGGTAAATTTCCAGTTGTTTTGTTTCAATAAGATTAATTTTTTATGAAAACTAGATTATCATATTGTTGAATTAACAATATTTGATGCTTTGAGTAAGTGGAAGCCAATTTTAAAACCAAAGCTTTTAATAGAGTCAAAATTTTTAAACCTTTATTGTTATTCTTGAGCTTAAAGTCTTTTAAATTCTTTTTGATATAACAAAAAGAGTGAGAGTTGGTTAAAAAAAATTCAAAATGAATAAGGGGAGCTTTGAAATTCTTTGAAAAAATATAAAAAAAAAATCTCTTATTCAAATTTTTAATCCTAAAGGGGAGAATCCAAAACAATTTTTCAAGTTGGTTTTATTATATCAAAAGGGGGAGATTGTTGGGATATGATATAATAAATTGAAAAATGTTTTGGACTAAATTGAAAAGAATTTAAAACATGTCTTAACTCAAAAACAACTTGAAAATAAGTTTGAAGAGTTTTCAAAAGGTTTTAAAATGCTTTGAAATGTTTTAAAGTAGCCAAAACCAGAATTCTAGCTTGTTCGTACCAAAACGGTATACCCTGTTTCAACACACTTTAAGGGTTTCAATTACTGAAATTGAAACTTCCACAATCCATACTGAAACAGGGCTTGCCAGTTTCGATACGACAAAGGTTGTTTCGATACGCTACTATGCGTTTCGATACGTCCTGCATTTAATGCTCAACGACTTTATGAAAAACCCCCAACGACTATTGTCCCAACTGTCTCTTAAAGTGCAGACCATACCGATACAGACAATCACGTTTTGGTACGCTATAAGGCGTTTCGATACACCTTAATGTGTTTTAATACACAGAACTGGACCAGACCTCCAACGGCTATTTCTAAAGAAGACTGTACCGATACGGTTACACGCGTATCAATACGGACAGCTTCAGAACTGCATTTGTAGTGGGAAATAAAAGCTCCAACGGCTCCAATTCAATCCCAACAGTCTTCAACGGCTACAAACTCAATTGGAAGTATAAAAGGGACCTCCAAGCATCCACGGAAGACTAATGCTTCAATTATCAACAACTATATGATGATAAATTGTGTCTTAGGGCTTTAATTGTTCATATTTTGTATAGACAACACTTGTGAGCCAAAATTGTCATATTTGCTCAAGTGTTTAAGTTTGGGTGAGAGCTTAAAGAGTGCAAACAAATACCTTGTGAGGAATTTTAGTTTGCTTATTTTTCTTTCTCTTGTAAAGAGTGTTTGGTTAATCTTTGGGTAGAAAGATTAACCGTTTGTAAGGGTTTCCTCCTAATCTTAGAAAAGGGGACGAATCAGTTAGTGAATTGGTTGGAAATTCATTAGTGGGAGCTAAGATAGTGGATGTAGGTGCTTGTTCGAAGCCCGAACCACTATAAATTCATCGTGTCATTCAATTTTCAGCTTCCATAATCAATCACCCAAAACTCCAACTTCTCAACCACTTGACAAGCATCGGTTGAAGGTGATCATCGAGCCTAACACGTCGGAACCTACCCAAGGGATGACCTTGGGTCCATAAGGAATTACCAGATGAATCAGGGCTGAACCTACAGAAATTTCATAACATATCCCCAATATTATACACCAGATAAAAATCATTGTTTATATAGCAAACATTAATATCAAAAATCATATGGCAGACATATGTTTTATAACAAAAAATAGTAACCAGAGATCATGCTTTCAAATCAAACATATTGGCCTACTTTCAAGCAGATAAAATATCCATGCATTCAATCAGATAATAATATCATGTTTTCAAAACAAATAAGGTATTCAAATCATATAAAATTATTCATGATTTCAATCAGAGAAAAATATTCATGTGCACATGATTTTTTCAGAAAATATATTTAAAACTGTAATTTAGCACACAAGGAACACACCTAAAAAAACTGGTCGGATAAGCTCTGTATCGATGCTAAATCCTAGATCATAATAAAGCAATGTTACTACAAGAGAATAAATTCTAATTAAATAATTTCACTAAGTTTTCTAAGCCCATACGAGTAACTACGAGTGCGCGTTGGTGAGCGAATTGGGAGGAGCTGGGTTGAGCAGACGAACGGTCAAGTGAATCTCAAGTACCTTTAGACAAATACTAACTCTTATTAGTCCTTTATTCAATTACATTTATTTTGAACAGAATAATTTAATACCTATGCTTGCTTGAGTTCAAGGTCATATTCGGATGCTTTCGGGTTATAATTTCGCGAAACAGACTTCAAAAACGTACCCAAGACGTCAAAAGATCTAAAATATGAGTTTTTAAAAAAGTTGACTTTTTGGTCAAAGTCAACAATCAGAGTCAATTGAGTTGAATCAAACGAGTTGACTCAGCGAGTTGACTCGATGGGTTGACTAGGACGGGTCAAGATATTGAGCCGAATACAACCCGGCCCACTTACCCAAACATAATCTCACGGCGTTTTGCTGAAAATTTACCGACGACCCCAATAACTGAATTTTGGTCGAAAACTTACCAAACTTGCCAAAACGGGGGGAATGCTTAGAATCGATGTAGCTCCGACGAGGCTCTTAATGGCGACGAACGGATGATCGATCTCCAGGGTTTTGTTCGCCCCGACACAGGGAGCTCGAATCCGGCGATCATGTCTCGAACGGGCGATGAGGGTGGCCAAAAATCACAAAAAATAGAACCGACGAGCCAAGGTTTCAAGCAAACCTTCAAGTCATTTTCCACGGTGAACGGCAGCGCTAAACGGCGAGTGGCTGACGACGTTGGGTATAGGGTGGGACGGCGAATACGCCAGTAGTGGCGATGTCAGCTATGGACGGCGAATACGCCAGTAGTGGCGAATTAAATCCAAACTATATCAAATATAAATCAAAGCAAGTTTAAATTAAATAGAGTTTCAAACTTAAAATGGTATGAACCGAAATGACTCGACTTGAATCTAATACAAATGATCTGATTGTCACTTCTACGGCCTTCAATAGTTCGGTACAGCCCCGTTCTTATAATCCAACTTGGTTCACTCAACAAGTAGATGGGACAACGTTTTGGGTCGTGTAGTAAAAAATTAAACCGGCTAACATGCCTATAATATCCGGTTTGCACATTTAGCAAAATGGCTATCAGGCCTGATATTCCTGCAATGGGCTTATTGGATTGATAAGTACTGTATAGTCATTCCAAAATCCTACGAATCCAACAATGCTTGTATTTTTCCGTGTCATAAATTTTAACTATTATTTTTGTGAAAAAAGAGAATTATTATTATGTGTCTAGTTATAAATAATTTATAAATTTAGTTCGAAGAAAAAGAGTACATATGACAATAAGTTTATAAACATCTTATAGGTTTACAATAAGTTTATAAATATCTTACAGGTTTCGAGTTACTTGATAGTAAGGGTTTTCTCTATTTTTTAAAAACCAATTAAATCAATTATGAACATTTTAATTTCTAAGTCATTTATATTATTATTATTATTATTATGTATGTCGCCATCGGAACTACTACAACCGCCACCGTCACGGTCACCTTGAATTGCCCTTCCGTTCCGTAACTTTAATGAAGAGAGTGTAATCGCAAAACAAATATTCGGAACCTATCATTTCAATCTTAGTCTCTGCCATTGATGAAAAAGCAATGGTAATGGCTTTATTTGGATAATATAACACTGGCAATCTGGCATGGGATGCCTACATAGCGTGAAGGTTGGGTTTTGTGCAACATATATACATGGCTTGATCAGCATCTAACGTAGCAAAAGCAAGCAAACCCTAAGGGCTGGGGAAGACAGGCGCCATTTATGGCACCTTCCAATTCCCTGCATCGCCGGTCGCAAAGCAGACTGCTCGTACAATAATCAAGCGATCTCGTACTTCGCCTCGTGCAAAGCTGTGCTTCCGCCATTTGCGTCCCTGTTGATCCACAAAACAGTTAATCACTATTCACTAATCAATCAGATTAAGACCCAAAGATTAGAAGCTCAATAAGGTAATGATCGGTGCTGGGTATGTTATGATTTTGGCCTTTTATTCCACAGATATTTTATACAATCAATCACATCTCGCCTAGCTCGGCAACCACAACTAACGTTATGCAATCGAAAGCACTTCCAATTATCGTAATTTAAACTCCTAAGATGGTGCTTACCGGAGTAAAGCAGGAGCAGGAGGGTGAGGATGAAGGAAAAGCAAAGGAAAGTGTAGTTGGGGAGACCAACAAATAGTTTAGCCATTTCAGTCGGTTTTTCTGATATATGAAAGTGGAAGCAGAGCAATGGAGAGTGGTATTTATGGAGTAGTGAGACTGAGACCGATCAATGTGGATGATGGGTTATTTTTGCTGAGTCTCCACCGATCAGGTTATTATCCTTTAGAAGAAAAAACAAAGAAATGTAGCTGGGCGAGTTCGGCGTCACACAGTGCAAAGCCAAGTTATGCTCGCCAAGTCGCCAGTAGTCGTCAGTCATCAGAACCGCTTGAAATGCTTGTTTTGCGGATGGAATGATAGAAAGAATGGGCTTTGTTGAGCATTAATGACTTAACTCCCCTTGGATGCCAGTTATATGAAAAATTATTAAATATGACTGCTTCACCACTGTTTTACGTGGTTTTAATAAATATGGTTCATCTATCTTATTTTTAAGGTAATTTTTTTCATATTTTTTAAATGTAAATAAAGAATAGATAGTTATTTTGAAATGAATGAATTTTATTAGTTGAGACCACAAATGATCAGATGTGCCGAGTCCATCTAATAGTTTTTACAATTATATGTATAAGAAAATTTTGCCACGCTCGACGAGTATCGATGAGCACCACTAACGACGAACACCGATGGGCACCATTAATTCAAATTATAAAAATTAAAAATCTAAATGACTCACCGTATAATTATAAATTATGTAAAAATTAAAAGATAAATTAATTAAAATATATTATTTTATTTTTAATTTTCTTTTAAACATAGATCAAAATACATATCTACCCCTAAATTACAAAACCCTATTTTTTGTTCATTTGAAATTCAAATCGTCGTCGCTGTTTCAGTGATGAATTTCGTCGCCACCGCTGTATTTGTGTGTGCGCACGCGTATGCGTGACTTAAAATTATTAATAAAAAATATATTTTATTCTTAATATAATTGTAAAAGTTAGCAAAGATAAAGCTTGAAATCACACGGGTTCAAAAACCCTAGAGATGAGTATTAGCCTTCCACCAATTTCCACGGGGATTGCCGGCGTCCAGACGGCGGCGCTTTACAATGATTCGATTGGGCAGCCGCCGGGAGGGGTGGTTGACGTGCCTATTCCGCCGACACTGGAGCGACAGGGTTCTCCTATGGCTATGGAGACTCAACCGGTGCTGAAGAAAGTGCGGGACGACGCTGGTCTGCTTGGGGGAGGTGATGTGGACATGGTTGGCGCTGGGGCTGAGCAGTCAACGATGGACGGGCGAGCGGGTGAGCAGCCGGTGTTGGCTGGGCAAGTGGCTGAGCAGGGCGGGGCTACTTGTGAGAAAAAGTCGTATGCAGCCATGGTGGCGGAGGACTCGGCAAGCGGTGACGGCGCAAGTGCAAGTGACACCGTCGAAGGACTTGAGGTCTCGGACTCAGATTTTGTGGTTGATCGTAGTGGTCTTTTTCCCAGAATATCGTTTTCGGAAAGAATACATGAGCAAATTGATGAAAGCATGAAAACGACCATCATACTTAGACCTTTGGGAAGAGCGATAGGGTTTAAAACCCTAGTTAACCGAGTGCATGCGATATGGAAAACGGAGAAACATTTTCAAGTTATTGACTTGGATAATAATTATTTCCTGGTGAAGTTTGAATCAGTGGAAGATTATACTAAAGTGCTTACGGGTGGTCCGTGGACTTTATTTGGATGTTATTTGACAGTGCAACCATGGTGTCGGAACTTTTCGACTGCGGAGAAACATCCATCTCAAGTTGTCGCGTGGATACGTCTCCCGGGTCTTCCTTACAGGTATTATTCGAAGGTGTTATTCCGGCGTATCGCGAACGTCATTGGTCGTGTTATCAAGATCGATTATAACACGGCGTTGGGTGAGAGGGGTCGTTTTGCGAGACTCGTTGTGGTTGTTGATCTCAACAAGCCTCTATTGTCATGTATTGGGATCGATGGTTTTGTTCAGAAACTGGAGTATGAGGGTCTCAATGTGATTTGCTTCAAGTGTGGCAAATATGGGCATTCAGCGGATTTGTGTGTGAATGAGCTTGGTGGTGGTGAGACGGATACAGTGTTGCGTCCGGTTAATAATGAATCGCAAGTGTCATCCAAGATGGAGCTGTCGAGGGAAGAGTTGTTTGGCCCGTGGATGATAGTGGAAAGGAACCGTCGACGGATATCTCGGGCGAATGGTAATAGAGAAGGTGGAGGTCGGTCGGGTCGAGGCAGATCTCGCTTTGGAGTTTTACAAGACTTGAGTGAAGAGGATGGTACTGTGGCGGAAGGTGAGCTAGCTAACGATACGGGAGGGAATGTGCACCAACGTGGGTTGGATGTGCATGGTATTGCACAACCAGGTGCTAAGGAGAGGACCACGCGTTCTACTATGGGAATTACTGATGGGGCTGCTTCTAAGGGTAATGGACGGGGCTCTACACATGGGAACGTGGCACGCAATTCAAGTTCTAAAGGGCCAAGTAGCGCTGGAGGGGTGAAATCTAAGCTGGGTTAGGTACAGGGTAATATAGGCGGTGGAAATAAAGGCAAAGGGATTGCTTTAGAGGTGGCTCACGTAGGGGTTTCGGATGTGGGACGTGTTGCTGAACATGTTCTTTCGGTTAGCATGGGGGATCATGCAGTGGGTGTCATTCCATCAGTGGTAGGTGCTGACCCACAAGCAACTATGTATACGCTGGGGATTGCGTCGGGTTCTCACAAGGCTCTATCGATAAAAGAGGGGAGGGTGACTTTAAATCTACTTCACGGTTTCGCAATGGTGGAAGTTTGGGTAAAGGCGAAAATAATCTTTCAGTTGTGCAACGGAAAAGTTTAAAAGTTTCAAAAAAATCGGAGTCTCGAGTACCACTGCGGCCAGTGCTAACGAAATGGGTCTCGTCGCTCACTTCGAAACTTGATAATTTGCAGGATACGGGGCAGCCACAAGACACGCTTGCGGATAAGTGTATGCGGGAACAAGTACAGTGTTTAAACAAAGATAAGGAGGATGGTTAGGGAGTGGACGCGGGGAAGGAAAATCTTCCGCCTTCGCAGTAAGGTTCCTTTTCTTTGTTTTTTTTAAGTTTTATGATGAATATTATGTTTTGGAATACACAGGGTGCGGGAAGTGCGGAGTTCCGCCGCCATTTCAGAAATTTTGTCCGAGCTAATAATCCGCAGATGGTGGCGCTGTTTGAGCCATGAGTGAGTTTTGGTGAAGCTGATAGGGTAATTCAGAGTTTTGGGTTTCCGAACTCTTTCCGTGTGGAGGCGCGTGGTTTTAGTGGTGGCGTTTGGCTTTTGTGGCGGGATGGTGTGGAGGTTACGATACTTACTGTGAGTAATCAGTTTGTGCATGGGAAAGCTCGTGAGGTTAGTTCGAATCATTGGTTATTTTTTACTGCGATTTATGCTAGTCCTAATGTTTGCATTAGAAGATATTTGTGGGAAAGTTTGAATCGGCTTAGCCCTGGGGTTGATGTTCCATGGGTGTTGGGAGGGGACTTTAATGTAATCCTTCGTAAGGAGGAGAGATGTAGTGGTTCGAGTGAGGCATTAGGGGTTAGTTCCCTTTTCCAGAGTTTTCTTGACGATACAGAGTTAATGGAGGTTGACTATAAAGGAGATGAGTTTACTTGGTGTAGGGGGAATTTATATCAGCGGCTGGATCAGTGTTTGGCGAATAATGCTTGGTTTGTGGCTTACCCGATGTCGATTGTGGTCCATTTGGATCGGGTGGGCAGTGATCATTGCCCTCTCCTGCTTAAACCGAATGGTGCCTTGTCCCTTATTTCGGAGCGGCCTTTTCGGTTCTTGGCGGCCTGGCAGGATCACCCTGAGTTTCGGGCGTGCCTTGAATCTTCTTGGGATGATTCATCCTCGGTGGTTGTTAATGCTCAGAACTTTCAAAATGCAGTAAAACAATGGAATGTCGATGTGTTTGGTCATATTGGGAAAAAAGAAGAAGCGCATTTTGGCGAGACTTAAGGGTATTGAGAAATCGTTGCAACGATCGCATTCGGAGTTTTTAATTGCTTTGAGGAGTGAGTTGCGGGCTGAACTTGATATTATTCTTGAGCAGGAGGAATCTATGTGGTTTAAAAAATCACGGAGTCAATGGATCGTATCAGGGGATAAAAATACTCGGTATTTCCATGCATCGTCTATGGCGCGACGTAGAGCTAATTTAATTGCAGGTCTGAAATCAAGTAACGGGCAGTGGAATACGGATCAAACGTCTTTGCGAGCGAAAGCAATTGAGTTCTATAGGCGACTGTTTACCGCGGATTCGGATTGTCAGGGACAATACCGAGTTCGTGGTTTGTTCCCCAGATTGATCGATGTGGCTTTGAGGGCTCTTGGCGGGATGGTTACGAACAAGGAGATTAAAGCCGCGATTTTTTATATGAACCCGTGGAAGGCCCCGGGGATTGATGGACTACATGCGGCTTTTTATCAGCGTAATTGAGATGTTGTGGGAGATAGTGTATGTCGGTGTGTACGGAGATAGTGTGTGGTTCTAATTCCTAAGGTGACATCTCCTGAGACGATGAGCCAATTCCGGCCTATCAGTCTTTGCACCGTTATTTACAAAGCCATAACTAAGGTGGTGGTTAATCGGATCAAGTCGTATCTGTCAGATTGGATCTCCGAAAGTCAAACTAGTTTTGTTCCTGGGCGCGCTATCTCTGATAATATTATTATTACCCAGGAAATTGTCCATTCTATGAATCGGAAAACCGGTAAGCGCGGGTGGATGGCGTTGAAAATTGATTTAGAGAAAGCTTATGATAGATTGGAGTGGGGTTTTATCGATGACACCTTGGGAGATGTTG
Source organism: Hibiscus trionum (assembly GCA_030270665.1). Classification (NCBI taxonomy): domain Eukaryota; kingdom Viridiplantae; phylum Streptophyta; class Magnoliopsida; order Malvales; family Malvaceae; genus Hibiscus; species Hibiscus trionum. The sequence goes on along the minus strand of BSYR01000019.1, from coordinate 20,396,983 downwards.
GTATCCCAGATGATCTCCGCGAGTTGGTATTAAAATGTGTTTCTAGTGTTTCGACTCAGATTAGTTGGAACAGATCTTTAACGGATTCCTTCACGCCTTCGAGAGGTATCCGGCAAGGTGACCCTATATCGCCGTATTTGTTTGTGCTATGTATGGAGCAACTCAGTCAGGCGATTAATCACATAGTGGCAGCAGGTCAGTGGAAGGGCTTTTGTACATCTCGGCGAAGTCCGGTTATCTCTCATCTAATGTTTGCGGATGATATGGTGCTTTTTGCGGAAGCCTCATTGGAGCAGTTGGATGAGATTCGGGAGGTGTTGATTGACTTTTGTAAGTTTTCGGAACTCAAAGTAAATGTGCACAAGTCCAGTATTTTTTTCTCAAAGAATGTTGTGAGGGAGATGCGTCATTCCTTGAGTACGACGGTTGGTTTTTCTGAGGTTTCAGACCTTGGCCGCTACCTTAGAGTTCTGATGCTTCATAAACGGGTAACTCGAGTAACTTACTCTTATTTAATTCAAAAGGTCCGAGACAGGCTATCAGGTTGGAAAGCTCGGTATCTATCGTTTGCGGGACGGATAACGCTTGCAAAGGCAGTCTTGTCGGCTATTCCGTATTATGCTATGCAATCAACTAGGATTCCTATAGGAGTATGTGAGGATATTGAGAGGTTAATTCGCAATTTCGTTTGGGGGAGTTGTGCGGATAAGCGGAGCATTCACTTGGTAAATTGGGATGAGCTTTGTAAGCCGATTGAGCTAGGTGGTTTGGGGTTTAAAAGGTTGAAAGAACAAAATGATGATTTCCTCATGAAAATTGGGTTTCATTTGATTGACAAACGGGGACAGCTTTGGGTACGTTTCTTGCGTGCTAAATATAAGTGCACTGAGATTATGACGGTTTCTATTATTCGAAGTAACTGTTCACATTTATGGCGAGGATTGTCGACAATTTGGGACGAGGTTAGAGCGGGTGTTTTTTGGAGAGTAGGTAATGGTGAGTGCATCGATTTTTGGCGAGACAATTGGGTCCGTGGGATTGGTCCGCTTGAGTTGGCTGCTACGGATCCAAGTCTTATTCTGGCAGATTTTGTTCCCCTCACAGCAATGTGTGCGCGCACTGGGCAGTGGAACGTGGCGCAACTTCAACGCTGTTTTGCTCTAGCCGTCGTGGACAATATCATGGGCATTCGTCCTCCACTCGGCGACGGGGTCTTGGACGCGGTGGGATGGCGTTGGAATGACGATATGCGGTTTACGGTGAGGTCCGCGTACGCCACATTTCAGCCGCAAAGTGGTTCAAATAGTGATGTGGTATGGCGGTTGGTGCAACGGTTTCAAGGACCGCAGCGGATAAAATGTTTCCTATGGTTGGTATGTAAGGGACGGATCTTGACTAATGGTGAGCGTGTTCGGAGGCATTTGGCGGACTCGGTCGCGTATATATTGTGTGGAGCAAGTGACGAAGATGTCGACCATCTTCTTCGTCATTGTTCAAAGGCGAAAATGGTTTGGCGGAGATTGGTGCCGCCTGCGCAATGGGGCTGGTTTTACAGGGGGTCGGTGATTGAATGGATCAAAGCGAACCTGCAGAATGTAGATGCAGCTTGGGGTGGAGTTGAGCGTTGGGACTTGATGTTTGGAGCCGTAGTGTGGTACATTTGGCTTGCGCGCAACCGGGCGGTGTTCGCCGATGAATGTACAGGGGAGGAGGAAACTGTTGCAAGAGGTAGGAGGCTAGTGCAGGAGGTTTTGCGTGCACTCTCTACCGCACGAACATGGCAGGGCGCTGTGGAGGAGGTTCGCCAACAGCAGCAGCATCGATGGCTGCCTCCGTGCTCTCTAGGTTGGAAACTTAATGTTGATGGTGCTTGCAATAAAGGCACGGGCTTGGCATCCTGTGGAGGAGTTCTCCGAGATGGTACAGGTACTTGGGGCGGGGGTTTTACGAAGTTTATCGGCCGGTGCAGTGCAATCGAAGCGGAATGTTGGGCGGTCCATGAAGGTTTGATGTATGCCCTTCACTGTCATATTGTGGATGTCACTGTGGAATTCGATTGCTTGGAGGTAATTCGGATGTTGCGCAATGGTAACGATAGGCGGGGCGAGCTTTCTTTGGTGAGTGCGATACGCGCCTTGACTCGCCGGTTTCGAAGTTGTGAGTTCCATCATGTCTTTCGGGAGGCTAACCGTGTTGCGGATGCTTTGGCTAAGTTGGGACCTTGGTCGGGTTATGAGGTGACGTATTTGGAATATCCGCCAGATGCGGTATTGGATTTATTGCATGATGAGTTACCCAAGTCGGGTTAGAAGTATGTTTTATGTTTTGCGATTTCACGATGTAATGCTATGGTGAGTACTCTTTTCCTCCATCTAGGTTAGGGAGGTTTTTAATGTGGCTCGCCATGGTATTTCTTTCTCCTTGATTAATCAAAAAAAAAGTTAGCAAAGATAAAAAAAATAGTTTAAAATATAAAAATATTTGAGTAATTATTTGATACATTGACGGTGGCAACTAAAAGTTTCTACAAGTGTCTTAGTTTTAGGGCGTATGATTTAGGGGTTTAGGTGTATGGATTTTGAATTTAGGATTTGTGTTTGAAATTTAGGATTTTGGGTTATAATTTAGAATTTTATAGATTAAAACCTAAATCCTCACCATATCACCCTAAAAACTAAACCATAACCTCTAAACCCTAAATTTTAAATCCAAACTATTTTACCAATTAATACAAGTTAATATGCATTAGTATAAATTGAGATCCACCAAAAATAGTCCCAAACGCACTATCATTTTAATCAAAACGGAATTTAAATTATTTGGTACGAAATTAAGACTCGATATGACATATATTGTTGTGATTAATACAATATCGACTATTATGACTATTGGTGTATATTATATGTATTACACCGTCAATAAACCATAAGATCGTAATATCATAAATTTTAATATTTAATTCTTTTATATTCATTTTTATAAAATATCATCATCCTGATCATTTTTATGAATAAATTATATACCATCAATGTATCGATGTATCAAATATTCAATTAAAGTTTTTAATTTTTAAACTATATTTATGTTTAAATAGTATAAAACGAATAGAATGTTTACTTCTATTATGTGCCTCTTGGTATGCCGAAATTTGGAGTGAAAATTTAAAGGGTAAATTAATTTTTAAAAAATTTGGACGATTAAACCGAAATTTTTTCAAAAAGAAATTGAAGAGTTTAACTAAAACTTTTAATAATTCAAAATTTTAAAACTTAATATTAAAAATTTTGAGGTGTCAAATTTTTTTTTTAAATTAGGAGTAAAATTCAAATTTCAAAATTTTAGAGGGGCCGTGACCCTACCGGTCCCTTAAAGCACTAAAGCATCCGCCCCTGACCTCACCAATAATGACATAGAAGGAAGAAGACGATTTTTATTCAGTATGACACAGGTATGCTTGCATAACATGAAGGTTGGATATGGTGCAACATTCATAGAAGGGTTAAGGACGGGTAAACACACGTGCCTTTCACGGCTTCTTCCAATACCCTGCACCGGAAATCGCACTCTATTTCTAAACAAATATACAAAATATAAAATACAAATTTAATAAATCTACGCAAGGCGTCACGAGTAACATAGAAAAGCCATTGTCTGCTTAGGTAATAGTAATGGCGGCGGCCTTATTTGGATAATATTAACATTGGGTATACTACTCCCCCGTGATTACATAACATGAAGCTTGGATTTGGTGCAATATCAACATCTAACGTAGCAAAAACATGCATACGATATGACTTGGCGAAGACAAGCGCCATTTAAGGCACCTTCCATTTCCCTGCATCGTCGGTCGCAAAGCAGAGTGCTCGTACAGAACCCTATCGAAGTTTGACTTCGCCTCGAGCAAAGCTGCGCTTCCGCCACTCGTGTCCCTGTTGTTCCACAAAACAACGTTTCCATTATCGGAATACTCCTAATTCCTATATAAACCAATTATAAAAAGAGAGAGATTGCTTACCGGAGTAAACCAGGAGGATGAGGAGGAACCAAAGGAAAAGGAAGGTATAATTTGGAAGACGGACAAATAACTTGGCCATTTCTGTGGATGTTCTGGTATATGGAAGTGGAAGTAGAGCGATGGAGACTGGGATTTATATATAGATTGATCAATGTAGGAACAGGTGGATGATGAACTAAATTTGCCGACTCTCCACCGATCAGGTTATTATCCTTCACAACAAAAAACCAAATAAATATATGTTTGCTAATGAACGTGCTTTGCAAATTAGGTCTGAAACAGAGTGCAAATCCAAGTTGTGCTCCTCAGTATCCGTCAGTCATCAGTCTCATTCGGAACCGCTTCAAATACGTACTTGTTTTTGCCGACGGAATCAGAAACGGGCTGGGCTTGTTGAGCAGTAAAGACGAAGAGATCCAACAAAATAAGCCCATAGTGTTTACATTTCCTTTTTTAACTTCGCACCAGGAGGGTTATTTTTGTGGATAATTATTTGATATGTTGTTGGTGAAAACTTTTAGTTTCTACAAGGTTTTATTTTTAAGCATTCAGGGATTTGGTTTAGGATTTAAGAATTTATGTTTAGTAATTTAAAATTTAGTGACTGTGAATAGAATTTTAGGTTTAAGGTTAGAATTTAGAATTTATAGATTAAAATTTAAATCCTTAACATATTACCCTAAAACTTAAACCCTAATCTCTAAGCAGTCCTAACTCTAACCCCTAAATTTTAACCATTACATTTAAATTCTAAACTCCTACACCTAAGCACATAAACCTCATATCCTAAACTGAGTACCTAAACACTAAAATTAAGGACCTATTTTTATCTACAAAATATTATATATTGTATGTGTATAGTAGTATATATATATACGTGTGCTCATTCCAGGGTACCGAAAAAATCAGGTACTCAGTTCATCCAGGCATCACACATGTCGGCCCGTGTTCCAACCCGCTTTAGTCAAACACCCGCAAAATTTGCGTACCCGAAAAATCGAGTAATGGGTACACGGTTCATATTTTTTATTTATTTATTTATAAAAAAATCACATAGTAAACACATAAATTTTAAAAGTTCATAATACATAATTCAAACATAAAAATTAGTGATTTGAAGTTAGTTTTAAGATGATTACTTAGATTTATATATATATATATATATATATATATATATATATATATATATATATATATATTAAAGTTTATCATAAAAAAGATATTAAAAATATTAATCTCGTTTTTTCTTTCAAATCTTATATAAAAAATTAATAAAAATATTTTTGAAAATTCTAAAACTTAAAAATACATAATACAAACATAAAAATAATTTAGAGAACTAAATTTAGTTTTAGGTAAAAATATTAAGAACCTAGAACAAAAATATAATTTAAAACTAAAACTAAAAATATTAAAAGTATCGGGTCGGGTAAGGTAATCAGTTACCAAGAAATTTTATCCCAGACCTGACCCAACTACTCGGAAAAAATTTCGGTCCGGTACCCGACCCGATCAAGTAATTTTGTTAGTAAAATATCAGAGAATTTTTTTTAATTCCGAGTCGTCGGGTAGTTAGGCCGGGTCAACTTGGTCGGGTAGTTTTGAACAGGTATATGTGCTTTGAAATAGTTTTAAAAATACTTTATTCTATTAAATTGTTAAATCTCCCATGAATGTATTTATAAATTAATTTAATTTAATGTGGGCTTAAGGGTATCATAAGCCCTCAAACTTAAAAAAAATCAATTAAAGCCTTTAATTTTTTTGCACCCAATTAAGCTTTTATATTCTAAAATTTCATCAATTCACCCCTTTGACCAACGTTGACTGTTAAATTTAACAGTTCTTTTTACACTAGTTGATGTAATATGTCGTGTTACAATGTTTTCACTTGGCATTTTCAGATGTTTTTATTTTATTTAGAAAATTCTTTAAAATTTCTAAAAATCTAAAAAATTTATAAAAAAATAATTTTTCTAAAAAATATGTAAATGTCACCCGATAAAATTATAGCGTGTCACGTGACAATAATATCTAAAAAACTATTAAAATTTAATGGTTAAAACTGGTTAAAAGACTTAGTTGGTTCAATTTATTAGTTCGGGGGCTAGTTTGATTATTTTTCAAAAGTTCAAGGGCTTCAAGCACCCTTAAGCCTAGAATTTAAAAGGTCTAAATATATATTTGGTACTTGAACTAGACACTTTCTCTCAAATTGGTATTTTATTTTTTCTCTTAAGTTGGTACCTGAACTAGACATCCACTTCCAAGTTGATACCTAATTTTTTTTTGCTCTCAAGTCGATACCCAAACTTTAATTTCATTCACTATTTTAATATTTTTATTAACAATTTTAGTCCTAAAATTTATACTTTATGTGCAATTGGTTTTGATTTAGAATTGTTCAATAAATTTAATCCTTCATTTTTAAAAATTCTATCAATATAGTCATTTTTTGTAATACAGTCAAATCAAGCGAGTCTATCAAACAAAACAACAGTTTGATAAATGTATTTTAACATAAAACACTGCATTATTGTTAAACTTTTATTATACTAGAAAAATAATATAACATTTCTGAGAGAAGAACAAACAATTTAGAAGAAGAAGAAGAAGAAAAAGAAAAAAAAAGAAAAAGAAGAAAGAGGATGAGTCATTGATAAAATTTTAAATGTAGAGAGTTAAATTTATTGAATTGTTTTGTAATTATGACCAAATTGATAGAATATATAAGTTTTGGTACCGACTTGGGAAAAGATGCTTAGTTCAAGTACTAAATAGAAAGTAAAAATTCTTTAAGTGTCAACTTGAAAGAAGGTGTCTAATTCGAATACCGACTTGAGAAAAAAAATACTTAAGTACCAACTTGAATAATGTGCCTAGTTCATGTACCAAAAGTATGTTTTATCCAATTTACAATCATACATAAAAATCACAAGTATGTAATTTTAAATTATTTTTTAAAATATTAAAATATCGGCCCGGTCTTGAATCCAATTTTCAAAGAGAGAGAGAAACGTAAACACCGAAAAAGGCAAAAACATTAAGGAAATGCCCCTTTCAAATTTCAATGGTTCGGTTCAGCCCTGTTCTTACAAACCAACTTAGATATGGCCGATTAGACTTGTATGTGTTGTTTAGTAAAGCCCAATTCTCACAGATACGATATTTTATGAACTTTATCATGTCACAACTCACAACGTTTAAAAGTATTTTATATTTATACAAATTTTATAAATGATATTATTATTAATGAAAAAATTATTTTTAATATATATTTATTTGTATTTAATTTATTAAACGATTAATTTAGATCAAATACAGTGGAGACTCATTATGAGACGACCTTAGGGACAGAGCTATATATAGTGTGGGAGAGGATGTTGTCCCTCCCAAAATTTTTGGGATAATAGCATTTTAAGTGTTTTTTTAGTTTATATATTAGTTAAATAAAACATTTGTTCCTTCTAGTTTTTAGATTTAAAAACTTAATTGCCTCTTATCCCTTCCAATTCTAGCTATATCCCTCGACGATCCTCTCAACCCAATTGCTCTCTTTTATACTCATGTTTTAAATATCATTTGATATTGATATTGCCAAGCCTAATTGGTACATTCAATTCATGAACCAGGAAGAAAACTTTTTTTTATCCTTATAACTTTTTAGCGTTTTATCCTGACTTATATGGATCGACACCCTTTGCACACTTAACTTTGATCAATAGAATATTGTAAAATACATAATTAATCGTACACTACTTATAAACGACTCTTATACTAAAAAAATAAAATGTTCTAAATGCTCGAAGAAATTCTTGCTCCCATTAGACCATTTGTATCTACATGAAAAAACTTTATTCTTTTATATCCACATATCTAACTGAAAGTATAGTACATTAGACCATTTTTATATCCACAAGAGTAAAGACACCTGCTTTATTTGGATAATATAACAACGGCATCAGTAGTACATTACATAACATGAAGGTTGATTTGGGCCATGTTCATGATCAGCATCTAACGTAGCAAAAACATCCAGCCCCTATGGTCTGGCGAAGACAGGCGCCATTCAAGGCACCTTCCAATTGCCTGCATGCTCGGTCGCAAAGAGGAGTACTTAAACAAAAACCTGTCGAAGTTTGACTTCGCCTCTCGCAGAGTTGTGCTTCCACCATTTGCGTCCCTGTTGTTCCACAATAACATTGAATTCAGCCGAAAAGATTAACACCCATATATATATTAACAATGAATTATAAGACAGTGCTTACCGGAGTAGACGAGGAGGAGGAGGAAGAAAGAAAGGAAAAGGAAGGTATAGTTTGGAAGAGGAACAAATAAGTTAGCCATCTCAGGCGATTTTCTGATATATGAAAGTGGAGGTGCAGCAAATGCAATGGAGATTGGTATTTATATCCATGCAGGTGGATGATGAATGAATTTTTCTGGCTCTCCACCGATCAGCTCATTCTCCTTCGGAAGAAAAAACCAAAGATATATAGCTGGCTACTGACATCATTTTATATCCCAAAAAACACCACTATGAATGTGCTTTGCAAATTAGGCTTCAAACAGATTGCAAATCCAAGTTGCACTCTTCCAAGGATGGACAGAGGGTTAGAGGATGCGGTCCCGCGCTAAAATTTTAAAATTTGTATATACAATTTAAATTTATATTTTTTCTACAAAAAAAAATCTATATCCGTCCCTTCAAATTTTATAAATTTACCCCAAACAATTTTTTTTTTGTCCGTCATCTGTCTCTTTCGTCACCGCTTGACCTTAGAATGCTTGTTTCGGCTATGGAATGAGAAAAGGGTTGGGCTTATTTAGCATTAAACTTAAACAAACACAGAGTCTGATCGACTGAAATGGAATAAAGGCCATGCTCTTTAAAGGTGTAAGCCCAATGTTTTTGCTTCGTTTCCTTATTTAACAAATCCTTTCAGGCCCTTACCTTAGCCCAGTCTCCTTTTGATTCAAGATATTTTTGAATAGTCCTTTTGATTCAAGAATTAGAATAAATAGGTATAATTGTTTTCATCAACTCAAAAATTATTATAAAATAAAGTAATTTATTGAATTGAAATTTCTAATTATTTTTTAATAGTCTTAATGTAATTACAAAGTATTATATGTCGATAGAATTAGAAGAGTTAAAAAATAATTTAAGCCAATTGGAATTTCAAATGATTTTCTCAATGCATATATCTAGAATATACACGTCACATATCTCAATTCTATCCAAAATCACGGGTGATTTTAGATAGGTGCTATATGAGCGACAACATGAGGTTTCAGAAAAAAAAAACCCTGAGAAAGCATAAAGATATTGTACTTTATACATTTTTGTTAAACTTATTTTTATTTAAAAAGTTAACCTATCACACATATAATAATACAACAAACATTTTTTAATAAAAAATAAAACTCCCGTCTTAATAAATTCCACATTGCCTCTAAAATATTTGAACCGCTGATGTCAAAAAGTAAGCATTTGTGAAACTCTTACTCAAATCAAGAATTCAACAATGTCTGCTAATTAGTTTAAGTTAAGTTGAGCAAATCCAAAGTCTAAACCGTTTTTAGTCATTTTATTAATTTTATTTTAAACTTATAAAAGCTTTTCATTCGCCGATTGACAGTTGGGACCATAACTACCATCCATGCATGCAAAGACACGATGGAGAGATTTAGTGTGATATTTACTTGGATGACCTTTTTGTTGCAAATATGCAAGCATTGAAATTGACTCATTGGATAAGACTTTCATTCCTCAACTTGTTAAGAAAAAAAAAAATCATTTTCTTCCACGGACTTATCTAGAGATATTTTTTAGGGTGGACACATATAAAATTTTAAATTTTTAGGGCAGACACAAATTATAAAAAAAAATTTAAAAAAAATCTAAGGATTAATTTATAAAATTTAAAAAAAAATTAAAACCAAATATATGAGATTTAAAAAGTTTAGGGTGTACACTTGCCCACCCAACCAATAGCATACGTCCGCCACTGTTTTCTTCCCATACTATTCACTTGTCTTAAAATATTTGTCCTTAATAATTTATTTGTATGAAAAATATTCAAATATCTATATATAAATCAATTGTTTTTAAAATATATGAAAAAAATATTACATCAAATATATATTTTGTATTCAAATTTATGAATTCGAATTCACATATTATAATTGGTAATAAATAAGATTTGCTTTAAACAGAAATAAAAATTCTAATACCAGATAGTAGTTTTAAAATAACTCAAGTAGCAAGGTTGATAGTTGACATAAATAGACCGGTATGCATAGTATATTCTAAATAATATTTGTTTTGGTACAAATATCTAATCAAATCCATTAAAAGACAATAACTCAAATCACAAATATCAAACAACAGACCATGAAAAAATAATAAAAGTTTCGTCTTATAATTATATATAATTATTGAGAGCTTTCTTATGTCGACATAAAGAAAACAATGACAATCGATTTCAACTTTTTTTTAAGTTACGCTATAAAATAATTGCAATTAGGCTTTTCTTTTTACATGTAACAAAAGAACATGCAAAAAAAGCATACTTTTTTAATATAATCAACAATATTTAAGTTATTAATTAAACAATTCAGATTGAATAATGTTGATGTTTATTGTAGAGATAATTTGGATTATTGTTGATATTTATTACAAGGACGACTCTTCCAAATTAATTTACTTCATCTATAATGTCAGAATTCGAATTCTTAATTTTGTTTCCGGGACCTAATGCCCACCAACTTGTAGATGGTCAATTAATAATTATTGTTTGTTTAATTGTTTTTTACAATGAAAATGTATATAAAAATTATTAATTTGTTATAAATAAAATAACCAAGAACAAGAATAAAGAGATGAAAGAAAGAATGAGATCTATATTATTATCAAAAGATATCAATTGTGTACAATGCCTTCATCTATTTTTTATAGGTATAAGAAGTACATAATACATTAAACTCTAATTAATAGAGATAATATTCTTAATAATAAATAAATCAAATCTCTTTGATAAAGTTCTTATCATGATAGACACCCATATAGATAAATATTCATAACACTTCCCCTTGGATGTCTATGAAGATAATGTGCCTTGTTAAAACCTTACTAAGATAAAACTCAGAAAGAAAAAAATCTTTAGTGAAGGAAAAAAAGTACACACATCTTTGATGCGCATAACATGTTGCATCATTAATAACCTTACCAGGAAAATCCATTGGGACAAAATATTGGTTAAGGAGAAAAGAGTACAACGCGTATTTTCTCCCCCTCATGAAAACGTCACATAAGACATCTGGCTCAACGCAATCCGATGTTGTAAATTAACTTCTCAAACGGAGCATTAGGGAGTGCCTTAGTAAATAAATCTGCTAAATCATCACATGAATGAATTTGTTGGACATCAATGTCTCAATTCTTTTGTAAATCATGAGTGAAGAAGAATTTTGGCGAGATATGTTTTGTTCTATCACCCTTTTTGTATCCTTTTTCTAAGTTAAGAAATACATATTGTATTATCTTCATATAAGATTGTCGGAGCTACTTTTCCAGAGTGTAAACCACAATTCTCTTGAATGTGATAGATTACAGACCTTAGCCACACACATTCATGGCTAGCCTCATGAATAGCCAAAATCTCAGCATGATTAAAGGAAGTGGCAGTAATTGTTTGTTTCATTGAGTGCTAAGAAATTGCGGTACCACCGTATGTAAATATATAATCAGTCTGTGATCGAACATTATGGGGATCAGATAAGTACCCTGCATCCGCAAAACCAATCAGTTCTGTTTTGGATAGATTAGGGAAAAATAATCCCATGTCTTCCGTACCTTGAAGGTAACGAAATATGTGTTTAACCCCATTCCAATGACTCCGAGTTGGACATGAGTTAAATCTTGCCAACAAATTGACAACAAATGATATGTCAGGTCGTGTTTAACTAGAAAGATACATCAATGCACCAATAGCACTTAAGTATGAGACTTCTGGACTCAGAATATCTTTATCCTTTTTCTTAGGGCAAAATGGATCTTTGTTAACATCAAGTGATCTAACAACCATAGGGGTGCTCAACAAATGATATGTCAGGTCGTGTGTAACTAGAAAGTTACATCAATGCACCAATAGCACTTAAGTATGACACTTTTGGACTCATAATATCTTTATCCTTTTTCTTAGGGCAAAATAGATCTTTGTTAACATCAAGTGATCTAACAACCATAGGGGTGCTCAACGGATGTGCGTTATACATGTAAAATTTCTTTAGCATCTTTTTTATGTATGTTGATTGATGCACAAGAATTTCATCTTTTAGGTGCTCAATATGCAATCTAAGATAAAATCTTGTTTTTCTGAGATCTTTCATTTTCAATTTATTTTTTTAAACAAGAGGCTCATACAAATAGGCTGTAACAACATCTATTAAGTGAAAATTAAGTCTTTCTTTTATTGTCTGACTAATCAAAAATCTAAAAGTGGTTGCATCCATCACAGGGGAGTATGTTTCTTCATAATTAATTCCAGTTCTTTGTAAGAATTCTTTGCAACCAAACGGGCTTTATATCTCGCAATTTTTCTTTTTTTATTTCTCTTTCTCACAAAGACCCATTTATACCCCACAGGTTTTACACCTTTCGGTGTACAAACTACATGCCCGAATACTTCTCTTTTTGAAAGAGATTTTAGTTCCACTTCAATTGCCTCTTTCTATTTTGGTCAATCATCTCTTTGCTTACATTGTCCAATTGACAATGGTTTCTGATCCACATTATCATCTAAAATCTCTAGTGCTATATTGCATGCAAAAGTATTATTGATGTCGATTTTGTTTCGGTTCTACTTGTTACCAGACATAATATAATTTATTGAGATCTCATAATTATCAAGTATCTGATTCATGTCTAATGTCTCTTCTGAAGACCTTTTAATCTCTTATCGAGATCTTTCTTAATCTATTGATTCCTCAATCAGAGAATCACAAGATATAGTTTCTTTTCTTTTTCGAGGATTTTTATCTTTGGAACATATTGGTCTACCATGCTTTAGATGTGCGTTTGACTTTTTAGCAAATAGAGTTTGTCCTTCTGAGACATTAATTTTAATCGGAGCATTCACAGCTGGTATATGTGACTTAGTCACTTTTTTAGAGTCAACAAAAGCATCTGGCAATTGATTTGCTAAGTTTTGCAAATGAATTATCCTTTGAACTTCTAATTCACATTGTTGGGTACGTGGATCAAAATGAGATACCGATAATTCATTTCAACTTATTTTTTTATCAGCTGTTTATTTTCTCCCCATAATATTGGAAAAACTGACTCATTAAAATGACAGTCGGCAAATCGAGCTGTAAATAAATTCCCCGGCTCAAGATATTAAATTATCGAAGGGGATTCAAATTCGACATATATTCCCAACCTCCTTTGAGCACCCATCTTTGTGCGTTGTGGTGGAGCAATCGAAATATATACCGCACATCCAAAAATCCTAAGATGGGAAATATTTGGTTCCTGACCAAAAAACTATTTGTAATGGGGAGAAATTATGATAACTTATGAGCCTGATGCGGATCAGTGATGCTGTATGTAAAATGGCATGCCCCTATGCAGAAATTGGTAGTTTTGACTTAATTAGTAATGATGTTACAATTAATTGAAGCCGTTTGATAAATGACTCTGCAAAACCATTTTATGTATAAACATGAGCTACAAGATGTTCAACACTTATTCCAATCGACATGTAAAAATCATCAAAAGTAAATTCATCAACATTATCAAGACGAATTGTCTTTATAGGGAAATTTGAAAAATGTGCTCGTAATTTTATCAACTGAGCAAGTAACCTCGCAAATGTCAAGTTGCGGGTTGATAACAAGGATACGTGTGACCATCTAGTCGATGCATCAATTAAAACAAGAAAATTTTTAAATGGTCCACAAGAAGGGTGTATGAGCCCACATATATCACCTTGTATTTGTTCCAGAAAATTAATAGATTCATAATTTATCTTACCTGGTGATGGTCGAATAATTAATTTGTCTTGAGAGCAAGCATCACATGAAAAGGCATTACTTTGAAGAATCTGTTGGTTCTTCAATGAGTGACCACATAAATTGTCGATAAATTTTGACATCATAATCGAACCGGGATGACCTAACTGGTCATGCCAAATAATAAAGTTATCATTAAACTTGTACTTTACAATAGCATGTGATTCAATTGCACTAATTTTTGTGTAGTACAATCCGGATGACAGTGCATGTATTTTTTGTAATTTTTTATTGCTTTGAGTTGTACTTGTAATATAGAGATATTCAGCATCTCCTTGACTAATACTCTCAATATGATATCCATTATTGCGAATATCTTTAAAACTCAATAAGTTTCTTTGTGACTTTAAAAAGTATAGTGCATTGTGAATATGAAATAGAGTTCCGTTTGACAATAACATATTTGCTCTTTCGGAGCCTTCTATGATATTAGAACTTCCGATATAGTACTCACATTATTCCATTGTATTGTTAAATGAGAAAAAAATTGTGCTTATGTATATTATGAGTACTTGCACTGTCCGCTAAGCATAAGTCGTCACCATTTTTAGCGAATTGTATTTATGACGAAATCATATTCTTCAAAAGAAAAAAAATAAATATTACAAAACATTCAAAATTAAATTAAATAAATAACATCCATGAATTTTATTCTTATAAAAAATATTTCTAAATAAAATATTATATCTTCCTAACAAGCTTTTCCTAAAATAATAACAATAAACGTAAACATGAAGAAGAAGAAAAAAAATCAAGTATTCTTCTTTGGGGAAATGAAAAAATCATTAACATTTATATCTATAAAGCCATAATTACCTTTGTTAGTGCCAGTAATGTCATAATCATCTTTGCCAAGGCCATAATCATCTTTATCATTGATATAAACAAAGTTTTTTTCAGCTTTTTTTTTACCATTGATTGATTGTTGGTAAAGGTCCACAAGATGCTTTGGCACACGACAAGCAGAATCCCAATGATTTAAGCTGCCACATCGATGACAGATAAATTTTTCTTTTTTGGATTGATCTTTTGTACCATTGTCATCCTTATTGTTCTACTTGTGGTGGGTATAGTTATTTTTAAAACGACCACCTCGCCTATGTCCTCGACCGTGACTATGACCACGACCACGCCCATAGTTATAACCACGATTGTTGGTGTAACCTTTATTTCTTCCGCTATAGTATGTCACATTCGCTTCAAGGATTGGAGCGGAGCCAGTTGGGCAATATTCATGATTTTTTATCAGTAGCTTATTGTTTTGCTCAGCCACAAGAAGGTAAGAAATTAACTCAGAATATTTTTTAAAGCCTTTCTCACGATATTGTGTCTGAAGAACAACATTGATTGCATGAAAAGTGGAGTATGTTTTTTTCTAACATATCCTCATCAGTAATATTTTGACCACATAATTTCAATTGTGAAGTAATTCGAAACATAGCAGAGTTATACTCGCTTACTGATTTAAAATCTTGCAATCTCAGATGCAACCAATCATATCGAGCTTTAGGCAGAATAACAGTTTTCTAGTGGTCATATCGTTTCTTTAGATTATTCCAAAGAATAAGAGAATCTTTCACCGTTAAATATTTTAATTTCAACCCCTCATGGAGGTGACGACGAAGAAGTATCATGGCTTTGGCCTTATTTTGGGCAGATTCTGGATTCTTCTCTTTAATAGTATTTCTCAGACCATCTGCATCTAGTTGTATTTCGGCATCTAAACTCCAGGATAAATAATTCTTTCCGAAAATATTAAGAGCCACAAACTCAATTTTTGCAAGATTTGTCATTGATGTACTATAAAAGACAAACAAACAAATTAGATCATATATATATATATATATACAAACCAATAGAAAACAAAAATTTAATCCTCGTACGCGACATTGTTAAACCAGTTCACAAGGTCCTTTAAAAACCTCCTTTCAGACTAGTAGCCTCGCAAAACGGGATGTCAAGCTAATATACTCGGATTAAACCATCAAAACAAAGAACATATATGATTACGCATGGCATGAATTATGAAACAAAACAAAAGTACCGAAGCATGGTTTATTTTAGTTTATAAGATATATAAGATGAAAAAAGAACATACCAAATAAATCTTTGGAGAAACTTAGTTTGTAACTAGAATCTTCTGAGCAAACTTGTGCTGATAACATGTTATAAATAAAATAATTAAGAACAAGAATAAAGAATAAAGAGATGAAAGAAAGAATGAGATATATATTATTATCAAAAGACACCAATTGTGTACAATGCTTTCAAATAAGGCATAAGAAGTACATAATATATTAAACTCTAATAATAAATAAATTAAATCTATTTGATAAAGTTCTTATCATGATAGACATCTAGGGGTGGCAATGGGGCGGTTCGGGGATAGTTTTGTATTACCCACTCCGTCCCCAACACTTGCGGGTACGATTTTGGGGAATCCTCATTAAATGTTTCGGGGATTTTTTTAGGATCAATACCCATCCCTTACGGATCCCCGCGGTTTTCGGTTATTCCCCGTACCCAAAAAAATAAAAAAATAATACATTAAAATAAACACTTAGAATTAAATCTCCAAAACTAAAAACATAAATGACTAAAATACCATTTTTTACAATGACTAAAATATTAACTATTGAAACATATCGGCATGCACTACGTTTAAAGAAAATATGTTACTAGCACTTTACATATTCAAATCATGATCCGTTTGTTGTAAAAGGAAGAACTAGAAGAGCTAGATTCAATAATCTTTTCAACCATATAAATTATCTCTTATAATTTTACTTGTTCGATTTATGATGAATTTTTGATGTTACTGTCATCGTTGTTTCTAGAAACAGCCTACAATCTTTTCTTCTGACCTTTGCTCACTCAAAAATTAATAACTCCTAATACATAACTCAAAATCAAGAACAGTTTGTTTTAAACGAATCTAGGCTTTCGTATGGTTATAGAAATATAAGGCTCACATTTTGATTTATCTTTTAGATTTTTGGTAATTTTTCAAAGTCACCGTCAAAACTTCTTTCTAAGGAATATGCTGCTAAATTTTTATGACCTTTCAACATTCAAATATTCATATTTTTTAAAATACATATCATCTGTATTTTAAACAAAACTAGACCGAATCACGTTTACAACGATGTATAGACCACTTTCTAATTACTTTTATGAAATTTACAGAGAATTTTCAAACTTACTCCACACAACCATACTTTGGTTATAAAAGATGAGATTTCTGTTGAAAATGAGTAAATTACCCTTATGTCCATTTAAATTTGTAAAATATTGGGGATTCCTGCAGATATTTTTAGGGGATACCCACAATGATTTATACGGGTACGGTTCGGTTATCCCCACAGTTCGGATATAGCAATCCTCGTCCCCATCCCCATTTGAGCTTCGGTGATAAAACTTCACCCGTCCCCATCCCCATGGGTGAAGAATTGGGTTATTCCCCATACCCATCGGTTCGGATCCTTATGATTTTCAGTTATTCCTCACCCGATTGCCACCCATATAGATAAATATTCATAACATAAACTTTTATAATTAATAGCTGTAAATATATTTTTCAGAACCTGTGAATTTCCCAGGAAACGGTTAATGAAATTAATTTGTTTTTTATTTCTCTTGACAACTCGTTCATTAATGGTTTTCAATATATTATTGATACATAAATTTAGATTAATGGTTAATCACCGAAAAAAAAAAACTTAAGAATAACAAGCGCGAATGTAGAAACATTCTAGAGATCCCAGATAAATTATAAATTTTTGAAAAGCCAGAAGATAATTCCATTATTTTTGGATAAAATGTGAAGTATTATCGTCTAAGAAGTAGCAAAAGCTACAACAAATAACAGTCTCGGTAATTCTATTATTGTTTTAGCTTAAAATTATAAAATTTTGTAATAGGACTAAACTGAAATCCATCAATTTTGTGGGGATGAAAGGCAATTTTATCATTATCTTAACTTAAAAAAAATAAAGGACTAAAAAGAGTATTTTTATCATTTAGATAAATATGCATTTTAATAGTGGCCGCGGCTGATTCTCACATATATGTTGAGTGAGCTTGTATTCACTTGAACTTCTCAAAGTCCAGATATTTAAACTTTCTTTTATTAACTTTATAAATTAATCTTTAATATTTTTAATTGTGTCCACTCTAAAATATTTTTAACCCGCCCCTGCACGATAACCTAAACGTACAAAACAGTTAAGTTGATAGCTGATTTTTCTTCCCTCATTGTCATACTTTTTTTATCGGAAAAAAATGATAGATTTTGGCCAAATGATTGTTGGGCGTTTAATGGCCAATGGTAAAGCGAAAGAAACGGTGTTATTTGTCAAGTCCATTGGTTCATACATGATTATATTAATTAATAAAGACACTAAAAATTTAAGGACTAAATCATTAATTACCAGACATTTAAGAATTAATATAAGAGTAAAGTACATCAATGATCACCAAATTTTTAGTGTGCGTTCGTTTTGGTTACCGAACTTTTAAAATTTTCATTGAAATCATTCAATTTTTAGTGCGTTTTCATTTTGATAACTTCCGTTAAACACTGACATAGCACGTTAACTTCCTTTCCTATTCCATTTTCATCTCATTTCCTTGATCTATTTTTCCTTGCTCTGTTTTAGTCCCCTTTCAGTTTGCCTCAAATGCTTCACCTTTGATTCAATAATTTATGTTGTTTTATATGTCAAAGAACTTGCCTTGTTGCCCTAAATCTCCTAAACTTTTTTGTTTTTTTGCTTGTTTCCAAGTATTCTTGCATTTTTCACTATCTCTCCAACAGTTCTAGAATCTAAAACATGTTCTTTTTATCTGTTTGATGCAGGATTTAGAGTGGGTATTTGAAGAAATTGTCATTAGTGCTCAAATAAAGCTTTTTTGACAGTAGTTTGAGGTGATCTGGTCAAATGCAGCTTCGAATGTAACACCCGGGTTTGGGGGTCGGGTGAATTAAAAAAATAAAATATTATTTTAGGCCTCGTGTTCAAAACAAATGATTTTATGTTGGACTTGTTTTGATTTAAAGCCCAATTCCATGGATTTTAGGATTTTTGAGATAGCCATCTCATTATTGGCAAAGTGGTAAATATTTTGACTTGTAAAATAAAAACACTCTTATTTCAAAACACCCAAACTATTCATCATCTCCTACCTCCCAAATTTTAGACGTGAAAACCTTCCCTTCTCCATTTCATTATTCCATCATCTCTCTTGCTCATTGTTGGAGATTTTTCAAAGGTAAACTCACTTTTGACTTGTCCTCATCGTTCTCTACAAGTCTATAGTTTTATTTTTCATCAAAACCCATGATTTCCCATTTTAGAGTTTTGAAAGTTTGGATTAAAAATGTGAACTTTATTAGCTTCAACTTAAGCTTTTGATTTATTAATGTTATATAAGTTGTTTACTACCTATAAGGTCCAACATACTTGATTTTTACATGGTTTTGTGATGTTTCCCGAAATTGGGTTTTAGAGAGGTTTTTGAAGGGTTTTAGGTTGAGTTTTGGGGGTGTTTAATGTGGAAATTTGTTGGCTGATGGTTAGGCTATGTATGAGGGTTGTTTTGGAAGCTTTTGGGAGTGTTATAAGTGTTTGAATCATTGGTTTTAGGTTGTGCTTTAGGGCTGCTCGGGAATGAGGATTTTGGGGTTGTCTTTAGTTTGAAACCATGTGCTTTGTGCTTGGTTTGTGTTCCGGATTGGCTACATTGAATTGTGGATTGAATTATGGTTGTTTGTATTGTGTTGCTGAAGCCTCGGGGACGAATCCGGAGAATTTGGAGACTTGAGCTTGGTATTCAGCTTCCGTTTGAGTAGCAACGGTGAGTAGAAATGTCAAACTTTGTTTTGCTTTCGAAATGGGACTCTTGGGGGTTTGGGTGGGACCTAGAGGGTTCACCTAAACCCAAGTGTAAGTTACTACTCCTACCTTTTTGTTATGTGTTGATGAGTGGCTATATGTTGTGGTATCATGTGCATCTTGAGTTGTTTTACACCCGTTGTTGTGTAGTCGTGCTGAAGTCAAGCCTCACGTGATGGTTGTCATAACTACGGTGATGAGTGGTCCCACCGGTAGTGACTAGTAGTAGAGTAAGGTGATGAGTGGTCCCATCGGAAAACTACTAGTCGAACGGTGATATGTGGTCCCACAGTGTGTGTTGGTTGTGCATGTGCAAACCATGCATAGTCTTTTTGTGATATCATTCGTGCATCCATTGATTTATTTGTCAATTATGAAAAGTATTTTGAAAAACTGCATGCTTGTTGAGTTTTAGAGCTTCACTCACTAAGCTAGCTAGCTTACGCTCTCCTTTATTTCCAACATGCAGATCGTTAGAGTTCGGGAGGCAAGTGGGCAAGGGAGGAGCTTTTGGAGTTCTCAAGTAGCTCAAGTATGATTTACATGTTTGTAATAATGCCTAGACGATGGGGGTGTAGACTTGTTTTGAGTTGGTGTCAAACTCTTTAGTCTGGTTTTGTGTTTGAGTGAGCATGTTGAATTGTTGATGTTATGTTGGCCATGTTTATGCCTTTTTGTAGTGGATTGTAGACCATGTTTACTTGATGCATAAATGTCTTGTGTTTGGAGACTTATACCCTTCCCCATGAATGCTATGTATGTTTGTCTAAGGCATGTTATCTTAAATGCTATGTATGAATCCTTTGTTGAATTGATGCTTCTCTTATGGAATGGCTTTTATATGTGTGAAGTGTGTTAAGCATGTTGTTTTAGGGTGCCTAGCATCTAGAGTTAATGTATGTTTGGTTGTGGGAGGTTTTAGTTGGTGTTTGAGTCAGCCTTGTGCCATAAACCAGCTAAAACTTGTCTGTTCGCAGCAGGTGCATCGAAACGGTTGGTCCTGTTTCGATACGGTCCCTTGTTTCAGGCCAGGCGTTTCGATACGTAAAGGGGGCATTTCGATACGATTTTGCTACTTGAAATCTGAGATTTTGGCGAGAATTTGAGAGTATTGAAACGGTCCTAGACGTTTTGGAACGGTCATCATAGTGTTGACCACGAGAAATTGACCGATGATGGCGTATCGAAACGGTTGACCAGCGTTTCGATACGGTCTCCTCGAGTTGACTTTGGCCAGTTGACATAGTCAAGGCGTATCGATACACCCTCTGGGCGTTTCGATACGGCCTACAGTTTAAGCTAAAATGGACTATTTTTGGTATGCTGTTTGGGTCGATCGCCTCGCTTGTTGCTTTCGTTGTTGTCTTTTCACATAGGTTTAATTTAATCCATTTAGACAAGATAATAATTAAAGAAATTTTCTAGGGTTGCTAATTGAAGGGGAGCCTTAGCGGGTTTCACTTCGGTTTTCCCCGTGTAGCCTACTCGGACCGGTCAATCGACCAGACCGGGACGAGGGGGATACATTTGGTGGTATCAGAGCCTGAGATTTCCGAGACCTCGGGTAGGTAAGTGAGGTAAGTTTGCGTTGTTACGTGTTGTTATGCCTCGATGAGTGTTTTTACCATATATTGCATGAAGTTTGCTTGCTAGTGCGGTGTTTGAAAGCATGTTTCAGTGGCTTTTTCTGGTTGGGTCGAGGGCTAGTCAAATGTCCCCATTGTTAGGTGTTTTTGTCAAAAAGGAAAATTGTTTTGGTTAAACGAGCTTGAGAACCGGAGTCCTTGCCCTTTGCTAACCTAACATTTTTTTTGTTGTGTGTTTGCTGTTTTAGATCCTATTTTGCTATGGTAAGACCAAGGGGGCGACCTAGAGCGGGTGACCAGGCACCCGGAGGTGAGCTTTCTGCTCCTCCTACTCCCGGTGGTAATGGAGTGGGTGGTGAAGGTGACGTGCCTCAGGCTGGTGAGCAAGTCGGAGGTGATGGTAATGGGCCTCAGGTCGGTGCTAATGTTAGAGGTGTTTGGGCTCAGGCGGGTCAGGGTCCAGCGGGAGCGGACATGACCCATCTAATTCAGACTATAGCCTGGGTTTTTCAGACAACTGTTGCGTGTAAAAGTGTCTATCGCAATTGTAGTGCAAGTGTACACGACGTAAGTAGTAAAGTGATACGGAAGTATCGGATATCGTCTCCATAGGGACTGGGCTAATAGCTTCACCTTGAATTACTGCACGAGAGTAAAGAAAATATTTAAGATGTTTGTCACGAAAATAATAAAGAAAACTTAAATAAAAGAGTGATAGAACCAAGATAGAGAGAATGGGCTGGTATTGAATTGCTCAGTAGTGTAGGTATTGCTAAGTCTAGAAAATTCAGCTCTGTCGTCGTTCCCGTCGCGGCAGCACCTGTCGCTAGGGGTGGGAATTGTCGGGTACCCGGGATTCGGGTACCCGGTTCATCCGGGTACCTCTTTAAAAGGCCCGTGTCCTGGCCCATTATATCTGGGTACCCGGGATTCGGGTACCCGTAAAATTCGGGTACCCGGGTCCTATTTTTTTATTTTTTTTTATTTTAAAATTAAAAAAAATCACATGTTAAACACAGAAATATTTAAAAAAATTAAACTTAAAACTTAAAAGAATATAATACAAACATAGAAAAAATGTAGGGATTTAAACTTAATTTTAGAGTGAAAATATTAAGAAACATAAAATAAAAATATAATTTTAAATATAAAAAATATATATTAAATTTTATCGGGTCGGGTCGGGTACCCGGTAAGGGAAAACTTTCGGCCCGTGTCCCGGGAAATTTGCCGGGTCGGGTAATTTTTTTTCGGGAATTACCCGGTATTTTAGTTTCGGGTCGTCGGGTTTTCGGGTCGGGTCAATCGGGTCGGGTATTTTCTCCCACCCCTACCTGTCGCGGCGGCAGTCTGTTGCTTGTCGCGGCAGTGAACACTCAACTCCATACTTCAAGTTTTGCAAGAATCCCTGCTATGCCTTGGCCTATCCCTAGGTCCAAGTCTATCGATGAACACGTCTTTGATGATACCTTTCGGCGTGAATCGAAGGATGAACACCGATGTTGATGAATTCTTCTTTAGCCACTTAACCTCGTCCTATCCCTAGGTACGAGATAGTTCAACTATAAACTAGAGAACTCGCACTTATTCCTTTCGTATACTTAACTCTCCCGATATTAAGTAAATAGATAACCTCGCAATGCTCTCCCGATACTCTTGCAAGATGTTAATAACCAGAATAAGAGAACTTGAAGTTTATTTTATTGAACTGAAAATTCCTAAAACAAAAGCAACCCTTGCAACTACTTTACAAATCAACCCGTGGCCCTAAGGGGAATTTAGAACATGATGAGAGGATGAAAACGGCTAGGGTTTTGGGAAGAAGGCTAGAGATAGGTGATCTCCCCTCCTAGGTCGAAATACATGCCTTTATATAGGCTTTGGGTCCAAGTTTTCTAATATAGCAAGAATACAAGTTTAAATTAAAGTACAACTCTAATAAAGACTAAATCTTCAGAGAATCTAGCTTTAACTCGTCCTCCTTCTTGCTTGGGATTTTCTCTCTTTGAACTTTGGGCTTGACATTCCTTCTGATCTAGGGCTTGGAAAAATATACTGGTTTGCTACGACAGACGGGCTTAATTTTCTCTTTCTGTCGAGGTCCACTTTGCTTCTTCTTCTCAAAACTGTTGTCGTCCTCTGCTGTCACGGCGGCAACCATGGCAGCATCATCCTCCTTGACTGCTCGTCCAGTTCCAGCTCTTATGCTTCACTACCCAGCGCCTGCCTCTCCATCTGCTACAACAGCAACCTGCAAAAGCAACCAATTTCAGTAGAAACTGTGCCTTTTAATATATTTGTGATGTCTAACTGTAAACTAACCTAAATGCAATGAATTATGCTTGAATGCAGCAGAAATATGGGTTAAATAAGGGATAAATAATAGAACTTTTATACACTCAACACACCCCCAAACTCAAGTTTTTGCTTACCCTCAAGCAATTCAGACCTAAAGAAAAATAAAATATTTTTATTTTGGCTTAAAACAGTGAACTTTCCCTTACCCTTCATTCATTCCCTGTGACGGCAGCACCATGTCGGATAACTTAGGATTCGTCCGGAGTCTCACTATAGTCCTCGTGTAGTGTGTCCATGCTTGTGAACAGTTATATGCCAAGACTCTCTTAGTTTCACTAGAATATTTCAGCCTCTAACTTGAATTTTTATGCCAAAGTTTATCTTTTGAAGGCATTTCTTATGCTCCTTTGATTTTTTTGTTTCGACTCGATTTCATTTATTTTTTAAGCTAAAGTTTCACTAGAGCCAGTTTCGGGCACCTCTAGCTAACTTCCTAGAGCTAGTTTCGGGCACCTCTAGGGCTGTTGAGTCTCTTTTGCTAAACTTCTTTCCTAGAGCCGGTTTCGGGCACCTCTAGGGCTGTTGAGTCTCTTTTGCTAAACTTCTTTCCTAGAGCCAGTGTTAGGCACCTCTAGGGGCTATTCAAGTGCTAAGCTTCCTATTCTAGTTGACTAAAAGAGTTCTAAGCAGTATAACAGTCACAAATAGTGTTTAAGTTTTCAGAACTATAGAAAGGCTCTAAACTTCTCCTAAAACTATCCTAAAGGCACTGCCACGACAGAGCTGTCACGACAGGTAAGTTCAGTTCACAGACTTAAGCCAAAATTTTCATATTTTCATTTTTTTAACAAAAAATAAACTAAGTAAATGACACAATTTTAAACTGAATTAGACTCCATTAATGGAGGGATGCCACCCCCAAACTCGAGGGTTGCATTTCCCTCAATGCAAATGAAAAAAGAAAATAAAGACAGTACATCACAAAATATATAAGCAGCCAGCAAAAATAAGTTAAGAAACTCAAATTTTCAAGCGCTATCGTCACTGCTGCTGCTGACTTTGATCTGGCGGCGGGCACGAGCTTTCGGAGCTGGCTGGCGGATGGGGGAGGCAAATGTGTTCTTCGTTTTAGCCTCCCTCGGTGGTTGAATTCTGGTCGGGGAGATATGAGGGGGTTTCTCCACAACTTGGACTTCTGAGCTGCTGATGCTGTCCTCACCACTGCTGCTTTCACTGCTGCTGCCATTACCGCTGTCCGGCTTGTTTTTATCCGCCATTCTCTTCTGCCGTTTCAACGGTGTAAACTCCTTTGAGAGATTCCTCTTAACAGAAGGTTCATTGTCGCTTGCGGCCCAAACGGAGGAGGAAGAGAACCCAACAATGAAGGCATCAAGCTCTTTCGAGGGCATTCTGCGTTTTGTTCCACGCTCAGAAGTCTCAGCACGGTTGCTGCCAGTGGCTGTCGGGGCATGTGTTGGTGTTGATGCTGCAGAGGGTGTCCGTGGTGTGGCAGCAGGTGTTGGGGTGTGGGCAGGGGTTGGTACAGCAAAACAGTGTGCAGGGAATGTGGGAAATACGACATCAGGGAAATTTAAAGAGTTTTGGATAAAGTGTACCGTAGATGTAGTAAAATCCCTGATGAAGCTCATCAGACCGAGTTGTCGTTCCTCCATCTTCTGGATAGCAGCGAGGATCTGGGAGGAGGAGTCGGTCGGGGCTGCTGCTGCTGGTTACTGCCTGGTTTTTGTGGTAGCAGGTTCAGTCTCTGGCGGCTCTGTCGTGTCTGCTGTCGTAGCAGCTGGATCAAATGACGACAGAGGGGTGGCAACAATCAACTCCATTAAGCTGAGCATGTTCTTGTCTGTCCATCCCTTCCCTTGGACTCTAAGATCAGTGGTAGTTTCAGGTACGCCATGGCCGCAGCAGAGGGCTGTGATAAGGTACAGCAGATAAAACGGTCCCGTCGGCCGGTGTGCGCACTCCAGGATGCTCTCGCGGATATAGCTGCCTACGTTAATGGGCCTCTCATGTAAAATGGACTGAATTAAGGCTAACCTGGGCTGGTCAACAGTGGTATTGTGTGACGACGGCATGATGCGCTTTTTGATGAAAGCGTTCCATAACTTGGCTTCCGGCAGGAGTTGAGTTCTTTTTACCGTCCTTGGGTTCTTACGACTGGTATTCCACTGAGTTCCCTCATTTGTCAGCTCTGCCATGACAACATCATAGGCAGCAGGGTCAAGGGTGTTCAGGAACTGTTGGTGACCGTCGTCGTTGCTGCCGACATAAAATCCATACAGGGTGTTTATGTATTCAGCTTCGAAAGACACTTCCTTTCCTCGTACGATGACTGCTGTCACCGTCCTGCTGTTGATGACAGCGTAGAAATTTCGCACCAAAGAGACGTTCATCTCCTTGGGTTGTTCGGCAAAGATCTGCCACTGTAGAGCTCGAATTTTTCGGGCAATGAACGACTTTAGGCCCAGATTCCCCTCCTTTGAAGTGTAAATGAATCCCCTTTCTTCCCACATATCTCTGATCTGAAATGAGCGTGGGGTGGTTGCTGTCGGGGTGGAGCTGAAGGCAGCATTCCTACGGGTGTTTCTGGAAGACATGGTTGCAAGGGTTGTGAAAATGAAAATGAAAGCAAATAAATCTAGAGGAAGCAAGTAAGAAGAGTAGGAGTGAGTGAAAATGAAAAATGAAACGGGGTTTATATAGAGAAGGATTTGCTGCCCGTTGGAGCTGTAACGACAGGCGCGAATAACAGGGCCAGCTGTTACGCGTTTACGTGTCTGACGCGTCTGTCACACGTTTCCGTGTCTGTCGTGACAGCGTGTTGACAACCTGTATTTTCCGCGTCTGTCGCGGCAGCTGTAACGACAGGCTCCAAAATTTGGGCTTGTTGGGCTGGTGGAAGGATGGTGGGCTAATTTCACTTCTCCTGTTCTTCTTGTCTCCTTTATTTCCTAAAAACAGAAAAATAAAAACATTATTTAAAATAAATAAATCTAATTACTTAATAAATAATAAATAATAAAGAAACTAAAATTTAAAAATTAAGTTAAATTAGGGATGCCAGGTGGGTCATCTCCTAAGGTAACCACTTCCTGCATTCTTGGGGCTTCAGTCCCCTGATAATGCTTCAAGCGCTGTCCGTTGAATTTGAATTGGTGCTCATCTTTTAAAGATCTGATTGTGATGGCACCATGGGGAAAAACCCGTACGACTTGGAACGGGCCAGACCATCTAGATTTCAGCTTCCTTGGGAAGAGTTTCAATCTAGAGTTGAATAACAATACAAGCTGCCCTGGGCAGAACTGTCGTGGCAGCAACTTTTTATCATGCCACTTCTTAGTTTTATCCTTGTAGATTCTTGCATTGTCATAAGCCATTGTCCGGATTTCTTCAATTTCGTTCAGATCCAATAGCCTTTTCTGCCCTGCCTTTTCCAAGTCCATATTAACTGTCTTGATTGCCCAGTATGCTCTATGCTCTATCTCGACAGGTAAATGGTATGTTTTCCCATAAATCAATCGGTAAGGAGACATTCCCAATGGAGTTTTGAAAGCTTTCCTATAAGCCCATAACACATCATTAAGGTGTAAAGACCAGTCTTTCCTAGTTGGCTTAACCATCTTTTCAAGAATGTTCTTCACTTCCCTGTTGGATATTTCAGCTTGTCCATTGGTCTGCGGGTGATATGCTGTTGCGATCCGATGCTTGACACCATATTTCTTCAAGGCAGCAACGATAACACTGTTGTCGAAATGTCTCACTTCATCACTGATGATAGCCTTAGGGATGCCAAATCTAGAAAAAGATGTTTTTGTGTAAAAACCTTTGAACTGTCTTGGCATCATTCTTTTGAGTGGCGATAGCTTCAACCCACTTAGATACATAATCTACTGCCAGGAGGATGTATAAATTCTCACATGATGATGGGAATGGTCCCATAAAATCAATCCCTCAAACGTCGAAGATCTCGACTTCAAGAATGTTCTGCAGCGGCATCTCGTGTCTCCTTGAGATGTTTCCTGTCCGTTGGCATTTGTCACAGCTCTTGTAGAAGATTTGAGCATCTTTATACATTGACGGCTAATAAAATCCGGATTGCAGAACCTTGGCAGCAGTTTTGTTGCCTCCTAAGTGTCCTCCATACTGTGAAGCATGGCAGTGATGAAGTATATCTTCTTGCTCATCCTGTGGTACGCATCTCCTTATAACCTGATCTGCACAGATTTTGAAAAGAAGAGGTTCGTCCCAATAATAATGTTTGACATCATTTTGGAACCTCTTCCTGGCTTGATAATTAAGGTCATGAGGAATTATTCCGCTAACTAAAAAATTAACGAAATCTGCATACCAGGGGAGTTCAAAAGACTTACCTGCCGCCATGGCTGTCGCGACAGTGACTGTGGCAGCAAAGAGCTGCTCATCTGGGAAGGTCTCCAATATGTTTGTCTCATCTGTCGGTAGACTCTGTCCCTTCTCCAACCTTGACAAGTGATCTGCCACTTGATTTTCTGTCCCCTTTTTGTCCTTGATTTCAAGGTCGAATTCTTGCAATAGCAGGATCCAACGTATCAATCGAGGCTTTGCATCCTTTTTCACGAACAGATACTTCAATGCAGAGTGGTCTGTGTGCACTATGACCTTCGTTCCAAGTATATAAGAACGAAACTTGTCAATGGAGAATACCACAGCTAATAACTCCTTCTCTGTGGTGGTGTAGTTCACTTGGGCGTCGTTCAGTGTTTTGCTGGCATAGTATATGACATGAAAAAGTTTATCTCTCCGCTGCCAAAGTGCTGCCCCGACAGCATAGTCACTAGCGTCACACATAATCTCAAATGGATGTGTCCAGTCTGGTGGCTGTACTATTGGGGCTGTTACCAGCTTTTCCTTCAGAACCTTGAATGCCTCAGTACATTCATCGTTAAAGTTGAAGGGTCGGTTCTGTTCCAGAAGATGGCATAAGGGCTTGGTGATTTTTGAAAAATTTGCAATGAATCTCCGATAAAAACCAGCATGTCCTAAGAAACTTCCAATTCCCTTAACTGTGGTGGGCGGCGGCAGCTTGTCGATCACTTCTATCTTGGCTCTGTCGACTTCTATGCCACGGCAGCTAATCTTATGGCCAAGGACTATCCCTTCGTCCACCATGAAGTGACATTTTCCCAGTTCAAAACTAAGTTTGCTTTTTCACATCTTTCGAGCACCTTTTGTAGGTTTCCTAGGCAGCTTTCAAAGTCGTCCCCAAAGACTGAAAAGTCATCCATAAAAATATCTAGGAAGTCCTTCACCATATCAGAGAATATTGCCATCATGCACCTTTGGAAGGTGGCTGGTGCATTGCATAATCCAAAAGGCATTCTCCTAAAAACATAAGTTCCGTATGGGCATGTGAATGTCGTCTTTTCTTGATCTTCCGGTGCGATAGCTATTTGATTGTAACCTGAATAACCATCAAGAAAACAATAGTAAGGTTTACCCGCTAATCTATCAAGCATTTGATCAATAAAGGGTAAAGGAAAGTGGTCCTTTCGGGTAGCTTTGTTAAGCTTCCGATAGTCCATACAAACCCTCCAACCGGTCACAGTCCTGGTTGGGATTAACTCATTGTTTTCGTTGGTCACCACAGTCATTCCTCCTTTCTTGGGAACACATTGCACCGGGTTCACCCATTTGCTGTCCGAGATGGCGTAGATTATTCCAGCATCTAACCATTTGATTATCTCTTTTCGCACCACCTCTTTCATCGCATGGTTTAGCCGCCTTTGAGCATCAATAGTCGGCTTATGATCATCCTCTAGAAGGATTTTATGCATACACAAGGCCAGAATAATGCCTTGAATATCAGCTATCGTCCATCCAATAGCCTTTTTATGCTGCTGCAGCATCCCTATTAACTGCTGTTCTTGTTCCTGCATCAACTTGGAAGAGATGATTACGGGTAACGTATCATTTAAACCAAGAAAAGCATATTTTAGCTGCCCTGGCAGGGGCTTCAGATCTAAAACAAGGGGCTCAACAGTTGATGGCTTTTGAATTGCATGGTTATCCAAGGTATAATTTAAAGGTTCGAATAACTTTCCTGGACGATTGCCTATCCAGTTTACCTTCTCCTGATCGTCAGTATCAGATGTATCAGATTCTGAGGAGTTGCTGTCATCGGTGCTGTCGTGACAGTCTTCTAAGTGGCTGCCGAGGCAGTGACCAATGTTGATGTCGTGACAGCCCGACCTGATGCAAGGTTGGTCAAGGGTAACTTCAGTGATAACCTCGCATTCTTCTTCTGCATCAGCATGCTTCATAGCTTGGAGAACATTCAACTTTATTTCTTGATCGTTCACTCTCATGGTCAGTTCTCCTTTTTCCACATCAATCAGTGATCTTCCCGTGGCTAAGAAAGGTCACCCCAGGATGATTGGTGCGTTTTCATCTGCTTCACAATCTAAAACCAGAAAGTCAGCAGGAAAAATAAACTTATCCACTCTTACCAGAATATCTTCGATTTTTCCTTCCGGATGAACGTAAGAGCAGTCTGCCAGCTGCAGAATTACTTTTGTGGGCCGAGCTTTTCCAATACCTAATTTCTGAAAAACAGATTTTGGCATTAAATTTATACTAGCACCAAGATCACAAAGTGCCTTACCCACATATTTATCTCCGATTACACATGGTATGATGAAGCTCCCCAGATCCTTCTTTTTCTGGGGTGGATGCTTGTGCAGAATACTCATGCATCCTTCTGTCATCTTAACCGTTTCAAATTCCCCAAGTCTAGATTTCTTCGACAATGCTTCCTTGAGAAATTTGGCATAACCGGGCATCTCCCTAACGACATCTAACATCGGGATGTTGATATGAACCTACTTAAAAATATCATAAATCTTTTTAAGCTATGATTCTTATTTCAATTTCTGTAACCGTTGAGGAAAAGAAGGTGAGGGTCGATAATCAGCAATACGTCCTTCCCAATGCATACGGATCTGAGGAGGTTCGGGTTCATCATCTTTCTCCTCTGTCGCTACTGCTGTCGTGACAGGCTCATCGGCAGCGGGCTGTTTGTTATCTGTCGGGGCAGCTTCCTCGGTAGGTATGTCCAAGGCTGGTTTCTTCACTGTTTCAGCTTCCTTCTCTGGCCCTGGTAGTTTCTTCCCACTCCTAGTAGTAATGGCTTTACACTGCTCATGTGTGGGCTGCCTAGCATTTTCAGTATTGCTAGGAAATCCGCTAGTCTGCATTGGGTTGATATGCTGGGAAACTTGACCCATCTGTGTCTCCAACGATTTTAGAGTGGCCTCATGATTTGTCATCCGCATCTTTGTTTTATCCATGAATGTCTCCGTCTTCTTGACAAATTGATTCATGTTCTCAATATAAGTTCCTGTCTGAGACATAAATGTAGCCAGAGTCTATTCCAGTATACTGTTTGTGGCAGCTGGTAGCTGTTGCTGCTGCTGCTGCGGCTGCAATTGCTATCTAGTCAGCAATCTAGGTCCTCCCTGATTCTGATTATTGTGTGCTTGAGGATTCAGGGCATTATTAGGATTACTCCAAGAGAACTTGGGATCCTTTCTCCAGCTGGGATTGTAGTTGTTGGAGTTGTAATTCTGCTTGTTGTAATTTCCAACATACTTTCCCTCTTCTAACTGTATAGGACATTCATCCGAACTATGATTTCCCTCACAGATTTCACATACCTCTTCGACAGCAAATACCGGTTGTGAATCATCGTTCAAAAGCTTTTTTCATTGCCTTAGTAAGGTATGCCAACTGTGATTTCATTGTGCTGTCGGCCTCATAATCCTTAACAGCTAGGACCCGTTTACCCCCTCTTCTTGCTGTCGGAAACTGCTCCTCATTCTTAGCCAGATTTTTTAATACTTGCATAGCCTCATCTGGGTCTTTGTCCAGTAGTAATCCGTTTGTTGCTGAATCAATTCGAATACGAGTTTGTAAATTGACAGCATTATAAAACTTGGTTACCTGGTTCCAGACGGGGAATCCATGCAATGGATAGTTCCGTAGAATAATGGTAAATCTGTCCCAGGCCTCGTGCATCGGCTCGTCATCTTCCTGTTGAAAAGTAGCAATTTCATTACGTAATCGCTCAGATAAGTGTGAAGGATTAAAACGAGATAAAAATTCACGAGACAAATCTGCCCAAGTTCTAATTGAACCCGGCGTAAGTTTATTCCACCAAGTCTTTGCTCTGTCCCTCAATGAATGGAGAAATAACCGAAGCCTCAGTATCTCCGGATTAACTCCTGGTAGTCTAAACGAACCACAGATTTCCTGGAACGTTTTGAGATGCTCTCTAGCATCCTCTGTAGCAGCACCACTAAATTGACCGACGTTGTTGATCATGCTGAACATAACAAGTTTAAGCTCGAAGTTGTCAACATCTATATATGGCAGCGTGGTTTCTAGCTCTACATGATCATTCAGCATGTAGTCTCGGCAGGACCATCGTGCGGCAGCGGCAGACGGGTCGCCGACAGGAAGAATAATCTCTCCATCTCTGGCGGGATTATCAACCTGGGGGTTCCCTTGGTTGTTCATCGTCTCTAATTGTTCTTCAAGGTACTCGTTCCTGGCTAGTACGTGACGAAGTCGGTTCCTAAGATTGAACGAACGTTCGATTTCAGGATCTAATGGATACTCAGGTTCTTCTCCTCGTCTCGATCTGCGCATAAACAAGAAACTTTGTGAAAAGCAAAAGTTGAACAAACCAAATTAAAACAGAAAAATAAAAATAAAAAGAAAAGTGCAGTAAAAGAAAGGGTAGAATTATGTTGCCAGTCCCCCGGCAACGGCGCTAAAAACTTGTTGCGTGTAAAAGTTTCTATCGCAATTGTAGTGCAAGTGTACACGATGCAAGTAGTAAAGTGATACGTAAGTATCAGATATCATCTCCACAGGGACTCGGCTAATAGCTTCACCTTGAATTACTACACGAGAGTAAAGAAAATATTTAAGATGTTTGTCATGAAAATAATAAAGAAAACTTAAATAAAAGAGTAATAGAATCAAGATAGAGAGAATGGGCTGGTATTGAATTGCTCAGTAGTGTAGGTATTGCTAAGTCTAGGAAATTCAGATCTGTCGTCGTTCCCGTCGCGGCAGCACCTGTCGCTTATCGCGGCAGCGAACACTCAACTCCGTACTTCAAGTTTGGTAGGAATCCCTGCTATGCCTTGGCCTATCCCTAGGTCCAAGTCTATCGATGAACACGTCTTTGATGATACCTCCCGGCGTGAATCGAAGGATGAACACCGATGTTGATGAATTCTTCTTTAGCCACTTAATCTCGTCCTATCCCTAGGTACGAGATAGTTCAACTATAAACTAGAGAACTCGCACTTATTCCTTTCGTATACTTAACTCTCCCGATATTAAGTAAATAGATAACCTCGCAATGGTCTCCCGATACTCTTGCAAGATGTTAATAACCAGAATAAGAGAACTTGAAGTTTATTTTATTGAACTGAAAATTCCTAAAACAAAAGCAACCCTTGCAACTACTTTACAAATCAACCCGTGGCCCTAAGGGGAATTTAGAACATGATGAGAGGATGAAAACGGCTAGGGTTTTGGGAAGAAGGCTAGAGATAGGTGATCTCCCCTCCTAGGTCGAAATACATGCCTTTATATAGGCTTTGGGTCCAAGTTTTCTAATATAGCAAGAATACAAGTTTAAATTAAAGTACAACTCTAATAAAGACTAAATCTTCAGAGAATCAAGCTTTAACTCGTCCTCCTTCTTGCTTGGGATTTTCTCTCCTTGAACTTTGGGCTTGGCATTCCTTCTGATCTAGGGCTTGGAAAAATATACTGGTTTGCTACGACAGACATGCTTAATTTTCTCTTTCTGTCGAGGTCCACTTTGCTTCTTCTCCTCAAAACTACTGTCGTCCTCTGCTGTCACGACGACAACCATGGCAGCATCGTCCTCCTTGACTGCTCGTCCAGTTCCAGCTCTTCTGCTTCACTGCCCAGCGCCTGCCTCTCCATCTGCTACAACAGCAACCTGTAAAAGCAACCAATTTCAGTAGAAACTGTGCCTTTTAATATATTTGTGATGTCTAACTGTAAACTAACCTAAATGCAATGAATTATGCTTGAATGCAACAGAAATATGGGTTAAATAGGGGATAAATAATAGAACTTTTATACACTCAACAACAGCTTTGGCCGGTGCACAAGCTGCAGCACCACCTCAGGGTGCGGGGACATGATTACCCCTAGAGAGACTTCGTAACTTGGGAGCAGTTGAGTTTCGTGGGTTGACTCCCGAGGGTTCGGAGGTGTGGCTTGAGAGTACTACTCGCATCTTGGTTCAAATGGAGTGTTAAGACGCCCGTAAGTTGGGTTGCATTGTCTCTTTGCTTCAGGGGGCACTTATACTTGGTGGACCACTGTTACTTCGGGGATGGCCGAAGCGGATATCACATGGGAGTTCTTCAGAAATGCCTTCAAGAGGAAGTATCTTGGAGTTCGGTACCTGGATGAAAAGAAGAGTGAGTTTATGACCTTGGTTCAGGGTAACAAGACCGTGACTGAGTATGAGGTCCAGTTTGTGAGATTGAGCCAGTATGCGCCTGAGTTGGTCCCTAATGAGAGGGAGCGGTGTGAGCGCTTTCGGTATGGGTTGACTAGTGATGTGAAGACCTACATGCTTGCCTCTGACTACACTGAGTTCGATGTTTTGGTCTCTAGGGCCAAGGATATTGAGCAGAACTTAGGCTCTAGTGCACGTGCTAGTGGGTCCGATTCCGAGAAGAGACACGCGAATTGGGATAGAGATCATGCCAAGAGGCATAGGGATAGGAGGTACTAGCCCGATTTGAGACATAGGGGTGGTAATTATGGTTAGGGCCAATGAGTTGTTATGCACACACCAGAGTGCAATAGATGCGGGAGACGCCATTAGGGCGAGTGTGCGGGTACCTTTTGGCCGTGTTGGAACTGTGGATCCCGAGACCACATGAGGCGTAACTGTCCGCACCCGGCTAGGGGCGGACCGGCTCCAGCTAGGGGTTTTGAGCATCAGAGAGGCCGTGGGCACGGTCGTGGAAACTTTCAGCCAAGGAATGAGGGTCAGAGGAACTTGGCTCATGTAGTAGCAGTCTGGCCCGAGGGAGGAGGAACGGCTAGGGTGTATGCTCAGTGAGAGGCTGGGAATGACACGTATGTCATTGCAGTTAATTTCTCATTACAGTATTTGAATTTTCTTTCTTTGATAGATTCGGGGTCGACACATTCATATATTTTAGGTGAGGACGCAAGGTCATTAGGGTTACCATGTGAATGGCTAGAGATAGGTGTAAATGTTACTAGCTCTTTTGGTGATACAGTGGTGGTTAGGAAGGTGTATAAGAGGTGTCCCTCGATGGTTCATGGCCACATATTTCCGGTCGATATAATGGAGTTACCCTTCTACGGTTTTGACGTGATTTTGGGCATGGATTGGCTCGTAGAGTATAGGGCTAGGGTTGACTTCGAGACCAAGAGAGTCTCCTTGAGGCTTACCGATGACTTTGAGGTTGTGGTGGTTGGTGAGAACGTTAGGTTCTTGTCCAATGTGGTTTCGGCTTTGAAAGCTCAGAAGTTGTTGAGTTCGGGGTGTCAGGCTTACTTGGCTTATGTAATGAATCCGAATATGAGTGAGGTGAGACCTCAAGACATCAGAACAATATGTGATTTTCCAAGTGTTTTTCCGGAAGAGTTACCGGGTTTGCCTCCAGACAGAGCAGTTGAGTTTGCTATTGAGACGTATTCTGATTCTGCACCAGTGTCGATTGCTCCGTACAGAATGGCACCGAAAGAGTTGAAAGAGTTAAAGACACATCTTCAGGAGTTGACCGATAGAGGTTTCATTAGGCCTAGCATTTCTCCGTGGGGTGCTCCGGTCTTGTTTGTGAAGAAGAAAAATGGTAGTATGAGGATGTGTATAGATTATAGGCAGTTGAATAAGGTGACAGTGAAGAACAAATACCCTTTGCCTAGGATAGATGAGTTGCTAGACCAGTTGAGAGGTGCTTCTGTGTTTTCGAAGATTGACTTGAGGTCCGGGTACTATCAATTGAAGGTAAAGGATGTGGACATACCGAAGACAGCCTTTCGTACACGTTATGGACATTAAGAGTTTTTGGTGATGCCTTTTGGGTTGACTAACGCTCCAACAGCTTTCATGGATATGATGAACCGTGTGTTTCATGAGTTCTTGGACGGGTTTGTGGTAGTTTTCATAAACGACATCTTAGTATACTCTAGAACCGAAGAGGAGCATGATGAGCATTTGCGGTTAGTACTTCAAACCCTACTAGAGAATCAGTTGTATGCCAAGCTAAGCAAATGTGAGTTTTGGATTAGGGAGGTAGTCTTCCTAGGTCACGTGATCTCGGCTAATGGGATTAGTGTGGACCCCAAAAAGATAGAAGCTATAGTGAATTGGAAACAACCGAAGTCAGTGACAGAAATTCGCAGTTTCTTAGGTTTGGTGGGATACTATAGAAGGTTTGTTGAGGGGTTTTCTAGAATAGTGGCTCCTTTGACTAAGTTGCTACAGAAGAATGTTCTGTATGAGTGGACAGATGCAAGGCAAGAAGCGTTTGAGAAATTGAAGAAAGCTTTGACCGAAGCTCCTATCCTGATTCAGCCTGAACCGAAAAGAGAATTTGTGGTTTATAGTGATGCATCCTACGTATGGTTAGGTTGTGTGCTTATGCAAGAGGGTAAGGTGGTAGCATATGCTTCGCAACAGTTGAAAGTTCACGAGAAGAATTATCCCACCCGTGACATAGAGCTAGCCGCAGTGGTATTCACATTGAAGATTTGGAGACACCATCTTTATGGTGAGAAGTGCACCGTGTATATCGACCACAAGAGTTTGAAGTATTTGATGTCTTAGAGGGAGTTGAACCTTAGACAACGTAGGTGGTTAAAGCTTCTTAAGGATTATGACCTCACGATAGAATACCATCCGGGTAAGGCAAACGTAGTGGCCGATGCCTTGAGTAGAAAAGTGGTCGTTGAGTTACGAGCTATGTTTGCAAGATTGAGCGTGTCCAAGGATGGTGGGTTGATAGCTGAGCTTCAGGTTAAGCCTTCGTTAGTTCAGTTAATTCGAGAGAAGTAGTTGAGAGATAAGTCTTTGGCACCTCACGTGCAAGATATAGCCGAAGATAGGCCTACTTAGTATTGTTTTGGGGAGAATGGGATCCTATGTTACAAGGATAGGATAGTGGTTCCGGAAGATACCGAGTTGAGATGTACGATCTTGAATGAAGCTCATAACAGTCCTTTTGCTACGCATCCGGGTAGCACGAAGATGTATCGAGGGTTAAAAGAATAGTACTATTGGGTTGGTTTGAAGAAGGATGTGGTCGGGTTTGTAAGTAGGTGTATGGTTTGTCAGCGGGTCAAGGCCGAGCATCAGTTTCTATCAGGATTGTTACAGCCGTTGAAGATTCCGGAATGGAAGTGGGGACGTATTACCATGGACTTTGTGTTAGGGCTACCGTTGACCCCTTCGAGGAAGAATTCAGTGTGGGTGATAGTGGATATGTTTACTAAGTGTGCTCACTTCATACCAGTTCATACCACCTATACTTTAGACAAGTTGGCCGATCTGTATATTTGTGAGATAGTGAGACTATATGGGGTACCGAAATCGATTGTGTCAGACCGAGATCCGAGATTTACAGCTAGATTTTGGGAGTGTTTGCATCGAGCTTTGGGTACTTGGTTGA
Source organism: Hibiscus trionum (assembly GCA_030270665.1). Classification (NCBI taxonomy): domain Eukaryota; kingdom Viridiplantae; phylum Streptophyta; class Magnoliopsida; order Malvales; family Malvaceae; genus Hibiscus; species Hibiscus trionum. The sequence continues at coordinate 20,359,350 of BSYR01000019.1, read as the reverse complement.
ACTTCAGCACTTCGTATCATCCGCAGTCAGATGGTTAGTCTAAGAGAGTTATTCAGGTGTTGGAATATATGTTGAGATGTTGTGTCATTGATTTTCAGGGGTCGTGGGAGAAATATCTACCGTTAGTAGAGTTTGCGTATAACAACAATTTTCAGTCGAGTATTCAGATGGCTCTGTATGAGGCCTTGTATGGTAGGAAGTGTAGAACTTCGATTTGTTGGGCCAAAGCCGGACAGAAACTTGTACCGATGCCCGATTTTCTTAAGGGCACCACCGAGAAGGTAAAGTTGATATGTGATCGTTTGAAGGCAGCTTCAGATTGACAGAAGTCCTATGCCGACTTAAAGAGGAAAGAGGTAGAGTATTCCGTGGGAGATAAAGTGTTTTTGAAAGTCTCACCTTGGAAGAAGATAATGAGGTTTGGTAGGAAGGGTAAGTTAAGCCCAAGATTCATTGGACCTTATGAGGTAGTTGAGAGGATTGGTCCCGTTGCATATAGATTGAGACTCCCGACCGAACTAGAGAAGATTCATGATATGTTTCACGTGTCGATGCTCCCAAAGTATAGATCAGATTCGTCCCATGTAATGCCCGTAGAAGAGATTGATTTGAATTCGGACTTGTCTTACAATGAAGAACCAGTTGAGATACTTGCTTCTGATAGCAAGGTATTGCGTGGCAAGACCATAGAGTTGGTCAAGGTGTTATGGAGACATAGAAGTGTGGAAGAGGCCACGTGGGAGAGGAAAGTTGATATGCTTGAGCAGTTTCCGTACTTGTTTCCGTCAAGTAATTTCGGGGACGAAATTCCTTAAGTGGGGGAGAGTTGTAACACCCGGGTTTGGGGGTCGAGTGAATTAAAATAATAAAATATTATTTTAGGCGTCGTGTTTTCAAAACAAATGATTTTATGTTGGACTTTTTTTGATTTAAAGCCCATTTCCATGGATTTTAGGATTTTTGAGATAGCCATCTCATTAATGGCAAAGTGGTAAATATTTTGACTTGTAAAATAAAAACACTCTTATTTCAAAACACCCAAACTATTCATCATCTCTTACCTCGCAAATTTCAGACGTGAAAACCTTCCTTTCTCCATTTCACTATTCCATCATCTCTCTTGCTCATTGTTGGAGATTTTTCAAAGGTAAACTCACTTTTGACTTGTCCTCATCGTTCTCTACAAGTCTATAGTTTTATTTTTCATCAAAACCCATGATTTCCCATTTTAGAGTTTTGAAAGTTTGGATTAAAAATGTGAACTTTATTAGCTTCAACTTAAGCTTTTGATTTATTAATGTTATATAAGTTGTTTACTGCCTATAAGGTCCAACATACTTGATTTTTACATGGTTTTGTGATGTTTCCCGAAATTGGGTTTTATGGAGGTTTTTGAAGGGTTTTAGGTTGAGTTTTGGGGGTGTTTAATGTGGAAATTTGTTGGCTGATGGTTAGGTTATGTATGAGGGTTGTTTTGGAAGCTTTTGGGAGTGTTATAAGTGTTTGAATCATTGGTTTTAGGCTGTGCTTTAGGGCTGCTCGGGAATGAGGATTTTGTGGTTGTCTTTAGTTTGAAATCATGTGCTTTGTGCTTGGTTTATGTTCCGGGTTGGCTACATTGAATTGTAGACTGAATTATGGTTGTTTGTATTGTGTTGGTGAAGCCTCGGGGACGAATCCGGAGAATTTGGAGACTTGAGCTTGGTATTCGACTTCCGTTTGAGTAGCAACGGTGAGTAGAAATGTCAAACTTTGTTTTGCTTTCGAAATGGGACTCTTGGGGGTTTGGGTGGGACCTAGAGGGTTCACCTAAACCCAAGTGTAAGTTACTACTCCTACCTTTTTGTTATGTGTTGATGAGTGGCTATATGTTATGGTATCATGTGCATCTTCAGTTGTTTTACACCCGTTGTTGTTGTGTAGTCGTGTTGAAGTCGAGCCTCACGTGATGGTTGTCATAACTACGGTGATGAGTGGTCCCACCGGTAGTGACTAGTAGTAGAGTAAGGTGATGAGTGGTCCCATCGGAAAACTACTAGTCAAACGGTGATATGTGGTCCCACAGTGTGTGTTGGTTGTGCACGTGCAAACCATGCGTAGTCTTGTTGTGATATCATTCGTGCATCCATTGATTTATTTGTCAATTATGAAAAGTATTTTGAAAAACTACATGCTTGTTGAGTTTTAGAGCTTCACTCACTAAGCTAGCTAGCTTACGCTCTCCTTTATTTCCAACATGCAGATCGTTAGAGTTCGGGAGGTAAGTGGGCAAGGGAAGAGCTTTTGGAGTTCTCAAGTAGCTCAAGTATGATTTACGTGTTTGTAATAATGCCTAGACGATGGGGGTGTAGACTTGTTTGGAGTTGGTGTCAAACTCTTTAGTCTGGTTTTGTGTTTGAGTGAGCATGTTGAATTGTTGATGTTATGTTGGCCATGTTTATGCCTTTATGTCGTGGATTGTAGACCATGTTTACTTGATGCATAAATGTCTTGTGTTTGGAGACTTATACCCTTCTCCATGAATGTTATGTGTGTTTGTCTAAGGCATGTTATCTTAAATGCTATGTATGAATCCTTTGTTGAATTGATGCTTCTCTTATGGAATGGCTTTTATATGTGTGAAGTGTGTTAAGCATGTTGTTTTAGGGTGCCTAGCATCTAGAGTTAATGTATGTTTGGTTGTGGGAGGTTTTAGTTGGTGTTTGAGGCAGCCTTGTGCCATAAACCAGCTAAAACATGTCTGTTCGCAGCAGGTGTATCGAAACGGTTGGTCCCGTTTCGATACGGTCCCTTGTTTCAGGCATGCGTTTCAATACGTAAAGGGGGCGTTTCGATACGATTTTGCTACTGGAAATCTGAGATTTTGGCGAGAATTTGGGAGTATCGAAACGGTCCTAGGCGTTTCGGAATGGTCATCGTAGCGTTGACCACAAGAAATTGACCGATGATGGCGTATCGAAACGGTTGACCAACGTTTCGATACGGTCTCCTCGAGTTGACTTTGGCTAGTTGACTTAGTCAAGGCGTATCGAAACACCCTCTGGACGTTTCGATACGGCCTGCAGTTTAAGCTAAAATGGACTATTTTTGGTATGCTGTTTGGGTCGATCGCCTCGCTTGTTGCTTCTGTTGTTGTCTTTTTATATAGGTTTAATTTAATCCATTTAGACAAGATAATAATTAAAGAAATTTTCTAGGGTTGCTAACCGAAGAGGAGCCTTAGCGGGTTTCACTTCAGTTTTCCCCGTGTAGCCTACTCGGACCGGTCTGGAGGACCAGACCGGAACGAGGGGGTTACATCGAAAATCAGCCATGAGAAAGAAGTTTGTTTCAGTGCTTCTTTTATCTCTTGTCACAGTGATTTTTACCACCACCGACCCGGATGACCATGATATTTTAATGAAATTCAGAGATAGACTTAAGAATCTTGACCTCTTGAAATGGCCTGAAACTGGTGGTGACCCTTGTGGTCCTCCAAGTTAGAACCATATGTACTGTTTATTTGGATTACAATATGTTTATTTGGATTACAACAATTTTAATTCGATTTCAACTGATATCTTTGATGGTTTGGATGATTTGGAAGTGTTGGTATTGGATCACAACAATTCTAATGCTACAAATGGCTGGTCATTCCCCAAAGCTTTACAAAACTCATCTCAATTGACTAATCTTTTTTGTATGAGTTGTAATTTGATGGGTTCATTGCTAGATTTTTTTGGTTCCATGTCTTCCTTAACTAACTTGAAGCTTTTTGGTAATAGTTTATTTAGTGAAATTTCAGGGATCTTCAATGACAGTTCTTTACAGATGCTTTGGTTGAATAAGAATCAATTCATTAGACCAATTGATGTAGTTGCAACAATGGAGTCCCTCACAGTTTTATGGTTCCGTGAGAAAAAAGAGAGCATATATCAATCAAATAATTATTGTATAATTACATGAAAGCAAACTAAAACAGAGCAAGAAAAGAAGAAGAAAATAGAGGAAGGAAGGAAGTTAGCATGCCACGAAAGTATTTTTAACAGAAGTTAACATGCCACGTCAGCATTTTTAATGGAAGTTAATGTGAGGGGCCAAAATGAAAACATCTTAAAAGTTTGATAACCCCGATAAAATTTTTAAAAGTTCGGTGACTAAAATGAATGCACCTTAAAAATTCAGTGACTAAAATGAATATACTTTAATAGTTTGGTGACTAAAACGTACGATCTTGTTTTTCAGGATTCTATTTTTCTTATTTTCTATGGTCAAATGTGGCCTATGAATGTAATGGATGATTTGTGTTGAATGAATTTCATCTTTAATTACCCGTTACTAAAACGAGATAAAAAAATAAAAAAGTTATTTATTCTTTTATCTTTCATATCAGAAAGTCCACGTTGGTTGATAAAATAGTTAATATTTTTTTGAATGATATAAAAGGTGATTACAATGTAGTATATATATATATATATATATATATATATATATATATATATATATATATATATATATATATTCTTTGACAATAAGCATATACTTTGTAGATAAAGTGATTTAAATCTGTATTTCTTAAGAAAAACATCGTTCGCTTTTCTATTGGAACACTTGTTAAGTTCAAATAGTAAATATTTATAATTGTAAAGGAAAGTAAGAACCCTAAAAAATCTAGGGTAAACTATATCATTGATCACCATACTTTGGTTAATGTATTAAAATGACCACCTTAAAAAAAATCGACTCAATTGACCACCTAAACTATTGAAATTGGATCAATGTGACCACCCGTCGTTAATGGGCTAACTGGAAAATACATGGAAACTTGGGGGGGGGGGGGGGGGGGGGGAAGCATACCCATGACCGACACTCACACACGAGTTCGAGGAACTAACATAGTTCCTATCTACCCAGCTAGATGTTACAGCTTGTAGAAAACAATGGCAGTGCAGACAGTAGAATACGCATTACAAAGAACAATGTGAAAAAGAAGCATTGTAATGTTACAACTGACCAGGTTTCCCTCCGGAAAGCACCGCACTTTCAACTGGTTCCACGCCAACGAGCTGAACAAAAAGAATATGCAAGGGGCAATATAAGCAATACGGGAGAACACTCGTGTGCAAACATGATTTAGTAATTGAATTCAACTCGTGTACAAACATGATTTAGTAATTGAAGTCAAAAAAAAATTTCGTCTAATTGGGCACATCGAAAAATTTAACCTTAATGTCAGGATTCTGCTCTTTGAGATACTTCCCTGCTCCTGTTACAGTGCCTCCGGTACCAATACCCGAGACAAGTATATCTACCTTCCCTCCAGTGCCTTTCCATATCTTTAGTCCAGTTGTCTCATAATGGATCTAAATCAGGAAAGAAGAATCAGATCATGTCTTTTTAGCTTATAAATGTAGAAACCAAAAAGAGATATATATTGCATTTGGTGATTTATAGCACAAATATGTGCTTGGTGCAGTGGTTAAAATGTTGCTTTTATCCTTAATTTACCTAGGTTTGATTCCCTCCAAGTTCAAGATTTGGTTATTTTGTTTTTCTCCTCTAAATAAGTGGTGACACGTGTCACCACCTGATTGGAGGAGGAAAATAATTTATTAATTAAATATAAATAATTAAATTATTTTCATCCTCCAATAAGGTGTTGACACGTGTCACCACCTAATTAATTTATTTTATTAGTTTAAAATTAGGATTAAATTGAAAGAATGTGTAAATAATAAGGACCAAATGTGTGATTATACCTTTAATTTTTTAACTGTCACGTCACCTTCCGTTAGCCCATTAACGACTGGTGGTTACATTGATCCAATTTCAATAGTTTGAGTGGTCAATTGAGTCGATTTTTTTAAGGTGGTCATTTTAATATGTTAACCAAAGTATGGTGGTCAACGGTATAGTTTACTCAAAAATCTAAGTACAGAAAATCTATCAAATTAATAATTTAGAAAAAAATAAGAAATTGCTGTATTACTTAAAGCGTAAAATTTCTAAAATAACAATAAAGAAAAGGAAGTCACAAGTCTATGACTGTTATGGATATTTATCTATGTGGATGTCTATCATGATAAGGACTTTATCAAAGGAGATTTGAATTATTTTATCATTAGGATTATTTAACTACATTAATTAGAGTTTAATGTATTATGTACTTCTTATGCCTATAAATAGATGATTTACTCAAGGCATTGTACACAAGTCAATATTCAGAATAATACAAATCTCTTTCTTTTCTCTCATCTTATTTTGTTCCTATTCCTTCTTGTTCTTGTTTTCATATTATTCACAACACGTTATCAGCACGAGTTTGCTCAGAAAATTTTAGTTACATATCAAGCTTCTCCAAAGATTTATCTGGTATATTCTTTTTCCATCTTATATATTTTAATTTATAAAATAATATATATACAATAATAAATTAAAACAATATATAATTAATTTCTTGCTTATGTTATCATCCATGTGTTGTTATTTATTTTGTTATTAATCAATCTAATTAATATAAGCTAACAAAGTCATACCTATAATGATAAAATTGTTGTTCGCTAGTATTAAAGGAGAGTAATCAGTTTTGTTTAATATTTACTTAATTATCCGTCTGTTATCATCCGTATGTTATCATCCGTCTGTTGGTATTTATGACTTCTATTATATAACAAATAATAATATTTTTCTTAATTAATCCAACTTGTTGTTATTTATTTTGTTTAATATTTTGTTTTAATTTGCCATGTTTGGTTATTATAAATTATATGTTGGTTTGTTTTAATTCATACCATGCGTATATACAATGAATTTATATGTTATTTGTTTTAATGGTTTAATCCGAGTATAATTGGCTGGACATCCCGTTCTGCGAGGCTACTGGTCTCAAAGGAGGTTTTTAAATGACCATGTGGACAGGTATAACAATGCCACGTATGAGGATTAAATCTTCTTTTTGTTGTTTTTTTTATTATATATATTAATTTATAATTAATCTAATTTGATTGTTTATCTTTTATAGTACATCAATGGCAAATCTTGCAAAGATTGAGTTTGTGGCTCTTGATATTTCAGGAAAGAATTATTTATCCTGGATCTTAGATGCCGAAATACACCTAGATGCTAATGGTCTGGGAAATACCATTAAAGAGGGGAATGCAGAATCTGCCCAAAATAAGGCCAAAGCCATGATACTCCTTCGTCGTCACCTCCATGAGGGGTTGAAATCATAATATTTAACGGTGAAAGATCCTCTTATTCTTTGGAATAATCTAAAGGAACGATATGACCACCAGAAAACTGTTATTCTGCCTAAAGCTCGATATGACTGGTTGCATCTGAGATTGCAAGATTTTAAATCAGTAAGCGAGTATAACTCTGCTATGTTTCGTATTACTTCACAATTGAAGTTATGTGGTCAAATTATTACTGATGAGGATATGTTAGAGAAAACATACTCCACTTTTCATGCAAACAATGTTGTCCTTCAGACACAATATCGAGAAAAGGGCTTTAAGAAATATTCTGAGTTAATTTCTTGCCTTCTTGTGGCTGAGCAAAACAATGAGCTATTGATGAAGAATCATGAATATCGCCCAACTGGCTCCGCTCCTTTCCCTGAAGCGAATGTGACATTTTATAGCGGAAGAAATAAAGGTTACACCAATCATCGTGGTCATAACTATGGGTGTGGTCGTGGTCGTAGTCACGGTCGAGGACATAGGCGAGGTGGTCGTTTTAAAAATAACTATACCCACCGTAAGTGGAACAATAAAGATGACAATAGTGCAAAAGATCAATCCAAGAAAGAGGAATCTATGTGTCATCGATGTGGCAGCTTAAATCATTGGGCCCGTGCTTGTCGTGTGCCAAAGCATCTTGTGGATCTTTACCAACAGTCAATCAATGGCAAAGGAAAGAAAGCTGAAACAAATTTTGTTTATATCAATGAAAAAGATGAGTATGGCCTTGGCAAAGATGATTATGACATTACTGGCACTAGCAATGGCGATTATGGCTTTACAGATATAGATGTTAATGATTTCCTCATTTTCCCTGAGAAGAATACTTGATTTTTTTTTTGTTTTGTTTTGTTTTGTTTATGTTTATTATTATTTTAGGAAAAGTTTGTTAGAAAGATATAATATTTTATTAGGAATTATATATATAAAGAATAAAAATTGTGGATGTTATTTATTTAATTTATATTTTGAATATTTTTTTAATATTTTTTTATTTTAATTTTCTTTGAAGAATATGATTCCGTCTCAAATACAATCCGCCAAAAATGGTGATTATTTATGCTTAGCGGACAGTGCAAGTACTCATACTATACTTAAGCACAAGAAATTTTTTTCCCATTTAACAATGCAAGGGAATAATGTGAGTACTATATCCGGAAGTGCTAATATTATAGAAGGCTCCGGAAAAGCAAATATGTTATTGCCAAATGGAACTCTATTCCATATTCATAATGCGCTATACTCTCCAAAGTCGCAAAGAAACTTATTAAGTTTTAAAGATATTCGCAATAATGGATATCATATTGAGAGTAGTTGCCAAGGAGATACAGAATATCTCTATATTACAAGTATAACTCAAGGCAATAAGAAAGTTTTAGAAAAATTACATGCACTGTCATTCGGATTGTACTACACAAGAATCAGTGCAATTGAAGCACATGCTATTGTAAACTATAAGTTTACTGATAACTTTATTATTTGGCATGACCGGTTAGGCCATCCCGGTTCGATTATGATGCGAAAAATTATCGACAATTCATGTGGTCACTCATTGAAGAACCAACAGATTCTTCAAAGTAATGCCTTTTCATGTGATGCTTGTTCTCAAGGCAAACTAATTATTCAACCATCGCCAGCTAAAGTAAATTATGAGTCTATCAATTTTATGGAACGGATACATGGTGATATATGTGGGCCTATACACCCTTCTTGTGGACCATTTAGATATTTTCTAGTTTTAATCGATGCATCGACTAGATGGTCACATGTATCCTTGCTATCAACCCGCAACTTGGCATTTGCGAGGTTACTTGCTCAGTTGATAAAATTATGAGCACATTTTCCAGATTCCCCTATAAAGACAATTCGTCTTGATAATGCTGGTGAATTTACTTCTCAGAGTTTTGATGATTTTTGCATGTCGATTGGAATAAGTGTTGAACACCCTATAGCGCATGTTCATACACAAAATGGTCTTGCAGAGTCCTTTATCAAACGACTTCAATTAATTGCAAGACCGTTACTAATGAAGTCAAAACTACCGATTTCTGCATGGGGACATGCCATTTTACATGCAGCATCATTGATTCGCATCAGGCCTGTAAGTTATCATAATATCTCCCCATTACAAATAGTTTTTGGTCAGGAACCAAATATTTCCCATCTTAGAATTTTTGGATGTGCGGTATATGTTCCGATTGCTCCACCACAACGCACAAAGATGGGTCCTCAAAGGAGGTTGGGAATATATGTCGGTTTTGAATCCCCTTCGATAGTTAAATATCTTGAGCCTATGACGGGGAATTTATTTACAGCTCGATTTGCCGATTGTCATTTTAATGAGTCGGTTTTCCTAACATTAGGGGGAGAAAATAAACAGCTGGGAAAAGAAATAAGTTGGAATGAATTATCGTTATCTCATTTTGATCCACGTACCCAACAATGTGAACTAGAAGTTCAAAGGATAATTCATTTGCAAAACTTAGCAAATCAATTGCCAGATGCTTTCGCTGACCCTAAAAAAGTGACTAAGTCACATATACCAGCTGTGAATGCTCCGATTAAGATTGATGTCCCAGAAGGACAAACTCTACCTGCTAATGAGTCAAACGCACGCCTGAAGCGTGGTAGACCAGTAGGTTCCAAAGATAAAAATCCTTGAAAAAGAAAAGGAGCTATATCTTGTGATGGTCTAATCGAGGAATCAATGGATTATGAAAAATCTCGAGAAGAGATTAAAAGGTCTCCAAAAGAGACATTAGACATGAATCAGGTACCTGATAATGATGAGATCTCAATAAATTATGTCATGTCTGGTAATAAGTGGAACCGAAACAAAATCGACGTCGATAATACTTTTGCATGCAATATAGCACTAGAGATTTTGAATGATAATGTGGATCATGAACCATTGTCAATTGAACAATGTAAGCAAAGAGATGATTGGCCAAAATGGAAAGAGGCAATTGAAGCGGAACTAAAATCTCTATAAAAAAGAGAAGTATTCGGGCCTGTAGTCCGTACACCGGAATGTGTAAAACCTGTGGGGTATAAATGGGTTTTTGTGAGAAAGAGAAATGAAAAAGGAGAAATTGCGAGATATAAAGCTCGTTTGGTTGCACAAGGATTCTCACAAAGACCGGGAATTGATTATGAAGAAACATACTCCCCAGTGGTGGATGCAACCACTTTTAGATTTTTGATTAGTCTGGCAATAAAAGAGAGACTTAATTTCCGCTTAATGGATGTTGTTACAGCCTATTTGTATGAGCCTCTTGATAATAATATTTATATGAAACTTCCGGAAGGTTTCAAACTGCCTGAAGCAGTTAATTCAGGTTCTCGAGAATATTATTCAATCAAATTGAATAGATCCCTTTATGGATTAAAACAATCTGGGCGCATGTGGTATAATCGCCTCAGTGAATACTTATTAGCAGAAGGCTATAAGAATGATCCAATTTCTCCATGCATTTTTATTAAGAGATTTAGCTCTGGATTTGTTATCATTGCTGTGTATGTTGATGATTTGAACATTATTGGGACTCCTGAAGAGATCTCATTGACAGTAGAATGTTTAAAGAAAGAATTTGAAATGAAAGATCTTGGGAAAACAAGGTTCTGTCTTGGATTACATATTGAGCACTTAAAGAATGGAATCCTTGTGCATCAATCAACATACATAGAAAAAATGCTAAAGAAATTTTACATGCATAATGCACATCCATTGAGCACTCCTATGGTTGTTAGGTCACTTGATGTTAACAAAGATCCATTCCGTCCTCGAGAGATGGATGAAGATATTCTTGGTCCAGAAGTGTCATACTTAAGTGCTATTGGTGCATTAATGTATCTTTCTAGTCACACACGACCTGACATATCGTTTGCTGTCAATTTGTTGGCAAGATTTAGTTCATGCCCAACCCGAAGACATTGGAATGGGGTCAAACACATATTTCGTTATCTTCAAGGTACGAAAGATATGGGATTATTTTTCTCTAATCTATCCAAAACCGAATTGGTTGGTTTTGCGAATGCAGGATACTTATCTGATCCTCATAATGCTCGATCACAGACTGGTTATGTATTTACATACGGTGGTACAACAATTTCTTGGCGCTCAATGAAACAAACAATTACTGCTACTTCCTCTAATCATGCTGAGATTTTGGCTATACATGAGGCTAGTCGTGAATGTGTGTGGCTAATGTCTGTAACCAATCATATTCGCGAAAATTGTGGTTTACACTCTGGAAAAGTAGCTCTGACGGTCTTATATGAGGATAATACGGCATGTATTTCCCAACTTAAGGAAGGATACATAAAGGGTGATAGAACAAAACACATCTCCCCAAAATTCTTCTTCACTCACGATCTACAAAAGAATGGAGACATTGATGTCCAACAGATTCGTTCATGTGATAACTTGGCAGATTTATTTACCAAGGCACTCCCTACTGCTCCATTTGAGAAGTTAATTTATAATATCGGATTGCGTCGTGTCAAAGATCTTATATGATGTATTTATGAGGGGGAGCAAAATACGCGTTGTACTCTTTTCCTTATCCATGGTTTTGTCCCATTGGGTTTTCCTGGAAAGGTTTTTAATGAGGCAACATGTTATGCGTATTAAAGATGTGTGTACTCTTTTCCTTTACTAAAGATTTTTTTTTACGGGGCTTTTATCTTAGTAAAGTTTTAACGAGGCACACTGTCTTCATAGACATCCAAGGGGGAGTGTTATGAATATTTATCTATGTGGATGTCTATCATGATAAGGACTTTATCAAAGGAGATTTGAATTATTTTATCATTAGGATTATTATCTACATTAATTAGAGTTTAATGTATTATGTACTTCTTATGCCTATAAATAGATGATTTACTCAAGGCATTGTACACAAGTCAATATTCAGAATAATACAAATCTCTTTCTTTTCTCTCATCTTATTTTGTTCCTATTCCTTCTTGTTCTTGTTTTCATATTATTCACAACAATGACCCACTTCTATAATGGCAAGACCATCGGCTGGTGCGTTTGCGACACCGCGCGATAAAGGAAAATTATTGGCGTTACACCCGCTAGCGCCCTACCGATTCGGCCCGTTGGTGTCGACAGTCTTGGGGACCACCTAATTCACCTCTCTTCTTCGGACGCGTGGTTCTCCCCTGCTTCACTCCTTCACTAGCGTCAGCTAGGGGTGAGCAAAACTCGACTCGAAAAAACCGTATAACTCGAATCGAAGTTTCATAGACTCAACTCGAAATTTTTTAAAATAAAGTTTGAGTTGTAAAATGAAAATTCGAATAACTCGAATTTTCTAGTAATTAGTGGATTTATTTTTAAGTTCGAGACGAGTCCATCAACTTTTTTTAATATATACAAACCGATATATAAAAATATGAAGAAATATTGCCACATGTAAAAAAATATAAATAAATATATATATGCATATCTTATATGATTAGAGAAAGTCATTTAAATTGGAATCAAACCGTACTATAACATGATAAATAATTACAATTAAATTTTTATAGGAACTCGAAAACTCGACTCGACTTGAATTTCTTCAACTCGAATCAGTCGAAAAATTTTCGAATGAAAGTTTGAATAATAAAATTAGACTCGTCAACTTGAATAACTCGAAATTTTTTGACTCGACTCGACTCGATCGAACGCTCACCCTAGCTGACGCTATAATCCTCAACTCCAAATTAGTTCAAGGCTTAAACCAAAAATAGGTGCCCAAAGTATATTCTTTTCAAACTTTAGGTGCCTAAAGTATTATTTTGTAAAAATAGGTGCCCGAAGTTTTAAAAGTTGTAATTTTAGGTGTCTGACCGTTAATGGGTGTTAAAAAAATTGTTAACCAACTAATGCTTGACACAAGACATGTTATATTTTTTTAAAAATTAAAAAAAAATAATTTTTTTTTCAATTTTCATAAATTCTTGAAAATTTACAATTTTTACAAAACAGACCTTAAATACCTAAAATCTCCCAAACCCAAACCCCAAATTACCACCAATCGTCGCCCCTAAGCCTACCACTTTGGTTGTCGGACCTAGCCAGTCGTTTTTCCCATAATAACGTCGCTGAAAATGATGAACGACGTGGCAGTTGAACGTTGAACATCGAACGCGAAATCAACGTTCGGCTGTCACACTATTCGTCGTTTTCGACGACGCCGTTATGGAAGAAACGACCAAATAGGCCTAACGACCAAAGTGATAGGCTTAGGATCGGCAATTGGCGGCAAAAGCGGCGACAATTGGAGGTTTAAGAGATTTTAGGAATTGTTTTATAAAAATTGCCAACTTTGGGAATTTAAAAAAATTTTAGGTGTTTTTCTTTAATAAAATTAAAATAAATTAAATTAGTGTCACGTGTCAAGCATTGTTTGGTTAAGTTATTTTTTAACAACCACTAACGGCCAGACACCTAAAATTGTAACTTTTGAAATTTCTGTTACCTAATTTTACAAAATAATACTTTAGACACTTAAAATTCGAAAAATTTATACTTTGGGTACATATTTTTGGTTTAAGCATTAATTCAATAATCATTTCCTTATATACACATATATATATATACTTGTATAAATTTTTTAATGCAAAAAGCACTGGATAATTCACCTATATATAATGTCCTGCGAATCAATTCAAATCATCCAGCCTCCCAACCCAGTAATTGCTCTACTTTCCTCTCTCTTTTTTCTGTTTTCAGTAAATTCTGAAAGCAATCTCTAACCTTCCTCTTCATTCTTTTGTTAAACAAGCATGACTTCCTTTGAATTTGATAACGTTAAGGCCGAGAAAGAAGATGCTTTATGGAGATACAACATGGAGAAGAAGTTGAAGACCGGCTTTCTGTTGGCTTTGTTTTTGTTTTCATGCTCTTGGTTCTCCACTTTCATCTCTGCCACCCTCGAGGTCGCCGGAGATTTTCGCCGCCGTTTTGTCTCTACTTTTAACGAACCTCTTTTTACTTTCGTCCTTCTAAACTTCATTATCGCCGTTGTTTATATATTATCCAGCCAAAAACATACCCAGAAACAAGCTACCAGAACTGACATCTACGATGAGTACGTCCGCAGTTCACGCCGGAGTATACCCACATCCGCCGCCGCCACGGAAGAGATCACGGTGGACAAACAGATTATCTTTGAAGAAAATTCATCTCCTCTTTGTCCTGAAAAGCAGCTGGAGACGACAGTCGATACTGATACAAACATTTCCGTCTCAGCAGTTAAACAACTTACAACGGCGCTGGACCGTACAGTACTGAAAAGGACAAAGCCGGCCGTGTCTTCAGCTGAATTGAAGGAAAAGGAATACCGAAGAAGTGGATCAATGGTTTCGGAATCTCGAGAGCAGAGGCCCATGGAATTTGGGAGATCCAAGACAGCAATCGGCGGCGGAGAGGTGGTGATTTCAGGTATAGAACCGCCGAGGAAATTAATGGAAGAAATGAGCAGCGAAGAGTTTCAGTTGAGTGTAGATAGTTTCATTGCTGAAAGAAAGAAAATCCTGGTGCAAGAAAACACTGCCATTACACAAGGAGACAAGTGATAATATTTTAGTATAGTCAGTTAAAAATGTATCAAAAATTTCTAATTTCTAGGTTTTTGGGATCGTATAGTATTAATAACTAGTAGTATTTGGGATGTACAGTAATAATATTTCCCTGGTTAAATTAATGATATGATTTATATAAGTATATGGGATCTTATTTATTTTCTTATTTGTCGTTTTATTGTCCCCCCGTGTTTCTTCATTTACTGTAATGTTAATCTATGTGTTTGAGCTGACTTTATTCTTTAGGTTAAAAGGAATTATTAAAGTTGGCATTCAGATCTTAAATTTTTGTATATCAATTTTAATAACAAGTAATCATTTTTTTATCCTAAAGAAAGAACTGTATTAGAATCGGTCAAAAAAATAAAAGGAGGCAAAGAGGAAGGGATGGTCCCCAATAAGTTTGGACCCTGAGTCCCTGAGTCCCTTAGGTTACATAATCTAGGTATAAAAAAAAATGACAATCGTAGAAGGTTTTAGCTTTGCGCCTAATGTCCTCTTCAATAGCCGAGGAGACTCATTCAAAAAAGGACCTTTATCGGAGCCTGTTAATGGCAGCTTGACAATCTGTTTCGATGATAATATGATCAAAATTGTTTAATGATGCCAGAGACACCTCAAGTCTAATGACCATTGCTTCAGCCGCTGCCACAGAGGGGGCAAGTATAGGTTCCGTGACACCTTGGATAACTCTACCAGAAGAATCACGTGCAATGGCTGCCAAAGAAGCCTTCACAGAGAGACAATCGTAGGCAACATCACAGTTAATCTTGATAGTACCCGGAGGGGGGGTCTAACTTGTCGTTTCAGTAGTTCTGGTGGAAACAACATATGGCATGAAGAGGAAACCCTGGAGAATTCCTGAAAGACACTATCCGCGTGAAGCCAGACATCTCAAGAAAGGTCTTTCCTGTTCGAATACCAAGGCATTTTTTGACTTTCAGATTGCTCAGAGAAGGAAAGCAATGAGTGAGCAACTGTCGTCAAAGGTTTCCAACTTCCTAAACTCGTTGATTTTGAGCCACCACTAAGCAAAACCAACAAGTAATCATCTTAACCATTAAGTTTAAATCTATATTTATTTCTTTCAAGACGAGTTGATCAGACATGGAACCGAGGGACAAAAAAGCTCGTAATTCCGAGTTGGGTTTCGTAGGAAATTTGGAATGTTTGATGTTTCCTTTTCAGGAACAAAAGAAAGTACGAATATCACTCCATCTTTTTCTTTTTCTTCCTTCTTTTTTTTGATCAAAGAGATACTTTCCATTAAACAAAAACAGAAAACATAAACAAACCCTGGTCCCACAACCATGCTGGAACCATGCATGAACCATGCAAAAGAGCAACCAGGCCAAACAAAGCTGTCAAGAAAAACAAAGAACAAGGCACACTTCCAGATTCAACTGGCAGACCACCACACCGGGTCCAAACAAAAGACAACACACCATAACAGACAACATAAAACCTAAGGGATCGAGCGACCAACAGAAGCAACCGCTTAACATGCTCCTCCAACCTAGAAACAGTGGACGGAGTACCAAAAAGAGCAAGATTGAGGAATTCTCTGAGACGGCTAAAACGAGTTCTTTGAACGATCATCCGGAAATGAGAGACCACATGTTCGCCTGAGAGCTCTATCCAGAGACAGGCTTCCAACGAGGCTTCGTCGGTCCTTATCAAGGCGTCAGCAGCTTCCTTTCGCCGGTGAGGGAAAATCAAGAACACAGAACCATCTTCCATTCCGACAATCATGCCAAAACCAAGCTTGCCAAAAACAATAAAAAAGGAACCAAACCGCATTACAAATGGATCAACCTTAGACCATTCTAAGCCAGTGATCCAGAGGGAAGGAAGAAAACCCGTGCGAAACCCATAGTCCTTCCAGCTATAGGTTTCGGGCTCAAATTCGATCATGGTGTCTCCGGATAACTCCCCACGGAGTTATCCGTATCACCATATTCATTCTGGTTCATCTCATGGTTCTCGAGTGGTTTGATGGGAGGTCCATCCTCATTGTCGCTAATCAAAATCTCCTCATTCAACGAAAAGTTATCATCCACACACATGGAGGGAACGCTGGTTATCTTTTTTCCAAAGGGATCAATGCCAAGCTCGATTAACCCAGCTTCATCCACCATCATCCTCGAGCACTCCATTGCATGTTTACGTCTAGCTGCCTTGCGTATAAGAGTCAAACGTTTTACGCCACTTGATTTCCCTTTTTTGTTTTCTCAATGCCCTGGATAATTCTGGATGAGGGGAACAAAGAATCTGGGAATAAAGCGGCCTGTATAACCTCCTCACTCGCAGCAACGTTCCTCTCGGAAATACACCAATGTTGAGGTCCTACTTGGATTATTGTTTTGGACACTTCTTCCCAAAGCTCCCTGCGTTTAGCCGGTCCAAAAAGCTCCAACTCAGCCTTCTCTATTTTCCTCTTGCGGACGCCTGAAACTTGGATCTTATCCAGTCCATAGGCCAGGAAGTTTCCCCAAGGATCAGCTCCTATCTTGTCACCCGATTGAGGGGATGTAACGAGTTGCTTTTTAGATATTGGATCTTCTTTGGAGCTCTGACCTTCGAAAAAACCTTGTGCAGGGGCTTTATTTATGTTTGGTTCTAGGTTGCCTAGGCAGGAGCCAGCTGTGCCCGTTTCCTGAAGAGGAAATACCAAGTTGACTTTATGATCAATTGAGTGGACGTGGCCTGTTTCCTTAAACGTCTCGCTCTGGCTTTTCAGACCTTGTACTGACATGTCGTGGACAGCTGGGCCTCGAGAATTGTCCGCTTCTACGAGCCGTTTATCGCGCTGCTGTGGAGTCGGAGCGGAAACCGGCGAGCGCCGGCTGCCCTCAGATGTTTTGTTCTTCTGTGTGGCTCTCAACCATGGACCGAACCTACCTGCGAGTTTGAAAAGGGAAATATCTTGCCTGCATTCTCTCTCAACGTGTCCCAGCCGTCCGCAGCGAAAACAAAATTTTGGAATGCCTTCATACTTGAAAGCTACCTCCAGCGGCCTATCCTTTTTCCGATTGAGCACAAAGCCAGTTTTCAGGGGGTCTTCGACGCGAATGGCCACCCGAATGCTAAGGCCTTCAAGCCAAACTGGTTTGTTGTCTGGGAACAATTTTTAGGGAACAATTTGCCAATCCTTCTTACGTTATCTGGCGTGGCTAGTCCCATGGGAAGGTGATGAACCTGGACCCAAAATTCCTCCGTAGAGAAATCTATCTCTTCGAGAGCCCGCTCGGGTTGCCAGTCTTTCAGAATAAGCAACGAATCTTGCACCGACCAAGGCCTGCAACCAAGAATCTGTAGCCTATCGTCGACTGAATTAAACAAAAAAAGGTAGAAGTTTCTCCCTAAATCATGGCACTCCAGCTTGTCGCAACACCAAGCCTTCCTCAAAATGGCAATAAGAGCCATTATTCTGATGTGGTTTGAAGTTAATAGCTTACCTACCAGAGATAGACTTTTAAGGGAAGCATTAACTTCATTGTCTTCATTCAACTCGAGTTCATCAATGAGCTCCTGATGTGGAGAGTTCGGATCAGAAAGATTCGGAGGGTAACCGTTGTTGACCACTCCTGTACTTAATGCAAAGCAGCCAGAGCTCATGTAGTTGAGATTTGGTTTAAGGAACGTGACGGGCAAAAGGGAGTAAAAAATGAAGAGGGGTCGACGCGATAAAGAGAGAAAGGTATAAAAGACAAAGAAGAGAAAGCCAACGTACAAGAAGACGGCGGAAAAGCACTTAGGAAAGCAGTGGCTCTAAACCTGCTCTGTAGCCATGAAAAATCCTAC
Source organism: Hibiscus trionum (assembly GCA_030270665.1). NCBI lineage: Eukaryota > Viridiplantae > Streptophyta > Magnoliopsida > Malvales > Malvaceae > Hibiscus > Hibiscus trionum. Next base: position 20,340,748 of record BSYR01000019.1, on the reverse strand, counting down.
ACCAAAGCTCAAGATTTCTTCATGGAAGAGGACAATGAAGAAAGCAAAGAGAAACAGTGGGTAAACCTTTCACTGGAGAAGAGAGAGAGCTTGCTGAAATTTTCCACTCCTGACCGATGCCCCTTTCAACCTAATTCCAAAATTATGACAATTTTTCCTTTTGAAGCATTCATTTCAGTTCCTCTAAATTTCCTTTTACATAAAGCCTTTCTTCTTCTTCTAAAACATGGTCATTAGACATGAGTCTGATGAATTTCGACTTCACTCGGTCTTATAGAGTTGTTTTTCTAAATCAATTCAGGTTCAGTTAAACTCAAGTTTTTGGTGATTTTTTTATCTAAAATAATAATGTAATTCATTTTTATATATTTAAGAATAATTGCTATATTGTCCATCTCTTTATATATATATATATTTAATTAACTTCTTATTTTACTGAATAAAAGTAAAAATATTGCCAAAAACCAACAAAAAAGAGTGACTGTTTGCTTCATGAATATCAAATTAATCATGGAAACTTACACTATTATTTTCATTGTTAATAATACTGTTGTATACAATAAATGCATTCGAAAAGGGGAAATTGGAAATGGATTTTTATGTCACCTCATGAGAAGGTTTACTTGGTTGAGTTAAAAGTCGAAAATGAAAGCACATTAATATTTTAGTTAAAATGTTGATGAATTTACAACCAAAAAGCTTGAAATTTTTATGAGGAAAGTCAAAAGATTTTCATCTACTTTTGTCCTAATCTGCATCTTAAGTGTGTTCTTTCATTCATCATTGTATATTCAAAGGAAAAGCCATGAAAAACTTATGATTTGCCTATTATTAGAACACAGTACCAAGAAAGTTGGAAAACTGCAAAAACCAGCTGTTTGCATGCTCAGTTCAATCATTCAAGGCTTTGCTAACCTTTGAAGAACGTGATGTTTATTTGGTTCTCATTGTTGACTAAAAGGACCCATTGGGATGAAGTAGGAGGGTTGTGTCAAGGATGGATGGAGGGGTGTGGCCGTGTGGGGGACAGTTGTACCCTTTAAAAATTTTAAACCACTCTATAGTTTAAATATTTTTTTTCATATTTTATTGTGCAATTTAATTTTGCACACCCTAAAAAGTTTGTGCTTTTATACCGCCTATAATAATTTGCACTCCTTACATAAAATTATATGTCCACCCTTAATTATGGTTTAGGCGGGAGCAATGGTTTTGGATTGGACTGGGTTAAATACCTTTGTGGCTTGTGAGGTATTTCTATTTTGTATGTGTGTATGATTGGTTGTTCCTTTGTTTTAGCTCTTTAAGATATTTGTGTGCCGGAGTTGGAACATATTAGGATTAGCTTGATTGTAATGAAGTCAGCAGGGACTTTTTTCATTGTTTATAGTAATTATTGTTGAGCATCAGTCAGCATTACCAACATTATCGTTTCCCCTTTTGTTGTTTCGCTGCTTGTCATTGCCGTCAACTGGTGTGCAAAAAACCATTGGATGCTTGCAGGAAGATATTTGGTTTCCGTACAAATGGCAGATGTGTAAACTTTTTATTTATTTATTTATTTATTTATTTATTTATTCCTTCGCTGTCGGGAAGTCCTTTCTATAGGATAAAATAATCATGTCTCGGTCGATGGCTCGGTCGTCGAACGGACCTTTTCACTTGGATGTCCCGAATTTCATTCTCGTAGGAGACTTTCACTCCGACTGGTGCTCGGTGTGACACGACTCGTTTCGGATCTAACTCATCTTGATGGAAAGGCTTGAGTAAACTTACATGGAATACCGGATGAGCTCGGATGGTTGTTGGTAGTTCTAATCGGTAGACCATTGTACCTACTCGTTTCACAACTTTGAACGGTCCCTCGTACCTCCGCACAAGTCCCTTGTGCACTGTTGGGTTGCGCAAGTTCCCGGTTAGCTTTGCAAGGACTAAGTCTCCAACTTGGAAGCTTACATCCCAACGTTTTGTATCTGCCCACTTTTTGGTTCGTTTTCCCGCCTTGTGTAGACAAGCTCGGGCTAAGTCATAATGTTCTTGCCACTCCGTAGCGAGCTTGTGTGCTGTTGGATTGGGCCCCTCGTACCTGGTTGCGACTGAGTTGGGTGTGAGCGGTTGCTGCCCGGTCACGATTTCGAACGAACTTTGGTTGGTCGCCTCACTTCGTTGTAAATTGTAGGAGAAATGGGCCACGTCTAGTAGCTTTGACCAATTACGTTGTGTGATGCTCATGTAATGTCTCAAATATATCTCCAATAAGTTGTTCACCCGTTCAGTTTGTCCATCAGTTTGGGGGTGGACGCTTGTCTAGAAATTCAAACTTGATCTCATGTGTTTGAATGATTCAATCCAGAATCTGCATGTGAACTGTGTGTCCCAGTCATTAATGATTGTCTTCGGCAATCCCCAATACTTCACCACGTATTTGAGGAAGAGGTGGGCTGCCTTCTCGGCAGGGCATACTTTTGATGCTGGAATAAATGTTTTGTATTTTGAAAACCTATCAACAACTACCATTATGCTGGACAGGCCGTCGGTGTTGGGCAAACCGACTATGAAGTCCATGGATATGCTTTCCCATGGTCGTTCGGGAATGGGCAATGGTTGTAACAGCCCAGCGGGTTTCTTCGTCTCGATCTTGTCTTGTTGGCACACAAGGCAAGTTTTCACATAAGCTTCCATATCCTTGCGCATACGGGGCCAATAGTAGTTTTCAGTAACCAAGGCCAGGGTCCGGTTTCTCCCTGGGTGTCTAGCCCACTTGGAATCATGGAACTCCTTCATGATTTCCTTGCGTAGTTCCTCGAACTGGGGTATGTAGAGACGTTGTCCCCGTGTATAAATCAAGTCCTCTTCGAGCCAAAACCTTCGGGTTTTGCCCTCCTTAGAAAAGTTGATGAGCATTTTGGTTGTTGGGTCATGTGTTAGCCCTTCCTTGATGCGTTCTAGCAACTGTCCCTTTGGCAAATTAACAAGCTCTATGTTATACCTCTGGCTTAGGGCGTCAGGGACTAAGTTGACTTTTCTTGGCTTGTACTCCATGTCGAAATCAAACTCTGCGAGAAACTCTTGCCAATCGGCTTGTTTGGGAGATAACTTTTTCTGGGCCAGGAAATAACTATTGGCAACATTGTCTGTGTAGACCACGAACCTAGACCCTAATATATGGTGTCGCCAGGTGCGCAAGAAATGAACCACTACGGTCATCTCTTTTTCATGAACCGAGTATCTCTTCTCGGTGTCATTCAACTTCCGGTTTCGTACACGATGGGATGTCCATCTTGCATTAGGACCCCCCGATGGTTGTGTCTGATGCATCCGTATAAACTTTAAAGGGTTTGGCGTGGTTCGGTAATGCCAGCACCGGCTCACTTGCCATGGTGTGTTTTAATTCTTCAAAGGCTTTTTGGCAGCATTGGTTCCAATCCCACGCCTTGTCCTTCTTCAGTAACTCGGTCAAGGGGTGGCGATTTTAGAGTAATTTTGACAAACTTTCGATAGTAATTGGCTAACCCTAAAAAGGATTTCAACTCGGTTACTTTGGTTGGTGGCTCTCAATCTACAATCGCTTGTATCTTGGCCCTATCCATTCGGATCTTGCCGCCTCCTACGATGTGGCCGAGGAACGGGACTTCCTCTTGTGTGAATGTGCACTTCTCTTCTTTGACATATAGCTTGTTTTTCCGCAAGGCTTCGAATACTTTTCGCATGTGTTCAACATGCTCCCCAATGGTCTTGCTATAGATTACGATATCATCAAGGTAAACCACAACAAATTGATCGAGGAAGGGTTGTAATACCTTGTTCATGAGGGTACATAATGTGGCGGGAGCATTTGTGAGGCTGAAAGGCATCACAGGGTATTCATACGAACCATAACGTGTTACACAAGTTGTCTTCGGCTCGTCACCTTCGGCAATTCATACTTGGTAGTATCCAGACCGCAAATCTAACTTGGTGAACCACCTTGCATCCCCAAGTTGATCGAACAAGTCGGCTATTAAGGGTATTGGGTACTTGTTCTTCACGATGAGCTTGTTCAAAGCTAGATAGTTGATGCACATTCGAAGCGTTCCATCATGTTTCCTCTAAAAAAGCACTAGTGCTCCGTAAGGCGCCTTGGATGGCCGGATATATCCGGCATCGAGGAGTTCCTTCAATTGTCTGCGTAGCTCTTCAAGTTCGGACGGGGCCATCCGGTAAGGGGCTCGAGCTGGTGGCACCGCGTTTGGTATGAGTTCGATCTTATGGTCGACTTCACATTTTGGCGGAAGAGTTTTGGGAAACTCTGGGGGCATTACATCTTGAAATTCGGCTAGGACTTATCCTACCTCGGTTGGGACCCTCTTGTTTGTGGGTGGCTCGTCATGTACCAATGCCGCTAAGAATGTTGATTCTTCCTTATGCATTCCTTTGTTGAATTGAATGGCTGATACTTTATTGGCCTTAACTCCCGACTGTCAGCTCAGCGGGACCATACATCGACGGGTTGTGTCGAGTATGCACAACGAATTTACGAATGGCACGGGGAACACATTAATCTGATCGAGGAAGCTAATGCCCATTACTACATCAAAATCGTCAAGGGGAATCACCTTGATTGTTTCCTTACCAGACCAGTCGCCAATGCTAAGTTTTACTCCTCTGTCTACCCCGTCAATTGAAGTCTCTTTTGAATTTACGGTTTTGATAAACCTGCATGCCTTCTCGACGCGAAGGCCAAGTTTCTTGGCAGCTTGTTCTGACAGAAACAAGTCTAAGGCCCCGGTATCTACCAATGCGCTCATCTTTTGTCCTGCCATATTGATGTCCACGAACATCAAACCTTTTTTCTTCGAACCTTTCTTAACTTCCATAGAGCTGATAATAGAACCAAGTTTGGGAACTTCTTCTCCGTCATCCTCTTCTTGGATGGATGCCGCCTTCTCGAGTTTTGGGCAGTCCCTTTTCATGTGAATGCCCCCGCAGTTGAATCAACTAAAATTATTATTTCTCCTACGACTTACGAAGTTTGAAGTCTCCGCCATGTGCTTTCTTAGTCTCATCCTTGTTATGCACCTCTTTGCCTTTCCCGCCTTTGCCTTTGTGCTTCGGTTTTTGTTTTGGGGTGTCTCACTTCTTGTATTCAAAGTCTGCAAGGGAGTCGGCCAAGTCCAATGCTTTAGAGAGGTCTTGGACCCCGGCTCGATGTAATTCCATCTTTTCCCAACGTTGTAAATCGTTTTTGAAGGTAAAGAGGGCGTCGGCTTCGCTCATACCCTGGATTTGAAGCCTAAGTTCCGTGAACTTGTTGACATACTCTCGAATCGAGCTGTCGTGTTTTAGTTGGTAAAGCTTCTCCCGGGCTTCTTCTTGAGCATTCTTTGGATAAAAATGCTATTTGAATTCAAACTGGAATTCCTTTCATGTTCTGATGGGAATTGTTCCATCTCTTGACTGAGAACACTTGTGTTACCACCATAGAAGTGCGACATCAACCAAGTAAACAGAGGCGGTGTTTACCTTTGTGCTCTCATCTTCGATGCTCGTGAGTCGGAAGTACTGATCCAACCCCCAAACGAAGTTGTCCACTTCTTGGGCGTCCCTTGCCCCTCCTAACTCCTTCGATTTTGGCACATCGATCTTGGGCTTGGCATCAATTGTTTTGCCCACCATGCCGATTAACACGAAATTCTTGTAGAGGGACAACTCGGCATTGAGCTTTCCAATTTCCCCTAACAACTCCCCTCTCATTGCCTCCATCACAACTTGAAAGGAAACGTCTTGTTGGTTTAATTTCTCGTAAGCTGAATCGAGAAGATTTTGAACCTCTTCCTTGAATTTATCTTTGGAAACGAATTTGGCTTCTAGCCCTTCGAGACGGTCGTTAACAACATCGAAAGACTCTACCGTCTCTTTTGCGTCGGTCTCGAGTCGGTCTATCTTGTCCTCGATAGTTGTTAATCGATCTTTTGAAGCAGCTCTTTTCTTGTCGGCGGCTTTGTCGAAACATCTCTCTCTCTCTCCCTCCCCCTCTCTCTCTAATAATGTATATATCCTGTTAGTACCATTTTCAGCTATATAAATAAATATTTTTAGGGTTTCTATTTTGTGTAAAATTTCCAATTTTGTGAAAAAGTCATATTAGAAATTGGGAAATCCCTTGTTATTTATTTATTTAATGAGATGAAAAAGTAGGTTATTTATTTTAATAAAAGTATGAAGTTGAGTTCCATTAAAAATAAAAAAATACAATAGATACAACTCACTCTAATAGGACCAAATCCCTCAAGAAAATTTATGAAGAAAAAAAATAAATCATTCAAAATAAAAGTAAAAATTACAACAAATACAACTCAATATAAACCACCAAGAAAATCTTGAGACTAAATTTATTAAGAAAACTCAGGAAGAAAAAAATAATTCATTCAAACTCAAAAGGAATAAAGAAAAAAATTTAAACCTTCCTTTGATTACATCATTCATCTTTCAATTAGACCTTATATTAATATAGGGGTGAAGATAGAAAAAAAATCAAACCTAACAAATTGTTTCACTAACAGTTCTAATTGCACCGATAAATAACTACAAAAAAAAATGTAGTTGTACTACACCGTCGACCTTCATGGTAATTGTTACACAACCAAAAAATTACTACAAAGTGTGTGAAGAATTCAAATTAAATGGATCACTATTTAAAATCAAAAGCAAAAAAATAAAAATAAAAATAAAATTAAACCACAATACTAAAAATTTTACCAACGAGGGTTGGTCCAAGTGGTAAGCAACTTAGTATTGTTGGAAAATATACTGCAAAATCAGACTGTTAGTATTGATTGTGAAAAATAAATTCAACGAACAAAAATAAAGAAATTGTGTCGTGGTTAAAACCACTCCCTTAAAAACAAATTCGCCCCGATGTGTGTAATCGTTGCGATAGACGAATTGTCCCCCGAGGTTAACACAACCGCTCCGATGATCGATACACCCGAACTCGGAGTGAACTGCGACTTTATTGCTCCTTTGATCTTGCAAATTCTCAGAGAGATTTGAGAGAAAACTGGTGAGTGAGATGGGAAGCTGAGATAGCTACATATGGGGTTAAAATCGTCCAAAAATATAAACAGAGTAGAAATTTTGTCTTAAAAAACTCTAAAACAATGACACACAAAATTGCCCTGTATTCTCTATTACTCAACAATAGAAGGGAGAATCGTCACTATAAATACCTTTACCTTGGTATTTTCCCACTCAATGTGGGATGTGACTTTTCCTATTCCAACATGTATCGCTTAACCAAAGTTTCGAGTTCGAGGTGTTGTGTATGTCAAAAATTCTTGCTGAAAAATTCACCCACTAAAACTAAATATGCCACGTAGATCGATACAAATTATTCAGAATAAAACTTTAAAAACAAAAAAGACAACCAAAAAAAACTTCGCTAATAGTTACACTCTCAAAAAAATGAGAGAAATAGTTGAAAGAAACTCGACTGCTAGGTTCTACTTTTATAATTGTATAATTATAGAAATTTATGTTTAATGAATAAAGCAGGCCTATTGTTATTATTATTATTCAAAGACCAGTAATTGCTTTCATGTCGTGACTCGTGATAGTAGTAACAGTAACGATATGTCATGAAATTATAATATGAAAAAGTGAAAAGTGCAAGTTGCCACCATAATATAATATTATAATTTATCCACAGGAACAACAATATCCTTGTCTCCAACCAAAAATTGTCACCTCGATTTCTATTTCACTGTTCACTAGCTGTCATATGATCCAATTATTATTTTTGTTTATTTTCCTTAATTATTTATTTCAACTTTATTCTTACAAACGAGAAAAATGAGATTAGAGAGGACATCAATATATATTCATCTATATCAAATACAAAAAATAATTGCATTGATGCCATTAATTCATATCATATTAATTTAGTTATGAAATTGTTAAAATATCAAAGAATTAGATTTTGTCACATCATAATTTTTTAAAATCATTTCCATAGAATATTTTCGCTCATTCAAATTGTGGATGTTAGTCGTTTATTAATCAAAATATATTTTATTTAAATTTAAGTATAAGAATGGAATATTAAATTTTTTATGTTAAATAATAATAAATTATTGTAAAAAATGGGCGAATAATAATAATAAAACTAAAATGTAGTGTGATCGATGATGAGATGTATGCTTAGGTAGCCCATGAACACCAAAGATGCAGAGTGAAGGTCCCATCATTCAGAAAATTATTTCGGGGTTTCCTTTTAGCATTTTGATTCTCCAAATCGTTTACTTAATTTAAGATGCTGGATTTCACTACGCGGCCAGGAAACAAGCCTACTTAAGTGCTGTACTAATACTCTTTTATTCCCAACCCATCTAAAACTAAAACCCTGAAAATTGACTATTCTACAGTAAAACAAGTTTCAACCATCCTCTTAACGAAGCCACCACAGATGGTTTCTTTCTTTCATCCTCTTTATCTTCTCAGCCTGCTTGTCATCGAAGAATACGATGGTCTCACAGATGATCATCTCTTCCTTGCCGCCATCGTTTACTTGGGTGAAAATCTTTCATAGTCGATGCCAAGGATCAAAGTTAAGCCTGAAAAAGAGAAGGGATTGCAAGTGATCAGCGCAAGAATCAAGAACTAGTCGATGATCAAAGTTAACAACGCCCACTTCGACTTCACACCTTTGAACACATTGACGATTGATCAGTTCTTGATTATTGTCGCTGATCACGTTCGTGCTTGTTAACTTTGATCCTCGGCGTCGACCATGAAAGCTTTTCTCCCAAGTAAACAATGGCATCATGGAAGAGTTGATTTGCTGTGAGACCATCAGATTCTTCGGTTACCAGTCACATTTCCATGCAAGGCAAAAAAATATATATATTGCGCTATGAAGCTTCATACAGTTGATTGGCACTGTACCAATGTCAGCATGGAGATAAAAACAGACATTAGGCTCTTGCTCAGGTACTCTTTCAGATCAAGTAGAGTCCTTTTGAGATTGAGAACCATTAAAAAGACACCGACTTCTCCAGGAACAAATGGATGAAACTATGATTGACCCTTCTTCCATCAGCTAAATTCACTTTTTTGTATTTGTGTTTGATGTTGTTGATGCAGACATATCGAGGACAAGCAAATAGCAATTGTTCTATTGAGGTTGAGTTAGTTGATTAAGCACTGGGGTTTTCATTTCAGAGTTCAATGTCCTATGAATTGAAGTTGTTTTCTTGATTTCTAGAAAGCAAGCAAGCTACTTCTTTGTAGATTTCATCTGATCTGGAACAAACTAACACCCTTGGTCGTTGACATAGGGAAAATCAGTTCTAAGAATTCCACTGTCCTTTGCCTTTCAACCTAGTTCTTTGTCCGTGGCTGCTCAATCGCAGTCGCTTGGTTAGTATAGTCAATGAAGCAAGATTCAGTCATTCGGTACCACCTCCAGTAAGGCATGAAATCCTAAATCTTACAGTACAACAACAATAACCAAGCATACCGTTTGACCACAACCTGCACTACTGTGTTTGGAATCAGCCTTGAACAATGCTTTAAGACACATGGAAGCAAATGGAAAATTTGGTCATCCGTAAGCACACGGAAAATGCAAGCATATGTTTAAAACAATAACAATGATTTTAATTTACAGAACTGTACTTATCTAAAATAATATTTTACATAACTGAATGTTTGTACTAGTAGACCAAGTTGCTTAGAGATTATGTTTAGGCAGAATATTTAAAAAATTAAAGTCTTGGGACGAATGCATACCTTTTATTAAATTTGTCTATAATCATTGTATTCATTCTGTTTATTGATGTAGTGCAAACTTGGTTAAATCAATTAATGAGAGAGCGTGAATAGCACATAGAGAAGAGAAATGCATCCAAAGCTCAACGAGTCAATAAAGGACGCAAATACCTTAAAGGGTCCTAACATTAGTGAATTGCAGGCATTAAGTTCTTCCTAACCAAACGGTGAGAATAGCTAAAACGGGTTCGCCATTTGGTCAATTATGCTCTGTAATCCAGACTTATAACTCGGATAAAGAAGCTGCAAAGCTAGTTCCTTTTTCATAAGTGCATTAGAAACTTGTTTCTCGCCTCTTAAACTTGCTTTCTGACCAAATGGTTCATCTCTCTCATGAGAAGTGATTTCCTTAGTTAGAGAAGGCCACCTTTTCTCAACCAAGTCCAATGCATAAGAAAATACCTCTTTCCTAGATGCTGGATCATCATCTACGATATTGTAAATTCTCCTGAATCATGAAATCGATTACAGTTGATTAAATGAACTTCAATTGATATTTATTCAGTTAAAAATGCAGCAGCAAACCTAATTGCAGCTGATAATCAAGCATACCTGGAGAGTTGTATGTGAATGCTGGCCTTAAGAGCCTGAGAAATGTCTGCAACATGAACTCTGGATGTGAATTGTTTAGACACTCTCCATTTCTGGGATTCTGATAAAGGTTCCTGCTTAATTATCGTGTCAACGGCACTGCAAGCAAAGAAGCAGATATGTTTGATTTTTTTCTCTCCAAGTTTTGGATGGTCAGATCCCCATAAAACATGTCCTAATATATGTCAGATATGGGTTCCAGCACGGGTACTTCTAAAAAATTGAATTAAAACAACATATAATGAATCAGCAGATAGCCATAGCATTAACATGCAAAGGTGGAGTTAATTTATATAGCTAGTCATACAATCATGAACCACAAATTCCAAAATTTACCTAAGAAACTAACATGTGAATTCCTTACTAACTGGTGATTCTAATCATCATACAACTGATTATGAAAATTATCAATCACAACCTTCTACCAGGGCCGTAGATACCTCCAAGTCGGAATACATGTGCCTTGATCCCAACATTCTGGGCTACCTTCAACCATCCTTGCTCTGCAGCTAACCTCAATTTAGCCATTTCATTTGTAGGGCTTGCAGGATAACTGCCATGATGTAATGCAGGAAATTAGTGACTCCTGATGGGGAGTAATTTCTAAAACACTAGTCTATATAGGTATAGTACTGGTCTTACTCCTCGTCCACACATGCCCCACCGCAATCTCCATAGACACCTGTTAAGATCAAAGTGGATTTCCATGTCGGATATAAGTTTGGGTAAACATAACGAGGTTGTGATACCCGAATCCCCTCTTTTAACAAGTCATAGAATAATTTATGAACACGATACTGTCTAGAATCTTCCAAGTTCCAAAGCAGAACATTAAGACGACATAGATCTATTGCAGATAAACTAAGTATCTTTGTAGTATTCAAGAATTTATGCATGCTAGATTCAGTAAAACGGCATAAATGATGAAAGGCATACTAGTTGAGGACAGATAACAGAGCCACTGAAGATTGCTGTCCATCAGTGTACTTCTTAGAAGTTCTCCATGTTGAAGCATCTATAAAATCAACCAAAGAAGATATATGCCAAATCAAAAACCTCAAAGAAATGGGCATATCGGCCAAAGCTGATCGAATATAGTAGGAACTGAAACCTGAAAGAAGGGGTAACATTCTCATCATACCGGATCACCAATACCCATAACAGGAGGAATTGAGACCAGAAGATGTGTACAGGATTTCAATGAATTCATGGTATTCATCCTGTAGAGCATAAAACATGAATCAAACCAAAAACCATTTAAAATCTTATTGCCAAGAACATTATTTGTTCACATAAGCAATTCAATGTGCAATACACAGACAAGTTTGGTGGTAAAAATAAATAAAATCTAAAACTTACTCGGGCTGGTTTGCATCAAAAAGGATGACATTGAATCCTCTTTGCTCGAGTTCGTTTCTCTTTTTCATGCTTGTGCAAGTCCCAGAGACAACCCTACAATAAAAAGACACAGAAATGAACAAATGCCAATAAAATTCTTTATAAATTTAATAAACTATAAGGAATGGATAGCTAGGCAATCTTACCAGCCATCATTCAGGAGCTCCTGAGCAAAGAATTGTCCGACAAAACCCATGCCAAGAATAAACATCCGATTCCGAGAATCATGGCCTGAATTTCCCGTTTGGAAACAGCTAACCCTATTCGAACAAACTAAAAACTTCGGGGTTCTAGCTGATTTTCTTAAACGATTGTTGAATTGAAGGGGAATGGCCGAGAAAAAACGCTCTGATAATTGACATATCTCCATCTCGAGAATATATGGCTTCAGCAATAAAGATTCAATCACTCAGATACAAGCTAAGTCAGCTTAGGTAGGACTTAGAGAGACAACAGACTTGAGATTAGCCGGTAACGACTGTAGAAGAATGTTTCCTCCACAACACCGCCGGTTAATTGGGTTTGTCGCCATTAACGGGCTCAACACCTTGAAGATTATCATAACTGGTTCAGCCGAAGCCCAAAAGGGACAACAAATACATCAATCTATATTGGTCAATTTCTATGGTTAGTACCTATATACGAATAAGTCGTGGATTTAGTCCGTGTATTTGATTTGGTCAATTTATTATTTAAATTTAAAATTTAGATCATAAATCAAATAATATAGAAATAATATAATTAAATTACATTAATTAAAATTTTCAAATTAGAGAAGCTTCTCTAATTTGATAAAACACGATACTAAATTTTTTTGGCATCACAGCCGCTCACTAAATTTTTTTTCTCAACTATAGAGTCGTTCATTTTTGTTCTTCTTTTCTTTTAAACACCAGCAATAGCACTAATTTTAATATTGGTCGACGACCGTCGGAATTTATAGTTTCTTTTTTTTTGTTTTTCAGTTTTCAATAAATTATTTTGTTCTTGTGATACGATTTTACTCTTATTTTTTGGTACGTTTTTCTCTGTCTTTTAGCCTGCTTTTTCTTTTTTTTTAATTTTTTATTAGGGTTGGATCTGACTACGCCACGACTGATCATGATGGCACTCTTTTCATTATGTTGCTGATCTCCATGTCTCGGACCCTCGAACTGGATTTGGATACACGATTACATCTACTATTCCTTATTCACGATTGAGTTGTGATAATGATCTTATTGTCAACGTACCTCCATTGTAATATGCATTTTTATGTTGTTTGTTGATGATTTTACCTATCACCGTCGGTTTTGGTAATGTTTGTATCATTCTTTTTATTTCGAGTCTTTGGGTTAGTTTCATACCTTTTCTTTGTATGGTCCTTTTTTGATCTCGATACGCTAGTTTTGTTTACTAGGATTATGTCTGAATTTAGGTGTTTTATTTTACTAAGTTGTGAATTTTCATTGGCCCTGTTTGGTAAAAAGAGGTTTGGGTAAAAATTAGAGGTTTGAGGCATAATTAGAGGTTTGACCAGTCAAATCCGCTAATATTGTTGTTTGGTAAATAGCGGATTGAAAGAGCGGATTGAGGTGAAACCGCTAATTTTGAAAAAGCTCATAATAGGAGCTTTTTGAGATTAGAGGTTTGATATTAGAGTTGTAAAGACTCTTTTACCCTTACCAATTACTAAAAATCTCAAAATAACCTAAATTAAATATTTTCTCAGCCTATTTATAAGCTAATCATATTTACTTTTTTTCTTTTTATTATCACATATTTATATGTGTATTTAAATTTATTAATTAATTAAATTATATTAAAATAATTATATAAATGATAAATTAATATATAAATCATTTGAATATGTTTAGAAAAGTTATATTAAAAATAATTTTATAGATCTAATTAATAATAATTAGATACAAAATATTGATAACTAATAAACTATTCAAATAAGTATTGAATATAAACATGTCCTTATATGTCATTTTACTTGTTTAAATAATCTAACAGCTAACAGCTATCAGTTAATTTTACCAAACACTTTTATACAATCGGCTAATACAATTCGCTAGTCAAATCAGCTAATGCAATCAGCTATCAGCTAATGCAATCCGCTATCCGCTAATTGCCAAACAGGGCCATTGTAATTTCGAATATATCCTTGTTTTAATAAAATTAATCGATTTCAATTTTTCAAAAAAAAAAATTGGCATCAAAACATTATCCTCAGAAGAAATCTGTTGAGAGAGTGGTTAATAAAAAAATAATAAAAACTTGTTTTGAATAAAATTTAGGGTAAACTACACAAATAGTCCCCTGACTATGCTCCAATTATTTTTTGTATCCCCTGACTATCAGAAGTTACAAACTGGTCCCCTGACTTAAAAAAAATAACAAATTGATCCAGTGCCGTTAAAAATTTAACGGCTGGTGACGTGGCAGTTAACTAAAATTGGCATAATAACACATTTAGTCCTCAACTTTTACACTTTGTTTAACTTTGCCCTAATTCTAAAAAAATGACCCTTAACATTTCAAAATTCTATCAATTTAATCCATTTTTCTCTCCACACAATCCTAAACAAGAACGGTCTTCTAAATCCCCAGGAATCTTGTACTTGGAAGTACAAGAAAATCATAGAGAGAAGTTGGCATAACGGAGGTTGCAACAGTCGCGGCACCACCTGAAGGAACGTCCTGGATGGCATTCATGCTAAAAACTCCTGGAATGATAAAGTAATCAGCAAGCTTCAGAGGGGTATCAGCATTAATATAGGAGACACCATTCACTGTATAACGCAGCTTTCCATTAATCAAAGAAGCTGAGTTGGCCAAGACAATTGTCTTCGTTGGTGTTATCTTCCCACAATGAAATGAACCCTGAGGGTTAGGCCTGGCTGCATTAGATGTCAGATTCCACCTTCAAGGAAATGAATAAAAAAGAATTAAATAAGATCATTTTTAATCTATACTCAAGAAAAAAACTGCATGGTCAGTCACAAAAGGTTCTTCCATTGACCAGTACCTATATGTTCTTGCCTGCTGCATTGACCAATGAAATTGGTATGCAGGAGCAGCTGGCAGCGGTCCTGAAACTGGGGTTTGCGAGTTTGCGTAGTGCAAGACTGCAGTTGCAGTGAGAACTGTCCTAGTAAATCTCGTGGATGCAACAATGTAGTAGTCTTTTGGTGGCTGATTCAAGGTTACTAAAACTGTTACGGATTGGTCGATATGCACATCAAGAGAATCATATAAGTTCTGAATTACGTGAGATCCTTCAACCTCAACCGACTTATCGAATGACCCTTAATCCTAAAATTTAGGGAGGTGGATAATCCAACATTTGAGATCCTGAACATGTAAGATTTTCCTGTAATACCACAAATGAAACTTATTCAGTAAAGGCAATCAATCTCTTTTTGAAAAAGTAGAAGAAAAGCTTCATAGAATTGTGTTGATCAAAAAATTAATCCAAATGCTATGAATTATATTTGTAATGAAACGTTATTGGTAACATGAATTAAAGGATGACCTTGTTCTCCACTAAAGGTATTCTTTGTCTGCCCATTTATAAGGACTCCATCTGGAAAGGGAAGAGATTTTCCAGACTCCAGAGAATATTGCAACGTCTGCAAATGTCAAAACCATATGTTATGAATAATGTATGCATAAACATTGTAGGAAACCACTTGGTTAATGGAATGAGGTTAAATATTCATAGAAATAACCTCTCTTTCTTAAAGAAATGCAGCTTCAGAACTTATTGTTTTCTTTAGCATTCTTGTAAGGATGACTATTTGGTGCACTACCTGAGGAAAAAATTAATTCCACAATCATCCTTATGATAGTAACAAGTGTCCTTATAACATATTTAAAAAATTTAAAAACAAATAAGCAAGGAACTTGTCATCATCTAAAGAAAGATATGAACTTGTTGGAATATAAACCTTTACCATCATCCGTAAACGAACAATACACCACCAACAATGAACAATAAGGCAAACAAATAATGTGTTAGAAGATAATGTTGGTAAAGGGGATCACTAAAAGGAAACTAGCTTCAGCTAGCTGCTCTAATGCCTTTCAACGAAGAATAAATACAGAATTTCAAAAATATTTCATCACAAGAAAGATAATGAGCAGTTAGTTGCTTGCAAGACTTTGTAAAAGTGGTGGCAAAATGAGAACTGTGAAAAATCAACCTTATGGCTGGCCTTGTAATTATGATTTGTTTTCCCTCCTTCCCATCCCTTTCGCCAGACTCGATTGTGTCGGATTCAAAACTGGACTTCACCATTGGAGGACTAGAAGTATCAGCAGCAAGTGAGGATGGACCATCACAAATGGTACCGACATTTCCATTTTCTACCTGTGTACTTCCAAGTACAAGATATCTGGGGATTTAGAAGACCGTTCTTGTTTAGGATTGTGTGGAGAGAAAAAATGGATTAGATTGATAGAATTTTGAAATGTTAATGGTCATTTTTTAGAATTAGGGCAAAGTTAAACAAAGTGTAAAAGTTGAGGACTAAATGTGTTATTATGCCAATTTTATTTAACTACCACGTCACCAACCGTTAAATTTTTAACGGCACTGGATCAATTTGTTATTTTTTTAAGTCATGGGACCAGTTTGTAACTTCTGATAGTCGGGGGATGCAAAAGATAATTGGAGCATAGTCGGGGGACTATTTATGTAGTTTACCCTAAAATTTAATTGTTACCACTTTTCTTCTTCATGTGTACTATCGAGATAATCTCTTCCATTGTTTTTTTTTTTTTTGAATAGATCTCTTCCATTGTTATCTGTTAACGATAATGTATTAATATAATTCTCCAAAACAAAGAGAGTAGTACATATTCTAGTAAGTATGAAAGATTATCTCTTCCATTGTTGCAACTTGAAAAGGGAAAATATTTCTATACACAAATCTTCACGAAATTCATTACCAGATTAGAAAACCCAAAACGATAAAACATTAAAAAGCAAGATTTGATTTTGATGAAATCGGCCCCAAATTTTCATGTAAACTGGGATGCTATTTATGGAAAGAAACAATCGCCAGCTACTAAAGTTGAAGATTAGAGCCCCAATTGACAAATAATAAAATCGAAATTAAGACCCATCAATGGTGGTTGAAAGTTAGAAACGAAAAACACATACACCAACCTCTGACAAACAGAAATAATTTAGCAACCTTAACTAATGATAAAAAAAAATTGTTCCATAATCTAGAGTTCAATAATTCAATTTCCTATAACATGCAAAGGCTCCCTGATAGAATTGTCTCATCACCATTGGGCATTGTGTGCATCCCTTGTGTTTTGAAAGCTTAACTAATGATAAAAAAAAATTGTTCCATAATCTAGAGTTCAATAATTCAATTTAGCAACCTTAACTAAGGAAGAACAGAAAAGGCTCTATTCTTTGCCAAAATCGGCACTGTAGTGTGCACTTGATTCCAGTTTCTTCGCTTCATTCAATTTTCTTACTGCCTGCAATTTCATCAGAAAGAGATAGAAGTGAGCACATCATCACTTGTGATCCAAACTTCTTCCCCCCCCCCCCCCCAATTGTAATGCTATGCCAAATAAAAGAAACAAGTCTTTCCAGTTTCAATGTCCTACCTTCATGAAATCTTCGTGGATGACATAATCGCGTTCTGCACGAATTGCTGACATTCCAGCTTCCGTGCAAACATTTCGCAGATCAGCACCATTAAAGCCCTGAAGCAACAGTGGGATAAGATTATATTTAGCAATGGGGATTACCAGTATTAAACAGAAACAAGCCACCTTTGACTTACCTCAGCAAGTTTAACAACAGCTTCATAGTCAATTTCACCATGCTTGGCTATGCCAGCAGCGTGAATCTTGAGGATTTCCATTCTCGATTGCTCATTTGGCAATGGAATCTCTATCTTTCTGTCTAACCGTCCAGGACGAAGAAGTGCAGGGTCAAGAACGTCAGGTCGGTTTGTAGCCATGATCATTTTAACCTACATGAAACAATTTAAGTTTTTCATGATTTTCCCACACTTCAAAGAATGTAAAGAAAACCTGCATACTAGGGGCAACAATTAAGGATTGCATTGAGAGAAATTTTAGTTCCAGAGGAAATGCAATGAATTAAAGTCTTGAACCGGATAAAGCTGTAATTGAAGGCACCTAGAAGTTCAATAGCGGTAAACAAGCTACCTTCGTGAGGAAAATAATAAAAAGTGAACAACTTAACTATGGCATGTAGAGATGTAGGTTGAAAGTGCAAGACGATTTGCTTTTACTAAAAAACTTGAACTACATTATTGAACAAGATAATGTACCTTCCCAAGCTGATCAAATCCATCAAGCTGATTAAGTAACTCCATCAGCGTTCTCTGTATTTCACGGTCAGCACTTGTTCCCTCACTGAAACGGCGTCCACCAATAGCATCAATCTCATCCATAAAGATGATGCAAGGCTGAATAAAAAGAAACAAACATAAAAAGTGATGTTAAGGGATACAAAGAACAGAGGAAACATTCATTAACTCCAGGCTCTCACTTGGTGATCACGTGCATATCCAAACATTTCTCGTATCAGTCTGGCACTCTCTCCTATATATTTGTCAATTATTGCACTTGAAACAACCTGTATTGGTTGAAATGTATTCATTCAGTTATGGGTTAACATGCTAGAGAAAAATCACAAAGGTAAGAGATCTGGTATAAAAGAAGCAGACCTTCAAGAAGTTGGCATCAATATTACTTGCTATTGCTCTAGCTAACAACGTCTTGCCAGTACCGGGAGGCCCATAAAGGAGGACGCCCTGCAATGAAGACAAAATATTTTAGAGATAACAAAAATCAGTTCACAACAGCGTGCTTCACCCATCACCATACGTGTAAGCGCGTTCCTTTATAATTCCAGAATTGGGAGAGGGAGGAAACATGAAACAATAATCACCTTTGGAGGTTTAATCCCAACTCTAAGGAAAAGCTCAGGATTCATGAGAGGGAGCTCAATTGATTCCCTCAGCTCTCGAATTTGATCAGACAAACCCCCAACAGCTGAGTAGCTAATATTACCAGGATCTTCATGCAACATGTTGTACACAACTGGATCAACCTGTTATCCAAAGATGCAACATGGTATCAAACATCTCCAAAGAATACTTGCATTTATATGAATTAATTCGGACGCTAATTACGTACTTCACGAGGAAGAGCCCGCATGATTGTAAGTGTTGTCATGTCAAGAACCACTCTAGTTCCTGAGGTCAGTTTCTCTTTATCAACTTTGCTGCGGCAACCAACAACATAGCGAGGACCACTGCTTGCTTTAACAATCACTGAAAATTCATACAACATCCAAGTTTATAGCTATTACCATTGATCAATCCCCACAAAAAAATGAGCCAACACAGAAACAGAGTTTAAAAGTCTGTAACGCAAGCTCAGAAGATGCTTATCCACTTAAAATATAATTAGCAAACATCAACAATAGCGGTTTGAAGTATAGTTGCAAGCTTACAGCGTTCATTATCAAGAGGCCTAAGAACTTCTCCAATGATCTGGCCAACACTCTGAAGAGACTTCAAATCATCTTCTGTTTTGTTGAATTCCTTCTTAGCAGCTCTCAGACTCTCCCTACCTAAACATTCATGAGTATAACTACATGTGACAAAATCCCATCTAACATAAGCATAAGATTTTTCAGAGAGGTAAAGATTTGGTCTTTAAACTAATAACTGCAATTTTTGTTCTTTGTTTCAAATTTCTCTTTTATTTTCTCAAAAGCCCCAACAAAATAACTTTAAGCGGCATTCAAAGCCAATTCCAGCCCATGTAGAGAATACATTGCAAAGGATAATTTGAATTGAAAACAAAGTAATTATCTATTGAAGCATTCAAAGCTTAAGGCAGCATATCAAAAAATCGCTTTAAGCAAGACAAGAAGCTGATAGAACCGACAGAAAACCATAACGGCAAAAGGAAAACCCTAAATGCTAAAGTTTTCTAAAGTGGGAAGTAGCGAAACAATGATTCAAATGGTTGGAAATTGGATTAGATGATGGCGATTATGTGATGAGATGGGAGGAAACCTGCTCGAACCCTGGATTCGTACTCTTTGTGTTGAAGGAGTTTCTTCCTATACTCAGCAATTGCATTTCGGCGACGAATGGCGTCTTCTCCGTCGCTCATTGTCACGATATCTGACAAAAATCGGAATTTTTTGGAATGCTTTGTTTTGGGTTTTTCCGAGATTGCTTGTTGGGCAAGCGGGATGATTGTAAATAAATACCACTATCTATAGAAGTACGAAACCAACGAAAATACTTTTATCCTTTATTGTATTATTAATTTATAATAAAAAGTATTCATATCGTATTAAATATTTATTATTATTATTATTATTATACCTTGAATAGTAAATAATTTATATTTGATTCTAGATGACAAGATTAAATTAATAAAATTCAAGCTACTTAATTTTGTGAAAGCATATTCTACAAATTGGTATTTGAATTTGAAAAAAAAAACAAATTAGATTGTCAATATGAGAACCAATACCACTATGATAAAGTTTATTTTTGAATTCAATATATTTCAGGTTAAAAATTAAGTATTTTTAAAAAATAAATATTGTTATAAATAAAGGAAAAGAAGAATGACAAGGAGGAGAGAGTAAATATGCCAAAATTTATATTTATGAGCATAAAAATTATCATATAAAATTCTAAATACATCATACCCTTGTTTAGTAGATAAAATTCTAATCATAATAAATATTAAAAAACAAATATTCATAACGAATACTACTAATTTTAAAAAATTGCTAACTTCAGTTACCAATATGTACAATAAGTTATTTAAAAACATTTTTTTATTTTCACCAGAAATCTGATGTAAATTATCCACCTTTGAGACAATGGCTACTCTGATTAGGGGTGTGCAAAAAAACCGAAAAACCAAAATTGATTTTAAAATTTGAAAAAATCAAATATAAAAATTTGTTAATCAAATCGAAAAATTTAATTTCGATTCAGATTTTTGTTTTTTTAAATAAAACAGGTTCGATTACGATTTACGATTTTAGGACAAACCGGGTACCCGAACTGACCGGTTATATAATATATATTATTATATTATATGGTATTGTAATATTTTATATTAAAACTCGGATTTTATTTTATTTTCTCATTCTCCTAAATTAAAACCACAATTTCATTTTATGAAGTTTAAGTGTTTAACTTGCTAGTATAAAAAAATACTAATATCACCAGCCGGTTTTTAAAAGTATATATATTTTTCTAACATATTATTAAAATTTATATTTTTAATAAAAAAATAGAAAACTGTAACACGAACCGAACCAAACTGAATTTTTCAGTTAATCGAATAAACGATTAACCGGTTGAATGATTATAGTTTATATTCAGAAATTGGATAATCCGAGCTTACTAGTTAATCGAAATAATTTGTTAATAGTTAACCGAATCTGGTTTTGCACATCCCTAACTCTGATTTCGCTGCCTTTGTCCTATCTCACCCCACGCTTTACTATTGACAAACTCTTTTTTGGTTCTCTTCTCCCCATTTCCACAAGCACAAGATATACTTTTTTATGTTCAATTTCAGTTTTCCAATTTATTTTATATGAAACTTACAAAATTTATCCCTATTTTATAAACATTTTGAGATTACTTATATGCTCCTTTCTGTTGTAGGCATAATTGGGACTTAAATAAATATGGGAATTAGAGATTTTGTACGATAAAATTTATTTTGTAAGACTGTAAATCGAACTAAAAGGAAATAACAAAAAAAATAAATCGAGCAAAAGGAGACCTTAGAAGTTTTCTCTGTAACCCAAAGAACCATAAAACAGATATCTCATTTTTTGGAAGAAAAAAAGGATAAGACTCAAAACAAATAGCCTTAACCCAACCAACACGACAGTGTTTTCTCAGACTCAGACAACAATGAAACGCACCGTTTCATTAAATACCATTAACAGCTAATAAAATAATTATTTAAATTAAAAAATAACAGACTTCAATAGCTCTTTTCCTGCAAACTGATTCAAGCTCTTACAATGCTTCCCCCTTAAACAAAATCCTTGACCTCAAGGATTGAAGTCAGAAAATTGGGTCTTCAGTTGGTGCAACACCTCTCAAGTGGCATCTTCAGAAAAAGGAGTTTGTTCATTCAACAAAAACTTCAGTGACAACCCTATTTTCTCTCCTCCCAATTTTTTTGTCCAAAATCTTCAGAGGCTCTTTACTAATTTCACCATCAGGACCAATTACAGGCAAATCTTGTTGGCAAGGATCACTACCAATATGCTTCTTCAATTGTGAATCATGAAAAACAGGATGGACTTCGGACTCTCTGGATAACTGCAACTCATAAGCCACTTTTCACACCTTAGCCTTAATGAGAAATGATCTAAATTATTTCGGAGCTAATTTTTAACAGCTTTTTTGTTTCATTGATTGTTGCATGTAGGGTTGCAGCTTCAAATATACACACTCCTTAATCTCAAATTCACACTATGTCTTTCTTTTGTCTGCTTGTTGTTTAATTCTCTCTTGATCTCTCATCAAATGAAATTTAAGCATTTTCAAAGTTGCTTCTCTGTGTTTGAGGGTTCTATCAACAGGAGCCATCCTTGAATCTCCAGCTACATAAGGCAAATGAGTAGGAGGAGCCTGACCATACAAGGCTTGTTATGGTGTTGATTGAATTACTGAGTGAAAGGAAGTGTTATGCCATTATTCTGTCAAATGCAACCATTGACTCTACTCTTTTGGCTTTTCTCTTGTCATGCACCTTAGGTAGATTTTTATACACTTATTCAATCTCTCTGTCTGTCCATCTGTTTTAGGGTGATAACCAGTCAATGGGTTAATACTCACTCCCAAATCTCTAAACAATTCTTGCCAAAAAGTGCTCATAAAAATCATGTCTCTGTCACAAACGATATTACTGGGCAGACCATACAGCTTGAAAACATTTTCTAAAAGCACTTAAGCCACATCTTTTGCAGCAAAAGGATGACTCAGTACAATGAAGTGACCATATTTGATCAGTCTGTCCACTACTACTAGTATTGTATCTTTCTTCTTGGACATTTGTAAGCCTTCCATAAAGTCCATTTCAACTGAGGACCACACACTGTCTGGTATAAGAAGAGATTAGAGGTTTTCTAGGATGAATCAATTCATCCTTGTTCCTTTGGTACCCTTGACATTCTCTAACCTTCTTCTTCTTCATATCCTTCCTCAAACCTTTTTAGTAGAAGGTGTCAGCAATCCTTTTAGTAGTCACATGAAATCTAGAATGTCCTTCTATAGCACTATTATGGAAGGAATCTAATAGCCCACTTGTACTTAGAGTTCTTCCATGTTCCCTTCTCCAATTCTTTAACTATATTTTTCAGCTTATCATCATTAGTCTAAGTAGATGCCACTCTGCTCATAGTGTTAGTGGATACTTTGCTAACTGTCAGTGTAAGGCATTGAGTCTCCAAAGGTCTCCTTGACAAGCTGTCAGCAACCACATTGTTTGTTCCCTTCTTATAACCTACTTCAAAATCATACCTTATTATTTTCATGGCCCATTTTTGCTGAGATGCTATAATTGCTTGGTTTTCAGTCATCAAGCTTTGGTGATCGGTCTTGATTTTAAAGTGCCTCCCAATCAAGTATGAGAACCACTTTTTCACAACTAAAAGCACTGTCAGCATTTCTTTTTCATACACAGACAACCCTTGGTGTCTCACTCCTAATCCTCTACTAAAGAAAGCTAAAGGTTTCCCTTTCTGAACCAAAACAACTCCAACTTCCAATTTTGATGCATCTTCTTCAATAATAAACTCTTCACTCAAATCAGGAAGGGCTAATACAGGGGCAGAACAAATTGTTGTTTTTAGTTTTTGGAAAGCAGCCTCCTCTTCTTCAAACCACTTTCATCCTCCTTTTTTGAGCAAATCAGTTAGAGGTTTAGCCACAATACCATACTCTTAATTGAATCGTCTGTAATACCTTGAGAGTCCTAAGAAACCCTTCAGTTCCTTCACTGTTTTTGGGAAAGGCCACTTCATAATACTTCTAACCTTGTTCTGGTCCATGACTATAGATCCTTCAGCTATCACATATCTCAGATAATCAACTTGTGTAGCTCCAAAACAACATTTGCTAAGTTTTGCAAATAATTGATTCTCCCTCAAAATTTGCAAAACCTCTTGTAATTGATGCAAATCGGACTCCTAATCAACATAATATATTAAAATGTCATAAAAAAATATCAACATTGACTTTTTTAATAGCCTTTTAAAAACTTTGTTTATTTACCCTTGGGAGGTGGATGGGGCATTAGTCAAGCCGAATGGCATAACTAAAAACTCATAGTGACTTTCATGGGAGTCCTAAAAGCAGTTTTATGAATATCAGGCTTCCACATTTTGATCTGGTGGTAGCCTGACCTAAGGTCCAGTTTAGAAAAAAATCTGGCACCCCCTAACTCATCCAGAAGTTCTTCAATGATTGGCATAGAAAACTTATCTTTCACTATCATCTGATTAAGTTTCTTATAGTCAACGCACATACGCACATTCTCCAAGATCTATCCCTTTTCTTCACCATTACTATGGGAGAGGAGAAAGCACTTGTTGAGATTTTAGGGGCTCAATTTACTTCAACCGATGTGGTTGCCAAGTTTGGAGAAGATAGGATTTTTGGGTGAATTTGGTTTGGAAGCTAAAATAATAAAGACACAATGATTTATAGTGGTTCGACCTTCTAACAAGCACCTACATCCACTACCTTAGCTCCCCACTAAGGATTTCCAAACAAATTCACTAAGAATTTCGTCCCCTTTTATAGGCTAAGGAGGAAACCTTTACAACCCTCAAAGCTTTCTACCCAGAGCTTGAGGAAACACTCTCTTTTACAAAGAAAGACTTAACAAACTTGAAATCCCTCTAAAAGGTGTTTGTTTGCAATTCTAAGCACTCACCCAAAACCTAAACACTTTAGCAAATATAACAATGTAAGCTCACAAGTGTTGTCTAAGCAAGAAATAAACAATTTAAGCTCTAGACAAATTTTGACATCATAATGTTGTTACAATTGAAGCATTAACTTGTTCTTGATGCTTGGAGGTCCCTTTTATACTTCCAAATGAGTTTATAGCCGTTTAGGACCATTGGGGTTGGAATTGAGTCGTTGGAGCCTTTATTTCCCACCATAAATGCAGTTCTGCAGCTTGGCGTATCGATACCCTTCAAACCGTATCGATACGGTCTCAATGAGGAATTAGCTGTTGGGTTTTTCAGCCGATGCGTATCGATACGCTTACCTGGCATATCGGTACAGTCCTGCAAATTTAAATGACCGTTGGGGTAGTTAGGCGTATCGGTACGCGACTAGCCGTTGGACTATTTCAAAGCACACCGTATCGATACGGCAAGGCGTATCGGTACGGGTTTTGGACACTGGAAAATCTGGTAGTTTGAAACCCTAAGGCGTATCGGTACGGTCCAATAACGTATCGGTACGGGTAAGAGAAAAGCTTGGTTTTGACTACTTTAAATGTACTTTTAAATCATTCCAAGGCCTTGTAAAACCCTTAAACATATTTTCAAGTTGTTTTTGACTAAAAACACATTTTAAATTCTTTGCAATTTGGTCCAAAACATTTTTCAAATATTATATCAAAACCTTAGTTCTACAGTACTATTACTATCTTTGATCACCTCAGCATCCAGTAATTCCTTGATCATTTTCTCAATCTTATCCTTCTAGGAAGCAGGAAATCTATAAGGCTTTACTTTTACGACTACTCTTTCGACCATCAAAGGTATCTTGTGATCTTTCCCTCTCCCAGAAGATAATTTCTTAGGCTCCTCAAACACATCAACATATTTTTTCAACACAAATTGTAAATCATTAGGCCATAATTCTATGTTTTCTTTAACTTTTAACTGAGCATTTAAATAGAGCAGAGATGCATTATATGGATTGCAACTACCTCTTAGTACCTTTTCACACGACTTGAAGTCTACCAAGGAAACAGGTTCTGGATTGCATCCCTTCAAAACCACTTCTTGCCCTTCATGCTCAAAACTCATTTCTAACAAGGCCAAATTTCATTTGATAACTCATAAGGTAGAAAGCCATTGTACTCTTATGACTATATCACAGTTATTTAAAAGTAGAACCAAAAAATATGTTTCAAATTTGTGTCTTTGTACCTCTCAGCATACTCTTTTGCACACACCCAAAGTCCTCATACAATTGTCATCTGCTACTGTGAATTTCAATTGATGTTGTATGTTCAACCCCAGCCCCACTCTCTTTACCACTGCCAAATTGATAAAGTTGTGAGTGCTTCCTCCAATAAAGCCACACATCTCAGCCCCCAATATGGATTTGCAGTTTCATTGTGTCTGTACACTCATCCCCCCACATAGCATGAAGGGATAATATTAGGCTATCCCCCTTAGGATTGTCCTGTCCACTGACCTCAATTACTTCTTCACAATCCACAAATTTATCATGCTCTCCCTTTTCTTCCACTCCTTCCACCATAATCTAAAATAATTGAGTTCGAGAACACTTGTTTCCTGGTGTGTATTTGGCAGCACACCAAAAACATAGTCCCTTCCTCCTCTTTTCTTCAATTTCACTAGCAGGCAATATTTTCCCAGTTCTCTTCTTTCCATTACTCCCAACAATTTTACTAATGACGGGGCTCACAACACTAGGAGAAACAAACTCAGGAGTGAAATTGGAACTAGAGGCATTACTAGCAGTAAATGTACTTCTAACACGATTAACAACTGCTCGAGGAGGAATACTCAATACAGGTAAGGGAACAGACTTAGTGGAATTGTTCCTAGTTCTTTTATGAGTTGGGAAAAAATGACTCTAATTTCTTAGCCATGTGATACGCTGCAACTAAGGTCTGAGGTTCTAACAACTGCAAATATTGGCTATCTCCAACCTTAAGTGATTCGTAAGAACATCGAGGATGTATTTGTTAGGGAGTTGTACCTGGTTAACCAGACTGATGAACTCCTCATAGTATTACTCTACTGTTTCTGTCTGCCTAAGAGCCAACAATTCTGCAAACGGATCCTCAAAACCATCTGGAGCAAAACGTTCCCTAATCTTCCCAAATACTGATCCAAACTCTATTGACTCCTCTCGCTATTGCCTCGTGCTAAGAATTGGTGCCATTGAAGTGCCTTGCCTTTCAAATGAAGCATCACCAAATAAATTCGGGAAGACTCAGGCACAGATTCAGCTTCAAAGTATTGATCTAACTTCGATAACCATCCCTTGAAGTCCAAGCCGTCGAACCTAGGGCACATTAGTTTGTAGGTCAGATTTTCAGATTGTGCTAACTTACCAATCGCAACTTCTTGAGCTGGGTCATCTTCCACTACAAGGGTTCATTAACTGTTTGAGGAAAAGTTCTAGTGGATTGAGACGAATTTCCTTAAGGAATGTTTGCAGGAGGAGCTCTCACCACCCCCATAAGACTCCTGAGCAGCATTTGGCTCTATCGAATTTTTTTATACCCAAAGCTAATTTCAGCAACTTTTGTAAGTCCGACATCATTGAAGTTCGCAGTTCCGTCAATTTCACACCAAAATTAGCCGTCAATTTGTTAGTCTCTTGCTTCCACTCAGACACCTGAGGAGTTTCAACTGTTGTCGTCGCCGAAAACTGAGTTGTTGCGTTGGCGGCTGCCAAGGCTGCCACGCTACGAGTCACTACACCATCCACCAAGATCAGAATCGAGGCTGGAAGCTCTAATAACTTTGTAAGACTGTGAATCGAATCAAAAGGAAATAACAGGAAAATAAAGAGAGCAAAAGAAGACTTCAGAAGTTTTTCCGTAACTCAGAAAACCAGAAAACATATATCTCATTTCTTGGAAAGAAAAAAAAAGGATAAGGCTCAAAACAAATAACCCTAACCCAACTAACACAAGAGCGTTTTCCCAGATTCAGACAACAATATATCGCACCGTTTCATTAAACACAATTAACTGCTACTAAAATAATTATTCAAACTGAAAAATGATAGACTTCTACGACTATTTTCCTGCAAAACTGATTCAAGCTCTTACAGACTCACGAAAACCAAAGATTCGCCTTCCACAAACCCCACAACATTACTGAAAGAACCTCACAAGTATTTTGATCAAGTAATCATCACCGTCCGTTCGGGTGATGGCGGTTACAATGTCGTTCTTACACTGCCTAGCCAACAACGAGCTGTGAAGTCGCAAGGAAAACATGAGAATAAAGAGAAGTCAAAGAAGAAACTTTGGTACAAAAGGGATTTCGATGGGTCACTTCAACTTATCCTTCCATTGGGTGGTCATGGCTGAGATGTAGTAATTTATGCTGATGAAGGGAAAGATACGTTATTGGAACTTCATGAGAAGAGCCGATATAATGCAAATTATGGTGACAATGTCGATGCCATGGGTGTTTTAACTTCTCAGTCGCGTGATGGCCTTGCTGCCCCAACGTTGCGTATCCCTGTTCCTCTTGCTTTGTAATATTACCCTGCTGATACCGATCTATAACATTTGTTTTTTCATCATTAACATTGAATTTCAATTGTTAAAAGTATGTACCGTTAAATAAAAGCATACCACGAAGATCACCCGTTCTTTTATGTTCTTTGCACGGCCTGGTCATGTGATGTTCTGATGGATGGTTTGAGTTTCTTTGTTTTGTGGCAGATTAGCTTGTTAGAAATGCTAGAGCACGGAAGGAAAAAGCTAATGTCTTTAACCTCAAGCGTGATGAGAGACGAAAGTGATAAGGTGTCCAAGAAGAAATCTTACCCCTTACTATAACAATTAAAAAGAAACAGCATACTTGAGTGAAAACTCGTATTGTTTTTGGGGTTAACAAGGTGATACTTCTTTTTGTTGTGTTAAAATTGATTTTTTACTTTTTGCATGTTTTAGTTCTTGGTCAGCCTGAAGTTGATTCTTCGAGTTGTTGCTGATGTTGGGTTAGTTGTAAGTACCACATCCTATTATTTTACATTTGTCTTGCATTTGTATGTAACCTGATTTGATTTGCATTTCCTCGGAATCTATGTTTGTGGCTACAGAAGTTCATAAAGGAATTGAGGACTATCCTCGGCCAGCTGCTGTTGTTGGTGTTAGTATTTTGTAAGTCATATTTTCTTAAATATTGTTGTTTTGCATCTCTAATTCCTTGGCTCATTTTGAGGTCCAAGAGTGATGAGCAGCCTGACGGTAAGTTGTTTTGATATTGAGCATGAAAGGCATCCAAGTAAATGAGATGTTGAAACAGATAAGGGCTTCCCCGAGGAAAGTGGAAGCACTAGAATCAAGTGTGAGATGAAGAGAGTACTACGCTTGTATATGTACTAATTCAACATGTTCGGATTTCCAGATTTTCAATGAATCCTGAAACAGTTTTGGCCCATACTGTTAAACCTCTGTATATTGTACGTAGTTCATACTATAAAACTACAAAACCCTAATGACCAATAGGTTATCCGTTGCATCTGTTGCAACTGCTTTTGTAAGTTGTTAAGCTGGTTTCACAGCTGTACGTTGCTGATTGGATGTGCAGTTACATTGAAAACTGCTCTAGCTGTGTATATAAACACACAAGCATCCATTGTGTAAATCAGAGTTGTTGAAATGAATTGAGTGTTATCTCAAGAGTCCTTTGGTTGTTTACGATCCTCTTTTGTATGTCTAACATGGCATCAGTTGCTAGGTTATAGCTTGTTTCTTTCTTCTTCTTCTTCTCGCGTCGAGTTTCTTTCTGTGAGGTTTTCTTTCTTGGTGTAGTTTCTTTGTTTCTGCAATTTCTTGTTGCTCATGGCTCCTGAAATCACACTTGCTGAAGATGATTCTGTTCTTGAAGCTCAGCTGTTCTCTAACAAACGTATCAATGTTTGTCTCACGGACTCCAACTTTCTTCTCTGGAAGCAGCAGGTGATCTTGACTATTCGTGGCCTTGGTCTGGAAGGGTTTCTTGATGGCTCCATGCATGTTCCTGCGAAAACAATGCGCAATCGGGCAGGTGAAACTGTGCTCAATCCTTCTTACATTCATTATTTCAAGCAGGATAGCTCCTTTGCTTCTTGGTTGCTATCTATTGTGTCTCCCAACATTTTGCTAAGACTTGTAGGGTCTGAGACTACAGCTGATGTGTGAAAATCGATTACTGAGATAAACTCTGGCTTATCTACAACCAAGATGATGAATCTACATTGTAGGCTGAGATCCTTAAAGAAAGGAACTCAGTCGATGCGTGAGTACACCATGGCTGTCAAGGAAGTTTGTGATCTTCTTGCAGCTTGTGGTAGCAAGATCACTAACATGGAGCATATTGCCACCATACTCAATGGGTTACCAGTGGAATTTGAACCCTCGATTTTAGCTATCACGGCCAGCAAAGAAACATATACTGTTGATAATGTGGTGTCCATTCTTGTGGATGCTGAAACTCGCCTTGAAGACTCAACAAGGTATTCTACATGCATCAATTACACCAGATACAACTCTAAAAACACTAATTCCTCTGTTGATAATGATCAAGAAGAGACATCTTAATCCTCAGTTTATTCTGCCAAGAATGCTTCCTCCTCTTTCAAGTATAAGGGCAGGCCACGACATCAGTGTCAACTTTGTGGGAAATTGGGGCATCTGGTTGATCGATGCTGGCACCGATTTGATCAAAATTTCAAAGGTGTTACTGCTCAGCAATCAAAGCCAAAGGTTCAGGTGCACACTTGTACATGTTGCACTCATAGTTCAGAACCAGCTTATGATCCATGCACACGTGTGCATACGCATGTTGATCAACTTGCTGATGATGGTGATAATGTTCAAGTCAATGCTCTGACCTCTGATGGACCAGCCAGCTACACCAAATGGTTTTCGGATTCAGGGGCTACACATCATGTAGCTAGCTCTTCTTCTGCTCTACAACACAAGACTTGTTATGGTGGTAAAGGTAAGGTTCATCTTGGTGATGGCACCTCCTTTAATATTATGCAGATTGGTCGTGTATGTCTTAAATCTTCTACTAGGTCTCTTTGTTTGAATAACACATTATATGTACCTCAGATCTCCAAAAATCTTATGTCTGTAGCAAGGTTTGCACAAGATAATAATGTTTATTTTGAGTTTCATGCCACCTTTTGTCTTGTTAAGGATGCTTGGACGCATAAGGTGCTGTTGAAGGGTGGACTTGATGAAGGACTCTATAGTTTCGAGAATGCAGTGGCTGATGATGATGTGCGTGTCCACAACACCATGGTGCGGGATGATTCTGATTTTTGGACCTGGCATAGAAGATTGGGGCATCCAAGTTCAGAAGTTGTTAGATTAGTTACTCATAAAACTGCACCTAGTATAGAAAAACATGTATGCATGGCATGTCAAATGGGAAAAGGCCATGCATTACCTTTTACTTTTTCTACTACAGTGTATTCTCGTCCTTTTCAATTAGTCGAGGTTGATGTATGGGGACCAGCTCCTGTTGCATCCAATGAATTCCGGTATTTGTTTTGTTTGTAGATATGTACAGTCGAAACACTTGGTTGTTTTTGTTGAAGAATAAAAGTGATGTTACAATAGTCTTTGACTCCTTTTTAGCTATAGTTCATAATCAATTTAACTCCAATATTGTTGCTTTACAAACGGATGGTGGAGGGGAGTTTCGATTTTTGGAAACTTTAGCTGTAAAGAAAGGAATTGCACTTCGCAAGAATTGCCCACACACCTCTCAGCAAAACGGTGTCGTAGAGCGCAAGCATAGGCATGTTGTGGAAACAGCTCTTGCGTTGTTAGCTCAAGCTAGCGTGCCATTTAAGTTTTGGTCTCAAGCTGTTATTAGTGCTGTCTTTTTGATCAATAGATTGCCCACAAGAAATTTGGATGGAATGTCTCCCTATCAAAAGCTATATGGCACAACTCCTGATTATGGTTTTCTCAAGACCTTTGGATGTCGTTGTTATCCTCATCTAAGGCCTTTCAACATGCACAAATTTGATTTCAGGTCTAGACCATGTGTGTTCTTGGGCTATTCACCTCTGCATCATGGATATGTATGCCTGGACAAGAATGGTCGATGCTTCGCCTCCAGACATGTTGTGTTCGACGAAATGCAGTTTCCTTTTGCTACTGAAAATTTGGTCAAGTCTCAGGGTTCTTCGTTTGTTCCCTCAGCTTCAGTCCCTATTCTTCCCACGATGGATGCTACAACTACTCCCTCGAATACTAAACCCGAGCATGCTGCATCTGAGCATACTGAATCTGTGCATGACTCTTTGCTTGAGGCTGGTACACCTCTTGTCTCTCCTATGTCTCAGTCCAATTCTAACTTTGATACTTAGTTGTCTAGTACTGCACATGAGGAGTCTTCATATCCCACTTTGAACACTTCTTCACCTGAAACTGCTATACATGGTGCTGAAACTGCTACACATGGTGCTGAAACTGCTACGCCCACATGTGATAATAACTTACCCCCTGAAATACATGCTCAATCTCCTGTGACTAATGACTTGGTAATCGAGGATTATAGTTCTGCTCCAGCACATCCTGTGACATCGTCTGATGTGGCTCCTGTGGCTACAGCTTCCAATGAAGAGGTTCATGTTCCAGATACTGAAGCTCCTTGTCTAGTTGCAATGCCTCACACTGCTGTCAGTATACAACCTCAGTCTGCAGTTAATGTACATCCTATGGTCACACGACGCAAGAATAGTATTGTGAAAGCCAAGTTTTACAATGTTCAAGTTAAGTCTCCTCCTGATGACATTTATAGTGCTTTGGATGATCCTGATTGGAGAGCAGCTGTGATGGCTGAATATCAAGCATTGATCAGCAATGGTACGTGGGATATAGTTGAGCTACCTACAGGGAGAAAAGCAGTAGGTTGTAAATGGTTATTCAAGGTTAAACTTAAAGCTGATGGGACTGTTGATCGATTTAAAGCACGACTTGTTGCAAAGGGATTTGCTCAAATACCAGGCTTCGATTTCATGGACACTTTCAGTCCCGTTGTTCGTTTTGCAACTGTTAATATTCTTCTTTCCATTGCTGTTTCTAATCAATGGCCAATTCGACAGGTTGATGTGAATAACGCGTTTCTAAAGGGAGATCTACAGGAAGATGTTTATATGCAACAGGTTCTAGGTTTTGAAGAATGCTCGTCCTCAGGCAAAGTTCTGGTATGCAAGCTTCGCAAAGCTCTCTATGGATTGCGTCAGGCGCCCAGGAATTGGTTTGTTAAGCTCAAAGAGTTTCTGTGTTCATTGGGCTTTGTGGAGTCTAAGGCAAATCCTTCTCTCTTCCTGCTTGTTGATGGTCATGACACAACCTATTTAGTGGTTTACGTAGATGACATTCTAATTACAGGGAATGCTTCTTCTACTGTGGACTATATTATACATGAGTTGCATGACAAATTCTCTCTGAAAGACTTAGGTCTTCTTCGATATTTTCTGGGGTTGGAAGTCACACGATCTAGCAGTGAATTGTTTCTTTCTCAGAAGAAATTTGTGTCTGAGCTACTACACAAGGTTGGTATGAAAGGTTCGAATTTAGCCTCTACACCTATGCCACCTAATTTCAAACTGAGTCGATTTGAAGGAGAGCCTCTTCCTGATGCTCAGCTGTATCGTAGCACGGTGGGTGCCTTGCAGTACATCACTCACACTAGACCTGACGTGTCCTTTGCTGTGAACAAGGCGGCTCAATTTCTCCAGCACCCTACACAGGATCATTGGCTTGTTGTGAAGCGTGTCTTACGATATCTCAATGGTACTATGGATCTTGGTTTGTGGTTTTCTTCTAAGGTGCAGAAAGGTGCTACTCTGCAAGTGTTTTTCGACGCCGATTGGGGTGGTGATATAGATGATCACAAGTCTATATCTGGGTATTACGTCTTTAATGGTGCACATTTGCTTACTTGGAGCTCGAAGAAGCAGCGTGCTGTCTCCCGATCAACTGCCGAAGCTGAATATCAGAGTTTAGCCGATGCTGCTGCAGAAATCACCTGGATCAAAGCTGTGCTTATGGAAATAAGGGTCAGTATACTGTAGTGTCCTCGTATTTGGTGCGACAACACCAGTGCGGTTGCCATGGCAGCCAATCCTGTGCTCCATGCCAAGACCAAACACTTCGAGCTCGATCTTCATTTTGTTAGAGATAAGGTAGCTGCACATGAAATTCAAGTTGATCATGTTCCAGCTGACTGCCAAGTTGCAGATACCCTAACTAAACCTCTTCCAGTTGCCAAGTTTGAGTCTCATCGACGAAAGATGATGGTGTTCGAAGCACAAGAAGTCTTTCCAGAGCTTAGAAAGCAATAAGAATGTTAAACCTCTGTATATTGTACGTAGTTCATACTATAAAACTACAAAACCCTAATGACCAGTAGGTTATCCGTTGCAACTGCTTTTGTAAGTTGTTAAGCTGGTTTCACAGCTGTACGTTGCTGATTGGATGTGCAGTTACATTGAAAATTGCTCTAGCTGTGTATATAAACACACAAGCATCCATTGTGTAAATCAGAGTTGTTGAAATGAATTGAGTGTTATCTCAAGAGTCCTTTGGTTGTTTACGATCCTCTTTTGTATGTCTAACGCATACACGGTTGACTTCCTTAAAAGCTCAGCACTGCCATGTTTTAGAGCTGCAACATCAGTGCAGAAGTTTTCACCGTCCAGGATATGCATATATCTACCCAGATGCACCCTGTTTTCTTCTCTTCGATGGGATTTTTAAACCATGGATTAAAGCAAATGGTTGATTTTAATCGACCCTAAACTCGACTTACTAGAATCAATTTTTTGACGGTTTTATTCTCATGTTTGACTTGGAATGAAAGAGTAAAAAAAACAGCCGAATGGGCCCCAACGAGAATTGATGCATGAATGTGTCCTTCGGATGTGCTTATCTCTACTCTAAGACTCTAACCCGTTGCTCCAAATACGTCATCCCAACTCCCTGTTTGGCACCTGAGACAATAATCTAGGCCAAGTGTGTCCATCACAGATTTCAACGAGCTTCGCTGTCGACCACGAGTATCATCTCAAACCCATCTTAAGACACGTTCTACACAAGCTTAACCACACCCCCATTTCAGCTCTTATCTCTCCCTTTTGCCCTATAAGTACGACTGATGTCCTTTATCAATCACTTTCCTTGTTATTCTTCTTACACTGGACTGGATCCCGCTTCTCGTTCGAACCATGTCAGCTTCGGTCATGGGCGGCTCAGGAGAGAGAAAACAAGTGAAAAAACCTACACAAGCGAGCTCCAGAAAAGGGTGCATGAGAGGAAAGGGAGGCCCGGAGAATGCTCTGTGCACTTACAAAGGGGTAAGGCAAAGAACTTGGGGCAAATGGGTGGCTGAAATTCGTGAACCCAACCGCGGTGGTCGTCTTTGGCTCGGAACTTTTGACACCGCTCTTGAAGCTGCAATGACTTACGATGCTGCCGCACGTAAACTCTACGGCTCGGATGCCAAGCTCAACTTGCCACACGTAAGAGTAAACCCTCAGTGTTCACCTCCAGCCAATACTAAGGTCGCGCCAATAGGGAACCAGCCTCTAAATACTGCTATGAGTTCATCAAATAGCCCAGTTATTATCCGGACCAATGATGCAACTCCGGTGATCAGCGATGACTCAGTCGACATGTGTTTCCCCAATGAGAGCATTGATTCTCAATGGAACAGGGCGGAGAACAATGCCAAATTTGGGCAAAGTGAAGATGAAAGCGGAGGGTTTTGGAAGAATATGAGTGCGAACTTGCCTGTTTTAGATGACTCCATTTGGGCAGAAGCTGCTATGTCGTTGGATTTTGCAATGATTCCAGGAATTCTTGGTACCAATCTTGTCGACGCTACTGGCTGGGACGCCTTGCAATCCCCATAGTGCATGTAAAACTAAATACAACAAGCTTTTAGATACATGGAATGTCTACACTCTTATAGGTAAAAGCCATGAAAACCACATGTTTTTTTCCTAGGTTTTTCATGGCACACTCTTTTACAAGTTACATGCTGTTCTAGACGGCCTACTGCTACGTCGAAATCCATGTATATCCTATAATAATTCCTGACACAATTTAGTATGAAAAGAGTTTGATAAATTGTGATAAATTGTTCGTGAACTACTCGTATAACGTTCGTATATCTTCGTTTATTAAGCTAAGTAAACGAGTATGAATAAAATTCTTATATTCATTTAATAAACGAACGGATACTGATAAATGTGTGTTCGGTTCGTTTATGTTTACGAGCAAGCTCGTTTATCGACTCGTTTACCCTCCTTCCTTTTTTTATTTTTCTACATTTTAAATATGGTTTAAATATGGTTAAAGATAGGGATTAAATTGAACATAATTTGAACGTTGGAGTTCAAATTGTGAAGTCTAAAGAACTTAAAAACTAGTGGTGTAATTTTACTATTTTAACTATAAATGAATATGTTTGTGAAGGTTACATGTTGTGAACGTTAAACGAATATGTCCGAGGACATATAAAAGAACATGTTTACAAACATGTTCGCGAACGCTAAACAAACGAATACAAACACCTTCAAAAATAAATAAACGAACATGAATATGATATTAAAAATTTAAACGAACCGAACATAAACACCTTCAAAAATAAAATAACCGAACACAAACAGAGCATTGTTCGTTCAAGCTCGGTTTAATTTTGTCCGACGTGGAAAATAGAGAATGTTAAATGCTGTTGTTTTGAAACTGATGGGGCATTAAACAAAGAAAGATACCGTTCCTTTCGTATATGGGAATTTTATTTTTCTAAAAGGAAAACAGGTCCTACTTCAGAATTCAGATGGACCGAGTTTGTCATGATCAGACAAGGATCCCGACAGAAAAGGTGTGGCACCCGTTTTGAATGACTCATTCATTACCAGATTCCACGGTTTGGTCTGATAAACAACAAATCATCGTCACTTTGGCACTATCTAAGCATCGTTTCAGCTTGTGGCAATTCAGTACAACTCCATTTGGAAGTTGAACGGTTTCTGCAAATAAAAAACACACTACTCCTATTGCCGGCGGAAAAAAATATTCATTCCCCCCATAACTTCAACCCAACCGGTCAAACTACATGACAAGTAGTACACAGTTGTTTAAGGGGGGTTTTTGGGTTGGTAAATTGGTCTCTTATTTATATAAGAACCCATATTAAGATTAGTTCACAGAAAAACCATATTAAAACAAATATCCCTACCAGAATTAATGTTATAGAGTTTGCTCCTGAAAGCAGAACCAACCCAATAGTTTCAACAGTGGAAAGAATGGAACCTGGTGGCACCCCATTCGAGAAGTCCTTTATTCAGCCATCTATGGATAAATTTGATAAGGAGATAAAGCAGAATAATGAGAAGGTAATGTTACTCTTATTTGAGTGTGAATTCCATACATAGATAAATTCATTTCGGCTAATGTTTTGCAGCAGAAAATTGAACCATCAAGCACGTTGGTTAGTAATGGATGCGTGGATATTAGGGGGCGAATTGCAGATAAACGAACCACTGGAGGATGGAAGGCATCGCCATTTATCATAGGTAGTTACTAGAACTAGCTCCTATGGCAGTTTTTGGTGCACTAACATGATTCATGGGTTTGTTTTTCTTTGAATTCTAGTTAATGAGGTTGCCGAGAGATTGGCCTTTTTTGCAATAGCAGTGAACATGGTGGCTTATTTGGTTTTGGAAATGCACCAGTCGCTTCCGTCTGCTGCAACTCATGTGACCGATTGGATCGGAGCTGCTTATGTTCTAACTCTACTTGGAGCATTTCTTGCCGATGCTTATTTGGGTCGATTCTTGACCATCATCATCTTCTCTTGCATATATGCAGTCGTAAGATAGCTTTTTATCCATTGAATTAGCACTGGTTGGCCCATCTTGGATCTTCTTAGTGTTGGAACATGTAACGTAAAGGCTCATGTCCTTTTTTTCCTTCTCAGGGAATGGTTTTGCTGACGCTGTCAGCCACCATAGACAGCCTGCGACCGCCGAAATGCACGGTCAGGCCATGCATAAAAGCAACCGACAACCAAGCAGGTTTCCTCTTTGTTGCACTAGCTCTTATAGCCCTCGGAACTGGAGGGATCAAGCCATGCGTTTCATCCTTTGGAGCTGACCAGTTCGACGAAGCTGATGAAAAAGAAGCCCAAAAAAAGTACTCATTCTTCAACTGGTTCTTCTTTGCCATAAACATGGGCGCCCTATTGGGTATCACACTTTTGGTATATATACAAGACAAGAAAGGTTTTGGTTGGGGTTTTGGAGTCCCGACTGTGGCTATTGTTTGCTCCTTTGTAATCCTGGCTGCTGGAATACCTTTATATCGTTACCAAAAACCCATGGGAAGTCCTTTCACAAGGTTTCTTCAGGTTCTTGTGGCTTCTGCTAGGAACCATTCTAATGGGGTTCAATTACAACGTGGACCTGTTTTATATGAGGTTGATTCAATGGAGTCTGATATTTCAGGTGTTCGAAAACTCGCTCGAACCAAGCAGTACAGGTTCTTGGACAAGGCAGCGATTGTGATGGATCCCGAAGCTAACACTAAAAACCGATGGAGACTTTGCACGGTGACTCAAGTGGAAGAATTCAAGTCCTTCATTAGAATCCTCCCGGTATGGGCATCTACGATAGCCCTTTCCATCTCATTTGCTCAACTCTCAACCTTCTTCATCAGCCAAGCCACCATCATGGACCGGAAACTAGGTCCACACTTCACCACTCCAGCAGGCTCAGTCCCTGTTTTCAGCGCCCTCAACGCCCTCATACTCGTTCCCATCTACGAAATATGGTTGGTCCCGATCTTACGTAAACGTACCGGTCATCCCCGCGGCATTACCTCGTTACAAAGAATGGGAGTTGGCCTATTTGTATCCATCTTTGCAATGCTCTCAGCGGCTTTAGTTGAGAAGAAACGCCGAGACCACCCTAACCCATCGTCTTTGACGGTGTTTTGGCTGCTTCCGCAGTTCTTCTTAATCGGCAGCGCTGAGGTTTTCACTTACGTGGGACAACTTGAGTTCTTTTACGACGAAGTGACTGGTGGAACGAGAAGCATAAGCAGTGCGATGTTTCTAAGTGAGATTGGAATAGGTAGTTGGTTAAGCAGCGCCATAGTTAAAATCGTCGAGCGAGCAACTGGTGGACAACAAGAAGGATGGTTAAGAAATGATCTTAACAAAAGCAGGCTCGATAATTTCTACTGGATATTGACAGCAATCAATGCTGCTAATTTCTTGGTGTACTTGTGGGTGGCTCGACGATACAAGGGAAAGAACAGCATGGAAGGTAGTGCCGCAAGGGTGGAGGCCACCGTTGAGATGGACAATGACGATTTAGCAATAAAGGAAGATAAGGAGGATGAAGGGGAGTTTAAAAGCATGGCGTTGTGAAATCTAATGTCAATTTATGTCAAATAAAATTTGAAACCTCTGTTTTTCGAGTATATAAAAGTTTATACACCGTTGAACCTTTCGGTGATCCTAGTGGAAAATAAAATATTATTATCCCTAGAAGAACTGGGTTCGAACAGTTTGTTTGTACGGTATGTATGTCTTATTAAAGGATTGATGAACAGACAGATATACCATCTTTTTTTAGTCCGACACTCTAGGTAACTGGTAGATATGTGTACCCTAATTATATAAGGAATCAAAATGAATCAAACTCTTAAACAGGAAATAAACTCTTTTAGAACTGTTTCTTTTTTACATCAAGAAGACTCAAACCTGAGATCTTACTTGAGTCAACCCAAGGAGAATTAAAGAGGCATCATCTTTAATTCTTTACTTAATTTGGATAGTTCTAGGGTAAGTTAATTAATTTAAGGTAAAAATTACACAATTTGTTACAAATTTGATAACATCTTATGTAATTGAAAATTACACAAAATGTTAACAAATAACACAAATTATAGGAACTCGGGATAATACAAAAAGTTGACCAACGCTTAAATTGTGTTTGAAACATGTTTCCCTTTTCCCAGATAGGTGATGGGACTTCATATGCAAGAAACACATGCAAATTCAGTTAATATAAATACCGCATTCTCCTTCGAAATTTTATTCTGATATATAGATTATAACACGTCGACGTCAAAGTTAAAAGGTTCGGCTAAGTTTCCTTCTTCCTATAGCTGTTTTATCTATTTATATATCGTCTTCATGAGGGTGATTTCAGACATGTTCCCATTAACTGAAGCAAAAGCTGAGAGAAAAGGGAAATGTAAGTTACAATATTGCTATATCTGACCTATTCATCTGCAGCGTCCTCTGCAGATTTTTTATACTCCGGCTTAAGCTCGTAAGTTCCTTGATTAGCACCTCTCTTATTGTACACGCAGAGCTCGTTCAATATCTCTTTCAGGAATTGCTGCAAACAAAGTAAAGCAAAATCTTTCAAACACATAAAATACATGATAACCGCTACAATAGCACAGAAACGACAAACTACAGAGTGCTTTTATTGAGCTGGTTTGAAATTCTTGCCGGGAACAGGTTTTTCCTTTTAAGAAGCAAATTTCAATTTCTAGGATATGGGTACAATTACATAATCACTGTTATAAACCATAAGACATATCCGGTGGTGTAATGATGAAGAAATGTAAGAGGCTTACAGCAGGCTGATCAGTCTCTTGGACAAGTTGCTTTAAAGTCCAATTTGGTTGTCTTTCAAACAGCTTGAACATAATATCTTCAAGTTCCCCACGATCCCTTCGGGTTCTCTTCACGTCTGATTGTTTAACTGGCATTGTTTTCTTCTTATCCTGCTCAGAGACAATGGACAATAAGAAGTGTGAATCTATAATTCCAACTCCAAACTTGTGTATGTTTAAGAGCAAAAAATAGTAAAAATCGGTCTCAGGAGACCATGTATTGAAGTACCTTGGGGTTGGATGAAATCAGGCCAATCATTCCAGGCATTGGCCTCATATGCACTCCGCGGTCGTTATCAATAACCTTCAAAATGCATCAAAAATACATAAGTAAGATGATCAGCATCATAGTAACATTAAAGGGGGGAAAAACAGTGTCTTCCCCAAGCCATTTCCATGCTCTTTGACCTACCTGTATTTGCCTGTTCTTGATCATGGACTTATTTGTCCTTTCTCGACACAATCTCCCATATTCCTCAATGTTTTCTTCATGTGGTTTCATGTCAAATTTATGCTCAACCTTTCCTTCCATTGCAACCGCACCTATAACAAAAACAGAACTCAAGTAACAAACTAAGACAAAGAACTCAAGAGAAACATCAAAAGGTTCTTATAAGAAAACCATAACGGAGTAAATTGCCACTTCAAGTCACTGTAAGCACCAGATAAATTAGAACACAATACAACCACACGACTAATAAACATGACATGATTAATGGTATTCATGTTTTATGTAAACGAGAAAAAGACACATACATGCCAGGTCTAACCAAGCCAGAACAGGAAAGAAGGAACAGACTTTAATACTAAATAAAATTTAAACAAGAAACCAATGGAATTAGATAAAACACATAAAGTTGAATAGTTGAGAAGCAAAGAACCATAACTCTGACCTTGACTTGTTTCAGAGAAGACACACATAGGAAGGAAGTCTTTGAACATGTTCAAAGTGTAGCTTTTCGGCATTCTTTCGGTCTCGGATCCATCCATCTCCATAGTAAACTGTAAATGTCAATTCATAAACTCCTAAGAAACGAGACAACGACAGAATTATCACTACAATGTTTAACTCATAACAAGCATGTCATCAAATGTTTGGCTTGTTAGGTTACACGACGAATAAAAAAGAAACCTTTGACTATAATTTCACTTGAAAAACTAGAACACAGGGCCAATTCATGACAATTAAAGTAATTGTTCTCAACTATTTAGTGTTACCTGGGGCTCATCGGGTTTGAGAGGGTCGAGAGAGAAGACGACCTTGGCGAGAGGCTGAGAATCAGAAGAAGAAGAAGAAGAAGAAGCTTGGTTCTTCCATGACCTGGCCACCACCACGGGACACTTCATTAACCAGACCGATTTATCAGCTTTTCCCATGTCCAGAAAGCCGTCGTGACCTTGATCTTCATCCATCTTCAAAGTTATTGTTTCCTTCAGCCTCTGTAAAAACTGTATGGAAATTTCTTATCCACGTTTCGTTTGTCGGGAAGGGAGATTTGGGGAAAGTTGATGATTTCTTCACTCGGTTTACTTTGTAGTTTCTCAGTGAATTGGACCCTGAGGAATCGGAGGGATTTAGAAAACGTGTCTGTAAACCCAGCAAGGTTATGAGGTTGAAACGTGCCCGCAGTTCCTGGGTCTCGTTAGCTCTTGGTGGGTCTTCAATTCAATCCATTCCAAGGTCTCTTTTCTGGGTATTTTTGGCCCAGCACCTCATTCTTCTAAACAAAGTTGTCTTCCTTATTTAAACAGTTAATACAATTAAAAAAATAATTATTTGATGCATTGTCGGAAAAAATATTTTTCAAGTCTGCCTATAACCAACATCAACCTTAATACGTACAAAGAGAAGCTGCTCCTGTTTTGGAGATACCATTGAGCCTATCATTTCTTTCTTGTGAAGGAAGGATAAAGACTTTACAGACCATCCTCTAATATGATGCTTTGTTACTAAAGCATCACAATTTGAGTTTTTCAAGTTGTTGAGTGTTGAGTAATGGTACCCTCGAACAGGGATGGGCTGAGCCCCTTAAAATTTGACTAATAGGTAAGCTGCCAAGTTTCAAACCAGTTTGGTCAACAATAAAATTTTAGATCCACACCAGAGCTGAACAAATTCAGCTTAGTAAAATAAAATCAATACGAGTAATCAGCTTCAGCTTCTCGGATATAGGGTGATCATCAAACACACTATGGAATGAGTTTTAAAATGCCCCCATGCAGTATTGAACTACAGACCTTCAGTTTACAAGACTGACGCTCTACCACTGAGCTATAGGGGCTATACATTTGTGTGTGCATTAAATTAGTTATAGATACTATAATTATTTTAAATATTTTAATTAATTAATTAAATTTTATAATTATATATTAAAATAAAACAATGGAGTGAGTGCTGAGTACAACATTCAGGGACAGGGTTTCATAACTCCAAAAACCCACATTCAATCCGATTTAAACCCAAAATTAGGGGCAAGACTTGATAAATATTCAAACACCTAACATAACATTACAGAAAAAGATTGGGGAGGGGCCATTGTGTGTGTATTGACCAAAAAGAATGTTACAAAACAATGAACCCTATGATCATGTATTATATGACAAGTGTGTAAAGAAATTACAACATGCTTTCTTCTAAGCTAATTCCAAGCCTTCAGGTAAGGGCGGAGTATCTGTATCAGTGTGAGGTGAGAGAACTCTCCTACAAGCATACCACATGGCTGAATGGAATCCATCTGGATTTTCAAGGAACACGAAATGTCCAGCCTGTGTATGACAGAAATGCAAACA
The DNA here is from genome assembly GCA_030270665.1 of Hibiscus trionum. NCBI lineage: Eukaryota > Viridiplantae > Streptophyta > Magnoliopsida > Malvales > Malvaceae > Hibiscus > Hibiscus trionum. The sequence continues at coordinate 20,297,437 of BSYR01000019.1, read as the reverse complement.
AGATAAGGAGTCTGAGAGGACGATATAGCATTCGGGTTCTAAAACAACAGCTTTCATGGAATAGTAAAATGTTTTTGGTAGGTAATGATGCCTGACTTAATTTCTTGTAGATGACAGAAGTGAACAAACCTTGGGAACCCTGATGATTTCACATGGGATCATCATTCTTTTCCGAGCTTCTTGGGCTCCTTGATAGTTCATCCAATCGTCAGTCCCGTATATAAATGTCGTCGGCACTTTCCATTCAGATGCACTATTCACAGAAAAAATAAAATAAACTCAATATCATCTTCCGAGAATCTGATATCATCTCTTGTTAGTAGATTAGATTGCATAACTGCTCTAAACTCTAGCTAGGGGTTCATGTGGTATAGCTCTTAGATCTGTCAGCTTAAAAAATCTTGAATGTGTGTTATAGTTTTGATTAGATGTTATGCACTTTTGCATAAACCTCTTATATCAATCAAGTTAAAATCTGTTAAGTTCACATAATCCTCTTCTCGTTGTCCCTTGAGACCAGAGTGAAGCTTTATGATCATTACAAGTGTATCACTCTGTTTTTTTTTCCTTGTATGGAAAGAATGTTTTCAAGTCAGATACATAATTGCATTCTAGAGGTACAAATAAGATTCCCAAAGGTCTAAACAGAATATTGATGAATATAAATATGCAGGTATTAGCCACTGCAATGAACCCAATCAATCAATAAATAAACACTTCTACAGCACCAATAGCAATGAAGCAGGGAGACCAAACCTGTTTAAAAGGAGCTTCCGAGTCATTGCTCCAAAAGAAAATATATATTTTAAGCACAGCTCTCCACTTGCTTTGGCAGCTGAAGTATGGTATGCATAATCTTTAACCATGAAGAAGAGGGGGGAAATAGTTGTTAGATTAGATATCTATTATTTACTTATACATAAGCTACACATCGAACCTAAAAAATCGTATCATACCTGTTAGAAGTCTATTCTGCTCCTCTGTCAGTACAATCTCAGGTGAATATCTAGGACTAAACCTACCAGTTGTATACTTGCGTACAAGATTCGGACCCCAAGGACCTAAACCTCTGCACACAGAATCATCCAGAAAATGCAAAGCCATTAATCAAACTACTTCAGATGCAATCCATGACAAGCTAACGAACGAAAATAAATACAAAATGAAATAAATCAAATCGAAGAGGACTTTGAAAGCAATATAAAACAAGGAGACCAACGAACTTATTCCAACAACAATTTCAGGTATAAGCAATCAACATAATAGGTATTGAAGAAATAACCTAAATAAGAACCCATGAGGAGATAACATATTACTAGTTCACTATAGCAATGGGTTACCAAGGATCAAGTTGGAACCCCTTTTGTCCCTAGTAATGAATAAGCTTACTAGATGCATTTAGAGCATAACCCTATAATGATATAGTTTTTGCAGATCAACCCAGAGCAATGGTTAATGCATGAGTTGACCTCTCGTTATGGGCTTAGAAAACTGGATAACATAATTACAAACCTTACAAGTTTCTGAGGAGTAAAATTAGACTCCCACAAATGATACATGATTGACCCTTTCCATGTTTCTCTGAAGCGGGCAAACCTCTTAAATCTGATATCTGATTCTGATGAAAATCCAGCAGGTCCTACTAAAATTAAGTGTTGAACATGTTCAGGATGCTACAGAACAAATGTAAGGGGGGCATCAGAACAAAAACTGTACTATCAAACAACTTATTGTATTGAAACATTTAACATATAAAAGCAATCACCTTGAGAGCATATTTAGAAGCAATATATCCTCCTAAAGAATGTCCAAGTAATATAAGGTTACTGAGATTTTTTGCTTTACGCCATTCCTCCAAAGAATCAACAAACCATGCCTCAGTCTCTGCGTCATCAATACGAGAAAAGGTGAGAAACACATGCAATTGCTTTAGGAACTTGTAGAAAATGAAGAGGTCCAAAGGGATTCTTTGCATTCCACTCGCTAACCTTCGGTGCTTTTGCATTTAAAGTCAGGCCGGCTTGATCCGCCCCAACTGGAGAGAAAGGTGAAGAAAGAGTAAGAAACTATAATGGAATAGTGATATCAAGCTCAAAATACAGAATGTGTGCCTTTGGCAATTGAAATAAGCAACAGCCGCTTCTTAAATAACACATCATAAGAATTCCGTTTCGTAAACCATAAATGAACCTGAAGACCGATCGAGTTGAAGTTCATAAGGGAGCTTACGGCTTACCCAAGCATATCAATAGCAATGACCTGGAAATGATTGGCGAGATAATCAAAATTCTTGAAAAAGAAACCCTGAGAAGCAGCATATCCATGTATCATAACAAGTGTAGGGGAACCTTCTTTGCTATCAAAGGTAACTGTATTTATGAACCTCGGCTCATTGCTCGAAGAACGAAACCACCTAACTTTAGAACCCGGCGCACCTGAACCTATATTCACTTTTTCTTGCACATATGGAGTCCTGAAATTTTCAATAGTTCATCCATAATCATCGAATTCCTACCCAATTCCCCACCAAAATAAGTAAAACAAAATAAAATTGATATACCAAAAAAACAATTATAATCCAATTTTTTATTAAAAAGGAAGAGTGATTGAAATATGAGAATTCAAGTAACGCGCAATCAAAGTTTCCAAGTTTCCAGCTTTTTCAAGCATAAACTTGGAGAAATCCAAAATAAATTGACAAGCAAAGGGAATTGAAGGTGTACATACTTGACGAGAGAAAGAAGGCGTTTCTCGGCGGCGATGATGTGGTCGGTAGAAGTCGGAATCCAGCGGAGAACGGGCGGCCATGCGGATTTTCTTTTGGCTACGGTGGTTGATGCCGAGGATCGAAACGCGGGTTTATTAATTTCTTGGGCCATCTTTGTTGAAATCAAGCTGGATCGACGGAGGAAAGGGTATAGCAATATGGACTCTATTTCAACGATGGGAAAATCCGAGAATTTTTTCTTCGTTTCTTTTTAATAATGGAGAGCTTTGATCTGGAGATGTAGATGGGGAATAATATATAATGAATTAATAATTCAGAAGAAAGTGGTGTTGAATTTCCATAATCGGACATTTTAAAATGAAAATGAAGACCACTTGATTAACAAAAAAACTAGAAGGCGAACTACCGAGATAGCCATATTCACATAAATTCAAAACAACGCGGAAACATACGTTTACGTTGGCGATGACGCTACCTAGGATTCGTTCAACTGCCATGTCGTTAAAACTTTGGGTAAATTACACGTTGGCCACTGACGGCTAACCATGCCGTGTTTTTATTTTGATCACCAATTTCTTTTTTAATTTTGTCACTATATTAATCATTTTGATCATGTTAAAGAATTGTTGATATCCCTCATTTTTAATTGGTATAATAATAGTAATTTTAGTTCTAAATTACATACTTTTATTAATTTGGGTTTAATTTTTAAAAAATTAACAAACACAACTCTCATGTACTTGTAAATTCTGTCAATTTGATTTTGAAGCACAACATCATCTTGTCGTTGGTTCACTTGAATCAACTTCTCAAGACACTAAGATCTTTAACTCTAAAATTTCATTCTTGATACTCCCATTTTTAAGAAATAATTATAAAATATAGATTTTTTTAAAATATATATATATATATATATGAACATTCATATTTTTTTGAAATTATTACGATATATTTAAAATTATAATGTTATAAATTTTTAAAAGGATGAGTCTACCACGTGCGTCGAACACTATTGAATACCACTAACGTTCAACACCGCTGGACACTATTAAATTAATTAATAAGGGTTAAAAATCTCAAGGACTCAACCTACAATTAATAATTATTTAAAATAAAATTTCAACTAAATTACTTTTCATATATATTATATTTTTTAATCTTTATTTTCAAATAATTGGATCAATTACCGACTGAAAATAAAGATTAAAAAATATAATATATATATAATAATTTAATTGAAATTTTATTTTAAATAATTATTAATTGTAGGTTGAGTCTTTGAAATTTTTATTTTTTATTAATTAATTATATAGTGTTCAGTGTTAATAGTGTTCGACGCACATTGTAATTTTTTTTTTTAAATCAATAAATTTCGTTTAAATTTTATAGAAATAATTGCAGAGCACATGTGATGTTGTTAATTGGGCAGTGCTTTAGATCCCAACAGCCCCAACTGGATTGCCTTGTGCTTCTTGGCACAACTGGTTCCAATTCCATCCACAGTGAAATAGTAAAGTAGTTTTTACTCTTTTCTTTTCTTTTATACCTGTAAATATTAAACTGGTTTGTAAAAACACTGAAAAAGGAAAGCGAAAACTATTTCCATAATTGCTTTACAATGTCTTTTTTTTTATATAGCAAACATGTAGTTTTGGAAAAATTATATTATGGGTGATTCCCACCACGTCATTCATGGGACCAACCAATGGAAACCATCTATTTCACCATGATTTTTTCATGTCATTTTTTCCAACCAATGAATCTTCACTAAAATTTAAATAATGATAAAGTGGGTGGTTTCTATTGGTTGGTCTCATGATGACGTGGTGGGAATCACCCATGATATAATTTCTCGTAGTTTTGGCACTATAATTTAAGGAAATTTGAAACTGGACAGGAACCCAGTTTGATACCATTTGGCTTCAGCCATAACGATGAAGTTTACAATGGCCCTGTTTGGCAATTACCTGATAGCGGATTATATTAGCTGATAGTTGATTGTATTAGCTAATTTGACTAGCGAATTGTATTAGCTGATTGTATAAAAGTGTTTGGTAAAATTAATTGATAATCGATAGCTGTTAGATTATTTAAACAAGCAAAATGACATATAAGGACATGATTATATTTAATACTTGTTTGAATAGTTTATTAGTTATCAATATTTTGTATCTAATTAATATTAATTAGATTTATAGTTATCAATATTTTGTATCTAATTAATATTATTTAGATCTATAAAATTATTTTTAATATAATTTTTTCTGAACATATTCGAATGACTTATATATTAATTTATTATTTATATAATTATTTTAATATAATTTAATTAATTAATAAATTTAAATACACGTATAAATATGTGATAATAAAAAGAAAAAAAAGTAAATAGGATTAACTTATAAATAGGTTGAGAAAATATTTAATTTAGATTATTTTGAGATTTTTGGTAACTAGCGCGAATTATACTTCAAACCTCTAATTTTTGCCCAAACCTCTCTTTACCAAACATGGTTAATAATAATTTTCCATTTTTCATTACAAATCATTAATCATTATTACTTGCATTTCGTTTATGAGATGGAAAATAAGTAGAAATGAATCAATGAATGTCGTTGTTCATTACAAACATGGAGGGGAGATTAAAACATTATGATGTTTGTGATGATTAGACAAAGAATGTTTTATTGACCAAAAGAATCGTACAAAACAACGGAACCCTGTGATTTTGCATTATACAACAAGTGTGTAATGATATTACAACATACTTTTCTTCTAAGCTGATTCCAAGCCTTCAGCCAAGGGTTGAGTATCAGGGTGAGGGGAAATAAATCTCCTACAAGCATACGACATGGCCGAATGGAATCCATCAGGATTTTCAAGGAACACGAAATGTCCAGCCTGAATATGACAGAAATGCAAACAAGATGAGTAATCTGAGAGGACGATATAGCATTCAGGTTCTAAAATAATAGCTAATTTCATGGAAGAATAAGATGTCTTTGGCAGGTAAGTTAATTTCTTATAAATGGTAGAAGTGAACAAACCTGAGGAACCCTGATAATTTCACATGGGACCTTCATTTTTTTGCGAGCTTCTTGAGCTCCTTTATAGTCCATCCAATCTTCAGTCCCGTATATAAATGTCGTTGGCACTTTCCACTCAGATGCACTATTCAAAGAAACAAAGAACCTCAATACTGTCTTCTCTTGTCATACTGCTCTATACTGAATACTCTACCTAGTGTTTTATATGGCTCTTATATTGGTAAGCTTAAATTCTTGAATTTGTGTTCTAGTTTTTATTAGATGTTCTGCACTCATGCATAAACCTCTTGTACAAATAAGATTCCCAAAGGTCTAAACGGAATCTTGATGTATATAAATAAGTAAATAAACACTTTTACAGGGAAACCAAACCTGTTTAAAAGGGGCATCCGAGCAAATGCTCCAAAAGCAAATATATATTTTAAGCATAGCTCTCCACTTGCTTTGGCAGCTGAAGTATGGTACATATAATCTTCATCCATGAAGAAGAGGGGGAAAAATAGCTGTTAGATATCGATTATTGCATAGACATGAGCTATACACAGAAAACTTAAAATCTTATCATATTCATACCTGTTAGAAGTATATTCTGCTCCTCTGTCAGCACACCCTCAGCTGAATATTTAGGACTAAATCTAGCAGCCGTATACTTGCGTACAAGATTTGGACCCCAAGGACCTAAACCTCTGAATACAGAATCATCCAGAAAATGCAAAGCAATTAATTACACCATTTGATTCCAGATGCAATCCATGGCAAGCAAACGAATGGAAATAAATACAAAAATGAAATAATGAAATTGGAGTAAGAGGTCTTTGACAGCAATATAAACAAAAGATACCTAAAAAAATTATTCCAACAACAGTTTAAGGCACAAGTAACCAACATAAGAAGTATATTGGAGAAACAACAGATAAGTTTTCTATAGCAATGGATTACCAAGGATCAAGTTGGAACCCCTTTTGAGTTTTGTCCCTAATAATGAATAAGCTTACTAGATGCATTTAGTGGATAGCTCTATAATGATATGGTTTTCGCAGATCAACCCAGAGCAATGGTTAATACATGAGCTTGATTTCTGGCTGCGAGCTTAGAAAATTGGATAACATAATTACAAACCTTATAATTTTCTGAGGAGTAAAGTTAGACTCCCACAAATGATTCAAAATTGCCCCTTTCCATGTTGCTCTGAAGCGGGTTACCAACTCAGATTTGCTATCTGATTCTACTGTTGAAAATCCAGCAGGCCCCACTAAAATTAAGTGTTGAACATGTTCAGGGTGCTACAGAAGAAATGCAAGGGGCATTAGAACAAAAAATGCACTATCAAACTACTTGTTGCATTGAAACATTTAACATGTAACAGCAATCACCTTGAGAGCATATTTAGAAGCAACATATCCACCAAAAGAATGTCCGAGTAATATAAAGTTACTGAGATTTTTTGCTTTACGCCATTCCTCGAAAGAATCAATAAACCATGCCTCAGTCTCTGCATCATCAATACGAGAAAAGGTGAGAAAGGTGTGCAATTGCTTTAGGAATTTCTAGAAAACGATGAGGTTCTGAAGGATTCCTAGCATTCCTCTCGCTAACCTTCAGTGCTTTTGCATGTAAAATCAGGCCTGCTAGATCCGCCCCAACTGGAGAGAAAAGTGAAGAAAGAGTAAGAAACTATAATGGAACAGTGATATCAAGCTCAAAAAAACAGAATGCATGCCTTTAGAAATTAAAATGAGCAGCACCTGCTTCTTAATAACACATCATAAGACAAAAGGAGCTTAGTGCTTACCCAAGCTGATCGATGGCAATGACCTGGAAATGATTGGTGAGATAATCGAAATTTTTAAAAAAGAAACCCTGAGAAGCAGCATATCCGTGTATCAAAACAAGTGTGGGGGCACCTTCCTTGCTATCAAAGGTAACTGTATTTATGAACCTCGGCTCACTGCTCGAAGAACGAAACCATCTAACTTTAGAACCAGGGGGACCTGAGCCAATATTCACTTGTTCTTGCACATATGGAGTCCTGAAATTTTCAATAATCCATCCATAATTGTCGAATTCCAATCCAAGTTTTCACCAAAACTAATAAAATAAAAGTGATATAACGGCTAAACCCAACGATAATCCAAATTAAAAAGAACAAAAGAATTATTTGAAGATGCGAAATTCAAGTAACGTGCAAGCGAAGTTTGCAGCTTTATCAAGCGTAAACTTAGGGAATCCAAAGTAAATTGATAAGCAAACGGAATTGAAGGTTTACATACTTGACGAGGGAGAGGAGGCGTTTCTCGGCGGCGATGATGTGATCGGTAGTAGTCGGAATCCAGCGGAGAACGGACGACCATGAGGATTTTCTTTTGGCTACGGTGGTTGATGCGGAGGATCGGAATTCGGGTTTGTTAATTTCGTCGGCCATGGTTATTGAAATCAAGATGGACGAACGATGGAGAGAGTGGTTCAGACGATGTAGGGGTTGTTTTTTGCTTTGACGATGGAAAACCCAACGCAGTTTTCTTCGTTTTTATATTCGAAAGCTTCGATTTTGAGTCTACGTCTAGAAGGGGAATATTATAAATAATTATTCGGAAAAATTGGAACGACTTGGTAAAGAAAATTTAGAACGCGTTTACTGAAGCAAACTCCATGACCACGGCGGGTAAGCTCTCTTACATAATATAAAGGGTAAATTACGGATATCACTCAATTATAGATAAAGTTATGTTTATGTCACTCGAATATTAAAAGTTATTTTTGAGTCACTTAATTATGAGTAAAGTTATATTTAGGTCACTCAATTATTAAAGGTTACACTTGGGTCACTCAATTATGAGTAAGGTTACATTTTGGTTACCCTTCATGTTTTAAAAATACACCAACTTAGTTATTTTCTCTTCTGAATCACTTATATACCCTCGTTAGTCGTTAACACTAGAATACTTCATTTGAAATTATTAATTAATCTAATACACAAATTGATATATGTTTTTTAATATGAAGGGTGACCCAATTATTAAAGGTTACACTTGGGTGACTCAAATGTAACCTTACCTATAATTGAGTGACCCAAATATAACTTTTAATAACTGGGTGACCCAAATATAATATTACTCATAATTAAGTGACCTCTATTTTAGTTTACCCTAATATAAAATACGCTTAATACTTATTTTGGTTAGTGAAATCCACAATTTGATTTTTATTTAAATTCCAAATTTGATTAAAAGAAATCGATTTTTAGTCATTTTTAATTTTGAAAATAAAAAATTATATTTTTTAAGGAAACATATTTTTATGGATTTTTTAAAATTTTAAAATTTTATTTAATTTTTTTACTACTTTTGAGAATTTTTATAATTATTACACGTGGTAACTCATGATTTGCCCAGCAAAAATTATAAAAAAACTCAAAATAAAATTTAAGTTTATAGAATATTGTGATATAATAAAATTAAAATTGTTAACAGTAAACATTTGATTGAAAAGTATGGATAGTATAGTTACTAAAAATCTAATTGGAGACGCGAACGTATGTTGACGTTGGCGATTACGTAGGAGACTTGGAATTCGTGTATTAACAACTTTTTTGACTGCTTTCCCTTCTTCTAGAATTATCAACTATAACTATTTCTTTTTTTTTTAAGTCTGTTAATTGGATTTAGGGTTCAAAAATAGTGGATTTGAATTATTTAACCAATCTCAAATATTTTACACTAATTTCTATGATGAGTACACTAATTTCATTCATCCGGTATGAAGTTTATTAATGGAAAAGTGAATTGTTTGGTTTCTTTATTTATTTATTTTTCATCTATTTCATTGTTGCAAAATCGTAGGACTGGGAACCGAAAGATTATTTTGTAATTTACAAGCCTTAAATTTTATGGTTTATGGAGTTGTATCAATATCTTAGTGGTGTAAGATGCGGACAAAGGAAATGAAATGTACATATCAATAAATAAAGAGCTCGACAAAATGCGTAAAAAAACGCAATGGTATGCTAAATTTTTGTTTGGTCGTTTTATTACTCAAAAAAAGAAAATAGTTCGTGGCTTGACTTTTAAATAAAATATTGAATGTGCGACGAATACCGCTGAATATCACTAATGCTGAACATCGCTGAACACATTAAATTAATTAATAAAGATTTAAAATTTTAAAACCCATCATACAATTAATAATTACTTTTAAGAATTCAATTAAATTGTTTTTATATATAATAAAATTTTATTATTTTAATAAGGATAAACTATATATTTAGTACCTCACTTATTTCCGTATTTCTATTGAACTCTCATTATTTAAATGTTATTTTAATTTGACCCTATTCTTTATAAAAAATAATTTAACCCTTAACCCTCAACCTAAAATCCTAAACTATTAAACCTTAAACCTTTAAACTCTTAAACTTATACCTTAAACCATGTGCCCTTAAAAATGATTTCACCATCATTGATTCAATTCATCGATTAATTCAATTTAATGAAGATTCATCAGTGGTTTTGTCTACTACATATTAAGTTTCTTGCGATCTTGTGTGGTGTCGTGATTTTATTTGGTGCAATCTGTAATACCCTAAAAACTGGCTTGGTAGATTTATAATTTCTGAGGGTCGAAATTTATTTTACTCATCGACAAGTTAAATCAAAGGAAAAATACACAAAAGAAGCACAAAAATTAGGATGGTAATACTTAAGACAAGTTTGTTTTTGCTTTAAAAAAGTGAAGGGAAACTATTTTTTGAGATGTACGGCTGAATTGTTTAGTTTAAAATTAGAGTTTTGGTATTACTGCAAAAAAAATATTTTTAAGTAGATAAGATGTTTATTTTAACTATATCTTTTAAACATAAAAATGTTGATCATATAAACGAGAACAAGTAACTTTGTTAAAAATGCTTTCGAAAAAAATTAAAAAGCTAAAAATTTCTACTTCTTATTTTTCAAATCAAACCAAAAATATTGTTAGCCGAAAAATAGTATGTTCTTATTACTTTTAGCCCAAAACACTTTTGAAAAAAATATAGAACATAACATAAATATACAATAAATTCTCGATACATTAAAAACTTCATATAAATAATAATTTTTAGTCCTGATTTAAGCTAAAGGGATAAAATAACAACTTGGTCAAATGTGTAAGATAATAAATTTAAAAAAAAAATCTTGAAGGGTCCGGTGAAAATATAAAATAAAAATTCATTAAATATACTTAAAGTTTTATATACAATTCATTGAATTGAATTAATCGATGATGGTGAAATTATTTTTAATGGTATATGATTTAGGGTATAAGTTTAAGTGTTTAAGGGTTTAAGGTTTAATAGTTTAGGGTTAAGGGTTAAATTATTTTTTATAAAATATAGGATCAAATTGAAATAATATTTAAATAATGAGAGTTCAATAGAAATACGGAAATAGGTGAGGTACTAAATATATAGTTTACCCTTTTTAAAAAATAAATTTTTAATATATAAAAATAATTTAATTTAATTATTAAAAATAATTATTAATTGTATGATGGGTCCTTGAAATTTTAAATCTTTATTAATTAATTTAATGGTGTTCAGCTGTGTTCAACATTAGTGGTGTTCAGCGGTGTTCGTCGCACGTCGTAGAATTTTCCTAAAATATTAGTATAATATGATTAAAATTATATGAAGTACAACAATATTAGATTTCTTTGGATTGTATTCTTGATCTAGGGTTTAAAAAAAAGGGGAAATGGAAGAGGAAAGTCGAGAATGAGAGAGAGAGAGATGATAAGATTTTTATTAATTAAAACTAAAATGAAAAGTCTTTTGACACCTGTCAATTTAACTTATTAACTACTCATAACTGCCTTTTAACTAATAATATAACCAACTCCTAATACCCCTCAAGTTGGAGCATATAAATTTTGAATGCCCAACTTGAAGATTGAAGTCTGAAAAGTTGTCAGAGGTAGTGCCTTTGTGAAGCAATCAGCAAGTTGATTCTGACTTGAAACCGACATCAAGGTAATAGTTTCATTGTGAATCTTTTCTCTAATTATGTGACAGTCAATCTCTATATGTTTAGTACATTCATGATGCACTGGGTTTTCTGCTTGTTTAATAGCAGAAAGATTGTCACAATAAAAGTTATCTGCAGAAGAAATAATATGTAAATCATGAAGTAAATAATTAAGCCACTGAATTTTACAAACAGTCGTGGCCAAAGCACGGTATTCAGCTTCACTGGATGAGCGCGACACAATTTGTTGCTTTTTAGACTTTCAAGGTATAAGGGCTGAGCAAAAGAATAAGCAAAAAACCAGTGGTAGATCGTCTAGAATCGTAACAGGAAGCTCAGTCTGAATCAGAGAAGGCATTAAACTTTATCTGATTAGAAGCATGAAAGAATAATCCTTGACCAGATGTGGCCTTACGATACCTAAAAATTCTATAAACAACAGCCAAATGAGAAGTAGTTGGTGCAGACATGAATTGAGACAACTGCTGAACAACAAAAGAAATGTCAGGCCAAGTATTAGTGAGATATAAGAGTTTTCCAATGATTCTTCTATAAGAAGTGACATCAGTTAAAAGTTCACCATCATCCTTAAAAATAGTTTTGTTAGGAACCATTGGTGTTGAGACTGGCTTAGAATGAGTAAAACTAGAATCATTCAATAGATCCAAAGTATATTTTCTTTGGCACAAATTTATGCCTTGACTGTTCTTAGCAACTTCAAGACCAAGGAAAAATTTTAAATTGCCTAAATCTTTTATTTTAAAAGTATCATGAAGATATCTTTTAATTAAGTCAATTGAAGTTAGACTAGGTCTAGCAAGAATTATGTAATCTACATAAATGACTAAGACAATGAAATCAGACCCCTTTCCTTTAGTAAAAAGAGAAAAATCTGAAGAAGATTGCTTAAAACCATGTTTCAGTAATACTGAAGTTAGTCGTTCATTCCATTGGCGACTAGCTTGTTTTAATCCATACAGATTTTTTTTTAGTTTACAAACTAGACCAGGAGAAGGAGGAGTAAAATCAGGGGGCAATTGCATGTACACTTTCTCATCTAAAAATTCATGCAAAAAGGTATTATTTATATCAAGTTGCTGCAAAAATTAATTCTGAGCAAAAGCAAGAGCAAGAATTAACCTAACAGTGGTTAATTTTGCCACTAGACTAAAAGTATTAAGGTAATCAATTCCAAGTTGTTGGGTATACTCTTTTACAACTAACCTAGCTTTATACCTTTCTAAACTACCATCAGAATTCAACTTAATTTTATAAACCCATTTGCATCCTATAGCTAACTTTTCAGGAGGAAGAGGAACAAGTTCCAGATCTGGTTTCTCTCTAAAGCTGAAATCTCTTCATTCATGGTAGCTTTCCAACATTCATGCTTAACAGCTTGAGTATAATTTTTTGGTTCAGTAAGGATTTAGTAGTACAAATATAAGACATATATACAGGAGAAAGATGTTGGTAAGATATTACCTGAGCAATGGAGTGGGGAGTGTTGAGTGCCTAAAAGTCCTATATTTTACCCCTCATTTATCCTTATTTTTGTTACACTCAAGCATGTTTAACTGCATTTTAGGTTAAGTTTTGCATTTACATCACAAATAGATAAAATTGCACAGATGCTGCTGATTTCGGTCACTTTTTGCAGATATCTACCGTGGCAGCATCAAGGGCAGCAGAGGAACAGAAGCTAACTGTCGTGGAAGCATCTAGGGCAGCAGAGGAACAGAAGAGCTGGAGTGAAGAAAACTGCCTTATACATCAATGATGTGACAAATGTCGTGACATATGATGTGACAGATGTCGTGGCAAATGTCGTGACAGATGCCGTGACAGAAGTGGCGACAGTGGAGAAGCAGACGCTAGGTAGTGAAGAAGCAGAGCTGGAACTGGACTACAGACGAGAAGGACGATGCTGCCACGGCCGCTTCCGTGGCAGCCAAGGACGACAACGATAGTGAAGGGAAGAAGTGAAGTGGGCCTCGACAGAAAGGGAAAATTAAGCCGGTCTGTCGTGGCATACTTTTATATTTTTCTGAGCCCTAGATCAGAATGAAGGCCAAGCCCAAAGTTCAAGGAAGAAACTCCAAGCAAGAAAGAAGGACGAATTAGAGACTTAAACTCTGAAGATTTAGTCTTTAATAGAGTTGTACTTTAGTTTAAACTTGTATTCTTGCCATATTAGAAAACTTGAACCCAAGGCCTATATAAAGGCATGTGATTCGACCTAGAGGGGAGATCATACCATTCTCTAGCCTTCTTCCCAAAACCCTAGCCGTTTTCCCCTTCTCAACATGTTCTAAACTTCTCCTAGGGCCACAGGTTGATTTGTAAAGTAGTTGCAAGGATTACATTGTTTTAGGATTTTCTTTGTTCAATAAATTACTTCAAGTTTGCTTATTCTAGTTTTAACATCTTGCAAGAGTATCGGGAGAGCATTGTGGGATTATCTATTTACTTAATATCGGGAGAGTTAAGTATACGAAAGGAATAAGTACAGGTTCTCTAGTTTATAGTTGAACTATCTCGAACCTAGGGATAGAACGAGGTTAAGTGGCTAAGGAAGAATTCAACAACTTCGGTGTTCATCCTTCGATTCACGCCGGGAGGTATCATTAAAGACGTGTTCATCGACAGACTTGGACCTAGGGATAGGCCGAGGCACAGCAGGGATTCTTGCCAAGCTTGAAGTACAGAGTTGAGTAATCGCTGCCGCGATAACCAACAGACCGCTGCCGCGACAGATGCTGCCGCAGCAAGCACGACGACATAACATAATTTCCTAGAATTTGCAACACCTACACTACCGAGCAATTCAATACCGACCCATTCTCTCTATCTTGATTCCATTACTCTGTTATTTAAGTTCTCTTTATTATTTTCGTGACAAACATATTAAACTATTCTTTTTCCTCTCGTGCAGTAATTCAAGGTGAAGCTATTAGCCCAGTCCCTGTGGAGACGATATCCGATACTTCCGTATCACTTTACTACTTGCGTCGTGTACACTTGCACTACATTGCGATAGACACTTTTACACGCAACAAGTTTTTGGCGTCGTTGCCGGGGACTGGCAACATACCTCTACCTTTAATTACAACACTTTTTATTTATTTTATTTTATTTTTATTTTCTATTTTTGGTTGTTATATCTCAGGCACAATACAGGTTCAAGGGCATCAACATGTCAGGAAAAACCATTCGAGAGTTGATGTGGGAAAGTTCTTACAATTACCGTAAAGGTAATCATGCACTCAAAAGTTGTCCCCATTTTTTCGGTGAATATATGGACAACCAACGATGGAACCAACAAGAACAAGATATGCCGCCATAGCAGCAACAGGGACAATAGATGCTGCTGCCGCAACAGCAAGATTTTTTATGGTATGATCAAAATCCGCAAAATTTTTTGTACCATAACAGTTTTGCTGCAGAACCCGACATGCCCTGGCAATGTCATCATCCTCAAGAGCAGTCAAAATCCTTAGAAGACACACTACAAGCCTTCATGGCACTCACTCAAAAAGTGACGGCTTCTATGGACGCAAGTATCGCCAAGATGGATGCAATCTTGAGCAGACCAGTCCTCATTCATACCACAGATGAACCTGAAATCCTGAGGCAAGGTGACGAGGATGCCCATGTGAAGGAATACCCAACACATGATAAGTCTGAACAACAACTTGCCATGGCAATGATCGAGGAGCCGGAATGGAACAACACCACAACAACGCTGAGTTAAATTCAAGAGAATTGCACTGCAGCAACCACATTCGAGGCAAACTCTCAACCCACTACCTCGATTATGCCCGACCGAGATTGCACATATCCATCCCTTTCATGGCACTCACACGACCACCTAGAAGAGCAACCCGATGACAATGCCTCGCTAATGGAATATGAGCAGGTAATCAACAAACCTTTTGAATTCTTTGAAAACTCACCAATTCCATTGCAGGTATTTGAGGAACCAACGCTGGTGGATTTAGAATCATCACTGATGGAGACCTTCGAGTGGCCAACAGAATTTGATATGGAGAGTTATGGTACTTTCCAATGTCCCCTTGACCTGCAAAGTAACCTGACAACGGACTATCAAAATAACTGGCTGCCACAGCAGTAGACACGACATCAAGAGCTACATTCAACCACAACAACATTCAACGAAAACAAGATAATTTTGTGGTCGAATGTCAATTTAATTTTTTCTAATCATATATTCATGCCCTCAGAAACATTACCAAGAAGGGAGGACTTCATGGACTACAAAGGGAAGAGAAAGAAAGGAGCCTCCACCATGAGAATAATCACCAGATGGAGGGTACAGATGGACTTCAAGAAGTACCGGAAACGACCCCTCAAGCATCAATCAAACATGGAGCAGTTACTTTAGGAGATGCCCCTCAAGGAACTCTTAATTTA
The DNA here is from genome assembly GCA_030270665.1 of Hibiscus trionum. Taxonomy (NCBI): domain Eukaryota; kingdom Viridiplantae; phylum Streptophyta; class Magnoliopsida; order Malvales; family Malvaceae; genus Hibiscus; species Hibiscus trionum. Next base: position 20,281,235 of record BSYR01000019.1, on the reverse strand, counting down.
ACTTAATTTATTTTATTTTTATTTTTATCTTATTTTATCTTTATTATTTTAGGAATTAGAAATTTGATATTGGTTTTTAGTTTGTTTATGTTATTAGGTAAACAGAGAGAACCCTTGCAATTACGATACAAGCAACCTGAGGAAGCTTTGCCCCCACCCCTGCCGCGGCAGCACTCATACTCCCTGAGATGAATTCCAAAGTGACTGCCACTAACAGCAGTGAAGATAGTGACGCAAGGAAGAAGGCAACCTCCGCATCTCCAACTCCCAGGGCAGCACCCACAGCTCCTCCGACAAAGTTCAAGGAGACTGCCCGCCGGCAGCTCCTCATCCAAAGCTCCAGCAGCAGCAACGACAGCCGCACAAATTAAGTTTTCTTTTTCTCTGTCGCCTGCTGTACATATTATTTTTTTGTGATGTTTCATTTTTTGTCATTTTTATTTTCTGTTTTTCATTTTTTAATGTCTTGTGTCATGCATTGAGGATAATGAAACCCTTGAGTTTTGGGGTAGGCAGTCCTCCTAATTATTGATATAACATTGCATTTAGTTTTCATTGTGTCGCATTTATTTTTTAAGCAAAAAAAATTGGCTTAATTTATTGAACTTTTATTATCTGCTGATGTCATCTCTGTCGTGACAGCCCCTTAAAAATATTTTAGAAAGTAAGTAGAGCCTTAGTATAGTTCTGAAAAACTGAAACACGTTGTGACTTACTTGATAACAAACTTTCTCTAGCATACTTAGAATAGAAAACTTAGCCACTAGAGTAGAAAGAGACTAGAAACTCAGGAAACCTAGAGGTGTCTATCACTGGCTCTAGGAAAATAACCAGAGAAAAACTTCTAGAGGTGCCCATCACCGGCTCTAGATAGTTAACTAGAGGTGCCTGAAATTCTGGCTCTAGTAGAAAAGACAAAAATTCAGAAAAAGAAGAAAAACAACTAGAGGTGCCCGATACTGGCTCTAGCAAAAAAAAGAATTAAGTCTCGAAGAAAAACTCTAAACAAGCTAATTATAATATTCTAGTTGCTAGGGAAGTCTATATTCATGTATGTTCACAATAAATGCACACACCTGCACGAGAACTATACTTTTGCTCTAAGTAGATCATTAAATATTTGAACAGGTGCTAAACATGATAGGCAAGGTGTTGTGGGTAAGGATTGTTCACTGACTTAAGCAAAGAATATATATATATATATATATATATACATACATATGTATGCATGCATGTTAGTTAGGTTGCATTTGCTTGAGGACAAGCAAGAATTCGAGTTTGGGGTTGTGTTGAGTGCCTAAAAGTCCTATATTTTACCCCTCACTTATCCTTATTTTTGCTACACTCAAGCATGTTTAACTGCATTTTAGGTTAAGTTTTGCATTTACATCACAAATAGATAAAATTGCACAGATGCTGCTGATTTCGGTCACTTTTTGCAGATATCTGCCGTGGCAGCATCAAGGGCAGCAGAGGAACAGAAGCTAACTGTCGTGGCAGCATCCAGGGCAGCAGAGGATCAGAAGAGCTGGAGTGAAGAAAATTGCCTTATACATCAATGCTGTGACAGATGTCGTGGCAGATGCCATGACAGATGTCGTGAAAGAAGTGGCGACAGTGGAGAAGCAGACGCTAGGCAGTGAAGAAGCAGAGCTGGAACTGGACTACAGACGAGAAGGACGATGCTGCCACGGCCGCTGTTGTGGCAGCCAAGGACGACATCGATAGTGAAGGGAAGAAGTGAAGTGGACCTCGACAGAAAGAGAAAATTAAGCCGGTCTGTCGTGGCATACTTTTATATTTTTCTGAGCCCTAGATCAAAATGAAGGCCAAGCCCAAAGTTCAAGGAAGAAACTCCAAGCAAGAAAGAAGGACGAATTAGAGACTTAAACTCTGAAGATTTAGTCTTTAATTGTAACCCCGTCGTCCCGGTCCAGACGCTTGACTGGTCCGAGTGGGTCACACGGGGAAAACCGAAGCAAACCCGTTAAGGTTCCCCTTCGGTTAACAACCCTAGAGAATTTCTTTTATTAATATTGTCTAAACGCATTACCATGTCCTATGTGAATCACGTCAGCGGAAACAAAAGCAATACAAAAGCGATCATTCAAGACATCACCTTTAAAACAGCCCATTTTCTGTATTTGAGCAGGTCGTATCGATACACCTGTCAAGGGTATCGATACGCCTTGACCAAAGTCAACACCCAACGGTCAACACAGGAAGACCGTATCGATACAATCCTTGAGCGTATCGATACGCCCTTCCCAGTCAACATCTCGTGGTCAACGAGATATACTCGTACCGATACGCTAAGACACCGTACCGATACGGTAATAACTCACCAAAATCTCAGAATTCCAGTGAGAAAAAACCGTATCGATACACCCTCGCGTATCGATACGCCCAGCCAAACTTGAGTCCTTGAGGCAAGACCGTATCGATACGGCCCTTAGGCGTACCGATACGCCCTGCACTGCAAGTTTCCCAAATTCAGCAAAAACATACAAGACTCGAACCTAGATGCGATTTAAGACCTCCCTAGACCCGAACAAGCACTCACACAACATCTAATAACCAAAATCTAGTCATACAAGTCACCCAACATGAACATACCTCAATCAACCAAGGAAATCATGAATTGATCAAAAGATGGCATATAAGCATTCAAGGTTTCATGCTTCAACAACCATACACATAAGCATCCTCAAAAGGCACTTGACCAACACACATGGTAAGCAATTTAGACATGGTTTACAATCCAAACATGGCATCAACAAGCCACGCAAAAACAACATAATCAAGGAGTCTAAACATGCTCCTAAACAACCAACAATAACCATCAAAATAACACAAATCCCATTGCTTAACTATTACATGTTCAAACTTAAAATCTCATACTTGATATACTCAAAGCCAACAACCACACTTGGAGGCCCTCCACTTGCGCAAGCAACCCACGAACTAAGGATCTGCATTGTCGAACAAAGAGAGCGCGTAAGTAATGAAGCTTAGTGAGGGTAAGCTCTTTAAAAACAAACTTCGACAATGCAGGGTCCAAGCACGATCTCAACCAAGGTAAATGCATGATCATACCTTCGATCCTCAAGAGCCAAAATGTCAATGATGCATGAACAAATATTCAATAATATGTCATGCTCAACAAGCTCATTTCCACAACATATGTAAACACATATAATCATCCAAAAGGAAACACATTTCCACATCACATTGATACACATATCAATTTATATTGGCACCTAGCTATGACTCGAATACGCGGATAAACACGTTGGAACTCACATCCAACAACCACTTTACCTCGCGGTGGGATTACACTCATCACCAGTCTCGCGGAGGGGATTCCACTCATCCTCACGCCCCGTCGATGGGATTCCACTCATCATCGACTAACATATATAAAAATTTCCGGGCGAACCCGTACTCCTCCTTGGTGACTCAACGCCACCAAGGCCATGCGCGAATTTGACTCATGTGTGCACACTAACATCCTAATGATCGATCATTTGTACTCAAGCATACAAGTGCCAACATTTACTCATCCCATATTATCAATTTCAACAAATTCCGTGCTTAGCACGTACTCACCATGATCACAATCATGAAAAATCCACATGCATATCACAATGCATCACAACCATGCCTCATCACACATGTATAACACATTATACATAAATCAACATATCATAAACATTACGAGACATAAACATCGATTACAAGTACAAACAATGTCTCTAGTTTAAGCTTAGGATTAGGCTACCACCCTAATCCTAACTCTATGTGGGTCTACCAAGCCCGACCTAGTCCACATGCTCAAACCAAACACTTAAAAAACACTTAGAAAACATTAATCACTCACCTATACTTCCAAGCTCAATACCAAGCAAGCAACCACCTTCAAGCTTCTAGATTCACTCCCGATGCCTCTCCAACCCGAGTTCTTGCCTCTAAACAACCTCAACACAAACCAAACAACTTTCAATCAGCCCAAGCATCAAAGTAACTAACCCGGAACATAATTCAAACATCAAACTCAACATTTCAAGCCATGAACCAACCCCAAATTTACCAAACTCGTGCAGCCCATTAACCTTGATCAAAACTCATGTCTCCAACACATTTTATACTCACAAATGATCCCAAAGCAACCCCCAACCATAGTACTAACATTATCCCACCAATTCCAACCTAAAACAACCCCTAAAACTCACCCAAAACCCTTCAAAAACCCTTTTAAATCCAATTTTGGGAATGTGCTCAAAACCAAGTAAAATTCATATATGTTGCATCATTTAGCACCTAGACTTCATATCTAACAACATTAAATCGAAATATTAAGTTAAACATAATAAAGTTATCATTTTTAATCAAAATCTCCAAAAACTCAATTTCCAAAACATTGAGGAAAATGAAAACCATTTGTACTTTTGAAGAGAGGATGTTGAGGACGAGTTGAAAATGTAGTTACCTTGCAAATCCGAGCTAAAATGAAGGAACAAGGTGATGGAATAGTAGAGGGGATGAGCTCTCTCCCTTTCACGTTGGTTTTGATTTTGAAGAAGAGAGTGAATAGTGAAGTTGGGTGTTTTTAATTGTTTTGTTTTAATTTAAAGGCCAAAGACCATTTTACCCTTAATGAAATGAGATATTCACAAGAGCATGTAATCCATGGCCATTTGGGGTTTAATTTCAAAATATGGCCAACACAACTAATTAATTTGAAACAAAAACCCGAAACATTATTTTAATTATAAAACCGAACTCGGAATAATATTAAAATATTATTTTCACCCGACCTCTAAACCCGGGTGTTACAACTCTCCCCCACTTAAGGAATTCCGTCCCCGAAATTACCTGACGGAAACAAATACGGAAACTGCTCAAGCATATCAGCTTTCCTCTCCCACGTGGCCTCTTCCACACCTCTATGTTTCCACAACACCTTGACCAACTCTATGGTCTTGCCATGCAACACCTTGCTATCAGAAGCAAGTATCTCAACAGGCTCTTCATTATAAGACAAATCTGGATTCATCTCTATTTCCTCAATGGGCATAACATGAGAAGGATCTGATCTATATCTCCTAAGCATCGACACATGAAAGACATCATGGATCTTCTCTAACTTAGAAGGTAATCTCAAACGGTAAGCTACAGGCCCAATCCGCTCAACTATCTCATACGGACCAATGAACCTCGGACTCAACTTGCCTTTCCGGCCAAATCTCATCACCTTCTTCTACGGAGATACTTTCAAAAACACTTTCTCACCCACGAAGAACTCAATTTCTTTCCTCTTCAAATCTGCATAGGACTTCTGCCGATCGGAAGCTGCCTTCAAACAGTCATAAATCAACTTTACTTTCTCGGTAGTCTCTTTAAGCAAATCCGGCATAGGTAACAATCTCTAACGCGTTTCAGCCCAACAAATCGGAGTCCTACATCGTCTACCATACAAAGCCTCATAGGGAGCCATCTGAATACTAGACTGATAACTGTTGTTGTAAGCAAACTCAACTAAAGGTAAGTGCTTCTCCCAAGAACCCTGGAAGTCAATCACACAACAACGAAGCATATCCTCTAAAATCTGTATCACTCGCTCTGACTGCCCATCGGACTGCGGATGATAAGACGTACTGAAATGCAAACGGCTACCTAGAGCACTATGCAAGCAACCCCATAATCTCGAAGTAAATCTAAGATCTCCATCTGAAACAATAGACTTCGGAACCCCATGAAGTCTCACAATCTCACGGATGTACAAGTTTGCCAACTTGTCTAAAGAATCTGTAGTGTTCACTGCTAAGAAGTGAGCACACTTAGTGAACCTATCAACAATCACCCAAACAGAATTCTTCTTTGAAGGAGACAACGACAATCCTGACACAAAATCCATGGTGATCCTCTCCCATTTCCATTCCGAAATCTTCAAAGGTTGTAACAAACCCGAAGGAACCTGATGTTCTGCCTTCACCCTCTGACAAACCATACAACGACTCACATACTCGGCTACATCCTTCTTCAAACCATCCCAAAAGTAATCATTCTTCAAGTCTCGGTACATCTTGGTACTATCCGAATGCGTAGAAAAGGGACTGGAATGTGCTTCACTCAGAATCTGATTTCTCAACTCAACATCTTCTGGTACAACAACTCTATCCCTAAAGCACAACAAGTTCTCACCACTGAAACTATACTCGGTCGGTCTTCCTTCGGCTATGTCTTGAACATGAGAAACTAAAGTCACATCTTGCAACTGCTTCTCTCTAATCAACTGAATCAAGGAAGGCTTCACTTGCAACTCCGTGATCAAACCACCATCATCGGATGCACTCAATCTAGCAAACATAGCTCTCAACTCAACTGCAACTTTTCTACTCAAAGCATCGGCTACTACATTTGCCTTACCTGGATGGTACTCAATGGTCAAATCATAGTCTTTTAATAACTCAAGCCATCTTCTCTGTGTCAAATTCAACTCTCTCTGAGTAATCAAATACTTCAAGCTCTTATGATCGGTGTAAACTATACACTTCTCACCATACAAGTAGTGACGCCAAATCTTCAATGCAAAGACAACTGCGGCTAACTCTATATCATGAGTAGGATAGTTCTTCTCATGAACCTTCAACTGTCTAGAAGCATAAGCAACAACTATTCTTTCTTGCATCAAAACACAACCTAACCCTATGTAGGAAGCATCACTATAAATCACAAATTCTTTACCTGAAACAGGTTGCACCAATACTGGAGCATTTGTCAAAGCTTCTTTCAATTTCTCGAAGGCCTTATGTCTTGCATCTGACCATTCAAACTTAACTCCCTTTTGCAACAACTTAGTCAAAGGAGCATCTACCCTAGAGAAACCATCAACAAATCTCCTATAGTAACCGGCTAATCCTAGGAAACTCCTAATCTCAGTCACAGACTTACGTTGTTTCTACTCAACAATAGCCTCAATCTTTGATGGATCAACACGGATACCTTCGGCCGAAACAACATGGCCAAGAAATACAACCTCTCGAATCCAGAACTCACATTTACTAAGCTTCGCATACAACTGATTGCTCAACAATCTTTGTAACACAAATCTCAAGTGCTCATCATGCTCTTCTTCTGTCTTCGAGTACACAAGTATGTCATCAATGAAAACAACTACAAATCGGTCTAGATAGTCTCTAAAGATCCTGTTCATCATATCCATGAATGCTGCAGGTGCATTCGTGAGCCCAAACAGCATCACAATGAACTCATAGGGACCATATCTAGTCCTAAAAGCTGTCTTCGGAACATCACACTCTTTCACTTTCAACTGATAGTACCCTGATCTTAAATCTATCTTCGAGAACACTGAAGCACCTCTCAACTGATCAAACAAATCATCTATACGAGTCAACGGATACTTGTTCTTCACAATCAACTGATTCAACTATCTGTAGTCAATACACATACGCATGCTGCCATCTTTCTTCTTCACAAATAACACAGGAGCACCCCAAGGAGAACTACTAGGCCTAATGAAACCACGGTCCAATAATTCTTGCAACTGACTCTTCAATTCTTTCAACTCTTTCGGAGCCATACGATACGGAGCTATCGAAACTGGAGTAGACCCTGAAACAGTCTCAATCACAAACTCAACATCTCTGTTAGGAGGTAAACCCGGCAACTCTTCAGGAAACACATCCGGAAAGTCACAAACTGTTCTAATATCTTTCGGTCTAGCCTCACTCATATTTGGGTTCATAACATAAGCTAAGTAAGCCCCACATCCGGAATCCATCAACCTATGAACCTCTAAAGCTGACACAACATTAGACAAGAACTTAATGTTCTTGCCTACTACTACTACTACCTCGTAGTCATCAGAAAGTTTCAAGGAAATCCTCTTCGTCTCAAAATCCACACTAGCTCGATGCTCAACTAACCAGTCCATACCCAGAATGATATCAAAACCATAAAAAGGAAGTTCCATCATGTCAACAGAGAACACATGACCCTGAATCTTCAGTGGACATCTCCTATACATACGTTTAACCACAACTGTCTCACCAAAAGAACTAGTCACATGCATACCTACATCTAGGATCTCAACATGTATATCTAACTTAGGTGCATGCTCACTCAAAATGTAGGAATGCGTAGAACCCGAATCAACCAAAGAAAGCAAAGACATAGACTGTAACTCAATATTACCTGCTATCACATCAGTGTCGTTTTCGGCCTCTCTCTGAGCATAAACTCTCGCTGGTCCTCCTTCCTCTGGCTGCACTGCCACAACGTGAGCAAGGTTCCTCTGAGCATCTACCCTAGGTGCATCAGCCCTAGGCTGGAAATAGCCACGACCGCGCCCACGGCCTCTCTGAAAATCAGTCGCTCTCGCTGGAGCCTGAGCTAAGTTCGGTGCTTGTGCCGCCTGATGCGGGCACTCCCTCCTAAAGTGGTCCCTCGAACCACAGTTCCAACAGGCATGGAAGTTACCCCAACACTCACCAGCGTGTTGTCTCCCACATCGTGTACCCTCGGGCAAGCGCCCTCCTCCTCGATGGCCCTGATGGCCCCTACCATGGTGGCCACCGCCACGCCTATGGTCATACTACTGTCCACCGCCCTTATGCATCTTGGCATCTCTACTATCAAAGTGGTTATGCCTCTTACCCGAACTAGAACCACCAGATCGTTTGGCCGAACCCAAACTGTGTTCTAAATCCTTGGCCCTCGCGACCAATACATCAAAATCTGAGTAGTCAGAAGCTAGAGTGTACCTCTTGATCCCTTCATTCAGCCCATAGCGAAAACGGTTACAACGTTCCACTTCAGCAGGAACCAACTCTGGAGCGTACTGACTCAAGAGAACAAAACGAATCTCATAATCAGTCACAGAAGCATCTCCCTGAGTAAGGGCCATAAATTATCGTTTCTTCTCATCTAGGTACCTCAGACCCAAGTATCTCTTTCTGAAAGCATATTCGAAGAAGTCCCAACCAATCTCAGCCTCTGGAACTCCGGTAGTAATGGTGACCCACCAGGTGTAGGCATCACCCTGAAGCAACGAGATCACACAACCCAATCTGCGAGCACCCACGCAACCCATCTGAGCTAGGATGCGAACAATCTTCTCTAGCCACAGCTCGGATCTCTCAGGAGTAGATCCCCTAAACTCCTCGGCCCCTAGGCTACGGAGCCTCTCCAACGGTAAACTGTTATCATCTTCTCTAGGCTGAGCTGCAGCCTGAGCTCCCGCAACTGCGGCCTGGAATGCTCTCGCTATAGCTTGCACAAGCGGAGTCATATCTATTCCAGCTGGACCTTGGCCACCCTGAGGTCCCTCTCCCTCGACTCCCGCCTCGTCTCCCTCACCGGGCGGAGGAGGTGGTGGTGGTGGAGGTGGTGGAGGAGCTCCAACTCCAGCAGCAGCGGGCCCTTCCAAATGAGCCTCCACTCCAACCACCGGCTCAACATGAGCCGCAACATGTGGTTCCTGACGAACCACCATCGGCCTACCTCTCGACCTAGACATCGCTCTCACAGACATTAACTACAACCACAACAACAAAACATACAAAATTGGGTTAGCAAGGCAAGGCTTCTAAGTGGCTCAAGTACGTTCCCTCACTTAAAAATCCTTTTTCCAATGTAATAGTAGCAATGAGACTCTTAAACAACAGGCTTTTAAACAAAACAACCAGCATACTTGTCATACAAGCAATCATGCTTTCAAGGCAAGCAAACACCGTGCATAACAATACAATACAAAACTTAAACTTACCTCACTTACCTGCCCAAGGTCTCGATAACCTTAGGCTCTGATACCAACAAGTGTAACCCCGTCGTCCCGGTTCGGACACTTGACTGGTCCGAGTGGGTCACACGGGGAAAACCGAAGCGAAACCCGTTAAGGTTCCCCCTCGGTTAACAACCCTAGAGAATTTCTTTTATTAATCTTGTCTAAACGCATTACCATGTTCTATGTGAATCACGTCAGCGGAAACAAAAGCAATACAAAAGCGATCATTCAAGACATCACCTTTAAAACAGCCTATTTTCTGTATTTGAGCAGGCTGTATCGATACACCTGTCAAGGGTATCGATACGCCTTGACCAAAGTCAACACCCAACGGTCAACACAGGAAGACCGTATCGATACAGCCCTTGAGCGTATCGATACGCCCTTCCCAGTCAACATCTCGTGGTCAACGAGATATACTCGTACCGATACGCTAAGACACCGTACCGATACGGTAATAACTCGCCAAAATCTCAGAATTCCAGTGAGCAAAAACCGTATCGATACACCCTCGCGTATCGATACGCCCAGCCAAACTTGAGTCCTGGAGGCAAGACCGTATCGATACAGCCCTTAGGCGTACCGATACGCCCTGCACTGCAAGTCTCCCAAATTCAGCAAAAACATACAAGACTCGAACCTAGATGCGATTTAAGACCTCCCTAGACCCGAACAAGCACTCATACAACATCTAATAACCAAAATCTAGTCATACAAGTCACCCAACATGAACATACCTCAATCAACCAAGGAAATCATGAATTGATCAAAAGATGGCATATAAGCATTCAAGGTTTCATGCTTCAACAACCATACACATAAGCATCCTCAAAAGGCACTTGACCAACACACATGGTAAGCAATTTAGACATGGTTTACAATCCAAACATTGCATCAACAAGCCACGCAAAAACAACATAATCAAGGAGTCTAAATATGCTCTTAAACAACCAACAATAACCATCAAAATAACACAAATCCCATTGCTTAACTATTACATGTTTAAACTTAAAAACTCATACTTGATATACTCAAAGCCAACAACCACACTTGGAGGCCCTCCACTTGCGCAAGCAACCCACGAACTAAGGATCTGCATTGTCGAACAAAGAGAGAGCGTAAGCAATGAAGCTTAGTGAGGGTAAGCTCTTTAAAAACAAACTTCGACAATGCAGGGTCCAAGCACGATCTCAACCAAGGTAAATGCATGATCATAACTTTGATCCTCAAGAGCCAAAATGTCAATGATGCATGAAAAAATATTCAATAATATGCCATGCTCAACAAGCTCATTTCCACAACATATGTAAACACATATAATCATCCAAAAGGAAACACATTTCCACATCACATTGATACACATATCAATTTATATTGGCAACTAGCTATGACTCGAATACACGGATAAACACGTTGGAACTCACATCCAACAACCACTTTACCTCACGGTGGGATTACACTCATCACCGGTCTCGCGGAGGGGATTCCACTCATCCTCACGCCCCGTCGATGGGATTCCACTCATCATCGACTAACATATATAACAATTTTCGGGCGAACCCGTACTCCTCCTTGGTGACTCAACGCCACCAAGGCCACGCGCGAATTTGACTCATGTGTACACACTAACATCCTAATGATCGATCATTTGTACTCAAGCATACTAGTGCCAACATTTAACTCATCCCACATTATCAATTTCAACCAATTCCTTGCTTAGCACATACTCACCATGATCACAATCATGAACAATCCACATGCATATCACAATGCATCACAACCATGCCTCATCACACATGTATAACACATTATACATAAATCAACATATCATAAACATTACGAGGCATAAACATCGATTACAAGTACAACCAATGTCTCTAGTTTAAGCTTATGATTAGGCTACCGCCCTAATCCTAACTCTAGGTTGGTCTACCAAGCCCGACCTAGTCCACATGCTCGAACCAAACACTTAGAAAACACTTAGAAAACATTAACCACTCACCTATACTTCCAAGCTCAATACCAAGCAAGCAACCACCTTCAAGCTTCCGGATTCACTCCTGATGCCTCTCCAACCCGAGTTCTTGCCTCTAAACAACCTCAACACAAACCAAACAACTTTCAATCAGCCCAAGCATCAAAGTAACTAACCCGGAACATAATTCAAACATCAAACTCAACATTTCAAGCCATGAACCAACCCCAAATTTACCAAACTCGTGCAGTCCAATAACCTTGATCAAAACTCATGTCTCCAACACATTTTATACTCACAAATGATCCCAAAGCAACCCCCAACCATAGTACTAACATTAGCCTACCAATTCCAACCTAAAACAACTCCCAAAACTCACCCAAAACCCTTCAAAAACCCCCCTTTAAACCCAATTTCGGGAATATGCTCAAAACCAAGTAAAATTCATATATGTTGCATCATTTAGCACCTAGACTTCATATCTAACAACATTAAATCGAAATATTAAGTTAAACTTAATAAAGTTATCATTTTTAATCAAAATCTCCAAAAACTCAATTTCCAAAACATTGAGGAAAATGAAAACTATTTGTACTTTTGAAGAGAGGATGTTGAGGACAAGTTGAAAATGTAGTTACCTTGCAAATCCGAGCTAAAATGAAGGAACAAGGTGATGGAATAGTAGAGGTGATGAGCTCTCTCCCTTTCACGTTGGTTTTGATTTTGAAGAAGAGAGTGAATAGTGAAGTTGGGTGTTTTTAATTGTTTTGTTTTAATTTAAAGGCCAAAGACCATTTTACCCTTAATGAAATGAGATATTCACAAGAGCATATAATCTATGGCCATTTGGGGTTTAATTTCAAAATATGGCCAACACAACTAATTAATTTGAAACAAAAACCTGGAACATTATTTTAATTATAAAACCGAACCCGGAATAATATTAAAATATTATTTTCACCCGACCCCTAAACCCGGGTGTTACATTAATAGAGTTGTACTTTAGTTTAAACTTGTATTCTTGCCATATTAGAAAACTTGAACACAAGGCCTATATAAAGGCATGTAATTCGACCTAGAGGGGAGATCATACCATTCTCTAGCCTTCTTCCCAAAACCCTAGCCATTTTTCCCTTCTCAACATGTTCTAAACTTCCCCTATGGCCACGAGTTGATTTGTAAAGTAGTTGCAAGGATTGCATTGTTTTAGGATTTTCTTTGTTCAATAAAATTACTTCAAGCTTGCTTATTCTGGTTTTAACATCATGCAAGAGTATCGGGAGAGCATTGCGAGATTATCTATTTACTTAATATCGGGAGAGTTAAGTATACGAAAGGAATAAGTACGGGTTCTCTAGTTTATAGTTGAACTATCTCAGACCTAGGGATTGGACGAGGTTAAGTGGCTAAGGAATAATTCAACAACTTCGGTGTTCATCCTTCGATTCACGCCAGGAGGTATCATCAAAGACGTGTTCATCGACAGACTTGGACCTAGGGATAGGCCGAGGCACAGCAGGGATTCTTGCCAAGCTTGAAGTACAGAGTTGAGTAATCGATGCCGCGATAACCAACAGACCGCTACCGCGACAGGTGCTGCCGCAGCAAGCACGACGACAGAACAGAGTTTCCTAGAATTTGCAACACCTACACTACCGAGCAATTCAATACCAGCCCATTATCTCTATCTTGATTCCATTACTCTGTTATTTAAGTTCTCTTTATTATTTTCGTGACAAACATATTAAACTATTCTTTTTCCTCTCGTGCAGTAATTCAAGGTGAAGCTATTAGCCCAGTCCCTGTGGAGACGATATCCGATACTTCCGTATCACTTTACTACTTGCGTCGTGTACACTTGCACTACATTGCGATAGACACTTTTACACGCAACAAGGAGAAGTTCTCCGTTTTGGCAAAGAGACATGAAAGTCCCTAAAATGTGAGGGCAACTGCTTAATCCTTGTTGGACGTGTAGAACAAGTTGCTGATTGTTTGAAGAAGTAAGATATTTGTCTTTGTCTAAAGAATCAGATACTACAGAACTAGTTTGGACAGAATCTTCTAGTAACTGATACTCAAAATTGGTGTTTGTGGTAGTAATATTAGGTTTAGGAACTAATGAATTAGAACCTTTATTCTGCTGTGTATTTTTAAAAAAAAGTATCTTCAAAAGCAGTGTTTTGACATTGTGGTAGAATAACACTATCCTCAATTAATTTTTTGTCTTTAAAAGGAAAAATATATTCTGAAAATGACACATCCCTAGAAACAAAAATAGATTTACTCTGAAGATCATATAGTCTAAAACCTTTGATGTTTTTAAGAAATTCAAGAAAAACACAATTGACTGCCCGAGCATGAAGTTTAGTTTTAAGTTTGGGAAGAATACTAGCATAAGCAAGGCAACCAAACGACTTTAAATGTTCAGTTTTAGGTATTTTATTATACTCTTGATTTCCTGAATGAAACAAGAATCAGAACCAAACAGTAAGAAAACATTACCAAATTTTGTCAATTAAGATACCAAATTAAACTTAAAAAAGGGTATATGCAGGACATTAAACAAAATTAGATCAAAAGAAATTCTAACAGTACCAACATGAGAAACTCTGACTAATGTACCATTAAGAAGTTTAACAAATTTATTTTGAACAGTAACATAACCTGTAAAATATGATATGGAAGAGACAACATGGTCAGTAGCTCCTAAATCCAAGATCCAAGGAGTTACTGAATCCTTAAAAGAATTAAAGCAATTGAGAATGATACCTGATTCCTGAGCTGAATCAAGATCAAAAGCAGAGCTCAACATGTTCATTCTAGATGTTTGAACAGAGGAATGAGCAACATATGAATGTGCAGGTCCAAGTTCTTGTAACAAGTTCAGTATACCCTCATATTGTTCCTTACTGAAGGAAATGTTATGAACAAACTAACCATGATCTTTAGAAATATTCTGAAGATTTTGACTACCTTCACTATTAGACTGCTGATTATTCTCACACAACCCAAGCTGATTAATCTTAGTAGACTGCTGATTTCTTTGCCTATAGTTTAGAGGAAAATCGTGTTTCTTATAACACTTGTCAACAGTCTGGCCATAAAGACCACAGAAAACACAAAAAGGCTTTCTTGCAACACCAGAAAAAACTCATTTTAACATACTGGTACTACCAGACTTAACTTCTTGCATGTCTCTTCTATCCCCAAATTTATTTGTAGGAAACTTGTCAACCAGAAAAATATTAGAATCATTACTAAGGGTGCTAGAAAAGGTATGTTCATGTTGAACAACAATTGCAAAGATTTCGTTAATAGTGGGCAGAGGCTTAGTCATGAGTATTTGGAATTTTTTAATTGAAAAAATTTCACTGAGACCCCTAACAAATTTCAACGCAAAGCAAGAACAACAACTTAAAAGCCTCAAATTCGAAATTTCATTCCAAAGAATTTTTAATTGAATATGATAAGAAGTAATCGAAAGAGTACCTTGCTGCAACGCATAGAACTCGTGAAGCAAGTCCGAGATACGAACTAAATCCCCTTGATTAAACAGATCATAAAGATCTTTCCATAGATCATACGCCATGTCGATCCAGATTACACTCTGAACGATATCTGGATGTATTGCTCTTTGTAGTTGCGAAAGCACCAAATTGTTACACTTCACCCATGCTTCATACTGGGAATCATCATCGCGGGGCTCCTTAATGACACCAGAAACAAAACGAAATTTGTTTTTCGATATAAGCGCCATCTTCATCGATCTGGTCCAGACGTGATAATTGACTCCGGTGAGAAGACTGGAAATAAGAACCAGAGATGGGTTCTCGTTCGGATGAATATAAAACTCATCATGTGGATCATCGGTGCGATAAATACAGGCGGAATCATGCGAGCGCGAGACGGAATTGTCTTCTTCTGATACCATATTAGATTTCTTTGGATTGTATTCTTGATCTAGGGTTTAGAAAAGGGAAAAATAGAAGAGGAAAGTCGGGAATGAGAGAGAGAAAAAGACGATAAGATTTTTATTAATTAAAACTAAAATGAAAAGTCTTCTACATATATACAAGAGATAATTAGGTTGAGTTTTGACACCTGTCAACTTAACTTACTAACTACCCATAACAGCCTTTTAACTAATAATGTAACCAACTCCTAATAAACAACATTTTGTTTTTTCCTTGCAAATATTTAACTTATTTTTTTATGACCCTATGTTATCTTCTTTTTGTACATGTCTAAAATCCCTCATAAAATCCTGCATCCAAGCAGCGAGATCGAACATCAATTCTAACCATCTGGACAATATCAGGGACTTGCTTCAAGCTTCGACCATGGAGTCTTCTATTCCTCTCCTGCCGAATATGATACAAGTAACCACAGCAAGCTAGTCGAACAATGGTAGCCTTTAACGTCCGTCCCTTGGTGTGCATTCTAACTCCACTAATCATTTCTCCCCAAGCAGAAAAGGAATCACCAACATGGCAAATCTGCATAATCATCCCCCCAACACTGCTTTAAAAAAATTACACTCTGCATAATCGTTCTTTTTAATTGGGATTTGGTATAGGTAGCTACAGTTGTACAGGTTTAAACCACTCGTGACGGTATATAAATAAAATAATCTTAAAACAAAGAATAAGTTCAACTATTTTTTATGAAAAGTTAGAGATTGGAATCACTCTAATCCCACCTTTGTTGTTTGTCTCTTATTTGAATGGAAAAATGATGTTAGAGAAATATGAAGAAAGAACACAGGTGTCGAACTTGAGTTGCATGTCATACACATTTCAAGCTTTTGTCACGTTTCTCTGTCACGTGGGGATATTCTTTTACTGATAACAAAAAGCCCAAGACTCTCTGTGAAATTAACATGTACACAATAATTTAAGAGTCGAAATCCAATTAAGCTAATTATAAAACCCAGATTACATGTTAGGTAGGTTTATCAACTAAAAATACAACGCCCATGCCTTGTTAAGAGTTGAAGGCTTCCTGAAATTGGCAGGATCCCTTAGCTTTTCAAACCCATGAAGAGTTGAACACAGTTCAATGGGTGTAAATAGTTATTTGAGTCGAGCTTATAAAATTCGAGCTTATGAAATTCGAGTCGAGTTGTTTTAATTTCTATTCAAATTTAATTGTAAACATTTATAATGTTATAGTACTAATTAGTTCCAATTTAAACAACTTTCTATAACCATATATAATATACATATATATTTCTTCATATATTTTTTTCATATGTGGTATACATATAGCAAACAATGTTTAGAGACTCGACTCAAACTTGAAAATCGATCCAATAATTACAAATAATTTCGAGTTATTCAAACTCTCATTTTATAACTCAAACTTTATTTGAAATTTTTTAAGTCGAGCCGAGTTTATGAAATTACGATTTAAGTCAAGCTAAGTCAAGTTTTTTTATGTCAAGTTAGATAAAAAAATTTATTTTTTTGAGTCGATTCGAATTTTACTCACCCATATTTTTAACCTAAAATTTATGGACTGGAACGACCGGTCCTAAAATTAAATGGTACAATTTAATGTAATCAAGTTATATATTTTTTATCACTAAACTTTTAAAAATTACATAATGATCATTATACTTTTGGTTTGGTTACAAGATGGACCATAATAATGATAAATTTTTATAAATTTAAGGATCATTTGTAACAATTTGATAAGTTTGAATGGCGATTTTATAATATTTAAAAAAAATCTAATGGTAATCTTATAATCGAATAAAAAATTAATACTTATTTTATAACATTTAAAAGTTCAATGACTATAACTTAGTGGCCATTTATATACTTTACCTATTTTTTATTATAAAATCACATTTTCAGAAACATCCTTAATTCCCTATATCTTAACTTGCACCTCATCCTGAGGAGTCCTTAATTTATAAATAGGACCAACAGTCGGTCAGCCTTGAGCAATAAAGCCAACAACAAAAAAGGCCTTCCAATTCAGAAAAGAATGTCAGCCCCAACATTTGTCATCCTAATCTTTCAACTCCTCTTTGCAGCCCAACCATGTGAGCGTATCCTCGCCGCCGCCGCCGAAGGACAATGGCAACTTCTACAGAAAAGCATTGGCATCTCAGCCATGCACATGCAGCTCCTTAGGAACGACCGTGTAGTTATGTTTGATAGAACTGATTTTGGACTATCAAAACTGCCGTTGCCCAATGGAAAATGCCGCTATGACCCCAGAGACACAGCTCTCAAACTGGATTGCACTGCTCATTCACTCGAGTACGATGTTTTAACCAATAACTTCAGAGCTCTAATGGTCCAAACCGACGTTTGGTGCTCTTCAGGAGCTGTCGTGCCGGATGGTAACTTGGTTCAAACCGGTGGATACAACGACGGCGAACGGAAGGTCAGGGTTTTTAGCCCATGCAGGACCTGCGATTGGCAAGAAATGCCGAATGGATTGGCTGTCAGAAGATGGTATGCATCCAACCATATATTGCCCGATGGAAGACAAATTGTTGTCGGCGGTCGGAACCAATTTAACTACGAGTTTGTTCCTAAAACCATTACCGCCAACACGTTCAATTTGCCTTTCTTGTCGGAGACCAATGACAAAAACGCTGAGAATAATCTCTACCCTTTTCTTTTCGTTAACGTTGATGGAAACTTATTTATTTTTGCCAACAATCGAGCTATTTTGCTTGATTACATGAAAAACAAAGTTGTGAAGACGTATCCAACGATTCCCGGTGGCGAACCTAGAAGCTATCCCAGCACTGGTTCGGCTGTTTTGCTTCCATTGAAGAACTTGAAAGCGCCAGCCATTGAAGCTGAAGTTTTGGTTTGTGGAGGCGCTCCAAAAGGATCTTTTTTTCAAGCTAAATTTAAGAAAATTTTCATTGGAGCGTTGAACACTTGCGCAAGGATCAAAATAACCGACCCCAACCCACAGTGGGCAATGGAGACCATGCCTCTAGCTAGAGTTATGGGTGACATGGTATTGCTCCCAAACGGCAACGTCTTGATCATCAATGGAGCAGGTTCAGGAACAGCAGGATGGGAATTTGGTCGGAACCCGGTTTTGAATCCCGTAATGTACAAGCCTGGTAACAAAATCGGGACAAGGTTTGAGACACAAAACCCCACACCGATTCCTCGGCTGTACCATTCTACTGCAGCGTTACTTCGCGATGGCAGAGTTTTAGTCGGAGGAAGCAATCCTCACATATATTACAACTTCACGGGCGTTCTTTTCCCTACTGAACTAAGCTTAGAAGCATTCTCTCCAGCATACTTAGACGCTAAATTCAACAACATAAGACCGACAATCATTGCTCCGCAGTCAATGTCCGGAATCAAATACGGGCAAATGTTAACTGTTCTAGTGGTGATATCAGGTAGAGTAGCTCAAAACCAGGTTGCGGTAACAATGGTGGCGCCGCCTTTTAACACCCATTCATTCTCTATGAACCAAAGGTTGCTTGTACTCGGAAATGACAAGGTGACAACTTCGGAGAAATCAATGTATAACATTGATGTCACGGCACCACGTTCAGGTAATATCGCACCGGCAGGGTTTTATCTTTTGTTTGTGGTCCATCAAGGCATTCCCAGCAAAGGCATTTGGGTCAAATTGCAGTAAAGAAAAAGGTCTGTACTTCATATGTTCATAAAGATGTGATCCTCCCGTCTATATAAAGCTGACAATTCATACTGCAGTAAAGACAAGTATGTATCTACAAAGGATTTGTTTTATGATATGATTGCGATAACATATTCGTATCGGGCATTCACACACACGCATAATATAGCTTTAAGTTGCTCTTTAAATCTCCAATTGAAAAGTGCATTGAGCCTAACTCATAAGCGTTTTAATGGTTTTCCCCCAAGTAAAAAGCAATAGATTAATTATTTATTCACACCACGCATTGTTCGGCGTCCATAAGCCAAAAACGGGCATTGGAATAGCCGGTAGGGGCCATCGTGGCTTTATATATGGACACCTAACTCGATACTTTTCATGTCTAAAACAATGATAGTTGCCAGCTGTTTTATGTTCTTTTCTTGTTTCGATTCTTTTACTCACAATGGCATTGATTATGGGTTTAGAATTCTCCACTAAAATACAGGCCTTAACTCGCACCAATGGAAATGGCTTACTTGTAGCTCCAAGATGAACCAAAAATAAAAATGGGGGTTTGTCGTTTGGCTCGTCTAATCCATCTACTCCTTGCAAGCTAGCCTTTTGAGGATAAGGATTGCACTAATCCAGGAAATCACTTTAATCACTAATCCTATATATGTTAAGATGGTTTAATGCAAAGACCGGTTAGGACTTAGGAGTTAATGTGTTACTTGCATTTGCCATATTTTTTTTTGTTTCTTATTGGATACGAGTATGGTATTTGTCTATTTGAGGTACATGACATTGATCATATGCGGATATTGGAGGGAAGTGTAAAGCCGATGAGAATCCGAAAGGTCGATAATGATGAAATTGAAGCTACCATTGGTTGTTGTGGGCGGTTCGATAGGTTTTTTTGTGGAATTTATATTTTTTTAATTATTTTTTGTAAGTACGGATATTTGATTTGTTGGTTGATTAACTTAGATTGGGTATTGCAACGCCTATTATAAGGACGACTCTTCTAATTTAGTTTACTCTATTCACAATGTCAAAATTCAAACATTTGGTCTTGCTTAATAGACATATTGTCTCATCTGTTAGACCAAGTCCAACTAGTAATGGAATTTGACGAAAATTTTTGGGGCAACTTAAAATTTCCAAAATTTTTGAAGGATTTATTTTATATTTTTCAAATAATTTAGGGGTCTAAATAAATTTTTTAATAATCTTAAGAGACTTAAAGAGAATTTAATTAAAAATATATTTTTTTTAAAATAAAGCTTAATAAGAATTTTTTTAAATTATAAATTTAAAATTTTAAGAGTTTAAAATTTAATTTTTTATTTTTCGAAATCATGACTTTCATTAATCTCTATTATTTCTCGTCATTACAATCATTTGAAAACCAATACTTTCGCAGTTGTAGAAGCAACCTGCAACTGACTGATAAGCAAGGCTATCAATTGTTGCCATTGTTGAGGGGATAATGCATTGTTTAAAAAAGTGACACTTAATTCTTGATTCTTGGTATTATTGTTGTGGAGAGAATGAACACTAGAATTATTTTGCTCTATACTTGTAACTAGGACTGAGTTGGCATGAGACACTTAATTTTTAGTATTGTTTGAGGTCTATTGCTTGAAATTATAACCAAGAAGATAATCATATAATTTGTAACACTTATTATTAGTGTGACCAAGCAAAGTACAACGATTATAGTTAGGGTGACTCTTGCTAGAATTAGGATTAAGAGTGTAGTTTGCTTTCACAGAAAAAGTAGTTTTGAAAGACTCAAAGTCTTCAACTAAAATTAGCTCTGATTAAGGGTATAGAGGTTCTTTTTAAAATTGAAAAAATAAAAATAAAAAATGATAATTTAACACGATTAATTTTAGAGTGTTCGACCTTCTAACCAAGGTCTACATCAACACTAATGATTTCTCAACTAACTAACAATAAATTCTTTCTTTTTACAGGCTCAAAGAGCAACCTTTACAATTTATCTTTTCACAGACTAAGATAGAACCATTCTGCCTAGTTTTTATAAGGATCAACTAGAACTTATCCCTCAACAATGAGGCTTTGACATTGTAAACTAATTATCTCTCTATGTGGATGCTTACACATTTTGGTTCGCCGGAATTGGACTTAATTACAAAAGATAAAATAAATAAACACATTACAACTCTACTCTTTTTGTCTTTAAGCTTAGATTTTAATCCTCTTGTTCTTCAAGTGTCTCAAGTCATCTATTATAGTGTGGATTGAGCTATAGTCGTTTATGACTGTTGGGATGGTTTGGAGCCATTGGAGGGTGTTTTCCTCCATAAAAAATAGTTTTGTCCAGTAGGTATCGGTACTCGAAAATGGGGATCGATACTCCTTCAAAATATAGTCCTTACACAAGCTAAAATTTAAACTTTTGCAACTCGGTATCGGTACGTGAATAGTGCGTATCGATACATGAACAATGCATCGTATCGGTACGTGAATGGTGCGTACTTGTACACTCTATTTATAAACGGCGCCAAATAGTATTTTTCATTTTTTAAAAGCTTTAAAACCATTTTTAAACACTTTAAAAAATATTTTAATCGACTTAAAAATATTTTATAATTATAAACCAATTAATAACACATGTTTTTGAGGTTTTAAAATTTTAAAACATATTTTTCAAGTTTGTTGAACTTTAAATTATTTTTACAATATTTGAATAAGTCTAAAAATATTTTTCATTGGGTTATATTAAATAAATATCTCAACAAGCTTCATTAACAAGATTTTGAAATCGAACACCTCTTTGATTTTTTTTAAAAACTAAGGAAAAGCCTTAGTAATGTTAGGTAAAGGCTCTTGTAACATAATTTGACCTATGATAAGAGCATAAAATTCATTTAATCCCATAAAAATTACATGATTTGTTCTTTTGGCAGTTCTATCATTATCTTTTGAACACTTTCACATGTCCATTGTAAACATATACAAGTCGATTTAGTATAAACAAAGCTTATCCTATCAACAAGTTGTTTTAGTTGTTATCAGTAAACAATTACGTGACAAGAAGCATTTCAAGATAATCAGATTGATTCAGCAAAGTGGATTATTTTTATTTTCAAATTGATCAAATAAAGGCATAATAACAGAAAGAAAAAACTAATTTTTTTTTTTAAAAAAAACAAGAAACCTCAAAAAAAAACTTGAGTATGACAAAAAAATATTACTCTGATACCAGAATATGATTAAGATTCAATAAATAAAAATTATTATTATATCAATACTTGATTATAAAAAAATGAACTATACAAGTTATAAATAACTTTTAGAAAGTGTAACCCCCTAAACCCGGCCCAGAAGAAATGGGCCGAATCTAGGAAGTCGTGTTTGAAAATTTATCCCTCAAGTAACACCTTTTAAGTTTACTTAATTAAAAACAACATTATTATTAAAAGAAAATAAACTCAATAAGGTTCCATTATTATAAAATGTAGTCGTTTAAACTTTATTCCGATATTTGGTTAAATTTCTGAAAAAAACCTTATAAACGCATGCATTTAATAATACCCAAATTAAAAAAAATAAACAGTCCCATTGTCCGAATTACACAAATTTTCTAAAATATTTCAAAACAGTAGTCTGAAATAATTAAAAGAGAGTTCATACTGAATTATAAAAATATCTGAGTAAAACGCGAGAAGCTCCTAGTACCGAGTCGCCTAAAAGAGTCTGAGATATCTGAAAAAAAAGTAAAAACTAAGGTGTGTAAGCTAAAGAGCTTAGTGTGTCTCTAAAGTGCAAACGAAAACAAAACAAAACAATATTTTATTTTCTGATAAAGACTTTTCTGAAAACACAACAAAAGTGAATCATGATGATATGATGTCTGATGCACATGAACCATAGTACCCATCTCCGATACACCGAAAAGTAAGGTTCCCCAGAACCTACTTTCTCCATCGTCACCATCCGAAGTGGAACTCAGCCCGAAGGGTGGAACCATTGATCCGAAGCGGAATTCAGCCCGAAGGGTGAAACCACTGAACTTCCCCGAACAAATCCCAAACCATATACCCACAATGATATGATGCAGATTTTAAAATTCGAGTCTCATCCGAAACTTGAATTATGAAAATTCAAGTTGCACAATACCATAAATCCGATGTTTTACGGTTCCGAAAATCTGATATTTCACAATTTGGTAAATCTGATTTTTCATTTAAATCACAGTATGACATGTTATGCATGATGTCTAAAAATATTCACCCAATCACAACAGAGTATGCACACAAAATGTACAAAACATTTACTTACATTTATACCAGAAGTAGCACATAAAATTTATAGCACAGAAAGAAACACACAAGTTTATAAAACATGAAGAGACATACCTTTAAGCAACAGAAGCTCTAATGTCGATAAAAGCGCGTCTTACGCTCAAATCTAGCTGCATCAGGACCTACGAGGTATGAATATTATATTAGTATTTAATACTAACACTAAGCCATCGACTAAAACATTGAGAACTAAACTGAAGATATACCCACGTGAAGATCTCGAAGAACGTGTACGGTCGGTCTGTACAACTGGAGGTAACTCGTCGGCCTCGAAGACGTTATCACCTGAACACAGGAATATTCTGAATCAGATTCTGAAATCCACAACTTAATAGATTTTAAGTACTAATTAATTGAAATTAGCAAAACGGAACTTTCGGGTTCGAATTAGACAAAACGGGCAGCATATTCAAAGTCAACATTTGTCAAGGTCAAAGTCAACTGGTCAACGGTCTAAGGTCAACGGTCAACTCTGGTCAACTGATCAAAGGGTCAAACTGGTCAACAGTCAAGGTCCAATTCGGTCAAACAATCTGGTTAAAATGAGTCCAAGAGTCAAAGGTCAACATGACGGTCAAAACGGGTCAACAAGTCAAATTGGTCAACCAGTTCGAGTAGGTCAATGAGTCCGGTCCGGTTCAGTTCATTGTCCACAAAATCTGATTCAGTTCAACCTGACGGTTCGATCAGACGCGGTTCAAATCCGGTTCAACTACTTATCCGGTTCGGGTTCATATCAAAGTTGGTTCGGTTCACTGATTCAGATCTGGGCTCACACAAACCAACATTCTCACTATGGTCAAATTGGGCTCATCACATACACAAAGCTCACTTCTGATTTGTCTCACATACCCATAACCACACTGATGGCCCAGCACAAGGGTTCCATCCTTTGTGGTAACCTGCTCCCCCCTTTGACGGCGCAACACAACCCGACGGCGGCGGCAAGCCAAAATATGGCAACGGCAGCTGACTACACGACGACAGTGATACGCTCGCAACGAACAACAACCACAAAAGTTAATTTTCGGCCAACATAAGAAAAATTCAAAGCAAACCAAAACCCACAACTTAAAACACCGATTTAACCAAAAACATGGGTTTAAAACTTACCCACAAATTGACGAATGGAGGAGGAGGCGACGGCGAATGGTGACACGAAGACGAACAGAACAGTTTCTCACTATCCCCTCACAAACGACGGCCGACAAGAATGATCCAAAGATTGGGGTTTGTTCGCGAGAAGATGCTGGTCTCAATGGCGATGACGACGAGAGCCACGGACCGGAGGACGACGACGGCGCAAAGAGAAACCGTATGGTTTCTCGTCGCTAACTCGTAAATGGAGGCTGATGAAGGAAAACTAAGGGTCGAGGTTTGATCGCATGACGATGGTGGTCGCGCTGGTGGTGGCCGTGCAAGCCACGGTCGACGTAGAGGCCTGGTCGGAGCTTCATCGGAACAAAAGAGAGGGTGAGGGAGAGATAACATGAGAAAGAAAGAAAAGAGAGCGGCTACTCGTTGTCTAAAACCAGAAAACATGGTTTAAATACCTAATTTAATGGGCAAAACCCAAGAGAAGCCATTGAATTAATTAGGATTTACAAAGTGGCCACATAACTTTGTTCTTTACTCAAAATGGTCAACGAAATTCAAAAATTGAACTACAAATTCTGAGTCTAATCAATTTACTCCTTTAATTAAATTAGGGTTTTCGGTTTATAAATTCCCAAATTCTAGGGTTCTGAATTGGGGATTTCAAAATTAGGAATTTTTCAAATTAGGGAAATTTTGGGGTGTTACAACTCTCCCTCCCTTAAAAGAAATTTCGTCCTCGAAATTTCCAGACTTAACAACAGATCTCATAACCAACCAAAACACATATACTTTCCCATTTCAAATTCATGATCTATCATAACCGAAAATACTAAAATATAGAACTGAAAATAGAACTAAAACATATTAAAATGTTCCTTCCATGTCATCATATATCATCATATCCAACATGAGCTCCGGTTGAATGTACTGAACCTGGACGTCTAATCTCGGATCTAGCTGATCCACCACCCTGAGCATGTCTACCTCTATTAGTCGTACCAGAAGCAACTAACATAAGCTGTCGTCTACCTCGATGAGGTGCCTAAACTGACGCATGTGTCTGACTCTGAACGGATGAACAGGTAGGTGGTCGAGGACAATTCTTCAAGTAATGATCCCTAGAACCACATCTGAGACACGTCCTATTCATCAATCTACACTCTATGTTATGTTTCTTATTGCATAAACCATATGCAGAAACAGGTCGACGAACTTTTGATCTACCAACGCTGTCAGACGGAACTGCCGGTGCTGCAGGTCTCAAATTTTGATATCTATGAGGAACAGAATCATCTCTAAACTTTTGGCAGCTCGGTATCGGTACATGAAATTTAAACTTTTGGCAGCTCGGTATCGGTACATGAATAGTGCGTGAATAGTGCGTATCGGTACATAGACAATGCATCGTATCGGTACGTGAATAGTGTGTACTTGTACACTCTATTTATAAATGGCGCCAAATAGTGTTTTTCATGTTTTAAAAGCTTTAAAATTATTTTTAAACACTTTAAAAATATTTTATAATTATAAATTAATTAATAACACATATTTTTGAGGTTTTAAAACTTTAAAACATATTTTCAAGTTTATTGAACTTAAATTATTTTTACAATATTTGAATAAGTCTAAAAATATTTTTCATTGGGTTATATTAAATAAATATTTAAACAAGGTTCATTAACAAGATTTTGAAATCGAATACTTCTTTGATATTTTTTAAAGGGTAAACTACTACAGGGGTCACTTTCGTTTCTCGTTTGTACAGATTTAGTCACCACTTTTGAAAAGTGCCAATAAGTGGTCATCTACGTTTTCGATGTGTAAAGACTTGGTCACTTCGACGTTATAGTTAGTCCCCTAACGGATTGAGAATTAATTAACGAAAAAATAAGGGTAAATTACTGCAATAGCCATTAAAATTTATCTCATGTAAATTTTTTCTCCTCAATTTAAAAAAGTAAACATTATATTCACTAATAAAAATGTTTCTTTATAATTTCACCCTTAAATTTTTAAAAATTCATTTTTCAATCCTAAAACTTTACAATCAATTAGTACAATAATATTATAAATGCTTAGATGAAAAATAGGTGCCCAAAGTATACCCTTTGAAACTTAGGTGCCCAAATTGCTCCTATTTAATAACTCAAACTTAAAAATTTAGTCCACTAACTACTAAAAAATTCGAGTTATTGGAATTTCTATTTTATAATTCAAACTTTATTTTCAATTTGTGAGTCGAGTTTATGAAATTATGAGTCGAGTATTTTCACATCAAACCAAAAAATTTAATTTTTTCGAGTCAAGTCAGTTATTGAAATTTCTATTTTATAATTCAAACTTTATTTTGAATTTTTGAGTCGAGTTTATGAAATTATGAGTCGAGTATTTTCACATCAAACCTAAAAATTTAATTTTTTCGAATCAAGTCGAGTGTTGCACTTCCCTACATATAATTTTTAATTTTAATCCGTGTTTGTCAACGGGCAGGTTCAGGCGAAGCTCCCCTTAAATGACAGCGAACCGACGATTGACGGTATGGGCTTTGTTCGCCTCGACACGAGGAACTCAATAACAGTGACGGCACGGCGAGCGGACAGTTGCGGTGGCCGGAATCGCAAAAAAACAGAGGGGATAGACGAACCTTTGTCACAGCTTTCGCGGCAACCGGCGGTGAACTACCACGAGTGGCGGCTGGGGTTTTGTTCGGGGGACGATGGAGGATAAGGAGGTGATGACGGTGTACACTACCGTCGAGCGGTGGCCGAGATCAACGTGAAAACACAAGCGATGGTGGGTTTCCTCTCTAAGCTTCAAACTGCTCGCCATGGCTGACGATGGTGACTTACCGCGAGTGGTCACCGTGGTTGCGATCAGGGGGAGTGGGCGGACACCATGGCGACAGCGGTGAAGGCCACAGCCGGGCGGTGTGGCAGATCGGAGCAAAAGCCAGAGCGGGGAAGGTGAGGGGTCGAGAGAAAAAAATGGAAGGGTCTGGATATTTTGGGGTGTTAATTATCCCATGTGGGTTTTTGGTTCAGACTTTATTAAATTTCGATTTAAACAAAACAATTAGTTGGGACAAACACGGATTAAAATTAAAAATTATATGTAGGGAAGTGCAACACTCGACTTGATTCGAAAAAATTAAATTTTTAGGTTTGATGTGAAAATACTCGACTCATAATTTCATAAACTCGACTTAAAAATTTAAAATAAAGTTTGAATTGTAAAGTTTTTGGATTGAAAAATGAATTTTTAAAAATTTAAGGGTGAAATTATAAAGAAACATTTTTATTAGTGACTATAATGTTTACTTTTTAAAATTGAGGAGAAAAATGTACATGAGATAAATTTTAATGGCTATTGCAGTAATTTACCCTTATTTTTTCTTTAATTAATTCCCAATCCGTTAGGGGACTAACGAACTATAACGTCGGAGTGACCAAGTCTTTACACATCGAAAACGTAGATGACCACTTATTGGCACTTTTCAAAAGTGGTGACTAAATCTGTACAAACGAGAAACGAAAGTGACCCCTGCAGTAGTTTACCCTTTTTTAAAAGATCTAAGGAAAAAGCCTTAGTAATGGTAGGTAAATGTTCTTGTAACATAATTTGGCTTATGATATGAGCATAAGATTTATTTAATCCCATAAAAAATTACATGATTTGTTTTTTTTTCCTTTTCTATCATCGTCTTTTGAATACTTTCACATGTCAATTATAAATATGTACAAGTTAATTTAGTAGAAACAAACTTATCTCATCAAAATTTGTTCTTTATATAGAGCTATAAACATTGATTTTTTCTAGTTGTTTTAGTTGTTAACAGTAAACAATTGCGTGACAAGAAACACTTCAGGATAATTATATTGATTCAACAAAATAGATTATTTTTATATTTGAATTAATCAGATAAAGACATGATAACTGAAAGAGAAAGTTAAAAAATGTTAAAAAAATATTAAAAAAAGTTCAAAAAGAAAACTTGAGTCTGACAAAAAAAATATTACTCTGATACCAAAATATGATCAAGATTCAATAAATAGAAAAAATGTATTATATCAAAACTTGATTACAAAAAATAAACTATACAAGTTATATATAACTTTTATAAGGTTTACAATTTTGAGTAACTAATTTATTTTTATAATTTTAACTGATTTTAGCTCGTTATAATAATGTAAATGTAATATCTATATTAAAACTAAGTCTCAAAACTAAATTAAAAATATGCTTAAAAATTAAAACAAACCAAATAATATGTTTGGAACAAAAAATTAAAAAAAAAAATTATATAATTATTTTATTGAGTATAATATTTTTTTATTTTAAATTAAGATATACAATATCACGAGTATGTATATTCTCTAACATTGCAGAAACCCACTTAAAAATTTTGAGGGTCTCCAACCATGTGAGAACTACTTGAGAAAAAATAATTAAATAAAATAATATTTCTTTAATTTAAATAAAGATGCATGTAAAAAAAATACATTAATAAAATTAATATTTAGCATCCAATTTCCTATTCAAATTTGTGTGTACATATTCGTATACTAAAAATAATTTGTTGCCTTTCACATATTTTTCAGGTCTAATAAGTTTGATAATACTTTTATATTTGAGCTTGGTTAAAAAATTTATCTCAGCCGATTAAAATAATAAAAGATGTTATAAAATATATAAAATATGAATAAATAAAATATTCATATAAACACTTACAGCTCAGAATCTGCGTGAGTTTTTGTGTTGGTTATTATCTCTAACTTTTACAATCACATTATCACCTTTAAGAATCGTTGTAAACTTTACTAAAGAGCTATTTACGAAGTGACTTTATGAAGGTATTAGTTTTTAGACTCTTTATCACTTTTTGTTTTAATTTTTTTTTCAAAAAAGAAGATGAAGTCATCTTTGTAAAGATAACAAAAAATACAACTAATATATTTCTATTACCATTAACACCATTTGAGAATAAAGAAAATAAATAACACACCATTAATGATGTTGAAATGATTTGAGAAGCTTGGTTGAAACTGGAAGGAATTGAGGTGTTTTATATTGTTGAGATTCTTGTAGAAAATAATAAATGACAATTGTTAGAACGCTAAAAGAGCTTGTGAGAGGTGAGTTTATTCTGACAATAAAATATTTTCATTATTCTTGTTCCTCTATATTTGTTAGTCTCATATATTCAAGTGACTAACTTTAGAAATTTTCTAACAACTATATTTCTTTTTATGCAACTTTAATATTTTTAAAATTTTAACTTGTCACAAATATTAAACTTATAATTTACATTTTTACTTTTTTTTAGTTTTCAAGTTAAATTTATAAAAATTAAATTATTATTTTAATTATTTTATATAAATGTATTATTAACTTTTTTTCTTCCTAAAATCAAGTGAAAACTCAACGAGAGAAGAATGATTTACAAGAGAGTTACAAGGAAAGGAACCTTGTATTGAACTCTTAAGAGAGCTTTACAAGAGAGAGCTAAACTTATGAAGTTGTAGGATGGGTTACAAATGATCCTAGCTAGCCTATTTATAGTCTCCAACCTTCTTAATGGACGGTGGAGATTGATTTGATCCAACGGTTGGCATTTTGCCTCCCAAAATATCTACAACACCTACACTTTTTTAGATAAGTCTATACTTATCTACATATATCTCTAATACTCTAAAGTATTCTAGAATATTCTACAACTATCTAGTTATGTCCTTAAATATTCAAAAGCTTCTAGAAAGTTCCATAGACTTCCAGAGTAGTCCCAAACTTTCCAGAGTCTTCCAGGGTCTTCTTCAACATTCTAGATCCTTCTAGAATGTTCTAAATGCTTCTAGGATGTTCCAGGTCCTTCTAAAATGTTCTAGAACCTTTGAGAACCTTCTAGAGTGTTCTAGAATCTTCTAAGGCTTTCTGGACGAGTATAGACCTTTGGAGAACCTTCTAGATCTTTGTGGAAATGTTCAAGATGATTGTAGGCCTCTCTAGGCTGTTCTAGAACCTTCTTTGGTTCACCCATTGCCTTAAAACGCCCAAAGCACTTCATTTTGCCTTGGTTGGCCCGAGTGCACCTAGGGGGCACTCCTCGGTCGATCCTGGTGCACTTTGGCGGGACGTGACATTCTCCCTCACATGATCTCGCGACGCCCTCGTCGCGTCTCGGTTGATCTGCTTGGATGTTGTTGGTGTGCCTCCTTCGGCTCCTAGCTTGCTTCGCCTTTACCCTCGGCTTAATAGCTCGATCCTGGGCTATCGTATCAAGTTGTGCCTTGCCATCAGCTCCTTTGATGAAGGCAACAAGTCACTTTCGTATGGGACATGACCTCATCACATGAGGTCCTTCACATAGGTAGCACTTCACCCTTGTGCTAGCCTTTGGCGCAGACTTAGCCTTCGTGTTGCCACGATTCCCTCTCGTGGGCTTACCCTTGTTGACGCCACCTTGCTTACCCCGTTGTCACAACTCACTTTTTTCCCCTAAAATTCAAACCGAGGTTCTCACTCCCCTTGGGCACTTTTGAGGCAAGAAAGCACCAAGGAGGGCACTATAAAGGCCTAGGACGGCCATGAAGCCTCTAGAGACATACCACAACGTTCTAGAAAGGCCAGGGACGTTCTATCCAAGTCTAAACACACCCGGGAGGACCCAAAAGACTCGGGAAAGCTCAGGACAACACCAGAAGACCCTGGAACTCTCTAGAACCTTTTTGATACATGTAGATATGTATACACATATATAGAATACTCTAGAATAGTGTAGTCCCTTAGAAGATATTTTGGGAGGCAACATATGGACCGTTGGATCAAATCGATCTCAACCGTCCATTGAGGAGGTGGGAGCCTATAAATAGGGTCACCCCCTTCATTTTGTACTCACTCAAGAAGTGATCTTGTAAAGCATACTACAAAGTCCTCTTGTAAGCTTTCTTCTCTAGTTTAATACAAGTTCTTTACTTGTAAACTCTATTGTGTTCCTTGTTTAGCCATTGCGTTGTGTGAGATCAAGGTTGGTTAGCATCATCGAGGCTTGCTAACGCCGCACGGATCGGTTTGTGATAATAAGTCCGTGACATCATGGTTCGATCCTTCATGTGGATCTTAGCTTGGGGATGCGAAAGAAGATGATGAAGAAGATGGTAATGTCAAATGCAATAAAATAGTTTCGATTATCAATTAATAACCTTAACTGATAAATCAAGTATATTTAACGCTTGTCTGTAACTTGGTAAGCGAAAAGATAGTGTGGGAGAGATTATGACAAAAAAACATTATATACATAACTTTCATTAGTGCTGGAAACCTTTAACTTGATTATATTAAATTACATATTGTGAAACATGATAATAAATATTTGTACAATATTGTTTATAATCTATCAATATTTATTAGTCGAACAAATTTGTATATTTATTTTACATAAGAAATTTACCGACAATGTGGATGTGGCGTAAGCTAAAACATAGTAACTTTATTTGGATATTAAAAACGGATAAAATACATTCATAGTCACCCAAGTTTATAAATTTTCATTTTGGTCATTCAAAAAAATTTGCAAGTCCGTCAACGCGGTTAGATAAACTCGCTCATTTTAGTTACTACATCCTTCAATCCCTAACCATATAATAATGTGGTGCTTTTTTCTAGTGAAATAATGACATGTTTAGTCATCAATATTTATGTTTTGTAACACCCGTGTTTTGGGCCTAAGAGTTAACCGGGTTTATAGTTCGAGTCAATAAAATTAAATTAAAATAAATCCAACTTAAAATGTGGCCTAATTGAACTTTAGTAAAAAGGGAAGGACTTATGTTGTAATTTGCCCAAAAAATTTTAAAAAGGATGACAACTTTCAAAGTTGTCATCTTCTTCCCCTTTTCCCATTATTTCCAACATGAGAAACACCCACCACCATCTTCAAACCCTCTCAAACTTCAAGCTTATGTTCCTTTGATTTCTTCATCAATTCAAGGGCGTTTTTAAAGGTAAAATCATTTTCTAACTCTCCTCTTCATTTCCTATTCATACATGGTCTTAGATTTTAAAAATATGAACTTTTGAAAATTAGGGTTTGATTTAAAGTTTGGATTTTTAAGGGGTTTTCCATTTTGTTTTGATAAATTGAGTTGGGGCTTTGTTTAATCAAGTTGAAATACACATGATATGTTAATTTGGTTAAGTTTTGGTAAAAATCCGAAGTGAGCCCTTATACCCATTTTTGAGTTGTCAAAAACACCATTTTTGGTGGGTTTTAGGTTGAAAAAAAAGGGCTGATGGTTAGGGTATAATAGGAGGGTGATTTGGGATGTTTTGGAGGTCATTTGGGTGTTTGGAAATGGGTGTTTCAGCCAAGGGTTGTTGGAGTACGAATTTGGGTTATTTGGGGATTTATCTTGGTTGGAAAATTAGGGTGAAATTGATTTGAATTCAAAGGTTGTGAGATTATTGAATATTAGCATTGATTTTGGCTATTGGTTGTGTTTTGGTTGGTTAGAAGCAAGAGAAGACGATGGAGAAGCTTCGGGCTCGAATCCGGAATTTGGATGCTTGGTAGGCTAGTCGGCTTGTGCTATGAAGTGGTCGGTGAGTGGTTATTGTTTTTAAATGGTTTTAAACATTGGTTCAAGCATGTGGACCTAGGTTGGGCTTGGTAAACCCACCTAGAGTTGAGGTTAGGGTGGTAACCTAATCTCAAGCTTAAGTTTAGGAAACTTTGGTTGAACTCCTAATTGCTTGTTATGCCTCTTATTTATATGTGTTTACGGTAGTTATGTATATTGTGTTATACATGTTGTTGAGGCATGGTTTGATGCATTGCTATGCATGTGGCTTGGATTGTGAATTGTGCATGATGATGATCATGGTGGGTACATGCTAGGCATGGTATTGGGTTGTGAAATACATGTATGTGAGACATGATATTTGATGCATTGTTATATGCATGTAGCTATGAAAAATGGATTGCGTTTAATATTGGCACTAGTATACTTGGGTACAATGATCGATCATTAGGATGAGTGTGCACACAAATTGAGTCAAAACGTACGTGGCCTTGGTGGCGTTAAGGCACCAAGGAGGAGTACGGTGATGTAATATTCCACCGGAAGCTTTTATATATTTCTACGTGATGATGAGTGGAATCCCATCCGTAGGGCATGTGGTGATGA
The DNA here is from genome assembly GCA_030270665.1 of Hibiscus trionum. Classification (NCBI taxonomy): domain Eukaryota; kingdom Viridiplantae; phylum Streptophyta; class Magnoliopsida; order Malvales; family Malvaceae; genus Hibiscus; species Hibiscus trionum. The sequence goes on along the minus strand of BSYR01000019.1, from coordinate 20,247,224 downwards.
GTGGAATCCCGCCCATGCAAGGACCGGTGATGAGTGTAATCCCACCGAGGTAATGTTGTTGTTGGAAATGCGTTCCAACATGTTATCCGCGTATTCGAGTCATAGCTAGGTGCCAATATGACATTGTATGTACATATCAATATAAGTTTATATGCGCTTTTATGAATTGAGATGTGTTGCCAATATGATATGAGATGTGATTTCCCTATGCTTTGAGATATGTTGTTATTAATACATTGCTATATGTATCTTGGTAAGTTGAACTTATGAGTTGTAGAGCATGGCATAATGTTGACTATATGTTCATGCATCATGTTCATTTTGGCTTGGCGGACCGGAGGTAAGACCATGCATTTTATCATGGAAATATCTCGTGCTTGGACCCTGCATTGTCGAAGGTTTGTTTTATGAGCTACCCTCACTAAGCTTCCATGCTTACGCTCTCTTTTGTTCGACAATGCAGATAAATAGCTTGTGGGTGGCAAAGGCAAGGAAAGGTCACCAAGTGTTGCTTTCGGTGAGCTCAATGTATGAGTTTTAAGTAATAGATTGTAATAGTTAAGCAATGGGATAGGTGTTATTGATTTGAGTTTTGATGTATGTCGTTGTTGGCTTGGTTCGTGGATGCCTTGTTTGATTGTAAATATTGCCTATGTTACATGCCATGAATGTCTACATGTTTCGGTTGCTAAGGCATGATATCTTAAGTGCTTGAGTGACCATATATGCATAAATTGCTCTTTTGTTAGAATGCTATGTATGAATGCTTTAATCCATGTTTGAATGATTCCTCTGGCTTAAATATGTGTGCTTACCTGCTTGAATATGCTTAGGCGAGTCGAGAAATGCATTTAGAGTCGTTTTGGGGTCGTTTAAGTTGATTTTGAGGAATTGCAGTGCAGGGGGTATCGATACCCCTGGCTAGGGTATCGATACTCTCTTGCCCAAAGGCCTCAGATTTTGCCTGGGGTATCGATACCCTAAGGGTATCGATACCCACCAAAGTTACTGGAATTTGGAATTTTTGAGTAAGAGTAGAGCGTATCGATACGGATCCATTCTGTTGACCAAGGAAGGTTGACCGAGAAAGGGGGTATCGATACCCCTGGTAAAGGTATTGATACGGTCTGCTCGTGTTGACTTTTTGGGTTGACCTAGAAAGGGGGTATCGATACCCTTGTCAAGGGTATCGATACTGCCTGCCTTACAAGCTTAAAAATTGACTGTTTATGCGTGGCCGTGGTGCGAATGTGTTTTCTTTTGAATGTTTTCCGCTGTTGTGAATCACATAGGACTTAATATTCATCTAGGCAAGATTAATATAAAAAGAAAAAAATAGGGTTGCTAACCGAGAGGGAATCTTTTGGGTTTCGCTTCGGTTTTCCCCGTGTGGCTCACTCGGACCGGTCATCCGGCCAGACCGGGACGAGGGGGTTACATGTTTTCTCATACTTTAATCTTTAGATTAATAAAAAAAATAAACACTATAAAATAAAAATATAGACAATTAGACATTTCAAAAAAAATACATTAGGATATTTACAAAGTTAAGGTGGTCTTGTTGTGCTACTCATGTACTCTATTGTTTTAGATAAATAAAAAGAAAACTTGTTGCTACTCGACTACACTTATTATCTTATTTGTAAAAAAAATTATGTTTTTTTCTTCTAATTCTAAAAGCATGTCAAATGAACTCGGATCTAATAAATGGTTAGTTTTTTATGTGAATCTTGTCACGAGTATTGATCAATAATTACATGCAAATTTTTAAAATTACTCATTGTTTAATGATAGGTTAATTGCTTATTTGATAGGTGATTTATATCAAATTTCTCGATGTTAAACACATTGTTTTTATATATAAGTATTTTTTGTCAATCACTTTGATCATTTTCACGGCAGAATTTGACATGGATCTAGAGGTGAGCATTTAGTCGAGTCGAGTAAAAAATATTGAGTTAATCGAGTTGACGACTCCTATTTTATAACTCAAATTGTATTTGATTTTTTTTAATTCAAGTCAAGTTTATGAAATTCGAGTCATGTCGAGTTGTTCGAGTTTCTGCTCAAATTTAATTGTAAGGATTTATAATGTTATGGTAATGGTACTAATTGGTTTCAATTTAAACGGCTTTCTATAACCATACTGTATTTCTTTAGATTTTTCATATGCAAATATCAAGCATAGTTGAGAGACTCAGACTTAAAAATCGATACACTAATTACTAAAAATTCCGAGTTATTGTAGCTATTCAAAGTTCCATTTTATAACTCGATTAATTTGATTTTTTTTCTCCGGACTAGTTTATGAAATTACGAATTGAGTCAATTTGAGTCAAGTTTTTTCGCATTAAGTCGAGTTATTCTAGTTATTTTCATGCTACTTTCATGTTTTTAACTTGTTTCACTCAAATTGCCACTTTGAAAATTTCAACAACTAATATTTCCTTTTGTACACTTTTCTTAGCTTCTAATTTTACATTTTAGGGTGTCTTTGGTTCACAGAATATATGATTACTTTTGGGAATAGGATTCCTGGAATGTAACATTACCTGAGATATTACCGGGATTATTAGATTACTTTGTTTTGTTTATTTGGTAGGAATGTAAGATTATATTGTTTGGTTGAGGGAATATAAGATTACTTGGAAGTAAATTTTACTATATTGTCGTTGTGATATATTTTTTTAACAAGTTAAACTTTCAATATTAGTTTAAAAATATTTGCTTGAAGATTCATATACTTATACTTAACATACTACTAATTTAATTATAAACAATATGAAATATATTTTTTTATTAATATTTGCTTGAAGATTCATATACTTAACATACTACTTAACATACTACTAATAGATAAATATTTAATGGGTAACAACATATAAATCTTAAACTAATCATATAAAATAATTTTAAATAAATATACTCTCCAAATATTAAAGCACGATTGAAATAATAAAATGAATAATAAATCACATAAAGTCAAGGAAAATGATAAATAAGAGATGATGATTGTATCATGAAACACTAAGTTACGGGGATTTCTACGAAATTAGAACATAAAATCAATAAACACAAAGTTTCTCTTTGTAATATGCTATGTGTCTATTTTATTTTATTAATAAAATTTTATAAAAAAATTACAGAGTATTTAAACATTTTATCGAAAATTTTCATAGCCATGATTTTTTTATTTAAATATTAAATTATTTTTAAATATGTGTAAAACCATTTAAATATCAAATTAATATGAAATAAAATTATTTAATAAATTTACATCATTTACATATGCTACAAAGGATCCAAATTAAAAAAAAAACTATTACTTTAAGGGTAATTTTGTCCAAAATGGCGTGAATTGGCAAATACTAAGGGAAGGGTGGGAATAACATTCCTGGAATATTGACAAAAAAGTACTATTGTTTGTAATAATCTTTTCCGTGTTGGTGGGAATGAGGACAAACCAAAGATGGGAATAAGATTTCGGAAAAGATTATTACCCAGGTAATAATCTTTTCTGTGAACCAAACGCCCCCTTAGGGATTAAATTTTTATTCCAATAATTTTACATCACATCACATAATTTTCCCCCCACAAATTAGGTGAAAAGTATACAAGAGACAATTAATAATTTAAAACTAAAATGCTAATGTTATTTTATTTATTAAATAGAAATGTATTACATTCTCGTGCCGAAATTTGAATTCATACAAAATAAAATAATATAAACATTCTTAGTCACTAGGCCAATTAGTAAATTTCAAATGCTAATGTAATTTTAATTTTCAAATATATTAATTAAATGACTCACCAAATTGATGAGCTTTGTATGGTGATGTTCAGTGTTTGCTTTCATAATGTAATCGCGAAGTTAATAGTTTGGCTGATGCGTTGGCTAAAGGCAGAGTGGATCGAGCGATATGGTTTCAGGTGATGGATTTGTGCTTTTTTCATAGTCCTTGATGTACTATGTTGGTGTTGTTTTGTTTTTGAGCTGTGTTGGACTACTTTTGGCATTTTTTCTTATACACTACTTCGAGTATTCTTTTCCTCTATTTAAGTTTAGAGAAGTTTTTAATGAGGCTCGAGGTTATATTGGCTTGTACGATTCCCCATTAATATCATACTATTTGCCGAGCAAAAAAAATAAATGACTAATTAATAATTTAATGAAAATTTTAGAATTTAAATTTAAGTGAAAAATCTGAAATATGGAATTAAACCTTAAAACTAGTTTCAACTCTAAATACTTAAGTTCTAGGAAGATTAAACAAATTTTAAATTTAAGTGAAACATTGGCATATTAATCAATTGTATGCAATAATTTAACGGTTTGATGTATGTCCGTAAGTCCTAAAGTATTAAACGATTTTGTTTTTTCATATTTTTTCGGTAATGTATGATTTAAATTACTGAATTTTATTTTAACTTTAATTTAGATCGATTAAATTACACTATTCAACTTTTATTATTGATAAATTAAGTTACTTATATAAACATTATTAAATAATTACAATGAACAAACTGAAATTAACACTTTTACCAAAACAAATTATTTTATTTTTAAAACATGGGGGAAAACCTTCATGTGATGCATGCTTTTAAAATACATGAAACAAAAAAAAATATGTGTTAGTAATTCTAATAATCATAAATAATAACTAACAATCAATAAATAAATATGATAGGACTAAATTATAAAAAAAAATGCTTAAAGCAATTAATTCATGTGAAAATGACTAAATTGAAATAACAAATAAATTGAAATTCAAAAATAAAAAATTTGGAATTTCAAAAAAAAATATGAATATAAGTTCAGAAAATTATGAAAAATTCTGGAGGGTTTTGTTGTGTTGTTTCTAAAAAATGATCTGTTGACTGTTGTGTTGCAATGAGTGTGTTATGTTATATACAGAATTTAGAAAGAAAGTTACATTAAGTTATATTTTATGAAATGATATATGTGATTGAAATCTACTAATTGGTCTAATGGTCATGAATGTTAATCTATTTTATTTTTTGTGTAGGTTTAAATCCCGATATTTACTTTGAGAATATTATTATAACATTACTTAATTAAAAAATAATGCATATGATAATGAGTTGTGGGTTGATTTTTCATTATAATTGTTTAATAGGTGAGATGTCTTCGCTGATTTGATAGAAGTATTAGTTAAGGTTATTATTACTTATGTACTACTATATTTCTTTTTATAATATCACTTGTTCTCATTTTGTAGGAAGCAAGTGTAAATTGATACTTTGAAAATATGCATGTTTTTATCTTTGATCAGGGTCCACCTTAAGGCAGGGTAGTAAGGGTGTTTGCCGAGTTTATTGTTCACTCAGATTTAGAGGTCGACATTGGGCGGGATATATTCGAAAATTGTGGGATCTGAACTTATGAGAATAAAGAATAATCGAAATTTTTACCTACGGGGACGGGAATGGAGGAAATTTTATCACCGAAGCTCAAATGAGAATGGGGACGAGGATTGCCATATCCGAACCGTAGGAATAACCGAACCATAACCCTATAAATAACAGTGGGGATTCTCAAAAAATATCTGCAAGGATCTCGATATTTTACAAGATTTTTAAATATATATATATATATAATTAACTCTCATTTATCTGTATATATGTATATCTTTCTATCTTATGATCAATGTTTCAATCCATCAAGATATTTGTGCATTTTGTTTAAACTTTATTAAATTTGGGTGACCTCTCTAATAATTTACCTGTTTTTTTAATTAAGAGTATATAATCTATTTATCTCTCAATTTACCTTATTCTCCTTCGATCACATTCTTTTTTAAAGTGTATTGAATATATGACTTGTAAATTAAAATTGACAATATATTTTGATTAGTAAAATAGTATATTTTGTTTGATTTTGTTGGGGACGGAATTTTTCCGAAAATCGTGGGGATCTGATGGGTATGAGGACGGGGACGAAAATATCCCCGAAGCATGTAATGGAAATTCCCTGAAACCGCCCCTGCAAATGTCGGAGACGGAGTAGGTAATACAAAACCGTCCCCACACCGCTCGATTCCCACCCCTACTCAGATTCATCATCCATAATTAAAAATATATATAAAAAAGTATTTTAAAATTTAATTATTCATTAATGAGACTCACCATCTCTAATTAAATATAAAAAACAATAAAATTTTATTTAGTCTAAGGGATCTTAGGATCATAATTAAGATTCTAATAACTAATATTACAATAGAAAATATTTCAGGATTTAGAATTGGGCAGCATAGCACCGACAAAAACAAGGGAAAACGTTAAAAAAATGAAACATAAAACATGTCTGCTTGAATCTAGGGTTGTAAAAACAGGTAATCGGATGGGTTTCAAGTCGGGTATTGTCAGGTCGGGTAAAATCGGATACAGGTCATTTCATGTCATTTTTCTGTCTTGACTCGAGTCGAGTCGGGTGCGGGTCCATTTCAGGTCGGGTCCATTCTAGGTCGGGTCAAAACGGGTCGGGTCCGAAGCAGATAATTGACAGGTTAATTCGGGTTCGGATACACTTCAGGTCGGGTTTATTTCGGGTTCGGGTAGACTTCAGGTCGGGTTCATTTCAGGTCGGGTTCATTTCAGGTCGGGTTCATTTCGGGTTTGGGTAGACTTCAGGTCGGGTTCATTTCAGGTCGGGTTCATTTCAGGTCGGGTTCATTTCGGGTTCGGGTAGACTTCAGGTCGGGTTCATTTCAGGTCGGGTTCATTTCAGGTTCGGGTGGACTTCAGGTCGGGTTCATTTCAGGTTGAAGCAATTTAAAAAATAATGAAAATGGGTCAATTTGGAATAAAAATAAAGTTATGTGAAGTATAATGAACAAAAATATCAAAATAAATTTAGAAAACGTAAAAATACAATGAATATGGGTCAAATTGGAATAAAAATAAAGTTTTGGGGACTAGAATGAACAGAAATATCATATTAAAATTATAAAACATTGGGCATTCATTTGAAAAACAAATGAATATGGGTCAATTTGAAATACAAATAAACTTGTGGGGATTATAATGAAAAAAACAAATTAAAAGTATAAAACATCAGACAAATGAAAAATAATGAATATGTGTCAATTAATTTATTAAATTTAAAGTCTATGATTTGATAAATTTAAAGTGTTGATAAATGTAAAGTATTAATTTATTAAATTAATTTAATACTAACTCGTTCAATATAAATTATTTGTGAAGTTTAATAAGAATTAACATACTTAAATTTATTTTATTAAAAATATTTAAAATTTAAAAGTTTTATTAAATTAATAAGTTGTGATGGATAAATTTAAAATAAATTATTTAAAATTTAAATCAATTAATTAATTGTGATCATTAAATTTTAAAAATATTTTAGTAAAAAAATTAATTATAACTATTAAAATAATAAAAGAATTTTTTTTAGTTTAGGGGAAGTTTTTTTTGAATTAATGGGGGGAAAATTTTTATTATTGATAGGAAATTAGGGGGGTTGACACCATATCAAACAAAAGGGGGGGGGAATTTGGCGCCAGATCAAATTTGGGGGGGGGAGGGGATTTTTGCCGCCAATATCAAAGAGTGGATGTGAGATTTTTTTTATTTAGGGGTTAATTATTCTTTAGGTCTTTCCTTAATTAGATGGTTAGGGTTTAGGTTTTTTAGGTTTTAATTTGTTTTTTTAGTCTTAACTTTTGGTTTAGTTTCTTTAAATTTTATTTAATTAGGCCATGCTTCATAAATTAATTAATTATTAAGTTTTTTGGTTTACTTTAAATTTGATTTGGTCATCGTATAAAGATTTGGTAAGTAATTAGGTTTAATATTTTTATTCATTTGTGATTTGGGCTCTAATTAATAATTTAGTTTTAATTTATTATTTAGATTTGTCCTTTTATGTTTCAATTTATTTTGTTTGTTACATTTATGGGTTTATGTTTAGGGCTTAAGGGTAAGTGTGTCAAGTTGATTGTTTGGGGCTATGAGATTAGTTTAGGGATTATGTGATTAGGATTGCACTCTAATTATTAGTGAATAGTGTCTGTAAGATTTAGATATTCATGTTTGGGGTTTAGGGGTAAATGTGTCAACTTAATTATTTGGGGTTATGAGATTAGTTTAAGGATTAGGGGATTATGCTTGTACTCGAATTATTAGTGATTATAAAATTTAAGAGTTGAGGTTTATGGGTAATGTTTAGGTATATATATATATATATATATATATATATATATATATATATATATATATATATATATGTTTAATTAATTATAACGATACGTGTATATGTATATATCATAATATATGTATACTTATATGTATATGTGTGTGTGTATATATATGTAGTTATAAATTTTATTATTTTTAATATGGTGATATTTTTATTTATTTTATTTCCTAAAATTTTATTTTCTACATAAATTTACCCTTATTATTTTTTAATTTTTGTAATTTACTCCAATATTTTAGATATAAATCATTTGATGATATTTTGTTCATTCTAGTGCCTAATATTGAGACTAAAATGTATGTATGTGCCTATCAATGTATGAACCCTAAACCCTTAATGAATTTTCTCTTAATCTGAGATATATATCCAACACCCGGAATTGTTATGGTCTCTGTTTCTTACAGGATTATATTTCTTAAAGTTATGTTTATCGTATGAAGTTTTAAACATCGATACTGAGTTTGAGCGATCTGTTTCTTACAGGATTATATTGTTTCTGATTCTTATTTCTTGTGTAGGCTTTTGTAGGATGGGGTGTGAACTTTTGTAAGATTGTGATCCTTCTGGTTAAGGTATATGGACTTTGATAGTTGTTTTTGTTTTGGATTCTGTTTGTGATCTATTTTTCTATACTTATGTTTATTGTTTCTTTTTTGTTGTAAGTCTTTGTTTTCATTTTGTAGGATTCTAATTTACCTGCTGTTGCTGCTGTTATTTTGATGTTGTTGGTATGCTTAGTTTTTTTGTTGCTGGATGCAAAATGTGGTTGTTGATGGATTGTAATTTTTAATTTTGTTGCTGGATTTGTAAGTCTGAAGTGATGGATTCCAATGTTTGTAAACTTATACACTTTTTTAATTTCATTAATATTATTATGGGCACTCTTTTCCCCTACTTAGGTTTAGAGGGGTTTTTAATGAGGCCCTTTTTCTTAAAAAAGTTATACATTTTACTTTACATTTCATTTTTATTTGTTTTGTAAGAAACAAACACCAAGTACTAATTGTAGAAAACTAACAAGGAATGCCTTTTAATAAACAATATCAATTAAAAAAATTCAAACTTAAATATTTTACAAACTTAAAACATTTTGGTGTAATGTATCTTTGTAAATTTTTATAAAAAATTTCAGACTTAAAATAAACAATACTAATTAATCAATTAATTGAGAAAGATTTAAATTATTAATTGTAAAAATATATACTATCTATGTATTTTAGTATGCCTTAGTCTATATATTAAGAAAGAAGTTAAATTAAACAATATCAAATCAAATTAGTATGACTTAAAATATATATAGTAAAATATATGCCTTAGTAAAAATTATATATGTACTATGTATTTTAGTATATATTAGATTTTTATTTATTAAAAATAAATATTTTTATTTATCAAGTTTATATTTACTTTTACTAATTACTTATTAAACAAATCTTTTATTTATTAAAAATAAATCTTTTAATTATATATATAATACATTTTGTTAGATACTTAACATTTTAAACTATTCAAATTATAGATATAGACTTTTTCATAATAGTTCATAATATTACTTCATATCATATATTAAAAATATCATTATTACTTATTAAGTATCAATTATCAAACCAAGTCAATATCAGTTCAGGTACAAAACAGGTCGGGTTAAAAACAGGTCTGATCCAAAACAAGTCGGGTCTAATAACAGGTCGGGTTCAAAACAGGTCGGGTTCAAAACAGGTCGGGTCTAATAACAGGTCGGGTTCAAAACAGGTCGGGTTCAAAACAGGTCGGGTTCAAAACAGGTCGGGTAAAATCGGATCTCGGGTCGATTTAGTCAGGTAATATCAGGTAATTTGCCAGGTCGGTCTCGGGTTCGGGTTCGTTTCAGTCGGACACAGATCGGGTTCGGTTGCTATAGTAACAGGTTCAACTCGGGTTCGGGTCAGCAACAGTCAGTTACAGTTCGGGTTCGGGTCATCAAATTCTCAGGTCAAATCAGGTTCTGACTCGAGTAGGTTTCAGGCAGGTTTTCAGGTTCTGACTTGTTTTTACAACCCTAGTTGAATCCTTGGCATACGTGGAAGAGAAGACTCACATGAGTCATGACCCACTCCATAACTAAACATATTAAAAAGTAGATTAAGGCAGGGACATGCTAATTTGCCGCATTTTAGAGTGTGGTTAAAATATGATCTTAATAATTTTTATTAATTGAGTAATAATTTATATAGCTACATAAATTTTTATTAACGAAATAAAAATTTATATAAATTTTACTTTAAATAAAAACTTGTATAAGAAACTTAAATTCTTATCATTTGGTAAGAATTTATATAAATTATAAAAATTTATATAATTATACAAACTCTTACTGACTGAGTAAAAATTTGTGTTAAATCATTTTATTTTAATCACACTCTAAAAGTATCTGATGATAGAACTTCTCGATTAAGACAATAATATAGTGGGAAATAAATGGCTTAAAAGTGAATAATGAACGAATTGTCCGAGAGAGAAAAAAAAAACAAAACAAAATGTTTGCCTTGTACAACAAAAGTAACTGGGCATTTGGAGGCCTTTTGGTAGCACGAGCCACGAGGAGTTTGAAGAGTATCGTTTATTATATTTTATGAAATAGGAAGTGATGTTAATATAAAAAGTAAATAAAAAACTACCATAGATAATAAATTCAAATGTATGTAATTTTTTAAATGCGAGTGGATTTTTAATAAGACGCATAGTAAATATTGTATGATCTTTCACTTTAATAAATTTTATATTTTTATCGAGCAAAAAAATATATTTTTTAATATACTTAAATTATTAAAGAAATATTACGGACTTTAGTGTCGTTTCGAACATTTTTAAAACCCTGAGTAAATACTAAAAAATAAAAAATAAACTTTATTTAACGCAAATATATATTACGTTTATAAACTATTTTCATTATTTCGTTAAGAAAACACATGAAATAAAACTAAAATAATAAAGAGTAGTCACTTACTTAAAACATTACTGAAGTTGTGAAAATGAAATGCGAAGCCGTGAACTTAAACTCATGTTGCTCCTCCTTCGAGACTATTCTGATGAAATAAAATTAAAATAATAAAGAGTAGTCACTCACTTAAAACATTACTGAAGTTGTGAAAATGAAATGTGAAGTCGTGAACTTAAACTCATGTTGCTCCTCCTTCGAGACTATTCTGATGAAAAAAAAATTAGTTATAGTGAATGATGAAGATAATTGCATCGACCACCGATGATTTTACGTCAGCTTGTGGTTAATAATATCAAATTTAAATGCTAGAAGTTGGGCAGGTGGATGTTAGTGTAAATAAAATTTGTTTGTTTTTTTATATATTTATGTTTGACTAAAGGGATTATTTTGTCCACGAGTTCGACTCAGATTAGTAATGTTGTCTTTCGCGCGAAAACGCGTTTAATTATGTCTTTCGGTTCGCACATTGCAGTAAATTAACTCTTTGAGTAACGTTGAATGACAGAACTGTTAATTTGACCATTACTTTTTAACGCGTCAGCCGTATACGCCACATGGCATGCCATGTCAGCATTAAAAAGTCAAAATGCTGATGTGATTTAAGTGCTGACGTGGCAAATAAATTAAAAAAATTAAATTTTTATTTTATTTTTATATTAAATTTTAGGGTAAAGTACACAGACAGTCACTGAACTTTGATGCAAAAAACAAAATGGTAACCAACCTTTCAAAAATCACGAAGTAGCAATTAAACTTTAGATTTTGAAACAAAATGGTAACTGAGGCGTTAAACCCCGTTAACCCCTAACGAAAATCTGACTGGGTATGCCACATTCCCACCCACTTTTCCACCTCATATATAAAAAATAATAAAACTATATTCCACATATTTAAAAACTAAAAACAAATCATTTTTAATCCCTCCATTAATCTTCGTTTTCAATTCTTTTTAGCGTTTGGGTTGACTATAGTCCTATTAGGATTATCATGACTATACTGTAATATAGATTCTTGCCTAGATCCTTCGCCTACCAATTCTACATCAAAATGTTTCCCTAAATCATTATCAATTACTTCACCCCGATCATCAACATCAAAGATCTTTTTCGCACCATGTTGAATCGCAAACAAATACCCAACACTTTTTCTAACATAAGAATCATAAGGCAAATGATCCACAACACGAAAACCCAAACTAGCTTGCATATCCAAGGACAAAAAAATCGCACCTTTTAAGCTCCAATCTCTGGGAGTCCTCGAGTTCCCAATTGCCAAAACCTGCCACCCTTTAATCTTCACCATCTTTTGCAACGCATCAGACGGGTAACTCGAAACGGAGACAACGACCCACTGCTCCGATCTAAAATTAGCATACGGTGATGTCTTGTCAGCAATGGGGTTGATTGAATTCCAGTTGATATGAGGGAGAGACATGGAATCCATGGCGCGTTGGGTCTGGGACTGGAGGCAAAGTAGGGAAGTCGTGTTGGTGGAACTGTAGAGGAAGAAAACGGCGGCGACGGTGGAGACGAGGACGAAGATTGCGACGATTCTGTAGAAATTGTCGGAAGCCCATGTGTAAAAGTCGAGCTTTTTGGACTCGGCGAACCTGTTGGATTGAGCCGTAGGAAGGGTCTGGCTCCGGGGAAGCTTTGGAGACTTGGGAGCTGCGCGGTCTTGGACCAAATGCTAAAAAGAATTGAAAACGAAGATTAATGGAGGGGAATAAAAATGATTTTTTTTAATTTTTAAATATGACATGGAATATAGTTTTATTATTTTTTATATATGAGGTGGAAAAGTGGGTGGAGATGTGGCATACCCAGTCAGATTTCCGTTAGGGGTTAACGGGGTTTAACGCCCAAGTTACCATTTTGTTTCAAAATCTAAAGTTTAATTGCTACTTCGTGATTTTTGAAAGGTTGGTTACCATTTTGTTTTTTGCATCAAAGTTCAGTGACCGTCTGTGTACTTTACCCTAAATTTTAACTAATTAAATGATGCCACGTGTCATCATCTGATTAATTCTAAAGTAAAAATTTAAAATTACTCTTAATATAGAATTGTTGAGAATCAAATATGAGTTTGGTAGGGGAAAGCTTAGAGCAAAAATCTTTTTCCCCTAATCATGCATCTATTTACGTTTCCTGTTAAAAAAACACTTAAAAATTAAATTAGGAACTCTAATCCTAAATTTCAAATCTTAAACCCTACATCCTACACCCTAAAAAATACACCCTACTCTAAATTTTCTATACCCTAATCCCTAACCCTAAACTCTAAATTTTAAACACTAAACGCCTAGTTTTATTGTGAAGGCATAAATGGAGGCATGATTAGGAGTTATACGATTTTTACCGAAAGATTAACGATTCACCACCAGACCAATCGTTTATCTTTGTTGATTAACACCAAATGTGTTATATAACCTCGTTAAATTAACATGGTGTTGCTTCTTCTTCATCGATCCCTCCACACTATATAAAACCCGACAACATGGCATTATAGCTGACAATGTTCCTTTCAGGAATAATTTCAAACAGAATTTGTGTTCATTAACAAAGCCATTTCTTGGGAAATTTGAGATAAGAGAAGTTAAGTGAATAACGCGGCCATGGTTGCTTCTTTGAGGCATTCTGTCAAGCAGGTTATGAGCTTCTCGAATACAGTGATTGAATAGCAAGCAGGAACAAAAAGAAGCCTATATCAAAACACTTTTTCAGTTGGGTTCCAATTCCCAGTCTCTAACATGCGTAGCTCATTCCAGTTTTCTTGGCCAAACGATTGATTAGTAGATTCATCAACATTTTTTATTTCCAGTTTTCAATGACTAATTAATGGGGTATGACGGGTTAAATTCCAAATTTTAAACGATTCTAAAATGAAGAAACAATGTTCATCAAATCCACAGCTTTGTCTCAATCTAGTTTCAACAAGAAAAAAACATGTCCCTCTCCCTGAATCTCCAACATTTGTATATCTCCATTCCACTCACTCTTCTTCACCATTTCATAGTAAGTCATTCTCCTTTTTCTCAAGAAATATTTATCCCCAATACAGACCAGTACCCTTTTATAGACTAAACCAGCAGCTAGCTCATCCATGGCGAAACTCGGGTTCACCGACACAATTAAAGAACATGAAATACAACAATAGTTAAACTTTTCATCACACGTGACATGGCAATGGAAGAAGAAAAAAGAGAAGAAACAGTGATGAAGACGACAATAGAAGAAGGAGAAGAAATGATATGAAGGAGACGACAATAAAAGAAGAAGAAGACACGATGAAAAAAATTTATTTATTTAATTAATTTAAATATTAAATATTTTTTATTCTATGCCACATCATCATTTTTTACACATCACACGTGACATGGCACATTAGTTAGGTCAAAGGGTTGACTTGGAAAGAGTTAACAGTGACTCACATAAAAATTAACGGTTTCATCAGCTAACTTTAGTCAATGAGCTAATTTGATGCAATGTGCGAATTGAGGGACCTAATTGAATGTGTTTTCGCATGAGGGACAACAATGCTAATTTGAGTCGAACTTGGAGAAAAATAACCCATTTAACCTTTATACTTCTATACTAAAAAAATTAAATTCAAGGGTTAAGGTTAATATTCAAAGTTAAGATTTATGATTATAGTTAATAATAAAAATAATTGCATCAAACATTAACGAATTTACGTCAGCTTGTGGTTAATAATTTCAAATTTAAATACTAGAAATTAGGCGCGATGGATGTTAGAGTACGTTTGGATCACGAAATTTAAAATTACCTCTAGGAATAGGATTCCCGAAATATAACATTACTTGATGGATTATCGGAAATATTACATTACCTTGTTTGGTTCATTTGATAGGAATATAAGATGACAATGTTTGGTTGATGGATTTAAGATTACCCAAAAGCAAATTTGACCATATTGTCCTTATGATATATATATATATATATTTTTTTTTGTAACAAGTTAAACATTTAATATTTACATTGCTTAAAAAAAGTTAAACATTTAATATTAAATTAAAAATATTTACGTAAAAAAATATAGAACTGTTTTCGTAACACAATCTAAAATTTTAAAAATATATAAATCCACGTAATGTATTATATAATATGTAAATTTAAAATTATGCAAATAAAAAATTAATATCCATAAAATCTACCAAGGTATTTTTAAATCTAAAGATTTGTAAATTATGTATCTTGCAAGTAGCAAAAGTTGGAAAAATGAAAATTTATTCTAAATTTAAAATTTATAAATTGTATATAGGTAGACATAGAATCTACACATCTAGAAATGATTAAAGTGAAATGGTGGTTGATGAGAATTACATTTGTAATTGCTTACGCACGTAATTTTTTTTGAATTCTTTTGGTAAAGAAAAAAAGAAATTTACTTTATGCGCATATTTACTAATATACTCTCCTGCAACAAGCCTTTCTTCTTTGGAGAAGCCTTCAATTTTCATGATTTCTGTGAAAATAGACATTCTCCAATCGCTTCCCTCTACTTATTTTTTGAAGAACGCAACAATGCCCTTTATCTCCCGCGTAGTTTCTCGATATGCAGCACCGAATTTACCTATCTCTTTGTAACACCCGGGTTTAGGGGTCGGGTGAAAATAATATTTTAATATTATTTTGGGATCGGTTTTATAATTAAAATAATCTTTTAAGTTTCGTGTTTTAAAAATAAATATTTTACATTGGACCAAATTGAAGAAATTGCAAAGTGAAGAATTTTTAAAGAATAAAGAAGAGAGCCATTCATTAATGGCCATTTTGTAATTAGCCCAACTTTGATTTTAAATCCCCCTTTATCCAACACTTTCACTATTCATCCTCTTCTTCAACCAAAAACCAACGTGAAAAGAGCTCTCCCACCTCTTTCACTTTTCCATCTCATTTTTCCTCCATTTTGGCTCGGTTTTGAAAGGTAATTACATTTCCGACTTGCTCTCATCTTCCTTTACTTGGAAGTACAAATAGATTTCATTTTCATCAATGTTTTAGAATTTGGGTTTTTCAAAGTTTTGGTTAAAGGTTGTGACTTTATGAGTTTTTATCAAGGCTTTTGGTTTATTTATGTTAGATATGTTGTTTGTGAATCAAATAGTCCAACATATATAATTTTTAGAGCATTTTAAATGAATTCCCGAATTTGAGTATAAATGAGGTTTTTGAAGGGTTTTGGGTGAGTTTTGGGGGTTGTTTTAGGTGAAAATTGATAGCCTAATGGTAGTACTATGGTTAGAGGTTGTTTTGAGATCATTTGTGGGTACATTGGGTGTTGGAAACATGGATTTTGGATGTGGTTTTGGGGCTGTCCGAGATTGCTAAATATGGAGTTTATTCATGGCTTGAAACATTGTGAATTGTGATTGAATTGTGTTTCGGGTTGGTATTTTGATGTTTGGGCTGATTTGAGGTTATTTGAATTGTGATTGAGGTTGCTTAGAAGCGGGAACTTGTGTTGGTGAAGCATCGAGGGGAAATCCGGAAACGTGAGGGTGGTTGCTTGCTTGGCTTGGAGCTTGGAAGCTTAGGTGAGTGGTTAAATATTTTTAAAATAGTTTTGAGTATTTGGTTCAAGCATGTGAACCTAGGATGGACTTGGTAAACCCACCTAGAGTTGGGATTAGAGTGGTAGCCTAATCCCAAGCTTTGATTAGAGACTTTGGTTTCACTCTTTAATGGTTGTATATGCCTCGTGTTAAATTGTGATGGTGTTGATTATGTATATGTTGTATACATGTATGTTGAGGCATGTTTAATGCATTGTTATATGCATGTTGATGATAGATATGATATGGTTATAGACATGTGTAAAATATGATGTGATATGGTTATTAATGATGTACATGTGGTGTTGACATGTAAATGATATTATGAGGTGATTGTATGATCCGAGGATCATTAGGATGTTTAGTGTGCACACGTGAGTCAAAATGCGCGCGTGGTCTTGATGAAGGTAGTTATCAAGATGGAGTACGGGTTCGCCCGAAAATCTTCTTTTATATATTAGTCGGTGATGAGTGGAATCCCATCGACGGGCGTGAGGATGAGTGGAATCCCCTCCGCGTGAAACGGGGCGTGAGGATGAGTGGAATCCCCTCCGCGTGAACGGTGATGAGTGTAATCCCACCGTCAGGTAATGGTTGTGTTGTTGGATGTGAGATCCAACGGTTATCCGCGTATTCGAGTCATAGCTAGGTGCCAATACGAATTGTAGTTTATGTTGCCAATGTGTGATTAATTGGGAGCCTATGTGATTTGGGATGTGTTGCTAACATGGTTTAATATATGCGATTTCATATGTTGTGGATTTAAACATGTTGAGCATGACATGATATTGAATATATGTTCATGCATCATCTATATTTATGGCTCGTGTGGATCGGAGGTAAGATCATGCACTTTATCTTGGTTGTAGCCCGTGCTTGGACCCTGCATTATCGAAGGTTTGTTTTATGAGCTTACCCTCACTAAGCTTTTATGCTTACGCTCTCTTTTGTTCGATAATGCAGATCAATGGCTTGTGGGTGGCAAGGGCAAGGAAAGGCCTCCAAGTGTTGCTTACGGTTAGCTCAAGTATGATAGTTAAATTTAAAGATTGTAATAGTAAAGCAATGGGATAGGAGTCGTGTTATGATGCCTTTGGAATGTTGTTGTTGTTGTTGTTTAGGAGCATGTTAGACTCCTCGTAGGTGTTGTTAATTTGGCTTTGGGATGTATGTTATGCTTGAAACCATGTTAGTATTTTGCTATCTAGAATTGCCTAAGTGTTGGATATGTTAAAGCTTAATATCTCTAATGACATGTATGGATGTGTGGCTTGTGATGTCGTGCATTGGTGTTTAGTCTTGTTATGATGATGCTCAAGCTTGCTTGTATGTTGGTTTGCCTCTAGAATTGTTGTTAGGGTGTTGTTGGAAGTTTTAGTGAGGTTTTGAGACACCCTTGTGCCTTAAAACAGCTAAAACTCGTTTGTAGACAGAGGGCGTTTCGAAACGGGTTACCCTGCTTCGATACGGTCCCTTTGTTTTTGGCCAAGCGTTTCGAAACGGATAGGGGCTGTTTCGGTACACTTTTGCTACTGGAATTTTGAGAAATTGGCGAGATGAAGGTGTTCCGAAATGGGTCTATGGTGTTTCGAAACGGTCAATTCTCATTGACCACGAGAAATTGACCAGTGAGGGTGTTTCGGAACGGTTGACCCCCGTTCCGAAACGGCATCCTCGTGTGAGCTTTGAAGTGTTGACCAGGTCAAGGCGTTTCGATACACCTTGAGGGTGTTTCGAAACGGCCTGTTAATCCACGTAAAAATGGGCTGTTTGGTTCAGGTTGTTTGAGTCTTGGTTGCATGAATGCTTGTCTTCCGTTGCTGTGATCACATAGGAATTAAATGTGCATTTAGGGAAGATTAAAATAAAAAGAAATTTTCTGGGTCGTTAACCGAGGAAGAACCTTAACGGGTTTCGCTTCGGTTTTCCCCGTGTGGCCCACTCGAACCGGTCAAGCGTCCGGACCGGGACGAGGGGGTTACATTTGTTGGTATCAGAGCCTAAGGTTACCGAGACCTTGGGCAGGTAAGAGAGGTAAGTTAAGTTCTTGCATTGTAATTGCACGGTGTTTGCTTGCCATGTAAGCATGTTGCTCGTTATCCGTGTATGCTGTGATGTGTGATTGTTTGATTGAGAATGTATGTTGTTTGATCGTACGCATATAATTGCTTGTTTAGCAAGTATGCCTTGATATATGCTTGGTTGAGCATGTATGTGTGCTGATTTGTTTGAAACATGTTGAGTAGAGTCCCATTGCTTCTATTACATCGGAAAAAGGATTTTAAGTGAGGGAAATCATACTTGAGCCACTTGGACCTTTCCTTTGCTAACCCAACTTGTATGTTAAATTGTTGATTGATTTATTGCTTTTAGTAAGTTTGAGGCCAGTGTGTGGGCCGTGAATCGGTAAGTGGAAGTTGTGGGTTCTGAAAATGTGAATGATATGGAGGAAGTTCTTTGCTATAGATAGGGGAGTATGGTTGTACCGGAGTTGAGGTACAATTTGTTTGCTCGAGTCCGCGTGTATGTGAGTTGATTCTTGTGGGTGAGGGACGATGAGACCGATTCTGGTATTAGTTGATGAAAAGAAGTGGAGACCTATGAGTGGGAGTCAGAGTGGTATCGATGTTATAGTAGATAAGCCCTTGGTAAAGTTTTGGGTTTGTCTTTTCTGATTGGTTCTGAGTCCGTACTTCCGTATGTTGTTAACAAGCATGCAAGTTTGAATGTGCCCGATGAGGTGTCAGAGGTAGGTATGAGTACCTTAGTTCTTTTGGCGAGATCTAGGTAAGGGTCTCGTGTGAGTAATCTGAATTTCAGAAATGTTAGTTGGTGATCGTTGGGGAATCGGCCTATGGTTTTAGTACAAGACAGTCGGTCAGTATCCGTGAGTGGAAATCAATTTGTGTGTTCGGGCCAGTGTGCATTTGAGTTGTCTCCCAGCAAGAAGAAGAGATGAAGTCACTTCCGTTATAGTTGAGCCGAGAAGGAAGTCTTGAGCTTTGACTCCAGATTATTTGGTAGTGAGATGTTTCGGGTCGTCAGAACTGATGTTATAGAACAAGTTCCAGCGTGATAATTTGTGTGTGATCAGAACTGAATTTTGAGGTTTCGAGATGCGCTAAGAACGATTTAGAAGAGTTAGATTTTGTTGAAGGACTTGCCTGGAGACAAGAGGGCCGAAGACTAACAGTTGTGTACTTGTGAAGTTGCAATTTCTGCAGCTTCGTCCATTTGTGTGAGCATGCAAAGAAATTAGATATACTTGTCGAGATCTTAGACGTAGGACACATGTGACTGGACCTTTTAGTGAGATAGTGGTGGTCAGAGAAATGTACGGAAGATGTTTGTTGGTGGTTCAGGGTTACTAGTTTCTAGTAGATGTGAAGTGATTGTCTTTTTACGGTTTCGATATACCTTTTGACATGGCTTGGCTTGTAGAGCAAGAAGCTAGGGTATACGTTGAGACAAAGAGAGAGTTGCCTTGAAGTTGCAGATTTCTGTGAGACTGTAGTGGTAGGTGAGGATGTGGACTTCTTGTCGAATGTTGATCCAGTTTTAGAGATCAAAGATTGATTGAGTTTAGTTGACAGACTTGCTTAGCAATTGTGATGGATTTGATTTTTGGAATGAAGAGTAGACCGCAGGATGTTAGAATAGTTTGTGTTTTCTTTTCCTAGAAGTGTTTGGAAGAATTGCCGGTTTGTTTCTTGATAGAGGAGAAGAGTTTGTTATTGATACCGTCTTCGAGTTTGCTTTTGCTTTGATTGCTCTGTATCTTATGACTCCCGAAAGAGTTGAGAGTGTTGAAGGATCAATTACGAGGGTTGTTGGACCTTAGACTCATTAGGCCTAGTGCATCGTCTTAGAGTGCGACAATACAATTTGTGAAGAAGAAAGAAGACAATACGAAAATGTGTTTAGATTTCAGACAGTTGGAACAATTGACAGTGAATAGTTAGTATCCATTTCTGAGCGTCAGTGATTTGTTGATCAGTTGAAGTGTACTCCAGTCTTTTCAAGAGTAATTGAGATCCGTTTACTCCCAGTTGGAAGTGAGAGAAGTTGAAGTATTGAAGACAACTTTAGGGGCTAGATGTGATCGCTTTGAGTTCCGAGTTATGCCGTTTTGTTTGACTAGTGAGTTAGTCACTCTTATAGAGATGTTGAGCAGAATATTTCCTAAATTCCTTGATCAGTTGTAGTAGTCCTCATAGATGATACATGGGTGTATTCACGTACCGAAGAAGACCATGACAAGCTATGGAGTTAGTGTTGTAGATCCTATTAGAGAATCAGTTATGTGCCAAGATGAGCAAACGCGAACTCCGAGTCAAGGAAGATGTCCTCCTAAGACATTTAGATTAGCCGAGTGTATCAGGGTAAATCCTAGGTAGACAGAAGAAGATGTGAGTTGGAAGAAATTGAAGACAGTGACAGGTATCTTTAGTTCCTAGGTCTAGCATTGTTACTCTCAGAGAATTGTAAATAGTCTTTTGAAGATAGCTGCTCCTTTGACAAGTTGCTACAGAAGATTGTTCAGTTTGTGTGGTCAGATGCGAGACAATGAGCCCTTGAGAAATCGAAAGAAAATTTGATGAGAACTTCGACCTTGATCCAGTCTATATCAGAGAAAGAATTTGTGAACCATAGTGATGTGTTACATGTAGAGTTAGGTTGTGTGCTTATGCAAGACAGAAGATTGTGGCTTGTTCATCAAGATAGTTGAAAGACCGTGAGAAGAGTTATCCGATATGAGACATAGACTTAACTACAGTTGTAATTACTTCGAAGACTTGGAGACAAAGTTTGTATAGTAAGAAATGCACAGGGTGTATGTACATATCATCAAAACTTGAATTGTTAGACAATTAGGAAGGGTTGGAACTTGAACAACATGAGTTGTTAGAATTGCTTGAAGACTGTGATCTCAAGATTGAGTACTATCTGAAGAGAGTCTACGTAGTAACCGATGTTCTGAGTTATTTTGTTGTCAGATTAGTGGTTGAGTTGCGAGCTATGTTGCTGGATCCAGTTTATCGAACGATAGTATTTTGTGGCTGAGTTTCATGTTAAACCTACTGCGAGTCAGATACTTGAAGAGAAACAGTTTCGAGACAGGTTCTTGGCACCTCACGTGCAAGACATGGCAGAAAGAAGACCTTTAGAATACGGTTCAGACTTGGCACCTCACCTACTGAGTTATTTTGTTTAGGAGCATGTTAGACTCCTCGTAGGTGTTGTTAATTTGGCATTGGGATGTATGTTATGCTTGAAACCATGTTAGTATTTTGCTATCTAGAATTGCCTAAGTGTTGGATATGTTAAAGCTTAATATCTCTAATGACATGTATGGATGTGTGGCTTGTGATGTCGTGCATTGGTGTTTAGTCTTGTTATGATGATGCTCAAGCATGCTTGTATGTTGGTTTGCCTCTAGAATTGTTGTTAGGGTGTTGTTGGAAGTTTTAGTGAGGTTTTGAGACACCCTTGTGCCTTAAAACAGCTAAAACCCGTTTGCAGACAGAGGGCGTTTCGAAACGGGTTACCCTATTTCGATACGGTCCTTTTGTTTTTGGCCAAGCGTTTCGAAACGGATAGGGGCTGTTTCGGTACACTTTTGCTACTGGAATTTTGAGAAATTGGAGAGATGAAGGTGTTCCGAAACGGGTCTATGGTGTTTCGAAACGGTCAATTCTCGTTGACCACGAGAAATTGACCAGGGAGGGTGTTTCGGAACGGTTGACCCCCGTTCCGAAACGGCATCCTCGTGTGAGCTTTGAAGTGTTGACCAGGTCAAGGCGTTTCGATACACCTTGAGGGTGTTTCGAAACGGCCTGTTAATCCACGTAAAAATGGGTTGTTTGGTTCAGGTTGTTTGAGTCTTGGTTGCATGAATGATTGTCTTCCGTTGCTGTGATCACATAGGAATTAAATGTGCATTTAGGGAAGATTAAAATAAAAAGAAATTTTCTGGGTCGTTAACCGAGGAAGAACCTTAACGGGTTTCGCTTCGGTTTTCCCCGTGTGGCTCACTCGAACCGGTCAAGCGTCCGGACCTGGACGAGGGGGTTACACTCTTCAACAAGAGCGGATAATCCATCATCACCCCGAGGCCTTTTCTTGCTAGAAACATCTTTTTTCATAGCAGTGGCAGCATCATCAGATGTTTGGCAAGTTGAAGCACCTACCTCATCTCTTGATTCAGAATCTTTTACTCCTTCTTCGGCATCAAGTGCATCTAAAAATGTATTGTCTTTTGCATCAAGATCTTCCACTGCATCAGTTGCTGTCTCAGCTGCTGTTCCTGTTGCTCTTTCTTTTCTAAATATTTGAACCAAGTCATCAAAGAATAGAAATGGCTTGTTTCTCAATCCAGCAACGGTTGGGTGACTCTATAAGACAACAAGTAAATATTAAATTCTATAATGTAATAGTTAAATATATAAAAATAATAGAGAAAAAAATGAAAGTTTAAATACTTACCTTAACCCAATCATCAAAAATAATCTTCGGTGCAGTTAAACATTTTTCTTCTTCATTCCAGCCAAATTCACTTTCGATGTTAAGCATTTCAGATAAAGCATTGTATTGTCTTTTTAGTAACTTTACTCTAGATTCAATATGCGGGTTGGCCCTAATTTGTGATGTAGGGAGCTTGGTCCCTAACATTTTCTCAAGATACGAGAGATATACTGATATGAAAGTTCCATTGTCCCCTTTCCAGTGTGAGTCTTCCGCCAATATATGTAAGCATTCAATAAGTGCAGCATCCTCCTGTTTAGTTCACATTCTTTTAGTAGCTACAGACTTAATTCTTTCGACTGCTTGTTTTTGTCCCCTTTGAGACTCCGTATTTGAAGTTGACATGTTACGTTTTCAAACAATCTAAGAAATATACCAAAAAGTACATTACACGACATAAAACATATAATTGACATAAAATAAAATAAAATTTAAAGTAGCAAAATATATTAAATCAAATGAAGTCATAAAATATAATAAATGTCAATAACAACTTCAACACAAGAAAATTTTAAAAAATATCACACCAAAATTATAAAATAAAATACATATAAAATAAAGTTTATCCTAAATTTCGTGAAGCCAACCAACTAGTAAACATATCCTCTGCTAATTTTTCTCTCCACTAAGTCCAAGCAGTACTTGGCTCACAATGTCTGATCATTTCAGACTCGTTAACCTCTTCAGTTTGGCTATTATCTACTTCAACATAGTCAATTTCAATAGGCTCAAGTGGCATCTCAGATCTAATGAAGTTATGGAGAAGACAACAAGCAGAAATGATTCTACATTGCGTTTTCACTGGATAAAATGACTTTTCCCTTCAAATGGCTCATCTCACTTTTAAAATACCAAAACATCTTTTAATGCAATTGCGTGCTTGAGAGTGTTTTATGTTAAAATATTCTCGAGGGTGGTAGGTTGATGTCCTTGTCTCCAATCATTCAAGTGATATCGTTGACCTCTATATGATGCAAGAAATCCATCTCTATTTGTGTATCCAACATCACACAAATAGTAACACCATATATATTTAAATTTAAAAGAATTCATTAACATATATCATTAGTAAAAGTTTAACTTTATTTTATTTATATATATTTATTAGTTAAGTATTACCTTGTAAAATATTTAAACTATTTTTCTACTAATGGCATCCCTTAGTACTCAACCATCAGCAGCAGAACTTTCTCACCCGGGTAAGACATAAATGAATTGTATGTATGGTGTGCAAACACCAAGTACGTTTGTTGCGATTTCATTTTTTCTTGTTCTATACCTAGGTCTGTCAACTGAAGCAACATTAATCTTAATATATGTTCCATCTAAAGCACCTAAGCATCCCTATATTCATGAAACAAGTTAAAATTAAAATATTAATTTTTATTTATGAATTAAAATTTATCGTATATTACATTATTAATGCAAAAATTATAAGACAATACCTTAAACCATTTCCATCTATTGTCTGTTGAATTCTCTTGTATCGGTTCTGGTTTTCTTAAAAGAATTAAATGCAACCTTAAAACCAAGTTTAACATCGCATGGAAAACTCTACTAATTGTCTCACCAGATCTGGCTGTTTGACGTTTCAAGACCCTGTTCTTAGTATGGTGGGCAATAATGTGAAGAAAGGTAATGACCATTTCTTTCATACACATGTGTCGACTCTCTTTTAACCCTCCATGACATTTCAATAAGTGACATAATTTGAGAAACGCTCTCCTATCCATTCGACAGTTATCGACGCTTTGTCTATCACTTTCAAAGACAATTTTATGTAAGTTGATTGACCTAATATTATGCCTATGAAGTCTTTCATGTGCATAACGTATTTTAGATCTAGTTTTATATTTTCTAAGAATAAGTGCAATAGCTACAAGCATTAGCATTTGAAACATAGTTTCCATCATCTCCAGTTGTAAAATAGGAATTGTCACGATACACATCTTCTTTTGCATTTTTAAACGAGCCATAACTGTTTTTATGAAGAAAAAAAATTAATATTAGAAAATTTGATAATTCTAAATAGTTAACAAGCATATATATATATATATATATATATATATATGTAGAGTGCACTTTAATTGTAATCTAAACACTAGTTCTTTTTAAGAAATTATACACGAAACACACAAAAAAATTAAAAATTGCATAAAAAGCTGCAAAATTTATTGAAAATATACTAAGCTGCAACAAGAACAACATATCAAAATTCTACATAAACTCACACCTTACTAACATTTATCTATACCATATATTACAAAGCAATAATACTAAAAAATAACCATGTAATTTTTTTTGTTACTGCCCATATTATAAAGGAGAATGTTGTTTAGGTTCTAATAATAAAGGGATGTTTAGGTGCAGAATATAGCAACATTGAATAATAAAATATATTAAGTTTCAATAATTCACTTCTTATGTTTCCTTACTGACTATCAAATATAGCAACATTAAATAATAAAACATATTAAGTTTCAATAATAATCTGCAATAAAGGTTTTGGTTTTCGTTACTTTTTAGAATGAAGAATCAAAGTGGATTGGTTGAAAGAAGAATTTTGGAACTACACAAATACACATGTATAAAGATTGTAAGAAAAAGATGATGATGATGATGTTTGCAGCGGTGGCTATATATGGCGCAGTAGCATAGGAGACATGGGAAGAGATTCAAAAATAGAAGGGATTCGTAATAAGGAGAGATGTCGACGTTGTTTGACGAAAAGCAAAGGTTATACAAATACAAAAAAAATTGCAGAAAAGCATCAGTGTTGCATCACCACACGATAATTCGAGTAAAAAAAAGTAAAACATGATCATGTTTTAAACCAACAAATACAAAGAGAAAAAGAATCATTCGAATCAATTGTATCGAATGAAATAACAAAAGAAAATAACGAAAAGTTAAAAGTTAAAAACACTTACCAGAAGATGTGCAAAACAAAGAGAGGGAGACTGTGATTTTAGGTTTAGCAATTTCACGATAAAAACAAATGGTTAAAAAGACTTATATTATATCATGGTAATTTTGTCCAAGTTGGCCAGAAATTGTCAAATACCTAAGAATATAGAGGGAATCATATTCCCACCCTTTAATTACTAAACTGCCATTGTTAGGAATTTTATATTACCCCATGATGGGAATCATCTCAAACCAAACATGGATATGTGATTCTGGAAAAGAATATTACCTCTGGTAATAATGTTTTCCACGAACCAAACGCCCCCTTAGTGTAAATAAAAATTTTATGGTTTTTTCCGAATAATTACAAATTAAAAAACTTAAACTTTTTCTCTAAATTTTTTCTCTCAATTATAGAAGTGTCGCATATTTTTGCTTTTTTTTTCTTTAAACGCCGATCACAGCACCGATTTTAATATTAGTCTTGTAGCACGATTTATTTTACCTTTTGGTACGTTTTATTCTGTCTTTTGGCACGCTTTTTCTTCTTTTTGTTTTTTATTTTTTTATTAGGATTGAATCTGACGACGCCACAATTGATCAAGATGGCGCTCTTTTTATTATGCCGCTGATTTCTCTGTCTCGAACCTTCAACTAGATTTGGATACTCGATTACATTCATTGTTCTTTATTCGCGATTGACTTGTGGTAATGACCTGATTATCAACGTATCTCATTGTAATATGTATTTTTATGTTGTTTGTTGATTATTTTACCTTTCATCGTCGATCCTTGGTGATGTTTGTATCTATCTTTTATTTCGAGTTTTTGGATTAGGTTTTTACCTTTTCCTTGTATGGTTCTCTTTGATCTTGAGACGCTAGTTTTATTTATTAGGATTATGTCTGGATTAGGTGTTTTGTTTACTAAGTTGTGAACTTTCATTATAATTTCAGATATATCATCGTTTAATAAAATTAGTGAATTTCGATTCAAAAAAATTCTCTAACCTTTTTTTATATTTATGCTTCTATATTAAAAAAAATTAAGTTCAAGAATTAGGGTTAATATTTAAGATTAAGGTTTATAGTTATAGTTAATGATGAAAAATAATTGCATCAACCATTAATGAATTTACGTCAAGCTTGTGGTTAATAATATCAACTTCAAATACTAGAAATTGGGCGCGGTGAATGTTAGTGTAAATAGAAATTCTCTTTTTTTCATATTTATAATTTTATACTAAAAAAATTAAGTTCAAAAGTTAGATTAATGTTTAAGGTTAAAATTTATTGTTATAATTAATTATGAAGATAATTTTTTTTAATATAATTATGAAGATAATTGCATCAACCATTAATGAATTTACGTCAGCTTGTGGTTAATAATATCACATTCAAATACTAGAAATTGGGCGCGGTGGATGTTTTTTTTTTGAAAAGTAATAACGGGCCTTGTTAAAAAACTCCTCTAGACCTATTAGGGGGAAAAGAGTGCCCGGTTTTTATTAATATAACCTCAATATGTCTTAATACATGGAAATGTTTTACTACCAACTGAAATATAAAAGCAATTATACCAAACGTACAACAATTAAAACTCATTCACCCAGAACTGCATCTTCATCCGATCCCAGCTTTAGCTAAAGTATCTGCAGCAACGTTAGACTCTCTTGGCAACCAACTCACCTTTACACCACGCCTACCAAATAAGCTCCCCAAATCTTCTACTTCCCTCGCAACAAAACTCGGCGGCACTACCCTCCCCTCCAGCCAATCTATTACCACCCTACAGTCCATCTCTATTATTAAGCTCTTACCTTTCTGCTAAGTTGAGGATAAATACCATTCCCAAGCAGCTCTAACCGCCCTTAATTCAATAAGTGTCGGTGCACCCCCATAGAATGGTTCTGAAAATTATCCCAAAATGCAACTATTCGAATCTCTCAGGATCCCCCGACACCACTAAGGCCCCTCGCCTTCGAAAACGCCCCATCCACATTTCATTTTATAAACCCCTCCGATGGCGGAACCCAGCTCTTCTTATCCTTATAAGCACTTGAAATCATATTGGAGTTAGAAGCCAAGGACAAATCTGCCAATAAACAATCGTGGCTGAGTAAACAATCTTCGAATTTCGCCTTCAACCAAGCAATTAACCGCACCTTCACTAAATATTTTAATTGAAGCCAATCAAAACTTTTAGCTTGAAAAACAATTTCATTTCTATATAACCACACAGACCAAATGATCACGAACGTGATAACCGACCATATCACATTAAAACCCCTTACCCCGATCCCATGCCAAGCTTTCAAAAACTCATTTGGGTCCCCTGGGAAAACAACTTGCGTAGCAAACACCGCACAGTATCCCATCCACAATTTCCAGCTTACAGTACATGTAAAAAATAAATGGTTTACCCCTTCGGTGCAGAAGCCACATAAAGGGCAATCGATGTTGGATATGGCCGAGACCCCTCGTTTGACTAGCTCAATCTTTACCGGCACTCTCCCATGCATTACTAACCAAACGAAGATTTCCACTTTAGGTGGCGCGTAACCAACCCAAATGAAATCCTTCCAAAATTTGGACGATTGTTCATTTCCCACCAATAGAAGTTTTAAAGCTTTCACCGTGAAAGTACCATCACAACTTCCTTCCTAACTCACCCAGTCGTGATCAAAGTCCCCCGATCTGAAGCTGTTAAGTTTTGAAATAAAGCTGCACCACATTTGTTTTTCACGGTCAAACAAGCCCCTGCTGAGCGTAATCCGCCACTCCCAACATCCATTAATTTTCCTGCCGAACTCCTCTATCATACCGTATTGATTAATTGATAATGCAAACAGCCGAGGAAAATCCTCCTTAAGTGATCGATCTCCTATCCACACATCTAACCAAAACTTTATATGTTTGCCATCCCCAACTTGCAATTTCAGTATTGAATTAAAAACCACTCCTACAGCATCTACTTTGCTGCAAGAGTTTGCTATCCCTCTCCACAACCATGAGACATTAGAAGTAAATTTATTTGCTGGAATTAATTCACCACGGTTCCCATAAGATTTAGCTTCTACCACTCTTCGCCACATATTATTACGCTCATTCCCGAACCTCCAAAACCATTTGCACAAGAGCGCGCGATTTAACAAGTTCAGGTCCACAACTCCCAAACCTCCTCATTAACGGCCTTACAGAGAATATCCCAACGAATCCAGTGTAACTTCGTCTTCTCCGCGTCACCTCCCAAAAAAAATCTAGCCATTAGACTATTCAACTTGTTTAACACAGCAGTAGGCATTTTAAACATAGACAGGTAAAAAACAGGTAAACTAGTGAGTACGGATTTAATTAAAATCAGCCTCCCACCCACCGATAATAACCTCGGCTGCCAACCTTCCAGTCGTGAAGAAAATTTCGAAATTACCGGTTCCCATAGTGCTGCAGAATTCCTCCTATCCCCTAAAGGTAGACCCAGATATTTAGTTGGTAAATCCTCTACTAAACACCCCACATCGCGAGCCCAATTTTCAGGATCGATTTATCGATATTAATTCCCATCAATTTGCTCTTTTTCAGGTTTAATCTCAAACCTGAAGCTAATTCAAATACGCGTATAACTCTTTTTACATTTTTCACCTGTGTACCCGAGTCTCCACAGAAGATGATCAAATCGTTTGCATATTGTAGGTGTGACACATGGACTTTATTATCTCCCGAACCCACAGTTAAACCGTGAAAGAGACCCTTATCCACCGCCTTTTGTAACATACGGTTGAGCGTTTCGCCGACAAAATTGAAGAGGAAAGGTGACAGCGAGCACCCCTGTCTCAACCCTCTAGAGATTTCAAAAGCCTTTAACGAAACCCCATTCACTAGCACTGAAATGTACGCCGAAGATATACACTTCAACATCCATCTACACCATCTCTCGCCCAAACCACACGATCTAAGAATGCATATAAAAAATTCCCAGCATACTGAATCATACGCTTTCTGAAAATCAATTTTAAACACAATACCACTCTTTCCAGTTTTATAAGCATAATCTACCGTCTCATTTGCCACCAAAGAGCAATCGAACAAATGACGGCCCTGGATGAACGCATACTGTGTATTTCCTATAACACAGCTCATGCACATGCGTAGCCTTTTGGCCAGCACTTTTGACAAAATTTTATAAAGCTCGCCAACCAAACTGATTGGGCGGAACTCATCCAAAGATTCAGGATTCGCTACTTTAGGAATTAAAGTGATGAAAGAATGATTCGTACCTAATTCCCATTCACGACCACTGTAGAAATCTACAAAAAAATATCATAATGTCTCCTTTCAATTGCGTCCAAAATTTCTTGAAGAAACCCGGATTGAACCCATCCAGTCTCGGAGCCTTGTTACTGTCTGCTGATGAAACTGCATCCCAAACTTCACTTTTCGAAAACTTCCTTTCCAGCAAGAAGGCTTGCTCTTTCGAGATTTTATTAAAATTTAAGTCCATTCCCAACACCTCTAGAGCCGAAAGCTTGTTGTAGGCTTCCTTAAAATATTCACTTACAAAATCTTTAACAGCTCCTGGATCAATAAGCTCCTCCCCGTTATTTTTAAGGCCTCTAATTGCATTTGTTCTCCTCCTATTAGAGGCAATCGATTGGAAGTATCTAGTATTCCTGTCCCCTTCCTTAAACCACCACAATCTCGACTTTTGCAACCAGACACTCTCAACCTTACGGTATTCCACCTATAACCTCGATCTTAAATTAGCCAGAGCACGTGTAGCTTCCAAATCGAAACTCCCCGATAACAATTTGTTTTCCATATCTGAGATTTCCTTCTCTAACTTTTCTATCATTCTGCCAGGGTTATTTTTATCCCTCTTTGACCATTCTTTGATGGCACCTTTCGCGCATTTTAGTATTCCCCCAACCCTCAAGGACGGCTGCTTCTTCTTGATTTGTCCCAAGATACTATCTATCATCGACACAAAATCTTTCTCTTTGAACCAGAAATTTAAACAACGGAACGGCCGAGGACCCCAATTCAATTGTTCTTCACCTAGCCAAATAGCGTTTTGATCCGAAAGCGATCTACCCAGCAATTTTTGAACAATGTCCGAGAAACCAAATTCGAATTCCACTGAAATCAGAAAACGATCCAGTCTCACATATGTTGGTGGATAGTGATTGTTGCACCACGTAAAGTTCCCTCCTATCAAAGGTAAATCTTTCAGCCCAGCCTCGAATACAAAAGAATTAAACAAATTGACTATCGATGCATTGTAGGTTAACCCCCATTTCTCCTCACTTTTCAAGAGCATGTTGAAATCTCCCCCTATACAGCACGCAAGTTCTTTCCTCTGGATTATCAACAACAATTCTTTCAAAAACTCCTCTTTATCAGCATCTAAAGTTGGCCCATAAACATTTATAATACCATATTTCAACTTTTTAGACGGAATTTCTCCCCACAGAACTATCATTCTGGTCGAAATGTGTTTCGCCTCCATTTTGAAAAAGTCTTTATTCCACATACACAGCAATCCACCAGCCGAACCTGTCGCGGGCGCGAAAACGAAATCCACCGTATCCAAG
This sequence comes from Hibiscus trionum, assembly GCA_030270665.1. Lineage (NCBI taxonomy): Eukaryota > Viridiplantae > Streptophyta > Magnoliopsida > Malvales > Malvaceae > Hibiscus > Hibiscus trionum. The sequence goes on along the minus strand of BSYR01000019.1, from coordinate 20,215,411 downwards.
TTCCACAAATTACGGATCAACCGTTGGTTACATACCTCCAATTTGGTTTCCTGTACTAGAACTATTCTCGGTTTACTCTTGATAATAGCCTTCCTCACCATCCGCGTTTTCTCTGCCTTTCGAATACCACGCACATTCTATGAAATAATTGAAAGATTCATCTATAGTAAAGATACATTATTACCTATGCTGAAAAACTGACTTAACTGTTACTCCTCAACTCCCTTTCTAATTTTCTCACCTTCTTTATCATCGCTTCCCTTCCTCCTTTAAATGAAAAACCAAGGAGGTTACTTACTTCAAAAACCGCTTTTGCTTCTTCCTCGATCAGTCTGTTTTCCAAAGTCGAACCCAGTCGAATCACCGGATCATCAGAATCAATCTCCGCATCTTCCAAGGATTCCATGACTCTTCTTCTAATTACTCTTATAACGCTAGCTCTGAAAAATCCATCTCCCAAACCTTGATTGCCTTCCCCAAACTTACATCCCTTTGCAAGATCGAAAACCCCTCTAATTTCATCTGGACATTCTCTCCTCTCAAAGCTATCTGGTACGAAATCAATCGAAGAGAAGGAATTTTGCATGCGGGGGGCTTTGCCGCTGTTATTGTGTGCATCTTTATCTCCTCTGGAAATCGATTTCTTCGTCGACATGTAAAAGGATGGATTACAATATTTTGGGTCAGCTTCCCCCGACCCAAATCCTCCACTCAGCCCACTTTCCAAAACTGGCCCATGCTGACCCAGACCACCAAAACCCTCTAAAACCTGCTCATTTCTGTCCAGCTGTACATTCTCACCCCCCTCCAAATTATTTGTTTCTGACATTCTTTTGGGATTACCCCCCGCCTGGGAAATTGCACCCTCATTAACCATATTGTTCCTAGAATTCGAGGAGCCACATCTCCTCCCGTCCAAGTTTGTTCGTTTCACCTCTGGAGGGCAACCGGAGAACGCCGGCTGTTCTTCAACGCGTCTATCTGAATCAAAGTTTTCTTCTCCATTGAACCAGTCATCCTCAGCTTGAGAACCAAAAACACCACTGCCACTATCAACTGTCTCCCCGTCGAAAGAAACCATTTCCACACCAATCTTAAAATTAGAGCCCATTGTTCTAACACGAAAAGATTTAGGCAAATCCAACGGATTTGTAACCCCCTCGTCCCGGTCTGGCCGGATGACCGGTCCGAGCTGGGCCACACGGGGAAAACCGAGTGAAACCCGTTAGGATTCCCCCTCGGTTAGCAACCCTATATTTTTTTTTCTTTTATTTTAATCTTGTCTAGAGGAATATTAAGTCCTAAGTGATTTACAACAGCGGAAGACATCCGAAAAGATCACTTTCAAACCCCGACCATACACACACTTAGCCCATTTTAAGCTTACAGGGCAGACCGTATCGGTACCCTAACTAGGGGTATCAATACGTCCTGACCAGGTCAACCCAACAGTCAACGCGAAGAGGACCGTATCGATACAGCCCTTGAGCGTATCGATACGCCCTCTTCAGTCAACATCTCGTGGTCAACGAGATAAACCAGTACCGATACTCCCCAACACAGTATCGATACGCCAAAAACTCCCCAATTTCTCATGTAACCCCCTCGTCCCGGTCTGGCCGGATGACCGGTCCGAGTAAGCTACACGGGGAAAACCGAGTGAAAACTCCCTAAGGAATTCCCCCTCGGTTAGCAACCCTATTTTTTTTTCATTTTAAATATTGTCTAGATGAGTATTTAATCCTATGTGATCATACAGCGGAACAACATTCACGAGGCAAACAAACGAACTCAGCCCAACATCTTACAGCCCAATTTAAGCTTTAACTGCAGGCGGTATCGATACCCTTAAGGGGTGTATCGATACCCCCTTGACTAGGTCAACTGGTCAAAGTCAACCCGTAGAGACCGTATCGATACACCCAAGGAGTGTATCGATACCCTCCCTAACGGTTGACTTCCCACGGTCAACGCTAAGATGACGGTATCGATACACTAGAGGCCGGTATCGATACCGAAATAGACAGTAGCTCCAGTGACCAAAATGGTATCGATACACCCCCCCCCCCCAAGTGTATCGATACACGAGGCCTGAAACAAGAAGGTGGTATCGATACCGTACCAACTGTATCGATACCCCTGCCACGAACTTGCAGGTTTGAGCTGATTTAAGACACAAGGAGGCCCTTAAATCCCTCTAAAACCCCAACCAACACACTAACATCAATCCTAAGGCAAATCAAACATAAAAGCATGCTTTAACATGAAATCAAAGGCACAATCCAACACTAGATGATACACAAACCATACAAGCAACATAAGCTTTCAAGCATGGCATTCCAACAAAAGGCATTCCAACATTTAAGGTCATACATGGTGCTCGAAGGCCTTAAAAGGCACATGATAAGCATAAAGAGGTTTGCACTATAACAAGGCAACCTAAACGTCTATAGGCATGCCACCACACACAAGCATACATCAAAGCATAACATGTTTTACAAACCAAGGCCAAATCAAAACATCTACATACACCCAAACTCAGACAACAATACTTATCCCATTGCTTAACTATTACATTCTATCACTTAAAATTCATACATTGAGCTCACCAAAGCAACACTTGGAGGCCTTTCCTCGCCCTTGCTACCCACAAGCTATTGATCTGCATTGTCGAACAAAAGAGAGCGTAAGCATAAAAGCTTAGTGAGGGTAAGCTCATAAAACAAACCTTCGACAATACAGGGTCCAAGCACGAGCAATTTCCATGATGAAATGCATGATCTTACCTCCGATCCGCAAAAGCCAAAATGACCATGATGCATGAACATATAATCAACATTATGCCATGCTCAACAACTCATAAGCTCAACGTACAATGATACATAACTCAGTGCATTAACCACATCATATATCAATTCATAAAGGGCATCACATTTCGTATCATATAAGCATATACACATGGTCTCATATTGGTATACACATACAACCTCATATTGGCACCTAGCTATGACTCGAATACGCGGATAACCCGTTGGAACGCATTTCCAACAACAACATTACCTCGGTGGGATTACACTCATCACCGGTCCTTGCATGGGCAGGATTCCACTCATCACCACATGCCCTACGGATGGGATTCCACTCATCATCCCGTAGAAATATATAAAAGCTTCCGGTGGAATATTACATCACCGTACTCCTCCTTGGTGCCTTAAGGCCACCAAGGCCACGTACGTTTTGACTCAATTTGTGTGCACACTCATCCTAATAATCGATCATTGTACCCAAGCATACTAGTGCCAATATAAATCAAATTCCACAACCTTTCACAATATCAGTTTCAATATAAATTCCGTGCTTAGCACGTACTCACCATGATTCTCCCAAAATCATGCAACTACCTCATTACCTCATTTCACAAACTAACACCACATGTATAACATCCAAACAACTATCACATCATATGTCCACATATGTGTATCCACATTATATTTGTTACCAACATACATATAACAACGCATCAAGCCATACCTCAACATAAATGTATATCACATTATACGCAATCATCACAACACAAATCATCACGAGGCATAACATTGATTAAAGAGTTCATCCAAGGTCTCTAACTAAAGCTTAGGATTAGGCTACCACCCTAATCCTAACTCTAGGTGGGTCTACCAAGCCCAACCTAGTCCACATGCTTGAACCAACCACTTAAAAACCAATTTAAAAGCATTAACCACTCACCGCCCTTCCTTAGCAACCGAAGCAAATCTCCTACGAACTCGGATTCGGTCCCGATGCCTCTCCAACGCTTCCTCTTGCTTCTAGCCAAGCAAAACACATTTATTACTTCACAATTCAATGCTAAAACTCAACCATCAACTCACTTTACAAACACAAGCTAATTTCCACAAATCCCCAAATCACATAATCATCCAAAATACCAATTTTCGTGCTCCCCTAAAACCTTGCTGAAATTTCCATTTCTAAACCTCCAAATGACTCTCAAAAGGTCCCAAATCACCCTCCTAACATACCTAAACCATCAGCCCTTTGTTTTTAACTTAAAACCCACCAAAAATGGAGTTTTTGACATCCTAAAAATGGGTTTAAGAACCCACTACGAATTTTCATTAAAATTCAACCAAATTAACATATAATGTGTATTGTAACATGAATAAACAAAGCCCCAACTCAATTTATCAAAACAAGATGAAAAACCCCTTAAAAACTCAAACTTTAAAACAAACCCTAAATTTCAAAACTTCATATCTTTAAAATCCAAGACCATAGGTAGATAGAGGATAAAGAGGAGAGTTAGAAAACATGATTACCTTTGAAAAACACCTTGGATTGAGGGAGAGACACAATGGAATAGTAACTAGGCTTGGGAGGGTTTTGAAGAAGGGTTTAGGGCAAAATTGACGTTGGAAAGGGGATGGGGGAAAGAGAATATGACTTTTATTTTAAAGTTACCTTGCTTTTTAAAAGTTTTGGGTAAAATTGCAACATAGGTCCCTCCCTCTTTAATAAAGCTCAATTACATCACAATTTAGGTTGAATTGTTTTAATTTAAATTTTATTGACTCGAACCATAAACCCGGTTAACTCCTAGGCCCAAAACACGGGCGTTACAACTCTCCCCCACTTAAGAAAATTCCGTCCCCGAAATTCATCGAACACGGAGGGCCACTGAAACTGCTCCTACACACTTCCTTTTTCTCTTCTCACTACAACATACTCACCAACTCGGTAGACTTACCACACAACAATAGATGTCTGATGCTAAGATTTCAACTGATTCTTCGTTGCACGCAATTTCAAACTCAACTCAATCTCTTCAACAAATATGGTACGAGACAGATCTGACTCACATTCCCGAATCATAGATACACAAATCATATCACCAACCCCTTTTCTAACTCTGGTGGTAACCGCAACAATTAAACAACTGAACTAGCCCGATTCACAATCTCATACAATACTGTTTGAACACTTGACTCATAACTTTCTCTGACTGATCCTCTGTCTTCAACAGGTAACCAAACGCTATACAAACGTCTTCGAAATTATTCTAGCTGAAATCTCGAATCTCTATTACTCACTTCCATTAAGAACCTTCCACGAATGTAACAAACTAGAAGAAAACTGACGCTCGGTCTTAACACGCTGGCAATTTACTCACTTACTCTCATACTGAACCACACTATTCATCAACTCAATCCGGAAGTACTCGTCTTCAACCCACAATACGTCTTCATACAACTCAGATGCAATACAAATGAACTGCCGTATGCTTCGGCCAACACAATACGTCTCAAGACACTATGTCCATAGGTACAACTATTCTGTCTCTGAAATGCAAAACTCTATCATCTCTGAAACTGTATTCTGAAGGTCTTTCTTTTACTATGCCTCGCACGTGAGGTGCCAAGAATCTGTCTTGCAACTATTTCTCTTCTACATTCTGACTCAATGTAGGTTCAACATGAAACGCGGCCACAAAAATACTGTCATTCGGTAACTGAATTCGGTAAATACAACTTGCAACTCAACTACTAATCTAACAACAATTACAACTCGGAACATCGGTTACTATGTTGACTATCTTCGGATGATACTCAATCTTGATATTACAGTCTTCAAGCAGTTCTAACACTTTATGTTGTTCAAGTTTCAACCCTTCCTAAGTTGTCTAACAATTCAAGTTCTGATAATATGTACGTACACACTGTGCATTTCTTACTATACAAGCTTCGTCTCTAAGTCTTCGAAGTAAATACAACTGTAATTAATTCTATGTCTCATATCGGATAGCTCTTCTCACGGTCTTTCAACTAACTCGATGAACAAGTCACGAACTTCCGTCTTGCATAAACACACAACCTAACCCTACATGTAACACATCACTACAGTTCACAAGCTCTTTCTCTAGTATAGGCTGGATCAAGGTCGAAGCTCTCTTCAAAGTTTCTTTCGGTTTCTCAAGGGTTCAATGTCTCGCATCTAACCTCACAACTGAACATTCTTCTGTAGCAATCTAACAAAAGAGTAGCTATCTTCAAATGGCTATTTACAACTTCCGGTAGTAACACTGCTAGACTTAGAACTATAGGTTCCTGTCACAGTCTTCAATTTCTTCCAACTCACATCTTCCTCTGTCTGTTCAAGATTTGTTCTAATACACTCGGCTAATCTACATGTCGTAAGAGAATATCTTCATTAACTCGAAGTTCACGTTGCACAACTTGGTATACAATTAATTCTCTAATAGAATCTACCACACTAACTTCAAAGCTTGTCATGATCTTCCTCGGCACTTGAATATACTCACGTGACATCTAGAAGAGCTACTACAACTGATCAAGAAACTCAGGAAAATGTTCTACTCAACATCTCTATGAAGGTAACTAATACACTAGTCAAACAAAACGGCATCAAATCTAACAAGGATTACACAAATCAAATAGTTCATGCAATATCACCAAGAGAGCACACTTAACACACAAAAGGTCCCATACACAAGATAGTCAAGCATAGGGCTTACATAGGCCAACAACATACATGTTTAGGCATACTCAAACAAGCAACATAACAAGTATAAACCACAATCCATGAAGCAAAATCATAACACAACCACGAGATTTACAAGCTCAACACAAATTTCCTAAGGAGTTTGACCCCAACTCCTAAAACTCTATACCCCATTGTCTAGGCATTATTACAAAGTGCAAACCATACTTGAACTGGCTTGAGAACTCCAAAAGCTCCTCCCTCGCCCGCTTGCCTCCCGAACTATAACGATCTGCACGTTGGAAACAAAAAGAGCATAAGCCAACTAGCTTAGTGAGAGAGGCTCTACAATTCACAACATGCAGTTTTCCAAAACACGATTTATATGCAAGAAAGCAATGGATGCACAAGGGTCTATCTCAACCACAATACATGGTTTGCACAAGCACAACCAACATACACGTACGGTGGGACTACACATCACCGTTTCGACTAGTGGATTTCCAATGGGACTACACATCAAAGTACTACCCTACTAGTCACTACCGGTGGGACTACACATCACCGTAGTTTAGACCACCATCTCGTGAGGCACGAACTCAACACGACTACAACATTAACAACTTAAAATGCATTCAAAAATCACAACGTATACACAACCAACATATCACAACATCATGAGAGTAGAGAAGCTTACACACGGGTTTAGGTGACCTCTCAAGGTTCCACTCAAACCCCAAAAGAATCCATATCGAGCACAATGTAAAAACCAATAATTCTACTCACCGTTGCTACCCAAGAGAAGATCGAAGACCAAGCTCAAGATTCCGAAATCCCCGGATTTTTCCCCGAAGCTCCACCAACCAAATTTCTCGTTTCTAAACATTCCAACACCAAGCAAACAATCCCAAATCAGTCCATGTTCTAAAATAATCAACCCGGATTACATACCAAGCACAAGACATCAATTTTCCATTGAAAATAAGCTCAAAATTCCAAAATCCGAGCAGCCCTTAAGCACCCCTCAAAACCATTGATTTCAACCCTCAAATTACTCCCTAGAGCCTTCAAAACAATACTTACACATACCCTAACCATCAGCCCTCAAGATTCCACCTAAAACACCCCCAAAACTCAACTTAAAACCTCCCAAAAACCTCCCCAAAACCCCATTTCGGGAATCACCCCAAACCTTGTAAAAATCATACCCATTGGACCCCTTTGGACTCAAAACAACTCATATAACATTTATAAATCGAAAACCTAAGTTAAGGATGATAAAAATGACATTTTTAATCAAAATTTCAAAACACCCAAATTACTAAAATCATGAGTTTTCTAGAAAATAAAGGTATGTGCTAGTAGAGGATAATGGGAGCAAGTCAAAAACGACCTTACCTTTGAAAAACCTTCAAGAATGGGTGAGTTATGAAATGGAATAGTGCTCCAAAGGGGAGAGGGTTTTTTGTCGATGGAATGGATAGTAGAGGGGAAGAAGATGACTAAAAAACATTATTTAGGTTGCTTTAAAATTAAAGGTCCAAAGACCTAAATGCCCTTAATGAAAAAGGAAAACCATAATAGGTGCTACCCATGGCCATGTGGGCTTGTTTAAAAATATGGTCCAACTTAATTTTATTTGTCTTAAAACCCGAGGCCCAAACCATTATTTTATTATTTAAAAATTAAGAACCGAAACCCGAACTATTTTTAAATTATTATTTTCACCCAACTCTTGAACCCGAGTGTTACAACTCTCCCCCACTTAAGGAATTTCGTCCTCGAAATTACCTGACGGAAACAAATACGGAAACTGCTCAAGCATGTCAGCTTTCCTCTCCCACGTAGCTTCCTCCACACCTCTATGTCTCCACAAGACTTTGACCAACTCTATAGTCTTGCCACGCAACACCTTGCTATCTGAAGCAAGTATCTCAACTGGTTCCTCATTGTAAGACAAGTCCGGATTTAACTCTATTTCTTCCACTGGCATAACATGGGACGGATCCGACCTATACCTCCTAAGCATCGAGACATGAAATACATCATGAATCTTCTCTAGCTCAACTAGGAGCCTCAATCTATATGCAACCGGACCAATTCTCTCAACTATCTCATAAGGCCCTATGTACCTTCGGCTCAACTTGCCCTTCCTCCCAAACCTCATCACCTTCTTCCAAGGTGAGACCTTCAAGAACACTTTATCCCCCACGGAGTATTCTACCTCCTTCCTCTTTAAGTCGGCATAGGACTTTTGTCGATCTGAAGCTTATTTCAAGCGATCACATATCAACTTCACCTTCTCGGTGGTTCCTTTAAGCAATTCGGGCATCGGCACCAGTTACTGTCCGGCCTTGGCCCAACAAATCGGGGTCCTACACTTCCTACCATACAATGCCTCATAAGGAGCCATCTGAATGCTCGACTGAAAGCTGTTGTTATACGCGAACTCCACTAATGGTAGGTGTTTCTCCCATGACCCCTGAAAGTCAATGATACAACACCTCAACATATCCTCCAATATCTGAATTACTCTCTCAGACTGCCCATCTGACTGCGGATGATACGAAGTGCTGAAGTTCAACCAAGTGCCCAAGGCTCGATGCAAACACTCCCAAAATCTAGAGGTAAATCTCGGATCTTGATCTGACACAATCGACTTCGGTACCCCATGTAGTCTCACAATCTCACGAATATACAATTCGGCCAACTTGTCTAATGTATAGGTAGTATGAACTGGTATGAAGTGAGCACACTTGGTGAATCTATCTACAATCACCCACACTGAATTTTTCTTCGAAAGAGTCAACGGAAGTCCTGACACAAAGTCCATGGTGATACGCTCCCACTTCCACTCTGGAATTTTCAACGGTTGCAACAACCCTGAGGGAAACTGATGCTCCGCCTTGACTCTTTGACAAACCATACATCTACTTACAAACTCGGCTACATCCTTTTTCAAACCAATCCAATAATACTCTTTTTTCAATCCTCGATACATCTTCGTGCTACCCGGATGCATAGCAAAAGGACTATTGTGAGCCTCACTCAAGATCGTACGCCTCAACTCGGCATCCTCCGGAACCACTATCATATCCTTGAAACATAGGATCCCATTCTCTCCAAAGCAATACTCGGTAGACCTATCTTCGGCTATGTCTTGCATGTGAGGTGCCAAAGACTCATCTCGCAACTACTTCTCACGGATCAACTGTACCAATGATGGCTTAACCTGAAGCTCGGCTACCAACCCACCATCCGTTGACACACTCAACCTTGCAAACATTGCTCGCAACTCAACGGCCACCTTCCTACTCAAGGCATCGGCCACCACATTTGCCTTGCCCGGATGATACTCTATGGTAAGGTCATAATCCTCAAGAAGCTCTAACCACCTTCGTTGTCTGAGGTTCAACTCCCTCTGAGACATCAAATATTTCAAACTCTTGTGGTCGGTGTACACGGTGCACTTCTCACCATATAGATGGTGTCTCCAAATTTTCAATGCGAACACCACTGCAGCCAACTCTATGTCATGTGTGGGGTAATTCTTCTCATGTACCTTCAACTGTCGCGAAGCATATGCCACTACCTTACCCTCTTGCATGAGTACACAACCTAGCCCCACATAAGACGCATCACTGTAAATCACAAACTCTCTCCCCGGCTCAGGCTGAATCAAAATGGGAGCTTCAGTCAAAGCTTTCTTCAATTTCTCAAACGCTTCTTGTCTTGCATCAGACCATTCATACTGAACATTCTTCTGTAGCAACTTGGTCAACGGAGCCGCTATTCTCGAGAACCCCTCAACAAACCTTCTATAGTACCCCGCCAAACCTAGGAAGCTGTGGATTTCTGTCACTGATTTCGGTTGTTTCCAATTCACAATGGCTTCAATCTTCTTGGGCTCTACACTAATCCCACTAGCTGAGATCACATGACCTAGGAAGACCACCTCCCTAATCCAAAACTCACACTTACTTAGCTTGGCATACAACTGATTCTCAAGTAGGGTCTGAAGCACTAACCTTAAGTGTTCATCGTGCTCCTCTTCGGTCCTAGAGTACACTAGGATGTCATCAAGAAACACTACCACAAACTTGTCCAAGAACTTATGGAACACTCGGTTCATCATATCCATGAAAGCTGCTGGAGCATTGGTCAACCCAAAAGGCATCACCAAAAACTCATAATGCCCATAACGTGTACGAAAGGTTGTCTTCGGTATGTCCACATCCTTTACCTTTAACTGGTAATATCCAGACCTCAAGTCAATCTTCGAAAACACGGAAGCACCCCTCAACTGGTCTAGTAAGTCATCTATCCTTGGCAAGGGATATTTGTTTTTCACTGTCACCTTATTCAACTGTCTATAGTCTATACACATTCTCATGCTACCATCCTTCTTTTTCACAAACAAAACAGGAGCACCCCACGGGGAAACACTAGGCCTAATAAAGCCTCTGTCAGTCAACTCCTGAAGCTGTGTCTTCAATTCTTTCAACTCTTTCGGTGCCATTCTATACGGAGCAATCGACACCGGTGCAGAATCAGAATATGTCTCAATAGCAAACTCAACAGCTCTATCTGGAGGCAAGCCTGGTAGCTCTTCCGGAAAGACACTCGGAAAGTCACATACAGTCCTGATGTCCTGAGGTCTCACCTCACTAATATCCGGGTTCATTATGTAAGCCAAGTAAGCCTAACACCCTAAACCCAACAACCTCTGAGCCTCTAAAGCCGAAACCACATTGGACAAAAACTTGACATTCTCCCCAACTATCACAACCTCAAAGTCATCGGTAAGCCTCAAAGAGACCCTCTTAGTCTCGAAGTCAACCCTAGCTCTATGCTCTACAAGCCAATCCATGCCCAAAATTACATCAAAGCCATAAAAGGGTAGTTCCATCATGTCGACCGAAAATACGTGGCCCTGAATCATCAAAGGACACCTCCTATACACTTTCCTAACTACTACTGTATCACCAAAAGAGCTAGTGACATTTACACCTACCTCTAGCCAATCACAAGGTAATCCTAATGACTTTGCGTGTTCACCCAAAATATACGAATGTGTCGACCCCGAATCTATTAGAGAAAGCAAACTCAAAGACTGTAATGTGAAATTACCTGCAATGACATCAGTGTCATTCCCAGCCTCTCGTTGAGCGTACACCCTAGCCGGTCCTCCTCCCTCGGGCTGGACTGCTACAACATGAGCCAAGTTTCTCTGACCTTCATTCCTCGGCTGGAAGTTCCCACGGCCGCGCCCACGACCTCTCTGATGCTCAAAACCCCTCGCTGGAGCCGGTCCTCCCCTAACTGGGTATGGACAATTACGCCTCAAATGGTCTCGGGAGCTACAGTTCCAACACGCCCCAAACATACCCAAACACTCACCTGGGTGGCGTCTCCCGCACCTGGTGCACTCTGGAATGTGCCCAACGGCCCCTTAGCCCTGACGGCCCTGACCATGGTTACCACCCCTAGGCCTCGTATCCGGCTGGTACCTCCTATCTCTATGCCTCTTGGCATGATCCCTATCCCAGTTCGCATGTCTCTTCCCGGAGTAAGACCCACCAGCACGTGTTCTAGAGTTCAGGTTCTGCTCTATATCCTTGGCCCTAGAAACCAAGACATCGAACTCAGTGTAGTCGGAGGCCAACATGTAGGTCTTCACATCAGTAGTCAACCCATATTTGAAACGCTCACATCGCTCCTTCTCATCCGGAATCAACTCTGGCGTGTACTGGCTCAACCTCACAAACTGGATCTCATACTCAGACACGGTCCTATTACCTTGAACCAAAGCCATGAACTCCCTTTTCTTTTCATCCAAGTACCGGACCCCGAGATACTTCCTCTTGAAGGCATTCCTGAAAAACTCCCATATGACATCCGCCTCGGCCATACCGGAAGTAACAGTGGTCTACCAAGTATAAGCGTCTCCCTGAAGCAATGAGACAATGCACCCCAACTTACGGGCATCCGAGCATTTCATCTGACCCAAGATGCGAGTAGTGCTCTCAAGCCACCCTTCCGAACCCTCGGGAGACAACCCACGAAACTCAACTGCACCCAAATTGCGAAGCCTCTCTAGGGGTAATCATGTCCCCGCACCCTGAGGTGGTGCTGCAGCTTGCATACCAGCCAAAGCTGTCTGGAAAGCTCCGGCTATAGTCTGAATCAAATGAGCCACATCTGGCCCTGCCTGGCCTTGGCCCACTTGAGCCCCATTACCTCCCACATTAGCCTCAGCCTGAGGCCCACTACCATCACCTCCGACGTTCCCTCCATTACCATCGGGAGCATTAAGAGCAGGAGGCACATTCTCGGGTGCTTGGTCACCCGCCCTAGGCCGTCCCCTCGGTCTCACCATAGCAATTAAAGTAATCTAAAACAACAAACACACAACAATAAAGAAACGTTAGGTTAGCAAAGGGGCAAAGAACTCCGGTTCTCAAGCTCTTTAAACCAAAAACAATTTTCCCTTTTTATTTTGACAACAACGCCTGACAATGGGGACTCTAACCAACTCTCAAACAACAGCAAGGTCACCATAGCATGCATTCATACACCGTGCTAAAGACAAAATTTAGACATACATGGCAAAACACTCATAATACCTTAACTTACCTCACTTACCTGCTCGAGGTCTCGAAAACCTCAGGCTCTGATACCAATAAATGTAACCCCCTCGTCCCGGTCTGGCCGGATGACCGGTCCGAGCTGGGCCACACGGGGAAAACCGAGTGAAACCCATTAGGATTCCCCCTCGGTTAGCAACCCTATATTTTTTTTTCTTTTATTTTAATTTTGTCTAGAGGAATATTAAGTCCTAAGTGATTTACAACAGCGGAAGACATCCGAAAAGATCACTTTCAAACCCCGACCATACACACACTTAGCCCATTTTAAGCTTACAGGGCAGACCGTATCGGTACCCTAACTAGGGGTATCGATACGTCCTGACCAGGTCAACCCAACAGTCACCGCGAAGAGGACCGTATCGATACAGCCCTTGAGCGTATCGATACGCCCTCTTCAGTCAACATCTTGTGGTCAACGAGATAAACCAGTACCGATACTCCCCAACACAGTATCGATACGCCAAAAACTCCCCAATTTCTCAGAATTCCAGTGACCAAAAACCGTATCGATACACCCCCGTGTATCGATACGCCCAGCCAAAACTGAGCTCTGCAGGCAAGACCGTATCGATACGGCCCGTAGGCGTACCGATACGCCCTGCTCTACAACTCCACCATTTTCAACTTGGTGACCCCAAACCCGACACTAGATGCATTTTTAGACTCGCCTATACACATACAAACATACATGCATCAAAATTACAACCGAGACTTAGCTTACAAGGCATCAAATCTAACAAGGATTACACAAATCAAATAGTTCATGCAATATCACCAAGAGATCACACTTAACACACAAAAGGCCCCATACACAAGATAGTCAAGCATAGGGCTTACATAGGCCAACAACAAACATGTTTAGGCATACTCAAACAAGCAACATAACAAGCATAAACCACAATCCATGAAGCAAAAGCATAACACAACCACGAGATTAACAAGCTCAACACAAATTTCCTAAGGAGTTTGACCCCAACTCCTAAAACTCTATACCCCATTGTCTAGGCATTATTACAAAGTGCAAACCATACTTGAACTGGCTTGAGAACTCCAAAAGCTCTTCCCTCGCCCGATTGTCTCCCGAACTCTAACGATCTGCACGTTGGAAACAAAAAGAGCATAAGCCAACTAGCTTAGTGAGAGAGGCTCTACAATTCACAACATGCAGTTTTCCAAAACACGATTTATATGCAAGAAAGCAATGGATGCACAAGGGTCTATCTCAACCACAACACATGGTTTGCACAAGCACAAACAACATACACGTACGGTGGGACTACACATCACCGTTTCGACTAGTGGATTTCCAATGGGACTACACATCAAAGTACTACCCTACTAGTCACTACCGGTGGGACTACACATCACCGTAGTTTAGACCACCATCACGTGAGGCACGAACTCAACACGACTACAACATTAACAACTTAAAATGCATTCAAAAATCACAACGTATACACAACCAACATATCACAACATCATGAGAGTAGAGAAGCTTATACACGGGTTTAGGTGACCTCTCAAGGTTCCACCCAAACCCCAAAGGAATCCATATCGAGCACAATGTAAAAACCAATAATTCTACTCACCGTTGCTACCCAAGAGAAGATCGAAGACCAAGCTCAAGACTCCGAAATCCCCGGATTTGTCCCCGAAGCTCCACCAACCAAATTTCTCGTTTCTAAACATTCCAACACCAAGCAAACAATCCCAAATCAGTCCATGTTCTAAAATAATCAACCCGGATTACATACCAAGCACAAGACATCAATTTTTCCATTGAAAACAAGCTCAAAATTCCAAAATCCGAGCAGCCCTTAAGCACCCCTCAAAACCATTGATTTAAACCCGCAAATTACTCCCTAAAGCCTTCAAAACAATACTTACACATACCCTAACCATCAGCCCTCAAGATTCCACCTAAAACACCCCTAAAACTCAACTTAAAACCTCCCCAAAACCCCATTTCGGGAATCACCCCAAACCTTGTAAAAATCATACCCATTGGACCCCTTTGGACTCAAAACAACTCATATAACATTTATAAATCGAAAACCTAAGTTAAGGATGATAAAAATGACATTTTTAATCAAAATTTCAAAACACCCAAATTACTAAAATCATGAGTTTTCTAGAAAATAAAGGTATGTGGTAGTAGAGGATAATGAGAGCAAGTCAAAAACGACCTTACCTTTGAAAAACCTTCAAAAATGGGTGAGTTATAAAATGGAATAGTGCTCCAAAGGGGAGAGGGTTTTTTTGTCGATGGAATGGATAGTAGAGGGGAAGAAGATGACTAAAAAAACATTATTTAGGTTGCTTTAAAATTAAAGGTCCAAAGACCTAAATGCCCTTAATGAAAAAGGAAAACCACAATAGGTGCCACCCATGGCCATGTGGGCTTGTTTAAAAATATGGTCCAACTTAATTTTATTTGTCTTAAAACCCGAGGCCCAAACCATTATTTTATTATTTAAAAATTAAGAACCGAAACCCGAACTATTTTTAAATTATTATTTTCACCCGACCCCCGAACCCGGGTGTTACAGGATTCACTAATCTCAGAACCAAAATTGCTTTGTCCATTCGAGCTCTCCTTTTGTGCCATCGGAAATTCCGACGTAAATTCCCCAAAGATTCCCTATCCATGAGAAAAACTCCTCAAACCAGCATGATAATGGAACACCTACAAGTGTAATCTTGCAGAAGAATTGGGGTACGTCATTCACTAGTAAATAGTCTATGAATTCAAATCAGAAACACAACTCTTCCCTCTTCGACTTCCAACAATTGTCCAGCTTTTCTGCAGATTCAAAAGAGATGATGACCAATTTTGAATCGCTCCCCCATCTCACCACCTTTGCTTTAATATTATCGCTTCTCAACCCCTTCTGCACTAGCTCTACTTCGAAATCTCTTTTGATTATACCAACCAAACAACTAGCCATCCATTCTGTGTCCTTTACCGGGATTTCTACCCTACCTGTTTCTCTTTCCGATTCATCTTGCAACAAAACAATCGGTAAATCTTTTACAACCCCCTCCTATCAACCCCATCTGTATTACCTATTAATGCATCTCTATATGATCTTCCTTCTACTCTACTAGCATCTCTTCTTGCCGCGTCGACAGGTACCGCTAAACCCTTCCTCGTGTCATCTTTAGCCTTTTGATTACTCCCCGTATTAGCGAACGTTTCCACCCTCTTCCGCGAGTATTTCGCCTCCGAAACTCTAATCTTCCTCCCATCCACCAACGAGTTGTCTAACTTGCTAATGCATATTTCCAACTCCCTTCTACTCGATATTGTAACAAAAGCGAACGTAGTGTCCCTATACTTAGCTTTTTTGTTAATCATCGGAATGAAAAGGCGAACCACTCTCAACCATTTGAGATTGAACGCTCAATCACCCTACTGCAGCTGCTGGTGCTCGAACCCGTGACCTCTAAGAACAACAATTGTTCCCTTAACCATCGAGGCAAGTTGGTTCGTGCTGGGCGCACTGGATTTTAGTGTAAATAAAAGTTCTCTATTTTCTTCATCTTCTTCTTCATATTTACGCTTTCATATAAAAAAAATTAAGTTCAAAGGTTAAGATTAATGTTTAAGTTTATAGTTAAAATTTAGAGAATCACGGGTAAGATATATTTTTCAAAGGGTAGGGTATAAGATTTAGGCTTTAAAATTTAGAGCTACGGCTTACAATTTAACATTTTTTAGCGCTGAGACATAAAAATGACTAAAAGGAGACAATTTTTTTAACCATTAGTATGACTAGAAACTTTTCGGATTAAATGTGCTTTAATTCGCTAATTTATCCTCTATGCGATCACCTTCACGGGTAATAGATTAAAACTGATTAGACCAATCCTATATACACAGTTCCCTAATATACTAAAATATGTTGACATATTTTAGTCACTGAACTTCAAAACATTCAATTTATTCACTAAACTTTATACATTTTTTTTTAATCAGTTAACTTTCTAAGAACATTATGACGTGATTAAATAGATAATAAATATTAATATAACAAGACACATCATTAAATAAATAAATAAAATAAAAAGTAAGATTAAAGGGTAATCTTCACCAGTGGTCCCTTTCGTTTAGGGTGTGTTCTATTTTGGTCACCAAAATTCAAAAACGATTATTCTGGTCATTTACGTTTAGAATCGTTTCTATTTTGGTCCATTGGCCGTTAGTCTCCGTTACTTAAAAAAATTAATTTCTATTTAACCCCAAAACTTTTAAAATTTTATTTTTCACCATCTTCCCCAAAAATTATAAAACTAAAACCCAGAAAATTAATTCAAAACCCTAACGATAAATACAACTGGGTCACTTTTTGAATTTACATTGAGCGTAAGAGATTAGATAATCTCCTTTTATTTCATCCTAGAAATAAAAAAATTCTTAAAGAGAATTTTGTTACCACTCTGTTTGATAAAATTCCATACCAATCTGTTTCGTGTGGAATTTTTCTTTAGTGTTTTTTTTAATCTGAATGATATGTATGATTAAATTTTTATTTTACCACTCTATTTTAAATTTTAAAATAATAAATATATAATCATATCGTTTCTACCTTTCAGTGATTCTCAGAGTAACATGCGGCTTGGAGGCTCTAGTTCACTGGCTGCGTGTTTTTTTCAATTTCAGTTGATGGTTGTGTGCTTTGATTGTCTCTCTTGTTTTCACTTCTTTGTTGTGATTTTTTTTGTTTTTCGTCGAGATTTGTTGGTTCTACTTCTCAATTCGGGTGTGATCGATTGCAATGTTTTTGTGTCTTTGTGTTTGTGTTCGATTGTATTCGTACTTTTGTTTTAAATGTTAGTTTACCTTTGTTCAAAATAATAAAAATATAATAATACACCCTTCAATATATTAAAATGATATATTTATGGTGGTTACTGGTTAGAGAAGGAGGAATTCGTGCATTGGTACGCGTTTTGGATCCGAGATCATCTACCTCTTGGAAGACAAGAGATGTAGCATTGAGGGCAATTGAGAAGCTATGTTTCTCTTCACAGAATTGCATAAGTATGTTGATGAATTATGGGTTTATTGATCAAGTATTCTTCTTCCTACGCAACGGTGAGGTTTCGGTTCAAGAATTGGCACTGAAGGTAACCTCTAGGCTTTGTGGCACATCAGAAGAGGCTAAAAAGGCAATGGGGGATGCTGGTTTCATGCCTGAGCTTGTCAAATTGCTTGTCAAATTACAATTCTAAACGTAAATGACCAGAATAATCATTTTTAAATTTTGGTGACCAAAATAGAACGACCCTAAACAAAAGGGACCACTGGGGAAGATTACCCAAGATTAAAATACATAAAGCCAAACCTCACCAACCCCAAATCAACTTGTATTCCTCACTCAAAATTATACCCACCTTAACCCCAAATGGACTTTTGCTTTCATGATGAAATAGGCTAGATTTCACCTTAACATTGTTCTTTGGTATTTGACACTCATCCAGGCTCTTGTCACGGGCTTCAGCTGAATTTTGCGCATTATAATGGCCATAATTTTCAATCGTAACAGATAGAGCCAATCAAAAGCTCATGGTTCTTATCTTGATTTGCTGCTTGTTTGTCTTCTCTAACTATAAACTCTTCCCTTTGTTTACTGCTTTAGGTTTTCGGCTCCAAATTTTAATACCGTTACCTTTCCATGCTTATCAATGCCTCCACTTGAATCTATGAGAATTCTAACTAAGCATCCCTGGTTGTGAATTATGTGGATTATATTTGCCGACACAGTTCTTATTGCCGTAAAAAGGATTTTAATTGCTCTTTAAATATTCAATTCAAACGTGCATTGATCCCATTTCATTGGTTTACCCCCCAAGTAAAAGGCAATGGATTAATTATTTGTTCACATGAGCAATATACATTCCTACTTCATTTCCTTTAAAAGACAAATCTTTAAGAACTATACCACTTTGATATTAAAAAAAACAAATCTTAAAGTTGTTAGTGAGTTAAACAAGTCAAATTACACTTGGCCCAACCAATCAAATCCTATTTTATATTAAGCCGATTTCATTAAAATTAAGACAAAATAAATGTAAATTCGTTTTTGTCAAAACAATCTGTTCATAATATATAATAACACTTTCCTTTTCTGAAGATTCATTTACCAATTTGCTGCAAGTCCCAGATAAACATTTTACGGAAAGGAAATCCAAATTCTAAGTAACAACCTTTTATTTTCAAACAGATAGTCAGACATATGTTTATCTAAATGCCATAAATAAATTATTAAAAATAGAAATATAATTAAAAACAACACGAGAGAAAAACAAAAGACCATAGCTCAGTTCATTTCGGTGGCCTGTGTCAGATTTCAATATCTCATCCAAAAAGGAAATCAGACAGGGATAACTGATTTAAAGAATTTCTCATCATACACAGCCAAAACTGTAATAAAACATTCCCACCGAGTTTCAAAAGCTGATTATAAGGGTTTTATTTGCATAAAAAAGAAAGAAAGAAAGCCTCGGACCGTCCTAGTTCATGAATTTCAACAGATTTATGCAGAACATAACTGCATTTCGGAAAAGTCTCAATAGAATCATCATCGGCTTCTTTCACAAATTGAAAATCAAAGAAAAAAATAAAAATAAATAGATAAAGAGGCATCAGATCTTCCTATTCAAATAAACGAGATCAAGATACTCGATTTTGGAATTATTTTTCGAGCATTCATCGATTCGAATATTCATCATTTGGCCTCCATTTTGATCTACAAAAGTAGTGTAAGATATAAAAATAAACGGGAAAAAATAATATTTTTCTCGGGGAAAAGGAATCTAAAGCTACAAGAATCAGCTTGAAGATGAGAAGCAAGAAATTGATCAAAACGGTGAACAGAGAAGAAGACGGCCGAGCCGAGTCTATCATCTATGAATTAGGGTTTAGCAATGATGCTATCCGATCCCGACCTTGTTTTTATAGCCATTTTTCGGTGCGTTTTGGGAGGAGGAGTGTCATAAAATTACCAGACGGTGAGGACACAAACGTAACGGAGAAGATATGGGCCGTAAACTAGGGGACTATTCTTAGCCCTTGGCCCAAACGTCTCGAATCAAATTTGATTTCGCTTAAAGAAAATAAAATTGTTTAATAAAAAAATAATTTTGGAAATTCTTTTTTAAGGTAAGTTGTAAGAAATAAGTATTTGTAAGAAGAAAAAAAATATTATTACAGATTTGGAAATTTCAAATTACTATCACGAAGCTTATACTGTTCAATGTTTTTTAGAATTAGGTATCTGTAAGAAAAAAATATTACTACCATTATTTAAGCTCTATATCTATATATTATTATAATTTTTTTGACGGAATTAATGTCATAAATTAATGGAGTATAATCTCAAATAAAAAAATCCTGCATTGAAAAGATGAATAGTGTTGTTATAATGATTTTTTTGTTTATTATATGTTTATATAGCCTTTAATAAAATAACTAAAAACATAAATTCAAATACTAAACTAATGAATTGATATAACAAAATTTCACAAATATATTACTATGTTTATAAATAAGTTAAAAAGTTTATATTATCCGGAAAATAAATGAAAACGAACCAAAAATAAGTTCCACGTGGCGTCAACGGATTGGTGTACACCCACGGACGCCGTTATAACTTATAAGTTGTATTAAGATTTTATGATAATTAATCATGAGATATTAACGGATAATAAAATAATGTAATTTTATAATCTAGTTAACTCATAAAATGGCGGAGTTAAAGGAGGAATGATGGAGGAAAGGCGTAGATTTTGCCTTAATTTCTCTCACTGACAAGGGCAAAACCCAGGTTTTATCTTGTAGTAATATCTAAACTGATAGCTTCTGCCTTGAGTTTTATGAATAAGAGAAACTGCGGGCAATTCCCTTTCACTGTACAAGTCGTTTGTTCATACTTTTTGAGCAATGTAATGGCAGCCAAATTTGGTTAAAAACAAAGCGCAATCATTTTGATTCACTTTGCATATTTGGGTTTTGCCTCTCATTTTGGTTCGTTGTATTTGTAGTGTTTCTTTCCTATGTCCATATTTAGATTCTTGGATTTTTTGGTCCTTTTGTTTGTAGCAGTTGAAAGAATTATGAAATAAGATGGAGGGAATCAGTAACAGTAGAACTAATATGCATTGTCAAAGTGTTTCAATAGATAGTTTCAAGGGAAGTCTGCAATTTGATGATGAGTCAACGAAGCGAAATCGAGGGGTTCATCCATCTACTGGGAGCAATGAATTCAATGAAGCTGAGCTTAAACAGATAATGGAAAATGAGAAGCTTGCTGAGATTGCACCTGTGGATCCAAAACGTGCCAAAAGGTTGTTTTCTCTTTCCTTCTTTTTTGCTTCTTGTGTTGCATTATAATTGGACACGGTTACTGAATCCATTTTATTCATGACAGAATTTTGGCTAATCGGCAATCGGCAGCTCGTTCCAAGGAGAGGAAGATGCGGTACGTTGCAGAATTAGAGCACAAGTTACAAACTCTGCAAATGGAGGCAACCACATTATCTGCACAGCTAACTATGTTACAGGTCCGTATCAAGTTATAAATATTATACCAATTATTACACAATTTCTCCATTGACTGGGCTCATTTGATACTTTCTCATGTCATTGTTTGCTCTTCCTTGTTTAGAGAGATTCTTTCGGGCTTACAAGTCAGAACAATGAGTTGAAATTTCGTCTTCAGGCTATGGAGAAACAGGCTCAACTTAAAGATGGTATGCATTATTCATTTGTTCTTATGTCATCTGATTCCGGAAAAAAAAGTTCAGAATTAATGCCTTCCTCGACAGTTATGCATAACCTATCAGTGATTTTTACTGGTAATCCTGTAAGAATTTAGTATATATCTGAAGTTAAGCCCTCTCTGCAGTTGTATTGAAGCATATAGCCACTATGTGCAAGTTTTCCCCAGATTGGCAATGTATTTGCCTTTTGATTACATGTTGATGGGTCAAAATGCACCAAGTTTTAAAGATCATGCAATTGATGGCATGGTTATGAAGTTTCCTTAGAATTCAAAGAATTGTCACTGCTGTTGTTATGATGAAGATGACACCATAACAAGGCTTAAATGAAAGAGGTTTTCAGAGAATCAATTGGTTTTGATTTCTTGGGGTATAAGTCATAATATTAAATTGCGGCCGCATCGTAACGGTTAATTGGGGTTGCTTTTGACAACCCATTTTAGTTGTTAATTTAACTTGAAAGATCCTTTCCCTTTAAACTAAAATATGAATTTGATTTGGCAGCACTAAATGAAGCATTAGCTGCAGAAGTCCAGCGACTGGAACTTGCTGCAGCAGCAGAGTTAAGCGGAGAGGCTCATCTTTCAAACTCCATGGTTCAGCAGCTATCCATTAACTATTCGAGGTCTCAGTCACACCCTCAGCAACTAAATGTCCACCGGACACAGCAACACCAACACCGAAAACAGCAGGCAATGGTTGCGGAACCAGCAACCAAATGGTGAGCCTACTGGAAATGAGTCCAAGTGATAAGTAACCAAACTCCACCATCATCGGCCAAATCGTCGTTTTGCTCCATTATTGAACCCACAACCTAAAAGAAAAGAAAGGTGTTAGCCGAAAACTTTAACCACCTACTCTAGAGATTGTTGACCTGTATCCTGTAATTGTTAGTGGAACTTTATAAACAATGTGATTTTTATAGTTTATACTTTATATGCATCTATTAAGTCCACCACCAGTTCATCAATGTCTCGTTTGTATCACAACCAGCTCTTTTCGTCGTCACGTCACCAACACCTTCAAAGACGAACGACGAATAATAAGCAATGAGGAAAACATATTGAAGGGTCTCATAAACAACGACGTTTCAGCTTCCGACTGAGGGTTAGAAAGTTATGACTTGGCACGTTTACGCTACAAGGGTTGACAAATCATAGATGAGTGAATTGAGAGTGAACGACCGTTAAAGACGAGGATATCGAAAAGTGAGAGTTTAGGTTTTTTTCCTCGGAAGATAAGATTTAAGAAGAAAATGACGATTTTCGTGTATTTATGAATTTTTTTAAAAAACTAACATCAGCTCATGTGTCGTGTTTTAATTATTTATAAATTTTTTAACATTCGTCAAAGGAAAACCTCACGGTAACAATAAGATGTAACTTTAGACATTTATTTTGATAAGAAAAAAAATTTTAGGGCATCTTTTTTTTATAAGAATTGAGGCTTCGTTAAAAATCCCCTTCATATCATTCAGTGCACCGTAAGGTACACCGGCCGACAGCAGAAGGAAGAAAAGAGTGCCAAACATATTTATTTATAAATTGTTAATGAGTACAACCGAAGGCAAGGTACATAAATAAATCCTGCCTAACCAAGCTACAATCATTTCGGCTATTACAATAATTATGTTGCAGCCTTTAAATCACCCTATTTCTGACTTCGCTAACCTATCTGCTACCATATTAGAAGCTCTGAGGATAGCTTTGAAGATACAAGCACGAGAGTTAGGACATCTATTTTAAAATATAGGTTGAACACTTATAAATGTAAATATAATTTTTTATAAATTTATAAGGAAAATTATTCAATACACGTGTTGTGTAGTCTTTAGACTGTCTAACTCATTTAGGAGTTATATGTTTAGTTCAGGGTTTATTTTGTTATGCTTAGAAACTAGGGTTTATGTTTTACGTTTTGATGATAAATAATTTAATTTTATGTCTTCGTTCGTACCACAACTAACCCCTTCCGGTATCACACCATCATTATTTTCGAGGACGAATGATAAATGATCAACAATGAAAAAAAATGCTCGAAGGGTCTCATGAACAATGGCGTTTGCGTTTTCAACTACAAATGAAAGGTTGTTACTCTAAAAGGGTTGACTAACGACAGATAAGTGATCGATGAGTATGGAGATGTCAAACGGTAAGAGATTAGATTTTTTTTCAAGAAGATAAGATTTGAGTTTTGTTTTGGAAAAGAAATAGGATTTTTGGGTATCTTGAAAATTTAAAATTTTTATTTAAAAAACAACAAATAAAATAAAAATCAAAGCGCATAAAAAATGACTGATTAAATCTTTAATTTTTGCTCAAACCTCTCTTTACCAAACATGACCATAAAAGAACTTTCAATTTAAATAAACTTTACAACTCCAAACTACAGCAAATAACCAGAGACTATACTAACAGGCACAGCCTCATTCAACAACTAAAAAAAATTGAGAAGGAGTAAATTTTTTATGTCCAACAAGCCTCAAACGAGTATCCTCTTTCTTAGAACAATAGCATCAACGTTACCTTCTCCAACTCTAGTTTTCAAGAGACAAAGAACTTCAATATCTAACCTTCTTATCAATCTAATAATTTTTCTCTGCTTTGAGGGTTCATTTAACCATTCCCTTCATATTTTAGAGTTATAGAGTTATTTTAGGATTTAATTTGTTATGGTTAGAACATTAATGGTTAAAAATTAGGGTTTGAATTTTATGATTAAATATTAAAATTTTAAAGAGTAAAGAGTAAATAGCTACATTTATATAATTTTTTTATCTATTATATGTATGAAAATAATTACTAATATATAATGTACTAACAAATAATAATATTATTTTTTATCACAATAAGTTGTTGTTTAAACAGATATGAGATTTTTAACAGATACAATTTACAAAGCAAAAGAAACGTTGAATTTAAGCCGGAATAATTTTTTTTATTAGATAAGGAAAATAAAATACCATGGCAAGCCTCATTAAAAACCTCCCTAACCTAGATGGAGGAAAAGAGTACTTGACAAGGTATTACAACAAAAGAAAACAACACTGAACCTACTAGTCCGAACTAGGCAAGTCTGCATGCAACACATTTAAAATCGCATCAGGCGGGGACCAAAAAAACATAGGTTCATATCCCTGCCAAGAACCTAATTTAGCCAGTGCATCTGCAACCCTATTTCCCTCACGATACACATGACGGACATCACATCTCCTAAACCGACTCATCAAACACCGGATCGCATGCACAAAAGGTGAATTCGCCATGACCCCTTCGTCCTTTTGCAATGCCCTGACAACCTCAATACAATCCGATTCCACAATGAGAGCATCAATATGGTTATCGATCACATACCTTAGCCTCTCGTGAACCGCCCAGAGCTCCGCTTCCACTGCATTACATCGGCCTATGAACTTCGAAAAAACGCCATGCCACGAACCGGTGCTGTCTCGGATCACCCCACCACATGATGCCAAACTCGACACCTTGTTGTACGCCCCGTCAACATTCAGCTTCAAGGCTGAAATATCCGGTGGTTCCCATTTACGCAGCCGCGAAGTCGTTGGAACAACAGGATCCCGTATCGCCCGGCGCATCCCCAACGCACGCTCAACGTCCTGCACAAGCTGTCGGCACCGTTCCGCGATCTCCCCAGCAGTCCGAGCAACACCCTTAAAGATCAAGCTATTCCTCGCAAGCCATAAATGCCACAACACGATACCAAAGAGTAAATCCCAACGCACGTTTCCTCCCCATGCAGCCGATGTTTGCTGCAAATTCTGCTGCATCCAATCACTCAACGGGCAGTTGAAAAACGTCGACCTACTCCTTGCCGGAACGAACAGCGACCAAACCTGCTGTGCCTTTGGGCATTGTCGAACCAAGTGGTCAACACTTTCCTCGCTTGCCCCGCATACCACACAATCAGACGACTCTCTCATATGCCGTCGGACACGTTCGGCATTTGTCAAGATCCGTCCTTTGCATACCAACCATAAAAAGCACTTGATCCGCTGCGGCCCTTGGAACCCGTGTATCAACTTCCAAATGCGACTAGTAGTAACATCATCCATCGGCTGCTGCATTGCGTATGCCGATCGCACCGAGAACGCCAAGTTTGCGTTCCATCTCCACCCCGACGTATCCGCTAGCTCACCATCGCAAGGCCCCAGTATGGCCATGATGCTCTCGAACACCTCCTGGCCAAATAACCTTCGCAGCCGACTCAAATCCCACTGACCACTATTAATTGTCATTGCATTCAAAGGCGTAAAAGAATTCGGAACCAAACTCGTATCCGTAACCACTCGTGCAAGGGGACCAACGCCTCGAACCCAGTTGTCATGCCAAAAATCAATAGTACCACCATGCCCGACTCGCCAAATGATACCCTCACGTACCATATTCCAAATAGCCGAAACCCCACGCCATAGATAGGAACAATTATTCCGGTTAATAGAGTCCGGCAATACCTCCCTGCATTTATACTTCGCGCGCAAGAAACGTACCCATAAATGATCTCGTTTATCAATCAAATTGAACCCAATCTTCATCAAAAACGCATCATTCTGAGCCCTTAATTTTTTGAACCCCAAACCACCACAACTAACCGGTTTACACAAATCCTCCCAATTCACTAAGTGCACACCTTTCTTTTCAGTTCTATTTCCCCAAACAAAATCACGAATCAATCTTTCGATATCCTCACACACCCCAATAGGTAGTTTAATAGATTGCATAGCATAAAAAGGAATAGTCGACAACACTACCTTCGCAAGGGTAATCCTCCCCGCAAACGATAAATATTTAGCCTTCCAACTAGACAGGCGGTCACGTACCTTCTGAATAAGGTAACCATAGGTTGCTCGGGTTACCCATTATGAAGCATTGTCACCCCTAAATATCGCCCAAGGTCAGACACTTCGGAGAACCCCACCACATCACACAATAGACTCCGTATATCACTGGGTACATTCTTGGAAAAGAAGATACTGGATTTCTGAACATTAACCTTGAGCCCAGAGAACCTGCAAAACTCAATCAATACTTCGCGTATTACATCTAACTGTTCCCTAGAAGCCTCAGCGAAGAGCACCATATCATCTGCGAACATCAAATGAGAAATAACCGGACTACGTCTGGACGTGCAAAACCCTTTCCATTGTCCCAAAGCCACATTCTGATTAATCGCCTGACTCAACCGCTCTATACACAGCACAAATAAATAGGGAGAGATAGGATCCCCTTGCCGGATACCTCGAGTTGGCGCAAAAGAATCAGTGAGAGATCCATTCCATCTAATCTGAGTCGAAACACTAGAAACACAGTGTAGAATCAGTTCGCGCAAACTATCCGGAAAGCCAACATCCTGTAAAGTATCATCTATGAAGCTCCATTCCAACCTATCATAGGCTTTCTCCAGATTGATTTTCAAAGCCATCCACCCACGTCTCCCTGATTTTCTAGACATCGAATGAATAATTTCTTGACCAATAATTATATTATCAGTTATTGCTCGCCCAGGGACAAAACTTGTTTGACTCTCTGAAATCCAATCTGATAAGAAAGGCTTAATCCGGTTAACAATCACTTTAGTGATTGTTTTATAAAGAACCGTACAGAGACTGATGGGCCTGAACTGACTCAAAGATTCCAGCGAGGTAACTTTCGGGATTAAAACCATAATAGCCCTGTTAAATTCTTTCGGAAACGACTCCCCCTCAAACACATTCCGAATACAGCGGCACACACTATCACCCACTACACTCCAATTATGCTGATAAAACTCCGCATGCAAGCCATCAATCCCAGGTGCCTTCCAGGGGTCCATATCAAAAATCGCGGCCTTAATTTCGACATTTGTTACCGGAATACTCAAAGCTTGCCGCACATCAACCTTCAATTTAGGGAACAACCCACGAATATTGTAGTTACCAACACAACTCAGATCCATCGAAAAAAGCTTCTTGTAGAACTCAATCGCCTCTGAACGCAACAGCTCATGATCCGTATTCCACGTACCGTTTTCTAATTTTAACGCCACAATCATATTCGCTCGTCGACGCGCCATCGTGGAAGCATGAAAAAAGCGGGTATTCCTATCCCCACCTAGAATCCACTGACTACGAGATTTCTGAAACCACAATGTTTCCTCTTGTTCCAGAATCACATCTAATTCATCCCTTAATGTACCCCTCAAATCCATCAGGAAATCCGAATGCAATCGTTGGAGCGACTTTTCAATCCCCCGAAGCCTCGCCAAAATCCTCTTTTTCTTCTTGGCGATATGCCCAAATACATCCACATTCCACTGTTTAATCTCGTCTTGCAGCCTCTGAACATTGTTCACCATAGATCTCGATCGTTCCCACACATATTCAAGAAACTCACGAAACCCAGGGTGATCCTGCCAAGCCGCCAGAAACCGAAACGGGCATTCTCGAACATGAACCAAAACGTCATTCGGCTTAAGAAGAAGAGGAATATGGTCACTACATACACGGTCCAAATGAATCACTAAAGAAGAAGGAAACGCCCTCATCCAAGCACAATTAGCTAAGCACCTGTCAAGCCGCTGATACAAATTACCCCGGGACCAAGTATAACCATCGCCCTTAAAATCAATCTCTATCAGACTTGTATTAATAATAAAGTCCTGAAAAAGTGAGCTAGTGCCCAACACATCACTCGAGCCACCACAACGTTCTTCCTTACGCAAAATAGCATTGAAATCCCCGCCTAAAACCCAAGGAACATCATCCCCAGGACTAAGACAGCTCAGCTTGTTCCACAACTGACGCCTAACACCAACATTCGGACTAGCATATACCGCAGTAAAGAAAATCCAGTTATCAGAACTAACCTCTCGAGCTTTGCCGTGCACGAAATGATTAGATACTGACAAAATAATCACGTCCACATCATTGCGCCATAAAAGCTAGACACCACCACTAAAACCACGTGCCTCAACCCGATACGAGTTCGGAAACCCAAATCTCTAAATTACTCGATCAGCTTCACCATAACTCACACGAGGTTCAAAAAGAGCAACAATCTGCGGATTATTCAAGCGAATAAAATTCCTAAAATGGCACCGGAATTCGGCACTTCCTGCGCCCTGAGTATTCCAAAACATAAAATTCATTAGATCTTGATAGAGAAAAAATAAAGCAATCAGCCCTTACTGAGAGGGCGGGAGGTTTTCCTTCCCCACAGACACACCGTCACCACCACTAGCCCCCTGATCGAGGCATAACGCCTGGCCGTCCGCACCATTAACCTTCCTCGGAACATCATTCTGACCTGTATCTTGTAACTGATCAAGTTTCGAGGAAAGAGAAGAAACCCATTCTGTTAAAACAGGGCGTGGGGGCACTCTAGATTCCGACTTCTTCGAAACCTTCAAGCTTTTCCGTTGTACCGCGGAAAGAGACTTCCCAACTTTGCTCGAACCCACACCTCCACGCAAACGTGATGTCGACTGAAAATCATTCCTACCCTCCACTATGGATATTGCCCTATGCGACCCCAACAAAATACCCGGATTGTGTGGAATAGCCTGTGTATCACCTCCCGTCACCGACGACACTACTACCACCGGTTGATGTATCACATTACTTAACGGAACCTGTTCACCCCCATTTTGCGAACGGCATAACCCTTCACGGACACCATCACCATCGTGCATTGCACCCTTCCCCTTATCCACCCTGCTTGTACTACTGGCCGCCTCTTCCCGCACCTTAACCGACCTATCTTTGATAACCAAACCCCTCTGCCCAGCGGCTTCTATTGGCTTGCGCCCACCCGATGAATTTCCCACTTTTTGTGGCAGCACCAATCGCCCATGCACGGACGTTACCCCGCTAGCCGACCCCTTCCCATGCACGGACGTAGCCCCGCGCTACGGATCTCCCCCAGCTCCATGCTTGGCAGCATGGTCATTCCCGCCGCCTTCATCCTCACCCAAACTTTGCAACACCCCAAATCGAGAACCACTTCTAACCCCCTGGCCAGCACCATCGTTCTTACCCGTTACCCTATTCGACTTGCGCCGAGCCCTTTCGACAACCATCCACGGTCCAAATAAGTCCTCCTTCGACATCTTCTCATTGGCCTTAACGCTCGACTTATTTTTGTCCGTGCGGGTCACTTCTTCACTCCTGCCCTCTATATTCTCCGTTGTACACAATTCGACGGAATGGCCATATTTCCCACATTTAAAGCAAATTAAATGTAGTCCTTCATATTCCAATTTTTGGATAAAACCATCAATTCCAATGCACGACAATAATGGCTTACTAAGATCCACCACCACCGCTAATCTCGCGAAACGACCCCTTTCCCCTAACGACATACTATAATCAATCTTTATAACACGGCCAATCACATCCGCAATCCTTCGAAACAAAGCCTTCGAATAGTACCGGTAAGGAAGTCCCAGCAACCGAATCCAAACGACAACCTTCGAATGGTGCTTCTCTGCCGTAGTAAAGTTTCGACTCCACGGTTGTACAGTTAAATAACAACCAAATAAAGTCCACGGACCGCCCGTAAGAACCTTCGTGTAATCATCCAACGATTCGAATTTCACCAAGAAGTAGTTGTTATCCAAATCAATCACTTGGAAATTCTTCTCCGTTCTCCATAGCGCATGCGCCCGAGACACCAAAGTCTTAAACCCTATTGTTCTACTAAGTGGCCGAACAATTATAGTCCTCTGCATACTATCATCGATGCGTGCATGAACCCTCTCTAAAAAAGCAATGCGGGGAAAAAGACCACTACGGTCCACCACAACGTCGGTGTCCAAAACCTCTAAACCATCGTCCAAATCCCCTTCAATGGCACTGCCCCCGCCTTTCGATGAATCCGCGACCGTTGCCGCATAAGATTTCCTACCACCGCCAGCACCGTCGACCATATTCTCGACCACCTCCCTAGCAACCTGCTCCGTCCCGGCTTCCATAACAATATCCCCTACCGGCTGTCCGTTGCCCGACTCAGCAACCAGCGGTCCACCTTCCACCGACTCCATCTGTTCTAACCCACCTACCATATCGACTTCACCACCAATCTCCATGGCGTCGACATCCTTTGCTTTCTTCAAAGCCGGCTAATCCGACACGGCTACAGGAGACCATGGTCTCTCCAACGGGGCCGTTAGGGCGACATCCACCATCCCTCCCGACGGTTGTCCGCCAGAATCATTGAACAAGACCGCCGTTTTGGTCTTATCGGTCTCCGGAAAAATAGGAGGAAAAACGAAAGTCATCCTAGGGTTTTTTTAATGATTAAAGTCATGTAAAGCCGGAATAATTTATAACCTTAGTTACAACCGTATTGGTAAATTTAAAATGGAAATGATTTGAAATTTGAAAAGACCAACAAAATCTAGAATAAACTTCTCTTGCTTGCAAATTGCAATTCTCTCTCCACGATTAATAGTAATAAAAAAGAGTAAAGGCAATCCCTTTTTATCCTCTTCTTTCACTTCTTTTGAGATATTTGCCCCCATTTTCTGAATTAGGGTTTCGGTTCTTCTTCCCTTATTTTTTTTCACCTTCCTGCTTTAAACCCTACTCCCTCCGATCCCCTTCTTACTAGCCGTTGTTCTATCTTTCCCGCCATTTTCCTCCTCCATCTGGGGCCCTTCCCTCCTCCCTTTCAAGTACGAGCCGTTAGATCGGCTTTCATTCGCTCTTGTGTGTGTGTGTGTGTGTCAAAGCTTTGAACTTGTTTAGCCTGAAAATGTCGTCAAGCGAAGTGGAAAAGAAGGTGGAGGACGACGGGGAAGGGAAGAAGAAAGGAGGAGAGCTCTTGTTCTGTGGCTCCACGAGTTGGGACATTGTTGGTCGCCGTAAAGGTCCAGTTGAAGGCAACTTGGTCTCTCCCTCTCGCCTCCGCCCTCTCATTGGCGTCAATATCCGGTTCGTTGCCTCCGGTTGCGGTGAGTTTTTGTTTTACACCTATCAATACACATTTCACATATTTATATATACTTAAAAAATGTTTCTTTTCGTTGCAGTGTCATGCCATTGCGTTGCATTGGATGTCGAGGGGCGATGCTACACATGGGGTCGTAATGAGGCATGGAAAGCTCGGTTTTTTTAAATTTTGTTGTTAAATGCACGCTGTTAATGTTATTCTAATGTTGTTTATGGTGGCTGATAGAGCTTTTGGTTTTATGTATAGAAAGGACAACTGGGTCATGGCGATAAAATTCAGCGTGATAGGCCAACTGTTGTTTCTGAACTCTTAAAGTATGTTCTTTTGTTCTGTTATTAGACTTAGTTCGTCTGTATTTATTAATTTTCTGAAATTGATGGTTAATTTGAACTATGTTGCATCTATGTTGAAGGTATAAAATAATCAAAGCAGGAGGGGGAAGGAACCACACCGTGGTAGTTACTGAAGACGGTAATTCCCTGGCATTTGGCTGGAATAAGCAGGGGCAGCTTGGTTCAGGTTCCACTAAAAATGGTAGGTTCTGTTGATTTTGATTAGTACTAGTACTATGTCACAGTAGGTGTATGTTTTCTTAGTTAAATTCTTCCATGGCGGATGGAATTTTGTTTTAATTTTTTTGTTTCTTATGTTTATCAATATATCATTTTTGCAGAAGTTGAGTCATCCCCTGTTCGCTGTCTTGTGTCTCAAGTTACAAATGTTGCCTGTGGAGCTGAATTCACTGTGTGGTTATCATCTGCTGAAGGATCTTCTATACTGTATGGTTTGCGGTTCTTTTAGTTCTGTATCTTGACTTACTTCGATTGTCTATAATTCCTTTTTTATTGTGTACTTTTTCACTGATTCTAAACTTGTCTTTTGGTTTGTAGAACTGCAGGGCATCCCCAGTATGGCCAACTTGGTCATGGGACAGACAACGAGGTATGTGGAGAAGACGAGTTTTCTGATGATTCTTGTTCACATTTCTTGCTGCAGAGTATCACTTGCAAAGTTATGCTTGATGTATCTAGTAAATATAAGCCTAGTAGTTGCTAGCTGTGGTAAATATAGCGTTAGATTGACTTGCTTTTCCATGGATGTTTGCATGACACGTATATGCTTGCAGTATAATGCTAAGGATAGCTCAGTGAGGCTTGTTTATGAAGCCCAACCACGCCCTAAAGCTATAGCCACTCTTTCTGGGGAAACTATTGTCAAAGCTGCATGTGGGACAAACCATACAGGTTCATGATATTCCCGTTCTCTTTCATGTTCTGGTCATCCTCCCTCTCATCTCCCAAAAATCTCTTCTTATTCTTCTAGCACTACTTTGACTACTACAACATTCATCTCATTGTTTTATATTTCTACTTTTTGTGCATCCAGTCGCTGTGGATACAAATGGCTATGTTTACACGTAAGTTCACTGCTGATTATTGT
The DNA here is from genome assembly GCA_030270665.1 of Hibiscus trionum. Taxonomy (NCBI): domain Eukaryota; kingdom Viridiplantae; phylum Streptophyta; class Magnoliopsida; order Malvales; family Malvaceae; genus Hibiscus; species Hibiscus trionum. Next base: position 20,182,074 of record BSYR01000019.1, on the reverse strand, counting down.
GGAAATGTTTTAGATTTCCCATTTTCCCTTTTATTTTCCTCATTCATAAACAATTGACTTCCTTTACATGAATGTCTAGGTGGGGCTTTGGTGGTTATGGAAGGTTAGTGACATACACACCACTGTTTACTTCTGCATCATCTCAATTTCCAGTATTTAATTTGTTTTTACTGTGCTTAAATCCTTTATTCTACTTATTTATTTCCTTCTTTACTACATGTAATTCCTTCGTCCATGTGCAGGCTTGGGCACAGAGAGCAGAAGGATGAGTGGGTTCCTCGTCGTGTTGAAGTATTCCAAAGGCACAATGTTCTTCCTCCCAATGCAATTGTTTCAGCTGGTTCTGTAAATTCAGCATGTACTGCAGGTATTGTTTGTTCTGTACTTTGTTAGGGAGGGTAATTGTCTAGACTCTGGTGCTAAAACTCTCTCTTAATGGCAAGGTTAAAGCTTTTTCATATTCTATAAAGGGTCAATTGTGATGCAATGATATGCCTTCTGTTTATAGATTTCAAGGTGATTATGATCAGTTTGATTATGCCTTTTGCTTGTTTTTCAGGTGGTGGGCAATTGTATATGTGGGGCAAAATAAAGAACACTGGTGATGACTGGATGTATCCCAAACCTCTCATGGATTTAAGGTTCTGCTTTGCACCATGGCTATGTTGTTCTTAGTGTTAATTTCTCTACTTGCATCATCATGATTGGCTGATTGTATTATGGGTCTTGATGTATCAGCATTGTTATGTTTTCACAGTTCTCGGTTACTGTTCTCCCCCCCCCCTGCAACGAGTTGTTACACCTTATTTTGTGTATATCATCAAGTTCCGCCTGAAACTTTCTTGTTATCTACTATTTATCATAGCTTAACTTAGATTCTGTTATTTTATTGCATTCTATTCTATGCTTTTCAAGTGTGCTAAAGTGCCTTTCTCTTTCCTCCAAAAGAATGAAAGAAATCATTGATTTGATAGGATTGACATCTTTTCAACTGTTCTGTTATTTTACTCTGTTCATTTTGATTCTTTGCTTTATGTGAAGTGCTAAGGGGTTGAAATCAGTTAAACTTCACCCCGCTAGTTTTAGTTTGTATACACATCTAAGACACATTTGTTTATACCTTTCCTTCCCAGTGGTTGGAATTTACGTTGCATGGATTCAGGCAATATGCACCATTTTGTTGGTGCGGACTCCTCCTGCATAAGTTGGGGCCATGCTCAGTATGGAGAGTTGGGATATGGTCCTGCCGGACAAAAGTATGTCTTGTTACTTGTGCTTGCAGCTTTTTATTTTTATCTCTCTTCTCTATTCTATTTACTCAATCTTGTGTCTTCTTTTTTAGGTCTTCAGCTGTTCCGAAGAAAGTAGACGTTCTGGAGGGCATGCATGTTATCAGGTGGATAAATTAACAATAACTTCATGTATCTATAATACTATATGCTCTGATTTTCTCTGGACAGGATGGTACTGATGAATTCTTCTGTATGCCTGTTTAGTGTTGCCTGTGGTATGGGCCATTCAATGGTTGTTGTTGATAGAACAAATGTCGGTGACAAGCTTGACCAGGTAAATTTGTAATCCCCCTTCTAATATTAGAAATTTTAGTACCTTGACAACTTTATGGTGTACCTTCCAAAATGTTGTTTTTATTCCTATTCCCTAGACACAAGCAGTATATTTGTGCTAAAAATTATTGTTTATTGTTGACTTTATTAATGCTTTTTAAAGTTTGAAGGGTTTAGTTTAAATGTTTATGCCTATGAACTTTTTGTCGCGCATTGCTACATGGAACTAGTATCATTAATCCCATGGAGAATGTAAGTGCATCTTATTATTCTTGTGTGTCTGCTTGACATAAACTCTTGAGGATTCCCAGTTTTTGATCATTGACTATTAGCTCATGTTGCTGAACCTTCAATTTCCAGTTTGATTCACGTAGATGTTTTTGTTTTTGTTGATGGCCATCGACATCATTTATGTAGTTTTGGGGTCTTGTACTAGCCGATGCTCTTTTGTTAATATTGAAATACAAAGCTTTATGTATAATGATTTCTGTTTTCTACAGCTGGACATTCATGATGACAATGCTTCCGGTGAAGGTATGTGTCTGTCTCGGTGTCTAAGTTTTCAATTAATTGGGACTTTATAAAGGATTTCAATTAATTGACATGGACACTAATTTAAAATCCATCCTGACTGCAGTGACTGCGGTACCGGATATCGAAACTTCAGCTCCTAAGCAAAACAAAAAGGGTGCTAATAAAACTTCGACTTCCTCAAAGAAGAGGAAGAAGGCTAAGGATGCATCTGACACAGAGGAAGAAGAGAATAGTGATGTTGAGAGTGACAGCAGTGAGGAACACATCAATGGTGAGGTTTCTGGCAAAGGCCGAGGTAAGGGTACGAAGAAGTCCATGGCTGGCGGAAAAGGTAAAGGGAGTGGACGAGGTCGCCCTGCTGCAAACAAAAGTTCGCAGTCCTCTCAAGGAAAAAAAGGTAGCAGGGGACGGCCGCGGAAGGCCTAAAAGTGTTTGTATATTCCCAGCCCCATGGGAAATTTTGTTCTCTCATTGTGGAGAAGTGTAGTTTTTAGAAAAGAAATTGACATCGGTCATTGTATTTGCAATTATAACTAGAATTGTTTTTCATTTTATTAGCTCTTCGGCCCCCAAAACTTCTGATCGATCACCTGGTGAACGATTGCACCTGAATGAACATTTATGAGTTGTTTTGTTTGATATGAATGGTCAATGAGCAGTGAGAATTTCTTGTTTCATTGCCAATTGTTGGCAGGGGAATTGCATGATTTTCTTCTATATAATTGCTCAAAGTTGTCAACGGCAAAATCCACGCCGGAGTTGTTAGGCATATGGCAATCCTGATCATTATGCAGTCTCATTATCTAATGTCTTGAACTGAAGTTTTTTTCCCCATGAATTACACATACCTTAAAGGTACTGGAAGACATTGGTGCTGCTGTACGGTGTTTTTAAATGTAATTACTGTTATTCAATCTATTAATCGACTGGTTTGGATGCAGAGATTGGTTTAAAACCTAAACAATTTAAAGAGCATCGTAGATTTTTTTTCATGTTACTAATCCATTCATAATCAACTTCTATGTAACCGCCCACTCCTTATTTTTTTTCCTTAATAGTGCACCCACTCATAGAAATCACTGGTTAGTTTACTGTCTCTTTCTGTGCCTCCATGTTGTGAATGGATTTGGAACATCTTCTGTAGATGCTAAGATCCATGTTGAACAGATAACTGCCTCCAGTTTCTGCAACAATTCAGCACCAATAATCCATGCTAACAGGACCTATCTTCATATCAAATAATAATTCCAACAATACAAGGGAGAACAACGTTAGAGGGGATGAATCAATGCCTATCTTAATTATTGCAATCCTGATCTAATTGCGAGCATCACAAGAGCACGCCCCAATCATTTGATAAATATACAAATTAAAGATAATATAAATAAAAAGTAGAGTTTAATGACAACACAGAGTGGTAGCATAAGTTTAATACACATTAGTCCAAAGTTGTGATGTGAAAGTGTTGAATGTTGCAAGATAGCATGCTAAGCCAAATTAGATAATTGGAGGAGATTCTGGGAAACCAAATTGCATGTCATGTGGTAGGCTATTAAACAAAAGCGGATGATGTTTATAGTAAGAGACCTAGATGAATGATGTTTATTTTAAAAGATATAGTTTAAATCGTTTTGTCTGCGAGGTATATGTGCATTGTCAAAAGGTAAATAATATGTATGAACATATACTACATTATAATCATCTTAAGACTTCAAAAAAGAAAAATTACATATAACATTCGAATGTGAGTTATTTGTACATGTGATTATAAGATAATATATGTTCTTTAATCATAATTCTTAAATTATACATACATATTGCAAACAAGTTACTCAAGTTCAGGTCACCCAGTAATTATATCATTTTTTCACTGAAATCGTTTGATAGATTCGAAGGCAGTTTACTTAACTTGACATAGAGCCCCTTTGGTATGACTTAAAAAAGAACTTTTGCTTAAAAAAAGTTACTTTTTATCCATAAGTAATGTCAAACACTTCTAAAAGTGGTGTGAAAAATCACTTAAAAAAGTGATTTTTCACCCAACCTCAAAAGCTAAGATTTCTAGCTTTTGGGGGTGGAAAATCACTTTTAGGTGTGAAATAATTTTTTACTCTTAATTATTAACACTAATATTAGTACTAATATATTAAAATAATATTAAATATGATAATAATTATTATATCAAACTAATATTTAGTTATATTACAATAATATAAAAAATGTATAGTTTAGACTTCAGAGGTTAAATTTTTATATTTAATTCAAATTTTTATATTAATTATTTAGAAATATTTAAAGTTTGTATTTTATATATAAAAAAATATTAATGAATTGTCGGTTTTTATATTTTTATTATTTAAGTTAATTTTTTTCATATATAATAATATTAATAAATTTTATGATAACGAATTTAAACAGTATTTACGTTCAATTATTTTTACTTTACAATATAATGTCTAAAATGAACATTTTATCTTTTCAAAAGTATTTTTTGACGGCAATATCAAATACTAAAATCTTACGATTAATTTTTCAAAATCACATTTAAAATTATTTTCTGACAGCACTTTTAGAAGTATTTTTTAAAAACCGTGCCAAACTGGCCCATAATAATGTGGTAATAAATACATAATATTATTTTGTTCGACCAAAAAAACATAATATTAATTTATGTAAGTTCATTTAACAATAAACAATTTCAATACATGTAATAAATAGATATTTTTGAAGCAATATAATGAATAAATTTAAATTTTATAAATAATCCATATTTTAATTATTATGAAAAAACTATAAATATTCAATTCTCTTTATTCATTAATCACAAAATTGGGGGCCTTTTTCAGGCACCACCGGCGAGCTTGCTCAGCCAACTGGAGGCTGATGGGTGTGAGATTTAGATTTTATTTTGTCCTATTGTTTTGAGTGCGTTTTGTAGCTATACTCGAATGCACTCTTTTTCCTCCACTTAAGCTTAGGGAGGTTTTTTAATGAGGCATTCGGGTATAGCGTATCCTTCTTTTCAATAAAAAAAAAATCCATTTCTACTTGAAAATATATATATTCCTGTGATCTTATCATTAGCGGGGGTGGGGAAAGCCGTGGGGTCCGTGACACGTATCAGTACAAAACTCAGCGGCTGCGAACCTAGACACCAACATTTTACCCAAACGTACTTTGTTAAAAATCCTAAAACATTAGCAAAAGGATTAATAGGCAAATAGGTGCCCAAACTATGTTTTTTTTTCTTTCTAATTAGGTGCTCAAATTATTTTTTGGGTCAAATTGGGACCTAAAGTTTCAGTCCGTGACCCATTTAAGGTTCGTCGTTAATTTTTTTCTTTAAAAGACACGTGTCATCTCTGGAAAATTCCAAAAATTATATTAAAAATAAATAAAATTAATAAAACAAAATAAAAATAAAAATATATCATGAAATTTTCAAATATTCCCAAAATAGTCCCCAAATCCCTAAACCCCCCAAATTCAACCACTCCCGTTGGTGTTGGCCGCATTGCCGGCGACGAAATGAAGCGCCCTCCCCTTGCCGAACAACCCACACGTTGTTGGCCGCCCCTCTAATCGTCGTTCGTCGCGAATCGTTCAAAAGAAATATTCGATAATTTCGGTGATTCACACGGTGTTGATCCATTTTCAGCAATGGAGTGGTGGGGGAAATGGTCGTGATGGTCCGACGACCGATGTGGTGGGTGGCGACGTGACAATCGGCGACGAAATCGGCCCAAATCGAGATTTAGGTTTTGGGGAGTTAGGGATTTTGGAAATTGGGGGTTGTTTTGTGAAATCTGTAAAACTTATAGAATTTCTTAAAATTAAGTAATTATATTTATTTTTAATATAATTTTTGAAATTTTCATGAGATGACACGTGTCCTTTAACGGTGAAAATTAACGGCGAACCTTAAATGGGTCACGTAATGAAACTTTAGGTCTCAATTTGGCCCGAAAAAATAGTTTGGGCACCTAACTGAAAAAAAAGAACATAATTTAGGTACCTATTTGACGGTTAAGCCTTAGCAAAAATACAAAATAAATTATACGAAGAGTTCTTCACCTTTTAAGTCTACATGCAATTCTATAATTCAATTCCTTTTATTTTTATCTCTTTTAACATAAAATTCTTTATTTCAATCCTATATAAAAAGGCAAATTGCCATTATTAAGTTAGACCTCGAAACAAAAGAATAAATAAAATAGTTAATATTTGATAGATTGAGGATGCATATAATTATATACACTATTAATATTCTAGTTATCTTATTATCAGAAATAAAAATAACAGAATTTTATTTTATTTTTTTTATAATAAGGGAAAGCTACTACATGCCTCGTTAAAAACCTCCCAAACCCTAAATAGAAAAAATAATACCCGTAGTAACCTTTTACATGAAACCACCGAGATAAACTCGCCCGAAAAAATCAAAACAAAACGACAACAAGATACAACCAATTAAAATAGAACGCACCATTAACCAAAAGCATCCTGCTGCAGTAGTAGTGTAATTCCCACGGGAGGGGTGAAGAACCGATGACAAACGAGATCCTCGAAATTGACATCCAATTCGCAACAACATTGTCATCTCGACCAATATGTAGAAGCTTAGTATTCCATTGATGATTCATAAAATCCACAATGTAATGCACCGTGTTGGGGGTGATGAAAGTCCCCCATGATCACCAATCAGATTAACCGCCTCGAGGCTATCCGATTCAACTACTAAGCATTGTATACCGAGTGACCAAGCAGTTGCCAATCCTTTAAATAAACCCCAAAGTTCAGCTTCAAGAGGCAAACAAATGCCTATCCTTCAAGAAAACTCAATCAGCCATTTACCCTAAAAATCTCGAACGACACCACCACAAGAACCTATTCAAGTAGCACGATCAACGGCTCCATCGGTTTTAAGCTTACACCATCCATTTGGGGGCTTCAACCAGCGAAAATTAGGAGCGGGTGTTGCCGGACCATTGCGCCTAGCCAACGCACAACCTGTCGATGGCAACAACACTGCCTCACGCTGCATCCTCAAACTCCATTGCAAAACTGATTCGTGTCGCTGGTCATTGGCGCCAAAGATCCATTCATTCCTTTTGCACCAAATGCACCACAGTAATGAGCCAAAAAGGATGTCCCAATTGTCTCCATCTCGGACAAAATTCCCAGCATTAGTCAGATTAACAAGGAGCCATTGTTTAAAATTCAAAGAAAAGAATTCATGGAGTTTTTTCCCACGAATCAAAGGCACCCAAATGGAACGAGCCACCGGGCAACTATGCACAACATGCTCAGCGTCTTCACGACCAACCCCATAAACCGCACAACTACAATCCATGGTTAAGTATCGCCGAGCTCGCTCCACATTCGTTAACACCTTTCTTTAGAAAAGCAACCATAAAAACACCTAAACACGCGGTAGGCCTCGAAACCGGCTAATAACAATCCAAATCTGCTTATCCGGACCGTAGGGGATTCCCGAACGCACCGTGTATGCTGAACTAACCTTAAATTGTTTATGCGATGTGAGACCCCAACATATTTGGTCGTTCGTGTATAACACAAATGGAGCTTTCACGGCTGCAATCTTAAGAAGCACCGAAATATGGACATTGTTTTCCAGTAAATGAAATCGCCACTGTCCAAAATCGTCAACCATATTAGTGACAGTAGCCTCGCCATTAGAAATAAATGTGCCGTCAATCAGATGTGGAAGCAATTGGACCAACCTCACCCAGCCACGGATCATACCAAAACCGAGTATGTCGAACATCACCAATATTCCAAACCAAATTCGGACGTGTATCTTCCCAGACCAAACAAATGCCCTTCCAAAGATGAGAACAACAATGATACGTAGACGGAGCAGTATGAACATCATGCCATTTGCACTTTGCGCGTAAAAATTGCGCCCAAATGTGATTCTATTGAGTTGTGTGGGGCTTGATTCGTTCAACCGATATGGCTCACCAAGTGGTGGAGAGGTAGATTTTTGGGTGGAAGGGTTGTGGAAGCTAAAATGAAAATTGACACAATGATTTATAGTGGTTCAACCTTCTAACCAAGGTCTACATCCACTACCTTAGCTCCCCACTAAGGATTTCCAATTAATCCACTATTGATTCGTCCCCTTTTCTAGGCTTAGGAGGTAACCCTTACACACAATAAAGCTTTCTACCAAAGCCTTGATTGAAACCCTCTTTTACAAAGAGAAGCAATAAGCAAACTTAAATCCCTCTAATAGGTATTTGTTTGCACAATTTAGCACTCACCCAAAACCTAAAACACTTGAGCAAATTTGACAATTTTGGCTCACTAGTGTTTGTCTATACAAGAATTGACAATTTAAGCACTAAGACACTTTTTGATCATTTGTTGATTGACAATATGAGCATTAGTCTTTACTTAATGCTTGGAGGTCCCTTTTATACTACTTGATGAGTTTATAGCCGTTGCTAGCCGTTGGGATTGAATTGAAGCCGTTGAGGGCTTTAATTCCCACTATAAATGCAGTTCTGCAGCTCCCCGTTTCGAAATGCTCGAACCCGTTTCGAAACACCCTTTAAGTAGAAAGAGCCGTTGCAGTCTGACGTGGACCCGTATCGAAACGCTATTGTCTGTTTCGAAACACCCGTTTCGAAACGCCTAGTCCCGTATCGAAACGACCTGCATTTAAATGTTAGTTGGGAAATAGCCGTTGGGGTTTATGACCGTTGTGGTCAGTGCCACGTAGGCGTATCGAAACGGCATAGCCCGTTTCGAAACGCTGGGCAAAAATCCTTATCCAGGGTAAGCCCGTTTCGATACTTGTATCGAAACACTTTTGCTACATGAATGCACCGTATCGAAACGCCCTAAGGTGTTTCGAAACGGCTGGACAATTATAATCACTAATTTTGTCCGGGGTGTTTAACCCATTTTTTTCTTCTTTTATTAATGTGCTTTAATTATGTGGTGATTAATAAATAAAAGCTAAAAAGAAAAGAAAAAGAAAGACAGTATGTATACATATATTATTAACATTATTATTTAATTATTATTATCCTATTATGTTATTATGTTATCATTAACACATATTGCTTATATTATTATTAATATTATCTACCGCCTTATTATTATAGTACTATTATTATTATTAAATCTTGATAAAAACAAAAAACATTAAATAAATGCCCAACATAATATAAATAAAAGCCCACAGTTATTCAATTTAAAGTCCATTATACATAATAAAAAGCCCAAAAATATTATTATACATATATTACGGCCCGTTTAGGCCCAGAAAATAAAACCTAATCTGATCTAAAAAACCTAATGCCCTAATTTTGTTATGCAGCCGCCGCCCCCTCCCCACCGTTAGATCTGGGATTTTAGAAATAGAAAAAACAAGACGTCAGAGCCAAAGATGCAACCGAAATCAGAAATCAGAAACAAATTGCAACAAACATTTTCAGATGCAATCAACAGAAATCGTACAAATCAACAGCGATTTACAGCAATTTTATGCATTTTAGAAATAGAAAAATCTGTAATTTCGGGGCTATAAAAACCCGAGCAAGCAATGTAAAGAAGACAGGTTTTCGGGAGGATTCAAAAAAAATTCAGAGAGGTTGTAATCAAAGATTCATATCAATACAAGCGAGTTTCAGAGATATCCTTCTTTTCGTTTTCATTTACGATCGAATCAAAAGCAAAAAAATAAAAAAGGGAAGTGGTCAGAGTCTTACCTTCGCGCCCATCCATCTTCCCAACGGCGACAAGCCTCCTGGTCCGTTTCAGGGCCATGCATGGTGGGCCGGCGGTGAAGCCAACACGAAAAGGTAAATCACAAGGGGATCTGAGATTTGATTTTGGGTTTTAAATAAAAAAAAAACAAAAACGATTTTGGGGTTTTCGGCTTCGAAAGGTTTTTTTGGTTTTGGTCCCGTGAAAAAGGGTTTCTGGTCTCCGTTTTGATTTCAAAAAAAGGGAAAGGTTTTTTATGCTCCGGTGCCGGCAACGGCGACCGGAGTGGGAGACGGCGGCTAGGTTTCGGCAGAGAGAAAACGAAGGCTTCTCAGCCTTTTAGGGTTTTTCAAAAGAGACAAAAATGTTTTAAGTTCGTTTTTTATAAGGTTTTCTCGGTTTTAAATTGGTCCAATAGCATTATAAGCCCCTCCGCGTCACTTTAATTACGCGAGGGAGGGCTTCCGCTTTTTAGAATTCTTTCCGAGGTCCCTCTCATATTTCGAGCATTTTTAATTTGGTCCCCAACCTAATTTTAATCGATTTCCGAAGGGGAAAATTGTTGTTTTAGTCCCTTTGACTTTCCGTATTCTCTCGATTTAACCCCTATTTCGTGTTTTAATTGTTTTTTATGGGTTAATTACTATTGTGGTCCCCGTCTGTTTGCATTTTACTTATCTTGCATTTTATTTATATTGTATGTCATTTATGTTATGTTATTATTCATGCCCATGCTCATGCCTTTTTATTATGTGTTTTTGCATCGAATATATGTCTGCAGTTATGTTCATTTAATAATGTTTTTTTTTAATATGTGCATATTTTGTCTTTTATGATTATTCGAATATATATTTGTCATAGGGTTTTTGGTGTCGTTTGAATTTGCATTTTGTGACATGCATTCTAAATGCCATTCATGTGATTTTTAATGTCTTGATTTGCATGATAATTAATTTTAATTATAAAACGGAGATACTTATTAATTCGCGTATTCGGGTCGACTAGCCTAACTTATTGGATGTCCCGCGGATATTCAGATTAATTCGAATCGTCTAAAGGTAAATTCGAGATTAAAATGAACAAGACCATAACATCATCTTTTAATTGTTTGCATCTTGCATAAAGGTGACGTACGAGATTCGAACCCTAGACTAACACGACATTCAGTCTTATATGATGTCGGTTTAGTCTTTGGTCCGGTGTACCGTCATCCTTCTTAATTAAATGTTTAATTAACTCAAAACCACCAGTTCGAAAAAGCTCGTATTATTAAAGTCTGATTTTCAATCAAGAACCCCTAATTAAAGTCTTCTTAAATTTTAAATAATTTCCATCAATTAAAAGCAACAATTGTTTTGGTATCGATTTCCGGGCGTGATGAGGGTGCTAACCCTTCCCCACACGTAATCAACTCCCGAACCCTTCCAAAAGAATCTCTGGTTTAGTTTTTACGGTGTCTGGCCTACCATAGTGGCCGGTGGCGACTCCAAATCGAAAAAAAGATTATTTTAAAGGGATTTTTCCAAACTCGAATCGAATTAATTTTTAAACTCCCCACCTTTTTTAAATTGAATATTTTTCAAAATAGCGGGGAACTTGATTTGAGGAAAAAACGTTGTTACAACAGTTTTGTGAAGTTTGACTTTGAAAAACATGTAAAACCTTTTAAAAACATCCATAAACATAGTTTCAAGTTATTTGGACTTTGGAAATTGTTTTAAATACTTTTTAAATCAGTCCAAAACATTTTTCAATTATTATATCAAAACATAGTTCTACAATCTCCCCCTTTTTGATATAATAAAACTATCTTGAAAAATTGTTTGGGATTCTCCCCCTTTAACTTTAAAAATATGAATAAGAGATAAAAGATATGAAATCAAATAAAGCTCCCCCTTATTCATTTGAAAATCCATTTTTTCAAACCATTTCTCCCCTTTTTGTTATATCAAAAAGAATTTAAAACATTAAGTTCAAAATAACAATAGAGATAAAAATTGACAAAAAAAAAGAATTTTGGTTTTAAAATGGCCCCCCTTACTCAAATCATCATCAAAAATGTTAGTCCAACATAAATGATCATCTAGTTGACATAAATAAAAATAAATCAAATAAAATCAAAAGCAACTAGATTTTTACCAACACTTGAACTCAAGAGAGGATGTGAAGCCTTCCTTCTTCAAGTGTTTTTCCTTGTGTGCATGGAGCTCCCCCTCAATGTTTGACTTGTTGAACATCTCCATCACACCTAGCAAAAGACAATCAAGTGATTTTTGGTATCCAAATTGCTTTGGATCCATAAATGTTAGTAGCACAAATTCTAGTCCCCATAGGAATCCATTTTTCAATGTCATCCTTTTTAATTGAAGTGGTTAGTCCTTTTGGGACCCAAACACTTTTAAAACATTTTCCTTTAACAAATCTAGGGGCACTAGATTGCCTTACATAAAAATTTGATTTTCCAAAATTCTTTTTCTTTTCTAGCTCTTTGGAAATCAAATCTTTTTCTTCTTGAACTTTTTGAAGCAAATTTTGTAAATCAAAACATTTTAATTCAAACTCTTCGAGTTTTGCTTCAAGTTCAAGTTTGGTTTTAGAAATCAAATCATTTTGAATTTTTAACTTTGAAATCAATTTATTATTTTTCAAAATGTGATTTTTAAAGTCTAAAACCAAATCATCATAGGCATGTTGTAATTCATCAAAAGAGTAAGAACATGAAGTAGATGAATTAGAAGTTACCCTTGAATCTTCTTCGATGGCCATAAGGTAGTGTTGGTGGAGTCCTCATCACTCCAAGTAGCCACATGTGCCTTCTTCTTATGGCTTGAAGTGCTTACCCTCTCCTTTTTCTTGGATTCTCGTTCAAGCTCTCTCAAGGCTTTCTTCATGAACGGGGCACACTTCTTGAAGAGATGAACTATCTCTTCATCTTCATCCTCCTCTTCACTTGAATAGACATGATGGCAAGTGGAGGATTTGAGAGCCATGGCACTTGCATTGATGCCTAGCCCTTTGATTTTCTTCTCTCCCATAGCTCTAATTTCTTCCCTCTTCTTCTCATCCTCTTTGTTCTTCTTCATGATTTCATGAGTAAGGAGTGACCCCATGAGTTCATCAAGCTTCAAAGTCTTCAAATTTTTGGCTTCGATGATGGTGGTCCTCTTTGAGTCCCAAGACTCGGGAAGTGAGTAGATGAGCTTTCGGACAAGCTTCTCTTCCGGGATGGCTTCTCCATAACCTTTAAGACCATTTGTGATGGTGGAGAACCTATCAAACATCTTATCGATGTTCGCTTCCGGATCCATCTTGAAGTTCTCATACTCTAAGGTTAGGAGCCCAATCTTGGTCTCCTTGACTTCATCGGTCCCCTCGTATGTGACTTCAAGCTTGTCTCATACCTCCCTGACACTCTCAAAAGAAGACATCTTCTCATAGATGGTTGGGCCAAAAGCACAAAACAAGATGTGCAAGGCTTTGCAATTAAGCTCCATCTTCTTGCGATCGTCAGCACTCCACTCCGCTTTGCTTCTTTGAGGCACGGACGGACCATCTTCAACTATATCCCATAACTTGTAGTCTCTTGATTTGATGAAGAACTTCATCTTTGTCTTCCAATGGGCATAGTGGGTTCCGTAAAAAAAAGGCGGTTTGTCGATTGATTGTGCCATTTGAGCCGGTTGATGAAATGGTGATCGAGCTTGCCGGATCTTCTTAATAGGATGTGTATCCCCGTCGATTGAGCCAAGCTCTGATACCAATTATTGAGATGTGAGGGGCTCGATTCGTTCAACCGATATTGCTCACCAAGTGGTGGAGAGGTAGATTTTTGGGTGGAAGGGTTGTGGAAGCTAAAATGAAAATTGACACAATGATTTATAGTGGTTCAACCTTCTAACCAAGGTCTACATCCACTACCTTAGCTCTCCACTAAGGATTTCCAATCAATCCACTATTGATTCGTCCCCTTTTCTAGGCTTAGGAGGTAACCCTTACACACAATCAAGCTTTCTACCCAAAACCTTGATTGAAACCCTCTTTTACAAAGAGAAACAATAAGCAAACTTAAATCCCTCTAATAGGTATTTGTTTGCACAATTTAGCACTCACCCAAAACCTAAAACACTTGAGCAAATTTGACAATTTTGGCTCACTAGTGTTTGTCTATACAAGAATTGACAATGTAAGCACTAAGACACTTTTTGATCATTTGTTGATTGACAATATGAGCATTAGCCTTTACTTGATGCTTGGAGGTCCCTTTTATACTCCTTGATGAGTTTATAGCCGTTGCTAGCCGTTGGGATTGAATTGAAGCCGTTGAGGGCTTTAATTTCCACCATAAATGCAGTTCTACAGCTCCCCGTTTCGACACTCGAACCCGTTTCGAAACACCCTTTAAGTAGAAAGAGCCGTTGCAGTCTGACGTGGACCCGTATCGAAACGCTATTGTCTGTTTTGAAACACCCGTTTCGAAACGCCTAGTCCCGTATCGAAACGACCTGCATTTAAATGTTAGTTGGGAAATAGCCGTTGTGGTTTATGACCGTTGTGGTCAGTGCCATGTAGGCGTATCGAAACGACATAGCCCGTTTCGAAACGCTGGGCAAAAATCCTTATCTAGGGTAAGTCTGTTTCGATACTTGTATCGAAACACTTTTGCTACTGGAATGCACCGTATCGAAACGCCTGGACAGTTTTGTGAAGTTTGGCTTTGAAAAACATGTAAAACCTTTTAAAAACATCCCTAAACATAGTTTCAAGTTATTTAGACTTTGGAAATTGTTTTAAATACTTTTTTAAATCAGTCCAAAACATTTTTCAATTATTATATCAAAACATTAGTTATTCATAATCGAATTAGCCACAAGCTAAAAAGCAATCTTTATAATAAAAGCCTTTTTCTGATTACCAAGATACTTCATATCCAACCCACCTTTTCGAGCCAGAAAACACAACTCCTCCCAACCAACTAAATAAATTCCATGCCCATTCTTCATATGTCCCCAGATAAAACGTTTGATGATACGTTCAATTTCCTCGCAAACATTCTTCGATAACCTTGCCGTTTGCATCATATATGAGGGAATTGCGGCTAACACCGCCTTGGTAAGAATAACATGACCCGCTAAAGAAAAAGACCTCGCCTTCCACCCTGCTAATTTGTCCTTAACTTTCTGAATAAGGTATTGGTAGGACACTTTAGTCACTCTCTTGTGTAAGATAGGCACACTTAAATACTTACCTAAGTTAGAAACTTCCGTGAACCCAAATGTGCTATTGATCTCTTGCCGCAAAGCAATGTCCACGTTCTTTGAAAAATATATTGTAGTCTTTGCAATACTTACTTTCAGCCCTGACGCAACACAAAAGTTTTTGAGAATAGAATGGATTATCCCCAACTGATCCAAAAAAACCTCTACAAAAAGAATCATGCCGTCTGCGAAAAAGTGATGTGAAATACATGGTCCTGCAAATGATACCTTAAAAGGTTTCCATCGCCTTGCATCCACCTTAATTTGTATAACCTGGCTTAATCGTTCTAAACACAACACAAAAAGATATAGAGAAAGCGGATCACCTTGCCGAATACCCCGCGTGGGTTTAAAGGCCTGCGTTATCGACCCATTCCAAGCAATGTGCGATGTAACAGACGAAACACAAGACATAATAATGTTACGAGTTTCCTATGGGATCCCAATATCACATATGGTATCCAGAATAAATGGCCACTGTTGCGTGTAAAAGAGTCTATCGCAATAGAGTGCAAGTGTACACGACACAAGTAGTAAAGTGATACACGAAGTATCGGATGTCGAATCCACAGGGACTGGAAATAGCTTTATCCTTGGATTGCTATACAAAAGAGAAAGAAGATAATTCAATTGTTTGTTGAGAAATATTGAAGAGTACTGGAGATAAAAGATTGAAATATTCAGGGTAGAGAAATATGCCGGTATTGATTTGCTCAGTAGTGCAGGTGTTGCACTGTATAGGACTTCCTGTTCTGTCGTTGCACCTATCGCGGCAGCACCTGCGGCGGCAGCAATCTGTTGTTGTCGCGGCAGCGATCACACAACTCTGTACTTCAAGCTTGGCAAGAATCCCTACTGTGACTCATCCTATCCCTAGGTCCAAGTCTGTCGATGAACATGTCTTTGATGATGCCTCTCGGCGTGAATCGAAGGATGAACACCGATATTGTTGAATTCTTCCTTAGCCACTTAACCTCGTCATATCCCTAGGTCCGAGATAGTTCAACCATAAACTGGAGAACCTGTACTTATTCCTTTCGTATACTTAACTCTCCCAATATTAAGTAAATGTATAATCTTACAATGTTCTCCCGATACTCTTGCAAGATGTTGAAAACCAGAATAAGCAAACTTGAAGTCTATTTTATTGAACAAAAAAATCCTAAAACAATACAATCATTGCAACTACTTTACAGAATCAACCCTTAGCCCTAGGGAAGTTTAGAACATGATGAGAAGGGGAAACGACTAGGGTTTGGGGGAAGACGGCTAGAGAATAAGATGTCCTTCCCTAGGTCGAATTACATGCATTTATATAGACCTTGGGTTCAAGTTTTCTAATAAGGTAAGAGTACAAGTTTAAATTAAAGTACAACTCAATTAAAGACTAAATCTCTTGAGCAGATGCCTTTAACTCGTCCTCTTTTCTTGCTTTGGGTTTCTTCCTTGAACTTTGGGCTTGGCCTTCATTTTGATCTAGGGCTCAGAAAAATATAGGAGTGACCCACGACAGACCGACTTAATTTCCTCTTTCTGTCGAGCTCCAATTCACTTTTTCCCTTCACCATTGCTGTCGTCATTGGCTGCCACGGCAATGTCATTCTTCTCGATTACAGTCTTTGTTCTAGCTCTGCTTCTCCACTGCCTTGCGTCTGCTACAACAGCTACCTGCAAAAGTAACCAAAATCAGTAGCAACTGTGCCATTTTATATAATTGTGATGTATATGTGAAATATATCCTAAATGCAATGAATTATGCTTGAATGCAACAGAAATATAGGTTAAATAGGGGGTAAAATATAGAACTTTTACACACTCAACAACCACTCAAATCGATCGTAAGCTTTCTCTAAATCGATCTTGATGGCCATCCACCAATGCCGTCCCGTTTTATATCGCATAGAGTGTATCACCTCTTGTACAATAATAATATTGTCAGAGATCGCTCTACCAGGAATAAAGATCGCCTGACTACGTACAACCCAGTCATTAAGATACTGTTTGATTCTGTTTACAATGATCTTAGTCACCACTTCAAAAAAACTGAGCATAAACTGATAGGTCGGTACTGAGACAATTGAGCCAAAACTGATATCTTCAGAATGAGAACAATTAATGTGCAATTCAACTGTTCAAGCAATTGGCCACTAGTAAAAATAGTACGGATGAACTGAAAAACATTAGAACCAACAAGCTCCCAATTCTTCTGGTAAAAAGTCGCGTCTAGGCCATCAACCCCAAGTGCTTACAGTGGATCCATACTAAAAATCACTTCTTTAATCTTGGCATCAATCACCTCACGGCTCAAGGCTAATTTGTCTCTCGGCTTAAAACTGGGAATAAACCCTGCAACTCATAAGTACCGACAACCACTCTAGTCGAAGAGAACAATTGGGAAAAATATGTGATTTCCATGTGTTGAAGCGTATCCGAGTCCAAGCACCACTCCCTATTCTCAAGTTGCAAATACTTTCCGCCTCTCCATGGTCGAGGAGTGGAAAAATCGCGTGTTATGATCTCCATATGCCACCCACTTGGACCGAGCTTTTTGGAACCAAAACAAATCTTCTTGCTCCAAAACCCATTCCAGTTCTTCTTTTAGCTGCTTTTCCAAGTTCACCAAATAATCACAATAGCTAGATTGCAATTTCCTATCAATCCCCCTTAATCTAGCTAACAAGCACTTCTTACGGGCTCCAATATGACAATAAACCTCATTATTCTAAGTACCAACCGATGATCGGAAGTCTTCCAAATTTTGCAAAAGCCCCGCATCAGGACACCACTTCGACTTAAGAAAATCACGAAACTTCGGGTGCTCTTGCCAACTAGCCATATATAGTAAGGTCTTAACCCCATTATGTCGGAAATTAGAACTGAGCTCAAGAAAGATTGGACAATGATCAGATCCTACCCTCTCCATATGCAGCAAATGCGACAAAGGGAACCGCCGAGTCCATGCATCGTTAACCAAACAACGGTCAAGGCGTTTAAAGAGAGAACCTCCTCGCCATGTGAATCTATCACCTGAAAAATGAACTTCAATCAGTCCAAGATAAAAAATAAAGTCTGAGAATAAACGGCTCAACCCATTACGTCGATATGATCCACCTAACCAATCCTCAATATGAAGAATATCATTAAAATTGCCTCCAATCACCCACGAAATACCATCACCCGGATCCAACCTCCCTAAAGGGGCCCATAACAACTTCCTGAGAGTTATTGATCGGCTAGCATAAACTGCAGTAAGATGACACCAATCTTTCTCGCTCATCGAGCATTAATGACAATTTACAAACTGATTAGATATCTGCATGACTTACAAAAGAACCTCAGTCCCCCAAAGGATCCAAATGCCGCCACTAAACCCTTGCGCCTCAACTCGAAAGGAGTTTTCAAACCCAAGTCTACGGATAATAGAATTCGCCACACGACCACTCACTCTTATTTCCAACAAAACCACAACATACGGGTTAGTTTTACAAATAAAGTTTCGCAAATGACATCAAAAATTAGGACTCATAACACCCCTGCAATTCCAAAATAAGCAATTCATTATAACAAAATACACAAAGAGAAACAATCACTGCAAGATTGGGTCACCACCCCCGCCTTAAATAACCGTATCAACCATTCCTCCCACAAGCATTGACTGAGATGGATTAACAGATCACGAAGAATCAGCCCCTCTTCCGTCTTCCTCCATTGCACTGGATGAGCTTCACTAAGCTGTAGGATGACTGCGGCTGACTGTAATCGATTAGTTGCTGATTGGACCCATTTAGCAAGGACCACTCTATTAGGTGGGCAATACTTCGTTCCTTTCCTGATCTTCAAACCCTTGGTACTATTCTCCTTAAACCCCCTCCCGCGGCCATTACTCACATTATTTGACTTGGCCCGTACACTACTCTTGCCCTCACCATCTTTCTCTTGAATCGATATTGCCTGGTGATTACCCAATGCACTAGCAATCGTACAGGCATCAATTTCAGTTGCATCGCCCGACACCAAAGAAATAACACCCAAATTCGATATCGTAGGATCCTCATTTATACCCTTCTTGGAGCAACGATATGGATTTGACTCCCAACATGCAATGTTTTTAACCACTGAAGTTGAAACAAGCGGCACCTACATAGAAGCCGCAACCTCCTTACCCTTCACATTACTCGCCACCTATTGAGAATTCACTAGTACCTCATCGGCCGGAGAGTCTGCCTCCATTCTGTCCTTAGCCACCTCCTCTTGTAAAATAGCAAAACGAGACCCCCGCAATAAACTCATTATTCACGGCAGAACCATTCCCTGTGGAACTCACCGCCACAACTTTGCAAAGACAGTTAGATGCCACCATCCAAGGCTCGTATAACTCAGATTTCCCTGTATTTGGCGTAACATCTTGTTCCGGCAAACTTTTCTCAACTTCTACAGATGCAAACACAACCTTAAGCGATGGTCATTCTTCTCTGGAATTGCCGTAAACCCCACAAGCAAATCATATATGTTGAAGCCCCTCGTATTCGAGTTTTTGCACAAAAATATATATACCAATACACCGTTTAAGGGTTTATTCAGATCCACCATGATTGCTAATCGCACAAATTTTCCCCTTTCACCTGCCTAAGTATTATAATCGACCTTTATAACCCTTCCAACCACCTAAGCAATGCGCCGAAATAGAGCCTTGTAATAGTAACGATAGAGAAGGTCTAGTAACCTAACCCAAACAATCACATGAGAAGGATGCTTTTTATACGTGGAAAACGATCGACTCTATGGTTGAATTGTGAGATAATTGTCAAAAATTGTCCACGGGCCATCCATTAAAACCATCGCATAATTCCGCATATCCTCAAACCGCACGAGAAAGTAGTTTTTCTCCAAAACAATTAATTGAAACTCACCCTTCGACTGCCACATAGCATGCAATCGATTCAAGCAACCGGCAACTGCTCACGCCCACCAATGTTGTGTTCGAGAAGACTTACAATAACAACATCCTTCATACTACGATCAATTTGATCGTGAACCTGGTCGAAGAATTTGATCGTAGGAAAATACTCGTCTCAATTAGAATACAATCCTCATCTGATGATAAGTCATCTTTAGCCGTACGACCATCTTTATCAACGAAATCCTTCAACACTATTCTTGCGTATGAAACCTTACCCGCACTAACACAACCATGATCCAAACTCGAGCCACTGCCTAGAGGGGCATGCGCATCAGAATCAGTGACAGAACTGTTACCATCCGCCTCCATATCTGCCAAACTCTCATGTTGCGCTCGTGTATCGTTAACACCATCACTATTCTTAACTTTCTTGGATTCATGCTGGTCCTCCGCCGTCAAAGGGGATCCTGGTCGCTCCAAGGAAACCGGTAACCCCACCTGATCCATCTCGTCCGGTAGACGACCGCACGAGCCACCACTTAGATCAACATCGTCTGCCTTAGGGTTTTCCTTAGGGTTATCCATTATCATTTTTAATGATGTATCATCGCCTAGTATATTTTTTAAAATTTCTTTTAGTTGTTCTTTCGGTTTTCAGGGCTTCGCTCTGACTAATCCGAACCGACCCGCGTCGTACACTTAGTTTTGGTGGGTGAGTCTCTAGCGGGGATTTTCTACATATACAACACCTCGAACTCGAAACCCGCTTAAACGATACCAAGCTACTTACCACTTGGACCAACCTCAATAGTAATATAAATAAACAAAAAAAAAAGTTAAACAACCGACCAAATATAATTTTTCATCATTGCCTAACTTATTGATAGCATATAAAATCAAACACTGTGAACTTATAAATATACAACCTAAATTCATCTTCGGTAATCAATTTAAGAGCATTTTTGTTGATAATAGGAGGGGTTGGGTTTTGACTAGGTTAGGGAGCACTGAGGGGAGAGACGGGGCACACCGCACATGGGGCATGGGAATTGGTCAGATATCATATAAAGGGTGAATAAAAAAATAATGAGTATACCACGTGCGACGAACACTGCTGAACACCACTAATGTTGAACACTGCTGGACACTATTAAATTAATTAATAAAAATTTAAAATTTCAAGGACCCATGAAATAATTAATAATTACTTTAAAAAATTCAATTAAATTATTTTTTATATTAAAATTTTATTTTTTAATAAGGGTAAACTATATATTTAATACCTCACCTATTTCTGTATTTCTATTGAACCATCATTATTTAAATATTATTTTAATTTGACCCTATTATTTATATAAAAAATAATTTAACCCTTAACCCTCAACCTAAAACCCTAAACTATTAAACCTTAAACCCTAAAATTCTTAAACATATTCCCTAAACTATATACCCTTAAAAATCTAATGTACCAGGCCAAAATAAAAGTTAAGAAAAGAGCTCATGAATTAATTCCAATGTCTCAGTCAAAAAACTAATCAATATTTAAGGCATCGGTTCAATCTAATAAATTCAACAAATCAAGTCTGTAGACTGCATTGTACCAGAAGGCCTTTGAAACTTGAATCTTTGTCTCAGTTATGTAGTATTACTTTTGGTTTTAGAGCAACCACCAATTAGGCCAACATTGCATCCTCTCTTAACTTTCATGTACACAATTTTCACTAAATATTCAAACATCCATAGAAGGCCAAGCTTTAGAATTTTTCACTGTTTTCCCTTTATATATCTTCTGAGTCTCACCCGTTTTCCCCACTCAGATCTTTCTTGACCCTTTCATGAAAAAAGAAGATTCGATATCAAAAAATGGAGATTTACCCTTCAATGATCACCCTGCAATGCTTCATAGTTTTGGTTTAGGGTATATGGTTTAGGGTATAGGTTTAAGAGTTTAAGAGCTTAAGGTTTAATAGTTTAGGGTTTTAGGTTGAGGGTTAAGGGTTAAATTATTTTTTATAAAGAATAGGGTCAAATTGAAATAATATTTAAATAATGAGAGTTCAATAGCAATATGGAAATAGGTGGGGTACTAAATATATAGTTTATCCTTATTAAAAAATAAAATTTTAATATATATATAAAATAATTTAATTAAATTTTTTAAATTAATTATTAATTATTTAATAGGTCCTTAAAATTTTAAATCTTTATTAATTAATTTAATAATGTTTAGTACTGTTCAACATTAATAGTGTTCAGCGGTGCTCGTCGCACGTTATAGAATTTACCATAAGAAAATCGTTGCTTTTAAAGGGAGCTGCATTTTTTAAAATGCTTTAGAAACAAAAGCATCTTCATTTCACTACACTTTTGCATGAGGTGCGGTGCGGTGCGTTCTTCTTAGGCTACATTTAATTTTTCATAAGAATAAAAAATATAAAAATTCATTAATTGACTGAATAGTTAGTTATTTATGTTATATATTTTATATAAAATCATATTTTGACATTAATATTAAAAATATAATTATTTTTTACTTAATAAAAAAACAAATATATTAAACTTGTTAATTAATCAAAACAATATCGCATCCATAAAAAGCTAATTTTTTTTAGTCACGTTGATTAAAAATCTAAAATAAAAAATTCCCCACTTACCCTTTGTTTTCTAATTACTAGTTATAATTCTCACATGCATGATATTGTGTTCAATGTATCAAAATCAAACAAATCTTTCATCAAAGACTACGTGACATATACCTTATATATCTCAAATTTAAATTTGGAACTTCTTTTGTATAAAAATTTGAATTGCATCCTTAATTTGTCTTTACATGTAATTGTTTGGTCAACAGCAGACATCAGACATGGAGCCTACTTTCCCCTTTTATAAAAACTTCGTCTTCTCCCAAGCTATCAACCCCCCCCCCCCCTTCCAAAGCTTCTATTTTTCTCATCACTAAGCTCTCAACTCTGAAACCAAAGATTTCCTTTTTGTTTTTGAATTGTTAGTTTCTTGGGAAAATGTCGGTGGGACTTGTAAAGTGTAGCAAAATCCGCTGCATCGTGAGGCTCCGGCAAATGCTGCGGCGGTGGAGGAACAAGGCTCGCATGTCGGCCAGCCGCATCCCGTCCGATGTGCCGTCGGGACACGTGGCGGTCTGCGTGGGGACGAGTGGCAGGAGATTCGTGGTGCAGGTGACGTACCTGAACCATCCCGTGTTTAAGAATTTTCTTATCCAAGCCGAGGAAGAGTACGGCTTTAGTAACGAAGGGCCGTTGACGATCCCCTGCGACGAGTCCGTTTTCGAGGAAGTCATCCGGTTCATTTCGCGTTCGGAGTCGGGTCACTCCGGTAGGTTAATCGAAGGCTTGAAAGAGAAGTGCCAGTCGGGAATGAAGAGTCAAATTGATTTGTGGATAGAATCGCGACCGTTACTTCATGGGTTTTACGAGTAAACATTCTGATAATATTAGAAACATTGGAAAGGGAAAGGAATTTCTTCGATTCTTACTCGAAGGGTTTTCCACTCAGTACCGAGTTACCTCAAGCGAACAATTGATTATTGAACAGTGTCGGAACTTGAAACTTGAAAGCAATGAGTTTGGCCGTGTTGAGGAGCTGGTTACTAAGAATCTAGGGTTACGAGTTTTCACATACATTAGTTACAACTAACAAAGGTAACTTGGCGGGGTTATAATATTTTTGTAATGTATTGGTAATTCGGGGAGTAAAATGAGCTGAGCCAATGTATAATTCCCGAGTAGAATGCTGAGTTGGTGATGCTTGATGGAGATGGCTGAGAAGGTGTGAGAATTGTTCGCCGAGTCATCCCAATAAATCACTCGCTGCTGTAAATTATGTGATATAGTGAATATGATATAGTTCGGTTAATTTCACTACAGCAAAACAGGCTTTTCGCGGCGTTTTTATAACCCTATAGCGGCGTTTTTTAGCGCCGCTAAAAACACTCCCGGCGTTAAGAAAAACGCCGCCAAAAACGCCACAAGAAGTAGCGTCGCAATAGGTAGCGGCGTTTATGCGATATAAACGCCGTTAAAGGTTTTGATCTATAGCGGCGTTTTTATATACAAACGCCGCTAAAGTCAATGTTCTTTAGTGGCGTTTGTATATAAAACGCCGCTAAAGTCAATGTTCTTTAGTGGCGTTTGTATATAAAAACGCCGCTAAAGTCAATGTTCTTTAGTGGCGTTTGTATATACAAACGCCGGTAATGCTATCCTATAGCGGCGTTTAAATACACAAACGCCGCAAAAGGTGAATGGTCTATAGCGACGTTTGTGAAATAAAACGCCGGGACTGATGCTTCAATAGCGGCGTTTGTGATCATAAACGCCGGCATTGGATGCTCTATGGGGGTGTTTTTTTTAGAAACGCCACAGTACGTTATGGCTTTTTAGCGGCGTTTATTCCTTTAAAACGCCGCTAAACTCACTGCTTCTATAAAAATAAATTTTAAAAGTGTAAATACCCAAATAACCTATAAAATAAATCCATAATAACATCAAATTCAAAGTCTACAACATCAAATCCATAAAACTCCAACAATTAAGTAAACACAACAATAACAAATTCAAAGTCTACAGCATTAAATTGAAATATAGTTCAAACGATGTTCATAAAATGTAGTCAAACATTTTCATTTAAATTCACACATCGCCATCATTTCTTTGGTTGGTTCTGCAACATCGCCATCATTTCTTCAAATCTTTCTTGAAGCTTTTGGTGTGCTGCTTCTCTCTCAGCTTCTCTTGCTTGTCTCTCAGCTTCTCTTGCTTCTCTCTCGGCTTCCTTTCTTGCTATCTCAGCATCTCTCTCAGCTTCTTTTCTTTCTCTTTCAGCTTCTCTCGTTGCTACCTCAGTTTGAAATTGAGATAACTGTTGTTGTAACCGATAAACTTCTGCTTGAGAAGATTGGCTCTGTGATGGCATGTACTGAGACGAGTTAGCCCCAAAATATTTTGTCGGGGTAACGAATGATCCTTGACAGCGAACCCGACCATATCTTTCAGGACCCAAGACGTCAACAATAACTTGATTCTCGATCTCTTCCATATTAACAGAACCATTAGTTGAAGCTGTAGCTTCATACTCGATCTTCTTTTCCCTCAATTTCTCCTGACAATCAAATCAAAATTTTGTACAATTGATATTAATTATAATATATTCAAAATTTTCTGTCTAATTAACATACCATAATTTCTGCAGCTTCGGGAGTTATAGGAGAGCCATCCTTTTTTGTATGCGTAATGTCGAAGAGCTTTATCTGTCCAATGCTAGTGCCAGTTGTAATTTGCTACAACGTATAATAAAAATTAATATTAAACCAATAAAGTAATTCATTACAAATTAATCAATAATTAAAAATAATAATACCTCCTCATTAGCTAAACGAGCAAAACTCTTCGATCCAGCGGTGTGAGTATACTTCTATTTTTGTCTGCTAGTAACTCCAGCGCGCTCTCGATCCTATAATTTAAAATTTGCATTATATATAAAGTCAATATTATAATGACAATTTTTTAAAGTGCATCGATCATACCTCTCCTTTCGTTGAACTCCAAAACCTGACTGCATCTTCCCATTGATGTCGCATAATTCCCGGCGGGATATTTTGCAGCTTCTCTTGAAGAGTGAGATCCTTCTTGAAATATGTCTTCTTCAAGAAACTCTTACTGTCTCTCCATTTTTTCCCTAATGCATTCTTCAGATAATCATCTGAGACTTCTAAATAAAATTTATCCTACAAATGATACAATCAAAGTAAATATAAATATTATTTTGAATTGTAATAGATTATTATTACAATGACATTATTACCTTAACAAGTTCCAGAGCTTGATTTTTGTTACCATTCGGCATCTGACGCCATGACTCATAATTAATTGGCAAAATCGCATGATTGCGTGCAACAATACCTAAGTAACTGCCCAGAACACCTGCTTCTGCCCCAATGGGTTGGTCGACATCGTTTCTTGAAACTTTCACGCGTTCACCAGCGGGAAGATTGTATAATTCATTCAACGTCGTGCGCCCTCTACTCTTACGAGTTCGACCATTTCCACCTATATAAGAAATAATTGTTTATATTCAATTTTTAAAATAAAGTCAATAATAACAAACAACTAGCATTTAAATAAAGTGTTGAACATTACCATCAATATCTATATTTTCAACTGTCTCCGGAACTGTCTCCGGAACTTGCGAGGATCCAACACCAGAAAAATCATCATCATTTGTTTCTTCCCCCTCTCTCGGTGCTTGAACTATCCGCAGATCACTTAATTTCCTTCTAGGCATAGTATCTACAATAAACAAAAGACATTTTAGTAACTATAAATTTATAGTTTTATACTATTATTCTTAATATTTATAGTATATAACCAACAGTTTCTTTTAACTTTAACGTTTGTCTTACTATTATATATAAAATGTTGTGTGGTGTCCCAATCACCAGTGTTGTAATAAAGAGCCTTTAATAGTAAAAAAAATTCTCAACTTATACTTTCTTTTTAGTTTGGTTTCGAACGTTATTTTCAGACCACATTAGTGCCTAACGTTTCATTTCGTAACTCAAATCAAGTTTTTCTGTAATAGACGTTACAAATTTTCTATTATCTAATAAAAATATGACATGTGGCATATTCTGATATTTTCTTTAATTTTTATTTTTAAAAAATCAGAAAATTTTTAATTTTATAAAAAAACCCATAATCTTTAATTTCTCTAAAACACCCAAACCCTAAATCCCTAAATTCCTC
The DNA here is from genome assembly GCA_030270665.1 of Hibiscus trionum. Lineage (NCBI taxonomy): Eukaryota > Viridiplantae > Streptophyta > Magnoliopsida > Malvales > Malvaceae > Hibiscus > Hibiscus trionum. The sequence continues at coordinate 20,155,301 of BSYR01000019.1, read as the reverse complement.
CCATCCCACTATCAATTTAACCACCACCGACCACCCTTGCCTTCGTCGCCCCCCACGTAAAAGCCTCGTCATCCTGTCGTTAAAAACCGACTAATGAACCGTCGATTCTTCCGTCGACAAACATCTAAAAATGAAGAAAAAAGAGACCGATTGAGCTTCTAGTCGATGGCTAGGGGTGGAGGATGTTGAGCGGTGAGGTACCTGGCGCTTGGGTGGTGAACGGTGAACCGCCAATGTGTGGAGGATGTCAGACAATGATGGAGATGTAATTTGAGGGTTTGATTGAAAAAATTGAAATTTTGTGGTTTTTTAGAAGTTCGTGTTTTAAAGAAATTCAAAAATTAAATAAAAAAACAGGCAGCGTGTCATGTTATAATTGGAAAATAGGAAAATTTTAACAACATTTGACGAAAAAACTTGATTTGAGTTGCGGAATGAAACATTAGGCACCAAAGTAGCCCGAAAAAACGTTAGGCACAAAACTAGAAAAAATGTATAGGTTGGACACCTTTTTTACTATTAAGCCTAATAAAGAAGTAGACACCTTTGACGAAAAAACCTGATTTGAGTTACTGAATGAAACATTAGGCACTAAAATGGCCTGAAAAAACGTTAGGCACCAAACTAGAAAAAATGTATAAGTTGGACACTTTTTTTTACTATTAAGCCTAATCAAACGAGACCAAATGGGATTCTAATCGATGGCTAGAGGGTGAAGGATGTTAAACGATGATGTACCTGGCGCTTGGGTGGTGAACGATGAACTGCCAACGTGTGGTCGATGCCGGACGGTGAGAGAGATGTAATTTAAGAGTTTGATTGAAATAAATTGAAAATTTGAGAGTTTTTTTTTCTTCAAAAATTCGTGTTTTTAAAGAAATTCAAAAATTAAATAAAAACATGCCACATGTCATGTTATAATTGGATAATGAAAATTTTTTAACGGCCTTTGACGGAAAAATCTGATTTAAGTTACGGAATAAACACTACAGCAAAACAGGTCTTTAACGGTATTTTTTAGCCTTATGGCAGCGTTTTTTAGCGCCGCTAAAAACTCCTCCGTCGCTTAAGAAAGTGTCGCAAGAAGTGTCGTTTAAGAAAGCGCAGCAAGAAGTGTCGCTTAAATCAGCGCCGCTAATAACTGGTCTTTAGTGGCGTTTGTTATAAGAAACGCCGCAAAAAGTCGAGATCTGTAGCGGCGTTTGTAAACACAAACGCCACTATACATCAGATTATTGTGGCGTTTATAAGGTAAAACGCCCCTATAGCAAGAGTATTTGTGGCATTTGGAGCCAAACGCCACTATACATTATGTGTCTTTAGCGGTGTTTCCCTAAAAACGCCACTATATATCAGTTTATTGCGGCGTTTTTACAACAAACGCCACTAAAAGTATATAAATTTATCATTTTGTGGCGTTCTTCCCATAAACTTCGCGAGATGTAAAAAATTAGCGGCGTTTCGAAAAACGCCGCTAAAAACCTATTTTGCTGTAGTGAAAACATTAGGCACCAAAATTACTCGAAAAACGTTAAACACCAAACTAAAAGAAATGTATAGGTTGTACACCTTTTTTTACTATTAAGCCTAATAAAGAAGTAGTTGTATAGTGTTTTGAATAATTGTGCATGCATGTGTGGTGGGGTAATAACTAATGTCTAATAATAGCAGCAACGCACGTGAAACTGGATGAAAATCTTCTGTCCCTTTTCAGTGTCTCTACTTATGCTCTCACGTTTAAAATTATGTTTAGGTTTCAGGTTAAGATTTATGGCGAGGGTTTAGAGAATTTAGGGTAGAGTATATTTTTTAGGGTATAAGGTGAAATGTTTAGGATTTAAAATTTAGAGTTAGGGTTTGAAATTTAATTTTGTAGTGTTTTTTAGTGTTGGGGCATAAGTAAGAACACCGAAAAGGGTATAAGACTTTTATCCGAAACCACTATTGCCTCAGTTAGTTTTCAGTTTTCACCTGGTGGGCGTGAGCGGTTGCCGGTTGCTTCCTTGGACTTCAAAGATCACTGCACTGCACATTGATGGGCGTTTGAGTTGATAATATCAATGAAACTAGATTTGTTTGCAAACGCAAGAGGGGAAGAAAACAATGGAGTTTTACTGGGGAAGAGTCAGTATTCCCAAACAGGCCGTTGTTGTTGAATACAACATATTTGTAAATCAGTGGCTCAGGCTCCTACAAGCTCCTATTGCTTGTTTAAAGTTGGATCAACTGCGCTAAACCCTTTGCATTTTCCATGATTGGCTCCAAAGCAGCATATTGCCCAGGTACAACGAATTGAAATCACCTGCTTTAGCTATTATCGTTGGGGATGATACCATGATCTTCCGACGACAAAGATCGAATTCACTCTTTGTTTAATAATATTTAGGTTATAATTAAATTTAAATAACAACCATTCCCTTTGGCAAGTTACATTGAAGGAAACTTATAGCTGGGCATGGTAACGTTTATTGAGGTTGAGGGATGACTTGGCTCATGTTGGGGTAATTCAAGAGAAGTATGATTAATGAATACTCAAATAAAGTTGAACAAAAATTAATTCCATCTTGTCTAAACTTTACTCATCATGTTGAACAAATAATCTGATCTTTAAACATATTTCAGTAAAAAAAATCTCCAATCTCAAACCATTCACCCCAAAGTGTTTTAGTAATACTTTATATTAAAAATATTAACAAATTATATTAATTATATGTAGATAAGCTCTTGAAAAAAAAAGTGTTTGGGAGTTTAGATTAAAAAAGTGTAAATTATTACTAAAATATTTTTAAAAAGGTAATATTGATGATAATTTTTTAAATCCTTAAATTTATTAGATGCTTGTATAATAAAATTTAAGGATTAAGTAAAAAAGTAAAAAAAAATAGCTACAATATAAGGATATATGGAACTTTTTATTAAGTAGAGACGTAATTTCGTTTATAAAATAAATACTAGAATTCAAACTTAAACAAAATATGATAACGTGAACATATTTGATCACTCGACCATTTAATTGATCTCAATAAAAAAATCAACTTTATTTGTTCTTAATTCTTGTTCTTCTAGAAAGAAATAAAGAAAGAAAAGGAAAACCCACTAAAGACGGTGATGCTGATCCATTGACAGAACCATACGTAGATATCGGTCAAAATCCTAACTAAATCCGGAAAGGAAAAAAAAACAGACAAGATCAGAGTGGATGGTTCGCAGGATTTTGCCGGTGATGGAAAGGTTATACTGCCTGAGCGCTCATTGCTTCATATGATCGACCCACCGCCTAGAAAATAATCTTTGTTGAAAAAGACAAGGTAATTTAACATTAAGAAACAAAAGAAGTGAAGATTGTTGACTTGATCTAAGCAAATGGATGTCCTAATCAATGTCCCAAAAAAGGTGGTCCGAAGGAACCGTATATAAATAGGAAACGGAAGAAGAATTGTACAAGAACCCAAAGTAGTGGAGCACTATCATAATCACTCTTCACTATTCAGTACTTGACTTACTTTCTTGGTCTTGGGGGGAAAAAGAAAGTTTATTCAACAGAATGGACCTAATAATAATTTCATAAAGACGGTGTCTTTTTCACAATGGCATCAACACCAGGTATTAAATTGATTAAAAATACAAGGACCATAACTGTTAAAAGTGATAAATTCAAGTATCAAATGGTATATTAAGTCAAATTGTAGAACATATTATGTCACGCTTGGTAAATAAATAATAAAATATGAAAAAAAACTTAATTATTACATAAATTATAACGCAAATTTTTAAATAGTTTGTTAATGACATAAAAAATAATACAAATTTAAGCTTAAAGTTAAAACGATAAATAAAAATTAAAGTGAAATATAACAACATTCAAAATAAAAATATTTATTAATTTTTGTTTAATTTAAATAATTTGAAGGACAGTTTTTTTTTTTTTTTGGAATAATTGTAAAGATGAGATTTGGTCTCGAAATTTTAACAGTCCCTTCCATAATCAACTGATTGAAGCTTTCATCTGATGCCCGTAAGAAAGCCCAATGTGTAAAAATCAATACTTCAATAGTCAAAGTGTAAATCCCCGCTCAGCCTACTTTCAAGTGTGGCCCAAATATGACACACCAAAAATCACACTCCTATATTTTACGCAACTTGTAGACACGATGTTTAAATTTAAATCTCTAAAAATATCAATATATTTTTTATTGGATCACTCAAATGGTTCATTAATTTTAAAAGTGAGGAGTTAAGGACAATTAATCACAAATTTAATGTTTTTAGTTAATTTTACGTAATTTTGATTGACACAATAATAAATTTAGTCTTTAATATTTACGCAATATGTATATTAATACTGATTCTAAAAAAATCAACACATAATTTGCGCACTATGTCGAAAACTAAATTTATTCATTTTTATATAATTATGACTAAATTGACATAATATATAAACATTGAAGGATAAAATTGTTATCATGATTCATGTCAGTCAACAATATGTAAAATTAATAAAATAAAAAATACATTGGCGCTGTAATTGATTATCCTTAACTGCTGACTTTTGAAATTGTCATGGACTATATTGCACTTTTAAAAGGACCAATTTAGCTTATTCCGAAATTAAAAGACCTAAAATGATTTTTATACCAATTAATTTCTCATATGATATTTTCTTAACCTCGATGTCCCATTGCATTTCTTTATCTTCTCAGATATCTTCGACCTTTGCACAAGTGAAATTATTTGCGTTGTTTGAAAATTAATAGTTCAATTTAGACCCTTTTTAACATAAAGTTTACGGCTGTAGCCCTCAGCAATTTATAGGTACAACTACAACTGCCGGTTGTTGAAAAAGCAGAAGTTTAAATAAGAATCTGATATTTCGGCCAAGTCTTGATCACCTTCCCCATAATACGCTAATAGAATCCGTCAATTCCTTTTATGTGCCCCATGGGCGGATGTATATAAAATGTTTAGGGTGCAAATGTCCCTATTAATTTAATTAAAATGTCTTTCAAACTTATTATAAAATATAAAAAAAATTAAAAATTTTCATAGAAAATATAAGAAATGACTGAACTTGATTTTTTGGATATGTGGTTAATAATAATTATTGTAGTGCTACGAGAATTCTCCAAATTCCATACCTCACTATGACCCCACTATATGTAAATCCTGGCTCCGCCATCGATTTTGTGTCACACGTATTAATAATTTTTGCATTGTTTTATTGAAAATAGACTTGACATGAAATTATTGGTGGTACATATGAAAGTGAGGCAGGTGAATTTTGTTCATTAGGCGAAGGACGTAAGAAAATTATTGGAAAGCTGGTACAAACCAAACATTATGAGCAAATCAAATCTGTATGTTTATAGACAGCGGTGATGAATGGAGACAAATTCAAACACAAAGGGAGGAATGGAAACATGTGAATGGTGAATGAACATGCGTTTCAAGGTGTCTTAAAGGAGTTAGCAGAGAAACTGACCTTTGCATGACGAGAACCCTGAACCCTGAACTCTGTAACGTACATAACTTCCACGTTACAAAACAACAACAACAAGAAACGAAATGGTTGTATATGATGTTTTTCCATTTCCCTTCCGAGGCGTTGATGTCAACTGGACGAGCTTCAGTTCTGTTCTGCCATCTACAGTTTTGGAAATATAACAGTATGCAAGGACTGGACCACTTTTTGCCCTATTCACTACAACTTGTGCTCTTTTTATCTTATTATTGTAAATGTAGATTGTCTTCTGCCAATACGTCATTTTTGCTTTATAAAATCATTATTTAGAGTGTTGTCCTCCTCCTAAAACACACATTTCATTCCCATGGAAGACAATGTGACATTTGCAGAGTAGGTGACGGTAAAAGCATTACGCAATTACCCTTTTTTTTTCTTTTCAAATTTTTATTCCTTTATGGATAAAGAGCAAACCACTCTACCCATTCCATGGCAGGTGATGGCAAAAGCACGGCCTACAAAGGAATGCCATAACTTGGACACAAAGAAAATAGAAATTCAAAAGTTTGATTAATTGAATGTCTTGTCTTAAACTAAATTAATATTGTGAATTCGTGACAAAAATTATATTCTCGTCAAAAAAAAAAGTTTTAAAAAATTATAGCAGTGGCCAATGGCAAAAGATGATGCAATGATTGTCTTATTTGCTATGTTAGTAATTCTGCCACGTTTAAAGAAAATAGAAATTTTGCCACGATTTCTGTTCTTGAAGAGGTGATATCCTTGTATATACAATCATGTTTTCAATGTAAAATGCAGCTTTCATTTCATATAATTTTGTGGTTTTAAAACACTATATTTTAAATATAAGAGTCGGTGAAAAAATATCAAGTTTTTTGGCTAATTCTGTGGTTAGACGTCGTATCCTCTTTCAAGAGGTCCACAGTTTGATTCCTCTAAACTACATATGCTGTTATTTTTCTATTTTTAAACATAAATTTAAAAAAAAATGTTGCACCAATTAGATAGATACTTCCTCTTTGTACTAAAGAAAATTTTTATAGTCTATTGTAATAAGAGTTTCTAGGTAGTTATTAAAATACGAACTAGATGAAATTCTAAAAAAAATAACCTTTCTTTCACGCTTATTCCCAAAAACAACGATCCGCCATAGTGTACATCAACAAACAACCCTAAAGAGAATCAAACTCTACGTGAGCACTGATAAATACGAATCTAAAACAAGCGGCATGAGGTCACTTACGAACACAAAAAACTTGCAAAAATAATCACAGAAATATGTCATAAAGACAAAAAAATGTGCCACATAAGTAGAAAAAAGTCCAACAAGAAGTGCAAAAAAAATATAAATTATTGACGGTCCACAACCAGCACTATTATTGATGTTACCGTCGATTAAACAAAGAGAAACAAACTGTAGTTAGGGTTGGAGTGAAATAAGTTTTTTCCCTTGTTTTATTTGATCAATAGAATAGTGACATGAAAAATTAAAAAATTAAAAAAATATCCATGTGAGCATCACCGTTAAATTTTTAACGGTTGGTGACTAAAATAAGAAAGAAATATAATATTAGTGATGATTTTTTAAAACAAAATAGTTTAGTGACCAAAATAAAATAAAAACAAGTTTGGTGACTACTGCTGTAGTTTACCCTAAGTATAATTAAAAAAGGCGATTGATTTCGGAACTTTTGCATACACGTCTTGGCTTTTAAGCGAAGCCTCAAGTCTCAACTCCAGAATATTTCTCACTTACCCAATTCCACCACCACCATATCCCCTGCCCTCCCAACCATTTTCCTTCCCTCCTCCGCCGTTTCCTCCACCGTATTGCCGCCATTTCTTAAGTCTTTCCCGAAACTTCAAATTAACACACACAAAAAGATGAACACTTGGAATTTGGATCTTAGTTTTAAAATTTGAAACGAGTCGTTTTCGATTTTCAAACTCCTCGTAGAAGACCACATTTCTGAAGATAAGTAAGTTCAAGTTTGTAATTGAAAAAAGTATTGTTTTTTTTTTTCTTTTCTTTTTTACTTATTACTTTGGTTTTTGTTCAACGGCAAATGTTGTGAGAGTGCAATGAGTGAAGTTGAAAACAGATTCTGTTTTTGTTTTCATTTCCGAATTTAGCTTGTTTACGTTTTCCTTTTCTGATTGCAAGACAGGTGTGCGGTTTTTCTGAATACAGTGTTTCCTTTCTCTCAAAGGTTTTTTTGAGATTGCTTTTTTTAATCATGTTTTGTCGGTGAAGCTTCCTGTTTTCGGATTTCTTCCACTTCAAGTCTTTTCGTATTCTGTTTTTTTCTATGTGCAATAATTTAACTATAATCTCAGCTTTGCTTCATTAATTTCCATTCCTTCAAGTAAAGTCCTTGTCGGTTTCTTCTTCTTTTTCGTTTTTTTACAGTTTCGTTAATTTAACTATAATCACTGCCAATACTGACTCCTGCTTGTTCTTCATTGTTCAAGCTCGCAAGTGTTCTTTAAAAAAAAACGTTTTCTCTTCACATTATGGTTCTGTTTGGTGGCTGAGAAAAATACAGGATGGATGAGAAGAATTTTATTTTATAACTGTGTTATTATTTGACTTGGTCGAAGAGAATTCTAGTTCATTGACAATCTAAACCAGGAAAAAGAGAATAAGAAAAGGTGACTTTGTTCTTAGGATTCTTTGTGACAATTAATAGTTTGGTGTATGTGTGAGTGTAACTAGACATTATTCAAACATGCAAGTTTAAAAAATTGTTACCATTTAGACTTGGTGATTAAAATATATTTTCAGTTTTCTTCTTTTCTTTGTGTATCTTTCTTAATGAATTATATGGCCTTCTGGACTTTGTCATAAAGCAGATTTAAGTGATGGATTGCCGTTGGCCTTGGAAGAAAAAATCATCCGGTAAAGCTGCTGTTGCTGCCACTGGAGTGGATGCTGCTGCTGCTACTTTGGCTTCAGTGACATCTCAAGGCGATCAGGTAAACTTTTTCAACATGATTGTACTTAATTATAACACATCAAACATGCTTGCTTGGAGAAATTTCTATTTGTTCAATTTTATCTCTGCTTATCATCAGAATTATTGAGCCATTTTATCTTGATATCGGTATCCTGGTTATTTTCTGTTTGCTACAGGATGCATACAAAAAACCAAAGTATGTTCAAATTGCTGTGGAATCATATTCACATCTCACTGGTTTGGAAAATCAAGTGAAAACATATGAGCAACAAGTTCAAACTTTGGAGGATGAGATTAAGGACTTGAACGAAAAGCTCACAGGATCCAATTCAGAGATTTCTGCCAAGGAAGATCTGGTGAAACAGCACACTAAAGTTGCAGAAGAGGCCGTCTCGGGTTAGTCTATGCTCGAACATTTCTAATCTGATGTAAGAATGAAGGCCCTACCTATACAGTTAGCCTGGATTTTTTTTCAATCTTTGCTGTAGGTTGGGAAAAGGCTGAAGCAGAGGCCTTGGCATTGAAAAATCACCTGGAATCTGTTATGCTTTCGAAGCTTGCTGCTGAAGACAAGGCATCACATTTGGACGATGCTCTTAAAGAGTGCATGCGGCAAATCAGGAATCTGATGGAAGAGCATGAACAGAAGTTGCAAGATGTGATAATTAGCAAAGACAAGCAATGTGAAAAGATTAAGTTTGAGCTTGAAGCTAAGATAGCTAATTTAGACCAACAGCTCCTTAAGGCTGAGGCTGAAAATGCTGCAATCTCAAGGTCTTTGCAAGAACGTTCCAACATGCTGATCAAGATCAGTGAAGAAAAATCTCAAGCTGAGGCTGAGATTGAGCTTCTGAAGGCTAACATTGAATCTTGTGAAAGGGAAATAAATTCGTTGAAGTATGAACTCCATGTAGCTTCCAAAGAGCTAGAAATTCGTAATGAAGAAAAGAATATGAGCATTAGGTCTGCAGAAGCTGCCAACAAGCAGCATATGGAGGGTGTCAAAAAGATTGCAAAGCTAGAATCCGAGTGCCAAAGACTGCGTGGTCTTGTGCGGAAGAAGTTGCCTGGGCCTGCTGCACTTGCCCAAATGAAGCTAGAGGTTGAGAGTTTAGGAAGGGATTATGGAGATTCTCGACTAAAGAGGTCTCCTGCTCAGCTTTCAACTCCTCACCTGTCCACGGGGACTGGTTTTTCCCTTGACAATACACAGAAATTCCTTAAAGAGAACGAGTTGCTCGCAGAACGTTTATTGGCAGCGGAAGAAGAAACGAAGATGCTGAAAGAAGCTTTGGCGAAGCTTAACAATGAACTAGTGGCTTCTAGGAATCTATGTGCTAAGACATCAAGCAAGCTTCAAACTATAGAAGCTCAACTTGCCGTCACAAACCAGCAGAGAAGTCCCACAAAAATGATCGTTCAGATTCCCACAGAAGCTCACTCAAGTCAAAATGCTGGCAATCCACCAAGTTTGACTTCTTTGTCTGAAGATGGAAATGATGATGACAAAAGCTGTGCTGAATCATGGGCAACAGCTTTGATCCCTGAGCTCTCTCAATTCAAGAAGGAAAACAACACTGAGAAGTCAAACAGAACCGAGAATGCGAAACACTTGGACCTTATGGATGACTTTCTTGAGATGGAGAAGTTGGCTTGTTCTTCAAATGATTCAACTGAAAACAGTGCAGTCACCATTTCAGATTGTACAAACACTAAGATATCTGTAACTTCAGGAGAGATTTCTTGCAAGGAACTCCAATCTGAAAAGCAGCATGATTCATTCTCTCCAGAATCTGATGCTGACCGATCGCCTGTTATGAAGCTTCGGACAAAACTCTCCATCATGCTTGAATCTTTGTCTAAGGATGCTGCCATGAAGAAAATTCTAGAGGATATCAAACATGCTGTGGATGATGCTCATGATAGCCTGAACCAGCACTCCGTACACGGTAATTTAACTGCACACAAGGAATTTGCTATGTCCCCAGGTTGTAAGGTTACTTCAGAACCCTTGCAAATTATAAGTCAAGAATTAGCTGCTGCAATTTCTCAAATTCATGATTTTGTACTGTTCCTGGGAAGAGAAGCAAGTGCAGTTGATGGCATAAGCTACGATGGCAATGGATTAAGCCATAAAATTGAGGAGTTCTTGGTCACCTACAATAAGGTCTTATGCAGCATTTTGAGTCTGAATGATTTTATTTTCGATCTTTCTACTGTTTTAGCCAAAGCCAGTGAATTAAGATTCAATGTGCTTGGCTATAAGAGTAATGAAGTGGAAATCAACAGTCCACATTGCATTGATAAGGTTGCTTTACCAGAGAATATGGTAACTCAAAGGGATTCTTCAGGAGGAAGATATCTAAATGTATGTGCCCACATTTCGAGTCCCACTTCCAATCCTGAGGTTCCTGATAATGGATATGAATCAAAACAATCAAGCAAATTCTCTTCAGAAGAGTTTGAAGATTTGAAGTTGGTGAAAGAAAAGATGGCAACTGATCTTGCTCGAACTACTGAAAACCTGGAAATGACTAAGTCACAATTACATGAAACCGAGCAACTTTTAGCAGAGGCTAAATCTCAGTTGGCTTCTGCTCAAAACTCAAACAGCTTGGCCGAGACACAGCTCAAGTGCATGGCAAAGTCGTATAAATCACTTGAAAGACGTGCAGAGGAGTTAGAGACTGAGGTAAACTTTGTCCGTGGGAAAATTGTAACTCTGGAAAATGAGGTTCAAGATGAAAAGAGAAATCATCAAGATGCTTTAGCCAGATGTAAGGAACTCGAACAGCAATTGCAAAGGTACGCCTCAAAGTCTTTTCATATGGTTTGAAGCTGCATTACTTAACTAACTCGAACTTGGGTATTAGTGTCAAACACGAGTATATGTTTGGATAAGTTTAGTTTTTCTAAAAGTTTTTCCTCAAGGAACCACTAGTTGTATGGTTGTATATTCTATATGCCCATGTTTTTACTTGTAATAATCTCTTACATAATTGTTTTCAATCACATTTTAGGAACGAGAACTGTTCTGTTTTGCGTCCTACGACAGACACGACGGGATCACCATACAAAGAGTGGAACCGAAATGGTGAAAGTTTAGGTGATGGCGAACCGACTACCAGCGGATTCAACTTGCAAGGCTTAGATCAGGCAGAGATAGGCAATGTAAGCAAGCATAACAGGTACAGCGTTCCCCGTGCCTATGGAGTCATATAACACATCATGTAGCGAATCTGAAACTGAAGCAAACCTTCCGACATCGCCAATCAAGTCGAACAACTCAAAACACAGGTCTAGCACGTCGAGCTCTTCGTTTTCTGATTTGAACTCAACACCGGAGAAACAATCGCGAGGATTTAGCAGATTCTTTTCCTTGAAAGGGAAGAATGATCTATAAACCTGCAAAAGGCGTAGAAGTTGGTGATTGAGGAGACTGCTGTTGGGGAAACCGGGTTATTTCCCACACGAACGTAGCTTCAAATCTGAGCTGAAATGTCGAGATCGAAACTACCAAAATTTGCACAGCGGACAAACCCGTCAACTATTGAATATTGAAACCTAATGGAAAAACCCAATAATAATCAACTGAAATAAATAATGGAGAGAACACACCGAATTTACGAGGTTCGACGAAAAATGTCGTCTACTCCTCGGGCACCACCACCGGATGATAACTTCACTAATACCAAAATGGTACAAACAAATGGAATTCCTAAGAATTCCCAAATATGAGAGAAGAGAAACAAATGAGAGAGATGGATGTTGGGATGATTTCAAATGACAAATGCTAGGCCTATTTATAGTTGAGCTTTAAGGACTAAACCTGTAAATAGCCTAAAGTTTAGGGACCAAAAATTAATTTTTCCATGCCACTTTTCAACCACTTTTCCAACCACACTTCCACTTTCATTTTGCCAACCAATTTTCGGTGGCTTTCGGTGGCCATCATTTCAAAGCCACTTTCAACAAATCTCCACCTTGGCTTGAAATTTCACCAAGCTTTTCAAAATTTCTTCTCCCCAAACGTTATCCTTTGTAGTGCCTCCAAATGCGCCCACGAGCGCCATACACCCGAAGGTGCTCAAACTTGCAAGATGTTAATCAAGTTCAAACAATGATTGAACTTGATTGATGTTACCACCTTGGTCAACATATTTGCAGGATTTTCTGTCGTCGTAATCTTCTGAAGTAGAATCTTTCCTTCTTCAAAGATCTCCCGCACAAAGTGATACCTCACGTCGATGTGCTTGGTTCTTGAATGGTAGACTTGATTTTTCGCTAAATGAATAGCACTCTGACTGTCACAATAGAGACTAATGTGACTTTGAACAACTCCCAAGTCTTCCAACAATCCGTTAAGCCAAATCGCCTCCTTAACAGCCTCTGCAACTGCCATGTACTCTGCCTCTGTAGTTGACAAAGCCACCGTTGACTGTAAAGTAGACCTCCAACTCACTGGGGCTTTTGCTAAAGCAAACAAATACCCAGTAGTAGACCGACGCTTATCTAAATCACCAGCATAGTCGGAATCAACATATCCAACCACAAACTGACCAAGTGTTTCATCTTGCTCAAACACTAAACCAACATCTACGGTTTGTTGGAGATACCGTAGAATCCATTTCACAGCTTGCCAATGTCCTTTTCCAGGATCATGCATGTACCTGCTCACAACTCCAACTGCTTGTGAAATGCCAGGCCTCGTACACACCATCGCATACATCAAGCTCCCTACTGCATTAGCATATGGAACTTTTGCCATATATTCTCGCTCTTCATCAGTTTTAGGAGATAATTGAGAACTGAGTTTCAAATGAGAAGCAAGTGGGGTACTTACATGTTTTGTGCTTTCATTCATGCCAAAACATTGTAATACCTTTTTCAGATATTGCTTCTGAGTCAAACAAAGCTTGCATCTCCGTCTGTCTCTACTTATCTCCATGCCGAGAATCTTCTTGGCCTCACCTAGATCTTTCATCTCAAACTCTTGATTCAACTGAGCCTTCAATTTGTCTATCTCTTGTTGACTCTTTGAAGCGATCAGCATATCATCAACATACAAGAGAAGATAAATGAAAGATCCATCTTGTAGCTTTCGCAAATACACGCAATGGTCGTATTTGCTTCTTGTGTACTTCTGCCTCCTCATAAAGCTATCAAATCGCTTGTACCACTGCCTCAGAGATTGCTTCAATCCATATAGCGATTTGTTCAGCTTACAAACCCATTTCTTACCACCAGCATCTACATATCCTTCTGGCTGAGTCATATAGATCTCCTCTTCCAAATCACCGTGCAAGAAAGCCGTCTTTACATCGAGTTGAGCTAGCTCCAAATTCAACTGTGCTACCAAGGCCAACAATGTTCTAATGGAGGAATGCTTCACAACAGGGGAAAATACTTCGTTGTAGTCGATTCCCTCCTTCTGAGCGTAGCCTTTAGCTACCAACCTTGCCTTGTAGCGAACATCTTTCTTGCTGGGAGATCCGTCTTTCTTTGCAAACACCCACTTGCATCCAATTGCCCTTTTACCTTCTGGTAAATATGCCAAATCCCAGGTGTTGTTCTTCTGGAGAGATTGCATTTCTTCATCCATGGCACTTTTCCACTTGTCACTTTCTAAGCTTTGCATTGCTTCTTGATAAGTGACAGGGATATCATCATCAACAACTGGAAGGGCATAGGCCACTGTATCTGTAAATCGAGCAGGTCTACGAATTTCTCTCCTTGGCCTTGTAACTGCAAGTGGTTCTGGTGTCTCCAATGGTTCTTGGGTTTAAACCTCTTCATCTTCTGATTCCTCCATTGGAGTTGGAGAATCAGTAACATCAATTGCTGGACTAATCACCGTCTCTTGAAACTCCACCTGGTTTGGAGTATACTCCACCTGTTGTGGAGTACTACTTGTCTGAACAGCTCCATTTGTTACCTTCTTCAACATGACAGATTCATCAAAGGTAACATCTCTGCTACAAATTATCTTCTTTGTGTCTAAGCACCAAAGTCGAAATCCCTTCACTCCATGAGTGATTCCCATGAAGATAGCCTTCTTTGCTCTAGGATCAAGTTTTGACTCCTTCACATGATAATACGCAGTGGATCCAAATACATGTAAGGAATCATAATCTGTAGCGGGTACTCCAGACCATACCTCCAACGGTGTTTTTCCTCCAATCGCCGATGACGGTAGACGATTGATGAGATGGCCAGCATATGTCACAGCCTCAGCCCAAAATGGTTTGCCCAACCCAGCATTGGACAACATACATCGAACTTTCTCAAGTAGTGTTCGATTCATACGCTCTGCCACCCTATTCTGCTGTGGTGTATGTCTAACAGTGAAGTGTCGAACAATACCATGCTCCTGGCAAACGTCAAAGAGCGGATCACTTCTATATTCCCCTCCATTGTCCGTCCTAAGCCGTTTGATCTTCTTGCCAGTCTGGTTCTCGATCATATTTTTCCACTTCAGGAAAACTTTGAGCACTTCATCTTTAGACTTCATTGTATACACCCAAACTCTTCTGGAAAAGTCATCAACAAAAGTTACAAAATAGTGTTTTCCTCCCAGCGACGTTGTTTTGGAAGGACCCCACACATCTGAGTGAACATAATCCAAAATACCTTTCGTATTATGGATAGCGGTGCCGAATTTCACTCTCTTCTGCTTTCCCAGAACACAATGCTCACAAAAATTTAACTTGCAAGCCTTTGCACCTTTCAACAATCCTTGCTTTGCCAAAATTTGCAAGGATTTCTCACCAGCGTGTCCCAACCGCATGTGCCACAACTGAGAAGAATCCAATTTGTCTTCACCGGAAGCTGCTGTTACTGCTCCAATAACTGTACTACCTTGGTAGTAATACAAGTTATTTTTCCTGAGGCCCTTTCATTATCACGAGTGCGCCTGATGTGACTTTCAAAATTTCATCTCTCATAGTGACAATCGAGCCTTTGGATTCCAAAGCTCCCAACGAGATGAGATTTTTCTTCAAACTAGGCACGTATCGGACATCAGTCAAAACTCTGGTTGATCCATCTTGATTCTTCAATCGGATTGAACCTATCCCAATCGTTTTACAGGCGTTGTCATTGCCCATATAAACAACTCCTCCATTTAGTTCTACTAAATCGAAGAACCACTCCCGATTAGGGGACATATGATAGGTACAACCCGAATCCAATATCCACTCGTCTGAGCGGAATGATGACGATGAAGCAACCAGTGATATTTCAGAGTCACTAGTATCATGCTCTGCAACACATGCATCTGGAGCAGCTTTTCCTTTTTTCTTCAGCTTCGGGCAATCTTTCTTCCAATGACCTTTCTCATGATAAAAGGCACATTCGTCTTTCCCAAGTCTGGACTTTGACTTTGATCTCCCTCTCATTTTTGGCTTTTGGCTTTTCGAGCGACCTCTTACCACCATGGCCTCCGCTGCATTGTACTTGCTCTCCATCTTGGTTTTCTTTCTGAGCTCGTAACTATACAGAGCAGCAGTTACTTCTTTAAGGGTCACCTCATCCTTTCCGTGAAGTAACGTTGTTTCAAGGTGCTCAAATTCATCTGGAAGAGATGACAACAACATTAAAGCCAAATCTTCATCTTTGAAAGTTTCATCCATGCCTAACAGATCTGCCACTAACTCATTGAAGGCAGTGATGTGTTCATTCATATTGGTGCCTGGTTGATAATCAAATCTGAACAATCATTTCTTCATGTGAAGACGATTCTGAGAGCTTTTCTTTAGGAATTTTTCCTCCAACGCTTTCCACAGTTTGCTTGCAGAAGTCTCGTTCTTGTAGGCATACTTCTGCTCCCTGGAAAGACAAGATCGAATCGTACTGCACGCCATACGGTTGATTGTTCTCCAATCTTTCTCCACCATATCTACGGGTTTTTCTTCCTCAATGGCAGTGTCTAGACCTTGTTGAAATAAATAGTCTAGCACCTCGCCTTGCCACATGCCGAAGTGACCGGATCCATCGAACAACTCCACCGAGAAGTTTGCATTTGACATTATCCTCCTCATCGGTATAGAGGAAGAGCTTGAACTGGATAATATTCAACAGCACGAACTGGATATTGAAACACTGCACCAGGTAAGTTCCCAGGAAAGAGAGGTGGATCACACGGATCGCTTAAATACCCAGTCTTTCCTAGCCAGAACTTTCCTAGACATGCACTGTCACAACACCACACTTCTAACCGAGCAACCGGGATAGCCTTCACCGAAGCTCTGATACCAATTGTTAGGGAAACCGGGTTATTTCCCACACGAACGTAGCTTCAAATCTGAGCTGAAATGTCGAGATCGAAACTACCAAAATTTGCACAGCGGACAAACCCGTCAACTATTGAA
This sequence comes from Hibiscus trionum, assembly GCA_030270665.1. Classification (NCBI taxonomy): domain Eukaryota; kingdom Viridiplantae; phylum Streptophyta; class Magnoliopsida; order Malvales; family Malvaceae; genus Hibiscus; species Hibiscus trionum. The sequence goes on along the minus strand of BSYR01000019.1, from coordinate 20,138,496 downwards.
TATTGAAACCTAATGGAAAAACCCAATAATAATCAACCGAAATAAATAATGGAGAGAACACACCGAATTTACGAGGTTCGACGAAAAATGTCGTCTACTCCTCGGGCACCACCACCAGATGATAACTTCACTAATACAAAAATGGTACAAACAAATGGAATTCCTAAGAATTCCCAAATATGAGAGAAGAGAAACAAATGAGAGAGATGGATGTTGGGATGATTTCAAATGACAAATGCTAGGCCTATTTATAGTTGAGCTTTAAGGACTAAACTTGTAAATAGCCTAAAGTTTAGGGACCAAAAATTAATTTTTCCATGCCACTTTTCAACCACTTTTCCAACCACACTTCCACTTTCATTTTGCCAACCAATTTTCGGTGGCTTTCGGTGGCCATCATTTCAAAGCCACTTTCAACAAATCTCCACCTTGGCTTGAAATTTCACCAAGCTTTTCAAAATTTCTTCTCCCCAAACGTTATCCTTTGTAGTGCCTCCAAATGCGCCCACGAGCGCCATACACCCGAAGGTGCTCAAACTTGCAAGATGTTAATCAAGTTCAAACAATGATTGAACTTGATTGATGTTACCACCTTGGTCAACATATCTGCAGGATTTTCTGTCGTCGCAATCTTCTGAAGTAGAATCTTTCATTCTTCAAAGATCTCCCGCACAAAGTGATACCTCACGTCGATGTGCTTGGTTCTTGAATGGTAGACTTGATTTTTCGCTAAATGAATAGCACTCTGACTGTCACAATAGAGACTAATGTGACTTTGAACAACTCCCAAGTCTTCCAACAATCCGTTAAGCCAAATCGCCTCCTTAACAGCCTCTGCAACTGCCATGTACTCTGCCTCTGTAGTTGACAAAGCCACCGTTGACTGTAAAGTAGACCTCCAACTCACTGGGGCTTTTGCTAAAGTAAACAAATACCCAGTAGTAGACCGACGCTTATCTAAATCACCAGCATAGTCGGAATCAACATATCCAACCACAAACTGACCAAGTGTTTCATCTTGCTCAAACACTAAACCAACATCTACGGTTTGTTGGAGATACCGTAGAATCCATTTCACAGCTTGCCAATGTCCTTTTCCAGGATCATGCATGTACCTGCTCACAACTCCAACTGCTTGTGAAATGTCAGGCCTCGTACACACCATCGCATACATCAAGCTCCCTACTGCATTAGCATATGGAACTTTTGCCATGTATTCTCGCTCTTCATCAGTTTTAGGAGATAATTGAGAACTGAGTTTCAAATGAGAAGCAAGTGGGGTACTTACATATTTTGTGCTTTCATTCATGCCAAAACATTGTAATACCTTTTTCAGATATTGCTTCTGAGTCAAACAAAGCTTGCCTCTCCGTCTGTCTCTACTTATCTCCATGCCGAGAATCTTCTTGGCCTCACCTAGATCTTTCATCTCAAACTCTTGATTCAACTGAGCCTTCAATTTGTCTATCTCTTGTTGACTCTTTGAAGCGATCAGCATATCATCAACATACAAGAGAATATAAATGAAAGATCCATCTTGTAGCTTTCGCAAATACACGTAATGGTCGTATTTGCTTCTTGTGTACTTCTGCCTCCTCATAAAGCTATCAAATCGCTTGAACCACTACCTCGGAGATTGCTTCAATCCATATAGCGATTTGTTCAGCTTACAAACCCATTTCTTACCACCAGCATCTACATATCCTTCTGGCTGAGTCATATAGATCTCCTCTTCCAAATCACCGTGCAAGAAAGCCGTCTTTACATCGAGTTGAGCTAGCTCCAAATTCAACTGTGCTACCAAGGCCAACAATGTTCTAATGGAGGAATGCTTCACAACAGGGGAAAATACTTCGTTGTAGTCGATTCCCTCCTTCTGAGCGTAGCCTTTAGCTACCAACCTTGCCTTGTAGCGAACATCTTTCTTGCTGGGAGATCCGTCTTTCTTTGCAAACACCCACTTGCATCCAATTGCCCTTTTACCTTCTGGTAAATATGCCAAATCCCAGGTGTTGTTCTTCTGGAGAGATTGCATTTCTTCATCCATGGCACTTTTCCACTTGTCACTTTCTAAGCTTTGCATTGCTTCTTGATAAGTGACAGGGATATCATCATCAACAACTGGAAGGGCATAGGCCACTGTATCTGTAAATCGAGCAGGTCTACGAATTTCTCTCCTTGGCCTTGTAACTGCAAGTGGTTCTGGTGTCTCCAATGGTTCTTGGGTTTGAACCTCTTCATCTTCTGATTCCTCCATTGGAGTTGGAGAATCAGTAACATCAATTGCTGGACTAATCACCGTCTCTTGAAACTCCACCTGGTTTGGAGTATACTCCACCTGTTGTGGAGTACTACTTGTCTGAACAGCTCCATTTGTTACCTTCTTCAACATGACAGATTCATCAAAGGTAACATCTCTGCTACAAATTATCTTCTTTGTGTCTAAGCACCAAAGTCGAAATCCCTTCACTCCATGAGTGATTCCCATGAAGATAGCCTTCTTTGCTCTAGGATCAAGTTTTGACTCCTTCACATGATAATACGCAGTGGATCCAAATACATGTAAGGAATCATAATCTGTAGCGGGTACTCCAGACCATACCTCCAACAGTGTTTTTCCTCCAATCGCCGATGACGGTAGACGATTGATGAGATGGCCAGCATATGTCACAGCCTCAGCCCAAAATGGTTTGCCCAACCCAGCATTGGACAACATACATCGAACTTTCTCAAGTAGTGTTCGATTCATACGCTCTGCCACCCTATTCTGCTGTGGTGTATGTCTAACAGTGAAGTGTCGAACAATACCATGCTCCTGGCAAACGTCAAAGAGCGGATCACTTCTATATTCCCCTCCATTGTCCGTCCTAAGCCGTTTGATCTTCTTGCCAGTCTGGTTTTCGATCATATTTTTCCACTTCAGGAAAACTTTGAGCACTTCATCTTTAGACTTCATTGTATACACCCAAACTCTTCTGGAAAAGTCATCAACAAAAGTTACAAAATAGTGTTTTCCTCCCAGCGACGTTGTTTTGGAAGGACCCCACACATCTGAGTGAACATAATCCAAAATACCTTTCGTATTATGGATAGCGGTGCCGAATTTCACTCTCTTCTGCTTTCCCAGAACACAATGCTCACAAAAATTTAACTTGCAAGCCTTTGCACCTTTCAACAATCCTTGCTTTGCCAAAATTTGCAAGGATTTCTCACCAGCGTGTCCCAACCGCATGTGCCACAACTGAGAAGAATCCAATTTGTCTTCACCGGAAGCTGCTGCTACTGCTCCAATAACTGTACTACCTTGGTAGTAATACAAGTTATTTTTCCTGATGCCCTTTCATTATCACGAGTGCGCCTGATGTGACTTTCAAAATTCCATCTCTCATAGTGACAATCGAGCCTTTGGATTCCAAAGCTCCCAACGAGATGAGATTTTTCTTCAAACTAGGCACGTATCGGACATCAGTCAAAACTCTGGTTGATCCATCTTGATTCTTCAATCGGATTGAACCTATCCCAATCGTTTTACAGGCGTTGTCATTGCCCATATAAACAACTCCTCCATTTAGTTCTACTAAATCGAAGAACCACTCCCGATTAGGGGACATATGATAGGTACAACCCGAATCCAATATCCACTCGTCTGAGCGGAATGATGACGATGAAGCAACCAGTGATATTTTAGAGTCACTAGTATCATGCTCTGCAACACATGCATCTGGAGCAGCTTTTCCTTTCTTCTTCAGCTTCGGGCAATCTTTCTTCCAATGACCTTTCTCATGATAAAAGGCACATTCGTCTTTCCCAAGTCTGGACTTTGACTTTGATCTCCCTCTCATTTTTGGCTTTTGGCTTTTCGAGCGACCTCTTACCACCATGGCCTCCGCTGCATTGTACTTGCTCTCCATTTTGGTTTTCTTTCTGAGCTCGTAACTATACAGAGCAGCAGTTACTTCTTTAAGGGTCACCTCATCCTTTCCGTGAAGTAACGTTGTTTCAAGGTGCTCAAATTCATCTGGAAGAGATGACAACAACATTAAAGCCAAATCTTCATCTTTGAAAGTTTCATCCATGCCTAACAGATCTGCCACTAACTCATTGAAGGCAGTGATGTGTTCATTCATATTGGTGCCTGGTTGATAATCAAATTTGAACAATCTTTTCTTCATGTGAAGACGATTCTGAGAGCTTTTCTTTAGGAATTTTTCCTCCAACGCTTTCCACAGTTTGCTTGCAGAAGTCTCGTTCTTGTAGGCATACTTCTACTCCCTGGAAAGACAAGATCGAATCGTACTGCACGCCATACGGTTGATTGTTCTCCAATCTTTCTCCACCATATCTACGGGTTTTTCTTCCTCAATGGCAGTGTCTAGACCTTGTTGAAATAAAGAGTCTAGCACCTCGCCTTGCCACATGCCGAAGTGACCGGATCCATCGAACAACTCCACCGAGAAGTTTGCATTTGACATTATCCTCCTCATCGGTATAGAGGAAGAGCTTGAACTGGATAATATTCAACAGTACGAACTGGATATTGAAACACTGCACCAGGTAAGTTCCCAGGAAAGAGAGGTGGATCACACGGATCGCTTAAATACACAGTCTTTCCTAGCCAAAACTTTCCTAGACATGCACTGTCACAACACCACACTTCTAACCGAGCAACCGGGATAGCCTTCACCGAAGCTCTGATACCAATTATTGGGGAAACCGGGTTATTTCCCACACGAACGTAGCTTCAAATCTGAGCTGAAATGTCGAGATCGAAACTACCAAAATTTGCACAGCGGACAAACCCGTCAACTATTGAATATTGAAACCTAATGGAAAAACCCAATAATAATCAACCGAAATAAATAATGGAGAGAACACACCGAATTTACGAGGTTCGACGAAAAATGTCGTCTACTCCTCGGGCACCACCACCGGATGATAACTTCACTAATACCAAAATGGTACAAACAAATGGAATTCCTAAGAATTCCCAAATATGAGAGAAGAGAAACAAATGGGAGAGATGGATGTTGGGATGATTTCAAATGACAAATGCTAGGCCTATTTATAGTTGAGCTTTAAAGACTAAACTTGTAAATAGCCTAAAGTTTAGGGACCAAAAATTAATTTTCCCATGCCACTTTTCAACCACTTTTCCAACCACACTTCCACTTTCATTTTACCAACCAATTTTCGGTGGCTTTCGGTGGACATCATTTCAAAGCCACTTTCAACAACTGCTAATACTAATTAGAAGAACCCAAGTTTAGAGACCTCGTTTTCGACTTTGTTAGGTAGCTCTAGTATTTTATCATATTGCGAACTCGTGCTTTGACGTAGATGTAATTTTGTTAACAGTGACTGTGTATGTATCCATATTTGTTACATAAATAATTATATGCTAGTTTGGAGTATATTTATATTAATAAACTAATTTGTATTTTCGTGCATGGATTTACTCTATTATTGGCTATTGTTATACAGATTTGCCTGTTAAATGATAACTACAAATGTAATCGCATAGTAAAAAAAGACGACAAGATTTTAGGTGGAAAAATCTATTTATAGGGGAGAGGTACTTGATTATAGAGGAATTCTAATTAAATTAGATTTTCTACTTATGTTCGGCCCGTTTTATTTGCATCTACTACAGATTTTCAATTTTTTTATTAATATAATCGTACCACGAATTAAAATAAATAAAATTCGGATCACAACTTCCAACTTGACTATGTACACTCAACACTAAACTCGGGCATGCAATGCAATGCCTAAAATCTCAAAAAAAAAAGAAATTCCATCTAATCTAATATTGCGTGTGCGGATATCTTATCTCCGTCGGTTCAATTTGTTTTGATAGGGAAAAGGGAAAGTTAAGTTTCGAGCTTCAACCATTGTCTGCTCAAAACAAATGAAGGAAATTAATTAAGGTTTATGATATACTATAATAATCTAACGGGGTTTATTAATTTATATGTATATGTATATATCAACTACTGTACCCACTGGATTTCTCATAGATATACACGTATGCGTTGTAATCTTTTTTGTTTGCTTTTTCCTTATCAATCACTGCATTCGTTGCCAACTTATTAAGGAATAAATTAGCTTTGAAATCGACTCGTTAATTAAAACTTAATGGGGGAGGGGATGCCCTCTTTCCCCTTTTATAAGGAGTTTTTAACGAAACCTGATTTCTTGTCAAAAAAATTAATAGGAAAAATTAGAAACGTGACATGCTAACCACTTGATTTGATCTAATTACGTGTGAGTTCCTATTGGTTATAATCCAAATATGGTCAGAGACGCAACTAAATTGAGTTATAACAAATTTGAGAAATGTTCAATTGACTTTTCTTTTTGAAGTTTGAGATTAATTCAAGTTAAACATCAAACTAATCAAATTTGCTTGGTTAAGTTCGATTCCCTTAAATACTCCAAGCTCGATTATTTATGTATTTGAGATTTTGAGTTACTGCACTGAAAGCTTTCAATACTAATATTTTTTATTGGACTCGTGCAAATACTCGAATTCGAACTGCTCATTGATTCGAGTTTGTCTGGATAATGACTAAATTGATTTGGAATTTTTTTAAATCATAACCACTGGTATCAGCTAGATTAATCTGATTTCAATTAGTGGCTTTATCAATGTAATTATAGAATAGTATTGTCTTAATCACAGTAGGTGTTGCTCTGTGCTGTCAAGCAAATGGTTTTAAAAGCATAGATTATCCACTAATCACGTACGTTTTGTCCTTGAAGAAAATGACAAGTGTACACTCAGAGAATCAATTAAGATCCAACACTGAAAGTTTACTACAAGATCTAACCAAGGAATTTTGTTTTATACAAGTGAAACGAACTTGGACACATTGCGTCCTAAATAAATTACGAGATAAATACGACACACAAGATTAAAATGAAAAAAAAACCTTAACTTTTACGAAGGAGCTAAATGGCGGACGGAGACAAGATTAGGCATGAATGAATTAACAATGAAAAAGAAAAGAATATATAGAAAATACAAGGACGAAAAAAGGAGTTGGTAAAACAACAAAATTCAGCGACTGTAATTTATTGCTTAAAAGATTTGAATCTAAAGGAAAAAGCAGATCGGAAAGATGATAACATAATTCGCGGCCAATCATATATATGCTATTATTATTGTACATGTGAACTTGTGTCATAATTTTTGATGATTTTGATTGGTGGTGGCCCCTTGTTCTATGGACTATGGAAAACATGTGATTTTCAAATGTTTCTTATGTTTTAACTAGACATAAAGCTAAAAAATACCTCTAACATTTTATTGAATAATTATTTTAGTCTTTATTCTTTTTCTTAACTAATTTAATCCTTAATGTTTTCATTTTGTGTCAAAATCACCCTTATGCGGATGGAAAATGTTAGTTAACTGACGATAAACAATTTGAAATGACTTGACAGAATGATGCGTCATAAAAAATATTTTATATTGTATACAATTTTATAAAAATATTTTTTGACTGATGTGTCATTATGTAAAATCAACATATTTGTCTATATGACACTGCTATCGCAGCGTGCACTACTGTGTAAGTTTGTCACATCATTTTTAAGCTGTTTATCGTAAGTTAACTAACAATTTTCATCTGCAGAAAAATTATTTTGACCCAAAATAAAATGTTGGGTTAAATTAATTCAAAAATTATGGACCAAAATAACTATTCAGTCAAATGTTAAGGATATTTTTTAGTATTATGCCTTTTAACTATAATATATTTTAACCCATATTAATACTTAATTCGTGTACTAATTAAGCAAGAGAACAATGAAACTGTTAAACTGTTTTTTTTTTGTCTCCATAAAATAATATGGTTTTACAGTGTTTAAACGTGTTGAGGCATTGACAGGTTTTGCAATGTTGAGGTTTTGTGATTTCCGAGGTTACAAATTTGAGTCAATCATACATAAACAAATTTAATCAGATTGAGTTTGAATTAAACCAATTGATGAATTAATTATATAATTTTATGTTTGTACCTATTGAATATGACATATATTTTTTATTAAATAGATATGTATTATATTTTTATGTCGGAATTTAAACTATTATAAGACGAGACAAGATGATCATCTTTAGTCACTAGGCCAATTAGTAAATCTAGAATACGACGTATATTAATAGTAAGTGTTGATATAATTGAAAATATGTGATTCAAAATTATTATTATATATATATATATATATATTGAAAATGGATTCAAAATTGTTATACATATTAAATCTTGTCTGAAATTAAATATTTTAAAATTTATTCAACAAATGACTAATGCAAATTGGATTGTAATGAATTTATCCACGATTTAAATAAAATAATAACACAATAATTTCCCAATTAAATTAATGTACGATTAATGTGTACAACTAAACCCAATAAGTGATTTAATAATTAACATAGATATGATAATATACATTCAAATTCACAAAAGTATGGGCTTTGGAACTGTTTACTTAATTAGCAGTGTTTTAAAAGTGTTGTTTCTCGAGCACTAACTAGTACTGTTGTCATTACAACATCTAAAAGAACGTAAATTTGAATATTTTTGAATTCGAGATATAAAAGAACATGGACAATTTAAGTATTGTAATTTATATATTTAAAAAATTCTTATATTATTATATTTAGTATGATTGGAGAAACATTTTGAGTTGATGATTAGGGTCAAAATCTAAACTAAAAATTAATTTGGTGAAAACATAAATAACTATAACGGCATACATTAAGAGATTTGATTAAAAGTATGATATAGGTCATCAATACTAATATCAATATGGAGGTAAGCAAATCAGTTAGCACCCATCGATTCAATGGTAGATTGGGTCACCTGCTTCACATTGGAAACTATTTGATTCATCTTACCATAAGCTAGACTGGTTTCTTGGCGTGCTTCGGTTGTTGCTCCAATTGAGCAATGGAGTCTTCCCGAGCATTGAGTTTCTGCTCTAATTGGGCTTGTGCTATGCGTGTGGTTAAGGGTAAATATCCTCAACCTCCTAATCATGTTTCCTTTTATGCTCCCACACTAAAAATCACTTAAAAATTAAATTGTAAATCATAACCCTAATTTTCACATCTTAAACCATAAATCCTACACTCTAAAAAGTACACTCTACCCCTAATTTTCTAAACCTTAACCACTACCCTTAACCTTAAACCCTAAATTCACTATTTTAAAGTGGGAGCATAAAAGGGGCAAACGATTTTCATCCGTGTGATTAACTCACTCTGTTCAACAACTAAATTTGTGTTCTGAAGATGTGCGGCATTCAAATCATTAGTCAATCTATGAATAAGACTTTTTCAAATATTATCACAATATTAGAGCAAACACCTAAAATATTACAAAATGACTTATCACCGATGGAACATCATCACTGTTGATTACGAAAACGAAGACAAAGATTGATGCTAGTTCACCATTTTTTTAGAGCCGTCAGCTTCTCGTCGGGGCCAGGGTAAAAGACAAAGATTGATGCTAGTTCACTGTTGATCACTCTAAAGATTGATGCTGAGGTGTGCAATTTGACAGCTTGCATGCTGAGGTGTCCACAGGCTGTTGAAAGTTGTTGAGAGAGTTTGTTGGTGTGAGGTTATTAGGGTAAAAAACTTTTGAAAAGCTGTTATTGCATGTACTATAAATGGATGGCTGGTGTAAGATGATTGTCAAGTTGAATGAAAATGAATTCTTCTTTTCCATATTCCTTTTGTTATGTTTAACATGCTATACATGACCTATATTTGAGGGAGCTAATTGGAACGAGTGAAAACAAGATGAACTTTATTATTTTTGGCGGGTGTTAGGCGCTCAAGCAGCCTTAGTTGTAGGATCATCTTCGGTAAATTTATAACATAAACGTCTAGGACATCCTTCCGAAAAGGTCTTAAAATCACCTTCTTTTATTAATAGTTGCAAGAAATATTTGACTAAAGCTTGTGAAGTCTATCATCGTGCAAAGCAGTCTAGAGATTTTTTTCCTTTGAGTACCAACAAAGTATCAAGAATTGGTGAGTTAATAAATTGTGATTTATGTGGTCCTTATAATACTCCATCATCTTGTGAAGCAAGCTATTTTTTAACATTGGTTGATAATTTTTCTCATGTCGTTTGAGTTTTTTGTTGATTGATAAAACATAAGTTTTCAAATACTTTATGTATTTTATTTCTATGATTGGTCGTCAATTTTTACAGACCATCAAGATAGTGTGAAGTAATAATGGTATTGAATTTAATTGTATGAAGGATTATTTTTTTAGCTAATGACATTTTATTTCACACCTCTTGTGTTGGCACACCTCAATAAAATCGGCGAGTGTAGCAAAAACATCAACATATTATAAATGTTGCTCGTGCTTTATGCTTTCAAGGAAATTTGCCAATTTTCTCTTGGTGGGGGTGTGTTTTAGCGGCAGCACATCTAGAACTCCTTCTAGTGTGCTTCACAATAAAACCCCAATGAAACTTTGTTTGGTTCTTCACTTTTGTACAATGACTTGCATGATTTTGGTTGTTTATGCTTTTTTCATAACCAAAGAACAAAATGTGATAAATTTGTAAGTTGCGATAAAAAGTGCGTTTTTTGTTGGTTATCCTTTTGAGAAAAAAATGATTGGTTGTTATATAATTTGGACACACACACAAAAATCGCTTCCAGAGATGTTCGTTTTTATGAAGATAATTTTTCTTATTTGAAGGATGACCCTCCTACGGTCGTACCTCTTGAAACTTTAGAGGTTGAACCTTTTGTGCTAGGTTTTAGTTTTGTGGATGATGGTGGGGCGCAAGCAAGCATGAACAAGGCTACTAGTGAGCTCAGTTCGACTTTATCATCTCCAACACAGTTATTTTCTCTCTTTGTGGATGCGATTATTCCATCAGGTCATGATTTGCATGACTCACCTTCTGTTTCTGTTGATTCCACTCTGGTTCGAGCAATGAGAACTAAATTTTCCTCCAAATTAAAAAATTTTGTGTCACATACAGTAATTAAGAAAAGTACATCTCCCATATCACATGCTTCCTATTCTTCCTTAAGTACACCTATTCCTATATCACATTATGTTAATTGTGATAAATTTACTACGAAACATAAAAAAAATTTGTAGTCATAACTAGGGATGGGCACGGCACCCGGACCCGACGGGTTCCGACCCGGCCCGATCGGGTCGGGTATTTTTATGAAGAAAAAAAATTGGGTTCGGGGGGTCGGGTCGGATTTTTGTGTAGGGTGAGGCCGGGTCGGGTCGTGTTCGGGGTTTAGGGTGAAAAAATTCGACTCGACCCGACTCGAGACTAATAGTGTAATTTTTCCCTAATTTTTTTAGAGATATTTGTAATAATACCCCCTCTTTATATATTTTTTTATAATTAGGTCCTTAAAATTAATTTTTTTTATTTACATTTTAGTCTTTAAAATTATTATTTTTTATAATTATGCCTCTTAAAATTATTTTTTTACAATTAGGTCCCTAAAATTAATTTTTTTATAGGTCGGGTCGAGTTTTTTAAAGAATTGAATCGAATCGGGTCGGGATCGATTTTAAGATAATTAATTTCGGGTTCGGGTGGGCCAAAAACCCGACCCGTGCCCATTTCTAGTCATAACTACTGGGTGGAGCCACAATCTTTTAAGGAGTCTGTGAAAGATATTGGTTGTCGTAATACTATGCAAAAAAATGATCCGAATTTTGAAAGATAATGAGTCATGGACACTGACTTCTCTTTCCTTGGAAAGAAAGCTCTTGGTAGTAAATGGGTGTACAAGATCAAGTACCACTCTAATGGTACCGTTGAGAGATTGAAGGCGTGATTAGTTGTTCTCGACAATCATCAGATTGAAGGAGGTGATTATAATGAGAGTATGAGACTTTTTCTCTAGTAGCAAAAATTACCATTTTCGAGATTTTTTATCCATTGCAGCATCAAAGAATTGGGAGCTGCATCAAATGGATGTTCACAATATTTTTCTGCACGGTGATCTACATGAGGATGTGTATATGAAATTTTCTCATGGGTTTGAAACTTTTGATTCGAGCATTGTGTGTAGGCTTCAAAAATCTTTATACTGATTAAAGCAGGCTTCTCGTTGTTGGTTTGCAAAACTGGTTTCAGCTTTGAAGAGCTATGGTTTTCTCCAATCTTATTTAGACTATTCTCTTTTCACATATGCCAGGGGTGTTGCAGATTAATGTGCTTGTCTATGTTGATGATTTCATCATTTTTGATAACAATTTCGCTGCATTGAATGTTTTTAAGACCTATTTTAATAACTGTTTTTATATGAAAGATTTTGGTGAGTTAAAATATTTTCTTAGGTATTGAGGTTGCTCGAAGTTTTCATGGCTTGTTTTTGTGTCAACACAAGTACGCTCTTGATATTATTTCAGAGGTTGGTTTGTTGGGAGCCAAGCTACCTGGTTCTCCAATTGAACAAAATTATAGACTTGCACATGCGAAAGGAGAATTGATTGTAGATCCTAAATCCTATCGACGATTGATGAGTCGTCTCATCTATTTGGCTGTCACGCGCCCAGACTTATCTTACTTTATTTATGTTTTATCTCAATTTATGCAACATCTTAAGCATGAGCATTTGGACGCAGCTATCAGAGTTGTTCGCTATTTGAAAGGTGCCTCAGGCTAGAAAATTTTACTTCGTTCAGATAGTGACTTGTCTTTACAAGGCTAGTGTGATTCTGGTTAGGTTGCATGTCCTCTCACTCGTCGTTTTCTCACTGATTGAGCAGTGTTTCTTGGTCAATCACCTATTTCTTGGAAAATTAAGAAGCAACTCACAATTTCTCACTCCTCCACGAAAGCTGAGTATCGTTCTATGACCTCTATTACTTGTGAGCTGAAGTGGTTAAAGGCTTTGTTGTTGAGTCTTGGGGTGCATCACCCAAAAGTTATTTTTTTGTTTTATGATAGCTAATATGCTTTACATATTGCTCATAATTATATTCACCACGAACGCACGAAACATATTGAGGCGGATAGTTATTTTGTTCGTGATGCTATTCAAGAAGGTATTATATCGCCTTCTTATGTTTCTACTACAGAACAATTGACAGATATCTTTACTAAAGCCTTGGGGAAGAAATAGTTTGATTATTTTCTTAGCAAGTTGGGCATTTCAAATCTTCATGCTCCAACTTGAGGAAAATATTAGGCATACATTAAGAGATTTGATTAGCAGGATTATTTGCTTGATATTACGACATACATTAAGAGATTTGATTGGCATAATTATTTGGTTGATATTGATAAAGATTGATTTCTTGGATTGCAATATTGTTGGCATAATTTCTAATTGCTTGTTTTGAATCATCTTGCATTGTGTATATATATTTTTATATAAAGATCATATGAATAAAAAAATTTCAAGTATTATTAATAACATAAGATCGTGAGCTGTTTCTATTTATGTAATGTTGTCGACCAGTCTTGCCTAAGCCATCGACTATGTTCTTCAACCGATGATTCGAAACTTCTTCCAAAAGAAATTTAATTAATTGTTAGGTAAACTACACTAGATACCACTAAACTATGGCCCTTGAGTCGAAAATACCACCGAATTTTAAAACTCTTCAAAACTAGCACTGAACTTTAATATTTGGGTCGAAAATACCATTACGGCGGAAACTGTGAACTCCTTCGTTAAGCCTAAAACGACTTCATTTTGGTGCGGCTGTTTTGAAGTCTAATTTAGGCCAAAACGACGTCGATTTTCTAGAGGGGAAATGTGAGAATATTTCGATTAAGGTGTTTTGAACCCAATACCTTTAGGAGAAAGAGTTAAGCCTTAACCACTGAACTAACATAACAATATGTAATATTTTACCACAAATATTATATATCTCAATCTAATTCAGATTAATTCAAATTATTTTATAAAATAAATAATATTAAAATATATTATTTGTATATATAAAATATATAAAAATAAAAGTGTACTGTTTTTATTTCGCGTGTAATATTTATAATATAAATATATTATTTAAAAAACTCCAAAATATTTATAAAAATAATATATTTATATTATAAATATTATATAAAAACTCTAAGCTCTAAATCCTAAACTTTAAACTACAAAGCTCAAAGCTTAAACCCTAAACTTTATGATTTGAGGTTTGTGGATTGTGGTTTATAGTTTTTTTATATATTATTTGTATATAAATATATTGTTTTATGAATATTTTTTGTTTTTAAAAAATAATATATTTTTATTGATATATGTTAAAACAATATATTTTATATCATTTATGGAATTATTTTTTAAAAAATAATTTGGTTGAACCAAATAGATAAGTTTATATAATTTAAATAAAAATGTTTTATTTTTATATTTTTTATAATATAAATGTATTATTTTAAAAAATATAAAATTTAAGTATAAAAAATCCTTAAACCTTAAATCATAAACTCTAAAGTTTAAAATTTAAGTTCGAGGATCGGGGTTTGTGGGTTAACAATTTAAGATTTAGGGTTTTTATATATGATTAATAATATAAATATATTATTTTTATAATTATTTTGGGTTTTTAAAATAATATATTTATATTATTAGTAATATATAAAAATAATATATTTATATATATATATATATGCAAATAATATATATTTATATGTTAATATTATTTATAATATTATTTATTTATAAAATAATTTAAATTAATCTGAATTAGTTTTAGATATATAATATTTGTGGTAAAATATTATATAATGTTATGTCGGTTCAGTGGTTAATGCTTAGCTCTTTCTCCTAAAAGTCTTGGGTTCAAAACAACCTAAGCCCATGGTTCTCATATTTTTCTTCTAGCAAAACGACGTCGTTTTGGTCTAAATTAGGCTTTAAAATAGCCGCACCAAAACGGCGTCGTTTTGACTTAACGGAGGAGTTAACGGTTAATGGCGGAGTGGCATTTTTGACTCAAATATTAAAGTTCAGTGCTAATTTTAAAAAATTTAAAATTCAGTATTATTTACAACTCATGAGTCATAATTTAGTGGTATCCAATATAGTTTACTCTTAATTGTTTGATTATTAGGTTAATAAAGTATAAATGGATAGAGCCAAGGAGCACAGCACATTACTATGAACTTATGGTCAAAGATTACGGCAAGTTTTCCCAAGAAAATCATATCCAAACTCTCCACTAAGTTCATTTTTTATTAATATTTTGAAAGTTAAGAATCCAAAAAAGTGTAAATTTAACCATGCATTATCAGTTATTAGGAATGGCAATTAACTATGGTAAAACCATACTATTTAGTTGATATTATCAATTAGCATTTATATCATATACATTGCGGTGAAAACTGAAAGTTTTCACAAGCGTCTCAGTTTTAAGGTTTAGGGTCTTAGTTTAGGGTGTATGATTTAGAGGTTCAGGTGTAGGAGTTTAGAATTTAGGGATTGTGGTTAGAATTTAAGGTTTAGATGTTGGGGTTTTATTTTTAGAGGTTAGGTTTTATTTTTAGGGTAATATGGTTATGATTTAGGTTTTAACTTATAAACCCGAATTATAACCCTAAACTCTAAATTCTTACCATTATCCCTAAATTCTAAACCCCTACACCTAAACTCCCTAAATCATACACCCTAAACTAAGACCATAAACCCTGAAACTAAGGCACTTGTAGAAACTAAAAGTTTCCACCGCCAGTGTATTGGATAATAATCATATCAATTATTAAGAATGTTAATGTATTAAAGTGTTTTTACTAATAACTAACGAAGTTGGTCCAAGTAGTAAGCAGCTTAGTATCACTTAAGCATGTCTCGAACTCGAGACCTTGTGTATGCAAAAAAAAATCTACGGTGAGACTCACCCACCAAAATTAAGTGTACAACGCGGGTCAGTCCTGATTAGTCAGAGCAAAGAAAGCCCTAAGTAACCGAAAGGGCCATTAACTACTATATCAACAGGGATGGAAATCTTCTTCCCTTTTTTGGTGCTCATACTTATGTTCCTATGTTCAAAATTAAGTTTAGTGTTTTAGGTTAGAGTTTAGAGAATTTAGGATATTGTGTATTTTTTAGGGTATAGGGTGTAGGGTGAAGGGTTTAGGATTTAAAATTTAAGGTTAGGGCTTGAAATTAAATTTTGTAGTATTTTTTAATGGTGAATTATAAGTAGGGAAAAAAAAGGACAAAATTTTTTTATCCATGTCAACAGATAAATAAAAGAATAGGATTGAAAACGAGCGTCCTTGTTCAAATGCCATCTTTCACTAGAATGGTAAACTACAGAGGGTGCTCTGCTTTAACATGGTAAAACCAATTCAAAGCCTCCATAAATAAAGCCTACTCCCCTAAGCAAAAGCTATATATATATATTCAACCACCACCTACCCACGATGTACTGTACTGTAGGCTGTAGTATATTTTCAACTCCCAAATCCATTCCTTTAAATAAAAGAGATTCCAAAACGGTTATACTCCATTTCTCATCTATATACCAGCATTTAAACCTACACCAAATCCATCCATCCTTCTTCTCTTCTTTCAAAAGTATTCTATAATTTATTCCTATAAAGAAAAGCAAAGGCATTGGTTTGATGGAGTCCATTGAAAGAGCTTGGAATTCTGATGTTTAAATTAGGTGACGACCACGTTTGAAAGGGATAAATTTTAAAATCTGTATAATTTGATCTCGTACTTTAATAATGCATGTCAACACTTTAATAGGAATATTTAAAAGTATTAACGATTTGAAATATAATAATTAAATCATGTTAAATTGATATGTAAGGATTAAATCATAAATTTTAGTAACATAGTAGAGGTATCAAAAATCAAATTTTGACCACAAACATGAGAGTAGTGTGAGTATGATCTTGACGATCGTATATTATATTGCTGTGTTATTCTAGAATTAGGGTAAGTTGGTCTGCAATCTGAGCCGTCCAATATGTGGGACATCACTTGACTTGACTTGACTGCAGCTATTGTTGATCATCTTCTCTAGCATATACGTGATTTCTTCTCCGTGGGTCCCCATCACATGGAAATCCTAGATGGATGTTGATCGATCAATGCCATCTAAACATTTTCGAGTTTCAATGGAAAAGAAATTAAATTATATAGTAGAACAACTGAATGATGGTTGGTTTAAAAGGTTAAAAAAAAAAAAAATAGAAGAGGTGGAAAACATAAAATGTATCCGAGTTATATTATTTGGATTCGAGTCTAAAAATTAGATTTGTATATTGAGTTTTTCAAAATTAATTACTCCAAAATATCATTAAAGAATAGTATGTCTATACGTGTAGCATAGAATTGGAAACGAGCAACGCAGACAGCTTTAGCTTTGAAAACTAAAAAAATGGGCAAAGTTTGCCAACAAAACCAAGCAAAGTTTCCTTTGTCTTCAACCTTCTTCCTTTCTTAATCTGATTCTGGTGGGTTTTCCCTTCTTTCTCGGGCAAAACATTCCATGGTTCCAATGAGTTGTCTGTTAGATATTGCTTCTAACGGATTTAACTGTTGAGTTAACCAGAAACAAGCTCCCCCAAAATAAAAGAAGTGGAAGATTAGAGACAATGAGACAAAAAAGGCAGAAGAAGCAGGGAGCGTGTGCCGAACCTGCGAGCGTGCAAGAGACAGATAATGCAGAACAAAAACAACCCCAACATTCTTGACATTACTTCTCTCACAGGGTACATTGGCATTTGAATTGATTTACAACCCACACCCCAGCGAGGAAACTTTCTCAGATTTACAAACCTAAAACCCAGACATAAACTAAATAATATTCCTGGGTTTTTTTGTGTCAGAGAAAAAATCTAAGAGAAGCAAGTGAATTAGCTTCACCTTAATCATCTTGTGCAAAAGAAGAACAAGAATTAAGCAGGCTTAGTTTTAGCATCTGAGCATCGATGTTAGAGACTGGAAAACAACTTCTTCACAAGGAATGGTGAGGCCCTTGTGGTGATCGAAACCGAACTCTTCCTCAGCTTGATGGAGCAAGGTCTGGAACTCGGGTCGGGTCAAGAAAGAGATGGGAACGATGTGCCTGCTCCTGTTTTCACCGACGTACACAACGAAATGACCTCTGGGGACATCCACGGGGAGTCCTTGTTCATCGTAGCTTTGCTTCTTCCCCAAGCTGGAGCATCTTTTCAGGATTTGCTTGATCACTGCCGTTTGAGGCAATCTGTTTGCTTTCCCGATCGCCATTTCTCTTTTCCTTTTCAAGACTGTAAAAACTCTAAACTCGGGTTATTGGAAGAGAATGGTTTAGAGGAGGGTATATATGGTGTGAGGCTGAAGGGTTATTGGAAGAGAGAAACAAAGGCATGTGGGGTTGTGGGGACAGGAGAAGAGGCCATGGGCGTGAGAGCTTATAGGACATGCCTGGAGGAAACCCCATTGTTGCCCTCCCATAGGACATCATGCTCTCTCTCTTTCACAGATTCAAATCACGTAAACGCGTTTTTTGTCATATCATGTTGGTGCACAGTGCACTTGTTGAATAACAGATATTGTGGCAATCAATTATCATGTGTATTTACAGTAAATAAATCCGGAATGGCAAAGAAATAATATCCTGGCTTCTACTGTACTTTCGTACTTGACTTGAGACTTGAGAGGTAGGCCGGCCACTTCAATTCCCTATGTTTCTATTCTTATTACACGCATTACTTTTCAACATTACTACCAATAGGTAATTTCTTGCTATTTGCCAAGTGAAATTTTCCGGTTTGGGATGCTTATGTTCAAGTTTCAAATGATGTTGCTTTTGAACGTTTCCATTTTCTTGTTCAAAGCTTTGAAACTCAAATCTCAAACCAAAAACATTTACAGAATATTTACTCAAGAAAATCCAAAACATACATAATTGAATGGGTAAGAAAGTAAAAGAGTGCTTGGTGAAAGAAGATGAAAGAATTAAAAGATTTTGTTATCATTCAGTACTGCCTAACAAAGTTGAAAAGTAGAAGAAAATTTAAATTTTCTTTTCTTTTCTCTAGCAATTCTTCACCAACCAAATATATTTAGGCTCCTTCAATATTGTTTTTTTTTTTGCAAAATAGGTTAAAAACACTTTGCACTTACAAGTAACGTTAAACAAGCAATTCGTAAATTTGTAATTTTTTATTAAAACATAAATATATAATTAATAAATTATTTATAGAGTCACAAGGTAGTATATATTCATACATATTTTTAACTTTTTAACAATGCACACACACATTACAGACAAAACGATTGAACCCGAGTCTCCAAAGATGAACGTCATTCACTTTTCCACTGAGACTACTACTTGTTGGGTTCAAATATTTTCGTGGAACATATATAATTATTGTAAAAAAATAATTTTTTTCATTTTTCTCATAATTTAAGTTGATATATTTCATATATTATAAAATTAAAGAATGTAGTATAATTTTATGTGGATTTTTAGTTTACAACATGTCTAAAATGTTCATTTATTTCTTAAAAGTAAATTTTAACAATAATATTAAACATTTAAATCTTAAATCAAACGTTTTAAAAATATTTTTCAAAACATTTTTAAAACAATAGTTTTGGGTGAAGTATATGTCCATTTTACTATCCATGTTTAAGATTTGTGGTCCATTTTATGTCATTGCACCTGTGCCTTGTTGGTATTTTTTAAAAGGTTTAAGTATACATTTGGTACCTAAACTAGACATTTTCTCCCAAATTGGTACCTAAAGAATTTTTGCTCCCAAATTGGTACCTGAACTAGGCATCTTCTTCGAAGTCGATACCTAAAATTTTTTTGCTCCCAAGTTGGTGCTTGAACTAGACACCTTCTCTCAAATTGGTACCAAAACTTATATATTCTATCAATTTAGTCCTAATTCGAAAGAAATCAATAAATTTAACCCTCTATATTTAAAAATTCTATCAATTTACTTTTTGTTATTCTCATAAATTGTTTGTACTTCTCCCTATAAATGTTATACTATTTTCCTGGTATAATAAAAGTTTAATAGTAAATTGTTGTTTTTATCGTAGAATGTAATTATCCAACGGTTGCTTTGATCTAGTAGACTCAATTGGTTTGACAATATCGTAAAAAATGACTAAATTGATGTACTTTTTCAATATGAAAAATTAAATTTATTAAATTATTTTTAATTAGGATCAAATTGATAGAAAGTATAAGTTTTGATGACTAAAATTGTTAATAAAAGTATCAAAATAGTGAATGAAATTAAAGTTTGGGTACCAACTTGAGAGCAAAAATTATTTTGATGTCAACTTGGAAGAAGATGTTAGTTCAGGTACCAACTTGGGAGCAAAAATTCTTTAGGTACCAACTTAGGAGAAAATGCCTAGTTGAGACACCAAATGTATATTTAAGCCTTTTTAAAATAATATTAAACCAACCCTTAAGTATTTTGTTATTCCTCTATTTTATGTCATTAGTTTTCCATTGATTGGTTTATGTTTTCAGAGGACAATAAATGTTAAGAGTGGCGAAGGACTTGGCACTGGCTTATCTAAAATTCTGAGCTTCTGCTTCTTTGAATCCGTTGCAGCGATTCACATGCATGTACGTGCTTGCTCTTATTTTGCAGGTTTTGATGCCTTCAAACCATTTCATCATTTAGTTCAGAAGCCCTAATTGTATGGCTTTCTGTCTCATCTGCAAGATCCCTCCAGGCTCCATGTTTTGCATCGTCAAAACAGCTTTCCGGGTTCAATAACCCCACCATCTTCACATCAATTCTCTCCTCTCTTTTTTGACTATCGTCATTTACGTATATGAATGAAACGTGATCTATTTTCTCTGTTAAATACAAGGGACGGACAAAAGATTTTATGTTAAGGTACGAATTTATAAAATTTTAAGAGATAAAAAAATACATAAATTCTGTTGAACCATATACGAAATTCAAATTACATTAGCTCTAACAAAATTTGTCCAACTATATCATTATGTCTAAAGAGCTCTGATACATGGATTTTTTGAGTTGTGGATATATATAGTTCATAAATAAAGAATATATATGGAAAATTAAATGTAGGGAGGACCACTTGGTTCACGCCCGTGTATATCCAAGGCACTCCCCATGTTCTAAGGTCCAGAGAGAGCCAGAGCCGGTCTTCACTCTTCACTGATTAAAGCATGCTCTTCTCAATGCTTCGTTACGGCTACGTACGTACGTACGTTCTGGCCCTTTTTTCAACTCTTTAATCACATTCATTATTTATAGGGTTATATGTCTATGCACAATATGTGTATACAAATATTTACATAACTCTTCTTTAACAACTAGATTCTAAATTATTAAATCTAAAACTTTAGAATTTAAATCCCAAACTCTAACTCCTAAACCATAAATTTTAATCTATAAACATAAATGCCTAAACTCTAAATCTAACAAGGTTTACACAAATTTATGTATCAAATTTTTCCCTTACATATATATTAGAATTTTTTTACAATACATATAATACATTTATGGTCCTTGAATTTCGAGTATGAGACGGGCGGGACAATATTTTGGTAAAGGTTGAATCGGGGTCAATATGTGTTTGAATGTAGGATAAAAATTCCTTATACATATTAGTACAGTGATGGTCCTTGAATTTCGAGTACGGGACAGACGGGACAATGTTTTGGTAAAGATTGAATCCGGGTTTGCGTGGTTGGAACTTGGATCTAAGATAAAAAAAAATTGACTTTATCTTTAAAAATATTTCTAGATTCGCCGGTTCTTTAACCTTACTTATTTAGTAATTTTGTTTTGAATATAGTCAGCTTGAGATGTAACAATTAACAAAAAAAAAAACACACACATACCAATTAATAACAAAATAAATAGAAAAGGCATCAACTTTTTGGAAAACCCATACTTAAAAAAAGGAAATAAAATAAGAAACGGGAAGGCCCGGGTATGATGAATCCGGATTCCAGAACGCCAAAGGACTTACGGACGTACCTTAAAAACACGGAGCGCGGCATGTACCGTGTAAGATGATGGGTACAATAAATGCGATGTTTTCAGATGGTGGTCTACGATACAACTGTATGAATATATGTTTGGCGTTTTAGGGAACAACGGTCCATTCGAAGGGGCCCAAGCCAGCTCGGTGGAGGGGACATTCATTTCGGTGAAGCTTTTGGTACTCTTTGCAACATTGTGAGGCCTAGAAGGTTAGACATCTCCATAGCTAAATGTTATGACCATTACCACAATTTCTTGACAATCTCCATACCAACTTGGCCTATGAAAACTAAGTTGAGCTTATCAACCGTCGGTTGGACGACAACGCCGCATGTGGCCGAGATCCATTGAGGTCGAATGTTTATAAAATTTAGGTGACATGTAAATAAAGTATCTCCGAGTGAAATACGAGATTTATGTGAAATGATAAGAGTTTTTCATATCTTAATAAATGGTTGAGTGTTTAATTCTTGCTTTACACATGTAATAATTTTAAATTTTATAGTCAATCTTATACTCTTATGTGATCTAACAGAACATAAAAAATTAGTTATTGGACTCGGCTCAGATGGTGCCTTAGGGGAAAAAATCTCTTATTGAATTACTGGAGTTTGTTGAAGCTGCTACTCATATGTTCAACTTGATCATCGGTGGCTTCATTGGGCCTTAGCCACTTTAAGCCCATGTACCGTATCATTGTAGGCCGAAAATTAGTCAGGTTATATTGGGAATATAATACATTCCAATTTTCCAATTGCCACCAACTCCAATCCGTTAAGCTTTTTTAGCAGACCATGCTTATTGCATAACTATTGGGTACAAATATTTTCCGTATTTTGGAAACATTTATCAAAGGAAATTAAGAAAACGCTTTTTCTTTCTTTCTTTCTTTCAATTTTACCCCCTTTAAAATTAGAAATATCACTTATGTCCATGATAATTTTAAAATATGAAAATTGTTCCCTTTCAACAAAATATACTTACAAAAAAATTTTATAATATATATATTAAAAAAATTTATAAAACAAGTTAAATTATAATAAAATTGCCCAAAATGGAAAATTCGAAGTTTTAAATAAATAAATAAATAATTTAATCTAAAATATCATATTACGCTTTAAAAAGTTTTCCATTATTTTTGAAAGAGAATTATTTTTCTAGACATTATTGATAAGGGTTTAGTTGACAAAATTTTAATTTAACTTGAATAAATTTATTGGTTCAAATATCTTTTCACTCAACTTGATTAAAAAAAATTCAAATTGACACAAAATACTAATATATAACTCATCATCCCGATTATCTGAAAATATTTTCACTCCATTCGATCGAATATTTACACTCTTTCATTGAAGTCGGTTTTGGTCAAACTAATTGGTGTACATCATTATAGTAATACTTAACACTCAATTGTGTAAGTCATATTAGCATGTTCTAGCCAGTTCCAATCGCATCGATTGTAACATTATGCAATGTCCGGTTCATCAATAAATAAGGTTGTAAAAAAGAAATCAATTATCAACTATTACACTTTTAATTTAGAGATAAAAAATAACAAATAATAATGTATGAAGTGATTTTCATCGTTTATTTTGTATTTTTAATGATAGATAATAATTTTTTGTTAAAATATATTGCATTTTTAATGATAGAGAATATATTTGTGATATTCATTTTAAGAGACATGAGTTTAGTAATTTTATCTGCAAGATAAACGATAATATTTGTATTGTCAAATGGTTAAGGGTATCTATGAACAGATAATATTTTATAATCACCTTTTACACTATTAAAAAAACAACAAAATTAATGCCAAATATGTGGATAGGTCTGGTGTGCGGCAAGTCTAGAGTGCGGCTAAAAGACGGCAAGTTTTAAAATTTGTCAATGAACTTAAAATGTTAAATTTTTTGATAATATTTTTGGATTGAAACTTTCGTGTTTTTTTGACAAGTTTCGATACTTACAAAATAAGTTTAATTATTTATTTTTTTATAACGACTTAAGTTTTTGGACAAGTATAGATACTTATAAAAAACAAGTTTGTCAAAAAAACATAAAAAAACTCAACCTAAAATGTTATCAAAAAATCTAACAATTTAAAATTTTAAACAAATATTAAATTTTGTCGTCTTTTAGTCATATTCTAAAGGCTTAACCGTCAAATAGGTGTCCAAACTATGCTTTTTTTTTTCCAGTTAGGTGTCCAAACTATCTTTCGGGCCAATTGAGACCTAAAGTTTTATTCTGTGGCCCATTTAAAGTTCACCGTTAAATTTTTCCGTTAAAGGACACGTATCACATCCAGAAAAATCCAAAATTATATTATAAATAAATAAAATTAATAAAAGAAAATAAAAATAAAAATGTATTGTGAAAGTTTCAAACATTCCCAAAATACTCTTCAAATTCCTAAACCCCCTAAATCCGACCACTCTCGCCGCCGCCGGCCGCGTTGTCGGCGACATAATGAAGCACCCTCCCCTCGCCAAACAATCCACACGTCGTTCGTCGTTGTTTGAAAAAAATTATTCGACAATTTCATCGATTTGCACGATGTCGGTTGATTTTCGACAATGAGGTGGTGGGGGAAATGATCGTGATGGTTCGACGACCGATTTGGTGGGAGACGACGTGGCAATCGGCGGCGAAATCAACACAAATTTAACGACGAAACGGGGTGGTGGGGGTTTAGGGATTTTGGAATTTGGGGGTTGTTTTGTAAAATTTGAAAATTTTAGAGATTTTTAAAAATTAATTAATTTTATTTATTTATAATATAATTTTAGATTTTTCTAGAGGTGACATGTGTCCTTTAACAGAAAAATTTAACGACAAACCTTAAATAAGTCATAGAATGAAATTTTAGATTCTAATTTAGCCTTAAAAATAGTTTGGATACCTAATTAAAAAACAATCCTAGTTTGGACATTGTTTGACGGTTAAGCTTATTCTAAATTGTATTTGCCCAAATATGTACCAATTTCAATAAAAATAAAGTAGATCTACATGTTAGATACCGCCATACCGGCAATCATAGTTCATCATCTACAGGTCGTGAGAATCAGCGAAATCCAACGATAATCTACGATAATATCATTTTAAATTCCCAAACCGCCCCTACCTGTACCATATTGAAGGCACAAAGACCTGTTACAGTTTAAAACTAGCAGTTTTCCCTAATCTCAAAGGGTATTATCGTCCCTTCACATTATTTTGGTGCCCTAAACACGACGGAGCGCCAAAGACACACAATAGCAATATAAACAATAACCTGAAGCAGTTCCAATTGTTTTCTTTCCTATTTTCCTCCATAGTAGGGGTTTAGGTTTCTTCATTTGGTGTTTGATTTTTATTAATTATTAAAGATCCGCGAGGGGTTTCATTTGCAAGCTATTGGCAATGGGAGTGCCGGCGTTCTACAGATGGTTAGCGGAGAAGTATTCGCTGATTGTGGTGGACGTTATCGAGGAGGAGCCGGTGGTTCTCGAGGGCGTTGCCATTCCGGTTGATACGAGTAAACCCAATCCAAATAAACTCGAGTACGATAATCTTTATCTCGACATGAACGGGATTATTCATCCTTGCTTCCACCCCGAAGACAGGGTAACCCTCTCAACACATTGAAATTTCCATCGTTTCTAGTTTAGCATTTCGTTGGAATTTTCTGAATTGATGTAATTTGGCTTATTCGATGTCTCATGCAGCCTTCACCAACAACTTTTGATGAAGTTTTTCAATGCATATTTGATTACATTGATAGATTGTTTGTTATGGTCCGTCCTCGAAAGCTTTTATATATGGCTATTGGTAAGTAGTGCTTGTTTTAGGTTGTGAGATGTATTTTTGACACGCAGATGAAGTGTATTTATGTTTATCTGATGATAGCTAACTTTTTATCTGGAAACATACGGTAGATGGCGTTGCCCCTCGAGCTAAAATGAATCAACAGCGGTCTAGGCGTTTTAGAGCGGCGAAAGATGCTGCAGAGGCGGTATGTCTTCTCATCTTTTTTCGGTATACATGTGTGTATATATTTGGGGCAATCTTCATACTGCATAGAATGTTAGGTCCTGAAGATATTTTTGGTATTGATATTTCATATTCTCCCACACTTTAGTGATTGAAATGGTAGCAACAAAAGATGACTGTTTGGTAATAATTTTGTTCTTAACTTTCTTTTTGCAGGCAGCTGAAGAAGCACAACTGCGAGAGGAGTTTGAGAGGGAGGGCAGAAGACTTCCTCCTAAAGAGGAATCACAGCTTTTTGATTCGAATGTTATCACTCCTGGGACTCCTTTTATGGCTGTTCTGTCAATTGCTTTGCAGTACTATATCCACCTTAGATTAAATTATGATCCCGGGTGGAAAAATATCAAGGTAGTATCATTTATCAATATTATGGTACCTCATCTTTTTATTTTTATTTCTTGCTTTCTTTTTGGCACGGTGGAGAGTTTTAGCATTTCTCTTACTTTCATCTTCTTGAAGGTTATTCTATCTGATGCAAATGTTCCCGGTGAAGGAGAGCATAAAATTATGTCATATATACGTCTCCAAAGGAACCTTCCTGGTTTTGATCCAAACACACGCCATTGCCTGTATGGTTTGGTATATCTCTCCTTCACTATTTCCACTGCGTGTTTCGGTTTTTATTTAAATTTTATGCATGTGTTCTATTTATTTTCTTTGGCCTATTTTGGTGGACTAAACTCGTGTACTCTGCTAATTGCTGACAACTTGACAGGATGCTGATTTAATTATGTTGGCCTTGGCCACTCATGAAGTTCACTTTTCAATCCTTCGAGAGGTTTGCACTTTTTTTAAAAAAATTTGCAGATATCTGCTATCTATTTTATTTTTATTTATCAATTGCCTGAAAATTGAAATGTTATGTATGACCTGCTTTTCTTTCAATTTTGAACTTTATGAGGTTGGCTATTTTACTCATTCATAGGAATAAGTGGATGTTACAAGTGAAATGGTTGTCTTGGAAGGGTGTTTTTATCATTCTATTATCACGTTTCCTCTCTGCCCGATAGTAACAGGGTTTATGGAATAATTTCAGATTGTCTTCACCCCTGGACAAGATAAATGCTTCCTATGTGGTCAGATGGGCCATATAGCAGCAAATTGTGAAGGAAAGGCAAAGTGGAAGGATGGGGAATTTGATGAGAAAGCTGAAGGAAAAGCTGTGGCCAGAAAGCCATACCAGGTTACTTTTCAATTGAATTTACAGTTGAATGATTATAATGAAATCTTTGGATAAATTATAACATGTTATCTGCATCTTTGCAGTTTCTCAACATATGGACACTTAGGGAGTACCTGGAATATGAGATGAGAATCCCCAATCCTCCTTTTGAAATTGACTTAGAACGCATAGTGGATGATTTTATATTCATATGCTTCTTTGTTGGCAACGATTTCTTACCTCATATGCCTACACTGGAGATTCGTGAGGTTTGTATATGGTTGAAGTAATTATTCTACTGTTGGGTACTTTTACATTGGAATTGTTTTAATGTTCACTATAGGATTCTTATATGAAGAAGAGGTTTTAATCGGAAGCCTTCCCTTTTTTTTTTTTAATTTACAGGGTGCAATCAACTTGTTAATGGCAGTATACAAGAAGGAATTCAGATCGTTTGGTGGTTATTTGACTGATGGATGCAAGGTGCCTGCTACTCTTATTTGTATTGGTCATGTATTATTCCAGTCATCATATCTTATCTTCTAAACTAATGCTTTTGACTGCATGTCAGCCAAATTTGAGCAGGGTAGAGCATTTTATCCAAGCTGTGGGATCCTACGAAGATAAAATATTCCAGAAAAGAGCACGTTTGCATCAGGTTTGTTTTGAGTTTAGGATCGATATGATTCTCTTTAACTTAAAACAAAAATTTACTTACGTTTAGTTTTTTCTCCATGATTAAAATTATTTTGGAAAACTTGCTCGTGGTCTTGTTTCAATTTTTCATTTAGAAGGTTGGGTCTTTCCTTGTTCTGCAGTCTCTGTTCATGTCGCATGTGGTATTTATTATGTGTTCAATGATCCTCTTTCAGTGCTTGTGCAAGAGGTTCCATTATCACCCCACTCATAAAAATGTTAACTTGTCTATTATTTTTTGGTGGCAAGATTGCCTTTTGTGTAATTGGACAGCTTCCTGAGTTAAGGGTGTAACAACACCTTCTGCTGTTTGCCCATTTAGTTGTTTTAACGTTTCTTGGAATGAATGTATCACATGTGAGCCCAATTCATTCTTTTAGATGGTAAAAGAATACAGTAATAATTTTTCCTATGCTGGCATCATATAGCGTCAAGCAGAAAGAATCAAACGAGAAAAAGCACAAGCTAAAAGAGGAGATGATGCACAACCTCAAGTTCAACCTGATTCTTTGGTTCCAGTTGCGAGATTTCACGGTTCTCGTCTTGCCTCCGGCCCTTCACCTGTTCCATTTCAGCAAACAATGGAGTCTAATGGTAATGGATCCTCTGGTCGGCCGCACAAAGTGCGGCGTTTATCTCCAGGGGCCACTATTGGTGCTGCTATCGTCGAAGCAGAAGATAGTATTGAAACAGATGTATGTTTTCCTCCTCAGGAGAGGCACTTTAATATAAATCTGACTCCTTCAGCCATTCTTTAGGACTCATATTCCATGGGCTAACCTATGATTTGGTATGAGCCCTGTTGGCAAGGTGTTAAGAGAGTATTAGTTATCCCAGTATATTTTTTTACTGGACAACACTTATATGCTGTTTCTTTCTTTCCATTGGCATCAGGCACATGAGAACAAAGAAGAACTGAAAGCAAAACTTAAAGAGTTGATCCGTGACAAATCTGATGTTTTTAACTCCCAAAATCACGAGGAAGATAAGGTTTGGATATATTCTTAAGCAATTTATGATTTTGTTTTTTTCTACTGATATTATGGGTGTAGGCAGTTGTCAGATTAAGAACTCTGGTTATATATATATATATCCCACTCCTCGTATCTGAACCAAGTGGAAGAACTTTGCTGTTTCTCTCTTTCCTCGTGATTTCTTTGCCATTTTAGTCATGAATCATGTATTTTAGCTGCTCATATGGTTTTTTGTTCATGTCAGATTAAACTGGGAGAGCCAGGGTGGAAAGAAAGGTATTATAAAGAAAAGTTTTCAGCAGAAACTCCAGAAGAAATGGAAGAAATACGGAAAGATGTTGTGAGTTAATGAATCTCTATGAGGATGCTGTCTATTATATTTTTAATTATTTTTTTAATCATCTTAAGTGGAGGTTTATTTA
Organism: Hibiscus trionum; assembly: GCA_030270665.1. NCBI lineage: Eukaryota > Viridiplantae > Streptophyta > Magnoliopsida > Malvales > Malvaceae > Hibiscus > Hibiscus trionum. Next base: position 20,109,239 of record BSYR01000019.1, on the reverse strand, counting down.
TGTAGGTTTTGAAGTTCACAGAAGGTTTATGTTGGGTCATGCATTATTACTATGAAGGTGTTTGTTCGTGGAGGTGGTGAGTTTCTTTTACATACTTTTTCTAGAACTTGTTCTTGGAGGTTATTGATATTCTTATTTGTGCTTAGAATCAGTCATCTTATTCCTTTTTGGATTTATCTGAGTTGTTTTTTTAAACCTTATTTTGGTGAGAATGGTCTGTTGATCCGGAGCTCATCTTTCTTCTTTAATAGACATTCCTTGAGTTGTCATTGTGCTGCCACCGAATTTTGTTGTTTCAGGTTTTATCCTTATCATTATGCACCCTTTGCATCTGATTTTAAGGATCTTGGCCAGTTAGATATTCAGTTTGAACTGGGTTCCCCCTTCAAACCATTCAATCAGTTATTGGGTGTATTTCCTGCTGCTAGGTACTACTGTCACTTGTTTCCATTTTGTTCTCCTTGTAAGTTTTTGAGTCAGTATGATACTATAATATATTTCTTTTGCAGTTCCCATGCACTTCCCATAGAATATAGGAAGTTGATGACTGATCTGAATTCACCCATTATTGATTTTTATCCGAAAGGTATGCAATTTTCTAAACAAGCATGCTTCATATTTATTTCTTCATTTCTTCCATACGATCTGAAATTTGCTCGCTCTTATCAGATTTTGAAGTTGACATGAATGGAAAGCGGTATTCATGGCAGGTAGGTTCATCTTTCACTCTGATTTGGTTTAGTTTCATATGCCAAGTGGTTTATAGATTGTCTTCTTTACTGAACTGGAAAGTTAATAATCTATTTGTTGTTGCTTTCTGAAGGGTATTGCAAAATTGCCTTTCATTGATGAAGAGCGCCTTCTTGCTGAGGTTGCAAAAGTAGAACATACTTTGACGGTATGGCTCTTTAATGAACTCATCATTTCATGTGCTCCTTAAACTCTTTCTCTTTTCATTATGAATCTTTATGCTCTTGGCAGAATTTGTTTAACTGTCTTTTAAATGCCTACAATCTTATGCAGGGGGAAGAATCACAGAGAAACAGTACAATGTGTGACATGCTTTTTGTGGCAGCTTCACACCGTCTCTCAGAGCAAATCTTTTCTCTTGGCAATTGTTGTAAACAATTGCCAGAAAGGCAACGGATTGAAGTCAAGGAGGAAGTTAAACCTGATTTGAGGTGGGATATAACCTAGAATTGAAGCTGTCTTGACTACATTCCATGCTAGTTAACTTTAAGACATGTCCAACTTTTTTCTGATTTATTTAGGTCTGCATGCAGTGACGGGATGAATGGTTACATATCCCCTTGTGCTGGAGAAACACAGCCTCCTATATTCAGGTCTCCAATCAAGGACATGGAAGATGTTTTGGTCAATGAAGTTATGTAAGTTTCAATAATTGAAGCTCTATTTATTTATTGTTCATATGCATGCAGCAGGTTATTAAATGAAGATACATTAATGTTCTTTTGGATGCTTGATTTACAGATGTTGTATATATAGTCTTCCAAAAGCTCATAAGCATATCACCCATCCTCCACCGGGAGTTGCTTTCCCCCCGAAGGTATGTAGAAGCTGTAGTTCTTTGCTTAAGGGTAGATGTATTTGTTTTTTTTTTTGTTTCTTTTAATCTACTTTTGGTAAACTGAAGAATTAAGTACTGATTTTTTAGTAATGAATTTTATAAGTAGAATTAAGTACTGAATATATATTATAAAAGTTGTTTGGTAAACTAAAGAATTAGGTACTGAATTTTTTAGTAATGAATTTTACAAGTACTGAACTGTTTGGTATTTTAGAAAAAAATAATGTGCCGAATATAATCATATTGTTTGATAATAGATAATTTTAATTTTTGAAAATTCCTTATCTCATAAGGGGAGAATTTATTTCAGATTTAAGTTTTTGAAAAAAAAATCAAGTTAATATTTACAACATTGAGTGATAGGTAACTATCAACTTATTATTTGCAAAATCAATTTAATATTTTCAACATTGAATGATAACCATCTACTTATTATTTTTAACACTTTTTTGTGGAAAATTTTTTAACAAGTAAAAAGTTTAAATGGTGTTATTAAACACAATTAAAAAAATTAAGTGTTGAAAAAATTCATTTTCAATAGTTGTGGTAGCTAACCAAATATTGTAGCTGTAGCTATTTTTCTGAATTTGTAAATATGAGATACTGATTGAAACATCTGAGTTTTGTTTGCACTGACTTAAACATATTCCTCGTATGGGCGTTTGACTCACGGAATGTAGGATTACCTCTAGGAATAGGATTCCCAGAATTTAACATTACTAGGCATGTTACTTTGGGTTTTCTAATTAAAATATATATATATATTTTAATCCCTTATTTACACCGGTGTAAATAAGTTTATGAACTCCATACTTATTTACGCCAGGTGTAAATTATTAACTATTATTGACTCCGTTTTTTTAATTAAGATAAAGTATTTTTTTTTATTTCCTTAACTTACACCGGGGTAAATGAGTATACTCAAGTTCGTATACTTATTTACACCGGTGAAAGGTCAGCGATTAAAAATGGAAAAAAATTATTTTAATAAACAACTCCTCTCCCACTCCATTGCTGTAACTAACAGCCAGTGTTTAAAAAGGCGCTACTGAGGTGCGTCTAGGCGCTAAGGCGAGGCGAGGCGAGGGTGAAACGCCTAATTGAGTCTAGGCGAGGCGACTTCAATGAGGCGCAGCAAGGCGCGCCTAAGGTGCACAAGGCGCTGAGGCGCAGAAAGGCGCCGCCTGTTCACTTTTTTTGTTCTTTTTGGCTTTTTTTTTAATTTTTTTATTATTTTTTACATACTAACTTGGGCCAAAAGTGAGACCAAACAAAAATAACATTAATCAAATGAAACTTAAATTAATTTGGTTGAGTTAATGTGTAATTTGAACTTAAAGCATAACACACTATATATATAAAAATTAATTAAATTGGATCAAATTTAAATTCAAATGAATTTGGTTGAGTTTTAAAAATTGAACTAAATTTAATTGAGTTTAGGGGTTTTAGTGTAGGGGTTTAGAATTTAGGGTTTATGGTTAGAATTTAGGGGTTAGGGTTAGAAATTAGGGTTTGGGTTTTAAGATAATATGGTTAGTGATTTAGATTTTAACCTACAAACCTTAAATTTTAACCCTAAATCCTAAATTCTATCAACAACCCGTAAATTCAAAACTACTAAACTTAAACCCATAAACCCTAAATAAACTCCCTAAACCCTAAACTAAGACATTGTGTGAACAAAATTTCTACAAGCGCTTGTGCATGGAATAATTACTCATATCATATATCCTTTTGAGATTATTATATAACTAGCTTTGTGTATTTACAGTATAAAAGATTTCATATTGCATGATAAAATGCAATGTCATATACTTTTTGATTGAAAAGTTAAAGGTAAATAAAAGGAAGAACTTTTGTTGAACTTATATTCCTTTTTAAAGTACTAATTTTCTTTCTTGTTTTGTACTAAAATCAATGTCATGTGCATTTATACATTCTCCTTGATTTTTCATGTTGAAGTTGGAGATTTCAAAGAATCTCATTATTCTTATTACCCAAAATTTTATTGAATGTAAAGAATTTTCAAGTGATGTTTAATGTAACTTGTATATCTTTTATTTTCAAAATGTGCGCCTTACTTCAATAAGGCGTGCGCCTCTCGCCTCTCGCCTTGCGCCTCGGATATAAAACCTCTATCGCCTTAGGGCGCCTTTTGCCTTTTTTAACACTGCTAACAGCTTTTAGCAGTCTGAAAGCAGGGGAAGAAGATGAAGTGAGAGTCATCTTCTCCGCTCCTTTGCCACAACTAATATGAGAGCTGATTTTTTCGAAAAAAACCCCCCAAAGAAGCGCCACTGTAAGGAATGTCTTATCATCCCTTGGAGGGAATTTTTCTAAACCAAAAGCGGGTATGTAATTTTGGAAAAAACATTCCTACTGGTAGTGCTCTTTTCTGCCATCCAAACGCACTAAGTTTTCTTGCTTACCAAACTCAAAGACTCGTAGATTGGGGATGGCAAATTTCTCTAAACCCGAGTCCCGACCCTATAGGGTGTTTTTTATTTTTGGTTCGGGCGGGTTTTATGGAGAAAATAGTCGGGGCGGGGCAGGGCGTGGTTTGGTTTAGGGTTAAAAATCTCCGACTTCACCTGAGATGCTTAATGTAAATTGTCTAAAATATCCCTTTTATATTTAGGGTTTAGGATTTCCCCCCTTTTCCTTCTCAGACGTTGCCTCTTCGTTTTCTCTTCTCTAGTTCCTCTTCCCTTTTCCCCCTTTAGTTTCTCCCGTTTTGGTGTTCTTTTCTTCCTCTTCGATTTCTATTTTTTAAGAAGATTTTATTATTTTCACAGAAATGCAACTGCAAAATGAATTTGAAATCTCTGTTTCTAGATTTGCTTTTCTTTAGCTATGCAGTTTGAGCTCTTTTTAAGCTGCTGTTTATTTTACTTTAGATTTCTTTCTTTTTAATTCAACATATTCTAGTTTTTGAATCTCAAAGTTCCGTACTCTTTACTGGATTTAGATATTAATAATTTTCTTTATTTGATATATTTTTTTGCATTTTCCAATATGGCATTTGATTCCTTTGATCACTATCAAATTAGGGTGAGAATTTGATTATTTGAATAGAAAGACATGTTTTTTCTTAATTAATTCAGGTCAGAACAAGTCTTCACCCAAAAATTGGGGTGGGATCAAGTATTACCCTTCAATTCTCAAGCGGTTGAAAATCGTCCCGCCTAGCCTCGTTGCTATCCCTATCCTAGATAGCATTACTGGGGCCATTCTAGAAAAAATAGTCTCCACGTGCCTGTGTGCAATATCCTCAAAATGTCATGCCAGACTGCCAGTAGCAAATTTTAGTACAAATCAATGTTAAGCTTGTTCTACCCACACATCCACCATAAAAAAAGGAGGAAAAATAATTAGGGTAATTTATGTATCAGCAAGCTTGCTTGCTTTACAAATGGAGGGGAAATAATGCATGTCAAGATTGATTTAGTGATAAGACTTCTATTGATGTTTTTCAACGTTGGGCTTCACAGATGGTGCAATTCAGTGATTTAAAACCCGAACCTGTGTTATGGCATGAAGATTCTGGGAGGAGACCTTGGGATGGAAGGCAGGGTGCAGCTGGTCGTCATATGGATAGGTCAGTGTTTAAAACATTGTATATTTGTTTCTGAACTCTGAAGTTTCCTTTTTTCTTGTCAGAATGCATGTCATTCACTTATAGAATACATTTACTACCTATTTAACATGTTTTGCCTTTTCCTTTCAGGCATAAGCCTTCTGGATCTGATTCTGGCCATAAGCTTGGGGATGCGTCACACAGACTTATTGCTAATAGCTTACAGTTGAAGATGGATCGTAATGGGTTCAACAATAATATGCAGACTCCACCATCATCATATGTGGGTGGTCCCTATAACCCATTTTCCCAGAATCCACCTTCACGACATCCAGATTCCCACAGCTACCGTAACTACCAAATAAATAACCAAGCAGCTGCCAATAACATGCACTACCCTCCAAGACATCAACAGAATGGTGGATCAAGGCACATTCCTTCTCATCCAGGTAGTTATGACGGCGACCGCCGGTACCAGGGACCTGAAAACAGTAGCCATCAGCAGTGGGGTGGTAGAATGGCTCCCCAGGCCAACGAAGATGTTTCTGGAGGGTATGGCTCATATCAACAAGGTGGAGTTAACCAGGGTTTTCATAGAAGGCATGACCATCAGCAACAAAGAGGTAACCAATCATATCATCATGGTCAGAGGGGGGACTATGAAGAAAGAGGAAGCCAGCCACACCGGGGCAACCTACAGCAAAGGGGTAATCAACAACAGAGAGGAAACCCGTATTCAGCACTAGACAGGAGAGGGCATCGGAGGCCCTCCAATCACTGAAAGCTCCTCTAACCGCGATTAACTAGTTTGATGTTTGTTGTATGATACATGTGGGAGTGGCTGTGGCCTGTGGCTAGGGAAAGCAGATGAAGGTCGATAATAGTTGTCAAGCATTATATGATGCTTTGTTTTCTTTGTTTACATGTGTTGATTTAGTTGCAGGGGGGTTTCACTACATTTTGGCGATGAAGTAGTCTATTGCCCCCCTCTCTGTCATAAGAGAGATTGTACCAATAAACGCCGTGATTTGTATTATTATGTTTAGTAGGTTGAAATGATTAAACTCGGAAGCTTGTTGTAAAGAGAGAAACCAGTTGTTTCGTTTTGTTTTTGGCAGTGTGTTTAGCCATCTTATGAGCTTCTTGTTGCTGTGTCCATCCTCGATAGTGAAGAAAGCTGGCTTAGAAGGTAGATTCACGACTGGAACTGGAAGAACAACAACGCACATGATAATTGCCATTCAAGAGTAATTATGTTCAGAACAATCCTTATTTAGATCAAATGTGCTATTATCATAGTCAGAACAATCTTATGTAGACTTGTTGATGTGTTCTGTACTTCAAAAATTGATTTAGGTCTTCTTTATATTCACCTCATTTCAAATTCTATCTTACTTGTTTGCAATTGTTTGTAACGTTTGTTTTCATTATTAAAGAATTATCGACGCAAATGTAAATGATTCAAATATATCATATTACACTTCAAGGCTACATAATTAAAGATCCATTTCTAGAACAAGTGGTTGAAGGTCTCCGTTGACATCTTCTCCTCTAAGTTGTAGTCCCAACTAATAAGGTCCATTTACTTTAAAATGATTATCCACTCTTTATTAACATGTAAAAAAGAGGTGATGATCCACCTTAGAAATAAAATGAAATGGATGAGTCCATCTAATAGTTTTTCCTCCCCAAATAGAAATTGTTCAAAAAAATAGAGATCCATAACAAAAATCATCTGCCCCTAATTATGTCTCTTTCTAATAATTTATCTCCTTTTCTCAAGAGAATATTTAATCTCGCAGAAAATGTGGCAGAACCTCATGATTGTTCCACTTCTTAAGTAGTTAAAAGATACAAGTACGAGACACAATCATGTTTGTCTTAACCAAATCATTATCCTAAGCCTCCACTCTTAATCATTTCACCTCAGCTCTTCTCATAATTTTCATCCTCTTCCCCACTTTCAAATAATGGGTATTTCTTTGGCTTGCTTTTTCGATTGGTCCATGTACGGAGGTTAAAAACTATGAATGTTAGCTTGTTAGGACCACAAATTCGTTGCTTTAGAAATGCCTAAACATGTCACTTGTTTAGCATTAGACAAACTTACCTAATCAATGAATGATCATAGCTTTGTTAATAAGGCCGCCAAAGAACATGAAAATATAACATAGTACCAGCAAATAGCATTTTGGCATGTCTGGTGGAGAGATAATAATTAGATTGCGGATTTTGAGATCAACACAGTGAAAGTGAATTATTACTATGACCCCACTAATGTTCTGTTCAAGTCTTAGGTTAAAGACCCTTTTTAAGGGATATTTTGTTTTTAATGGGACAATGAGGGTCACTGCTCATCACTCACCTGCACAATCCTTTTGCCTACTAATCTTTCCAACTACATTCATGCATGGATTAATTGCTTATACTTAAGTTCATTCATGCTAAACAAAGCAATACATATATATATATATATATATATATATATATATATATATACATAGACATACGTACATATGTATATATAAGAAATTAGAATGAAGAAACAACACAGCGAGGACAAGTGATGTGAAGCACAATACAAAAATGATTTGGGCACATGGTGTTTTCCGGTGCACTTTGAGACTTGCAAAAACCTCGAACTTTTTGAAATCTTCACAATGAATCGCACACATGATATCCCCAGGGCATCTGGAAAGTTGCAAAGCAAAAACCCCAGACAGAGAGAGGCTACAAATTTACAATGTTGCCTCAGACTCAAGAGTGAAACCCTACAACAAAGAACAAACCCTTGAAGCTGCAGTAGTGTGTTTCTGAATTCTGATATCTGATCTGCAATGAAGCTCTTTCATCGTTTCCGCAAGTTCCTTATGCGGCTCTTGTTTCCTTCCCTTCCTTCCGGTGGATCTTCCGGCAATTCATCAAGTGTGGCTTCCAACCAAAACAACAACGACAGGTTTGAGCCACCCAAGGTTTCATGCAGCTCTTATTACTCTTCCCATTCCCATTACACTGAGGCCATTGCTGACTGCATTGAGTTCTTCAACAAGTCATCACAAGAGGGGATTTTGGAGGGTCGAAAATCTGATGTTTGGGTTTAATATTTCATCACATACTATATGATATGCCGTTGTTAATCATGGATGTGCTGCTGCTTTTTGTTTGAGTCGAAAAATCTGATGTTTGTGTCATATTTTCTTGTCCTTTTTGTTTGGAAGTTCATTTTTATTAATGCATACAAGTTTTTAAAAGAATTCGATCAGTCTCTTCCTTCGTGGGTTACGAATCTATACCATAGAAAGAGACATTGGAAAGCCTGGATTTAGTGTTTGTTCTTTGTTTGTACATTGGAAATATCTTCACATGAAAACTGTTTTCTTTTTTTGTCTTTTTAATTCGATTCCATCAGGTTTCTTGAGGCTTCCAACCCAAGCATTGTAAGGGGCCATCTATCTGCTGCACTACTCGAAAGATTCGTAGTTTAATGAAGTGAAACGAATAAGTGCCAAGAACATGAAGTACTGATATATGTGAACTTTATTACATAACTCATAAAAACATCACACCCTTGTTGTACCTTGAACTGCTAGATGCGTACGTTACAAAAGAAATATGCGCAAGAAGAACAAGTAAATCCTCTGAAATGTATTGCAATATAGGATCTACGGAATTATTGGCTTCCTTTCTTCTTGGAAAATAACCCTCCGATCAAAGGGATCAAAGGATTCCTTTTCTTCTTTCGTAGTGAAGGGTGTCTCTCGAGTTTTTCCACACCTTGTGGTGTAATACTAATAGCTCCAGTCAAAGAAGGTTGGTTTGCGAATGTCACGTATCTCTTGTTTTGAAACTGGGTTCCTTCTTCATCAACTGTTGGTGTTTCATTGAGCTCATATCTAGCGGAGCCTGGCACAACCTTGACATCTTCCATCTCGAACTCCATCATTAGTTTCTGGATCTCTCGTTCTTTCATTTGCTCCACTTCTCTCTCTGTTCTTTCAAGCTCTTGTTTAAGAGCACACAGGGAATTCGCCATTACCATACTCTCTTCTCTAGCCTTTTCAAGGTTATATTTCGTCTCTTCCAGCTCAGCTGTAACACTTCCAAGCCTGGAAGGAGTAGGACCCTTTTCAATGGCTTCACCATGTATCTGCCACAGATAAAAACAGTAAACCATCAATTCCAGATCCATTCAGTTGACAAAATAGATGCTTGCTTGATGAATAATGCTCCATTTCTAATGTTTTAATGGGGAGTAATTAGAAGCTGATTCCTTAAAGAAAGCTAAAGTACCTGACTTTTTTTATATATTATATTACTCTACATAACACTTTCACTCAGCCACAAGCAAGCAACGGATAAAGAAACCCAGAGTTTTAAACACCACCGCAAGTATATTTGATGAAGAAATGGCAAAACAACACAGTGTTTTCAGGTTCTTGATAGTCAAATGAGATTAAACATTTGAACTGTTGCAAAGTGGGAACCTCAAATCAAACAAGTAATTAAAGGCTTGGATGCCCCGACAAAGAAACGAAGAAGATGTTACCTCGTCCTTGAGGTTGGTGGTCTGAAGTTGAGCAGCTAAAAGTGGATGGCCGAACAAGGCAAGGGCTTCTTTAACAGACTTGAATGGTGCGCTGGTATCGATTTCAGGCTCAGCCCTATTGAGCATCGCACAGTCCATGCTGCTGAATGCTGATGAACCAATTTTGGCAGAGAAATGAAGATGGAAATTCAAATAAGTAAAGATATTTGAGAGGCAAAAGATATACTCATAAGGTGGGAAGGGAGCTTCGTTGCTTGGCGTCCACTTCACTGGAATCTGTTTATATTATATGGGCTTCGCCTGTTTTATTCGGCGCGGGAGAGGGACTCTTTAACTATTCCCAACGGATCAAAGGGGCCGCTATATATATATTACACAATTTCAGTTCCAGGGCCCTCCTCTACATTGCTTCATCATCCCGAAATGCCTACTTTTACAGCTTTATTTTTATATGTGAAGTCAAGATCTGTTGATACAATTAGGGATAGCTATCTATCGAGTTGGGTTAAATTTTTTTAGTTAGACGAGTTACGAGTTTTACTTTACAATTCAAACATTATTTATAATTTTTCTAGTCAAATTTATAAAATTATGATTCGAGTCAAATTAACTTTATTTTGCATCAAGCCAGTTCAAATTGAATAATTCATTTTTTTTTCAAGTCGAGTAGAGTTTTGGTCACCCCTACTATATACAATGAAGATGTTTTTTACGAGAAAAATGAGATTATTCTCAATTTAAAATTTTAGTGTTAGTTTACCAACATTTAGTCGGTCTAGTGGGACGGGACACTAAATTCTTTAAGCAATACCATGAATTTTAGTTTTAACGTGGTGAATGAAGCAATTGAGTTGAAAATGTCACCTTATGAGCCTCTGCAACATCCGTTTTGGATTAGTGAGCTAATAGGTTAGACACTATTGATTTAACCAAAAAATGTTTTAATATCAGTTTTAAATTGGCATAAAGCTCAATAAATGCCCCAAACGTTTGACTGAATAGTTACTTTGACTCATATTCTTTTTTTAGAGCAATATAACCATCAACATTTTATTTTTGGGTCATAATGACCCTTTGCGGATGAAAACTGTTAGTCAACTGACGGTAAATAGCTTGAAATGACGTGACAAACCTATATGGCAGTGCACGCTGATATGACAATATCATATAGACAAATGTGTTGACTTGAAAAAACGTTACATTAGTTAAAAAATAATTTTATAAAATATAAAATATTTTTATTGACCTATCATTCTGTCAAGCCATTCAAACTATTTACCATCGATTTCTTAACAATTTTCATCCGCAGGGAGGTCATTATGACCCAAAATGAAACGTTGAGGGTTAAATTGCTCCAAAAAAAAGAATAAGGACCAAAGTAACTATTCAGTCAAATGTTGGAGGTGTTTTTTGATCCAATAATCTTGTATTGGTGTAAAACTAAATAATGTTTTTAGGGTTAACTACTGGATGATCACTTATATTCCCCCAATACAGAGTTGGTCACCGATTCTGAAAAACGACCAATAAGGTCACTTACATTTTCGGGGCGTAAACTTTTGGTCACATAGCCGTTTGTTGTCGTTAACCTTTGACGGGAGGTTGATCTGAAACAATAAAAAGAATAAATTACCTAGACAGTCCCTAAACTATTACTTCACTCCTATTTTGACCACCGAAATAAAAATAAATTGTATAATTATACATTTAATCCTCCACATTTACAATTTTTTTATTTCTTCATCTAATTCAATCTCTAATTTTCTACCATATTAATCATCAATTCACATCGTATATTATAATCTATCACCGTATATATCCATGTTTCAAATAATGTTTGTAATCCTCAACTCAGAATTTTTAATCTTTCAAAAAATTCTGAAATTTTAGAAATTTTACAAAGCAGTCCTCAAATCCCTAAAATTACCCAATCCCAAACCCTCAAATCGTCGCCGCTTCTACCGTCGATCACCGACGCTTTCGCCGTCGATCGCCACCCATGATTACACCCCTTTGGTCGTCGAAGCACGACAGTCATTTCCCTCAACACGACGTCACTAGAAACAACGAACGGCGTGCAACCAAGCATCGAACGTAAAATCGACGTTCGACTAGCACGCCGTTCACTGTTTCCGGTGACGTCGTGTTGGGGAAAATGATCGTCGTGCTCCGGCGACCAAAGGGGTGTGGTCAGGGGCGGCGATCGGCGACAAAAGCGACGATCGATGGTGGAAGCGGTGACGATTTGATGGCTTAAGTTTGGGTAATTTTAGGGATTTGAAGATTGTTTTGTAAAATTTCCAGCTTAAAGATTAAAAATTCTGAGTTTTTTTCTTCATGAGATTGATTTTAAAAAATAAAAATAGTACCACATGTTGAGCATTGACTGGTTGATAATTTTTTAACACCCCTTTAACGGTCAGGCACCTCAAATTATAACGGTTGAAATTTTGGCACCTATTTTTATAAAAAAAAAACTTTAGGCACCTAAAGTTCAAAAAGGTATGCTTTAGGCACCTATATTCATTTAAGCCTTTTGAATATGCTATGTTAATATTATTGCACGTAAATTGGGCATTATTTTTGTACCGAACCATATTAAGAATTACAAATATTATTTGAAACATAAATATATACGGTGATGGATTATAATATACGGTGTGAATTAAAGATTAATATAATAGAAAATTAAAGATTGAGTTAGCTGGAGAAGAATATGGTGGAGGAGAGAAGAAATAAAAAATGTAAATGTGGATGATTAAATGTGTAATTATACAAATTATTTTTATTTCAGTGGCTAAAATAAGAGTGAAATAATAGTTTAGGGCATGTCTAGGTAATTTATCTTTTTTTATTATCTCAGATCAACCTCCTGTTAACATTTAACGACAACAAACGGCTGAATGACCAAAAGTTTACGCCCCGAAAACGTAAGTGACCTTACTGATCGTTTTTCAGAATCGGTGACAACTATGTACTAGAGGAAAACATAAGTGATCATCCCAATAGTTGACTTTTTTTTATCGGGTGCATCACACGTGAAGGATCTCATTATATATTTTTTAATTAATCAAAGTAAGAATAAAGTTATTAAAAATATTATTATTAAAAAATATTATTGACATTAACAATATTATTTGGCAACAAATAATATTAACAATAATAAAATAAAATAATTTATAAATGTAACACCCCCTTCCCGGCCTGGTAGAGAACCGGGTCGGAGAGCGCTACCGGAAAACATAACGGAGATCGGAGACATAAATCTTTTAGTGACATAACATATTAGAGATCAGAATTTATTCCAAAGTTCAAAAATCATTTCGGCATATTTTATTAATCTCTTTTAAGACTTAACACTTAACTTATTAACAACTTATTTGAATTGGGGTCAATTTTAAACTTTTTCAAACTCAGGGACTAATTTGTAATTTTTACAAATTGGGGGTCCTTATCTGAAATTCGTGATATTATACTGAAATTAAACTTACTAGTTATTAGCCTGTAAAATCTCATTACTGACGGAGGTCATTTACCTATCTGATCAGACTAGGTAATGTTCAGTGACTATTTTGGTAAAGTATTCAAATCTATTTCTCTTTGAATTATCTTACTAAAATTCTTTACATATTTCAATGAGCCTAACAACTCACAAAAATCATAGAGTCCTTTAATCAATGTTTTATTACCAATTATGTCAATTTTATTACTAACTCAATAGTCTATATAGCTTTAAAACCTTATATAAAACATAGGTAGATTTCACAATAGTAGGCCCACAAGATTAGTATAATTACTTTAACTACTTTGCCACCATACTAGGAGTTCATAAGGACAAAACACATTACTCTTTAATCGTAGTGACTTGCCAACCTTCCAACTAATCTCGATCTCGATCTGTTACTTTCTTTAACCTGAAATGTTATGCAATGAATGCATTAGACTTACATAGTCTAAGTGAGGTAGCCAATGACAATGAATGATCATATTATGTCATGTAACATGTTTCCAAAAAAAATGAATGTCATGCTAATTATGCAATAACATGGCATACTTCATATTCATAACAAAACATAATATCATATCATGAGCATAACATAGCATAATGTATCAAACACATAATATATTGGTACCATTTCTTGATTTGTGCGTGTCATTTTTGCGCAGGGGTCATGCTAATCTTGTAACCATTTCAAGTAACCATTGATGCAACATAAACATCATACTTTTATATTCATTTATACAACAAGTATCGATCAAACATTATCATATACAACAACAAGCATCATTTAAAAGCATTAGCATATACAAGACAAGTAGGCATATCAATTTCATTTCATCGGTACTTATCATTTAAGTACTTATCTTTCAAGTCATGTAACTTTTAAATGTTTTGCCTTGGATGATTAATGAACAAGGTAATCGAGTCTTCATATAACATGTAACATTAGATACTCAAAGTATCCATTTCTCATTTCATCATATAACAGGGGATGCATAGGCATCAATGGTGACTTACCACCATTCAATTATCAAGGTGACTAACCACCTTATCAGGTTTATAGGTGACTAACCACCATCCTGTAACAAAGATCAGGGGAGCTCAACGACTCTAAGGCATGCCCTTCTACCTATAGACACTAATCAAACCAAGGACTTTACTTATCTTTCTTTATTAACAAGTGCATTCACTTGCCAATCATTCATAATTTCAAAGGTATTTAACCACTTCAATAGGCATACACATATAATCAATCAGGCATCATGGTAAATCTAAAATTCCAGCAAGCACATGAGATCATTTTCATTTTATAATCATCAACAATCAGTAGCAAAGCTTATCATTTAGTCTCATTTCACATAGCTCAAGCAATCAACACATCATAGCAACTAATCATTTTTATGCTAAGCATGCTTATCTAACAAGCAATACACATTTAGGTCAATATTCTTGCCTTTAATCCTTCTTCCTTATCATTTTAAATTTTACCAATCATTATTAAATTCATTACATGTTCCATGATTTTCAGATCATATCATATTAAATAACAAGATGAGCCGTAGCTCCATATCAGGTAGCATTTCATATTATTTTTACATACATGTAGCATATCATAGTCATATTCAAACATATTAAAGTAATGCAAGGCACTTACAAAATTTGCCATTCGAACATAGTTGCTCTACGTGAGCCCTTAACAAATGCAATTATAATCATAAATAATGCAACGGAACGGCACCGAGCCTATCCCTTGACACAACTACACTCACATATCATAACATAAATATCGGAATGACACCGTGTCACCCGAGACAAATGCATCTACACTCACATATCAGAACATAAAAACAAATATCGGAATGACACCGCGTTACCCGAGACAAATGCATCCACACTCACATATCAAAACATACAAACAAATATCGGAATGACACCGCGTCACCCGAGACAAATGCATCCATACTCACATATCAGAACATAAAAACAATGATCGGAATGACACCACGTCACCCGAGACAAATGCATCCACACTCACATATCAAAACATAAAAACAATGATCGGAATGACACCGCGTCACCCGAGACAAATGCATCCACACTCACCTCAATCCAAGCTTAGAGACATTTTCCTTATTCTCCAACTTTGTGGTTTCCTTCATTTCTACATCTTTTCTAACCAAACATTAAAGAAACATATCATTTATTACATTAGGCAGCTTGCATTGTCCTTAAAGAAATATTTATATAAAATGTTCTATAACTCAAAATCTGATTTCGTTTGTTTCAAACGAAACTAGACTGAATAACCTTTTAAACCATATAAATTATAGCTTTTAATTCCTCTTATACAATTTATAATGAATTTTTAAAGTCAATGTTGATGCAGATTTAGGGGTAAACTGTTACCCTATTTTCATGACCTTTACTTACTCAAAAATTCATATCTTTTTACTCACAACTCCAAATAAGGAGTTCTTTACCATTCTAGAAATCTTATAAACACACCTTTACAACCATGTATGGCACATAATTTTATCATTTCTCTATCAAAACAGTTTATTACTTGATCATAGGGCATTTTTAGAAACCTAATCTGCCTATTCTAAATTTATGACTTTAGTGTATTTATAACCTATGTTTCACTACACCATTAATCTTGAGATTTTAACCACATTTACCTTCACATATTAACATAATAATTATGTTCCAGAAACCATGAAAACAGGGCATATAAGTCCTCAAATTATCAATTTCCACAAAACAGTCCCCTTTTTTATTCTTTAATAATCCTATATATGATCTAAATGGTTTTAACCTACCAATTGAGACTTAATTCAAGCTTGGCCATTTAATTTATTTCATTTCATGAATCCCCTGTTCTAATCATAAATTTTCAGAATTTATTAACACCATTTGACCCCCTAAACATTTCGAATTTCACAATTTAGCCCAGCAGATTCCAATTTTATTCAGTTTCAGTCCCATAACTTCTAAGAACAATTAAGAGACCTATACTTAACATTTTTGAGCAAATCATACCTCTATTCCATGTAAAATTTTGTCCTCAACAACTTTGTAGAAGAACACGTTTTCCAGAAATGACTCTAACATGCTCAAAAATGCAGTTTTCTACAGGACAGTTTACAAATCCGAATTTCTTTATTCTTTCTAATCTTTTAATTAATCCAATTTCATGCTTAATATATATACTAATATCAAATTAAAGATGGTTGAGACTCTAATCTCAACTCTAATTTGTTTCACTCACCTTGACAGATCAATACTTTATTTTTATTTCTTGGGCTTGACGGTTGTTCCAAATCGACCTCGTGTACTATGATAATTAATAAAAATCAATTAGAATAATAAGACAATATCGAATAAATATAAAAATATTTAGCAAATTCGATACCGAAACTTATACCAACTAAGGATTTGAGCTTACCCCGACGTCGGCAGATATTCGATATTATTATATCGAATATATCGGACTACCAATCAAATACTGGACCGCCTATATATTTTTTTTCACTACTCGAATGCTTCGTTGGTTTCTTGCAGTGACTCCCCTAGAAAACCCATCCCTATTTATACTAAGCATGGCCGGCTCTCAATTATATTTCCAATTCTCCACGTGGGTGGTTATAAAGCTTTGTTTCATTGTTGCCACATATAGTGGAATTTTGGTGGCATTTTAGTAGCCACTTCTTTTTTTTTATTTATTTGCTAGCCACATGTAGTTGCAATTATTTTCTTATCTTCAATAGTTGATTTTCAATTTCAATTTGTATTCAATTGGTTTCCATTTGTGGAGTGGTTGGCTTGTTGCCGTCCACTTCACTTTGTCTTTTTTTTTTTAATAATAATAATAAACTATTATAAATTACCCCAAATAATATTTATTAGTTCAGATAAGATCGAATAAATTAATCGATAAAAATATTCGGTTTCCAGAATTTAATTCCGACTAGACCGGTTTTTGGGATGTGACAATTTTGAACACTTCATATTAAAATAATTTTATCTTTATTTCAAGATTAAAAATACAATCATTTTAAGATTAAAACATATTATATATTCAAATAATTAATTGATCAAAATTTTAAAATAAAATTCTTATGTATGAAAATACATGCAAATATAATAATCTAATTCATGTATATCATATAAAAGATTCGTCAATAACCCATTAACCAATTAAGAGAATTAATTATATACGTAATAAATTGTAAAATTCACTTAGTTATAGAAAATATAAAATTAGTAATAATGTATGCATTTTGAAATGGATTTTTTTAAATTGATTAATTAATTTAATTTAATATTATTTAACATATAATTGATTATTTAATTATAAGCTAATGTTTTATAGAATACTTTTTTCATATAAAGACATGTTTTCAATAGACATCATAATTTTCTAAAAAAAAAAGACACCATAAAGTTGATATTAAATTATAAATTTTTATTATTATTTTGTATTTCCAAAATTTATGTTATATACCCTTTAATATTATTTTTATCCACAATATTTTTTACTTGTTTGTATTATAAATTATTTATTATTATATTTAATGTTATAAAGTGGTTATAGAATATCACCAATTACTTCTAAGATATATATCACATATTACTAATGTATAATATTTATATTTAAAATTACTTTTATAATATGTTATCAATCGTTTATTAAATACAAATCTTATAAATATATCTTAATAAAATATTATTTGATGTTATCAATTAAGTGAAAAATAAATAAAAAATTATGATATGATAAGTTTGTTTTTTAATGAAATATTGACTTTATGTTTAGTCTACATCAATTAATCAAACTATAATTTGGAATTCTTAAATTTGTAGAATATTTTATATTTACATATTTAAATTATCCTTCCATGAATTATATATAGTTACTAAATTAATATATATATACACACATGTGCAGCGCACGTGTGGATGAAAGCTAATTAAATAAAAAAAATATTAAGCAAATTTTGGTTTCAATTACAAATTACAATAGTGTAAAATATAAATAATTTCAATTATGTAGTAATTTCCTTTTATTTTCTCTATTTTTTCTAATATTTGCATACCCATAGAACCCCCAAGCTTTCGGTTAAAGAACCCAAGTGACAGCCCAAAAAGCGAAACTGTACGTCAAGTGTGCACGTTAGTATCAACCCTTTCATTTCCCTTTATAATACGCCAAAATCAGACCGTTGTACTCCCTTTTCAAATTGCAACGATTTAAAATTTTCTCTCAATTTCAAAAAAATAAAATAAAAAATCTCAATCTTCTTCTTCTTCTCCTTCTTGTTGTCCTTGTGATTCAGCTATCAAGAAGTCCACAAATGGGAGCGAAAACGCGATCTCAACACTCACCGGAGCGCCAAAAGTGGGAGAAAATCTTTGAGGGTTTAGTTAAGATGCTTAAAACGCAGCAACAACAGCTTGAAACTTTGGCTAAAGAAAGAAATATTCTCGAAGGCCGGATCAAGATGCAATATGAACGGTGGGTCTCTGATGTTCGCCTATACGAAGATCACATTTCTCAGGTAAGACTTCTCAATTTAGGGTTTTGACGCTTTTTTGGCAAATTAGGGTTTTTTGTTGTTGTTATTTTGCTTCATCTAATTTGAGATGTAATATGGGGGTTTGGTTATGTTTTTATGTTTAGATGAAAAATGAGTTGCAATCGGAAGAGATGGCTCGTGTGCTTGAGGCTACAAAAGCCGATATGATGGTAGGATTGAAGCACAAAGAAGCTTTTCTTTGCAAAATGAAATTAGGTATGTTTTTTTTCCTCTCTCTATATTGTTTAATTCACCATGGAAGAAACAAACTTGGGGTTGAGTGATTGCTTTGATAAGTGGTGGCTGTGCAATTTGTATGTGAAATATTGTGTTGCGTTGAATTCATGTTTTGAGGAGTGAACTGATCACAAATTTATTTTCTTGTAATTTTGATATGGTCTGATGTTTAGATTTTATCAATTGGCTTGTTACAGAGGAAACACAGGATGAATTGACTGACTTCAGAGTCTGGTTTGGCATCCTCAGTAAAAGTTCAAAAGTATGTTCCCTTGACCTTTCTTCTTCTTCTTTTCATAATTTCATACATTGTACAAATTTGTAAACTTTTAATCATTTTATTATATTCAGGATATTTCTCAAAGGGACCCCATAGAAACCAAAAAAGGAATGTTGGGAGGCAAGCATAGTGGTTCAAAGTCTGTTACTTTGGAGACATTGGAAGATAATGTAAGAAGCCTAAAGCTTCAATACAAAAATCTTGTTTCAGAAAAGAGTTCTCAAGCCACTGCACTTATGGCAGAGAACAAGTTTGCATGGAATCAGTTTAATGTTCTGGAAAGTCAGTACAAGGACAAATTAAATAGCAAGCAGTCTGAACTTGAAAAGGCTAACAAGAGAATTGAGGCACTGATTTCTGATATGGAGGAGCTGAGGTCATCTAATACTGAAAAGGATGAAATAATTGAGAGATTAAAAGCTGAATTGTCTCGGAAGGAGGCTGATGCAAGTAGATTCCAAGAAGTTCCTAAAATTTCTAGGGAGATCGAATTGTATAGGAAGTCAACAAGTGCTTCTTGTACACCTGTAATAAAACGTTGCACAGCAGGTGGAAGAACATCCGTTCTCGGAGGTAAGAATGGCAGCAGGGATAGATGCAACATTATTCTGCAGAAAGAAAAATCTGCTCCTCATGTTCCTGATCTTAAGGACAATGTAAAGGTACTTTTGTTTGTAAATCTAAGCTTGAGTAATCACAACTAATAGAATATGAAGGCTATATATTTGCCGATATGTTAATTTGTTGCTGAACTTATTCTGTTATGATGTTAATAGCATATGTGAATACTGCGGTTTGTGTTCTTGTATGAATGATCCTTTGTCTAACTGAATGTTGATTTCTTCTGGTCATTTAGGGAAGCAGAAGCTTGAAGAGAAAAAAAGATGATGCTATACCCCTTTCTGAAACTCCAAAATTGTTCACTTCTAGATTCAAAGTTCCCAGATTGAAAGCCTCCTCTCCCAAGACAAGATGACCTGCACAATCTTCTTGGCATCGGAGCTTGCTCTTCCATGTACTTTTAGTTTATTAAGCCGTAACCTTGGCAGTCTAACTGATGTGTATTAGTTCTTCTCCCAAGACAAGATGACCTGCACAACCTTCTTGGCTTCGGAGCTGGCTCTTCCATGTACTTTTAGTTTATTAAGCTGTAATCTTGGCAGTTTAACAGATGTGTATTAGTTCCATTCTCTGTAGCCAGTGTTTGTGTATTTTTAAGCACAATGACCATTTGTACAAGTCTAAATATAATGAAGTAGTTTGTAGTTCTTAATTAAGTGAATGATTTCCGAGGTCGAAGGCCTGATGAATTTTCATCTAATTATGTGAAAATAGGTCAGTGCTAACAGAGGGAGCTCAGAATTTTGCAACCGAGACAGCTTTGTAACTGAGAAGTGAATATTTTATTAGAAAGACTAAAACTTGAAATCATCCATGCCATCAGCACTGGCTTTGTATATGACAAGGAGTATGAACTGCTAACCAAAGGACCAAACTTTATAAATTAACCAGCAACTCGCAACAGCTTCAATTCTTCAAAGGGAGAAAATCAAAGCACATGTTTCTTACTAAATGGTCTTTCGTTTGAATGCGATAAAGCGAAATAAAAGAAAAGTAAAGTAGCCAACTTTAAGACATGTTTTGGGTCATGGGACATTAATTGATCATTTCATGATTAAACGGTGCCGTTTCGATCTCGTAACGTCTACTCGGTTAGGGCTTGGAGGGCTATTCAGTCTTCAACCATTTTCAGTAGTCCGAAGCTCACTGGGTTTTTACTTTTGTATTTCTGCGCCGTACCAGTTGGGAATTCACAGTCCTTTTTTATTTTGTTCTCTCCATTTTTTTGGGGGCGTAAGGACCGAAACTTGTTTATTCTGCTGAAGATTTAAGGATGCCATCCGAGGATTCAAAGCCAATGAGAATGGAGGAACCCGAAGATGATAACGAGGACAAGAAAAGCTTGAGTTCCTTGGCGGAGAACGGTAAGAAGAAACCCTCAAGTAATAGCAACAATGCTGTTGTTTCTAACTCGAAATCGCGTCCCAAAGAAGCCAAAGTGAAGAAAGAAGAGTCCGTAGACGAAGACGAGGACTTTAAAATGCCCATCAAGGGTTCTTCGTCTGGGTCACGCGCCAAACCAGCCAAGCTCAAAAAGGAAGAGGAGAGTGATGATGAAGATGAAAAACCCATCTCCAAAAGAAGCGGAGCCAAAGCAACCAAGCCCAAAAAGGAAGAGAGCGACGATGAAGATGAAAAACCCATCTCCAAAAGAAGCTCAGCTACTAAAGCAAATAAGGTTTTTTTTAGCTTTCCCTTTGTAAAAAAGGACTCATTTTGTTTGGTATTTGCATGGAAAAGATAATGTGGTTGGCGTTTTTTTTTGCTTTGAATTTTGAAGGAAAATGAGCTGAAGAAAAAGAAGAAAAGGGCGGAAGAACAGAAAGCGGCAGCTGGGAAGGAAAAGAAGCGGGAGAAGAAGGTTTATAATTTACCTGGTCAGAAGAGAGATCCTCCTGAGGAGGTAATTAGACTTTAAACATTTTTTGTTCGATTTGTTTTCCTGCTTTTGAGTAATTTATCATTGCTCAATCTCTCAGAGGGATCCGCTGCGGATATTTTATGAGACGATGTACCAGCAAATCCCTCATAGTGAAATGGCACAATTCTGGTAAGACATCATTCCCCAACACTAGCCTTTTTATGGATAATGTAGTGCATTTGTATGGTGTGTTGTAGTAGTTACTCTAATGTATGCAATTGCAATATAAGGATGTTGAATGTTTAGAAGAATTCATTTTTATTGTGCTGTTGTCTCATTCTTTTGAGAACTAAAAGCTGTTTCTGCTACTTTCCATGAGAAAAGATGTGCTTGAATGGTTTTGATAGCTTCGCCCTGTGTTTGTGTTAACAAAGACTGGTGCAGTTGAGATTGGTGAATAAACAAAATTTTGATGATAAACTTAATTAGAAGAATCAAGAAAGAACTAGTACCCTTCTCTGGTAAGATGAAAAATGAATTGGACATTTCTTTCTTGAGTGGATTTTATGTAACTTTAGATTTTGTTTCTATTGATTTTGTTCCATTTTCTTTTGGAATTCCTCATTCGTATCCCAAGCACTGAATTTTATTTTCTAATATGCAGAATTTTCATTTTGTTCTTTCTAGTTCCCCTTATGGTTCCTTTGCCCAAACGGCATACTTTGTTGCAACGAAGTCATCGATGTGAAAGAAATACATTGTGTTTATTTGAAACAGCTAGTATTATCATGCCTTAATGGTCTGTAATCATGCTTTGTGCAATGCATGAGAATTTTCTTTGGAATCTGTTTCAGAGTGTTATAATCCACTGATTCCCTACCTTAATATTTTTCTTTCAAGTCAATACCTTATCTAAATCCTCCGACAATTAGAGTTTTCTCCAACTCAGATGAAAGTGTCATACTGCAATATGTTTCTACATTGACGGTGATAAATTTTGCTTCTCTTACCTGGTCATTTTAAACAGTGGCACCTCTTTATACCTATTCCATTCGACCAACTCACTGGTAGTCTGGTATAGTATGAGTGGACTCGATTAAACACATTTTACACAATGAGTATCTTTCTGCTTAACTTATTTCATTCATCTTGGAATACATATTTTCTGTTTACTATTTACAGAGAAGCATGGTTTCATATGTAATTGCAGGATGATGGAGTCTGGTTTGCTCCCCCTTGCGGAAGCAAAGAAAGTCTTTGAAAAGAAACAAAAGAAGGTTCTGCAGCAAAAGCTTACTTCCCCTGTCAAAGCTGCTTCAGCTGTAAAGGGTAGTACAAAGTCTGTCACTGTTAAGAAAACTCCGACAGTATCTCCGGATTCTTCTGATAAAAAGAAAACAGATTCCAAGGTTGCCCCAAAGCAGACCAAGAAACGCAAGGCTGAAGAAAGCGAAAGCTCCGATGATGATTTCGAGAATACTTTGGCCAGTAGAATGAAGAAACAGAGAGCCAAGTAATTATGTTTTTCTACCATAACTGATTGTTTCTAGTTTGTTCTGTTGTGGTGCTTAACTCATTTGATCTTCATTGATTAGTTGTACCAATACTAATTCAATTCCGGCCTGATTGAACTGATCTTAAATGATCATTACATTGTTTAGTCAACATTCAATGGAAAGACTGGAAGTGTTCAAAATCCCCCCATTTGTGTTCATTATGATAAGTTGTTTTTGCCTAATGGAAAAGCTATTCCCCCCCCCCCCCCCCCCCCACACACACACACAGAAAAAAACTAGCCCTTGAATGGCACTGTCACTTGGCTCCAATGGGGCCAATTACACTTGCCAAGACCCAAGAGTTCCTGAAGAAACCTTAAGTTAGAAAATTCAGAGAAGCCAAGTAAACCTGGTTGTTCAGAGTATAAGTATGACTTACCCTTCCTTTGACATACAAGCGAAAAAAGTTTCAAGCAAAAAACTCATCGGGCTTCGGCAACTCACTGGTGGGACTAGGGGACATGCCCTAATTCTGGGAAATTAGATTTTCTCTAAATTATTTTAAAAAAATTAATTTGGCCCCTCGGAATTTTTAAAAGTTCATAGTAGGCTTTAAAATATTGAATATTTTTAATTAAATCTTCTCTCATAATTTTTAAAAATTCTTATTAAATCTCTCAAAATTATTAAACATTTTAGTTAAACACTCCAAAGTTTTAAAAATTTTAGTTTAAATCTCCAAATTTTAGGAGGAACAATGGTTTTTTTTTTTACTCTTTTTGTACACGTCCCTAACTAGAAGGTTATAGTTCGTGAAATCACAATCCAACATTAGAAATGCACTATAATTAATCAACTTATAATGTATGAAGTAATTTTTTTACCCTTTTAGCATAATTTGATTATGACACATAAATCCATGGATTGTGATGGTCAAATTAATTTTCCAGAATTTTTCTGAATCTAGATTCTTAAAATACCTCTTTCCTTATGAAGTGGGTGAATTTAGGATCCCAAAATTCAAGATTTCTTCTAGACTTAACGCTTCTAACTTCTGATGAGATTAGGTCTTAGAATACCTCTTTCCTTATAAACATGTATGTTTAAACTTTAAAGGATGTATAACTACTTTACCACGACGGAGCATAATGGAGTTTCCCCCTTCAACAATTTAAAATTTTTATATTTAACTCTTTTTTTTTTTTGAAAATTTTAATTTAGTCTCCTCAAATTTTTAAAAATTCATATTAAATATTAATTTATTTAAAATTTTAATCCTAATGATCTGATATTCGATTCTATGTCCTTTACTTCACTACCACGTGATATAATGCACATATGGAATAAATATCCATTTCTTGGTTTTAGTGTTAAATACTTGAACCTTAGCTATCTTGGTTCTTATGGCCTATGGGCTCATTAATCACTAACATTTATTACTATTTTTATGGCAATGGAAGTAACTTAACACTCACAAATATGGTTATTGGTTAATTTGTCTCGGATTTCAGAAACCGAATCCAATGCACTCGAGAAAGCCCAATCTGCAGAAGGGAAATCTTGACCGTCCATCCATTTAACCTCCAGGGTTTATCCCTGGTTAAGTTAAGCCTTCCCCGACTCCCAGTTCCCAGTTCCCAGCAACCCTAGGGAACCTTCCTTGGTTATAAAAGGCTTGTGAAGCTCATACGTTCTACATCCTTCTCCTCCTTGCTTCTATCTGGCAATAGTCAAATACTATTTTTATGCTCTTTTCTATGAATATTAATTCATTATTTTATAGTAATCTAGGGGGGTGAGAATTTTGCAGATGATGAGATCATTTTGTGTATGAGAAGCTCGCCAATATTTTAATGCGAGCGATGTTTGAACCTCCTACTTCCATGACTCTGATGCGTCCGCCTCTAATTTTATTTATTTATTTATGGACTAATGGCTATTTCCTTCTTTTTTCGAGGCTCCATTAGTTTATCGTTCAAGATTACTTATATTTTTAGTACCTCTCTTTGTCTGGAATTATGGTGTAGGTCTCTCTTTCAACCCACAGCCAGTGGCGGATGCAAGCGTCTCTTCCTGCCCGCCCTCAATTTTTTAGATTTCTTACATTTTACTTCACTTCTTTTTTTTTTATAAATTATGTTTTTAAAATTTTTGAATTGTTCCCGGTCTAAAGTTTTTCTGGATCTGTTGATGCCGACAAAGGCTTCCTATGAATTTCTTCCGCAATGACTATGTATGTCGGCGAAAGGGATTTTTTCTTCTTCTTATTCTGTTGCCACTGTTCCTATTTATCATAAATCATGGTTATATTTACTTCTTTTTACAATGAAAATCTCACACCTTAATCTGCAGAACTTCTAGATTTATGCCTGCATTTGTGTTTTGATTCCGATCTCTTTTAGATAACGAGATCGTTTTCCTTTCTCTGCGATGAAAGGGTAGCCCATTGAAACTGATAATGGAACACATGATTATCTTAAAAATTGAATTTTCAGGAATTTCCTTTCTGTGCAAATTAATTGTACTTAGAACTGAGTATTTTGAAGTTTGAAAAAACCCAAACAATATTAACCCTGGAAATACAAGTGCAAAGCAAGACAGGGAAAAAAAACATTGAACAGTAACAGCCACGCAATTGTTGGTGTATAAGCAGGTAAAAGGGTGCAATTCTCATTCAGGCTTAACTGTAACTAGCAACACATTCTAGGACTCGGTAGTTCTCTTCCACTTCTTCCAAGACGGATGGATGCAGGACTTTATATTAGAAGGGTAAAGTTATAAAATTTTATAGAGGTGAAGTTATAAAATTTTAGGGGGTGACCGACCCTCCATCCCCTCTAGGTTTACTCACCCTCATTGTCGATGGTTGCATCCTGGTATTGCTGATATTCTGCCACCGAGTTGTTCATGTTGCTTTCCGCCTCTGTGAACTCCATCTCATCCATTCCCACACCGGTGTACCAATGCAAAAAGGCTTTGCGACGGTGAATTGCTCGATTACCCTTCTAAACATTTCCTGGATTGATGTTGAGTTTCCAACAAACGTTGACGACATCTTCAGACCCTGTGGTGGGATATCACAGACACAAAATTTCACGTTGTTGGGAATCCACTCCACGGAACACGATGAATTCTTGTTTTGAACATTGATCATTTGTTCATCAACTTCCTAGCTGCTCATCTTTCCCTGAAAACAATCAAGTGCGAGTGTAGGTACCCTCATCAACCTTTTGCACTGGGTAAATATATATCGTGGTGCATGAATTTAACTTTTAGGTATAATTTGATATAAAATATTTTCCGTAAAATTAGATATTTAAATTTGGTTTTAAAGTTCAATTTGATACTGAAATTTTTTATGTCCAATTCGATACCAGAACTTGGTTAAGTGGAGAAAATTACATTACTAAGTCAAATGTCATCTTTGACTGCTCAACCAATTAATGAATCTTAATATCAATTTACACCTTAAAACCAAATTTAGATGCCAAAATATATGTTTACCTTCCCTGTTTGATTTTTCAACTGAAATCGACTCAAATTAGTATTTCATAAAGGTCAGAAAACAGAGAAGTTTGAAGTGAAGACACATCTCTCTGTTACATTAATCTGCCATACATGAGTTACATGATAACAATTTAGAAATTAAATTTAAAACCCTTTGCTTGTTTTGAGTTTAAATGAATTACCTTTTCTTGTCTGAATTCTGGTGGACTTGGAAACTCTAGTTTCCATTCAGTATGATTAACGTGATGATTGTGATCATGAGCTTCGAAGTAGTGGAAGTCGGTGCACGGCCATGGCTAGAACTACTAGCTTGGTCCGCCAGAGCTGGACAATGTATGCCGCTCGGTGGACAGAGGTTGGGGTTTCCACTGAACGAACTGTCGTCGAAGAACAACAATTGTCCACCATTTGGGTTTCTCCCGGAGAAATTATTATAAGAAAGATCAAGAGTGGAGAGACTTGTCATGTTCTCTATTCCACCAGGGATTTCACCAGTTAGCTGGTTCCTTGACAGATTGAGATTGCTTAAACTTTCCAACTTGTGAATTCCTTTTGGAATTTCACCACTCAGACTGTTCTTACTGAAATCGATCGATGTAAGCGAAGTACACCTAGTGATCGAAGGTGGGATTTCACCTGTGATGTTGTTGCCACTGATGTTTACCTTTGAAAGTACCTTGATGTCGAAGATTTCCGCAGGGAACTCACCAGAAAGTTTGTTCATTTCAAGCTCCAAAACTTGTAAGCTACGCAAATTTCGGATTGCTGGAGGGATTTCACCACTGATACGATTGTTTGAGATTTTTAACTGTTCAATCAAAGCACCGGACATCTGGGATGGAAGTTCACCGGAGAAGAAATTATCGTCTAATTCGACGAAACTCAGCAAGGGCAAGTTGAAAATTCCGGCTGGAATCGTTCCATTGAGTTGGTTTTTCATGACACGAATCCTAGTAAGACTCTTGCAGTTGCCGAGTTCTTCAGGGAGTGGACCAAAGAAGGAATTTCCTATGAGAATCAAATCCTCCAACGCCCCTCCCTTACACAAATCCAGTGGAATCAGTCCAGTGAGGTGATTCGAAGCAACGTCAAGGGTGCAAAGCTTCCCATTGCGACCAAGATTTTCCGGCAATCCACCCGTGAAGTTGTTTCCCCACAGTTTAAACACTTGGAGGTGGGGGAAATCACTTACATACGACGGAATTGAACCGTGGAGCTTATTTTGGAACAAATTGATAAGTGTAATGTTTTGCAAGGCAGAGAAACGCTCTGGTATCTCCCCTGTTAGTTCATTAATGGAAAGATCAAGCAAGCGTCTTTAAGCTAACTAAACCAGAGAGTTGGGAAGGAATACGACCAGTGAGAAAGTTCTGTTGAAGTAACAGTTGGTCCAGGTATTTCAAATTTTACCCAAACTCTCGGGAATCTCACCGGTTAGATTACAGCTTGACATGTCGAGGATTTTGAGTTGAGTTAATGATCCAAACTCAGGTGGTATTCCTCCATGAAAGGCGTTGAAATATCCAAGGAATAATCTTTTCAGGTTTTTTAAACGACCCAAAAACCCAGGACTTTTCCCAGTCAAACCATTGGCATTTAGACCCAAGTATTCCAAGCTCTGGATGTCTGAGTACTGCTCCGGAATCTCTCCCGTGAAATAGTTGCCTCCTAAGGATAGGTGCTTTAGAATTTTCAGGTTGGCGACTTGAGCAGGAAGGAGACCCGTGAAGTTATTGTTATAGGCATCGAGAATCTCAAGCTGAGTCATGCCCGTAAGGATTTCACCAGGGAAACTGCCACTGAAAGCGTTGTTGGAGACGTTGAATATCTTGAGAGAAGTCAAATTCCGCATCTCCGTCGGAATCTTCCCCGTAAGGTTAACGTAAGAAATAGTGAGGTTCAGGAGTGTAATGAACTCAAGAAATCAAACTGAAGTTCTATTGAAGAACCAGAAAATTACAGTAGGAAAAAGGCAGAGAGAATTAGGCATAGGGAGAAGAAGAAGAAGAAAGGGGATAGGGAAAGATTAGCCGCAGCCAATGTTTAACAAAATATTCGATATCCCTAATAGAACCTTTTTTACAATATATATACTATATAGGACTATTTGTTATGGACCAGTTGTCCTAGCTGTCAATACGAGTTGTATTTACACGGGATTGTAGGTTCATAACATTACTCCCGCCTTTAAACAGAACCTTGTCCTCAAGGTTCGGAACATATTGATCACCGACTTGGAGCATATCAATTTTTTTCCACAAAAGGTTATGTAAAGTTTCTTCTTGACTGCAGATTTGGTGATCTTGGCACCAATTGGGTCTTTCCTCTCAACGTTCTTGATGATACCTACTGCCACAGCCTGACGCATGTCTTTGATGGCAAAATGTTCAAGAGGTGGGTACTTGGAGGGAGTTTTCACAACCATAGGCTTGGTGGGGATTAGCTCCCTGAACTAAAATTGCTGCCCCAAGCTCAAGTCCAATATAACAGTCTCCAACAATGACAGCTTCGTCATTCTTCTTACCTTTGATTGCATCAACCAAATCATCAGCATCGTCAAATTCTTTCAAGTAAAAGATGTTTTTGGCCTCATCTCCTTGCACATCAAAACCTGTCAATCTTGTAACTGTGGAACTAGTTGCAATGATAAAAATTTGATACTTGAATGTTTCTCCAGCTGAGCTAAGTAGAGTTGTGATGGGAAGATATGCTTTCACTATTTCGATGCTAAGGATCAACTGAATTGCTTTTTCTTTGAACCACTCAGAAAACAATCTTTCACTGTCACTTCCAACACAAACATGGAAATCATGAAGTCTTGCAGCTTCTTCAAGGAATAGATATGCTTTACCCCGAGCAGGACGTTCATATGGAGCCACCGTTTCCTTGACAATAATTGCTAGTTCACCAGGCTGAACACCCTGCTTGGCGAACTCCCTCGCTACATATCCCAACACTACCGAGAATAAATCAAAGATTACTCGATGCTCTCTCAGAGAATGGATTTTTAAATCCTCAAATATGTCCCAAACTTGACTCTTAGTGATTTGTGTCATACGTTTTCCCATTAGCAATAGTCGAAACCCATATGGGTCATCACACTTAACAAGTTTATACTTTTCACCAGCAGCAATACTTCTAAGAATGAAAGACATGACAATATTTTGGTTGTACTCAATCTTGAAAGAACCAGACATATACTCATCGGCCGAAACAGTGATAAATCGCTTAAAACCATCTTTATGCATTGATATCAAACCTGTATTTCCTTGTCGTTGATGATGAAATGAAGTTTGGTGATTCCCAAAGGATCTTGTTAGTACAAGCCCAAAGAAAGTTTTCCACAGAGGTGGCGAACCTGATATCTTAGAGATATTAATGGTTGTTGTGTTTGGGTTCTCTGCAATTTGAGTATGCAGTTCAGCATCCATGTCCTCTGCATCATTACTGATTGAGTCTGTAGTTTTTGAAGACTGGTCAGTGCACTTCAGCAACGCCACAACTCCCAGAGTTTGATCATATGAACTATCCTTTGACTGCACAGTGGGAACACTAATCAATTCATCTAAAAACACCCCATCATTATCATCACTAGGCGGAACTGTTTGGTCTCTAATTGTAAAATCAGTTGGTGTCGACATTTTATCGAACACCTTGGCGATGCGTGGATTGTCTTGAGTAGGGCACCGAAATCTTGCAATCATAGCCTTGGTGAAATTTTCCCAGCAAGATAATTGTCGATACTGCTTCATCCATAGATACCATCGATGAGCTATACCTTCAAAATGAAGAGCAGCCACGGTAATTCGGCAAGAATCCTCTGTATTGTAGAACTCAAAAAAATCATGGGCAGACGCAAGCCATTCTTCGGGGTCAGCACCCGTGAAGATCGGCAACTTCATCTGAGCTGGTCTCGGTGCAATTGGAAAAGCATCCTCCGATTCAAGTTTGACATTGGCTTTCCCCTGATTAACAGTGGTGTCGAATACTCCAAGTTTAATGGAAATAGATTGTAGTTGACGCGTTATCTCCTGAAGAGTATTCTGGGTGGTAGTATTCCAGTGTTTTTGACCCTCTGTGAACTTTTGGAGCGATGTCAGCAACTGCTCATGGTGGTCGGTGGTGTCTTGAAGGGCTTGGATGGATTCCAAATGGTTTACCATGGTGGCAAAGTCAATGAAAGCACCAATGTAATGAACTCAAGAAATCAAACTGAAGTTCTATTGAAGAACCAGAAAATTACAGTAGGAAAAAGGCAGAGAGAATTAGGCATAGGGAGAAGAAGAAGAAGAAAGGGGATAGGGAAAGATTAGCCGCAGCCAATGTTTAACAAAATATTCGATATCCCTAATAGAACCCTTTTTACAATATATATACTATATAGGACTATTTGTTATGGACCAGTTGTCCTAGCTGTCAATACGAGTTGTATTTACACGGGATTGTAGGTTCATAACAAGGAGCTTGTTGAGAAGCCCTATCTCCGGAGAAATGGTACCAAAGAGAGGAGAAAACGACACATTCAGAGCCACAACACGGAAATCCTCATCGCATTTAACGCCGGAGAACTGACAATGCGCTGATGGAGACGACGAGAATTCCCAGTCCTCTAGCCCTGAAGCTTCAGGTCCAATCATGGAAGACTTGAGCTTCAACAGAACTTGAAGCTCGCTGTAACCGTTGCTGCTGGCAGATGATAGAATCATGGAAATATAGAGCAGAAGGTTTAGGTAACTGTAAAAGCCCCTCATTTCTCTTTTGGTTCCAATCCTTACGAGCAAATGGGGAGTTGACATTATAAATACTGAAACATACATGCGGAAGCGAAGCAATGGGAAAACTTGTTGGTAAAGTTTTTGAGAACCGCTTCTAATTAGGCTAAAAAAGTGAAAGACGAGCATTGATGCTGTTTCCCAAGGTGTCATCCACTATAATAGAAAGCATAAATTCATATCCTGCTGTTCAAATTGGCAACTTAGTGGGAATCAAGATATGTTTACTAGGCAGAAACGAAATGAAAGTACTTTATTTATATGAATTGTTTCATCTAATTTAACAAAAGACATTCCTTAAAATTTTATCTATATTATCATCCCTTCATGCTTTTATGCTAGGAATTTGTACCTAGAAAAGTTAAAATAATCATGCTAACAATTAAATTATAATTATCCTACGTTGGATGAAGTCAAGTTTGAATTGATTTAAACATTTATTTTGTTATTAATGGTTAATATGTATTATGAATAAATTTAAAGGTGGTGTAAGCTTAATTCAATGTACGCTGGATGGTCGGACAATATGTGGAGGGGTGATTCGAGGTGATGAAGGACAATGATTCTTGTATTTCTCTAAATTCATCGGTATTTATTCGGTTTTGAAAGTAAAATTATAGGGAGTGCTTGAGGGGCTCCAACATGCATGGAATTTGGGTGTTCACCGTATTTGTGTCGAGGTGGATAACGGTCATACGTTTCGACTTCTACGAAGGCAAATAGGCAATCGATGACCGAGAGACATTCCTCGCTTTGGTGGCGAGGGATTGGGAGGTACATTGCGAGGCTAATATTGTGGAAGATAGTTTGGCCAAGCATGGTTTTCGTCTTGTGCAAGGTGGTCAGACTTTTGTGCAGCCACCGAATATAAGCAGTGCAGATCTTAGTGGTATTTCGGCTTGATAATCTGTTTACTTTGTCGAGTATATCATGTTTTTTTTTGTAGGTTACTGGGTGTACATATTTCCTCCACTATATTTATAGAAATTTTTTAATGAGATACCTGGATAACCCATCTTTTTCTTATCAAAGAAAAATTAATTTAAATGAGTTTGAATTAGCATTATAAATATAAATTTAAACGTTTATTTGTTATTAAAGATTAATTTGTAAGTGTGTGTGGATTTAATTAAATTTGAAACCGAACACACATATTACTTTATATTTGAATAGCATGATAAAAAATATGAATAGACTTGAACAAAATTTGAGACTCATGTTTTAGTTGATCGAATTATAACAATTATATATATGATATTAATGATATACATAAACCTTATTAGAAACTAATGCGACCCATGGATTATTCTATAGATAACGCTAAATACTTGACAATAGGTTTCTTAAACAATGTATAATATTTGAATTTTAAAATTATAAATGAAATAAGTTGAATTGAATATTTCTCAGAATTAACTCTCTAATATTTATTTCAAAATAGTCGATAAATGATTCGATTACTTTCTCTTTTTAATTGAATATTATATATTTGGCCACGTTATTTTTTCAAAAAATGGCCACATCCCCCCTCCACTTTCTCTTTTAATTCTTTGTAGACCCTGTGAATGCAGTCTTTGATGCGGCGACTAAAGTGGTGGAGGTTTATTATGTCTAACTCATAACGAATGAGAAAAAAACACGTGCTGAATTTGTATCCGTTTGTACTTTGTAAGCGTTCGTTCATTTTGCTTCGTCAACATTCTACAACCACGTCCACTTCACGAACCCCAACTTTAACACAGCAACAGAACTAAAAAAAAAAAGGAACTCTTGACTAAAATACCATGAATGATGGATAGAGAAATCTGAACTTAATAATTTGCTTATCAGTGTAATAATGTAGAATCAAATTATACTGAAGAACCAATCAAAATTATTTTAAAACATTAAATTAAAATTTTAGTTAAATTATTTGATATGAGTATTAATGTATTGCCAAAAAAATTAATGAGACTAATAAATATACTTATGATTATAGAATCATAGTTTAGGTACTTGTTTTAACCGAAAATAATTCATTACATCAAATCAAAAAACAATAATTTTAGAGCTAATTTTTCATTTAAACAAAATCATTCAATATTTTAGGGTAAACTACATGGCAGTCAATAAACTTTTAGGACGCTTTCACTTTAGTCACTAAAATCAAAATTCTTTGTAAATTTTTAATTCGATTTCATTACGACCAATGTCATTAAAAAATATTGACGTGAGAAGGATTCATTTGGTCAAAAGGTTAACATAGTTTTGTTTCAAATTGATATGACGGTTAACAATGGGAGATCGAAAAGTTTAAATTTTTAGTTTCAACTAAGATTTTCATATATATTTCACCAATGTTAACGGTAAGATCAAACTGAAACTAAACTATGTTAAACTTTTGGCAAAACGAATATTTCTAACAATTGAGATTGATTGACGACCGTTCCGTTTATAGGAATTTTAGTCTTGCAATGGTTGTAAATTAGAAATATTAGGGTTCTTTTTAGAAAATAAAACTTTAACATGTCACATCAGTATTTCTTAACAGGGTTAATGGTAATGAACATAATGAAAGTAAATAAAAAAAGACATTAACGTGTCATATTAGTATTTCTTAACAGAGTTAACGACAATGAACATAATGAAAGTGAATAAAAAATTGCATGACTATAATAAAAAAAATTTATTTCTGTAATTAAAGTGAAAATATCATACAAAATTTAGTGGATACTAATATTGTTTACCCTTTTCTTAATGATAGGTCAAATGATCTACCGAGCACAAAGGTGCATCCGCCGCTGCACCCAAACGCCACTTCCTAATCTCTAAAATATTGGTTGCCATTTTGTTGAGTCTCTAGGAGGATATGACATTACTACATGAACAGATTCAATTATTGGGATTTGGTCTCTCACAGGCGCTCATGTGCGCGCCGCACATATATACACAGTCGGCTAATAGGGAGAGTAGAGTGAATGACCGCTCATAGCCTCTAAAAAAATAATTATTTTTATTTTTAAAATTTAATTTTAATTTTAATTTATTAAATAAATTAACTAACAATAAAAAATAATTGCCAACAATCGATTAGTCTAGTGAAATGAGACACTAGATCCCTTAAGCAAGGTTAGAGGTTCGAATCCTAACGTTGTGAATGGAACAAATTAAGTTGGGAGGGCCGCCCTTATAATGGTCTCTACAGTACCCGATCTAGATTAATCAATTATTTGGTTGGATACTTGATACCAGTGGTTAAACAAAAACAAAATAAAATTATTTCTCTTTTCCAAATCTCAAAATTTATTTTTTTCCAAAATTAATTTATCTCTATACTCTTCTCCAATCTAATGTAAAAAAATGATGCAATATTCTTCAATTTTTTATTTATTGTCAAAATCAAGCTTCATATCACACTCATTCACTCACAATTCAATTCCTTCAAATTTTCTTAACAAAACAATGAAAATAATATATTTGACAAAGTTTAATTATGTTTTTATGGTTTATTAATAAAATACTAAATTAATTGTTCAAAATAACGAAATATACTTTTGTTCTATAAGAGTTCATTTTTTAGTTTTCGCACAGGACCCTAAAAATATCTGAAACGGTCCTATATATATCCTGCAAAATGTTTAAGTTAAATGATTTTGGACTATTAGATGAAAGTAAATGAAGGAAGATGGTTATTATGAGAAAAGAGATAATATGTTTAAGTTAACTGCACGTTCTTAAGTTGGAAGACTTCTCCGAGCTCCCTAATTGTTTAATACTACTGTGTTGGACAAAAAATACAAAGCTCTCTGCTCCATCTTATCTTCACATCGACGTGCCTCTCGAATTAAAACAAATGTCTCGATTTGCTTCGCTACGCTCACTTTCATCGCGGTTGTGCTACCTTGCGTCTCAAACAGACGAAAGTTTTCAAAGCACAAAAGATGAGTTACTCCGACTAACTGCTGAATTTGATCACTCCATAACCTTGAATGAGTCCTCGTCACATAAGGTAAGCCAACACAGAGTTCGAGACCCGCAAAAGAATGAAGCAAAACGAAAGCAAAAAATAAAACCTAATGCGTCCACAAAACAGAGGAATAACTGTTCATTCTGCAAAATGAAGGGACACAATAAGAACACATGCCCAGGATTGAAGATTCAACTTCCAACGGGTACTGCAGGGACAAGTTCAACGTTCTTCGACGACGATGAAGAATTTCCTCCTGACCTAGACATGTCCCAACCTGATGCAACTGTGAGTCCTTTCTACGTACGTATGTTTTATGGCAATACATGAAAAGTTAACATGGGTTTACTATTGACTTCCACGTAGGTCAGCCCATATTGTTGGATTGACGAGTAGAATGTTGATAACATATCTCCGACCACGACATCGAAAGTATTAATCAAGATTCCATCAAGTTCATTGAGTTTTCGTTTATACTTTACCTACAAATTCATCGTGTTTCCAAATGACAATTTATTATTTACTGTGATGCAGGTTCCAAACGTGTACACAGTAGATCCTCTTCAGACATAAAAATTCAAGTATATGTGCTTCAAATAACTTTAAGTACAACCAAACGATTATCTCAATCCAATATGCTCCAAATACTTGTACATATAACCAAATATATCCTCTGCAGACATGCGAAATCATGTGCATATGCTAATTTTATCCACTGAAATATATCATATAATGCAAATTGTTGTACAAGCGTTCGAACACACTATGACCCCAAAATTGCATAAGATACATTCAAAATGTTTTTAGTTTATACTTACATAACCTATTTATGCTTGCAGCACATTTCTACTACATATACTTCTGTACATATACATACAAACATGGTTACGACCCATAAAAAAGTGGGTTCCTTTACGTAATGCCACAAACAAACAGTCAAAGATCTGTTGCCAACCATTCACATGTGCCTCCCCTGACATGTTCTTCACCAAACAAAATTGCATAAGATTACAATCATTAACTACACGTCATAATGCATTCAATTACATAAGAAACAATGCATAGCTTCCTAAACCCTTACCATTCTGGACGCTGAAAGGTGCCATGTTATGGAAATGGTTGTGCATTTGCCTTGAAGGTAACCCATTGACCTACAACAACATTTATAGACCTCCACAAACAATTCTTATCATGACTGATAAGATCATACAAAAGAAATATTCGATCCCATTTTCCAACGGTCTAGTAAGACAAGTATAAACAAATTAAGCATTAATTAAAGACCATTTTCAGTATAGATGACCAAAGTAAGCAAAGTATAATAAAGATCATATGAACTTACCACTTCCCCTATAGGCTTATTGTTGCGTGTAAATAAGACTATCGCAAATAGTGCAAGTGTACACGACACAAGTAGTAAAGTGATACTGGAGTATCGGATATCGTCTCCACAGGGACTGGAAATAACTCTATCCTTGAATTGCTGCACATGAAAAAGAAATAGTTTAAATGATTGTTGAAAGTAATCTTGAGAAATAACTGAAATGAAAGATAAGGTAAACAGATTGAGAGAATAGGCCGATATTGAATTGCTCAGTAGTGCAAGTGTTGCACTGTTCAGAGGAACTTCTGTCGTTATGTCGTCGTTCCTGTCGCAGCAGCACCTGTTGCGGCAGAGGTCCGTTGATGTCGCGGCAGCGACCAACAACTTTGTACTTCAAGCTTGGCAAGAATCCCTATTATGACTTGTCCTATCCCTAGGTCCAAGTTTTGTTGATAAACACTTCTTGGATGATACCTCCCGACGTAAATTAAAGGGTGAACACCAATTTTATTGAATTCTTCCTTAGCCATTTAACCTTTTACTTATCCCTAAGCCAAGATGGTTTAACCATAAACTGGAAAACGCGTATTTACCCCTTTCGTATGCTTAACTCTCCCGATATTAAGCAAATGGATAACCTCATAATGCTCTCCCGATGCTCTTATAAGATATTGAAAACCAGAGTAAATAAACTTGAAGTTTTATTACTTGAACAGAAAAATCCTAAGAACAATTACAATCCTCACAACTACTTTACAAAATCAATCCTTAGCCCTTGGGAAAGTTTAAAACATGGTGAAGAGAGAGAAACGACTAGGGTTTTGGGGGAAGATGGCTAGGAATGAGATATCCCTCCCTAGGTCGAATTACATGCCTTTATATAGGCCTTGGGTTCAAGTTTTCTAATATGGCAAGAATACAAGTTCAAATTAAAGTACAACTCTATTAAAGACTAAATCTTCTGAGTAGATGCCTTGAATTCGTCATCTTTTCTTGCCTTGAGTTTCTTCCTTGAACCTTGGGTCTGGCCTTCATTCTGCTTCAGGGCTCAAAAAATATGGGAGTGGTCCATGACAGACCGGCTTGAAATCCTCTATCTGTCGAGCTCCACTTCACTTTTCCACCTCATCATTCCACTGTCGTCTTGGCTGCCACGACAAATGTCACGACAGACTGTGCTTTTCGACTCCAGCTCTGCAACTCGCCTCTGCTCCTTTGCTGCCCTAGGTCTGCCGCAGCAGATATCTGCAAAAGTAACCAAAATCAACAGCAACTGTGCAATTTTATCTAATTTTGATGCGTATGTAAAAATCTATCCTAAATGCAATGAATCATGCTTGAGTGCAGCAAAAATATGGGTAAATGAGGGGTAAAATATAGAACTTTTATGCACTCAACACACCCCCAAACTCTAGTTCTTGCTTGTCCTCAAGCAAATACAACCTAACTAAAAATAAAATCTTTTTAGCTTGGCTTAATTCAATGAACTTTCATTACCTACAACACATTCACTACCAAGAGCAGTACCTTGTCGGGTGTTTATGGAATTATCCGGAACAATGCTATAATTCTTGTGCAAGTGTGTGCAGGTTTTCGTGAACAAATATGTGCCTAGACTCCCTTAGCTACCAGAATAGTTATGCTACTCACTTGAATTTTATGCCAAATTTCATTTTTTGGAGGCAATTCTTAGACTCCTTTAGTTTTTTCGAATTTAGACTCAAGTGTTTTTCTTATTTTGATTTTACTAGAGCCTGTTTTTGGGCACCTCTAGCTATCTTCCTAGAGCCGGTGTTAGGCACCTCTAGGGTTATTGAGTCTAAGTTTTTCTTTTCTTTTATTCTTTTCCTAGAGCCAGTGTTAGGCACCTCTAGGGGCAACTCAAGTGATTAAGCTTTTCTATTATAGTTTACTAGCAGAACTCTAGACATCATATAAGTCACAAAAAGTGTTTTTGAAGTTCAGAACTATAGTAAGGCTCTAAATAATTCCTAAAACTTGGACAACTTGGAAAGGGACAGACCACCTAGATTTAAGCTTTCCTGGGAAGAGCTTCAACCTAGAGTTAAACAACAGCACCTGCTGCCCTGGGCAGAACTGTCGTGGCAGCAGTTTTCTGCGTGCCACTTCTTTGTTTTGTCCTTGTAGATCTTGGTGTTGTCATAGGCCATTGCTTGAATCTCTTCAATTTCATTCAAGTCCAGTAGCCTTTTCTGCCATGTCTTGTCCCAGTCCATATTGACTGTCTTGATAGCCCAATATGCTTTGTGTTCTATCTCGACCGGTAAATGGTAAGTTTTCTCGTAAATGAGGCGATAAGGTGACATTCCCAATGGTTTCTTGAATGCTGTCCTATAGGCCCAGAGTGCATCATTTAGGTGTAGAGACCAGCCCTTTCGAGTTGGTTTGACCATCTTCTCTAGGATGTTCTTTACTTCTCTATTTGATATCTTGGCTTGCCTATTGGTTTGAGGGTGATATGCTGTTGCAATTCGGTGTTTTACTCTGTATTTCCTTAGTGCACTAGTAATTACCCTATTGTCGAAATGCCTCCCCTCATCGCTAATTATCGCCCTTGGGATGCCAAACCTTGAGAAGATGTGCTTGTGAAGAAAACTTTGCACAATCTTGGCATCGTTCTTTTGAGTGGCGATCGCTTCTACCCACTTAGACACATAGTCTACTTCTAGTAGGATGTATAAATTCCCGCAACAGGCTGGGAATGGTCCCATGAAGTCGATTCCCCAAACATCAAAGATTTCGACCTCAAGTATGTTCTGCAGTGGCATCTCATGCCTTCTAGATATATTCCCAGTCCTTTGGCATTTGCCACAACTTTTGTAAAAAGCTTGTGCATCACTGAACAGTATAGGCCAATAGAAACCGGATTGCAGAACCTGGCAGCAGTTTTATTTCCTCCCAAGTGTCCTCCATAAGGGGCAGCATGACAGTGGTGAAGCACTTCTTTCTGTTCCTCCTGTGGTATGCATCTCCTGATGATCTGATCTACACAATGCTTAACGAGGAGAGGTTCGTCCCAATAATAATGTTTTGCATCATTTTGGAACCTCTTCCTTGCTTGGTAATTAAGCTCATGAGGTAATAACCCACTTACAATATAATTGACAATGTCAGCATACCAAGGGGTTTCAAAAAGCTTACTTGCCGCCATGGCTGTCAAGGCAGTACTGGTGGCAGCGAAGAACTGCTCATCTGGGAAGGTTTCTAATATGTTGGTCTTGTCTTTCTCTTGATTCCTTCCCGTCTCCAACCTTGACAAATGATCTGATACTTGGTTCTCTGTCCTTTTTTGTCCTTGATGTCAATGTCAAATTCTTGCAGCAACAAAATCCAACGTATCAATCTTGGTTTGGCATCATTTTTGGTGAACAAATATTTAAGTGCTGAGTGATCGGTATGGACCACCACTTTTGTTCCAAGTATGTAGGGTCGGAACTTGTCAATTGCAAACACCACTGCGAGTAGCTCTTTTTCTGTTGTGGTGTAGTTTATCTGGGCATCATTAAGAGTTTTGCTGGCATAGTAGATTACATGGAAGAGTTTTTCCTTCCTCTGCCCTAGTGCTGCCCCGACGACATAGTCACTGGCGTCACACATTATCTCGAATGGTAGGCTCCAGTCTGGTGGTTGCACTATTGGGGCTGTTACCAGCTTTTCCTTCAATATTCTTAATGCTTCAGTACATTCAATGTTAAAGTCAAAGGCACGATTCCGTTCCAACAGGAGGCACATGGGTTTTGTGATTTTCGAGAAGTTGGCAATGAACCTTCGATAAAACCCTGCATGCCCTAAGAAACTTCTTATTCCTTTGATTGTGGTGGGTGGCGGCAGCTTTTCAATAACCTTTATTTTGGCTCTGTCGGCCTTTATGCCGCGACAGCTAACCTTGTGGCCCAACACTATGCCCTCGTCCACCATAAAGTGGCATTTTTCCTAGTTTAAAACCAAGTTTGCCTCTTCGTATCTTCCAAGAACCTTCTGTAAATTGCCTAAACAACCGTCGAAGCTGTCTCCAAAGACGGAAAAGTTGTCCATGAAAATCTCTAGGAAATCCTCCACCATGTCGGAGAATATTGCCATCATGCATCGTTGAAAGGATGTTGGTGCATTGCAAAGCCCAAATGGCATTCTTCGAAAGGCATATGTGCCGTATAGGCATGTGAAGGTAGTTTTCTCTTGGTCCTCCGGTGCGATTGCGATTTTGTTATAACCTGAGTAACCATCAAGAAAACAATAGTAAGACTTCCCCGCTAATCTATCTAACATTTGATCGATAAAAGGTAAGGGGAAGTGGTCCTTCCGGGTAGCTTTATTAAGCTT
Organism: Hibiscus trionum; assembly: GCA_030270665.1. Classification (NCBI taxonomy): domain Eukaryota; kingdom Viridiplantae; phylum Streptophyta; class Magnoliopsida; order Malvales; family Malvaceae; genus Hibiscus; species Hibiscus trionum. Next base: position 20,068,062 of record BSYR01000019.1, on the reverse strand, counting down.
CCAGTAGTCCATACAAACCCTCCAACCGGTCACAGTCCTAGTTGGGATTAGTTCGTTGTCCTTGTTCATTACTACAGTTATGCCTCCCTTTTTGGGTACGCATTGTACCGGGCTCACCCACTTGCTATCCGAGATGGCATATATTATTCCAGCATTAAGCCACTTGATGATTTCTTTTCGTACCACTTCTCGCATAGCCTCGTTCAATCGTCTTTGGGCATCGATTATCAGCTTATGGTCATATGAGGATCTTATGCATGCATAACGCCAGACTGATGCCTTGGATATCAGCAATGGTCCATAATATTGCCTTTTTATGCTGCTGTAGCATTTTGATCAGCTGATTTTCCTATTCCTGCATCAACTTGGAAGAGATGATTACGGGCAACGTATCATTTAAACCAAGAAAAACGTATTTAAGTTTCCCTGGAAGGGGTTTAAGGTCTAAAACATGTGGTTGTTCAACGAAAGGCTTTTGGATTACATGTTCATTCGAGGTATAATTCAAAGGCTCGAAGAACTTACTTGGACGTGTGCCTATCCAATTTACCTCCTCAAGACCTTCAGTGTCGGATAATTCTGTATCTGAGGGGCCACTATCGTCGATGCTGCCGTGACAGTCTTTAGGGTGACTACGATGGCAGTGACCGAATTTTCTGTCGTGGCAGTTCGACCTGATGCAAGGTTGGTCAAGGAATACTTCTGAAATTGCTTTGCACTCTTCCTCTGCATCAGCTTGTTTCGTTGCTTGAAGAACATTGAGCTTGATTTGTTGATCATTTACTCTCATCGTCAGTTCTCCTTTTTCTACATCGATCACTATTCTGCCTGTGGCTATGAAGGGTCGCCCCATGATGATCGGTGCGTTTTCATCTGCTTCACAATCTAAAACAAGAAAGTCGGCAGGGAAAATAAACTTATCCACTCTTACCAAGATTTCTTCGATCTTCCCTTTCGGTTATACGTAAGAGCGGTCTGCCAGCTGCAGCATGACTGTCATGGGCCTTGCTTGTCCAATACCTAGTTTCTGAAATACAAATTTGGGCATTAGATTAATGCTAGCACCAAGATCACAAAGTGCCTTACCCACAAACTTGTCTCCAATTATGCATGGTATGATGAAGCTGCCAGGATCCTTCTTCTTTGGGGGTGGTCTATTATGGAGAATTGCCATGTATCCTTCTGTCATCATCACTGTTTCAAACTCCCCAAGTCTGGACCTCCTAGACATTGCATCCTTCAGAAACTTTGCATAACCAGGCATCTACTTAATGGCTTCTAACAGCGAGATGTTGATGGGTACTTGCTTAAAGACATCATAGATCTTAAGCTGGTACTCTTGTTTCTGTTTCTTTAGCCGCTGTGGAAAAGGGGGCGGAGGACGATAATCTTCAAGGCGTCCTTCACATGGAAGTCGGATCTGAGGAGGCTCAAGATCTTCAGTTTCTTTCTGCTCCTCTATTCCTTCTGCTGTCGTGGTAGGTGTGACGACAACAGACTGTTTCTCTTCTACCATGGTAGTGTTCACGGCAGTTGTCTATTGGGTCGATTCCTTACTCGGTGTTTCTTTTATGATCAGCCCCTGTAGTTGTTTCCCACTCCTCGTTGTAATTGCTTTGCACTGCTCATTTGTGGGTTTTCTAGTGACCTCAGTATCACTAGGGAATCCTCCGTTCTGCCTTGGATTGATGAACTGTGAAACCTGGCTCATCTGTGTCTCTAAGGATTTTAGGGTGGCCTCATGGTTTGTCATTCTCATCTCTGTCTTGTCCATGAAGGACTCAGTTTTCTTGACAAAGTGATCCATGTTTTCCATATATGCTCCTGTTTGAGACATGAATGTAGCCAGGGTCTACTCTAGTATGCTCGTGGTGGTTGCCGGCTTCTGTTGTGGCTGCTGTTGTGGTTGCTGTTGTTGAGTGTATAAAAGTTCTATATTTTACCTCTCATTTACCCATATTTTTCTGCACTCAAGCATGATTCATTGCATTTAGGATAGATTTTTGCATACGCATCACAATTAGATAAAATTACACAGTTGCTGCTGATTTTGGTTAATTTTGCAGGTATCTGCTGCGGCAGACCCAGGGCAGAAAAGAAGCAGAGGCGAGTTGTAGAGCTGGAGTCGAGAAGCACAGTCTGTCGTGACATCTGCCGTGGCAGCCATGACGACAGTAGAATGCTGAGGTGGAAAAGTGAAGTGGAGCTCGACAGATAGAGAATTTCAAGCCAGTCTATCGTGGACCACTCCCATATTTTTCTAAGCCCTGAAGCAGAACGAAGTCCAAGCCCAAAGTTCAAGGAAGAAAGTCAAGGCAAGAAAAGAGGACGAATTAAAGGCATCTATGATCAGTGTATAAAAGTTCTATATTTTACCCATCATTTATCCTTATTTTTGCTGCACTCAAGCATGTTTAACTGCATTTTAGGTTAAGTTTTGCATAAACATCACATTTAGATAAAACTGCGCAGATACTGCTAAATTTGGTTATTTTTGCAGGTATCCGCCATAGCTGACGGAGAAGGCAAGCGCTGGGCAGAGAAGCAGAAGAGCTGAACTGGACAAGCAGACAAAGAGGACGATGCTGCCATGGTGCCGCCGTGACAGCATGGTGACAGCAGTTCTGTGGAGAGAAAAAGCGAAATGGACCTCGATAGATAGAGAAAATTCTGCTCGTCTGTCGTGTGAAAACCATATATTTTTCCAAGCCCCGGATCAAAAGATATGTCAAGCCCAAAGTTCAAGGAGAGAAAATCCCAAGAAACAAGGAGGACGGCTGGAAAGTAGATTCCTTGAAGATTAAGTCTTTATTAGAATCATACTTTTAATTAAAGTTGTAATCCTTGTTAACTTAGAATACTTGAGCCCAAAGCTTATATAAGGGCATGTATTTTAACCTAGGAGAGAAGATCTCATATCCCATAGCCGAATTCCCCATAACCGACAACCAAAAACCCCTCCGCCGTTTACCTGCCATCGATATGTTCTAAAACCCCCTAGGTCCACGAGTTGATTTGTAAAGTAGTTGCAAGGGTTGCTTTTGTTTTAGGTATTTTCAGTTCAATAAAATAAACTTCAAGTTCTCTTATTTTGGTTATTAATATCTTGCAAGAGCATTGGGAGAGCATTGTGAGGTTATCTATTTACTTAGCATCGGGAGAGTTAAGTATACGAAAGAAATAAGAGCAAGTTCTCTAGTTTATAGTTGAACTATCTCGTGCCTAGGGATAGGGCGAGCTTAAGTGGCTAAAGAAGAATTCATACACATTGGTGTTCATCCTTCGATTCACGCCGGGAGGTATCATCAAGACGTGATCATCGATAGACTTTGACCTAGGGATAGGCCAAGGCAGATCTGGGATTCTTGCCAAACTTGAAAGTACTGAGTTGAGTGTTTGCTACCGCGACAATCAACGGACTGCTGCCGCGACAGGTGCTGCCCGCGACAGGCGCGACGACAGAACTGGATTTCCTAAACTCTGCAATACCTGCACTACTGAGCAATTCAATACCAGCCCATTCTCTCTATCTTGATATCTTTACTCTTTTATTTAAGTATTCTTTATTATTTTCGTGACAATATCTTAATCTATTCTTTTCCCCTTGTGCAGATAGCGAAGGAAAGGGTTAGCCCAGTCCCTGTGGAGACGATATTCGATACTCTAGTATCACTTTATTACTTGCGACGTGTACACTTGCACTCAATTGCGATAGACTCTTTTACACGCAACAAGTTTTTGGCGCCGTTGCCGGGGACAGGCAACACACTCTTACCCTAGCTTCTGCACTTTTCTTTTCTTTTTCTTTTTATTTTTTTTATTTTTTTCTTTTTCCATTTTTATCAAAAAAAAACTCAGGTGAAATACAGGTTTAAGGAGCATCAACATGCCAGGAAAAACCATTCGAGAGCTGATGTGGGAAAGTTCTTGCAATTACCGTAAAGGTAATCATGCATTCGAAAGTCGTCCCTATTTTTTCGGTGAATATATGGACAACCAACGATGGAACCAACAAGAACAAGATATGCCGCCACAACAGCAACAGGGGCAGCAACTGCCGATGCCGCAGCAACAAATTTTTTTATGGTACGATCAAAACCCGCAAAATTTTTTATACCATAACAGTTTTGCTGCAGAATCCGACATGCCCTGGCAATGTCATCATCCTCAAAAGGAGTCAAAATCCTTAGAAGACACACTGCAAGCCTTCTTGGCACTCACTCAAAAAGTGTCAGCTTCTACGAACGCAAGTATCGCCAAGATGGATGAACTCTTGAGCAGACCAGTCCTCATTCATGCCACGGATGAACCTGAAATCTTGAGACAAGATGACGAGGATGCCCATGTGAAGGAATACCCAACACATAATGAGTCTGAGCAACAACTTGCCATGGCAATGATCGAGGAGCCGGAATGGAGTAACACCGCGACAACGCTGAGTGAAATTCAAGAGAATGTCACGGCAGCAACCACTTCCGAGGCAGAAACCCCAGTCAAAGCGGAAACTGCCGCCTCGGCAGCAACTGATGCTGAGGCAGCAACCACATCAGAGGCAAATTCTCAACCCACTACCTCGATTATGCCTGACCAAGATTGCACACATCCATCCCTGTCATGGCACTCGCACGACCACCTAGAAGAGCTACCCAATGACAATGCCTCGCCGATGGAATATGAGGAGGTAATAAACGAACCTTTTGAATTCTTTGAAAACTCACAATTCCATTGCAGGTATTAGAGGAACCAAAGCCGGTGGACATAGAATCATCAAAGTCTCTACTGATGGAGATCTACGAGTGGTCAACAGAATTTGGTATAGAGAGTGATGGTACTTACCAATGTCCCATTGACCTGCAAAGTAACCTGACAACGGACTGTCAAAATAACTGGCTGCCGCAGCAGCAGACACGACAGCAAGGGCTACATTCAACCACAACAACATTCAACGAAAACAAGGTAAGTTTGTGGCCGAATGTCAATTTGATTTTTTCTAATCATATATTCATGCCCTCAGAAACATTACCAAGAAGGGAGGACTTCATGGACTACAAAGGGAAGAGAAAGAAAGGAGTCGCCACCATGAGAATAATCACCAGATGAAGGGTACGGATGGACTTCAAGAAGTACCGGAATCGACCCATCAAGCATCAATAGAACAGGGAGTAGTTACTTTAGGAGATGCCCATCAAGGCACTCCTAATTTAACTTATTTTATTTTATTTTTATCTTATTTTATCTTTATTATTTTAGGAATTAGAAATTTGATATTAGTTTTTAGTTTGTTTTTGTTATTAGGTAAACAGAGAAAAACCCTTGCAATGACGATACAAGCAACCCGAGGAAGCTCTGCCTCCACCCTTGCCCCGGCAGCACTCATACTCTCAGGGCAGCACCCACAGCTCCTCCGATAAAGTTCAAGGAGACTGCCTGCCGACAGCTCGTCATCCAAAGCTCCAGCAGCAGCGACGACAGCCGCACAACTTAAGTTTTCTTTTTCCTTTTCTCTGCCGCCTGCTGTATATATTATCTTTTTGTGATGTTTCACATGTCTGTCATTTTTATTTTCTGTTTTTCTTTTTTATGTCTTGTGTCATGCATTGAGGACAATGCAACCCTTGAGTTTGGGGGTATGCAGTCCTCCTAATTATTAATATAATATTGCATTTAGTTTTCATTGTGTCGCATTTATTTTATGCAAAAAAAATTGAAAAAATTGAAAATTTTGGCTGAAAACTGTGACTTGAACTGCACTCATTTATCCTTATTTTTGCTGCACTCAAGCATGTTTAACTGCATTTTAGGTTAAGTTTTGCATAAACATCACATTTAGATAAAACTGCGCAGATACTGCTAAATTTGGTTATTTTTGCAGGTATCCTCCATAGCTGACGGAGAAGGCAGGCGCTGGGCAGAGAAGCATAAGAGCTGAACTGGACAAGCAGACAAAGAGGACGATGCTGCCATGGTGCCGCCGTGACAGCATGGTGACAGCAGTTCTGTAGAGAGAAAAAGCGAAATGGACCTCGATAGATAGAGAAAATTCTGCTCGTCTGTCGTGTGAAAACCATATATTTTTCCAAGCCCCGGATCAAAAGATATGTCAAGCCCAAAGTTCAAGGAGAGAAAATCCCAAGAAACAAGGAGGACGGCTGGAAAGTAGATTCCTTGAAGATTAAGTCTTTATTAGAATCATACTTTTAATTAAAGTTGTAATCCTTGTTAACTTAGAATACTTGAGCCCAAAGCTTATATAAGGGCATGTATTTTAACCTAGGAGAGAAGATCTCATATCCCATAGCCGAATTCCCCATAACCGACAACCAAAAACCCCTCCGCCGTTTACCCACCGTCGATATGTTCTAAAACCCCCCTAGGGCCACGAGTTGATTTGTAAAGTAGTTGCAAGGGTTGCTTTTGTTTTAGGTATTTTCAGTTCAATAAAATAAACTTCAAGTTCTCTTATTTTGGTTATTAATATCTTGCAAGAGCATCGGGAGAGCATTGTGAGGTTATCTATTTACTTAGCATCGGGAGAGTTAAGTATACGAAAGAAATAAGAGCAAGTTCTCTAGTTTATAGTTGAACTATCTCGTGCCTAGGGATAGGGCGAGGTTAAGTGGCTAAAGAAGAATTCATACACATCGGTGTTCATCCTTCGATTCACGCCGGGAGGTATCATCAAGACGTGATCATCAACAGACTTGGACCTAGGGATAGGCCATCGCAGATCTGGGATTCTTGCCAAACTTGAAAGTACTGAGTTGAGTGTTTGCTGCTGCGACAATCAACGGACTGCTGCCGCGACAGGTGCTGCCCGCGACAGGCGCGACGACAGAACTGGATTTCCTAAACTCTGCAATACCTGCACTACTGAGCAATTCAATACCAGCCCATTCTCTCTATCTTGATATCTTTACTCTTTTATTTAAGTATTCTTTATTATTTTCGTGACAATATCTTAATCTATTCTTTTCCCCTTGTGCAGATAGCGAAGGAAAGGGTTAGCCCAGTCCCTGTGGAGACGATATCCGATACTCTAGTATCACTTTATTACTTGCGACGTGTACACTTGCACTCAATTGCGATACACTGTTTTACACGCAACAATCTACTCAGAAGATTTAGTTCTTAATAGAGTTGTACTTTAATTTAAACTTGTATTCTTGCCATATTAGAAAACTTGGACCCAAGGCCTATATAGAGGCATGTAATTTGACCTAGGGAAGGATATCTCACTTCTAGCCGTCCTCCCCTAAACCCTTGTCGTTTTCCCTTCTCCACCATGTTCTAAACTCCCCTAGGGCTAAGAGTTGATTTTGTAAAGCAATTGCAAGGATTGTATTGTTTTAGAAATTTTCTGTTCAAGTAATAAAAACTTCAAGTTTATTTACTCTAGTTTTCAATATCTCATAAGAGCATCGGGAGAGTATTGTGAGGTTATCCATTTGTTTGACATTGGGAGAGTCAAGCATACGAAATGAGTAAATACGTGTTTTCCAATTTATGGTTAAACCATCTTGGCTTAGGGATAAGTTCAAGGTTAAGTGGCTAAAGAAGAATTCACAAATATTGGTGTTCACCATTTGATTCACGCCGGGAGGTATCATCCAAGAAGTGTTCATCAACAGAACTTGGGCATGGGGATAGGATAAGTCATCGCATGGATTCTTGCCAAGCTTGAAGTACAGAGTTGTTGATCGCTGCCGCGACATCAACAAACCTCTGTTGCGACAGGTGCTGCCACGACAGGAACGACAACAGACAACAGAAGTTCCTCTAACAGTGCAACACATGCACTATTGAGCAATTCAATACCGGCCTATTCTCTCAATCTGATTCCTTTTTCTTGTGTAGCAATTCAAGGATAGAGTTATTTCCAGTCCTTGTGGAGACGATATCTGATACTTTAGTATCACTTTACTACTTGTGTCGTGTACACTTGCACTATTTGCGATAGTTTTATTTATACGCAACAGTTGTCGTGACAGTATCCTAGGACTTCTTTGGTTCTGGTTGTTCTGGACTGGAGGATTCAGTGCGTTGTTGGGGTTACTCCATGAAAATTTTGGGTCCTTCCTCCAGTTTGGGTTGTAGTGGTTGGAGTCATAGGTTTTATTTCTATTGTAGTTCCCAGCATACATCCGTTCTTCCAGCTGTAAAGGGCACTTCTTTGTACTGTGGTTTCCACTGCAGGATTCACACACCTCTTCTTCAGAAAATACAGCTTTAGAATCCTTTCGCTGGAGATTTTCGACTATCTTAGTGAGGTATGCAATCTGAGTTTTGACCGAGTTGTCAGCTTCGTACTCCTTTACAGATATTCCTCGTTTACCTCCCCTTCGAGCTGTAGGAAATTGCTCATCGTTCTTTGCTAACTTTTTAAACACTAGCATTGCCTCAACTGGTTCTTTATCAGCAATAACCCATTCGCTGCTGAATCTATTCTCAGTCGAGTGTGTGCATTGGCAACGTTGTAGAATTTGACAACCGTATTCTATACAAGGAATCCATGCATTGGGAAATTCCGTAAGAGAGTCGTAAATCTATCCCACGCCTCATGCATGAGCTCGTCATCTTCATGTTAAAAAGTAGCAATCTCGCTAAGCAATCTTTTAGATAAATGAGAAGGATTAAAACGAGAAAGGAATTCACGAGAGAGATCTGCCCAAGTTCTTATTGAACACGGCGTTAATTTATTCCACCAAGTTTTAGCTCTATCTCTCAATGAATGAGGGAACAGCCTGAGCCTCAGTACTTCCGGACTTATTCCTGGCAGTCTGAACGATCCACAGATTTCCTGAAACGTTTTGAGATGTTCACGAGCGTCCTCAGTAGCAGAACCACCAAATTGGCCAGCAGAATTTATCATGCTGAACATGACGAGTTTCAGTTCGAAGTGTTCAGCTTCCACATATGGCAGGGTAGTTTCCAGTTCAACATGGTCATTATCCATGTAGTCTCGACAGGTCTGCCGTGATGCTGGGCAGCGGGCGACGAAAAATTGTTTCTGGGGTCATTAGGAGGATCCACACCATCCATAGGGTGGTTGTTGTTGTCATCTTCCCTATGGCCTCCCCTTCCGTTCACCATTGCTTCTAGTCTCTCCTCAAGATAGTTGTTTCGTTCTATCAAGAGTCGGGCTTGGTTCCTGAGTTGATATGTGCGTTCGATATCTGGGTCTAATTCGTACTCACATTCCTTACCACGTCTCGATCTGCGCATAAGCAATAAGAGAACCTTGTGAAAAGCACGGGGAAAATAAAACAACTAAAAACATAAAATAAAAATAAAAACAAAGTGCAGTAATTAAAAGGTAAAGGTATGTTTCCACCCCGGCAACGGCGCCAAAAACTTGTTGCGCGTAAATAAGACTATCGCAAATAGTGTAAATAAGAATATCGTCTCCATAGGGACTGGAAATAACTCTATCCTTGAATTGCTGCACAGGAAAAAGAAATAGTTTAAATGATTGTTGAAAGTAATCTTGAGAAATAACTGAAATGAAAGATAAGGTACACAGATTGAGAGAATAGGCCGGTATTGAATTGCTCAGTAGTGCAAGTGTTGCACTGTTCAGAGGAACTTCTGTCATTATGTCGTCTTTCCTGTCGCGACAGAGGTCCGTTGATGTCGCGGCAGCGACTAACAACTCTGTACTTCAAGCTTGGCAAGAATCCCTGTTATGACTTGTCATATCCCTAGGTCCAAGTTCTGTTGATGAACACTTCTTGGATGATACCTCCCGGCGTAAATCAAAGGGTGAACACCAATGTTATTGAATTCTTCGTTAGCCACTTAACCTTGTACTTATCCCTAAGCCAAGATTGTTTAACCATAAACTGGAAAACGCGTATTTACCCCTTTCGTATGCTTAACTCTCCCGATATTAAGCAAATGGATAACCTCACAATGCTCTCTCGATGCTCTTATGAGATACTGAAAACCAGAGTAAATAAACTTGAAGTTTTATTATTTGAACAGAAAAAACCTAAGAACAATTACAATCCTCACAACTAATTTACAAAATTAACCCTTAGCCCTTGGGAAAGTTTAGAGCATGTTGAAGAGAGAGAAACGACTAGGGTTTTGGGGGAAGATGGCTAGGAATGAGATATACATCCCTAGGTCGAATTACATGCCTTTATATAGGCCTTGGGTTCAAGTTTTCTAATATGGCAAGAATACAAGTTTAAATTAAAGTACAACTCTATTAAAGACTAAATCTTCTGAGTAGATGCCTTTAATTCTTCCTCTTTTCTTGCCTTGAGTTTCTTCCTTGAACCTTGGGCCTGACCTTCATTCTGCTTCAGGGCTTAGAAAAATATGGGAGTGGTCCACGACAAACCGGCTTGAAATCCTCTATCTGTCGAGCTCCACTTCACTTTTCCACCTCAGCATTCCACTGTCGTCTTGGCTGCCACGGCAGATGTCACGACAGACTGTGCTTTTCAACTCAAGCTCCGCAACTCGCCTCTGCTCCTTTGCTGCCCTGGGTCTGCCGCAGCAGATATCTGCAAATGTAACCAAAATCAGCAGCAACTGTGCAATTTTATCTAATTGTGATGCGTATGAAAAAATCTATCCTAAATGCAATGGATCATGCTTGAGTGCAGCAAAAATATGGGTAAATGAGGGGTAAAATATAGAACTTTTGTGCACTCAACACTTATCATTCCAAAGCTGCATCCATTTGATGCAAAACATACCACAATCGTCTCTATTTGAATACAAATCCGTCTTAACAAGATACCACGAGTAATCATTTGAAATTTGTTAAACAATAATAACACAAAGTACTGTAATATAACAACTATGTACCCATTCTCCTGATGTTTGACTTTTTCCACCATCACGCGCAGATCGCTCAACGAATTTGATGGTGAGCCAAACACTTGGACAAGCTTCTTATCTTTTAAACATTCTCATAACCTATTCCTCTACATGCACAAACATTTGTATGTTTTTTACATACTATGTCACATCTTAAACGGTGACAGAATAAAGGTTCGTAATTCTCGCTTATTACCATGTTTTGGGCCATAGCCACTCTTGCAGAAATGGCTTGGGTCATTGGCAAGCTATCGAGTAGCTTCACTTCACCAGCATCAAGATCCACCACACACATAAACCAATGATTCCCGTTGTCATTCACGGGGATAAAGAGCTGAAACAATCAACGATTTCCATTGTAATATACATATGACATGAAAGTGCATGAGATGTTTAATATATTAATGCTTCTTCATACCACATTACAGTCTGTCAATCGACCATACAATTTGAAAATATGACGCCAATAATCAACAATTGAACCAACATCCATTATCCCTTCGACAAGCTGATACTACAAGACAACATTTATTACTAACCATGTATCCTTACAAAATCACATCCACTTGTTCATAATAGACATAAGATTCTTTAATATTAAACATACACTCAATGCACACGGGATGTACCTTTTCCTTGTTTTAGATTGTTTCTTTTTATCTTCATCAACAATTGTAAACCCAACATCATCTATAACCTAAACCATAAACAAAACATATAGCAACTATCGTACTAAATTTCTTCAAATATGCTGAAAATGCTTAAGGGGAATAGTCAAACCTACTAACCATTGAACCGACCCAACTTCCTGGTCGTAACGTATCTACATCGCTTACAGACAAATATGCGTGGCCAAAATCTACAACGACTTCACTGCACCCATACAAAAACTTACAACTTATATTGAACAGAACAACATCATTGTAGCATACTTTCATATTCAGATTTCTTACCCTGCACGCAAATGCGTATTCCATATATAGTCACACGTGTTTTTCGCTGACGCGCCTACTCCCTCCGGTACTTGCATGTACGTTAGTAACTGCAATGCTTACACATTTGTTGTTCAATACTTAATGACACAAATAAGTACTACACGTTCAACCAATTAAAATTTATTACAAAACCTCAGTAATTATAGAACCCCTACAATGAGTTTGAATAACATACGAATTTCACCCATTATGTATAATCAAACACAACATATAATGTTCTAAACAAACCCTACTTAAACCAAACATTGTCCACATCACACTTCCTTCAATCACTGACTTTATTCATGTTTCGAGTTCTCATTCCTACTATTATCCCTTTGCCACTAACCTTTGCATTAGCTACTGCTCTTGTCTTGCCCTACAAGTTAACGCCAACAATATCAACAACAATAATCTCATACCTTAACTTGATGAAACATTGATCAAAATAACTTATAATGCTTATACCTTTTTCTTTGTTTTTGGGACAGCAACAGTTTCTTCCTTCAACCACTCGACATCGTCCATCAATGGTTCCTCATCAATATCAAGTCCATGGTTCGGATCAGACTCTCTGACTTCTCCTTTTTCAACCACTTCTTCTTCTTCTTGAACAACAACAACAAGTTCTCCATCAGCTTTCCTCAACGACTTCTGCAATTCTATCATGTTGGCATTTAAATTCTTGTATTCCTCCTTCAATTCCCTTAAACTCTCTTCTAATTCTTTTTCCTTCTCCACAAGGGCTTCCAGACTATGTTTTATTCCACCCAACTCTAACAGTATCGTGTGCAGCATCTCCATAACCACATCATTTGTTCCATTGAATCTTCCCCCTTCTTCCCCTTCCACATTTTCATCATCATACCCAAGTACCTGCAAACATCATCAGTAAATCATTTCTGTTGAGTTGATCGGACACTTGCAAATGGCCAAGAGGGGGGTGAATTGGCAATTAAAATTTTTGGTGAAGTGAAAGATAGAAAATAAAAGTGACACAAGGGGTTATAGTGGTTCAAGTTCTCCAATTGAACTCTACATCCACTACCTTAGCTACCACTAAGGATTTTCAAACAATTCACTACTAGAATTCGTCCCCTTTTCTTGGATGAGGAGGAAACCTTACAATTTCGATTAAGCTTTCTACCCAAAGCTTAATCCACTCAAATACAAGAGATATTTTGGTAAACTTAAATGTTTCCTCTCAAAGGATGATTGTCTACCCAAATACAATTTAAACAATCCCAAACTCACAATACAAATTGACAATTTGAAATACACTAGAGTTGGGTACAAAGATTTGACTCTTAATAGCTCAAGGGTTTGGATTTTTGCTTTGATGATGCTTGAAGGTTCAATAGTTGTTGCTTGGTCAAAGGAAGCTTGTTTTTATACCCTTGCATTGATTTCTAGCCGTTTGGGTAGTTAGGATCATCAATAGAGCCGTTGTGGACATTTTTCCCGCATTAAATGCAGCTCTGCAGCCTACCGTATCGGTACTCGGGAAAGGCGTATCGATACCTGCATCAAAGAGGAAAGAGCCGTTGTGCCTGAAAACAGGGCGTATCGATACCCATATAAGGCGTATCGGTACGGTTTTTAAGGGGCGTATCGATACGAGGGCAGTATCGATACGGTCCAAAGTTACTAGAATCCCAAGTTATGTTTGTATGAAAAGTGTATCGATACGCATATCAAGCGTATCGGTACGGTACAACTACCTTTTGAAAATTGGGAAACTAACCAACTGACAAGTAACGGTCAAATAATTAAATGCTCGGATTTTTCAAAGATATGCTTAGCGTATCGATACGGTTACCATGCGTATCGGTACGTGTTCATGAAAACAATTGCCCAGATGCATATCGTATCGATACGGTTTCAGGGCATATCGGTACGGTATGTTCAATGAAATTCCAGTGACAAAATAGGGTATCGATACGCTAAGGGTATCGATACTCCTGGGCGTTTTTGCATACTTGTGCTTGGAAAACATAGAAAAGGACTTTGAAAAATATATATGATTTAAGAGCAGGTCTTTAATTATTATTTTGTTTTAAAAACACTTGTCAATTGAGAGACTTTAAAGAGTACTTAAAAATTTATTGTTTTGCAAATTGGTCCTTAAGATTATGTGTTATATCAAAATCAATTTCGGTTTTACAATCTCCCCCTTTTTGATATAACAAAACCATAAATAAATTTTTAAGTTTTTGAAACTTTGAAAAGCTTTCTCCCCCTTACTTTAAGATAGATTTTCAAAACAAAAATATTTTGACTCTATGATCCTTCTCCCCTTTTTGTTAGATCAAAATGGAATACAAGGATAATAAGAATATAAAGCAACAATAATTCATTAAACTAAAGGCAAGCAAAGAGTTCAAATTCATAAACTTCAAAATAAGCATAAAGGTTCAAATGCATAAATGTCAAAGCAACCATCATAACCCAAACTCTTAAAAAAAACATAGATAATAGGCATAAACTTCAAATCCTAAAAAAATGCAATAACAATAATGAAAGACTAAATGGCCTAAGATGAGATGCATGAACTACTCGTCCCCTTCGTCATCATGATCGTCCTCATCATCTTCTTCTTCATCTTCTTGAGAGGGTTGATTCCTTCGGGTTTGATTGATCCAAGCACCATGGAAGGCGGTAAGAGAGATATCCATGGAGTTTTGGCGAGCGACCATGGTATCGATCTTCTTGTCCATGCCTTGAATGCGATCCTCTAAGGATGTGAAACGAGTCTCCATCGCGGTGAACTTCTCATTGAGGAAGGTCGTGAGAGTATCCATGGAGGAGGAATCAAAGGAAGCACGATGAGAACTCGAAGAAGCACGAGAGGCATCGACCGGAGGATCTTGAGGAGTGCGAACCCACTCATTATCAACATAAGTGAAACCGGAGCGAGCTAGGGAACGCTCATCAATAGGTAGGCCAAGGGTTTCGGGAAAATCATGTGAACAATCAATGCCAATGGAATGAAATAGAAAACTCAAGGCCGTGGAGTAGTAAAAGGATGAGACTTGTTTGGTATGGGCGTATTGAACTAAAAAGACAAGGTCGGCAAACATGATTTGACACAAATTTGGACGTTTACCTTCTCTAAAACACTTAAGCCAAAAATCATCCGTTTGACGAACAGTTGAATATTTCCCACCCGATGGACGAAGAAACCAAGAAACAAGAAGGTGAAGGATACGGTCATGAGCATCTAAAACTTTTGCGGGACCTAGATAACCCGTACCCAAGGAATGTTCATCATCAATACCAATATCTTCAAAACCAAAGACATTGCATAAAGCTTTTTGATCAATTTGAAAACGTTTGCCCATAATGGAAGATTCAATGGCAATAACATGCTCCCTAGATTCATCATGTATACATACGGCATTAGAAAAGAACACAATGACTAGGTTCCTATATAGGATAGGAGGAATATTCAAAAAGGTCAAGAATTTCCATTGCTTAATCAAAGGTAGGTATTTGAATTTGAAGCGGGCAGAACTTAAAAAAGGAATGGACACAACTCGCTCTTCCCTAAGGTTTATTCCTAGAAAAAGTTTATATCGTTCCCTATCAAGAGGTTCGAGAAAACTTGATTGGATGATATAAGGAAGGTTAGGTGTAGGATTACCCTCGACATCCTCGGTAGGATTGGAAGTAGAGCGATGACGCTTAGTCCCCTTTTTCGGTGCCATAATCCTGAAAATACATCAAAAAGGATTCGAATATGTATGCAATTAACATCCTATTTGATCCAATAAAATCTGATAATTCAAGGTAATTTGTTAAAAAGAATTTTTTTTTTTAAAATATTCACAAAAAAACAACAAAAAAAACAGTTTTAAAAATATATCGAATATAAAATATATTGAAAAAAAAAATTTAACTTTTAAAAAAAAAATTGTGAAAAAGGTGAAACCCACAACAATTAAACAAGGTTTGTACAAAAATTCAGTTGAAACAACAATTAAAAGCAAACGAAAATAATAAAAAAAAGAAAAAGAAAAATTTTATACCTTGAATCTTAGAATGGATGAAAGAGGGGATGTGAATGCACAAGATTTGATGCCCAAGGTTTGCCTTGATGTGTAGAGTAAAAACCCTCAAGAAACTTTGAAGATTGATGGTAAAATTTGATGGATTGAGGGGGTTTATATAGGGTTTCGCGGCTAGGGTTTGTGGAGAGAAAAAAGAGTTTTGAGTTTTAAAGAGTTTTAACAAAAGCAGCCCTAAATAGCCTCTCCGTCGAGGACGTATCGATACGCTATACACGCGTATCGATACCCATTAACCCTAATTTTATATACGTCAATACTACCGTATCGATACACCTTTGCCGGTTTGTGCAAATTTGACAGATTTAAGTACAAAAAAAACAATTTGAAACGTCCCTAAATGCATGTACATGTCATATGAACAAGTTTTAAAGGCTAAATTGAATATATACTCCCCCTAGCAACATGCATATAAGCAAGAAGGACAAAATTAACATAGGCATGAATCACAAACAATTTCAAGCAAGTTTTGACATTTTGGGACCAAAAAAGGTGTCAAGAAAGGCTAGTTAAACCTAACTCTCTCCTAAGGGTCCAAAAGCGCTCTTTATCTAAAGGTTTTGTAAATATATCCGCTAATTGGTTCAAGGTGTCAACAAACTCTATAACAACATCATTTTTCAAAACATGGTCTCTAATGAAATGATGTCTAATTTCTATGTGTTTAGTTCTAGAGTGTTGGATGGGATTCTTAGTGAGACAAATGGCACTAGTGTTGTCACACCTAAGGGGTATGGTTTCTATTTTAACACCATAATCTAAGAGTTGTTGCTTCATCCAAAGGACTTGAGCACAACAACTCCCTAAGGATATGTACTCCGCTTCGGTGGTAGATAAGGCTACACTATTTTGTTTCTTAGAGAACCAAGATACGAGCATACTACCTAAGAATTGACATGTCCCGAAAGTACTTTTCCTATCTATCTTACATCCCCCATAATCCGCATCCGAAAAAGCATGAAGGCTAAAGGAAGAATCCTTAGGATACCAAAGGCCTAAAGTAGGTGTGTCTCTAAGGTATCTAAAAATTCTCTTAATGGCAACTAAGTGTGATTCTCTAGGACTAGCTTGAAACCTAGCACACAAGCAAACACTAAACATAATATCCGGTCTACTTGCGGTAAGGTAAAGAAAAGAACCTATCATGGATCTATAAAGCTTAGAATCAACACACTTACCTCCTTCATCTTTGTCAAGCTTTATGGAAGAACTCATAGGAGTGGCTTGAGGTTTTGCATTCTCCAAGTCAAACTTCTTGAGCATATCATTCACGTACTTAGCTTGATTTATGAAGGTGCCATCCTTCCTTTGCTTGATTTGGAGTCCCAAAAAGAATGAGAGCTCCCCCATCATGCTCATCTCGAACTCACCTTGCATTAGCTTAGAAAATTCCTTACAATAACACTCATTAGTAGAACCAAAAATAATATCATCAACATAAATTTGAACTACTAAGATGTCATTGTTATATCTTTTTATGAAGAGTGTTGTATCCACCTTTCCCTTTTCAAAACCCTTTTCAATTAAGAAATTTGAAAGTCTCTCATACCAAGCTCTAGGAGCTTGTTTTAAACCATAGAGAGCTTTTGTAAGTTTAAACACATGGTTTGGAAATTTTAAATCCTCAAAACCCGGTGGTTGTTCAACATACACCTCTTCATTTATGAAACCGTTTAAAAAGGCACTTTTCACATCCATTTGAAAAAGCTTGAAATCATGATAACGTGCAAATGCAAGTAACATCCTAATAGCTTCCATCCTAGCTACGGGTGCATAAGTCTCATCAAAATCAATTCCCTCTTCTTTTGTATAGCCTTGAGCAACAAGCCTAGCCTTGTTTCTCACTATATTACCACTTTCATCTAATTTATTCCTAAAAACCCATTTTGTTCCTATAGTAGATTGATCATTAGGCCTTTCAACTAATGTCCAAACTTTACTCCTCTCAAATTGATTTAATTCCTCTTGCATGACCAAAATCCAAAAATCATCTTTTAAAGCTTCTTTAATATTTTTAGGCTCAATGCATGAAATAAATGCAACATGATTCATTAATTTGAGAGAGGATCTAGTAGTTACCCCCTTGGATGGATCACCCAAGATTTCACCACCTTTGACATAGTTTAACTCCCTTGGGTAAGACACCTCCCTTTCCTCAAGAGCCAAGTCCTTCAAGGCTTCAAGAGGTGGATCTTGTGAATCCTCTTCTTTGGTTGGAATCTCATCCACCTTTGACGTTTGTCCTCTATCAATGGCATCAATGATTCCTACATCATCATCATCACAAGATTCCTTCCTCGGAAGGAGGTTATCATCGAAAACAACATGTATAGACTCTTCAACAACTAGAGTTCTTTTATTAAATACACGATAGGCTTTAGAGTTTAAAGAATACCCTAAGAAAATAGCTTCATCACTTTTAGCATCAAATTTACCTAAGTTTTATTTACCATTATTCAAAACAAAACACTTGCAACCAAAAGGGTGAAAATAGCTAATGTTAGGCTTTTTGGATTTTAAAATCTCATAAGGTGTTTTCTTCAAAATTTGCCTAATCATTACTCGATTTATAATATAGCAAGCGGTATTTGTGGCTTCCGCCCAAAAATATTTAGGTAAATTATTTTCACAAAGCATGGTTCTAGCCATTTCTTCTAAAGTTCGATTTTTCCTCTCAACTACCCCATTTTGTTGAGGAGTGCGAGGTGCGGAAAAATTGTGGCTAATCTCATTTTCATTTAGGAACTCATCGAAACCTAGATTTTGAAATTCGGTTCCATGATCACTTTTAATGTGAGAAATTTTAAGTTCAAGATCATTTTGAGTTATTTTAGAAAATGTGATGAATTTTTCTAAAGCCTCATCCTTTGTACTTAAGAATAGAACCCAAGTATACCTAGAGAAGTCATCTACAAGTACAAAAGCATATGATTTTCCACCCAAGCTCATTGTTCTAATTGGCCCAAAGAGATCCATATGGATCAATTGTAAACATCTACTAGTAGAGACATCATTTATGGATTTAAAAGAATTTCTATGTTGTTTACCCTTTGAACATGCGTCACAAATTTTATCATTGGAAAATTTAAGTTTGGGTAAACCTCTAACTAGGTTAAGGGAAATTAATTTCTCTAAGACACTCATGCTAGCATGTCCTAATTTTCTATGCCAAAGCCATGAGTCATGTTCATCATGTGCAACTAAGCATGTATGGGATGATTGAATGTCATCTAAATGCACCATGTAAATATTGCCTATTCTATGTCCTATGAGCATTAGTTGGTTTATTTTAATGTTAACAATTTTGCAACCACTTTTATCAAATAGAACATTAAAACCCTTGTCACACAATTGACTAATACTCAACAAATTATGCTTAAGACCGTTGACATACAAAACATTGTCAATGAAAATAGAAGAGTGATTACCAATGGAGCCTATTCCTTCAATATGGCCTTTGGAGTTGTCACCAAATGTTACCACTCCACCACTTTTAGGCTTTAGTTTCACAAATCGACTCTTGTCACCGGTCATGTGTCTTGAGCATCCACTATCAAGGTACCAAGAATTTTTGCTTGAAGCTTTAGCCTTGTAGCAATGCTCCCCCTACAAACAAAGAAATTAGGCTTTGATTTTTGGTACCCAAATCATTTTGGGTCCATGAGTGTTAGCCTTCAACATTTTGGTTCCCTTAGGAATCCAAGAAGCAATAGCATTTATATCATTAGAAATAATGATTTCCTTAGGAACCCAAACACTCCTAACTCTATGACCTCTAGTTTGCTTATTAAAATTTCTTTGTTTAGGTACAAAATGTTTTCTTTTTACATATTGGGATTTAGAGTGATTTCCTTTTTCAAACTTGTTTTTCCCAATAGCAATAGATGTTTTAAGATTATCCACTTCCTTTGTGTGATACTCTTGAAATTCAGAAAGAAGTTTTTCAAGCTCAAGGTTTTTAGTTTTAAGATCATTTGAAAGATTAACTAAAAACAAAACCTTCTTTTCCAATTCGGAGTTAGATTTTGAAAACGTCTCATTTTGAATTTTTAAATCGGAAATTGTTTTCTTGTTTTTCAAAATGGACTCTTTATATTTTCCTACTAACTCATCATACACTTCTTGCAATTCATCGTAAGCATCTTGAAGTTCATCTATAGTAAAATCAAAATTGGTTGAATTAGAGTTTACCTTAGGTTCATCATCGATGGCCATGAGACATAGGTTGGCCACTTCATCCTCTTCCTCGGAAGACTCATCGTCACTCCAAGTAGCTACTTGTGCTTTGAGGTTCTTCTTCTTCCCAAAGCTTTTCCTCTTCAATTGAGGACACTCGGAACGGATGTGACCCGGTTTCTTGCATTCATAGCAAGTAATTGGATCCTTCTCCTCTTCCTTGCTTTTACTCTTGAAGTCTCCCTTTCTAATGAACTTTCTTCCACGATTTGACTTCATGAACCGAGTAAAGCGTTTGGCCAACATAGCCATCTCCTCATCTTCATCCTCACTAGAATCGCTTTCTTGATATGAAGCTTTTAGTGCGATTCCCACTTTCTTCTTCTTAACTTCCTTCTTCTCCTCTATCTTCTTCTCTTCTTCTCTTCCCTTCCTCATGATCTCATGGGTGAGTAGAGATCCAACAAGAGCATCAAGCTTGAGAGTCTTCAAATCTCTAGCTTCAATAATGGCCGTTCTCTTGCCATCCCATGACTCCAGGAGAGAGTATAACAACTTTCTCACTAGTTTGTCTTCGGGAATGATTTCACCGAAACCTTTCAAACCGTTGACAATGACCGAGAAACGATCAAACATCTTGGAGACGCTTTCTTTGGGATCCATCTTGAAGTTCTCATAGCTTAGATTGAGTAGCCCAATCTTTGTCTCCTTGACATCACTAGTTCCCTCATAAGTTGTCTCGAGGGTGTCCCAAACCTCCTTGGCACTTTCGATTGAAGACACCTTGGAGTAGATATCCGAACCAAGTGCACAAAATATTACATGTAGAGCTTTGTCATTCACTTGCATCCTTCTTCTATCATCATCCGTCATCTCGACTTTGACTTTAGGGACAAGTCTTTCTCCATCTCTCTTCATGGGAATGAATGGACCTTCTTCAACTACATCCCACACCATGTAGTCGGTAGACTTGATGAAAAGCCTCATCCTATTCTTCCAATAAGGATAGTTATCCCCATTGAAGAATGGTGGCTTGGTGGTGGATTGGGACTCATAGTTTGAGGTGGATGCCATTGCTTGACTTGTTGTTGATCAAACTCGCCTAGAATCGACTCAAGAGGGTTGTAATCCTTCCAATGAGTGTAGCTCTGATACCAATTGTTGAGTTGATCGAACACTTGCAAATGGCAAAGAGGGGGGTGAATTGGCAATTAAAAATTTTGGTGAAGTGAAAGATAGAAAATAAAAGTGACACAAGGGGTTATAGTGGTTCAAGTTCTCCAATTGAACTCTACATCCACTACCTTAGCTACCACTAAGGATTTTCAAACAATTCACTACTAGAATTCGTCCCCTTTTCTTGGATGAGGAGGAAACCTTACAATTTCGATTAAGCTTTCTACCTAAAGCTTAATCCACTCAAATACAAGAGATATTTTGGTAAACTTAAATGTTTCCTCTCAAAGGATGATTGTCTACCCAAATACAATTTAAACAATCCCAAACTCACAATACAAATTGACAATTTGAAATACACTAGAGTTGGGTACAAAGATTTGACTCTTAATAGCTCAAGGGTTTGGATTTTTGCTTTGATGATGCTTGAAGGTTCAATAGTTGTTGCTTGGTCAAATAGAGCTTGTTTTTATACCCTTGCATTGATTTCTAGCCGTTTGGGTAGTTAGGATCATCAATAGAGCTGTTGTGGACATTTTTCCCGCATTAAATGCAGCTCTGCAGCCTACCGTATCGGTACTCGGGAAAGGCGTATCGATACCTGCATCAAAGAGGAAAGAGCCGCTGTGCCTGAAAACAGGGCGTATCGATACCCATATAAGGCGTATCGGTACGGTTTTTAAGGGGCGTATCGATATGAGGGCAGTATCGATACGGTCCAAAGTTACTGGAATCCCAAGTTATGTTTGTATGAAAAGTGTATCGATACGCATATCAAGCGTATCGGTACGGTACAACTACCTTTTGAAAATTGGGAAACTAACCAACTGACAAGTAACGGTCAAATAATTAAATGCTCGGATTTTTCAAAGATATGCTTAGCGTATCGATACGGTTACCATGCGTATCGGTACGTGTTCATGAAAACAATTGCCCAGATGCATATCGTATCGATACGGTTTCAGGGCGTATCGGTACGGTATGTTCAATGAAATTCCAGTGACAAAATAGGGTATCGATACGCTAAGGGTATCGATACTCCTGGGCGTTTTTGCATACTTGTGCTTGGAAAACATAGAAAAGGACTTTGAAAAATATATATGATTTAAGAGCAGGTCTTTAATTATTATTTTGTTTTAAAAACACTTGTCAATTGAGAGACTTTAAAGAGTACTTAAAAATTTATTGTTTTGCAAATTGGTCCTTAAGATTATGTGTTATATCAAAATCAATTTCGGTTTTACAATTTCATATAACCACAACGTCCTATATAATACCAAATCATTTAACCCACTTACCTTGGGTTTTTTAGAAGGCCTTTCTTCCTTGAGGCTGTTTACAATCTTCCTTACTTCATTCTTGTTGACCCAAGCATGTATGCGACCGCGACCATCAGCGGCATCAACTCTTCTGCTCGCGATTCCACTCCAAAAATCAAATAAACTCACCTACATTTATTATTAATCAAAACATTATAATAAAACTCAATAAACTCAATCACATGAAACAACTACCACGTTCGAACAAAACATGCTTTTAAACATAAATTACCTCTAATATCGCGATGCATCCGGTCATGTATGCCAACCCACCACGAACTTTCCACTTGGCTACTCCATCAAGTGACCTCTCATATGCATATTTCCACCAATTGAGTTTTCCGTTCAACCTCGCTAGGCACAACAACCACAAATGTTCTGAGGAAGGCATCAAGTTTGCATTTGGACTAATAAAAACACCGACAATGAAAAGAAGAACACGAGCTCTCAACTCGTCTCCCTCAAAAGCACTGCTAAGTATCTTCAGCTCAAGTTCCTTCACTGTGGTAGCTCTCCTTATTCGGTGCATCGATGCCATTTCTTTTGCATCAACATTTCTCGTGCCCATTTCAACATCCACTCCTTCATTCCTCAAACCCAATACAGCCTCCACATCTTCAACCAACACTAGAATTTTATGTCCATCAAATTCCATCATCGAGCTGTGGACATCAAAATTCTCTACTAAACAGCGACATAGGTCGCGATGAATTGCTCTCGGTTTCATTTCCAATAACGGACCAAACCCTAACTCATTAACAATACCCTCAATCTTCAACTTCCTCATCTCTTCAAAAATATCTGACAGCTTAATGAGGCTACATCTTGAAGATATCTCCTACAACATTTCATACAAACATTAATTACTTAACTGTTACGCGAATATGCATTATGTTAGGACATTTTCACCTCTTTCTCCATAAATAATTTTAAAAATTCACTTACCTTTTTGTCTTTTTGAGAAAGTACAATTTCCTTCACATTGCCTGTAGCTTTCCATTCAGCCTGAGCTTGCTTCTGCTCCTCGTACATTTGCACATAAGGCTTCTTCTCATCTTCACTCATCTGCTTCCACCTCAAACCCAATGCTTTTCTTTCCTGTATCACTCCCACAATTAGTCAAATACAAATACCATGTACACTTAACAAACCATTACACAACACACTTACACTGTTATTCATTTTCTTCTTCCCTTCAAACGTTTACATTCGTTTTTACTGTAAAATAAAATTTCACTGTTAGCTTATACAACTCATATTTAATAAATTAAACAATTCTATATACATTCAACTTCAACTTACTAGAAATGGAAATATGGTGTACATGTCTTAGGTACCTTAGGCTCCCCTTTATCATACTTCTTCTCATGCTCCATTGTCTGCAACGTGTACCTAAAATAATCAAAGAGGGAACGTTGAAAGACAAAAAATGATGACACTTCTACAAAATCTGAACTTCACAAATAGGATTTTTGCATATGAATTCCAAGGACTTGTTCTATTTCACCTCTTTACATTGACATATGAATTCTACATTTCAGTTTTAACAAAATATAAATAGTTGCCAACTATTTATAAGAATATGTCTAAAAAATCAAAACTTTGATGCAAATACTACCTATGGTTAAATTTTCCATTCAAATGTAATGATATTTGGAGGTTTTTGTTTCGTTCTCAAGATCGACAAATAGTATCAACCAATAAATATTGCTTTCAACCATATGTAATGAAAACTCATTTCCCAAAATTACATACTAGTTCAAATCGCCTATTTGATCTTAAGAAACAATCACATCCTTCCAACACATTCAATACTAGAGCTGTAGAGCATATGCAAACCACTTTTTAACCAAAAACCATAACCATCTCAACCAACAATCATAACCATTACATGGATTTCAACACAATCCTTCTTACAATCCAATCTCCTCGACAATATTTCTTTCACATTTTCGTATCATATCAACTACAATTAAAAAAGGGGAAATTGAAGGAACTAGCACTAACTAACCTAAACATTTATCACTCCCAATTGAAACATCACTGAATTATTCAACCTAATTTCTTTTGTTATTCAAGAAGAAAGTTAACGAGTTATTCAAGGCTCTAATCCAGTTAATAAAGGTGTTCAACAATTCTTTTAACTATTGTTATCTTTGTTCCTACTTTTTATATCAATTTAATTGATATTACTTGTTTATTGCACCAGAACCCTAAACTGCCAATAACCCTAAATCTTAATAATTCATTCTTCCAATTCAATCTCCTCTAAATATTCATTATAAAGTAAAAAGAAATTTTTATGGAAGAACATTCAAACGGTTTATACAAAATTCTTAATCATTTGCAATGTGGTTTCGCTCAAATCATAAAAAATGAAAAAAGAAGCAAGAAGCAAGAACTAACCTCCAAATTCGTGTTCAAACCCAATCTCCTCCACGAATTTCCTTCAGATTTTCTTCCTTGCTTGATGGATATAATGCCTTCATCCTTTTGGTTTCGATGCCCTAACTTTTAGATTTCCTTTTCTCGCTCCCTTTCAATATATGTCAACTATATCATCATAAAAGGGTTACCAGTTCACCGGATAACCATATATCCTTTGTTTTTTTTAATTCAACGGCCACATTAAAATCGGCTTCATCCAATGGCCCTAATTTAGTGATTTGTATTTAGTCGACTTTTAAGCCGTTTGTTTTTAGAATTCTCTTACCTTTGCTTTGCCTTTTTTCTCTCAATTAAATCGTCTTAAGTCCATTGTTATCGAATTTAAAATCAACTTTAATTTATAGTCTAAAATAGGCCTAAGAAACCAAGACAAGACTTGCAAGGTAGAAAATTGGCCAAAAAGCGACTTGGAATTACGTGTTGGAGTGTATCAAATTATTTATGAGATGATTGTAATTATAAATTCATGTTATCTCGTTTATTAGGCTTAACTATAAAATAAGTACTTAAATTATGCATCTTTTTTGTAATAGGTGCCTAAAGTATTATTTTGTTGAAATAGGTACCAAAGTTGGTGTCTTAGTTAACTTTGAAACAAGCCGAAAATGAAAGTTTAGACACCTATTTGATTTCAGCCAAAAAATACTTTATGCACCTATTTCAGCCAAAAATAAAACTTTAGGTACCTATTTCAACCAAAAAAATACTTTAGGCACCTATTACAAAAAAGTGACATAATTTGGGCACTTATTTTGTAGTTAAACCCGTTTATTAATATAAAGCGCTCTATTATTTTTCGGTTAATTTACTATACAATAAATAAGCTATTTTATAATAAAGTCCTAAGAATATATGTTTATTCTTAAAGGGTCCTTAGTCAAGTATTATTGTGGGCTTGGACAACAATAATGCATTGAGAGTTGATTGATGACAAACAGTGACGGAGCCAGGATTGAACTACAGGGAGGCATGCCGATTAATTTTGAAAGTAATTAAATCGTAAAAGTTAAGAGAGTTTGAGTTTAATTTTACAAATTTTAAAATCGAAAGGTCTTAAAATATTAATTTTAGATTACATGGTCCTAAAAATAATAAACCATAAAAATTTTGGGAGGGGCAAAGAAGAGAAAAGGGGGTTAATTGCAATAATTTCAAAATTACTAGGGCTTATAATATAATTAACCAATAAAATTGGGCGGCAATTGCCCCCCCCATTGTACATAGATCCGTCCCTAATGACAAAGTGTTGTCATTGACATAGAGATGTTAAAATCAATACATCAAGTATGTGTTAGAGAACGAAATACTAAACTGATTCACTATGAGCATGATTCTTGGATTATTATGTGATAGTCACAACATTGCTCATAGTGATAACTACATGTACGATCTCCATACTTGAGATCATCATTAATTCAAATTGTAAGTCACATATTTTGATGCAATGAGATATGGTTAATCAATATATGATTTGTCCATCCTACATAATAGTAGCAATGTTTAATGTCACTTGATTGCGTGAGACTAAAAATTTCACGGTCATACTTGAATATATTGATATGAGATATCATAAATTATTTGTTTATAATAGTTTATTTAGGATATCAAAAAAAATTAGATGGACTATATAAGTGTGACTATTTCATAACTTGAGTTCAATCTAGATATAAAAACAAAAAAAATGTAGTACATGAAAAGAGTTAATCACGAAGAGGTTATGCAGAATAATGACTTCTTGTAACTTATGTGACAATGATGCATTGCTAGAGGTCACTCATTGTTTGTAATATTAGGATTATTCTAATATTTACTACTAACGTTACAAGAACCTATAGTGTCACGCCTATGGATGTTTAAACATATTCGATCCGATCAATCCGGTTATTTATTGATTCGATCCGAAAATTCAGATATTCGATCCGATTATAGATTTTCCGGATCGGATACGGATCACAATATTTAAATTTTCGGATTATCTGAAAATCTGAAAATCTATTTTTTTAATATTAATCTTGTTATATTCAACAATTTGATGCTTGTTATATCCAAAAATTTAAAAAATCAAAATTTTTATAGATGTGAATTTTGTTATATTTAGCAATTTGTTCCTTGTTATATTCGAAATTCCGAAATTTTCATAAATACGACCTTCAAATTCAAAAAAATAGTTGAATCAAATTATATTTTCAGATAATCAGATATTCGAATATCCGGTATCCGAAAAACCAGATATTCGATTTTTTCCGGATCGGATACGGATCACTATATTGCCGATTCGAAAAACCAGATATCCGAAAAAATCAGATCGGGTCTGATATCCGACAATGAACACCCCTAGTCACACCCACGGTTGAAACGAGCAGATATTAAACGAGTTATATATATACAAATTTAGTTAAATTAATATACATTTGATATATGTAGATTTTAACTATCATATAAATATTAGAAGAAAATAATTATTCGAATTATAACTCTTTTAATATATAAATAATAAAATTTTCTTTAAATTATTATGTGTTGAAATCATAATTAAGTCGAATTGAATTAATATTTATTAAAATCTCAATTAAAGTGGAATTGAGGTTATATATATTAAAATCTCAATTAAGTTGAATTAGGAATACATATATTAAATATATATTGAAATTTTGGCCTAGTTGTTTAGAGTCTGAACCGGATCAGTTTGGAAATCGGTTCGAATCTAAAAGGGGTTTTAAGGAACACCTAGTTCGGGGTGCTTTAAAAATATAGAAAAATATCTAAAAATCCTCATTTAATATATAAGAGAGAATGGTGAAATCAATTTTACAAAATAAGTTTTGGAAATACTACATTTCGGTGTAGTGACCAAATCGTAGTTTTTGTAAAGTTTAATAGTGATTGTTTTGTAAAGGATTGAAACTTTGAATCTTTAAGGAGCTAATTTTACCAAAAATATTTTCACCAGATTTTTCCTTAATTTGGGTGATTTAATTAATGTTTTAATTAAAGAAAATGAAGGTGATTAAAATAGAAAAACTACCTTTGACTTTTCATATCTAATTTTCTCTCAAAATCCTATCAACCAAACACTTTTTCTCCAGCAAGTTTACTTTGATTTCCACTTCATTTGATGATATTTCAACCACTCTTTGATTCATAATCAATCCTTCAACAAATCCACTTGATTTCTACATTGAATTTTCAAGAAAACTTGCCCAAATCAAGGAGAAATCATCCATTAGAGGTAAGCTTCGTCCTTCTCCTCTAATGATCAGTTCTTTACTGAAATTCCCAAGTTATCAATCCTTTATTAATGATTTTAAAGTGGTTTTAATGTTAGAAACAAGAAATTGGCTTGAAACTCAAGATTTTGGAAGAGATCTTGAAGATTTTCGTGGTGATTGATTGGGCTCTGTTTTGAGATGGTTTTCTAATGTATTTAGGATGTTAAATGATGTTATAAATGGGGTTTTATCAATCTAATCCCGAATAGGTTGTTTTCCTAAGTTTTTACTTGTTAAAATGGTGGTTTTTGGGGTGATTTTGGTGTTCTGCTATAGTTGGAGGTATAAGGGCGTGGTTGTGTTAATTGATGTTTAGAAATGATTTGAAGTGATGGATCTTGACTGGGTTTGATTTTGGAAGAGTTTGGAGGTGATTTCGGTAGTGTTTGGTAGCCGAAATGTGGTTTTGTGTAGAGCAACGAGTTTAGGTGTGTGGCTGATGATTTCAATGCATGATGATGCATTAATCCCCTGCTCTTATGTGTTTAAAACATGGAAGACATCTTCGGACACCTTTGGAGTTGATCCGGAAGCTTAGATAGCGTTTCGGCAAGCAAGCGAAACGTAATCGGTGAGTGCATATGGTTTTAAAAGTCCTTGAGGGACAAAGAATCAAGGTTTGGGGATTTAGGAAAGGTTTGAAACACCTTCCTATGTCCAGAAGTAAGTATTGGCTAGATTGTTGTCTAGAATGTGGTGATTGCCCCTTAAATACTTTTACATGCTCATGGTTTTAGATTGATAAATTCCTACTGTTTTTATGCATGAATTATAGCATGAGATGATGCTTGAAATGATTTCATAAAGTAACAAGTTGCATATTTGAGATTTGGGCTTTTATGTTGAAGCATAGCAAATGTTATTGTTTTGAAATGAGATGAGAATGATGAGATTTGTTGCATGAAAAACAGTAGGTGAGATGATGTTTTAACATAATATATTGGCATAGATGTTGAGATACTTAACGAATATAATTGATCGATCAATAGGATGAGAGTGCACTATAAACTAAAAATCCGTACGTGCTCTTTGGTTAAGCCAAAGGGAGAGAACCGATGATGGGCATTCCATCGGGTAGGACTTGGTGAAACACCCAAGCTTTGTGGCGATGAGAGATTCCGCCATGTGAGTACGATGATGAGAGATTCCACCAGAAACTATGTTGCTAGACGAGTGAGTACGGTGATGAGAGATGCCACCGAAAGTGTCTAGTGAGATGTCCGCATATCCGAGTAATAAATAGATGTGAAATGCCAATATAAAATATGTTATGGTTTTTGATTCACATGTACCTTGATGTATTGGTTTATGCTATGAGAAATGCATATGTGATTTGTATATGAAATGCTTAGAGTACAAGCATGAGTATGCCATTGCCATGAGTTTTGCATTGGTTTAAATGCATGAGATAGAATGAAGGTACATGTGGTTTCAATGAGAAAATGTTTTGAAGGGTTTTCAAGCATGAGATAGAAATGAGCATGTGGTTTAAAAGCTTTTAATGAAAGTGTTTTCAAGTTGCACATTATTGGGTTGGTTTTCTTTAGAGCATGCCTCACTAAGCATTTGTGCTTACGCTCTCTCTCTTTTATCAATAATGCAGATAATTGAGGTGTTTTCGGGCATCAAGGAAGCTAAGTTTATCCAAGGAAGTCCAAGCTCATGTATGGTGAAATTTTCGTACACTTTAGTTTTGATAGATTGGCAATGGGAAACCAAGGATTGTATTTGGGAGATGTGTTAAACTCCCTAAGGTTGTGACATGTTTATTTTAGCTTGTTGGGTTGTAAATGGCCTTAATTGCTTGTTTTGAGTTTGGTTTGCTTATTTGGATTTTGAGAATAGGGAGCATGCCTAGAGAATAATGGAATTTTGTGTTTGATGATATGGTTGTGCATGAATGTCCCAAATATGTTCCTTGTATGTATGATGACTTGTTGGTATGATTAGAGGGTCTTCGGGGCATGTTAGAGTGGGTATTTAAGCGAAAAACCAGCATTTGCTACCGTTTCTGGGCAAACCGTATCAAAACACCCTCAAGTGTTTCGGAACGGGGGCCTGTAATGGCCTTTGTGTTTCGAAACGGTGGAGGATGTTTCGGAACGATTTGGCTACTGAGCTACACGTTTCGGAACTGGTCTCGGAACCAACTCGCGTACCGAAACGGTCAACGCCGTTTCGATACAGTGTTTCAGTACGGTGGGTGGGTGTTTCGAAACGGGTTACCGTTGGACCCAGATTTGAATTGTTTGGATGTTTGCATGCTTTACATTTTAGTCCTATAAGTTGATATTGCAATTGCCTGAGCTTGAGGTGTCCTTTTAAGTTGAAATTTGGCAGAAAAGCATATAACATGACTAATTTCAAGATGGTAACTTTAAAACCAATGAAGTCCCTCTAATTTACAAAATTTACATTTTGGTCCCTAAACTTGTGTAAAGTGCAATTGAGTCCCTATATGTTATCCAATCACTGTGCCTTTCTCAATCATGATTCGTGAGTACTCACTTAGGGTTAACATGTATCTAGACAAGATAAAAATAAAAAAATGGTCGTTAATCAAGGTTGACTTTTGGGTTGACTTCGATTTTCCCCGTGTAACCTTCGTAGTTCGGGTCAATCGTCTAGGCCATGCTAAGGGGGTTACATTATATATATTAAAATCTCAATTAAGTTGAATTAGGAATAAATATATTAAATATATATTGAAATTTTAATATGAGTTGAATTGGGATTATAAAACACTATATAAAGTAATGAGAGGTCTAGCAACCATTAATGATTTATCGCAAAATCCTCTAAATAGTTTAAAGAGTTTTATTTTTACGTTTCAACTGAGTGAACTAAGTGAAATCGTGATTGGTTCTCTGTCTTGTCCAATATAAAAATTCTAGATTTTAAACATGTAATTTTCTATTCTTATTCATTTTGATTAATTTCTCGTATATAAATCTCTAAAACTAAACATAAACAATTATTTATGTTGCGTCATGAGATATACCGACTTGACCTAACATTATGATCATAAATGAAGGGCATAGCTTTCGGTTATATTTTTAAAATAAAACCGCAAACATTATTTATGGAGCACAAGACCTTTTTATAGTTGGATCTAAACAGTAAAAGTTACACCTTAATCTTCACCTTTGATACCATCTTAGAGAATCGACACACGTTGAAATGTGATTGAAGTAGACATATAACCGGCGCGTGCACGACAAAAAAAAGAAACTAGAGATCATCATCATCGTCCACTTTCGTTTCGAAAAGAAACGAGGGAGTTAAGAAAACTAGAAAAGGGAAGCTTTTATAAAAAACGACACCGTTAGACCGTATCAGCTTTAACCCCGTATTATTTATTACTTAAAATTCTCCGTAGACGCCTCAATTAAGTTGTTACTTCAAAAATCCTATAATCTGCCACCAGATTCTTTTCTTCTAATTCCATCAGCAGAGCCAACTCCTTTAATTATTTACAGGGTGCGAGAAGAAGAGGGGAATTGTGGGGTAGAGCTGGGGAAAATGGCGATATCGGATGCGGTGATTGGGAATTTGATGATGATCTACCTCGCAGTGATAGCGGGGATAAAGGCATATGGTTTGGTGAGTGGGCGGAGCTTTGGTGGTGGGTTCGTGCTGCTAGTGTCGACCACGGTGGTGGGTTTCATCTTGGTCGGCACGCTGACGTGGGACGTCTCCCGTAAAGCCACGTACGCGATTTCCGGCGATCACGCCGCTTCCGTACACGTTCAGGAGATGTGCAAGGGTGGTATTTGCTGGCACGGCGTCGCCGTTCGTTCGCCTGCTTCTCAGGTCCGCTTCAGGATCCCTCAACAAATTCCATACCGGTTGTAAAATTCAATTATAAAAGAAAAGAACCGTTTTGAAGCTGTAAGATAAAATGGTGTTTTTTTTTTTCTCTTGAATTTTGATTGAGAAGGAATTAAAAAAAAAAACATCTATAATGTTATATAAAATAGGTACCAAAATGAAAAATGCTTTGTGGATAGTTCATTTATCAACCGAAGCTTGTTCGGTTTCTTCCAAGTGATTTTCATGATTGAAACAGAGTAGGTCCGGAGATTGTTTAATAATAACTTTGTTTGGTGACTTTGGTCGGCCTGCCGACAAGAAGCAAAACATTTTGGCTAAGAAGTTTAGAAATTCTGAAATGAGTTGGGGTGACATTATTACAGTAGTTTCTTCTGGGGGATTGATCGTAAAAGATCCGGTGCATAGGGAATTGATGTTGAACTTGAAGTTGAGTCGTGTCTGTTGGTTCGTCTGTTTAGGACATGTCATGGTTCTGATCCTTCTTTTTTGTCTTATTTGTGGAGTATAATAAATGGATAACATAAGTGGCAATCTTGTAAACTTTGAAATCTATCCCCTTTATTTGCAATCAAAGACTTGCTTTTTGTTGGATATTCTAAGCCCAATGTTTATTGTAGTCCCGCACCATTACTAATGGGCTTTTAAGAAAGAAAGAAAAAACCGGTTTGGGTCTCTGGCTATTTGCCTCTACGATTATTTTATTAATTTTTTAGATAATTTACATTGAGAATTCCACATCTCCATTTTATGCTAGACTTCATTGATTAGCTAGAGAATGGTAGTTTACTTGGTCTGTTGTTACTCTTTCAACTTTAGAATCGTTTTTTAGCAGCCATTGATTCTTCATCTGGATAAATAAAACAAAAACATTTGTCTTCAATGTTGACTTTTGATAAAGAATGATGCAAAGAGAACCAATGTCAAAAGAAGGATTGGAAAACCTCAAGTTTCTGGATTATGATAACATGGTATCATTATTCCCTAAAACACTCACTCAATATTCTCCCCAACCCCACTTTTGTTTTAACAGAATATGAATTTATGCTTGTATGGTAGTGGGTTGACACCTTGGGAAAACAGCATCAATGCTTGTCTTTCTTGCCACAGTTCTGCGGCTATTTATCGTAGCTTCTGAAGAATTGGAGACACGAACCGAAAGAGAAATGAGAGGCTTTTACGGTTGCATCAATATTCTCCTCTATATTTCCCTGATTCTATCATCTGCCAGCAGCAATGGTTACAGTGATCTTCAAGTTGTGTTGAAGCTCAAGTCTTCCATGATTGGACCTGAAGCTTCAGGGCTAGAGGACTGGGAGTTCTCGTCGTCTCCATCAGCGCATTGCCATTTCTCTGGCGTCAAATGCGATGGAGATTTCCGTGTTGTAGCTCTGGATGTGTCGTTTGCTTCCCTTTCCGGGGAAGATTCCCTCGGAGATGCGGGATTTGACTTCCCTCAGGGTATTGAACGTCTCGAACAACGTTTTCCATGGCAGTTTCCCTGGTGAAATCCTTACAGGCATGACTCAGCTTGAGATTCTCGACGCCTATAACAATAACTTCACGGGTCTCCTTCCTGTTCAAGTCGCCAACCTGAAAAATCTAAAGCATCTATCCTTAGGAGGCAACTATTTCACGGGAGAGATCCCGGAGCAGTACTCGGTCCTCCAGAGCTTGGAATACTTGGGTCTAAATGCCAATGGTTTGAGTGGGAAAAGTCCTGAGTTTTTGGGTCGTTTAAAAAACCTGAAAAGATTATTCCTTGGATATTTCAACGCCTTTCATGGGGGAATACCACCTGAGTTTGGATGGTTAACCCAACTCGAAATCCTCGACATTGCAAGTTGTAATCTAACCGGCGAGATTCCTGAGAGTTTGGGTAATTTGAAACACCTGCACTCATTGTTCCTTCAACACAACTTTCTCACTGGTCGTATCCCTTCCCAGCTCGCTTGGTCGTATGTTGGTGATTTACCCCAACTTGAAGTGCTTCAAGTGTGGGGAAATAACTTCACGGGTGAATTACCGCGGAATCTTGGGCAGAACGGGAAGCTTTGGTGGCTTGACGTTGCTTCGAACCACCTCACTGGATTTGTGTAAGGGAGGGGTTGATTCTGATGGAAAATTTCTTCTTTGGTCCACTCCCTCAAAAACTCGGCAACTGCAAGTCTCTTTTTAAGATTCGTGTCATGAAAAACCAACTCAATGGAAGGATTCCAGCCGGAATTTTCAACTTGCCCTTGCTGAGTTTCGTCGAATTAGAAGATAATTTCTTCTCCGGTGAACTCCCACCCCATATTTCAGGTGCTTCGCTTGGGCAGTTAAAACTTTCAAACAATCGTATATCTGGTAAAATCCCTCCAGCAATCGGAAACCTGCGTCGTTTACAAGTTTTGGAGCTTGAAACGAACGAACTTTCAGGTGAAATCCCCGAGGAAATCTTCGACATCAAGGTGCTTTCAAAGATAAACATCAGAGACAACAATATCACAGGCGAAATCCCTCATTCGATCTCTCGTTGTACTTCAGTCAGAACAGTCTCACTGGTAAAATTCCAAAAGGAATTGACAAGTTGGAAGATTTAAGCATTCTCAATGTTTCAAGGAACCAACTAAGCGGTGAAATCCCTGCCGAAATCGAGCACATGACCAGTCTCACAACTCTTGATGTTTCGGAAAATAATTTAGCTGGGAGAATTCCCCGTGGTGGCCAATTCTTATTCTTCGACGACACCTCGTTTAGTGGAAACCCCAAACTCTATCCACCGAGCGGCGTTAGAGGTTCAGGACACGGCTACGAACCGCTTTTCATTGCCGCAAAGCTCATATAATCACAATCATCACGTTAGTTTCTTCAAAAATAAAAGATCATGACTAGAACTTTGCTCTAATTACTAGAACAAGCAAAGGGTTTAGAATTTAATTTCTAAATTGCTGTGCAACTCATGTATTCTTGACATGCCAGGTTAACGTAATATGGAGAATTGGAGATGTGTCTTCACTTCAAACTTCACTCTTTGACAAACTTTATCAAGCTTGATTTTTCTGGTACAACTTGAAATAGTGCTGTTTACAGACAGGCGTTAACTTGGTTTTCTCAAGGTGAAATTATTTTAGGGTAAACTACATAAATAGTCCCCCGACTATGCTCTAATTATCTTTTGTGTCCTTTGTCTATCAGAAGTTACAAACTGGTCTCTCGACTAAAAAAAGTAACAAATTGGTCCAATGCCGTTAAAATTTTAACGGCTGATAATGTGGCAGTTAATATAAATTGATATAATTATATAATTAGCCCTCAAGTTCTATACTTATTTTAATTTGACCCTAATTCTAAAAAATTAACTCACATAATTTTAATAATCTATCAATTTAGTCAATCTTCTTTTCTATTTCTCCTCCCCTTTAATTCTTCATTTCATTTTCACCCCAAAATTAACTAACGCAACCGCTATAATTTCCTTTAATTTACTATGAAATTATTCCCAGAATCATAACCAAACACTTTTCCATTTTCATTTCAAAATTTTAAAAACGAAATGAAAAAGAAAGAAAAGAAACAGTCGGTTTCATTTGTTTATTTTTAATCTGGATTTTCTTTCTCTTTTGATTCTTAATTTATTCATTGTTGGATTAATTACAGTAGCACATAATCAACAATTAAATTAAAAAAATGTCATTTTTTTGTTTTCGTGCAATGATTAAATTATGGGAAAATCTGGCAGCTGCACCGCCATTTTTAAAGAGAAAACACAGTTGGAGTTTTTGTCTTCAAACACAATTAAAGATGGACTTAATTAATAGACTATTAAAATTACGTGGGTTAACTTTTTAGAATTAAGGTCATATTAAAATAAGTGTAAAATGTGAGGGCTAATTATGTAATTATATCAATTTATATTAACTGTCACATCATCAGCCGTTAAAATTTTAACAGTATTGGACCAATTTGTTACTTTTTTAAGTCGAGGGACCATTTTGTAACTTCTGATAGTCGAAGGACGCAAAAAATAATTGAAGCATAATCGGGGGACTATTTATGTAGTTTACCCATTATTTTATATGAGATTGATTTATATTAGGATGATCTTAAAAACTTATGAAATAGTATACCTCATCTAAAAATCATATGAAATATATATATGATGAGTCTACCACGTGCGACGAACACCGCTGAACACTACTAATGTTAAACACTATTGAACACCATTAAATTAATTAATAAAGATTTAAAATTTTAAGGAACCATCAAATAATTAATAATTACTTTAAAAAATTAATTAAATTATTTTTTTATATATTAAAATTTTATTTTTTAGTAAGGATAAACTATATATTTATTACCTCACATATTTCTGTATTTTTATTGAACACCCATTATTTAAATATTATTTCAATTTGACCCTATTTTTTATAAAAAAAAATAATTTAACCCTTAACCCTCAACTTAAAAACCTAAACTATTAAACCCTTAAACTCTTAAGCCTAGATTATCACCTAGATTTGAATAGTTTAACTTATAATGTATATACATTTATCTAAATTTGGAACCAAACACAAATATTATACAATTATACTCGAATAGAATATCATTTAAGATTGATCTTTTTCTCTTTTTGAGAGAAGCAAATCATACCCCTTATGCTTTAGTATAAGTGTCTTAAATATTTTGTTCTAAACTCAAATCTGGCCTAATCCAATACCATCCAAACAATTTTTTTTTTAAATGACTTATAAATTTGGATAATATATACTAGATGAATGTTCAAATTTAAATTTTAAAAATAAAGACAATTATGAATTTTGAAGATAGACATACCAAAAGAAATGTATAATTTTATTCAGATTTTTCATACACTTGGTTTGAAAGTGGAGTAAGCAACAATCTTCTGTTGTTGTTCAAGTTTCTCCATTTCTTCTCTGCTCAATGTGATCCAAGCTTCAATACCTTCACCGTCACTTGAATCCGCAAAAATGGCAGTCCGGTATCTTCAGCCCGCCTTCAACCCACACAGGTTTCCTCCATCCAAAATCAGCTTCATAAAACGGAAATCTACACCAACTGACAAAGAAAAACCCCTCATATTCGAATCTCTTTCGAATTTTTCACACACTCGAATTATTCAAAAAGAGCATTCGAATATTTTCAATACATTTTGAAGGTCTTTGGAAAGTCATGTCTTAATATGTGTCAGATATAGACAACAATCAAAAGAAGCAGAGAAAAATGAAAAGTTAGCAGTAGAAGTTGCATACTACATTACAGGGATTAGGACTTTTATGGAAGTTCGGTGATATAATTTTAAGGCAAAACGTCTGTCACGGCTAAAACCTTAAATGAGTTACGGAATAAAACGTTAGGCACATATATGGCCCGAAAAATAGTTTAGGCACCTAACTGGAAAAAATGGCATAGTTTGGGCACTTATTTAACGGTTAAGCCTAATTTTAATAAAAAAATCGTAATCCTATAATTATAACAAATTAATGTTTATTCTACATTAAATGACAGTATATAGTTTTAGGTTTAAGAGAATAAGTTCAAATTGAAATAATATTTAAATATATATTCATTTCCATATATGTTTAAGAGTTTAAGGGTTTAAGGTTTAATAGTTTAGGGTTTTAGGTTGAGGGTTAAGAGTTAAATTATTTTTTATAAAGAATAGAGTCAAAGTGAAATAATATTTAAATAATGAGGGTTCAATAGAAATATGAAAATAGGTGAGGTACTAAATATATAGTTTACCCTTATTAAAAAATAAAATTTTAATATATAAAAATAATTTAATTAAAATTTTTAAAATAATTTTTAATTGTATGACGGGTCCTTGAAATTTTAAATCTTTATTAATTAATTTAATAGTATTCAATGGTGTTCAACATTAGTGGTGTTCAACAATATTCGTCGCACATTGTAGAATTTTTTACATATATGTATATGGATAATTTTGTGTATTAAAAGTAGCAACAACGGTTACAAATCGCCCATGCATGCACTTCGGCAGTCATCCCGCTAGGAAATTTCCTAAGCTGCTGCATAAAGACTTCTATTTACATTATCAATCCTACTATTCTTGCTTTGAGTTAGAAACATATGAAAATATTATCATACGCTGTATCTTATCAAATCTCCCCTCTAACTCAAACTTAATTCAACTTGCGAATTTTGGGCTTTTTTTAAAGGGAGTTTGATTTTGATGAGAGATAACTGATGCTTCAGGGATTAATGAGTCGGCTCTGGTTTGCTGGAACCCATTTTGGAATGAAGTAGAAAATCACGAAATGAACAAAAAAAATTTAGCACAGCCTATTTTTAGTGTCTTTATTTATATTTTCACACTAAAATTAGATTTGAGTATTAGAGTTAAAATTTATGATGAAAGTTTAAGGAATTAGGTGTAAAATATATTTTTTAAGAATTAGAATTTAAAATTTAGGACTAAGACTTAAAATTTATTTTTTTTAGTATTGGGCATTGAAAAAGTCACTATAGTTTCGTGATATGAAAAAATATGGGTATGGGGTCGAAATATCTCAGACGATGGAGATATCATTCAGGAACGAAAATAAAACTTTATGTTAGAGAAGGAACCTATAAAAAATTTTAAAAAAAATGTACATCTTATACAGTTTTCAAATTTTGAAGGTCACCCTCTCCAACCTCACCGATCCATCTCTGGTACCATCCGAACAGTAAGAAGATGGACGTTGACGAGGGGAAGAACAAAACCTGACAGCCAACCTATTAAACAGTGGATTTTGTAGATTGTTGGGTGAAAATGGGGTTTTGGTTCTTAAGAAGATTCACGGAATCGAGGATGAATATAAATAATAATAAAAAAAGAGTGAGCCCATTGGTTCTGCGGCTTGGGATCCTAAAACAGTCTCCCCCTCTTGATTTTTTCTCCCTTTTATTTTAATCCCATTCCCGCCTTATCTCGAAATGATGGATTCCTAACTTCTCAAAATGGAGCTGTTAAGGTTCTCCTTAGACTGTTCTTTTTTGGAAACTGATTTGGAGCTGCCATTGCCAACAACTGCAGAACAATGTCAAACTTTTCCTCTTTTAGATCTAAAAATAGACTATAGTACATGCAACCAAAACTGATACTCATCATACATCACCTTCTCTTTTTGTTTTCTAAGCTTGGCGTTTTCTTCCCGTAAACGAGCAACTTCCAATTCCAACTCCTTTCTGTGAGCCTGAGGCACTCAGATTATTATGCCACCAGAAATCTCAAGAACATGTAATTTGTGAGGAAAGAGAAGACTTTAACAGATTTACCAGTTTTCTTGCTCTAGATCGAGCTGCTGACTCTCTGTACTTCATGAGCTTATGCTGGCGGCGGTTGCCATTGTTTTCTTGAACCCTTCTTTCTGCAAAAGGAGGACGGTTTGAGTTCGCACTTCCCATGTACTGGAAACCAGACCCAGAGTTCAAACACAATGTTGTTGCGGGAGGGGGTGATAGAAAGCTAAAAAACGAGGTTTCTTCATTTGATGATCTTGTTGGAGGCTCATTGTTGAAGAAGGGTCTAGACAAAAAGTCTTGAAAGATGGTGCTAGGAAAAGTAGGGTTAGTGGTTGTGGTGGAGATTACGGAAGATGAGCCGATATCTTTCAAGATTTCCTCCATGGATTTTCTTGCCGCTGATTAGGGATTGTTGGTTTGATGGTGCCGGAGAAGAAGACTTGGACAAGTATTTTAAATTTGAACTTTGAAGGTGAAGTACAGCCCTGTTGCCGCCGCTGCCGACTTGATTCACAGAGGGAGAAAAATGTAAGTCGAGCAATGTCACGTCTTATTAGGCCAGTGGTTTGATGCTTAAATTGTACTATCACAAATCACAATGTGCTCGCCAGTACAGTCGCTACTCTCCACTCGCCAAGCTAGAGATTTCGAAACTGATTCAAGATC
Organism: Hibiscus trionum; assembly: GCA_030270665.1. NCBI lineage: Eukaryota > Viridiplantae > Streptophyta > Magnoliopsida > Malvales > Malvaceae > Hibiscus > Hibiscus trionum. The sequence continues at coordinate 20,028,052 of BSYR01000019.1, read as the reverse complement.
CTTGTTTTCTGTATAGGACAATTTAAAATATTTTTTTATCAATTATATCTGTACTATAGGAACATCTCTCCAATCTTTATTAATATTAAATCTCAGATTTAATTTCTGATAATTCTGACGTGTTTTTCGGTAAAATTGCTAAGATTTTGGCACAATTTTTTTTTTTTGCCTTTAATCATATTTTTTGTATGCTCTACACTAAAAAATAAAAAATAAATTTTAACCTTCTTAAACCTTAAAAATAGACCATACCCATAATTTTTTAGAACTTAACCGTAAACCCTAAATCCTAAATTCACTTTTTTTTTTAAATGAGGCACTAAAAAAGACATAGTTTGGGGCACATGATTTTCATCCAAAATTTTGATGTTGAAAAAATATTTAAATGGGTAGGTTAGAATCTATTTGCTGAATTAGTAATTGACTAAATAATTATGTAGAAAAAATAGTGTGCGAAATAAGAAAAATTATTATATGAACTTGACTTACCACGTTATTTATAGTTCATATCAACTAAAAGTCAGTCAATTAATCTTTATTTTTTATTTTATTTTTTTCATTCATAATTAATTTCTATGTAATCCTCACTACCTATTTACATGGCAAAAAAAATGAAAATTCATCCTTGAAAAAAATGACATAAAAAATATAAAAATTAGTTGACTAGTTTTTAATGGATAAAACTACGGATAACGTGTTGAATCGAGACCATATAATATTTTTTGTGAAATAAGGTCCGTCAACAATTATTTGTTGAACTAGGAACACTTTAGAGTACTAGGGGAAGCCGACAACACTACAATTCAATTGGTTACTTCAATTATTTGATAGTTTTATCTCTATATGAGCAAATAATTTATAGAACATACCACTCCAGCAAATATCATCATCAGAAATATTATTTAAATAATTTACCCACTAATTGGATAAAGTTGTCGAGAAGACGAGAATGATAGTGACGAAACTGAACATTATTTATTGAAGGCCATTTAAAATTTTTAATTTTAAGGGAGCCAACAATATAAAATATATATTTTAAAGGAACTAAAATATAATTGGCTTAAGGGTACCAAAGGCCCCTAAACTTTTAAAAAAATCAATTAAGCCCTTAATATTTTTTTGCACTCAATGTCACCCTCAAACCTCAAAATTTAACTAATCTAACCCTTTGACCGATGGAATCTGTCATTGACCGACAGAATCTATTAAATTCTTAAACATGAGCCGTTTATATGCCACATCACCTGCCAAATATTAAACAATTATTTGTAAACTAATGACGTGGATTAAAAAATATTTAAAAAAACAAAACACTTATTAAATCCCACCCACGTCTTCTATAATCAGAAAACTTTTAGAAATAAAAAAAAATCCTTAAAGAAACATGACCGATCGTTTCTTCCTTAATCAAAAAACCAATTCGCTCAAAAAAACCTTGAGAAAAACTGATAATCGCAAAATCGATCTTCTGCAACTTCCCTGAAATCAGAGCATTGTGGGTAAAAATTGAAGTTTTAAAGTGAAAACTGAAAATCATTGGAAGCGAAACGTTCAGAGGAGAAAAATTGGTAAATTTTTCCTTTAATCTATACTTTTATCAGTTTATTTGTTTTATTTTTCAGACCCATTTATAGTTTGTGGGTGAAAACTTCAATTTTTTTGTTTTCTAGTGGTTACCCGAGACAGTGTTGAAAGCTTTTCAAGAGAAGAATATTCTTGAAGATATAAAGTTGCTACAGGTATATTATTGTTTAATAACATATTGTCACTTTCTAGTATATTGTTTAATGGTATATTCGAATATTAAAGTGAAAAGGTGTTAACCCATTGTGATGAATCTTGTCTTTTTCTACTTTATTGTTTCTGATATTTTGAATATGTTATGAATATCGGTTGTTTCTAGCATTGCAATAGTATATGAATATGGTGCTTGTGTTTTGCAGAATGAGTGAGTCAGTCTATGTGCTACAATATTTTCATGGTGGAATATTTAAGACTACCATAAAATTTAAATATGTTAATAGCTCTTCTGGAAAGTTTTAAGTAGATCCAGACAGGCTTTGCTTATGGGATATACTAGGGAATGTGGAACTGTTAGGATATGGTCAACATAAATTTGTGTATTATAGGGATTTTAGTTCAGAGTTTAATTGTGATGGGTTAATATTGATTCACAATGATGAAACGGTTAGACAAGTAGTTCAATTGTTGACTATAAATGGTATTGTTGATATATATGTTGACTATAAAATTAATGAATATGGTAGTTTAAAAATTGATGAAACAATTAATGATGGCTGTGAAGAAGTAAATAAAGTTGTTGAAGGTACATTTGGTCCACAAATAAGTGTGGAAGGAGCTGCTAGTATTGAGGGTTCTTATGACTTGGGGGCTAATATTGATGGGTTAGAAGCTGCTGGTGAAGAATTAAAGGCTGCTATAGATGGATTTGAAGATGTTGTGTTAGGGCCTGGTACTGATAGTGGCCCAATAGGGGCTAATATTGATACTAGTGTCTTTATCAGTGAGCCGAGTATAGAGAATGTTATTGAAAATGTTGTTTCAACGGAAAAAAAAATGGTGGGTCAGATTCAAGTATTAGAAAAAAATGTTGATATGGATTTAAGTACAGATAAAGGTGAGCGTTCGATCGATTTGAGTCGAGTCGAGTCGAGTTAAAAAATTTTGAGTTATTCGAGTTGACGAGTCATGTTTTACAACTCAAACTTTATTTGAAATTTTTTCGATTCCAGTCGAGTTTTTGAGTTCCTATAGAAATTTAATTGTAATTATTTATCATGTTATATTAGAGTTTGATTCCAATTTAAACTCCTTTCTCTAATCCTATAAGATATGCACATATATATTTTTCACATGTGACAATATTTCTTCATATTTTTATATATCAGTATGTATTTATCATAAAAAATAGAAGGACTCGTCTCGAACTTAAAAATAAACCCACTAATTACTAAAAATTTCGAGTTATTCGAATTTCTATTTTACAACTCAAACTTTATTTGAAATTTTTTCGAGTTATTCGAGTTTATGAAATTTCAAGTCGAGTCAAAACGAGTCGAGTATTTTTGCCTCGAGTCGAGTCGAGTTATTCGATTTTTTCGAGTCGAGTCGAGTATTGCTCACCCCTAAGTACAAAGGAGGTAGAGGAGGTAAATGATGAAGAGGCATTCTTACATAACATTGAGATAATTTCTGATGTGGATGAAGAAATTGTTAACATTAGGAAAAACATGAAAGCTTCGGAAAAAAGGGTAAAAAGAGTGATTCACCATAGTAGTAGGATACTGATGATGATATGGTGGGGAATGATATTCTGAAAGAAACATAATTGAAAGAAAATGATGGGAAACTCGAGGGTTATGAGAGTGAGTACTTATACTCTTCTGACCCAGGCGAATATGGTACCAGTGATGAGTCAAAACCAGAAATTTGTGGGACATTTGTAAGGGACAAACCAGTGGGACCTAGGTATGATCCAAAATGTTCTATCCCTACGTGGAAACTTGGCATGAGATTTGAAGACAATCCTCAATTTAAAGAGGCAGTGAGAAAATATTTTGTTGCAAAAGGTGTTAAATTGCATTTTGTCAAAAATGAACCAAAAAGGACTAGAGTCTGCTGTATGGGTGGTAAATGTCCTTGGTTAGTTTATGCTAGTCATGACAGTAGATACAATTGTTATGTTTTTAAGACATACAATCCAGTTCATAAGTGTTTCAGGAGTAATAAAAATACTATGCTATCATGCAAGATGATTGAAAAGAAATTCAGGGATAGGATATTGTTGGATCCAAAAATAAAAGTAAGTACACTGCAAGCAATGTGTGACTCTGAGTTAGGTATATATGCAACATATAATATGTGCCAAAAATAAAAGTAAGTACACTGCAAGAAATTCAGGAAGAATGTTCTGAAAGAGAAGAATGGTTCTTATGTAGAAAAATTTGCAAGTCTATGGGGTTATGCTGCAGAGTTGATACAATCTAACCCTGAAAGTACTGTGACAATACAACTCGATAGAGACAATGCTGGAATTGCAACATTTCATAGAATGTATATATGTTTGGCTGCAGTAAAGGAAGGATGGAAAGAAGGTTGTAGGCCCTTTATTGGAGTTGATGGGTGCTTTCTGAAAACTATTACACGGGGAGTTCTTCTCGTAGCTGTTGGAAGGGATGCAAACAATCAGATGTATCCAGTTGCATGGGCAGTTGTCGAAGGAGAAGGAAAAGAATCATAGAGATGGTTCCTACAAAAACTCATGGTTGATTTAAATCATCCTAATAGAGAAGGGATGACACTGATGTCTGACATGCAAAAGGTTATTTTCTAACTTATTTTATTAAAGGTTACTTACTACTTTTTTATTGAAGTTACTTATTGTTTTTATTGAAGTTACTTATTGATTTTATATATATGCTCACATATTCTGTGTATAAATTACTTACTGATTTTATATATATGCAAAAGGTTACTTATTATATATATATGCTCACATATTCTTTGTATAAGTTGCTTACCGTTTTTAAATGTATATATGTTTTGTCATTGGCTGTAGGGTCTTATACCAGTTTTAAAGGAATCATTTCTTCATTTGGACCATAGAATGTGTGCAAGACACATATATGCAAACTGGTATAAAAAATGAAAAGGGATGAACAGAAAAGTTCAATTTTGGAACTGTGTTAGATCTACATTTGTTGAAGATTTTGACTTGCAGATACAAGCTTTAGAAGCTTTGGGCCTAAGTCATCAAATAACTTGTTGGCAACCCCTGTTCAGCATTGGTCTAAGGCATATTTTAAGGGAACATCCAAATGTGATGTGGTGGACAACAACATGGCAGAGGCCTTTAATGGGTGGATAGTTGAAGCAAGAACGAAGCCAATTATTAGCATGCTTGAACAAATTAGAATTATGATAATGACTAGAATGACTGTCAAAAGAAATTAGGCAGAAAAATCGAGAACTAACATCTCACCCAGAGCTCTTGAAAAGCTAGAACGAAATATGAGTACTTCAACTCAATGTAGGCTTGTATGGAATGGTGATGGGTGGTTTGAGGTGATTCATTTAGATAACCAACATACTGTTAATTTGAAGAAATTGACTTGTACTTGCAGGGAATGAGAATTCAGTGGAATTCCTTGTTGTCATACCATTTGTGCAATGTTTCATAATAATAAATCACCTGAAGATTATGTTTCAGAATGGTATAGTAAGGACAAATACATGGCAAGTTATAAACATGTTCTCCAACCTGTGAGGGGAAAAAAATTCTGGCCCAAAGGTCTTGCTCCAATCCTACCACCTAAAGTCAAAGTTCAACCAGGAAGGCCTAAGAAAAAAAGAACAAAAGTTAAGGATGAGCCTAAGAAAATGAAAGCTGGGAAATTCACCAAAATAGGGGCTAGAATGGCTTGTTCTAATTGTAAAATAGTAGGCCATAACATTAAAAAATGTCCACAAAAAGAAAAGTTCAATGTTGTCTCAAGTCAGGTAAAAGCAATTTTTATTATGTTATTTTCTAACTAATGATACTTATTTTTTTACTTTATTGATTTTCACTAAAGTTACAGGTGCAGAGAAATGAAAATGTGAGATCTTCTGCAACACATGATTCTATAGGCTAAGGAATCATGGAGTCTACCTCAAGTCAAGCTCATCGTCCAACAACTCAAAGCATGGCCAGCAACTCTATGCATGGTCAACCTTCCAAGAAAAGAAAAAGGGTGGCTGGTATTGGTTTGTATACCAATCTAAAAACTAGAGAATAAATTTTTAGTGTGAGTCCCAAATATCTATGAATATAATACTATTGTCTTTATTTATATAATTGACTGTTGATGTTAACTTTGTTTTATTGTAGTCTGGTCTGGGTTCTGAAATGTTTGTTACACCCCTACTACTGCCCCAAAGAAGATTGGAGCTTCAACATCTCAATTTGATCACACATGGAAAGATCTTGGATTGAGCTGAAAAGGGAAGAAGGCTACCACAATAAGGCAACTTCAACAAAAACATTCTGATACCAGAAGAAAGCATCCTCAAACAAGAATGACCCAATGAATGTTATTTTCTATAATTGACTGCTAGTATTTATTTTGTTGTAATTGAAGTTAGACCTAGAAGGGTTCTATAACTTCTTGATCTTTATTTTGAAATTAAGCTAGACCTAAAAATATATCTTTGTAAAAGTAGCTTTTTACCTTTAACATTATGTTATTTGATGTTTATTTTGGTAAAGCTAGGGGTGTTCAAACAATCAACACTGTAAATAGTAGTAAAAATAAAAAAAAAGTTGTTAGTAGTAAACAATAAACATTGTCTTATATCGGTGTAAGTCAGTTATTTAATTTACTAAACAATACACTGTCTTACACCGGTGTAAATCAGTTCTTTAATTTACTAAACAATCAACACTATCTTACACCGGTGTAAATCAGTTCTTTAATTTACTAAACAATCAACACTATCTTACACCGGTGTAAATCAGTTCTTTAATTTACTAAACAATCAACACTATCTTATACCGGTGTAAATTAGTTCTTTAATTTACTAAACAATCAACACTATCTTATACCGGTGTAAATCAGTTCATAAACAATTACTTTTGTGTTTAACCAATATTGTTCATGTTCCATTAAACAAGATTGTTCACAATCCTTAATCCATTCATAAAAATGCATATTGAACATCCAAACCCTAAAACTGTAAACAGTTACTTTTGTGTTTAACCATAAACAATCCTTAATCCATACACTAAACAAGATTATTTACAAACCTTAATTCATTCATTAACCCACAAAATATATAGAAACTTTTAAAAAACTACTAAATGCCAACATTCAACATCTTTATCTTTTGTGTTTAACCAATATTGTTCATGTTCTAGTAGCAATCCTTAATCCTTACGCTAAACAAGAAAATGCATATTGAACATCTAAATGTTATAGTTCATAAAAATACCAAGATTGTTCACAAACCTTAATTCATTCATTAAACCACAAAATACATAGGAACTTCTAAAAAACAACTAAAGGCCAACATTCAACATCTTTGTTCACAAAGAGCATGGTTTTGCATTAAACCAAACTTCTTACAACTCATAATCCATAGGCTAACCTAAGACATAATCACTAATACAAATACTACATATATTATTCAACCAAATATCATTCTTACAAAATATAATTTTTTTTCTTCCTAAATGTATGAGCATGTTCGATAGCTAAAACCAGTTATTTCTGCATCAATTCTAATTCCAGCTTCATTTGTTGAACTTCCTCATTAGGTCGAGTCACTTTCCTTAACTCATCATTTTCTTTTTTTCAATTTGTTTATAAGAAATTTTTCTCTATCAGACATTTCTTCATCACACCACCTAAAAAAATTATAGTCATAATTTTTATAATTTGAACAACCGAAGAATCTTCTTCCAACATTTTTTCTTTTTCATGTTTTCCACATACGACGTTTTAGACCGCAATCACAAAACACAGCTTCTCCTTAGTTTGATGAACTAGACGAGATCGTCATCTTCAAAACCTGTATTTTCCAATAATGGCGATAAACGCGATATGTGAGAGAGAGATAACTGATTAGGAAAAAATGAAATTTGAATACTCACCTATTAAGATCTTGCAATCAAGCCAGGAGAACTTCACGATATGCAAGAGAGGAAAAAAATCAAAATGGTTGTTCCCTAAACCTGCAGATTTCACTTTCTGGATTTCAAGTTTTGGAAGGATATAATGTTAGGGTTAGGATTTAATAAGTGTTTTGTTTTTTTTTAATATTTTGTAATCCACGTCAGCGTTTTTAATCCATGTCATTAGTTTACAAATAAATGTTTAATATTTGGCAGGTGATGTGGCATATAAACGACCCATGTTTAAGAATTTAATAGATTCCGTCGGTCAAAGGGTTAGATTGGTTAAATTTTGAGGTTTGAGGGTGACATTGAGTGCAAAAAAACATTAAGGGCTTAATTAATTTTTTTTAAAAAGTTCAGGGGCCTTTGGTACCCTTAAGCCAATTATATTTTACTATTACCTAACTTAAAATTTTTCTAATTTTTAAATTTCTTTTAGGGTCGTTGCCCCGTGAGTCTCCATTGAATACTGACTTTAGAGATTGAAAAAGCGTCTAGAAAACGCGACAACTTTGGGCATGCATGCTAAAGGGGGGAGTCGCCCTTCCTATTGAAGCTTAGAAGCTTTGTGATTTAGGGATTTCACTGATTTGGGGATTTTTCGAATAGAAAGGAAGGACTACTGTCTATTGAGTGTTTATAGAGTATTTGGGAAAACAAGAAACGATGCGTTTTATTAAAATTGAATTAAAAAAATACAATAGTCTTTGACTTATATACTAGTCAAGATTTAATATCAAGATTTACAACTAATCTAACTAATTCTACAGCTAATATAACACGTGTAATAGGTTTGTTAGCCCCCCTCAAGTTGGTGCGTATATGTCATGTACGCCAAACTTGGAAATTAAAAGATGAAAAGAAAAAGCGGGCAAAGCTTTAGTAAGACAGTCTGCAAGTTGATTTTGAGAAGAAACTGGAAGCAAAACAATGAGGCCTTGATGAATCTTCTCCCGGATCAAGTGACAATCTAATTCAATGTGCTTCGTACGCTCATGATGGACATGATTTTCTGCAATTTGAATGGCAGATAAATTGTCACAAAACAAGTTAGCAGGCTGAAAAGGTATATGAAAAGCTTGAAGAAGATAAAAAATCCATTGAAGTTCACATGTAACAGATGCTAAAGCACGATACTCAGCCTCACTAGAGGACCTAGAAACTGTTTGCTGTTTTTTAGACTTCCATGAAATAAGAGAAGATCCTAAAAATATACAAAATCCAGTAATGGACTTCCTTGAGTCAGGGCAAGAAGCCCAGTCAGAGTCAGAGAAAGCCTACAGTTTCATGTCATTATCAGCAGCAAAGAAGAGACCTTGACCAGGAGTTCCTTTTAAGTATCTTAAAATCCTATGAGCTGCTTCTAAATGTACAATAGTAGGACATGAAAGAAATTGTGAAAGCTGATGAACAGAGAAGGCAATATCAGGCCTAGTATTAGTTAAGTAAAGCAGTTTTCCAATTAGTCTTCTATAGGCTTTAATGTCCTCTAATGGAGTACCATCTGTTTTAGACAACCTCTTAGACCCTCTAGTAACAGTAATATGAGTATTAACAGGTTTAGATTCAAGGAAATTTGTATCCTTAAGAAGTTTCAAGGTGTATTTCCTTTGACAAACATTAATACCAGCATTGGTTCTAGCAAATTCAAGCCCTAAAAAATATTTCAGATTTCTTAGATCCTTTATTTTAAAAGAATCATGTAAAAAAAATTTAATAGAATCAATCTGATCTTGATTAGGGCTAGTTAACAGAATATCATCCATATAAACAGCTAGGGCTATAAAATTTTCATTTTCACCTTTAGTAAAAAGACTAGTGTCAGAGGAACATTGTTTAAAACCTTGAGTTATCAAAGCAAGAGTAAGTTTCTCATTCCACTGTCTGCTAGCCTGCTTTAGACCATAAAGGCTCTTATTTAGCTTACAAACTAAAGTGGATTCACTATTAACAGAATCATTATTAACAGAAAAACCAGGGGGCATTTCCATATAAACTTCTTCATGTAGGGATCCATGAAGAAAAGCATTATTAACATCTAACTGTTGCAATTTCCAATTTTTTGATTCAGCAATAGAAATAAGAATTCTAATGGTGGTCATCTTAGCAACAAGACTAAAAGTGCTTAAAAATCAATGCCACACTGTTGGGTATACCCTTTAGCTACGAGTCTAGCCTTGTATCTATCTAAAGATCCATCAGACTTAAACTTAGTCCTAAAAACCCATTTGCAACCTATTGTTTTCTTATTAGGAGGTAAGGGCACTAAATCCCAGGTTTTATTGGATTCTAAAGCTAAAATCTCCTATTGCATAGCATTTTTCCAACACTCATGTTTTATAGCCTGCTTATAAGTTTTAGGAGTAGCTATAACATCAATATTATTGACAAAAGAGAGGTGTTTGGAAGAGATATTCTGATAGGAGAGAACATTAGCAATAGAATGAGATGATGTATGAGGTTTAGGTAAAGTTACCTGATAATCTTGAAATTTCTGAGGTAATTTAACCTGCCTAGATTGTCTAGTAGACACAAGAGGAGCAGGTTGAACACACTGAATTTGCTGATCAGTAGGAAAAGCATTTGGAGACTGATCTGACAGATTAGTATCACTATGTACATGATGATCAAAAAAAATTTTACATTGTGAATTATAAGCAGGATCATCATACACATGAACAGAATTATGAGACAGAAAGACAAGATTAGAATCAGAATATTTGCTGAAAGGGAAAATGGATTCATTAAAAGTGACATCTCTGGAAATCAAAACAGTTTTTGTTTCCAAATTGTACAATTTATAGCCTTTTATGTGTTGGGGAAAACCAAGAAAGACACACTTTATAGCTTTAGAATGCATTTTAGTGGTTGACTTAGGTAAACAAGAAGCATAGTGTAGAACTAATGTTTTGATATAATAATTAAAAAATGTTTTGGACTAATTTGAAAAGAATTTAAAACTTGTTTTAAGTCCAAACAACTTGAAATTATGTTTGAGGTATTTTAAGAGGTTTTTGGCAAAGATTTTTCATGCTTTTAATAGCCAAACTTGTGTTTTCAAAGTACCCGTACCGATACGGTCTTACCCGTATCGATACCTTTTTGGCCCAGTTTGGCCACTGTCAAAACCCGTATCGATACAGGCCCTTGCCGTATCGAATGTATCGATACGGAGTGGGGTCGTTTCGATACGCCAGGTAAGCGTACCGATCCCATTTCAACTACCCCAACGGCTATTTCCTAACGACCATTTAAATATGAACCCGTACCGATACGCCCTCAAGCGTATCGATACGCCCAGGCTGGCGAAAGCCCAACGACTAGTTCTTATGAAGGTCGTATCGATACCGTTCCACGCGTATCGATACCCATAGCTGCAGAACAGCATTTATGAAGGGAAATAAAGTCCTCAACGGCTCCAAATCATCCCCAACGGCTAGTAACGGCCATAAACTCAATTGGGACTATAAATTGAAGGCTGGAACACTTGAAGAAGGTTAGAGACTTCATCCAAGCAACATGATCAAGAGAATTAGAGTCTAAGTCTTATTTTTACTATTCTCTTGTACATAGTCTTTAGAGAGAGTGCTTAATTGTAAATCCTTGTACTCTTGTGAGCTCAAATTGTGTAAACACCAACCTTGTGAGGTATTTAGTTTACCCAAACAAATCCCTTGTAAAAGGAGAGGTTCTAGTTTAGCATTGAGAGAAAAACTAGAGTTGGTTCTATCTTAGCCAAGTCCAAAAGATAGGGTTGTAACGGTTTCCTCCTAAACCGGGAAAAGGGGACGAATTCATTGTTGAGTGAATTGGGAAATCCTTAGTGGTGTGCTAAGGTAGTGGATGTAGGTGCTTGTTAGAAGGCCGAACCACTCTAAAATCATTGTGTCACTTGTCTATCCTTATTTAGATTTTAGCCAATTCAACCACCAAACAAAAACAACCCTCCTTGACGGTTTCAGTGATCGATTCGAGCGTGCACACATCTCAACACATAGGATAGACAACCAAAAACTTTAAGATTATCTATCTCAGGCAGAGTATTGTATAAGACTTCATGTGGTGTTTTATTAGCTAAAACAGGAGTAGGTGTTAGATTAATTAAGCAAGAAGCATGAAGAATGCAGTCAATCCAAAAAGATAAAGGCAAGGAAGCATGAATCCTTAGAGACCTAGCAACAACCAGCAAGTGTTGGTGTTTTCTCTCTACAACACTATTCTGTTGTGGAGTGTAAACACATGATGTTTGATGTATTATCCTTTTGCTTTTAAAAAAATCATCCATTTTAAATTCTTGAGCATTATCAGTTCTGAAACATTTTATCCTTTTTGAAAATTGAGTGTCAATTAAAGTATAAAAATCAGTAATAAGTTTTCTGACTTCAGACTTATGAATCATGGGAAAAATCCAGACATATCTACTTTTATCTTCAACAACAGTTAAGAAATAACTGTGACCATTATGCTTTTAACTGGGAAAGGACCCCAGACATCTAAATGCACAATGTCAAACAGATTTTCAGAAACAGAATTACTAACAGGAAATGGCAAACGTTTATGCTTTGCAAGATGACAAACATCACAACATGAAACATTACCAGATGGAACATTTTTATTCAGTTTTGAAAAGAAAGTCATCATTTTACTAGAAGGGTGACCTAACCTAGCATGCCATATATGCAAAGTGTTGAGTGGATCACAAGATCGATATAAACCAAGAGGGAGGGTGAATTGGAAATTTAAAGGTTTTGTGGTGGAAATTGTAAATTAAAAATAATAGACAAGGGATTTAGAGTGGTTCAAGTTCCAAATGAACTCTACATCCACTACCTTAGCTTCACTAAGGATTTGCAACAATTCCACTAATTGCTCTTCCCCTTTTCTAGGCTAAGGAGGCAACCCTTACAATTTCGGTTGATTTTTCTACCCAAAAATCAACCCAATCCTCACACAAGTGAACAAAGAAATTTGTTGGCTAATAATGTATCTCTCAATACAAATGATAGCCCAATTACAAGCACTCAACCCAATTGAACAAGATATGAATGAAAATTACAATTGGGGTTTCTAGACAAAAAGGAATTTTGACACAATTGCTTGGATTTTGATGAATAGATTTTTTCTTGAAGATCAATAGTTGTTGCCGATGCTTTTAGATGTGTCTTTTATACCTCCTCATTGATTTCTAGTCGTTTGGGTGGTTGGGAACATAAATGGAGCCGTTGGAACCCTCTCTTACAACCATAGATGCACTTCTGCAGCTACCAGTATCGGTACGCGGGAAGGTGTATCGGTACCTGTCTCAGAAAAGAAAGAGTCGTTGTGTGCAATAAATAGGGCGTATCGATACACGCGTAAGCGTATCGGTACGGGGTATCGAAACGGTAAAGGCCGTATCGATACTATTTTCTCAACTTAGCTCACTGTCGATATCCGTATCGGTACGGTGGTTATGTGTATCGATACGGGTCAACGACTTTTTAAAGTTTGGTTACCAACCAACTGACACCAACGGTCATATTTTTAAACCGACTTAATATTCAAAAATTATAAAGACCGTATCGATACGAGGGTTTGTTGTATCGGTACTCTATTCAAACTCTTTGATTTTTAATACAGGGGCGTATCGATACGAGGGTTTGCCGTATCGATACGTGTTCCGACAGTAACCAAGTTTGGCAAAATGGTATCGATACGCTTGGTAGTGTATCGATACTCCTGAACGATTTTCAATGGTTTTGCCTTGGAACACTTAGAAAATATTTTGAGTTTGAGTTTTATAAATCAGTTTTAAAGTGTTGGTGTTTTGAAACTTATTTAAGGACTTATAAAAACAATTTTAAGTTTTACAAAATGATCCTTAAAGATCTAATTATATCAAAATCAAACATAGGTTTTACAATCTCCCCCTTTTTGATATAACAAAACCAAAACTTAAAATTTTTGACATTTTTGAAAAACCTTTACAAAGTTAACTCCCCCTTAATATAAGCTTGGTAACCTTTGAGTTAAAATCAAAATATTTGAAGTGTGAGCTAGTTTCTTCTCCCCCTTTTTGTTAGATCAAAAATCCTTTGAGACAATTAAGTGCATAAAGAAATCAAGGTATAATAATAATAATTTTATTCATCATAGCATCAAACTTGAAATCCAAACAAAAGCAAAAAAGAAATCAAAGCATAGGTTTTAATCCTAAAAACATAAAGCATAGGTGCATAAAAATAGAAAATCCTAAATGATATGAATGATATGCAAGAAGAAACGTCTAAGCATTGTCTTCGTCATCTTCATCCTCGTCATCATCAACTCCCGTTGGCTCATTATCCCGCATGCTATTACGCCATTCATCATGGAAAGCGGCAATGGAAATATTCAAAGCATTGTGCCCACTTTCAAGGGATGTGAGGCGATTCTCCATACTCGTCAACCTTGTATCAAAGGTAGTTTCCATGGAAGTAAGACGAGTATTCATGTCCGTGCGCAACCCGGTAAATTGCTCATTGAGATAGGTCATGAGAGTATCCATATTGGGTTGTGGGACTTGAGAAGCTTGAGGAGCTTGAGGAGCTTGAGCCTCTTCAAACATGGCGGCGGCTTCTGGTGGTAACTCGGCAAGATGTATCCATTCACCATTAAGATAATGAAATTTTGCCCGAGCAAGAGATCGCTCATCAATGGGATCGGTGAGGGGAGTTGGATAGTCATAAGAGCAATCAATATCCTTTTTAATAAAGAAATAACTCAAAGCCGTACCATATGTAAAGGAGGTGACGTGAGGTGTGTGACGATTTTGCACGAGGTAGACGATCTCCTGGAACATAAGTCGAGCTAAATTTGGTCGCTTGGCCTCACGGAAGCACCGAATCCAAAAATCATCCACTTGACGGATGGTGGAATATTTTCCTCCGGAGGGACGAAACCACCACGACACCATCAAATGTAAGATTCGGTCTTGAGCATTTAGGGCGGTGACGGATCCACTAAGAACATGCCCCAAAGCATGCTCGTCATCAATGCCTTCATCATCCAACTTAAAAACCTCACAAATAGACTTGACATCAAGGATGATTTTCTTTCCCATAAGATAAGAGCTAATTGCAACAACTTCCCCATTACGACTAATACATTTGGCATTAGCATAGAAAATCAAAACCAAAAGGCGATAGAAAATACCGGGAATAGAGATAAACTCCATGAAGTTCCAACGATGAAACAAGGGAAGGTATTTAAACTTGAAATGCTCCGAATTGAGAAAAGGAACGGATATTACCCTTTCGGCACGAATCTTATAATTCTCATATTGACGAAAGTGAGTTAGACCCGAATTGCCTTCAAAGCATTGCTCATAGATGATTGAGTAGTTTGGACGAGCAATCGCTCCAAGGGTGGAAGATTCACCGGCATGAGAAACCCTTGAACGCTTCCTCGATGGTTCTTTTGGTGCCATGATCTAAAAGAAAAATTAAGCAAAAAAGGATTTCTTCAATTTTGAGTAAAAATCAAGGTAAATTTTTTTTTGACAAAAGTTTAAAAAAAATGAAGAGAACAAAAGATTTGAAAAAAACAAAAAAACAAAACAAAAACAAAAGAAAGAAAAAAAATTGAAAAAGAAAAAGAAAGATTACCTTGATAGAAACTTGGAAGATTGAAGAAATACTAGAGAGAGAGCACAAAGCCTTGCTTGATTCAAAAACCCTTTTAGATTTGAGTTGAGGTGTGAAAAATATGAAGGAGGAAGGGTCTTTTTATAGGCAAAAACGGCTAGGGTTAATTAGGTTTTGAAGAGTTTTAATTTAGGTAAAAGTTGAACTCATTAAAAGCTGATTTAATGCCATCTGCGCAATCGAGTATCGATACGCCTGAGGGTGTATCGATACAGGGGTAGAATCGTCTTTTCGCAAAAATGCCCGTTGGAAAGTCGTATCGAAACGGAGGGGTCCGTATCGATACGAGATTAATCGTATCGATACCCGTGAAGCGAGGAAAATTCTGGGAAACAGAATGAAGAACACGTATCGATACGCGTAGCGCCGTATCGATACCGTATGCCCAGAAATGCATATTTGGTTCTAAGAACAACCAAAAGCTTGAACTTAACATCACCTAAAAGTATGCAAATGATGAATAAGCAGTTCTAAGCATATTTTAACATAAGCATACTCCCCCTAACTATAGGCATGGATAAAATTAGGAGTCTAAACACATAAACATGACAATTACACAAAATCAAGCATTTTTAAGCACAAAAGAGGTCCTAAAAGGTCAAGATAGGCTAGCTAGACCTAACTCTCTCCTAAGGGACCAAAAACGCTCTTTGTCTAAGGGTTTTGTAAAAATGTCCGCTAATTGATTCAAGGTGTCTACATACTCTATAACCACATCTTTCTTAAGGACATGATCTCTAATGAAATGATGCCTTATTTCTATGTGTTTTGTTCTAGAGTGTTGGATGGGATTTTTTGTTAAACATATTGCACTAGTGTTGTCACATTTTAGGGGTATGGTTTCAACTTTAATTTCATAATCTAAGAGTTGTTGCTTCATCCAAAGGACTTGAGCACAACAACTCCCTAAGGATATGTACTCGGCTTCGGTGGTAGATAAGGCTACACTATTTTGTTTCTTAGAGAACCAAGATATGAGCATACTACCTAAGAATTGACAAGTTCCCGAAGTACTTTTCCTATCGATTTTGCAACCCCCATAATCTGCATCCGAGTAAGCATGAAGGTTGAAGGTAGAGTCTCTAGGATACCAAAGACCTAAACAAGGAGTATCTCTAAGGTATCTAAAGATTCTCTTAACGGCTATAAGGTGAGACTCTCTAGGACTAGCTTGAAACCTAGCACACAAGCAAACACTAAACAAGATATCCGGTCTACTTGCGGTAAGGTAAATCAAAGATCCAATCATAGAACGATAAAGCTTAGAGTCAACACACTTACCTCCTTCATCTTTGTCAAGCTTTGTAGATGAGCTCATAGGAGTGGCTTGAGGCTTTGCATTCTCCAAGCCAAACTTCTTGAGCATATCCTTTATGTATTTTGCTTGGTTGATGAAGGTGCCATCATTCTTTTGCTTGACTTGAAGTCCCAAAAAGAATGAGAGCTCCCCCATCATGCTCATCTCAAATTCACCTTGCATTAACTTAGCAAACTCTTGACAATGACATTCATTAGTAGAACTAAAAATAATATCATCAACATAAATTTGAACTACTAAGATGTCATTTTTATACATTTTTATAAAAAGTGTAGTGTCCACCTTACTTTTTTCAAATCCTTTTTCAATCAAAAAATTTGAAAGTCTGTCATACCAAGCTCTAGGAGCTTTTTTTAAACCATAAAGAGCTTTGGTAAGTTTGAAAACATGATTTGGAAATTTTGAATCTTCAAAACCCGGTGGTTGTTCCACATACACTTCTTCTTTGTTCTTGCCTTTGAAGTCCATCTTCCTTTGGATTTTTCTTCCCCGGTTGGACCTCATGAAGCGTGAGAATCGTTTGGCTATCATAGCCAATTCCTCAAGTTCATCCTCCTCACTAGATGAGCTATCATCATGTTGTGAAGCTTTAGCCTTGAGAGCTATTCCCATCTTCTTCTTCTTCTCAACCTCAAGCTTCTCTATCCTTTTCTCTTCTTTCTTCTTCTCATCTTCCCTTCCTTGCTTCATGATCTCATGAGTAAGGAGAGAACCCACAAGCTCATCAAGCTTCAAAGTTTTCAAATTCTTTGCTTCGATGATAGCGGTTCTCTTCCCATCCCAAGACTCGGGAAGTGAATAGAGTAGCTTCCGGACAAGTTTGTCTTCCGATATGATCTCTCCAAAGCCCTTTAGCCCATTGACAATCGTGGAGAAAAATCAAACATCTTTGACACCGTCTCATCGGGCTCCATCTTGAAGTTTTCATAACTAAAATTGAGAATTCCAATCTTAGTTTCTTTAACATCGTTGGTGCCTTCATAAGTAGTCTCAAGAGTGTCCCACACTTCTTTGGCACTTTCAATTGATGAGACCTTTGAATAGATATCCGGACCGAAGGAACAAAATAGAATATGGAGAGCTTTATCATTTACTTGAATATTTTTCCTCTCCTCTTCACTCATCTCCACTTTCTTCTTCAAAACCATCTTGCCTTCACCATCTTGCTTCAATGGAATATATGGCCCATCTTCAATGACATCCCACACTAGATAGTCATTTGACTTGATGAATAGACGCATTCTATTCTTCCAAAAAGAATAGTTATCACCGTTGAAGAAAGGAGGCTTTGTAGTGGATTGTGACTCGTACATGCCCGAACCGGAGGTTGAAGCCATCTCTTGATATTTTGATGATCACACTCTTCCAAGGAACTCCTCTTGTGGTTGTTAATCCTCAAAGAGGTAGGCTCTGATACCAATTGTTGAGTGGATCGCAAGATCGATATAAACCAAGAGGGGGTGAATTGGAAATTTAAAGGTTTTGTGGTGGAAATTGTAAATTAAAAATAATAGACAAGGGATTTAGAGTGGTTCAAGTTCCAAATGAACTCTACATCCACTACCTTAGCTTCACTAAGGATTTGCAACAATTCCACTAATTGCTCTTCCCCTTTTCTAGGCTAAGGAGGCAACCCTTACAATTTCGGTTGATTTTTCTACCCAAAAATCAACCCAATCCTCACACAAGTGAACAAAGAAATTTGTTGGCTAATAAGGTATGTCTCAATACAAATGATAGCCCAATTACAAGCACTCAACCCAATTGAACAAGATATGAATGAAAATTACAATTAGGGTTTCTAGACAAATAGGAATTTTGACACAATTGCTTAGATTTTGATGAATAGATTTTTTTCTTGAAGATCAATAGTTGTTGCTGATGCTTTTAGATGTGTCTTTTATACCTCCTCATTGATTTCTAGCCGTTTGGGTGGTTGGGAACATAAATGGAGCCGTTGGAACCCTCTCTTACCACCATAAATGCACTTCTGCAGCTACCAGTATCGGTACGCGGGAAGGTGTATCGGTACCCGTCTCAGAAAAGAAAGAGCCGTTGTGTTCAATAAATAGGGCGTATCGATACACGCGTAAGCGTATCGGTACGGGGTATCGAAACGGTAAAGGCCGTATCGATACTATTTTCTCAACTTAGCTCACTGTCGATATCCGTATCGGTACGGTGGTTATGTGTATCGATACGGGTCAACGACTTTTTAAAGTTTGTTTACCAACCAACTGACACCAACGGTCATATTTTTAAACCGACTTAATATTCAAAAATTATAAAGATCGTATCGATACGAGGGTTTGCTGTATCGGTACTCTATTCAAACTCTTTGATTTTTAACACAGGGGCGTATCGATACGAGGGTTTGCCGTATCGATACGTGTTCCGACAGTAACCAAGTTTGGCAAAATGGTATCGATACGCTTGGTAGTTTATCGATACTCCTGAACGATTTTCAATGGTTTTGCCTTGGAACACTTAGAAAATATTTTGAGTTTGAGTTTTATAAATCAGTTTTAAAGTGTTGGTGTTTTGAAACTTATTTAAGGACTTATAAAAACAATTTTAAGTTTTACAAAATGATCCTTAAAGATCTAATTATATCAAAATCAAACATAGGTTTTACACAAAAGATGAGAAGAAGAAACATTACAGATAGTAGAGGAAGAAGATGCACAAGTTGAAAATTGATAAAGACCTCTGACTAGCTTAGCTGAACCAATCTTCTTCAAGGAAAGAGGATCCTGAAGAATACACTTGTTGTCAGTAAAAATAATAGACACATTTGTACTCAAAGTAAGTTTACTGACAGAAATCAAATTAAAACCAAAATGAGGTATATAAAGAACATCTCTAAGAATTATGCCATTGCTTAAAGAAATGTTACCAATATGTAAAACCTGAACCAAACTATCATTTGGAAGTTTAACAAATTTGTCTTTAACATCATAATAACTATAAAAAATAGACAAAGAATTAGATATGTGATCTGTGGCTCCTGAGTCTATAATCCATAAAATGTTATTAACTGCAGATGTAAAAGAACAATTAAGAATTGTACCTGAATCAGCACTGGTTGCAGGAGCAGTGTCAAAGTCAGAAGATAAAGCATTGACAGCAGACTGAGGGGCAGAATTAAGACTAGAGATTCTTTTCTCTTGAAGTAAAGAAAGTAACCCTTCATATTGATCTTTAGTAAAGGATACAAACTGATTGTCTGACTTATGATCATCAGATACGAAAGAATCATTTGTAATGGAATTTTCATTTTGAGAGAAACTAACAAGGTTGGCTTTACTAACAGGCAACCTAGACCTATAACCAGAAGGGTAGCCGTGCTTCTTATAGCACTTATCAACAGAGTGCCCTTGAATACCACAAAAAGAACAAAGAGGCCTTCGAGATACAGAATTAGAAGAGAAAGATTTCTTTTGAAATTTTCCAGAATTGAAACTTCTATCAACAGCAAGAACGTTGGATTCAAAAGAAATGGGAACAGATATCGAACGTTCATGTTGAACAATAACAGAAAAGATTTCATGAGTTTGTGGGAAGAGCTTAGTCATCAAGATTTGGGATTTAGGGATTGCAAAAGATTCATTTAACCCTCTAAGAAATCTAAGAGCGAAATCTTGATTTCGGAACTTAATAGCATCACAATAACACGAATTCAAGGTACGCAAAGCACACAATTCATCCCAGATAACCTCCAATTGCGTGTAAAATGTAGTAACAGTATTAGTACCTTGATTTAAGGAATAAAATTCCTGTTGGAGATCGGAAACCCTCATGAGGTCTCCCTGACTGAATCTATCTTTCAAATCCGCCCAGAGTTCGTAAGCTGTGTCGAACCACAAAACAGACTGAGCAATCTCCGGACTCACCGCTCGCTGTAACCACGACAGAACGAGGTTGTTACATTTGACCCGAGGAAAATAGGCATCATCATCTTCAGGGGGCTGCTTCAACGACCCATTAACAAAAAGAAATTTGTTCTTGCTAATCAAGGCCATCCGCATAGATCTCGCCCACGAGTGATAGTTTCCACCGGTAAGAAGAACGGAGGTCAATACGAGCGACGGATTCTCGTTAGGATGTATGTAATACTCGTCAGAAGGATCGATATTCTTGAATCGAGTGAACGCGGAAGATCGAACATCGGAAGAATCTCCTGATACCATATTGAAGCTTAGAAGCTTTGTGATTTAGGGATTTTACTGATTTGGGGATTTTCGAATAGAAAGGAAGGACTACTGTCTATTGAGTGTTTACAGAGTATTTGGGAAAACAGGAAACGATGCGTTTTATTAAAATTGAATTAAAAAATACAATAGTCTTTGACTTATATACTAGTCAAGATTTAATATCAAGATTTACAACTAATCTAACTAATTCTACAGCTAATATAACACGTGTAATAGGTTTGTTACTTCCCGACATCATCCTTCAATTTTTCCAATTACAAAATATTCAAACTAAAATCGTCTTGTAGTCTGAACGATTTTTTAAAGTCGAATTGAACACACGATGAATTTCCCTACCTACTGTAGTAACATTCCTATTTCAGAAAATAACATACCACACACCTCAATTAAACTTTTTTTGTTCAACACCAATATCCTAGAAAATTGCCGTATTCTCCTTATAAAAGAATAATAGTATTCTCTTTAACGAGGGTGACATGTGCTGTAGAATCTTGTTATCATATGTGATATGATATGTCAGCAATTTAAAATGAATAATCTGATTGATACAAATTTGTAGTGTAAAAATAAAAATATTCATTCAATGTTAATTAATATTAAATTATAAATTTGAATTTAAGCAATTTTTATTTTATAATAATAACAATAATAAAATTTTATTTCCATTGATACTATGACCGTTAACAATATAAATATACATCGAGTTCACAGTTTATTAGGATGTGAGGTATGGTATACGGGTGTCATGACGCTATGATTTATGAGCCTTAGGGTTTTTTAATTAAAAAATCATTGTTTTTATTATTATTTTTATTTACAATTTTCTAATTTTTTATTAGATGGAATTAAATTGATAGAAAAATAATAATTTTGTGACGTTGATATTAATGGTTTTATTTTTAAAATTTTGATTTTAGTTATTTTATTACTAATGTTGATGTCATCTATTTTATCTATTTGCACAAAAAAATTAAAGCATTAAAATTATAAAAAAAAAACAATGATAAAAATTGTATCAAATTAAGAATTTTATTTAAAAAATAAAATTGTAAAGAATATTGCAATTTTATAAAAAAAAAATTAATATGAAAAAGTATTAGAAAAATATAAAAATGTAAAAAAAAAATGTGTCCCATTAGTTAAATCGTAAAACATTATTCAAATTTACCCTAAAAACATTATTCAAATTTAAATTTTAAAAATTGCTTAAATACATTAAATTCCTTATCTTGTCATACTTAACAACAAAACAACCCATTATATGCTATTAACAGTTTCGAGATGCACCATTAGAACAACAAAGGTTGATGACGGTGCTTTAAACAATCATTCACCATGACTAGGGTGAGCATTCCATCGATTCGAGTCGAGTCGAGTTAAAAAATTTCGAATTATTCGAGTTGACGAGTCAATTTTACAACTCAAATTTTATTTGAAATTTTTTCGATTCGATTCGAGTCGAGTTGAGTTTTCGAGTTCCTATAGAAATTTAATTGTAATTATTTATCATGTTATAGTAGAGTTTGATTCTAATTTAAACTCCTTTCTCTAATCATATAAGATATGCACATATATATTTTTCACATGTGACAATATTTCTTCATATTTTTATATATCAGTATGTATTTATCATAAAAAATAGAATGACTCGTCTCGAACTTAAAAATAAACCCACTAATTACTAAAAATTTCGAGTTATTCGAATTTCCATTTTACAACTCAAACTTTATTTGAAATTTTTTCGAGTTATTCGAGTTTATGAAATTTCGAGTCGAGTCAAAACGAATCGAGTATTTTTGCCTCGAGTCGAGTCGAGTTATTCGATTTTTTCGAGTCGAGTATTGCTCACCCTAATCATGACTATATAGTTCGCTATTGTATTATTTTCTCAGCCGATTTAGTGATTGATTATTTTTAATTTTTTAATAACAAATAAATAAATACGTCATTAACCATTTTAAATGAAATTGTATATAACATATTTAAGCTGATTAGCTCGTACATGACCCTATATATTTAAATAACCACTTTTAATATTAAAAAAAATGCTCGAGTTAAATAATTACTCTGCTGTGTGCTGCAGCTGCAGCCCGCATTTTCTTTGCTTTTGCGACAGGCCTGTCTCAAAAGGAGGGATTCATGGTTAGATCCGCGGAAAATTTTAAGAAAAGACGGACTAATATACTACTAAGAAACGGTGTGATAAAAAATTTAATAAGATAAATAATAAAATCAGTAAAACGCGACCGGATATGTTGTAGGTAGAAAACATGAAGAAATGTTAAAAAAATTTAGTAACCAACAAATTTTGGTTATCGGTAGGTATCGATACAAACATAACAAAATAGGTAAATTACTTATTTTGTTGATAAGAGTATCAACATATTAGGTAGCGTCTATTATGTTATTAAAGTTTAAGCTGATGGGGCCTTGAAAATCCGACGATAACAAGATAGGTAAATTACTTATTTTGTTGATAAGAGTATCAAAATATTAGGTAGCGCCTATTATGTTATTAAAATTTTAACTGATGAGGCCTTGGAAATCCGACGATAACAAAATAAGTAAATTACTTATTTTGTTGATAAGAGTATCAACATATTAGGTAGCGCCTATTATGTTATTAAAGTTTAAGCTGATGTGGCCTTGAAAATCCGACGATAACAAAATAGGTAAATTACTTATTTTGTTGATAAGAGTATCAACATATTAGGTAGCGCCTATTATGTTATTAAAGTTTTAGCTAATGGGGCCTTGGAAATCCGACGACAACAAAATACGTAAATTACTTATTTTGTTGATAAGAGTATCAACATATTAGGTAGCGTCTATTATGTTATTAAAGTTTTAGCTGATGGGGCCATGGAAATCGACAATAACAAAATAGGTAAATTACTTATTTTGTTGATAAGAGTATCAACATATTAGGTAGCGTCTATTATGTTATTAAAGTTTAAGCTGATGAGCCTTGAAAATCCGCCGATAACAAATAGATAAATTACTTATTTTGTTGTTAAGAGTATCAACATATTAGGTAGCGCATATTATGTTAATAAAGTTTAAGCTGATGGGGCCTTGAAAATCCGCCGATAACAAAATAGATAAATTACTTATTTTGTTGATAAGAGTATCAACATATTAGGTAGCACATATTATGTTATTAAAGTTTTAGCTGATGGGGTCTTGAAAATCTGACGATAACAAAATAGGTAAATTACTTATTTTGTTGATAAGAGTATCAACATATTAGGTAGCACCTATTATGTTATTAAAGTTTAAGCTGATGGGGCCTTGGGAAATCCGACGATAACAAAATAGGTAAATTACTTATTTTATTGATAAGGGTATCAACATATTAGGTAGCACATATTATGTTATTAAAGTATAGATACTTTCAAAAGTATCTATACTTTTTTAAAAGTTTAAGCTGATTGACATAGCATAATGGGAATGTGGCTCGAAAGTATCTATACTTTTTTAAAAGTATCGATATTATTTTAAAGGGTAAACTACTGCAGGAGTCACTTACGTTTAGCGTCTGTACAGAGTTAGTCACCATTTTTGAAAAGTGCCAATTAGTAGTCCTCTACGTTTTCGATGTGTAAATACTTGGTCACTCCGACGTTATACTCCGTTAGTCCCCTAACGGATTGCTGATGTGACGAAATTAAAATAAGGATAAATTACTGCAATAGCCATTAAAATTTATCTCATGTACATTTTTTCTCCTCAATTTAAAAAAGTAAACATTATAGTCAGTAATAAAAATGATTCTTTATAATTTCACCCTTAAATTTTTAAAAATTCATTTTTCAATCCTAAAACTTTACAATCAATTAACACAATAATATTATAAATGCTTAGATGAAAAATAGGTGCCCAAAGTATACCCTTTAAAACTTAGGTGCCCAAATTGCTCCTATTTAATAACTCAAACTTAAAAATTTAGTCCACTAACTACTAAAAAATTCGAGTTATTGGAATTTCTATTTTATAATTCAAATTTTATTTTGAATTTTTGAGTCGAGTTTATGAAATTATGAGTCGAGTATTTTCACATCAAACCAAAAAATTTAATTTTTTCGAGTCAAGTCGAGTTATTGGAATTTCTATTTTATAATTCAAACTTTATTTTGAATTTTTGAGTCGAGTTTATGAAATTATGAGTCGAGTATTTTCACATCAAACCTAAAAATTTAATTTTTTCGAATCAAGTCGAGTGTTGCACTTCCCTACATATAATTTTTAGTTTGTCCCAAGAAAAACTTCGAATCAAGTCAAGTCTACTGTTGCTTGTTCACCTTCCCGATCGGCCGTCGTCGATCTCCGTCACCGTCGGGCGGTGGTGGTCACCGCCTACATCGCTAGAGGCGCCACGTCGTCGCGATCTCATCCATGGCCACCACGCGCGTCGTCGGGCCGCCTTCCGCTAGCAAATCTCGATTGAAGTTCTGGCAAGAAACCAATCGACGCCACTGTTTCTCGCATATTTCGGCATCGGTTGCCGTCCATTCGCGAGACGGACACCAGATCCGGGCTCCTGACGTGGCGGCGAGCAAAACCCCTAAGGTTCCGAGTCAAACCGACGTCGGCGGAGCCTCTATCTGAGCTACGTAAGTTCCGACGACGACGACGACGGCCGAAGTTTTTCTTGGGACAAACACGGATTAAAATTAAAAATTATATGTAGGGAAGTGCAACACTCGACTTGATTCGAAAAAATTAAATTTTTAGGTTTGATGTGAAAATACTCGACTCATAATTTCATAAACTCGACTAAAAAATTCAAAATAAAGTTTGAATTATAAAATAGAAATTCCAATAACTCGACTTGACTCGAAAAAATTAAATTTTTTGGTTTGATGTGAAAATACTCGACTCATAATTTCATAAACTCGACTCAAAAATTCAAAATAAAGTTTGAATTATAAAATAGAAATTCCAATAACTCGACTTGACTCGAAAAAATTAAATTTTTTGGTTTGATGTGAAAATACTCGACTCATAATTTCATAAACTCGACTCAAAAATTCAAAATAAAGTTTGAATTATAAAATAGAAATTCCAATAACTCGAATTTTTTAGTAGTTAGTGGACTAAATTTTTAAGTTTGAGTTATTAAATAGGAGCAATTTGGGCACCTAAGTTTCAAAGGGTATACTTTGGACACCTATTTTTCATCTAAGCATTTATAATATTATTGTAATAATTGATTGTAAAGTTTTAGGATTGAAAAATGAATTTTTAAAAATTTAAGGGTGAAATTATAAAGAAACATTTTTATTAGTGACTATAATGTTTACTTTTTTAAATTGAGGAGAAAAAATGTACATAACATAAATTTTAATGGCTATTGCAGTAATTTATCCTTATTTTAATTTCGCCACATCAGCAATCCGTTAGGGGACTAACGAAGTATAACGTCGGAGTGACCAAATATTTACACATCGAAAACGTAGAGGACTACTAATTGGCACTTTTCAAAAGTGGTGACTAACTCTGTACAGACGCTAAACGTAAGTGACCCCTGCAGTAGTTTACCCTATTTTAAAAAACAATGTAACAGGTTGCAATGTGGCTCGAAAGTATCTATACTTTTATACAATCGGTTACAATGTTTTTTAAAAAAGTATAGATACTTTCGAGCCACATTGCAACCGGTTACATTGCTTTTTAAAAAAGTATCGATACTTTTAAAAAAATATAGATACTTTCGAGCCACATTCCAGTATGTTATGTCAATTCATTTGCTTTCAAAAGTATCAGCAAAATAAGTAATTTACCTATTTTATTATCATCGGATTTCCAAGGTCGCATCAACTTAAACTTTAATAACATAATAGGCGTTACCTAATATGTTGATACTCTTATCAACAAAATAAGTAATTTACCTATTTTGTTATCGTCAGATTTCCATGACCCCATCGGCTAAAACTTTAATAACATAATAGGCACTACCTAATATGTTGATACTCTTATCAACAAAATAAATAATTTACCTATTTTGTTATCGTCGAATTTTCAAGGCCCCATCAACTTAAACTTTAATAACATAATAGACGCTACCTAATATGTTGATACTCTTGTCAACAAAATAAGTAATTTACCTATTTTGTTATCGTCGGATTTTCAAGGCCCCATCAGCTAAACTTTAATAACATAATAGGCGCTACCTAATATGTTGATAATATTATCAACAAAATAAGTATTTACTTATTTTGTTATCGTCGGATTTTCAAGGCCCTATCAGCTTAAACTTTAATAACATAATAGGCGCTACCTAATATGTTGATAATATTATCAGCACAAATAATCTTTCTGGTGAAAGTATATAACATATTCAGTCGTGCTTTTAACCGGTCATCTATTTAACCGATCATATTGTATATTAACCGTATATTAACCGCCTCACAACAAAATCTCTCTTCGATCGACGCCAAGGATCCTGCATTGAAATTGTTACGGGGTTGAGTAAAAAATCAGGACAGAGTTAGATTATAAATTAAGAAGAAAATATAAGTAATGCTATGAAAAAATAGGGTCCTAGCAAAAAATAGAAATCAAAACTTAATTTGTTTAGCTTCAAAATTAATAGAATCTAAAAAGTAATTAAACTAAAAAATTTTGAGTTATAATTTTTTTTTATTTATCCGGGGTGATTACTTACAAAAATAGTATATGTATATTAATCATAATCTTTTAATAATATATACACATGGTGTAAACGTAATTACTTAAACTCGGATAATTTGAAGATAACAATATTTTCTTTTCCAATCGGATAGTCAAGAGGTTATAAAATTGGTTCAAGCACCAAGTGCATCACAAAGCCCTATTTTTCTCGTTCGAACTATTTCTGCTATGACAAGTCGGCGTTGGTCTATTTTATTCCGCTATATCCCACGAGAAGCAAATAAAGTGGTCGATATGCTTGCTAAGCTAGCTGATGTATTGCAGCATGTTTCCACTTTCTTGGATCTTCCCCCGGTGGTTTTAGAACCTTTGTTGCATCAGGATATTTATGGACCACTTTACTGTAAGCCTATGCATTAGCTAGGCTCTTTACCCTCTCCATTAAAAAAATCATTTATATGTTATAATTTGTATAACTTTAAAATCTTTTAAAAAATAAAATATAATTGAAATTATAAATTTATAGAGGTTGCTCCGTCCTTGCAAATAATGAAAGATATGTCTATTTTAGATTAAAAAAAAAGTATCCGAAGAAATGAGAAAAACTTTATGTTACTTAACAAAGAAGAGACACAAGGACATCAATGGGTGAGTCTTTGTGATACAAATGGTTGGGGGAGAGAGAAAGTTATATATAAAGAAAGGTGGATAATATCTAAAGATATGTTTAGTGTTTAACAATCTCTAGAATATGTAATTAAAGTTATCAGTTGACACTTTTTTTTTATTTTTAAATTGTGAGTTTACGACTTAATAAAAACAAAATTACTTTTCTTCTCTCTCTATAGAAATTGTTAAAAAAAGGATGAGTTTGGAGTATTTGATCTCTTCTTAATGTTTGATAATATTTGTTTTGAGCTTGTAATCGAAAAACACGCTGAAGCAAGAGCCCTTATGTAGTTATTTTACCAATTATTTTTTTAATAATATATTATCTTCTCCGCTAGTGAAACAAGCTTTATATAATATTCAACACACGAGAAAAGACCCTAATATTGTCTTCTTGTTTTTTTTTTTTCAAAACATGATACCACTTAGATTATTTCTTAAAATATTGTTGTTTCTACGGTAAAAATAAAGTCGGATGCATTACAATCCAACTTTGAACAATAAAATTCATTTTTATGATTAAAAAATTAAAGTCGGAGGCATTACAATCCGACATTGAATAGTGTTTTACACTAAAGTCGGAACCCTCCTTTACTGTCTTCAACATTTTTTAATCCAAAAAATAGTTTGAACAATGGATGAACAATGAAGTCAGGTTCTTTTGCCACCAACTTCACTTTTACCGCAGCAAATGCTATAGATAGAAAAGGGTAAATTACAACGGAGGTCACTCAATTATATGTAAAATTACATTTAGGTCATCCATTTATTGAAAGATATATTTGGGTCGCTCAATTATAGGTAAGGTTACATTTGTGTCACTCAGTTATTAAAGGTTACATTTATATCATTCAATTATGGATAATGTTACATTTGGGTCACCCTTCATACTTAAAAAAAAGCATAACAATTTGTATATAAGATTAATTAACGATTCAAATGAATTACTCTAATGTTAACGAGGGTATACAAGTTATTTGGAAGAAAAAATGACTAAATTGCTATACTTTTTTTAAATATGAAGGGTGACTCAAATGTAACTTTACCCATAATTGAGTGATCCAAATGTAACATTTAATAATTGGGTGACTCAAATGTAACCTTACCCATAATTAAATGACCAAAATATAATTTTAAATAATTGGGTGATCCAAATGTAACTTTACCCATAATTAAGTGATATTTATTGCAATTTACCCATTAAAAAAATAATCTGACAAGTATTATATTTTTGGAGAAAAAAACCAGCTGCCATATAATATTTAAGTAAAGCTTCCAGCAAGCACAAGACACGGCAGCATATAAAAGGGCGGTAAAACCGTGCCATTCGGCACATCTTGGTATTGTATTTATCCCCAGGGTAAAACTGGAAATTGAAAAAAAGAATAGTATTGGGTTGAAAAATACATTCACTTATATAACATCTCGTGAAATATGATTTTTTACATTCTGATTTCAACACAAACTTTGAAGTTTTAAGTATAGATAGAAAAGGAGAGAGTAATTATTAATAACAAAATCAATGAAGAGAATGTTGTAGGCTTGAAGCTAACCAATAACAAGAGTGAATTCCTCCAAGAAGATTCAGACACAATGTTGCACTCCACAACCACTAAGGCAAAATCCTTAAAAATAATAATCATCTTCCTCCTCATCCTCAGCGACATGCTTTGCGAGTTCCTGTTCTTGCTGTTGCCTCTCTCTCTCCTTTTTCTCCGCGCTTTCGTTCTCCTCGAGCTTGTTTGGTGGAAAATACATGGCCCGAACTGCTTCATTGTGCATGTTGAGGCAGAAAGCAATCCTGGAATGGAAGGCAGTTTGAGGCTCATTTGTAGAATAAATGTCACCAATCTCTCTCGACACCATCCAACCATTTTCATGATCCAATGTAGCATCTATTGCACCGTCACGGATGGCCTTTGCTACGATGCATTCGGCATCTGCAACCGGAGTTTTAGAGTCCAACCTTAATTTTTCAGCAACGTCAGCAAGTGAAATGCATGAATAAGAGATACTGATGTTGCGTAATCCAGTCCTGATGACATTATGTTGCAGGCGGACTATAAGATTTTGGGTCTTGTCAGTACTAAAGGTGCTAGTAAATTTCACTGCAACACTCCGAAACAGCTCCAAGTCAGCAGTCCTTACAGCCTGAAAAGTTGAGCCACGAAATTATATGATCTTCTCTTTGAAATCGAAACTAAGATAAGCAGCATCAATATTCATTTAAGCAGACATAACCAAGATGAAAAGTCTGAATAATTGTTTTCTCCTTGAATAAGGATTCATCATCAACAAACCACACTTACATTTGTCAGCTCATAGTATGGCCTCAAGCCCTTCTCCATTCCTTTCTGCACAAAGATAGTCCTCTCAGGTATTTCCCCCAACAGCAGACGGACTAATATAGCCCACTTGTTACACTGAATTCTGAAGCCCCGGGCTGCAACAGGGGCTTTACGAGCAGCCTGTACCAGAATCTCTTTTGCATCGGTATACTCTAACTGAATTGTTCTAATCTTCCCTAGGTAGAAGAGGTACCGGCAAAACTGCAGAGAACAAAAGATATATCATCAACCGTACCTTTAATAGACAACTTGCCCATTTTAGGACATTAGATTAACTGAAATTTAGTATATATCGAACAATATAAACCATGATATGTGCATGTTCATACATTTGATTCATACTGTAGTGAATCAGTCATTGAAATAAAGGTAAACTGTATTGATTTTCCAGCAAGAGAATAATTACATATGAAAAAGTGTGAATGAATGATTATTGCAAAATCTACCCTGAGTCTGATGCTCAAGTTAAACAAGCAAAATAGTAAGACAAACATCTACCTGTTGGTTTGAGTGCGCTTCAAATCTTGGTGCCTTAGATCTCAACTTTTCAGCCTGATCATAGAGGTTATAATGGAGATAATTTCGCAACAACAAGTTTAGAAGTGTTTCCTGCAATATGACAGTATATTATGCATTAGCTCTAATATCTCTTACCCAAAACAACCTCTAAATTGATTGATGACAAACCTGGCTGAGCTCATCATGGTGTCGTGTAGCAATACGATGCAAGGCAAGGAGATTTCTGCAAGTAGAAGTACAAAAAAGAACTAGAGAAATGATTAGAGACTCTCATCTGGCTTCCTCTACTCTTCTGAAGTTGCATTTTAACATATATTTATACATGGAAGCACACAATCAGAGCAGGAACCGTAGAGGAGACAGTCGGCTATTAATATCTTACCCGCGAATTTTGGAAAGATCACCAGTGAGCTCATAGCTATACGAGTAATAGAAGTATAATCTTGATGCCAGGATATCAAGAGTTCTTCTGTTGGGGCTCTTGAGCCGGTTAATACTTGCTGAGGAACAAGCTTTAGCCTGAAAGAGAATATATGCAGTTTAACAAAGTGGATTTGGCCATAAAGGAAACAGAAATTAACAAATTCAGAAAACATGTCCGACCTCATTGTATTTTTTCTGGTCAATAAGAAAAAGGAGAACAAGCAAATAGCAATAAATCTCAAGCTCTGGCAACAAAAGTTTTGTTGGAGTCTGAACAACAGATGTTGCAGTATCGACATCCATGCTATGTTCATCTTCCTGCAATCATTTATTTAATTCACAGACAGTACTAGGAACACAAACTTGTAAGAATTCAAGTTGATATTGAAGAAACTGGAACAGACCTCTAATGCACAGAAATCATAGTATTGTCATTTGAAAGACCAAGCCAACCTAAAGATGCCCCATAGAATCGTTGTTCGATACCGCAGCCAAGTTTATACAGCCTAGTTCATTTATTTGAGAAAATGCCACTTTCTATAATTCTATATGATAATCTTATATATCAATAACATAAGTATTTCAATCATTTCAATAAAATAGCCTTGGAATGAACTCATTACGTTAACTAAACCACCGAATTAAGTAAACTGAGAGACTAACAAATCAAAATGATGTGATCTTGAATTATCAACCAAAAGGCAAGCAAGAGCTTTATTTAGCTACAAAGAAGAAAAGAGCCAAAAAGAAGTTAAGGAATGTACCTTAGGAAGAAATGAGGACAATATGGAATGAGCTTCAGAACCAGGCTGCAACACGAAATCGAGAAACGCGGAGAGCAGAGGCGCCGTGAGCTTCTGCCTCATCCCGAACGTGAGGCGAACGGCACGGACTACGAGACGAACCTCCGTAGTGTAGGAACCAGACTTAATAAGCGAAGCAATTTCCTTCAAATCTACATCACGAAACAAAATTAAAGAAATGAAAACTGAAGTTAAAAAAGGAGAAAATAGGCAGAAATTTGAAAAGAAGTTACGGCGCAAAGCGGAGGGATCAGCAGAGGAAACGGAAGTTTGATGGTCTTTCATCTCCACATCTCCACTCATCTTGACCGAAAGCCCTGTCGAATGTTAGGGACCAAACTTGATAAGAATTCTAGAAATAAGAAGCTTTCAGAGTATTTCCATTATGTTATTTCCTCACCGTCAACATGCAATATATGTGTTTCGGAATTCCAGATTCCAGCTAACAACCACGAGAAAAACAACAATAGTAAAAATAACAGTAATATAACTAAGAAAGAATGATAGACCCAATTATCCAGAACACAGCACTTCATTTCAAAACGAGTCGACTCACGCCCTCCTCATTTGGTCCGTATCATCGAACAATCGCAAATAGCGACGGTGACAGGCCAGACGTCGATCAAGAAAGGAAACTAAGTTGCTTCATAACTTGTTCTCTTTTAAGTCTCCTCCATAGCACACTATTTCTTTTTAAAATTCTTTTCTTCCCCTTCAAGTCAATAATTTTTTTTAAAAAAAATCTATAAATTTATCTGCTCTACTAATATTACTAATATCATGACTTGCATTCGTGCGTTAATTCCATAAATTATTTTAAAAAAAAATTATATTTACAGTTAAGTTTAAATAAAATTTTAAAAAATTTCTTTTGACTTAATTTGATTGGACTCAAATTTTACTTTTGAAAAAATAAAAATAAAATTTAAGTTATATAAGTAAAATTAACCACGGAAGATGTAAATTATCGAGGGAAAATAACCGGAGAAAAGCCGATTGAAGTTCGTTTCTCCTTTTATTAGATTTCACCATTACCGTTCCATAACATCATAAAATTACTTGTCGTTTACTGTTTTTTTTTTCTCCAATTTTTATTTTTACCCTCTCTCCTCTGCTCAGCCGATCTGTTCATATAAACTTTGCCGCATCTTCTCATTTTGGATCAATTTCTCCTTTGTGCTTCCTAAATTTCTAATATCGGTAAGAAAAGAGTTTCAGAATCTTTGTAACTTTAGCTTCAATCAGTAGCCAAAGAAACGGCGGTTACTTGTTTGGATCCGACTCGGTGTTTTCATTTTTTCTGGTTTCTTTTGATCTGCTTGACGTGTGGTTAATGCCTAATGGTGATACGTCTTTTGCTTCTGTTTTTTAATGTTATTTTCAGCTTTGAATTTGATTAACTGAAAATGGGAGCGGAAAAGAACTTCATTGACGTGGAGGGAAATCTGGAGATTGGGATGGGTAACTTACTCATTTTTATCTCCTTAATTACATTTTCTTTACAAATTATTGAAATATTCTTCAAAGCCTTCGATTCTGAATTCTGATCGTAGCCTAATCTGGAGTGTCTTTTGATAAACTTTCAAGTGGATTGGATGGTGATGGAGTAGTTTTCTTTTCTATCTCTAGTTGATTCGTCATGTAATATGTTTAAATTCAGGATATAAATTTTTAATGGTTTGGTGGATTGACACAATGGTAAGTTAAGAGGAATGTTTCTTGTTTTTGAATTGATATGATCCAAGTATAATGAGATGCGAGACTGACAATTTACAGTTATTAGTTAGTATGGTGATTAGACAGAACGTTAATTGGGGGATTTTTGGTTTTCAGAGTATAGAACTGTGTCTGGTGTTGCGGGACCATTGGTGATTCTTGACAAAGTGAAGGTAGGTTGGCCCTTCTATCCTTAATGGTTATCTTCAGAGTGCATTGCAAGTATGATGATATAATGTGAATATGTTTAAAATGTTTCAGGGTCCAAAGTTTCAGGAGATTGTTAATATTCGGTTGGGAGATGGATCAACTCGACGTGGTCAAGTACTGGAAGTTGATGGGGAGAAAGCAGTTGTGCAGGTTTTCTTCCAACCAAGCAACCATGAATGCCGCAACATAGGACAAAAATTGCTTGTGTTATATAATCTGATATACCAAGATCTGATGTTATTTGAAGTGCATATTGATAGGTTAAATAATGTGGAGGAGAACAGCATTACTGATAGAAAATATTATATATTAAAGTCTAGTAATATCAGTATCATGAGAGATAAATTCCTGAAAGAAAATATATATCAACTCGACATGGTCAAGTACCGGAAGTTGATCGGGGAGAAAGCAGTTGTGCAGGTTTTCTTCCAATCAAGCAACCCTGAATGCTGCTACATAGGAAATTTTTTTGCTTGTGTTATATAATGTGATATACCAAGATCTGTAGTTATTTGAAGTGCATATTGATAGGTTAAATAATATGGAGGAGAACAGCATTCCTGATAGAAAATATGTATAAAGTCTAGTAATATCAATATCATGAGAGATGAATTCCTGAAAGAATTAGATGACAATTGGTTCTGGAAGGGCTTCAAGATGCATTATTCTTTTTCCTTTCCAGGTTTTTGAAGGAACATCTGGAATTGACAACAAATACACAACTGTGCAATTCACGGGAGAGGTAATAAGCTTCTTCTTCTTTTTTTTCTTTTCCGGTACTATGGGTTAATTTTTTACCATGGCTTGCAAAACTAGGAATGGTTACCTTTACGGGTTTTTTTCTTTCTTTTTTGAGTGATATATGTGCTTAGAGCTGTTTCATAACAGCTTTACGGTTAAACATGAATGAGGCGAGCATTCTAAAATAAGAAATTCTTGGAACACCCAATAGTTGTGTCTTTAATCCTTTTTTTCTTTCTTTCTTTTTGGTGATTTTAAACTTTTGAGAAAGTCATGATGGTCAGTTTAGTCTTTTTTTAATTGATGTTAATTGTTGAGCACCTTCAAATGTATGTTCAACAGGTTTTAAAAACACCTGTGTCATTGGATATGCTAGGGCGCATATTTAATGGCTCTGGAAAACCCATAGACAATGGCCCTCCTATTTTGCCGGAAGCATACTTAGACATTTCTGGTGGGTGTATGCAGGAGGCAGGTATTCTAGTAGTTGAACTAATAATCAGTTTATCTTATCATTGTAAATTTATGCTTTTGTCCTCAGGGAGCTCCATTAATCCTAGCGAGAGAACTTACCCTGAAGAGATGATTCAGACAGGGATTTCAACAATTGATGTCATGAACTCTATTGCTCGTGGACAGAAGATTCCACTTTTTTCTGCTGCTGGTCTTCCTCATAATGAAATAGCTGCTCAAATTTGTCGTCAGGCGGGTCTCGTAAAGCGGTTGGAAAAGTCTGATAATCTCCTTGATGTATGTCTGCACTGTAACCTGACTTGATATTAATGAAGACTTACTTGACTCTGCTTGATTTTCATTGTGTAGTTTGTAGATTTCAATAATTTTTGTTTTTGGAGTTGGATTGGACCAGTACACATTCCTTCGGAGATTAGATGTCTGTTCAGATCTCCTATTCTACATTTATGTTTCTCCTTCCCCCAATTCTAAATTGTTCTATTGTACTTTACCCGGATTGCCTTTAGGATCAGGAAGAAGACAATTTTGCCATTGTGTTTGCTGCTATGGGGGTGAACATGGAGACGGCCCAATTTTTCAAGAGAGATTTTGAGGAAAATGGATCCATGGAGAGAGTTACCCTTTTTCTGAACCTGGTAATTTCCCTGAATTAATATCTTACTCTCATCATTTTTCTTTTCCTGCATAGCAATTCAAGTTATAGTTGTTTATGTAATCATGAGTCATTCTCTTTGAAAGCAACTGGGCATTCTTATCAAGAAATTAGTCCTTTTCCTCTGGATTTTATTTTTCTTCTCTTGAACCACTTTGTTTAATGTGTTTCCAGGCCAATGACCCCACAATTGAACGAATTATCACACCAAGAATTGCCCTCACAACTGCAGAGTATTTGGCTTATGAATGTGGGAAACATGTTCTGGTTATATTGACAGATATGAGTTCTTATGCAGATGCTCTCCGTGAGGTACATGTGCTTTATTTCAGTTCAGCTGCTAGGATAGGTGGCATGCAATTTCTTTGTCAAATTTTCCCTTTTTGCAAATACCATGCTGTTGATGATCATTGAACATCTTATTATTTTTAACTGAAAAAAGTCAAAAGTGTTTCTGTAGTATTCTTCAGCATTTTCATAGGTATTTTGGGTAGCTAGAAAAGAATTTAGAAAGTGAATGTAATCCATTTTACAGTTACTTGGAATGACCTAAATCTGATAAACTTGCAATGGATGCATTTTCAGATTATTATGTTTGCTAACGCTGGACTGATGTCATTGTTATGTTCTGTATGTGATGTAGGTATCTGCTGCCCGTGAAGAAGTCCCTGGAAGGCGTGGGTATCCTGGTTATATGTATACTGATCTTGCGACGATTTATGAACGTGCAGGGCGTATAGAAGGAAGAAAAGGTTCCATAACCCAAATTCCTATTTTGACCATGCCTAATGATGGTAAGAGGCAAACCACAAAATATAGCATTCTTTCAAGTTGTAATGCTGGTTATCTAATACTATAATTCTTTGTTTATTTTCTGTGAACCAGACATCACGCATCCTACACCAGATCTTACTGGTTATATTACTGAAGGGCAGATATATATTGATAGACAACTCCACAATCGACAGGTGACTGAAACAATATTCATGGTGGAACGTGGTTTTAGAATCTACTGTAGCATATGCATAGTGTCTAATTCAGTTCAGTTAAAATTACTCTTTTCAAAGTTGCCAAATAGATGTAATTCATAGGGAATCAACTTTGAATATATGTTTCCTTATTAACCTTTACCTGTATTTGTTTTCTTAACAGATATACCCACCAATTAATGTGCTCCCTTCACTCTCTCGGTTAATGAAGGTATGACAAATTATTATTTCATCTTCTATAATAAATTATGCCTGCTTGTTATCTAGTTGACGCATAGATTAGAGTTTACTCTGAGCTTCTCCTTTCTTCATTTGCATTTCAGAGCGCTATTGGTGAGGGGATGACTCGTAGAGATCATGCTGATGTGTCCAACCAGGTCTGATTGAGAAGTTCTAAAATAAAGCAACGATCTCGCTCATTTAATAAGTAGTCAAGTACTATTGTTATTCATTCTGAAACCCTGTTTTCCTTGATTCAGCTATATGCAAATTATGCCATTGGAAAAGATGTTCAAGCAATGAAAGCTGTGGTCGGAGAGGAAGCACTTTCTTCTGAGGATCTGGTCTCTCTCTCTCTCTCCCTCCCAAAAGTCTCAATATGTGCAGCTTTGCATGAAATGCTATTAAATATATAAGCTTTGTATTAAGAATTGCATCATGATTTTCTCCATGTTATCTTTTTACAGCTTTATCTGGAGTTCCTAGATAAATTCGAGAGAAAATTCGTGACCCAGGGTGCTTATGATACTCGCAACATCTTCCAGTCACTTGATTTAGCGTGGACTTTGCTTCGTATCTTCCCACGTGAACTCCTCCACCGTATACCTGCAAAGACACTCGACCTATATTACAGTCGTGATGCAACAAGCTGAGCCGATAACAGCTAGTCTGATCTTTTGCTTAGTTCACAACATGTCAATTTTCCTTTAAATTAAGTCACCTTCAGCTTGTTTCGCCGGAACAATTTGCCATGGCAGCACGGCCTCAACTGAAATCAGTCTCGATGAATGGTTTGATTTCTTTACAACTGCAGTGCGCTACATGTTTGATTTCCGGGTTATAGTTTCATTAAAATTCCATTCAAGTTCATGGCCTGTGTGATTATATGAGTCGCAATTATTCTTTGATTTGGGAACCGAGAAACACTATATTAGGACGTTGTTTTGTGATTCAAAACGGATGTTAAAGAATTAAATTGCTGAAAAAGTGGAATAAGTTGTTGGAGTTAGCCCGACGTATACTGGAACTATGATGTATAATGAGTAATAAAACATGTAGAAACATAGTATGACCATTATTTTTAAAATTAATGAACTTGTTAAATGTTTATTTAGTAATAAATTTGAAATCACTAGTATGAATTTGAATTTTGATAAATTCATGTTTTTATGCATTTCAATATATTATATTGAATCTTTACTATTTATCTTTGAACAATAATATAATGTGAATATGAGCAGTTTTTCACAATTTAACAATTATGGAGACGACTTTTTTATCCAATTGTTCTATTCACGACGTCAGTATTCAAACTCCTAACATCGCGTAAAACATATAGTGTGCTATCTCATTAGACCAACTGATCGTTGTTTGAAGAAGATTTGTTAGTTGCAGTGTAGAATGGTTGATTGCAAATGATGCATTTCTTGAATTTGATTTGAAGATAATAATTATACGAAAAGTCCCAAGTTTTATCAACTAAACAGACCTTTTAATTCTATTTCCATTGTTTTAAGAAGGAAAGTGACCCATGGTTTCTCATAATTATAGGTAATGGTGAACTTTGAATAACCCATTTTAATTGAGGAAGGATCAAGTTCTTATGATTAATCAACCTCGATTGCTTCTAAAACTTTGTTATACCAGCACTTCATAATGATTTTGAGCAAAAGCTTGACGGCGCGTTTTTGGTTGCGGCCGTTTTTAATTGTTTTTAAAATTTTGTTATACCGACGTTCAAAACGGCCGTTTGTTCTTTATTTCCTCGTCAAATAATTTTTAGTTTGGTCGCCAACAGGCGTTTGCCTACCATTTTCAACCTTCAAACGGACCTTTTATGGAAGCTAAAAAATCAACCTCGATTGCTTCTAAAACTTTGTTATACCAGCACTTCATAATGATTTTGAGCAAAAGCTTGACGGCGCGTTTTTGGTTGCGGCCGTTTTTAATTGTTTTTAAAATTTTGTTATACCGACGTTCAAAACGGCCGTTTGTTCTTTATTTCCTCGTCAAATAATTTTTAGTTTGGTCGCCAACAGGCGTTTGCCTACCATTTTCAACCTTCAAACGGACCTTCAGGCGTTTGCCTACCATTCGCAATTATTCTTTGATTTGGGAACCGAGAAACACTATATTAGGACGTTGTTTTGTGATTCAAAACGGATGTTAAAGAATTAAATTGCTGAAAAAGTGGAATAAGTTGTTGGAGTTAGCCCGACGTATACTGGAACTATGATGTATAATGAGTAATAAAACATGTAGAAACATAGTATGACCATTATTTTTAAAATTAATGAACTTGTTAAATGTTTATTTAGTAATAAATTTGAAATCACTAGTATGAATTTGAATTTTGATAAATTCATGTTTTTATGCATTTCAATATATTATATTGAATCTTTGAACAATAGTATAATTTGGATGTATTTGCTTTTGCAACCTTTATCTTTATTATCTTTGAACAATAATATTATATATACAGAAGAAGAAGAAAAAAAAGTAGTACTTGTCAAAAGATACAAACATCCATGAAATGAAAGAATATTGACCCGAGTATAAAGGGTTGCACTTTCCCACCAAGGGACCGCTGCAATATGGTATCCTGTCCAGTAAAAAGTTATCAAATTAACCCTTCAAGGAACCTATTAATATGTGTATTTTTCTTTGCTATTGAAAACAAATCACTAACTTCTCCTCATTACGTGTACCTTTTGCAGAGCAAACTTAAACCTTGTACTCTTCAACATGCATCCACTTTGTAGAGGACCATTTGTTCCCCGTAATCACAGGGCATCCACCTACAATCACCCGTACCAGTACCACACACTGTTTAATCACCAATACATCTAAAAGCGGCTATGATAAAACGAGAAACAAGCTCTGACACAAGTCTAAAAAATGCATGGCACGACTACTGATAACAGTTCAAATCTTTTTTCATACGGAAATGCCGTCCCGCTTAATCATTCTCGAACCACAACTAATGATAAAATGTGAAAAAAAAGGGGTGGGAAAGGGACTGCAAACCGTGCAAGCTTGAAGGATCTAGTGTGGCATCGGGTCTCATGCTCCAGAACAACAATGCATCACCCATCTTAGGCTTCACCGCAAGACCCTGTTTACCACATTCGGACAATTCATTCCACCAAGGCACAGCACTAATATTTCCCTTGGCTGCGGGAAATATTGTCTCACCCCCTTCTTCAACATCCGACCTGTGCATCAATAGCAGAAATTTAGGTAAGAGGTAACATATCCTTCTCTTTTCCAAATATAGAAGAAAAAAAAGTCTATGCGGCACTTGATTGGGTGCAGAATGCATCATAGACATGAAGAGAGCCTGCAAACTTACAAATACATAAGCATAGTAGCCATCCTCTGGCCTCCATTTTTAGTGTTGAACTCATCAAGGAAGTAATCAAAGTGTGCATCATATTTCTGTCCAACTTCATAGTGGAGAACTTGAAGACCTTCTCCATGCTCTGTAAATTACAATGTTATAGCCTTATGTCATAAAAGAAGAAAAAGCCTAAAAGAATATACAATAATTGGAAAACAAATTTAACTGAAAAACGAAATAAAAAAGGAACATAACAAAACAAAGGAAAGATCTAATTTAGAGATTAGACACTGTTATCTGTAAATAGTAATTGCTACAACAGAAACAAGTGCAATAATATCACATTTTCACATGCCTACTAGTGAGGTTTAATTGAAACTCGTAACCAGAAGCTTCAAGAAAAGAAAAGACATCGAAAAAGATTTTTGCACTAAAAATTTATTTATTGGTTCTAGAGTGAAACATGTTTGCAAAGTTTTGCTTGGAATTAGAATATCGTACCTACGGGAATGAAAGTGTAGTCCGCTATCCTTTTTTCTATGTCCCTAATGATTTTATCTTGCCCTCTTCTTAGAAACATACCTGAACTTGTCCGCACCCTGCGAACAATACAAGCTAAATGTCATAAGATGCAACATTAAGTTTGAAGTTCAACACATAACTGGTCTTCAGACGGCAATGGTTTCTACTTTGAAGAAAAGCATAAAGTGGAGAATCGATGTTTAACATCTCATCATCATATCCTACCATTCACAAATCACAAATCACAATAAAAGAAGAGGTGGGAGGATAGGAAATGCAAACCTGCTATCTTTACTTTTCCCTGTTTTGCTGTCAACAACAGTGGACTTTGCCATGTGAGGTTTAGCAAGCTTTATTAGGTACTCACATTCTTCCTTGGACTGTTGAAATAAACAAACAAAAAAGAAGCAACGGGATATATTATTTGTTATCATCATCAATACCACCACTGCTGTTACTATAGACAAAGACGAAGAGCAAAACCTAAAACTCAATACACACTAGAAGATCATGAAAACAAACTGTGCTCAGTGCCCAGAATTATACCAATTCAGTAACCAGAAAAGGGTTTTACATGGTTTCTTCCTTCATAAATTATTCAAGCCATCAAATCCATATTGCATTTCTGGATAAATTGTGTAAAACTAATTTATGAAAAAGGGAAAAGAATATGAAGGAAACTAACCAATAAATTATGGTAAATGAAAGCTCTCGGCTCCCAGGAAAGGACTTGAGTCCACTGCTCCCCTCTTTTCCCCAAGCCTTTCCCTCTGCATCAAAATCCAGCTCAAATAAACGAAAATGGCTATTAATCAAAAGAGATGAATGCGTGAGAAATCAAACCACCGGGAATGTGCCAAACCTTTCGGAAGCCATGCGTCTATAAGAAGTCAGTTCATTGGGGGAAGAATCCTCGTTGCTTACCGGGAGGGAGAAGATCCCCAGTCCCAAAAGCATCAATAAAACGACCGTCAGCATAAACAACATCAACAACACAGGAGTTACTGCCAACCATTTCTTTGCTTGTAATCGAGAATGTCTCACTTTCGCCATTCTTGAATCAAAACTAAAAGCATTCAGCTCAAAACCCCAGAGATCGATCTAATAAATCCCAATTTGGTAAGATCTCGTTTACAAAATTTTCTTATGGGAAAAAGGGAAAAACCAACCAAGAACAAAACTACGACCATTAAAGGGCGCGACTTTTATATAGAGTATTTAAAGTAGATGTCGAGTTATTGCAAAGGGTGTAGTCGAAATGACAAAAGTATCCTTGCTATTAGGAACTATTAGCCAATGATAGTGCATAGAGAATTGTTGAGAGTGGGTATAGTTGTCATTAAAATTTTGCTCGTGGTTTTACTAGTCGGCGGGTAGGATGGGTTCTGGGCAGCACCTGGTTTGGCTCAGTGTTTGAACTTTGAAATACCAAATCTTTCCATTGATTTTTACTATCTGTTCAACTGCCATGGAAGCTGCTTCAGAGGAAACAAATTGGTTCACTTAAAACCCAGTTTTCGTATAGCCAAATGTCAACTGAATCAAACATAAATCTTTGTCGTGCCGGCTGGTAATCTGTCTTGTGGCAATTTTGGGTGAAAAACCCATTTTTAATTAATATTGGGGAAAATGGCTCCCAAAAACTATTATTTGGCAAAATGACCCCCAAACTTGCCAGGTAGGCAGACATCGCGTTGTGTATAACGCGAGGTATGAAATCGCGTTCTGCAGAACGCGATTTTAGTCGACGTGGCATTGCTGTCCGTGTTAACGGTTTCACAGTACCTCGCGTTCTGCAGAACGCGAGGTCCCCGAGAAATTGAAAAGGCGGCTGGAATATATCGCACCGACCTCGCGTTCTGTAGGACGCGAGGTCTGTGCATTTCCAGCCTGAACAACAAGGAAAAACAAGTGTAAGTAGGCCTGTTCGAACCCAATTTCGAGCGTGTAAATGATATATTTTTAGCGATCATCGAGTTTGGGGTTGTAGTACTGAAAATTGTTTATCGTATGATACCAACATGATTAATTTCCGTCAATTATACAATGATTTAAAATGGCTTCGAAAACCCTATGCCATCATATTTTTTTTGATTGAAGTTGCATTTCAACTAATGTCGATTTTCGGTTTTTTAATCCCATTAAATTTATTAAAAATAAAAATTAAATAAACATTATAAAGTTTAATTATAATATGCAAACAAAATTATAATTCGTAAACAAAATAATAATACGACATTATAAAATTTAAAAGTGTTTTACATAAATATTAAAAACATAAGTAGAAAACAACAAAAAAAAAGACTAATAATGCCTATGTCCACCCGTTCCGCAGTCGGGTGGATGACGCTCACGATCCGGATACCTCCTGTCTCCATCGTGTGGTGGTCCCTGGTCCCTATCATCCTGACCATCGTGCGCGATCTGCGGATCTGTGCTGGGCCCAGGCGGAGAGTAAAACAAACTACCTATAGGCGTACTGTCCACAATCGGAAACCCATGCTGAGGTGGATAATCGATAAGCATAAGGTCAGTCGTGGGCGTATGGGGACGATAGGCATCAGTGGAGCCGTACTGGGGTGGAGGCATCGTCTGCTGGAAAGTCGATGGACCGCTATGCAATGGTGGGGCAGAAGATGATGCCCCTGGAGTGTCATATCGTGGTCTCGGACCGCGCTGCGTCGACTGCCTCTGGGTCTGCCTCTGGGTCTGGGACTGGCTCTGGGTCTGGCTCGCTCGCCCGCTCCCGCGTGGGCGGTTTTGGGGTTG
The DNA here is from genome assembly GCA_030270665.1 of Hibiscus trionum. NCBI lineage: Eukaryota > Viridiplantae > Streptophyta > Magnoliopsida > Malvales > Malvaceae > Hibiscus > Hibiscus trionum. Next base: position 19,984,154 of record BSYR01000019.1, on the reverse strand, counting down.
CTGGGGAAGCCCTGCTTCGCGCTCGGCCGGAGTAAGGATATGTGGCATCCCATTGTTCATATACCACTGTTCATAATTGAAAGTGACCGAAGGACCCCCTACCATAATTTGTTGGAGAAACTGTGGGCGTCTGAGAAATCGTTGACCCCAAAACGCTATCCAGCTAGCGTGGTGCTCGGCCCAGTCAACCTCCGTCTTCCCCTGACGCGTAAGATTGTGGAAGGAGTCCATATTTTGCGGAGGGGGTGGAACATTTTGGACGTACCCGAACTGTCGAAGTACCCTATCCGTAGAATACCACACGCAAATTTCGTAGTTCAGCAGCGACACGACGGAAATCCAGAGGTCTCGCTCTTGCACAATATCTGCTGGAGTAATCTCGCGAATCTCCTCTAAAGCGTAGGGCCTCCACACGAACTAAAAAGAACGAAAAAATTTGTAACGGTTATATGAAATATTATTGGAAAAATAGTATGGAAATAACCAAAATAATCGTTGAATTACCTTGTCCTCCGTCAAGGCATCGAATATTGTTGGGTTTTTCGACGCTCGATTTGATCAACCGATTATGCTCGCCAAGTGGTGGAGAGGTGAATTTTTGGGTGGAAGGGTTTAGGAAGCTAAAAGAATAAAAAACACGATGATTTATAGTGGTTCAACCTTCTAACCAAGGTCTACATCCACTACCTTAGCTTCCTACTAAGGATTTCACAATCAATCCACTAATTGATTCGTCCCCTTTTCTAGGATCAGGAGGAAACCCTTTACAACGATCAAGCTTCTACCCAAAGCCTTGATCAAAACCCTCGAAGCTTTCTACCCAAAGCTTGAAGGAACCCCTCTCTTACAAAGAGATAAACAAAGAAGCAAACTTGAACCCTCTAATAGGTATTTTGTTTGCACAATGAAGCACTCACCCAAAACCTAAGACACTTGAGCAGATTTAACAAAGTAAGCTCACAAGTGTTGTCTAAGCAAGAAATAAACGATTTAAGCTCTAGACAAGTTTTTCACTCATAATGTTGTAACAATTGAAGCTCTTGTCAATCTTGATGCTTGGAGGTCCCTTTTATACTCCAAATTGAGTTTGTAGCCGTTTATGGCCGTTGGGATCAAAATATAGCCGTTTGAAGACTTTAATTTCCTCCAAAATGCAATTCAGCTGCTACCCGTTTCGGAACGCTTCAAGCCCGTTTCGGAACGCCTTCTTTATAGAGATAGCCGTTGCAGCCTGTCGGGGTACCCGTTTCGGAACACCCTATAGCCGTTTCGGAACGCGTATCGGAACGCCTTAACCCTGTTTCGAAACGCCTGCATTTTGAATATTAGTTGGGAAAGAGCCGTTGGGGTTTATAGCCGTTAGGGTCGTTGCCACGTAGGCGTATCGAAACGGCCTATACCGTTTCGGAACGCTTGTCCCGTTTCGATACGAGTATCGAAACGTTTTGCCACTGGAATCCCCCTGTTTCGAAACGCCCTATGGTGTTTCGAAACGCCCTTTGGTTTTTGAGAAATTTGGCCTTTGAAACACATTAAAAACCATTTAAAAACTTCCTAAACATAATTTCAAGATGTTTGGACTTTAGAAATGTTTTTAAATTCTTTTTAAATTAGTCCAAAATATTTTTCAAATATTATATCAAAACATTAGTTCTACAATCTCCCCCTTTTTGATATAATAAAACTAACTTGAAAAATTGTTTGGGATTCTCCCCCTTTAACTTTAAAATTGTGAATAAGAGATTAAGATATGAAATAAAATAAAGCTCCCCCTTATTCGTTTGAAAATTCAATTTTTCAAACCATTTTCAAACCATTTCTCCCCCTTTTTGTTATATCAAAAAGAATTTAAAATGACATTTAAGTTCAAGATAACATAGGAGGCAAAAAAAAATTGACACTTAAAATTTTGGTTAAAAAAAATTGGCTCCCCCTTACTCAAAGCATCATTAAAATGTTAGTTCAACATTTATGAATATCTAGTTGACATAAAATAAAATAAATCAATAAACACTAAAACAACTAGATTTTACCACACTTGAACTCAAGGGAGGATGTGAAGCCTTCCTTCTTCAAGTGTTCTTCCTTGTGTGTATGGAGCTCCCCCTCAATTTTTGACTTGTTGATCATTCTCCATCACACCTAGCAAAAGACAATCAAGTAATTTTTGGTATCCAAATTGCTTTGGATCCATAGACGTTAGTAGCACAAAATTTAGTCCCCTTAGGAATCCATTTTTCAATTTCATCCTTTTTAGTTGAAATGGTTAGTCCTTTTGGGACCCAAACACTCTTAAAACATTTTCCATTTAAAAATCTAGGGGCACTAGATTGTCTTACATAAAAATTTGATTTTCCAAAATTGTTTTTCTTTTCAAGTTCTTTGGAAATCAAATCTTTTTCCTTTTTGAGATCATCGACTTCTTTTTGATGATCTCTTTCCATCGTTTGAAGCAAGTTTTGTAAATCTAAAACTTTAAGCTCAAAATCTTTGATTTTTGCTTCAAACTCTAAATTGGTTTTAGAAAGCAAATCATTTTCGGTTTTCAACTTTGAAATCAATTTTTTATTTTTCGAAAATGAAGCCTTGAATTCAAAAACCAATTCATCGTAGGCTTCTTGTAACTCATCAAATGTATAAGAATTTGAAATAGATGAGTTAGAAGTTACCTCCCCCTCATTGAGGGCCATCATGCATAGGTGGGCTACTTCATTATCGGTGGAGTCTTCATCACTCCAAGTGGCCACGTATGCATGTTTAGAAGATGATCCCTTCTTTTTGGATTTGTGGGAATCCTTCATCTTCTTCCTCGATTCATGCTTGGATTTTTCCATTTTGTTCTTCATGAACCGGGTGAATTTGTTGAAGAGATGGACCATCTCTTCATCTTCACTATCCTCCTCACTTGAATCTACATGATGACTTGTGGAGGATTTTAGAGCAATGGCATTTACATTGATGCCAATACTCTTGAGTTTCTTCTCTCCCATAGCTCTAATTGCTTCCCTCTTTTTCTCATCCTCTTTATTTTTCTTCATGATTTGATGAGTAAGGAGAGACCCCATGAGTTCATCAAGCTTCAAAGTTTTCAAATTTTTGGCTTCGATGATGGCGGTCCTCTTTGAGTCCCAAGACTCGGGAAGTGAGTAGATGAGCTTTCGAACAAGCTTCTCCTCCGGGATGGCTTCTCCATAGCCTTTAAGACCATTGGTGATGGTGGAGAATCTATCAAACATCTTCTCGATGTTTTCTTCCGGATCCATTTTGAAGTTCTCATACTCTAAGGTTAGGAGTCCAATCTTGGTTTCCTTGACTTCATTAGTCCCCTCGTATGTGACTTCAAGCTTGTCCCATACCTCCTTGGCACTTTCACAAGAAGACATCTTCTCATAGATGGTTGGGCCAAATGCACAAAAGAGCATGTGCAAGGCTCTACAATTTAGCTCCATCTTCTTGCGATCGTTGGCACTCCATTCCGCTTTGCTTCCTTGAGGCACGAACGGACCATCTTCAACTATGTCCCATAGTTTGTAATCATTTGCCTTCAAGAAGAATTTCATCTTTGTCTTCCAATGGGCATAGTGATCTCCGTCGAAGAAAGGCGGTATGTTGATGGATTGCGCCATTTGAGCCGGTTGGTGAAATGTTGATCGAGCTTTCCGGATCTTCTCAATAGGATGTGAATCCCCTTCAATTGAGCCAAGCTCTGATACCAATTGTTGGGTTTTTCGACGCTCGATTTGATCAACCGATTATGCTCGCCAAGTGGTGGAGAGGTGAATTTTTGGGTGGAAGGGTTTAGGAAGCTAAAAGAATAAAAACACGATGATTTATAGTGGTTCAACCTTCTAACCAAGGTCTACATCCACTACCTTAGCTTCCTACTAAGGATTTCACAATCAATCCACTAATTGATTCGTCCCCTTTTCTAGGATCAGGAGGAAACCCTTTACAACGATCAAGCTTCTACCCAAAGCCTTGATCAAAACCCTCGAAGCTTTCTACCCAAAGCTTGAAGGAACCCCTCTCTTACAAAGAGATAAACAAAGAAGCAAACTTGAACCCTCTAATAGGTATTTTGTTTGCACAATGAAGCACTCACCCAAAACCTAAGACACTTGAGCAGATTTAACAAAGTAAGCTCACAAGTGTTGTCTAAGCAAGAAATAAACGATTTAAGCTCTAGACAAGTTTTTCACTCATAATGTTGTAACAATTGAAGCTCTTGTCAATCTTGATGCTTGGAGGTCCCTTTTATACTCCAAATTGAGTTTGTAGCCGTTTATGGCCGTTGGGATCAAAATATAGCTGTTTGAAGACTTTAATTTCCTCCAAAATGCAATTCAGCTGCTACCCGTTTCGGAACGCTTCAAGCCCGTTTCGGAACGCCTTCTTTATAGAGATAGCCGTTGCAGCCTGTCGGGGTACCCGTTTCGGAACACCCTATAGCCGTTTCGGAACGCGTATCGGAACGCCTTAACCCTGTTTCGAAACGCCTGCATTTTGAATATTAGTTGGGAAAGAGCCGTTGGGGTTTATAGCCGTTAGGGTCGTTGCCACGTAGGCGTATCGAAACGGCCTATACCGTTTCGGAACGCTTGTCCCGTTTCGATACGAGTATCGAAACGTTTTGCCACTGGAATCCCCCTATTTCGAAACGCCCTATGGTGTTTCGAAACGCCCTTTGGTTTTTGAGAAATTTGGCCTTTGAAACACATTAAAAACCATTTAAAAACTTCCTAAACATAATTTCAAGATGTTTGGACTTTAGAAATGTTTTTAAATTCTTTTTAAATTAGTCCAAAATATTTTTCAAATATTATATCAAAACATTAGTTCTACAAATATATATCTGTATGCTTTCTGGGACTCCGGTAGGCTGGTGTGGGATAGTGCGGTGGTCCACCTTTAAAGAATAAAAAAGATCGTTAAATAAAATAATTTAATAAAAAAATTATAGTAGATTATGTAGTACCTCCGTAGAAGCGGAAATGACAAAGGAGAGGGAACCCTAAGCTGTGGTGCCAAAGAAGGGATCCGAAGCCAAACCCAAGCCTGCAGGAATAAACAGCATCCTCCCATCGATGCTTTGGAGGCGTCAACGTTTCTGCAGAGGTCTCTGATAAGAAACGCCAAGACAGCTGACCCCCAAGATTTTTGTGCAGACTCATCTAAATTTGTCAGATGACGAAGCCACATAACGTGCACTTTGTTGCGAGTTTTGTCGGGCATTAATAGCCCGCCAATAATGCGCAAGATGTGGGCTCGCGCACACCGCTGTGAAAATATAAATTAATAAAGGCATCCTAATTAAAAAAATTGTAAGTTCATCCTAAATATAGATTAAATATAGATTTAATAAATGCATGCAAAGAAATTAGTAACTTAATCCTAATTTGTAAATAAATATTTGTAATTTATCCTAAATATTTAATGTAGGCAACCTAAATATTTAATAAAGTATCGTAAATATTTACTGAATTCATCCTAAATATTTATCCTAAATATTTATAATTTATCCTAAATATTTATTAAAAAGATCCTAAATATTGTCTGAATTCATCCTAAAAAATTCATAAAGCAGCCTAATGTGCAAATAAATAATTTTAATTTAATCATAAATATAATAAAAGCATACTAAATATAATAAAAAAATACCTGAAGTGCAACTTCATCCGCATCGGGGGGAGGGTTTCCAAACTGCTCCTCTAAGTACGGTATAGAAATTTTCCCTCCGTCCCACACTCTATCAGGGGGCTCCTTACGTTACGTACGACCATGAAGCATCATATGGCCGGCACTCAATGTATGTCCCTGGCACCGACTATGGTCAACCATCTATGGGGAGACATTCTTCTTTTGGGGGTGAGGGAGCGTCGTCTTCTTACGCTATGCACGACCATGATTCCTCATATGGACGACACTCAACGTATGTCCCAAGCACGGAGTACGTTCAACCATCTATGGGAATACATTCTTCTTATGGTTATCTTGATTTTGGTCTTGGAAATGAGGTTCGTGAGCGATCTCGTGAGAGGTCTCCCGCTCATCGACCCCAATCCTCGCCTCAAAGAGTAGTGATTCCAGAAGCTCCACTATTCCAACTCTCAGAGGATGCTTCTGACGAAGAACCGATTAGAGAACCCGGGCCAGACGGAGACGAGCTGGGGCCATTCTATCCCGAACCAGAAGACTTGACAGAGTTACCAGAAGACCCAGAAGACAATGTCGTTCCACCACCAGATTTGGACGAAGAACCGACTGCCACCAATTTTCCTGTAGACGCAACACCAATTTTTATGTTCCAGCCACCATCCCACTTCACAACGGTTGATATGGATGTAATGGACGTCCCTGATTTTCCCCATGACGACACAATAGATGGCCGAGTCCACCGTTCTGATGGTGAACTAAGAATTGGTATGGCGTTCTCGAACAAGGAAATTGCGGTGGCGGCAGTTAAGCAGTACAACCTTCGTCATAATGTTGAGACGACGGTGAAGAAAACCCAAGCCACATACTACAAGGCTCACTGCGTCCAAAAGGATCAAGGCTGTAAATGGAAAATCCGTATATCAGAGTTGAAGAGGGCAGGCAACCGTTGGAAAATAACAAAACTTGAGGGGCCCCATACATGCACCGTTGCTAGCCTCAACCAGGATCACAAGAACCTGGATGCAAAGTTCCTCGCGGACATCTTTTCCACACTGGTGAAAACAAATCCCACTGTGTCGGTCCCCACATGTCAGGCTGCAGCTCTAGCAGTCACCGGCTTCCGTCCAGGTTATTGGAAAGCATGGTATGCAAGGAAAAAGGCCAAAGAGGAATTGTATGGCCAGTGGGAGGAATCTTACAAAGAGTTGAGCCCGTGGCTTAATCTCATGCAGAAACACATCCCCAGAATGGTGGTCAAACTTGATACGATTCTGGCATACGAAAATGATCGTGTCGTCCGAGGTGTTTGTCAATTCCACCGGTTATTTTGGACTTTCCCCCAGTGCATCAACGCATTCAAGCACTGCAAATCGATGGTCCAAATCGACGGCACATGGTTGTACGGAAGATATACACAGATCCTACTTCTAGCTATAGCACGGGACGACAATCGTAAATGCGTTCCTGTTGCATTCGCAATCGTCCCGAAGGAGGATTTGGAGTCTTGGACGTTCTTCCTTAAGAACCTACGAAAATATGTCCTTGATCATGTAATACGAAGAAGAAGGGATGAAGGGGTGTGTGTTATTTCTGACAGAGGCACAGCGCTGCTATGGGTGATACAAAATTTGGGTGACTATTGGAAGCCTCCATACATTCACCACCGTTTCTGCTTGCGGCACATAGCCGCAAACTACCTGCTGCAATACAAGAACCGTGATGAACGTCAAATGGTGCTCGATATGGGTACGTCCTTATGGCATTTTCATTTACTATATTATTTCTTACTCCCTTTTATTATTTCTTACTCCCATAACTATTCAACTGTCATTCCGTAGGCAACTCGCACTACAAACAAGAGGTGGCTGACCTGCTCGAGGAATTGAGAGCGAGAAACAAAAAAGGCGCAGAATACCTTGGAAAAATCCCAAAGGAAAAATGGCTTCGGTCGTATGACGAGGGTAAACGTTATGGTCACATGACAACGAACTTGGCTGAGGCAGTGAACTCATCACTGAAGGGAGTTCGCCAGTTGCCTATCACTTCCATTGTCAAAGCGACCTATTATCGATTAGCTACCCTTTTTGCAACCTTGGGCAGGCAAGCAACTGAGTACATGACAGGTGGACACAAAGTCCATCCAGATTTCCGCACAAGATTGCATATTCAATTGGGCCAATCAAGACAGATGCAAGCAACTCTCTTCTCGCGAGAAGGACACTTGTTTCGTGTTGCGGAATTTTTCAGGCGGTTGGAAGGCATTCAGCACAATGCTTACGTGGTAGATCTGAGGGAAAAAACCTGCGAGTGCGAAATTTTCCAAACTTTCAAATACCCCTGCGCACACGTCATTGCTGCTTGCACTAACCAACGAATAGAATACATGCATATGGTTGATCCAGTATACTTACTCAAAACGGTGCTTAAGGTTTACGAAAAAGAGTTTCCTCCAATCGGAAATGAGGTTGATCCGAATGATGTGGACACTGAACCGATCATACGCCCAGATCCAGCACTACTACGAGCCAAAGGACGTCCACTTTCTACAAGAATATACTGTGCCGAGGATTTGGTCGAACATCGAGAGAAAACCAGACAAAAAGAAGCATTGTTCTATATGTCGAAATACTGGGCACACAGCTCCTAAGTGTCCTAATCGCTCAGCCCCTCGTATTAATTAATTATTTTTAATTTGTATATGTGAGTTCGCACATGACAATCTAATAAATAAAGTCAGTCCACTTCGATTTATACAATCCGTCATCTTATATTTTCAATCATTCAAAAAAATATGTTATGATAGTGTTTTCGAATCAACTTTAAATCAGCGTACAATGGACGAAAATTGACCGTGTCAGTGTCATACGATAGAGAATTTCCAGTACTACAACCCCAAACTCGATGTTAGCTAAAAATTTAAAATTTATACGTATGAAATTCTGCTCGAACATGCCTATCGACATTTGTTGAAATGCAACTTCAATCAAAAAAATATGATGCCATAGGGTTTCGAAACCATTTTAAATCATTGTATAATTGACGAAAATTAACTATGTTGGTATCATACGATACATAATTTCCAGTACTATGACCCCAAACTCGATGATCGCTAAAAATATACAATTTACACGCTCGAAATTCAGTTCGAACAAGCCTACCAACGCTTGTTTTACCTTGTTATTTAGGCTGGAAATGCACAGACCTCGCGTCCTACAGAACGCGAGGTCAGTGCGATATATTCCAGCCGCCGTTTCAAATTCTCGTTGACCTCGCGTTCTGCAGAACGTGAGGTACTGTAAAACCGTTAACACGGACAACAATGCCACGTCGACTAACATCGCGTTCTGCAGAACGCGATTTCGTACCTCGCGTTCTACACAACGCGAGGTCTGCCGACCTGGCAAGTTTGGGGGTCATTTTGCCAAATAATAGTTTTTGGGAGCCATTTTCCCCAATATTAATTAAAAAGGGTTTTTCACCCAAAATTGCCCTGTCTTGTCTCCTTGGTCTCTTCCGATAGAATATCAAATCAAAGTTTCGTTTCTCTGATTTTCTTTCCATTTTCTCATCAACCAAAACGTTTAATTAAGAAAAAAAAAGTGTTGGATTCCCAAATTCGTATGCAGAATTTACAATTGAACAAGAGAACAGGCTTCCCTTGTTTCATTATAAAACAAAATTCGTTTCTTTTCAAAAAATAATCTGGCAAAAATAAAGAAATCAAATTCACCCTCCATATCCGCCGCGTCGATTTTCTCAATCTGCTGCCTGTGCTTCTCGGCGAGCTTCTCCAAGGCAGTTGCACCGCGTCACGCCCGCCGATAAGCAACCGGGTCACCATTTCCGGATCCTTCTCGAAACGATCATCCTCAAACTCACTCATCGCGTTCTCTAGCAATATATCCCTCCATAGAACTCCCCGTAAATCGGGCCACATGAAGAGCCGGGTAGCACGGGGGATGTCGCGGTAGAGACCCAACGCTTCTCGCCGGTTGCCGGTGAGCCGCTTCCGAGACAACAGCTCCTCTTCCCCATCGTTAACGGATTTATCCTTCACCACGTGTCTATCGAGAAGCTCCTCCACAATGTCCGGAGCCTTGTGCAAGAATCTTTGGCTGAAGACGAAGCGGTTTTCCGAAACGTGCTTTAAATGGATCGTTAAAATGTTGGCATTTTCGCTGTGAAGCAATCATTATTGAAATTCTGTGTCAGCCTCAAACCTTATTATCCTGGCTGCTTGAAACAAGCGAGGCGAAGCAGAAAGCAAAGGGTTGGAAATCGGGTCGGCCTCCTCTTTTCAGGCCCAAAAGAGGCGGATCAATTTTTCGTTAGGCCCAAAACAGCCGTTCAGCTAACAACACCGGATGGTGACCGATTTAATTTTTATACGTAGGATTTATTTTGGTCAACTGTTCCATTACTCCTTATATTTTCCATAAGTTATGAATTTAGTTCATATCTTTTAATTTGATGTATTTTAGTTTCAGTATTTTTCTTAAATTTTGCAATTTCAATACAGACATAGATAATAAAACGGATGAATTATAGGGCTTAAAATATAAAATTGAACAATATGAATTAAATGTACATATATTTATATAATTTACGCATAATATAAGAACCCATAACAAAATTTGACTTCATGAATTTGATAAATTTTGTTTAGATTAAGATTGAAATTCTAAAATTTAAAAATACATTGATTAAAAATAATTGAGAACACATACTAAGGTTATCATTGAATTTGTAAAAGTATATAAATAGTTTTAATAATATAATAAGAAAAATATTTCATGCATTGGAGGTGGAAACAATGTAACACCCGGGTTAGGGGGTCGGGTGAAATTAAATTATTAAAATATAATCATGGGCTTCATATTTTCAAAACAAATAAATATATGTTGGGCTTGTTTTAAATTAAACCCAAATGGGCATGGGTTTTACACTATTGTAATTACCTATTTTCATTAAGGGTAAAAATGTTCTTTGGTATTTAAAGATAAAACAAAACAAATAAGCAAAACCTATATTTTCATCATCTTCCTCCTCCTAAAAACAAAACCAACGGCATTTTTTCCCCTCCCCTTGCAAGTTACTATTCCAGTTCTTCCTTGCTTCATTCTTGAGGATTTTTGAAAGGTAATGATGTTTTTGAGTTGTCCTTATCTTCCTCTCCATTTCTATACCATTAGTTTTCAATAAAACCTATTATATTGCATTTTGAAGTTTTTGGGTTTTGAAATAAAAATGATAACTTTGATAGCTTTAGGTTAAGCTTTTGATTTGTTGTTGTTAAATAAGCTATTTGCTATTCAAAAGGTCCAACATATCTAATTTTTATATGGTTTTATAATGAATTTCGGATGTGGGTTTTAGGTGGTTCAAAATATGGTTTTTGGGGTTGTTTATGAGTGGAAATCGATGGCTGATGATTGTATGGTGTTTAAGGGTTAATTTGGAAGCTTATGGGTATGTTAAAAGTGTTGGAATCTATGTTTAATTGATGTGTGTTTGGGTTGCTCGAAAATGCTAGTTTGGGATGTGCTCTTAGTTGGCTAATTGCTTGAAAATGTGTTCCGGGTTTGCTTCAGTGATTGATGACTGATTGTTGATGTTTTTGCTTGTGTTGGATTGCTTAGAACCAAGGTTTTGTGTCGTTGAGACATCGGGAACTAATTCGGGAAGCTTGGAAGATTAATCGGCTAGTGTTGAGCTTGGATAGTTGGTGAGTGGTTCTTCGGTTTTATTTGGTTTTCAAAAATGTTTGGTTCGAGTATGTGGACCTAGGTCGGGCTTGGTAAACCCACCTAGAGTTGGGATTAGATTGGTAGTCTAATCCCAAGCTTTAGTTTAGAAGACTATGGTTGAACTTGTGAATGTTGTGTTTATGCCTCATGTTTTAATTGTGATTAATGTTGCTAAGCATATTGTGGCTATGTGTAATGATAAGGCATGATGAGTTATTTATGCATTGTGATATGCATGTGTTTGTTGAAATGTGGGTTGCATGATTGTAAATCATGGTGGATACGTGCTAGGCACGGGAATTGGTAAGGATATTGTGTTATGATGAGCTTGTGATGAGATAATATTGGCACTAGTATGCTTGGGTACAAATGATCGATCATTAGGATGTTAGTGTGCACACGAGTGTCGAAATGCGCGCGTGGTCTTGGTGATGGTAGTCACCAAGATGGAGTACGGGTACGCCCAAAAATCTTCATTTATATTTTAGTTGATGATGAGTGGAATCCCATCGACGGGGCGTGAGGATGAGTGGAATCCCCTCCGCGTGGAACGGTGATGAGTGGAATCCCACCTTAAGGTAATGTAATGGTTGAGTTGTTGGATGTGAGTTTCAACGGTTGTTATCTGCGTATCCGGGTCATAGTTAGGTGCCAATACGGTTTGTTGGATATGATTCTTATGGTTGTGTTTTAGATGTGGACATGTTGAGCATGTCATGATAATTGACGTTATGTTCATGCATTTCATATAATTGATTATTGTGGTTTCGAAGGTAAGGAAGCATGCATTCATCCTTGGTTTTGTTGCTCGTGCTTGGACCCTGCATTGTCGAGGTTTGTTTTATGAGCTTACCCTCACTAAGCTTTGCGCTTACGCTCTTCTTTGTTCGACAATGCAGATCCTTAGTTCGTGGGTTGCTTGTGCAAGGAGAAGGGCCTCCAAGTGTGCTATTTTCTACCTACAAGTATAGACTTCTAAGTTAATTGATGTAATAGCTAAGCAATGAGATTCGTGTATGTTACTTTGTGTTAAGGAGCTTGTTAAGACTCCTTTAGCATGTTGATGTTTTGGCTTGTGGCTTGTTAATGCTTTAATTTGGATTGTAAACCATGCTTTTGTGTTTGGTCTTAAGGCATGAAAACATCTTTGCGATGTCTTTTCGGTGAATGCTTGATTCCTTCGTTTGTATGCCCTTTTCACGTATGTTGTGTTGGATCATGCTTGTAGTAGGGTGTAATGTCTTAGAGTTCGTGAATGCATGTTTGGAGGTCTTAGTTTAGTGTCTTGAGGCAGCCTTTGTGCCTTAACCATCTAAAGTCTGTTTGATCGAGTCAAGGGTACCGATACGGTTAGGCCCGTATCGATACGACCTCCTTGTTTTAAGCCAAGCGTATCGATACTCGGGAAGGCATATCGATACCATTTTTGCTACTGGAAATCTGAGATTTTGGCGAGAAATTGAGGGTATCGGTACGGGCTTAGGTGTATCGCAACGGTCTTCGTAGCTTTGACAACGAGAAGTTGACCAGTGAGGGTGTATCGGTACGGTCAACCAGTGTACCGATACGATCTCCCTATGTTGACTATGGGCTGTTGACCTAGTCAAGGTGTATCGATACGCACTTCTAGTGTATCGATACGGCATGCCATACAAACTAAAATGGGCTGTTTAAAATTGCTTGCTTGCATGTTTGTTTTAATTCATTGTGTTTCCGCTGTCGTGTTTTCACATAGGAGTTATTAAAGCATCTAGACAAGATAATGTTAAAAGAAAGTTTTCTAGTGTTTCTAATCGAAGTGGAGCCTTAACGGGTTTCGCTTCGGTTTTCCCCGTGTAACCCATTCGGACCGGCTTGTCGGCAAGACCGGGACGAGGGGGTTACAAACAATAAGTTTCCATAAAGGTCTTAGTTTTAGGGTTTAGCGATCTAGTTTTAGGTTAAATGTTTAGGGGTTTATGTTTTGATGTTTATAATTGGGTTTAAAAGTTTGGGTTTGGTTTAGGGTAATATGGTTAGATATTTATGTTTTAGCCTATAAACCTTAAATTCTAACCCTAAACTCTAAATTCTAACCACAACTCTTAAATTCTAAACACTTAAACCCTAAAATTAAGTCGCTTGTGTAAACTTTTTATTTCCACCTGCATGGTATAATTATCTAATATAAAAGAGAAAAAATTGTTAGAATTAATTAAAAATAGTCATTTGAATTTAGTTAAAATAGTAATTTGATGTTCAATTTTTTTTATTTTATAGCATGATCTAAACATTTCTTATGGTAGAATTTGAATAAAGGATTCGAAGTACCAAAATTCCCTTTTAAAAATTAAGAGTCCGTTTGGTTCTTGAAAATGTTTTTTTTAAAAAAAAAACAATTTTCATTTTTAATTTTTCAAAAATAGAAATCATGTTAGGTTAATATAAATGAAAACTTGTTTTCAAAAATGAAAACAATGAAAATGCATCTGGTATCTATTTTTTTTAATGAGTATAAACAAATAATTAAATTAAAATATAATTATTTAAAAAATTATTATTATAATAAATAAATAAATATAATTAATCAATCAAAGTTTTAAATTCAATAAAAAATAATTCCTTATAAAGAACAATATAAAATATGTTTCACTAGAAATAACTATTACTCGTTTCTAATGACTATTTTTTTATTTTTCAACTCTGCCTAATCTATAATGATGTAGCAATTTCATCTCTAACTTGAACCATTTCAGTAGTTTGTGATATAACAAATGTGATATGCTCCTCATTTAAACAAGAAGAAGTTGTTTCTGTGTCATCAAATTCTTGTTCATTTTTTCTTTCACCCTCTTCATATAATTCATCCTTTTCAGCTTCCAACCTAATAAAATTATGCACAGTACAACAAGCTTTCAGTATATATCGTTGTTTTCTAAGAGGATAATTGGGCATATATTTTAGTATAACAAATCTTTTTTTCAACACACTAATACTTCGCTCAATCACATTACGAACAAAAGAGTGCCTCATATTAAATAATTTTTTCTCTCCTTTGGTTGACGCCTTTCTATAAAGTCACATGCACAGTATCTTTGTCCCCGAAATAGTGTTAAAAATTTGGTATATTTGGATATTCAGCATCTACCGCATAATATTTACCTACAATGTAACATCAGACCATTTATACAAATGAAGAACGCAACATCAAGACATACACTAAAATGCAAACCGACTCTGGGTGAACATATTAACAATTTAAGAACTATTGTAAAAAGGACAGTCGGACTTTTGACCAAGCTTGATTCTATTTATGTAAATAAGATCACAACTTACTAGAGAAAGTGATAGATAATGGTTCCATTTCCAATCGGCCATTACTGCTTTCAGTAAGTTTTTTACAATCTTCTTCCTCAATTCTCAAACAATTTTAAACCTAATTTATTTTATCTATTTTTTCTTTGAGCCGCTAATTATTTAAGCCAACAAAAAATTGACAACACAAACTAAATCAGGTATGAATTACATCAAAATACATGACAAATATCCTTAAACAATCACATCCAAACATATGAATTAAGTTTTAAAAAATAATTAATCTAAACAATAAATACATATATTTGCAAATAATAATTATAAATTTGAGAAATAAAATTACATTCAATTGTTTACCTGGCAAAGGAAAACGAAGAATTCAAAATTTTGATGAGATAAGAAATCAAAGAGTTGATGTTGAAGACTAAAAAAGAACTGATATTTAAAGAATGAAATAGGTTAAAAAATGTCATTAGTAGGATTTGAACCTGAATTAAATAAAGTAAAATTAAAAAATCTCCTATTTTTACATTTTTCACTTTTCTAAAACATTTTCAATGAAAATAGTGGAAATATCTTTTTTTATGTTTTTTAATTTTCACTCATTTTTGTTTTTATTTTCTAAAAATCATTTTTTATTTTAACAACTAAACACATTTTCTTCATTGTTCTTTATTTTTCAAGAAAATGAAAACGAATACACCTTTTATTCTATAGAACCAAACACACCCTAAAACTCTCCATTATTTCCATTCAAACAACAAAATTTATTTATGCAGTTTTGAAAAACTTTGATAAAAATAAAATCCTTTATTAAAAAACACGTAAAAATTTGGTGGGTAAAATATCCAAATTGGTCCAAGCTACTCAACTCGTGAAAGCGAATGCTCTTTAATAATGATTCTATGTACTCTCACACTTTGTATTTATTTTTCTTCTGTACAAATAATGAAGGTATGGTTTACTTAAAAATTTTGTAGTGTTTTCTTCTTCTTTTTTTTAATTTTGTCGATACTTGCAAACATTTACCGTCTACTACAAGAAAATGTATTTTTAGTGACATTGAAAATAGTCACAAAAAGTGTTAAATATAGTCACTAAAATTTACAGTGATTATTTTTTTGAGTCGTCACAAGTCGTCACTAATAACTCCGTCACTATTATATTAGTGACAACTTTCATATATTTCGTCACAATAGTTATATTTTTTATGACCATACTATTTGACACAAATGATTATTAATAGTGACTAAAATTTAGACACTAATGTTATTCTTACTAGTGATAAACATTCTATCACAAATACATATTTAAATAGTGTCTAAATTATGTCGTCACTGTCAGTAATAAAAAATTAATTATATTTTTAATTGTAACCATTTTATTTAGGGTTTAAACTAATCACTAATTGTCCCTAAAATTTAATGGAGATTTTACATTTTAGTCAGCAAACTTTTCAATTTTCATTAGATCAAAATGAAATTTAATCATGGATGATGTAACATGTTCATATATCAATTTTTAGTAAATAAATGATGCAATTCCTAGCTTCAAGAAGGATCGAACCTGTAACCTTTAGGGCGAGAGTGCAATACTTTTCCACTAGGCTAAACAAGAAATTTAATACTATTTTGAAAGAAAAATAATATTTAGGTTTAATTGTAATTGAAATTAATTTTATTTATTTTAAAAATATTTATTAATTATAACACTAATTATTATAATAATAATTTAACTAATTTTTCTATGGTTTCTTATACGAAGCACGTATGTTGAAGAAACTATTTAGATTTTTTTGAAGAAAAACTAATCAAAATGGAATATATCTTTTAAAGTTTTCAAAAAAAAATCTATCATATATTATGCTAAAATCACATAGTAGTGTTTGTACTCTAATTTGGTCACTTTAAATTTCTATATTTTTAAAATTTTGAATTTTCGATCCTGACATGAATTGTTAGTATTTAAATATGTTAAGTAAAATTTTCTTTTTAGCTAATTTGTTATGCATAAGTTGCTTATTTAATTTTTGTTCTTTAATTTGATATTTTAAGTCCTTATAATTTAGTCATATTGCGGGTGTCCCGTTAGGATTAGGATTAAAAATTTAAAAATTTAAAAATATAGAGACTAAAGTTGATCAAAATAGATTGACTAAAACAACAATTTACACATAGTATAGACTATAGAAATATTTTACCTTTTGACAAACTAGTTTATGATAACTTTAATTTTTATAATTATAAAAATAAATTTATCATTGTGACAATGTCTAATTTGTCATTATTTTTATTTTTTTATCGGTGACAAAATTTATCACAACAAAAAGTGAAACTTTAAGTGACAAGTAATTTCATTGTAACAACAAATATCAAATAATAGTGACCACTTCACATATTGTCACTATCATGTGTCAAAGTTTTAGTGACAATGAATTTTGTGTCACAATTGTATCAATTGTATACTTGTAGTGAGAATTCATTTGTGAAAAATATAATCGTTACAATTACTACTGTTACAGTGACCGAATAAAGTTATATCACAATTACTTATACTAATAGTGTCGCACAAAAAAATTGTCACAAAAAGTTAATATTTGTGACAAAATTATTCCTAGTCATTATTAATTTGTATTGTTGTAGTGGTCATATGTCAAGAACTACGACCGATTAAACATACATGCGGGCAAATGAAGATGAGCTGATGTTACAAACCCTATAGGGGCAAACACATAGAAGCGATCTGTAGCAGGCAAACTAACTGTGAACATAGCCGAGTGGATGACACTTAGTGCTTAGGACGTCAACTCGTAACCGGTCTAATCACAATCCACGACAACCCTATCATGACATTCGTCTAGACAATATATAAGAATACATGCAGCGAGAAAGGATACACGATCTCTCACTCTAAGAACACTAACGTCACACCAAAAAAGTTACACCCATTGCCAAACTCATAACCATCGTCAGAACTGTCATCGAACCATCGTCTTTGTCACTCGTCTACTTTACCCGTCAACAGGCTTCATCGATCATTTTGTTTGATGGTATTTTGACATAAATATCAAATATAAGTAGCATAATTGTTGTTTTCATGAACAAAGTCTTCCTTCATCAATGATTTTCGCAACCCTAGGATGAGTATAACGTTTTCTCCGAATTCTCCGGATCTTGACGGCGGCAAGGCGGCACAGCTTTTCAATGATTCCAGTGGACAACCTCCCGGAACGGTCGCTGACGCTCCTGCTACGGTGGTGTTGGAACAGCAGGAGTCCCCGATGGTGGTGGAAACCCAGCCGAGTCTACAGGAAACGTGCGATAATGCTGAGTTGCAAGGTGTGTTTGACGTCGATATGGCGGGCGATGGGGGTGTGCAACCGGTAGCGACAAGTCTAAATCCTGATCATGCTGGTGGTGATAGTGTGAAGAAGACTTATGCGTCTATGGTGGCGGCATCATCGGCGACGGGGGGGACTGCCAATGTTGGTGAAACCGATGAGGGCCTTGAGGTTATGGATACAGATTTTGTTGTGGATCGTAGTGGTCTCTTCCCGCGTATATCGTTTTCGGAACGAATCCATGCAAGAATTGATGACAGTATGAAAACAACTATTATTCTTCGGCCTCTGGGAAGAGCGATAGGGTTTCGGACTTTGGTTAATCGAGTGCATGCAATTTGGAAAACTGAGAAGAACTTTCAGGTGATCGATCTGGATAACAATTACTTCCTGGTGAAGTTTGAATCGATCGAGGATTATACGAAGGTTCTAACCGGAGGGCCATGGACTTTGTTTGGATGCTATTTAACAGTACAACCTTGGTGCAGGAACTTCTCGACTGCGGAAAAACATCCATCTCAAGTCGTAGTTTGGATTCGCCTACCGGGTCTTCCGTATAGATATTATAAGAAAGCTTTGTTTACAAGGATTGCAGAAGTTATTGGTCGGGTAATTAAAATAGACTATAGCACGGCTTTGGGTGAACGGGGCCGTTTTGCTCGGTTGGCGGTAGTTGTTGATTTGAATAAGCCGTTATTGTCATGTATTGGGATCGATGGCTTTATTCAGAAGCTTGAGTATGAGGGGCTTCATTTAATTTGCTTTAAATGCGGAAAGTATGGACATTCAATGGATTTATGTGTTGGCGAGCATAATGTTAGTACCGTGGAGGGGGAGAAACATTCGGATAGTACCACTGTGGCACAACAATCAACGGTTGAGGTATCGAGGGAGGAACTATTTGGCCCATGGATGGTCGTGGAGAGGAACCGGCGGCGGGCAACTAGGGCGGTTGGAAATAAGGGAGGTGGAAGCCGTGTAGATGGTGGCGGTTCTAGATTTGATATTCTACAAGAGGTCCATGGGGATCATGTGGAGAGAGCTCCTGTTCAGGGTGAATCGAGAGGAAATATTCCTCATAGTAACATTGACGTGCATGGCACAGCACGTGGGGGTGTTAAAGGGGTGCAGCACAACTCGACAGCTGCTGCTGGGATTAAGCCTAAAACGACGCATAAAGAGCGCCCATCGAGCAGTGTGATGCGCAAAGAGAGGAGTGAAGCTTTAGGCAGTACGGTAGGGAATGTTGTTGGACGGGTAAATATGCCTATTACTATACGCGATGGAGATAAGGGGAAAGGCGTTGATATGGAGGTCATTACGGAGGATACACAGCAGCAAACGCTGCAGGGGGAGATGAAAGGAGCGGTTGATGCGCAGCAGCAGCGGATGCCGGTTGTAGTGCCGTCCGTCGTGGGTGTTGAGGCCCAAGCGATATCACATACCCCGGGGATTGTTTCAGGGTCACACCGGGCAATATCGATTAGGGAAGGAAGGAGTGATTTTAAATCCACGTCAAGGCTTCGTGCTGGGGTAAATTCGGGTAAAGGGGGCAACAGCTTATCCGTTGTGCAGCGGAAGAGTCTGAAAGTGTCAAAGAAGTCGGAGACAAGGGTTCCGCCACGACCGGTGCTCACCGAATGGGTGTCTTCGCTATCGACAAAGCTGGAAAAATTACAGGATACGGGACAAACTCATGGCGAGGTCGAGGCGACTGACCTACCTCATGATATGAGCATTGAGAGTACTCAGGTTGCTGGGCATGGCGTTGAAGGCGGAAAGGAAAATGTGCCACCGTCTCAGTAAGCTTCTTGTGTTTTTGGGTCCGTTTCATTATTATTTATTAATGAATATTATGTTTTGGAATACTCAGGGCGCTGGAAATGCGGAGTTCCGGCGCCACTTTAGAAATTTTGTTAGATCTAATAATCCGCAGGTGGTTGCTTTATTCGAGCCAAGGGTGAGTTATGGTGAAGCTGATAGGGTTATTCGAAGTTTTGGGTTTCAGAATTCTTTCCGTGTTGAAGCTCGTGGTTTCAGTGGTGGTGTTTGGATTTTGTGGCGGGATAGCGTGGAGGTTGAGATCTTATCTGCGGGTAATCAGTTTGTTCACGGGAAGGTCCGGGAAGTGAGGGATACGAAGTGGATCTATTTTACAGCTGTTTATGCAAGTCCTAATGCTTGTATTAGGCGGCATTTGTGGGACAAATTGTTAAATCTTAGTCCGGGTTCGGGAAATCCATGGGTTCTTGGGGGTAATTTTAATGTAATCCTTCGCAAGGAGGAGTGGTGTGGTGGTTCGAGTGAGGCTCTGGGTACTAGCGCTCTTTTCCAGGAGTTTATCGATACTGCAGAGTTGACTGAAATTGATTACAAAGGCGATGCTTTTACTTGGAGTAGGGGTAATCTGTATCAGCGCTTGGATCGGTGTTTGGCGAATTATGCTTGGTTTGGGGAATATCCGTTGTCGATTGTGTTTCATTTGGATCGCGTTGGTAGCGATCATTGCCCTCTTTTGCTTAAACCCACAGGTGTTCTGATTTTGACTGTGGAACGGCCTTTTCGGTTCTTAGCGGCCTGGCAGGACCATCCTGAGTTTCGAGGCCTCCTTGAATCTGTTTGGAATGGTGAGTCTTCTGTGGTTGATAATGCGCTGAATTTCCAGGTTGCGGTTAAACGGTGGAATATGGATGTATTCGGTCATATTGGGAAGAAGAAAAAAAGGCTTCTGGCTAGACTTCAGGGTATTGAAAAATCACTGCAGCGCTCAAATTCGGCTTTCTTGATTGATCTACGGAGTCAATTGCGCAGTGAGCTTGATGTTATTCTGGAATAGGAGGAGTCCTTGTGGTACCAGAAATCGCGTAGCCAATGGATTCTTTCGGGCGATAAGAATACGCGCTTCTTCCATGCATCGACTATGGCACGTCGGAGAGTTAATATGATTGTGGGGCTGAAATCAAGTACGGGATTTTGGATCACGGACCAGAGGTTGTTGCAGGCTGAAGCGATTGCGTTTTACAGGAAACTTTTCACGGCCGATGCGAGTTGCCAGGGTAGGTACCATATCCGCGGATTATTCCCTCGGGTTTGTGACAATGTTTTGCGGGCGTTAGGCGGGCATGTTACGGATATGGAAATTCGAGCGGCTATCTTTGACATGGATATCTGGAAGGCCCCGGGTATTGATGGTTTACACGCGGCTTTCTACCAGCGCAATTGGGATGTTGTGGGGGATAGCGTTTGTCGGTGCATTCAGAACATTTTTTCTGGAGGACAGTTACCGGTGGAGGTGAATCGAACAATTATGGTCCTGATTCCTAAGGTTGCTTCGCCTGAAACAATGAGCCAATTCAGGCCTATCAGCCTCTGCACTGTGATTTACAAGGTGATTACTAAGGTGATAGTTAATCGAATCAAACCCTTTCTATCAGATTGGATTTCGGAAAGCCAGACTAGCTTTGTGCCTGAGCGTGCGATATCTGATAATATTATAATTGCTCAGGAGATTGTACATTCTATGAATAGAAAAACTGGACAGAGGGGTTGGATGGCGCTAAAAATTGACTTAGAAAAGGCTTATGATCGACTGGAGTGGGGCTTTATTGCTGATACATTACATGATGTTGGTCTTCCTGAGATTTTATGTGATTTGATCTTGAAGTGTGTTTCCAGCGTTTCGACGCAGATCAGCTGGAATGGATCATTGACGGATGCCTTTTCGCCTTCGAGAGGAATACGGCAAGGTGATCCTATCTCCCTGTATTTATTTGTGCTTTGTATGGAGAGACTTAGCCAGGCAATTAATCAGCGAGTAGCTTCGGGCCGCTGGAAAGGTTTTAGTACCTCGCGTCACAGTCCAGTTATCTCTCACCTTATGTTTGCGGATGACATGGTTTTGTTTGCAGAAGCATCTATGGAACAGTTAGATGAAATTCGGGATGTTTTGATTGAGTTTTGTAAGTTTTCGGGGCTCAAAGTGAATGTTCAGAAATCGAGTATTTTTTTCTCACGGAATGTGCCGGCTGATATCCGACATGATTTGAGTAGGGTACTTAGTTTTTCTGAAGTTTCTGATCTTGGGCGCTATCTTGGGGTCCCAATGCTGCATCGACGGGTTACTAGAGCTACTTATTCTTACCTTGTTCAGAAGGTGCGCGATAGGTTATCAGGCTGGAAGGCGAAATATTTATCCTTTGCTGGGCGAATCACGCTTGCTAAGGCGGTTTTGTCGTCAATTCCATATTATGCAATGCAGTCAACAAAAATACCTATAGGGGTATGCGAGGAGATTGAGAAGTTGATTCGCAATTTTATCTGGGGTAATTGTGCGGATAGAAAAGGTGTGCATTTGATTAACTGGACTGAATTATGTACACCGACTGATTTCGGGGGGCTAGGTTTCAAGAAACTACATGATCAAAATGCTGCTTTCTTGATGAAGATTGGTTTTAATCTGATTGCGAAACGGGGACAGCTTTGGGTGCGTTTTTTGCGAGCAAAATATAAGTGTGAGGAGATTATACCAGAGTCCATTAATTGGAGTAATGGTTCCCACTTATGGCGAGGTATATCGGCAATATGGCAAGAGGTTAGGAATGGAGTTATTTGGCGAATTGGTGATGGTGTCTCCATTGACTTTTGGCGCGATTATTGGGTGCGTGGTGTTGGTCCACTTGGCTTAGTTGCGATGGAACCGGAAACGATTTCGGATGACTTTTTACCCCTCAAGGAGATGTGGTTGAATGATGGACGATGGGATATCGCCCAATTTCAACATTACTTTGAGGAAGAGGTGATTGATCAAATTATGGCCGTTCGAGGTCCAGTGGAGGGCGGAATAGCTGATTCACCGGGATGAAGATGGGCGGATAATTTAGCTTTTACAGTTAATTCCGCGTATGAGGTAAATCAATCGTATGTTACGACTTTCCGGCATGATGTGTGGCGTGTGTTGCAAAAATTTCAGGGGCCACAACGTATCAAGTGTTTTCTTTGGTTGGTTTGCAAGGGGCGATTGTTGACCAATTGTGAGCGTGTTCGTCGTCACATGACGGAGGAAGCGATGTGTTCTACGTGTGGGGCAAGTGAGGAAGATGTTGAACATATTTTCCGTCGTTGCCCGATAGCTCAATCGGTGTGGAGAAAGTTGATTCCGATTGCGCATATGGGTCGGTTAAGTAGCGGATCGACAACGGATTGGGTGCTGGCGAATTTGCGGCTGGACGCTGCTGCTACGTGGGGTGGTATGGAGCGATGGGATTTGATGTTCGGGGCTGTGTTGTGGCAGCTGTGGACGGCACGCAACCATGCTGTTTTCCGCAGTGAAAACCGCACATCGGAGGAGATTATTGCGGCCAGCAGGAGGTTGGTTCAAGAGACCCTAAGGGCCTTGTCGAGCGCTCGGATACTGCGGGGAATGGACCGCCTAAAAGCCAGAGTTCAAGGCGGTGGCTGCCGCCGTCCCAAGGGATTTGGAAATTGAATGTAGATGGTGCCTGCGACAGTGTTTCTTCCTTGGCGTCGTGTGGAGGTACCCTACGTGACACCGCGGGAATGTGGGGTGGTGGCTTTACGAAGTTTATTGGTAGGTGTCGCGCTATAGATGCGGAGTATTGGGCGATTTATGAAGGTTTATTATATGCGCTGCATTGCAATATTGATAAGATTATTGTGGAGTCGGATTGTTTGGACGCTTTGCGTACTTTGAGTAAGGATAATGCTAAGAGTGGTCCCTCGACGATGGTGCGTGCTATACGGGATCTTATTCCTCGCTTCCGGATGATTGAGTTTCGTCATGTTTGTCGTGAGGCTAACCATGTCGCTGATACGTTGGCTAAGTTAGGGCCGTGGCATGGCTATGAAGCGAAGTACTTTGGATCTCCACCGGATGCGGTGCTAAGGCTGCTACATGATGATTTACCGATGTTGGGTTAATGTTTCTTTTTTCTTTGAATTGTTGTTGATGTAATGCTATGGCGAGTACTCTTTTCCTCCATTTAGGATTATGAAGGTTTTTAATGAGGCTCGTCATGGTATTTTTCTCCTTTTAATAAAAAAAAAGTCTTCCTTCATCAGCAAAGAGAGGGTAAGATGTTCGACAAAAACATCCGACTTTAATCCCACACTAAATATTCTGAAGTAAATGTTTGACCTCCATTTCATAATTAGTTTATTAGGTTTTGAACTAATCCTGTATTAATTATTATGTCCGAAAGAATGGAAATCTTCAACGTGGAGAATTTCAAACATAAAATCGAAATACTTAATATATTGAAATCCCCCCCCCCCCCCCACCCAACGTCCCCAAAAAAACTTGATTAATATGGTTAATTTCGCTGACTAATTCCATCAAACACAACGGAAACAGTAATCATGATGAGCTTGGCTTAAAGCCCCTTAACATACTACTTACTTTAGAAGACACATTCCTCAGCCACGCACACGTCACACAATCGAATGATAAAGAAGACTTATTAAAATACAGGGAAAAAATACTCGAAAGTCATAATTATAGGACAAACATGTTATTTTTTTTCTTTCTAAAAGTCATAAGCATGTCACCCAGTTAACATATTGCTACAAACATGTCACTTCGATTATAAGCATATCACTTTTCTTTAGTATAATAATATTTTGTCCTCAAAACATATGCATTCTATTAATGTTGGCATAATTTGAAACAATTCAATAAATTTAATTATTTATATTTAAAAATCCCATCAATATAGTCTTGTTTTGTAATATCGTCAAAGCAGCGAGCTCATCAGATCAAATCAGTAGTTCGATAAATGCATTCTTCCATAAAGCGTAACAAGTTACTATTAAATTGTTACTATTATACCACGAACGTAACAAGAAAGTAATATAATATTTTTTGAATAAAAACAAGTAATTTAGGAGAAGAATAAAGATTAAAATGATGAATTTTTTAAATATTAAGAGTCAAATTTATTGAATTGTTTTGAATTATAATCAAATTGATAGATTGTATAAGTTTTAGGGACTAAAATATTTTTATGCCATACCACATTAAAAGAAAAATGAGTTTGTAAGAATATATTAATTGAGTGACTCGTTTGTAATAAATTTTTAATTGACATGTTTGTAACACTTTTTTTAATTAAGTGATATATGTTTGTAACTTTTAGAAGAAAATAACATTTTTACTACTAAATTTATGTTAGTTAACTAGTTAAGTGACATAGTTTACCCTAAATTATACCACTATATGCCTTTTGTGTGATTAATAAGACATTCCTCACCAACAAGGTTGGTCCAAATAGTAAGTAGATTGATATTATTTAAGTTGGTCTCAAATTCGAGACTTTGTATATGCAAAAAATTCTTAACAGAAGACTTACTCACCAAATTAGATGTACGATACATATCGACCCGAAATAATCAGGATAAATTCTTGAAACTGGGAGTGCAAAAAAAAAACACATTCCTCAGCCACGCACGGCACACATCTGATGATTATATCAAAGTTTGACAATTCCAAAACTTGCTAAACTAATGGCATGTCATCATTTTGCTCATAAGTTAATTATATAATCAATCAACTATGTTTATAGAATATTTGAATGCCCGCGTTGCCAAAGCAAGCTGTTTCTTGTCTGGTTTGGTCAAAACCAAAACCTCAAAGATCAAACATTTAAAGCTCTCACTTCTATCTTCTTCGTTACATATAAAAAGGAGCGTTGGAACGAAAAGGAGTTCGCCAAATCCATTGAACTGTGCAAGTGTTTCGAAAGAATGAAGAAAGAGTCTAAACCCAGAAACATGATCCTGAAATTTCTGCCAAAAGCTGTTTCAGCTGTCGCCAGTGTCGGATTTCAGAACCCTCCCTTCAGCCCAAGCAGAGACAAGAGAATAACAAGAACTAGTGCCGGCAAAGGGTTGTTGTTGCCTGGTCCGATGGTTTCGATAATTCCCGACTCGAAGGCCGAAAGCTTTGAAACTCAAGAACCAACTTCACCCAAGGTGTCATGCATAGGAAAGATCAAGCACAAGAAAAACATCAAAAAAGCTAAGCGTAATTTGAAGGCTGTCTCTGAGTCGACTCATAAAAGTTCTTCTCATGGAGAAGTGAAGAAAGACTTGGGTGATTACGATAGTGCGCCGTACTTGGGTCAAGTGAGGCGGTTTACGAGTGGGCGTGATGGTCTTGCTGGTGTCGATTGGACGGCTAAGATTGCAGCAGCCGTGGAAGCAGATCAGCGTGGAGATGATTACTCTGATGAGGAGGGAAGATCAGAGCATAGTGACCTTGAAGATGAAGAAGAAGTGATGTTTCCTTTCTCGGGTGCAATGGCGGTGGGTGGAGGAGGGTTGGCTTTGCAGCCAAGGAAAGAAATAAACATATGGAAAAGAAGAACAGTGAATCAACCAACGCCCCTTCTGTTATAGTCACTGCGCGCAAATTGATATTGGTAATTGTTAACCTCGTTAAAATTTTATTGTTAAATTTAAATATTATTATTAATATCGTAGATGAGACAAGACATATTGCGAGTTACTCGAGTTCGACTTGGTCAACATTTGATTCGATTGGTCTTGATTCGAACTCGAACTCGGCTTGAGTTCTTAACGAGCCGAGCCAAGCTACTTGATACTCCACTTGAAAAGCTCGCGAGCTACTCAAAAATATAATAAACTATTTTTTTTAATTTTTAAAATTAAAGTAAACTAAAATGTATGTTGTGTGTTTTTAGTTGTTATGTTAGTTTAATTTTCAGCTTAACTTTTTTTTTATATTTTTATGTGTACATTTTTCCTCAATTAACGATTTTTTAATGAGTTATATGAAAATATTTTTTTTGTATAATTCTATCTACAATTAAATCATGCAATTTGATCGATATTATTGTTATTAAGAACATGGTTGTGAATGAAACGGGACAGATCGCGAGCTACTTGAGCTCAACCAGTACTCAGTTCGATTGGACTCGACTCGAGCTCGGCTCGAGTTCATAACGAGTTTAGTCAAGCTCGAGTCAAGCTCAAACTCGACTCAAATTTTTAACAAGTCGAGTCGAACTCGGCTCGTTTACGCCCCTAATTATTACATCATTTTGTGTTACATCACTTTTAAACTGACTTTCTAGAAAACTAAAATTTCACAGCATCAAATTTAACAACAAAAAAAGTTCTAGGGTAAAGTACACAGACGGTCACTGAACTTTGGTAAAAAAATAAAATGGTAACTAAACTTTCAAAAATCGCAAAATGGCAATTAAACTTTATGTTTTATAACAAAATGGTAACTAGACGTTAAATGTCGTTAAGTGACTCTTATAGAATTTGATATAATAACATATTTAGTCCTTCATATTTATACATTCAATCAATTTAGTCCTAATTCGAAACAATTCACTAAATTTAGCCCTCGTTATTTACGCTTTTTTTCTTTCAATTTGGTCCTTAAAGAAAAAATTCCAAATTATGGTAACATGATAAATAATTACAATTAAATTTTTAGAGGAACTCGAAAACTCGACTCGAATCGAAAAAATTTCAAATAAAGTTTGAGTTGTAAAATATAACACGTCAATTCGAATAACTCGAAATTTTTTTACTCGACTCGATCGAGCGCTCACATCTATCTTAAGATATGACACGTCAACTCGAATAACTCGAAATATTCGAATATTTTAAATCATTTTTATTTTAAATAGAATATTTTTTAAAATAGAATATTTAATGTTTTCATATTTAAATCACATCGAATATTTAATAACTACTTTAAATATTCGATTTAAAAGAAAAAAATGATTTAAATGATTTGAATATTTAATTAAATTTTTATAGGAATTCGAAAACTCGACTCGAATCGAAAAAAATTTCAAATAAAGTTTGAGTTGTAAAATATGACACGTCAACTCGAATAACTCAAAATTTTTTGACTCGACTCGATCGAATGCTCACCTCTATCTTAAGATATGACGCATCAACTTGAATAACTCGAAATATTCGGATATTTTAAATCATTTTTTCTTTTAAATCACATCGGATATTTAATAACTACTTTAAATACTCGATTTAATTTAAAAATATTCGATTTACAAGAAAAAATTGATTTAAAATATTCGAATATTTAAAGTAGTTATTAAATATTCGAATATTTAAAAGAAAAATATTTAAAATAGTTATTAAATATTCAAATATTTTAAATCATTTTTATTTTAAATTGAATATTTTTAAATTAAATTAAATATTTAAAGTAATTATTAAATATTCAATGTGATTTAAATATGAAAATATTAAATATTTTATTTTAAAAAATATTCGATTTAAAAGGAAAAATGATTTAAAATATTCGAATATTTCAAGTTATTCGAGTTGACGCGTCATATCTTAAGATAGAGATGAGCGTTCGATCGAATGGAGTCAAAAAATTTCAAGTTATTCGAGTTGATGCGTCATATTTTACAACTCAAACTTTATTTAAAATTTTTCGATTCGAGTCGAGTTTTTGAGTTCCTATAAAAATTTAATTGTAATTATTTATCATGTTACCATACTTTGGAATTTTGCTTTAAGGACCAAATTGAAAGAATGCGTAAATAACGAGGGCTAAATTTGGTGAATTGTTTCGAATTTGGACTAAATTGATTGAATGTATAAATATGAAGGACTAAATGTATTATTATACCAAATTTTATAACAGTCACTTAACAGCATCTAACGTTTAGTTACCATTTTGTTATAAAATATAAAGTTTAATTGCCATTTTGTGATTTTTGAAAGTTTGATTACCATTTCTTTTTACCAAAGTTCAGTTACCATCTGTGTACTTTACCCAAATTTCTAATAACCCTAATAATTGGACTTAATTTTTAATTTCGAAAAGCATAGAAATTAAATTCCTAGAAATAAAAGTAGGAAAATAGCACGTAGGCTTTCAGTAATTGTAATTTTTTCATTCATAACTTGGTAAAAAATATTTTTTCAAGAAAATAACATATGTTGAACACCTATGCATATTCTTTTGCTATCAAATTAAGAATATTTTTTTTAAAATGAACATTTTTTATTTTTTACTTTTTATTTTGAGTTAAATAATATTATAACTTTTAAATTGCACCTCAACATCAGTTTGATATTTGAAGATTTTTTTAGATTAGTACTTACTAGTTACTAACCATTTATCACGTTATTCATCTATAATTTCTGCTAAAAGAAACAAGCAGGGTATGGTAGGAATATTTCAAGCAACGCAACAATATATATTAAATTTAGAAAAAAAATTGAAAAATCATAAAGAAAATTAAAGAAATTAAAATTTTCTCAACTTTTTTAAACGTGAGAAATTTTTCAAGGAAAACAAACACATTTCCATCTTTTATATTTTTTCCTGGATTTTTACATTTGTAATTTTCCTTTCCTTTCTAATTTTATGTATTTACCCAAAAAAAAACTTGTTAAAATTTTCCAAAATATTAAAAATGGTTTTTATGATATTTTAAAATTTTTGAGGTTTTTTACTTTAATATGTATATTGTGCCATGAAAAAATAATAAACTTTGTTAAATAATAAAAAATCTTGAAAACATTTTTTTGGATATTTCTTACATTTTTTAGTTTTTACATATTGTTTTAATTCATGGTTTCGGAGAAGGTTTAATTTTTTTTGTTTGACCAACTGTATATAACTCATTGATTGACTAATTTAGAAGGTCCTGTAGAAGTTCATTATTATTTGTGTATAAATACATTGTAAATGTAAATTAATGTTAATGTGAATATGATCAGTTTTTCACATTTTAACAATTATGGAGACGACCTTTCTATCCAATTGCTCCATTTACGATGTCAGTATTCAAACTCCTAACATCGCTTAAAACATATAGTGCGCTATCTCACTAGACCAACTGATCGTTGTTTAAAGAAGATTTGTTAGTTGCAGTGTAGAATGGTTGATTGCAAATGATGCATTTCTTTGTAGAAAGTCAAGCATGCACATGTTAATTGAAATTTCAACAATGGAAATTTCAATGGCAGCCAAAGTAGAAAATGGAAATGGGGAAATTGTTTTTTGGTCCCTAAACTTTAGGCTATTTACAAGTTTAGTCCTTAAAGCTCAACTATAAATAGCATGGCCATTTGCCATTCTTACACATCCCAAATCATTCTAACCTCCTCCCAATACTAGAGAAATTAGAGAGTTTTCATAGAGTTGTTTTCTCCTTTTTATCAAGAGAGAATTGTCATTGTTTTCTCCTTGTTAGACTAAGAGAAGTTGTAATTCCTATTTTCTCATAGTGAAATTCTTCTACCTTTGTCCGTGGTTTTTACCCTATATTATTTAGGGGTTTTCCACGTAAAATCTGTGTCTCTTTTATCTTCATTATTATTTTCTCAAATTATCAGTTGCATTTTTGCTCTATCCGACGATCGTATTCCGCAACAATTGGTATCAGAGCCAGATTTGGGTGCGTATATCTACTTACCGTATTCTCTGTTGGTTGCCTCTGAAAAGTGGATCCTCCATCATAAGAAAGTAAGTTAGATATTACTCATTCATTGAAGGTGGTGGGCACTATTCACGTCAAAAAGGTGAAATAGTGGGAGCTATCTGAAATAGAAGCTATGGCAACGAAATTTGATATTGAAAAGTTCAATGGGAGAAATTTCTCACTGTGGAAATTGAAGATAAAGGCCATCCTAAGAAAAAACGGATGTCTAGCGGCTATCAGCGAAAGGCCGGCAGATTTTACGGATAATAAGAAATGGAATGAGATGGACGAGAATGCTATTGCAGACCTTCATTTAGCATTAGCAGATGAAGTACTATCAAGCATCGAGGAGAAGAAGACAGCCAAGGAGATTTGGGATCACCTCGCAAAATTATACGAGGTCAAATCGTTGCACAATAAAATTTTCCTTAAGAGGAAATTGTACACTCTTCGGATGTCAGAATCTACTTCAGTGACAGAGCACTTAAACACGTTGAATACTCTATTTTCTCAGCTTACATCCCTAAGCTATAAAATAGAGTCACAAGAACGTGCTGAACTTCTGCTTCAAAGTCTACCTGATTCGTATGATCAACTCATCATCAACTTGACGAACAACAACCTTACAAGTGATCTAGTCTTCGATGACGTTGCAGCTGCTGTTCTGGAAGAAGAAAATCGGCGCAAGAACAAGGAAGACAGACAAGGAAATCTGCAACAAGCAGAGGCCTTAACGGTGATGAGAGGAAGATCAACAGAACGTGGCCAAAGTAGCAGTCACAATCATGGTAGATCAAAGTTAAGGAGTAAGAAGAATTTAAAGTGCTACAACTGCGGAAAGAAGGGTCACTTGAAGAAGGATTGTTGGAGTTTACCTAAAAACTCCAATCCTCAAGGAAATATGGCAAACACTTCAGATGATGGAGATGCTCTCTGTTGTGAAGCAGCAACAGCCATGGAAGGCAGAAAAAGATTTGCAGACATATGGCTTATTGACTCGGGAGCCACATATCACATGACCTCAAGAAGAGAATGGTTCTATAATTATGAACCTATCTCAGGAGGATCTGTGTACAGCTGCAATAATCATGCCTTGGAGATTGTTGGCGTTGGAACCATCAAATTGAAGATGTATGACGGGACAACCAAAGTTGTTCGAGATGTGCGACACGTGAAAGGCTTGAAGAAAAACTTATTATCCTACGGATTGTTGGATAATAATGCAAGCAAGATTGAAACACATAAAGGAATCATGAAGGTGTTCCATGGAGCGCTTGTGGTGATGAAAGGTGAAAAGATAGCGGCAAATTTGTACATGCTGAAGGGAGAGACTTTGCTAGAAGCTGAAGCCTCTGTTGCCTCATGTAGTTCAGATTCTACCATGTTATGGCATCGGAAACTTGGACACATGTCAGAACAGGGAATGAAAGTCCTTGTGGAGCAAAAGCTACTTCCGGGTTTAACAAAGGTATCACTTCCTTTGTGTGAACATTGTATTACAAGTAAGCAGCATCGATTAAAATTCAACACATCAAATTCTAGAGGCAAGGCTGCTCTAGAATTGGTTCATTCTGATGTATGGCAAGCACCGGTTACATCCCTAGGCGGAGCAAAGTATTTTGTCTCCTTCATTGATGACTACTCTAGGAGATGTTGGGTGTATCCTATCAAGAGGAAGGCAGATGTGTTTTCAACCTTCAAAGTTTTCAAAGCGCGGGTGGAACTTGATTCTGGAAATAAGATCAAGTGTTTCAGATCAGATAATGGAGGTGAATATACAAGTGATGAATTTGATGACTTTTGCAGAAAAGAAGGCATCAAAAGACAGTTCACAACAGTATACACTCCTCAACAAAATGGAGTGGCAGAGCGGATGAACAGAACTCTGTTAGAAAGAACACGAGCAATGTTGAGAGCTGCAGGGCTAGAAAAAGCTTTCTGGGCAGAAGCAGTCAATACCGCCTGTTATTTGGTGAATCGGGCTCCATCAACTGCAATTGAGTTGAAGACACCGATGGAAATGTGGACTGGTAAACCAGTTGATTATTCAAACCTCAATATATTTGGAAGTATTGTGTACGTGATGTACAATGCCCAAGAAATTTCAAAGTTGGATCCAAAATCCAGAAAATGTAAATTCTTGGGGTATGCTGATGGAGTAAAGGGGTATCGCTTGTGGGATCCCACTGCCCGCAAAGTGATTATCAGCAGGGATGTTATCTTTGTAGAAGATAAGCTACAAAGAAAAGAAGAAGATGATAGCACTGATAAAGAAAAGCCAGAGACTACACAGATACATGTTGAAAATAAGTTTGAACAGAGAGATTGTTCTGAAGCAGAACCAGAGCTCGAGGAATCAGAACCAGAGAATTCTGAAGCTCCAACAACTCGTCAATCAGATCGTGTGAGAAGACGCCCCAATTGGCACTCAGATTATGTTATAGAAGGTAATGTTGCATACTGCCTTTTAACGGAGGACGGTGAGCCATCAACATTCGAGGAGGCAATGAACAACTCAGATGCTTCGCAGTGGATGGCGGCAATGCAAGAAGAAATCGAAGCCCTTCATAAAAATAATACATGGGAACTTGTGCCACTACCACAAGGAAGGAAGCCAATTGGTAACAAATGGGTCTTCAAAATCAAGAGAAATGGTGACGATCAAGTGGAGAGGTATCGTGCAAGACTGGTGGTCAAAGGATATGCTCAGAAAGAAGGTATTGATTTCAATGAAATCTTTTCTCCTGTGGTTAGACTAACAACGGTTCGAGTTGTCCTGGCAATGTGTGCTACATTGAATTTACATCTAGAGCAGCTAGATGTTAAAACAGCTTTTCTTCATGGAGATCTTGAAGAAGAGATTTACATGCTCCAGCCTGAAGGTTTTGAAGAAAAAGAAAAGAAGAACTTGGTTTGTAGGTTGAACAAATCTCTGTACGGTTTAAAGCAGGCGCCGAGGTGTTGGTACAAGAGATTTGACTCCTTCATCATGAGCCTTGGATACAACAGACTTAATGCAGACCCTTGTGCTTACTTCAAGAGGTTTGGTGAAAACGAATTTGTTATATTGTTGTTGTATGTAGATGACATGTTGGTTGCAGGCCCCAACAAAGATCATATTGAAGAATTAAAGGCACGACTGGCTAGGGAATTTGAAATGAAGGACTTGGGACCAGCAAACAAGATTCTAGGGATGCAAATTCACCGAGACAGAAGTAGTAGAAAGATTTGGCTTTCACAAAAGAATTACTTGAAAAAGATCTTGTCACGATTCAGCATGCAAGATTGTAAGCCAATTTATACCCCTCTTCCTATTAACTTTAAATTATCCTCCAGTATGAGTCCTAGCAGTGAAAAAGAGAGGATGGAGATGTCTCGAGTACCGTATGCATCAGCAGTGGGAAGTTTAATGTTCGCTATGATTTGTACAAGACCAGACATTGCACAAGCAGTGGGAGTGGTTAGTCGGTACATGGCGAATCCAGGCAGAGAGCATTGGAATGCTGTGAAAAGGATCCTGAGATACATCAAAGGGACCTTAAATGTTGCATTATGTTACGGGGGATCAGACTTTCTTATCAGCGGGTATGTCGATTCTGACTATGCAGGAGATTTGGATAAAAGAAAATCTACAACAGGGTATGTGTTTACAGTTGCTGGTGGATCTGTAAGCTGGGTTTCAAAACTGCAATCGGTTGTGGCTACGTCAACAACGGAGGCAGAATATGTAGCAGCTACACAAGCCAGTAAAGAAGCAATATGGTTGAAAATGCTATTGGAGGAGCTCGGGCACAAACAAGAGAATGTCTCTTTGTTTTGTGACAGTCAGAGCGCCTTGCATCTTGCAAGGAATCCTGCTTTTCACTCAAGAACAAAACACATACGGGTCCAATACCACTTCATTCGTGAGAAAGTGGAAGAAGGGACGATAGATATGCAGAAGATCCATACCGTTGACAACATAGCAGATTTCATGACAAAAGCAATCAACACTGATAAGTTTACTTGGTGTCGATCCTCTTGTGGCTTGTTAGAGACGTAAGCAACATGGAAAGTACGAGGTAGAAAGAATGGTGTGAAGATATGATTATTCCAATCAAATCTTCAAGTGGGAGATTGTAGAAAGTCAAGCATGCACATGTTAATTGAAATTTCAACAATGGAAATTTCAATGGCAGCCAAAGTAGAAAATGGAAATGGGGAAATTGTTTTTTGGTCCCTAAACTTTAGGCTATTTACAAGTTTAGTCCTTAAAGCTCAACTATAAATAGCATGGCCATTTGCCATTCTTACACATCCCAAATCATTCTAACCTCCTCCCAATACTAGAGAAATTAGAGAGTTTTCATAGAGTTGTTTTCTCCTTTTTATCAAGAGAGAATTGTCATTGTTTTCTCCTTGTTAGACTGAGAGAAGTTGTAATTCCTATTTTCTCATAGTGAAATTCTTCTACCTTTGTCCGTGGTTTTTACCCTATATTATTTAGGGGTTTTCCACGTAAAATCTGTATCTCTTTTATCTTCATTATTATTTTCTCAAATTATCAGTTGCGTTTTTGCTCTATCCGACGATCGTATTCCGCAACATTCTTGAATTTGATTTGAAGATAATAATTATACGAAAAGTTCCAAGTTTTATCAACTAAACAGACCTTTTAATTCTATTTCCATTGTTTTAAGAAGGAAACTGACCCATGGTTTCTCATAGTTATAGGTAATGGTGAACTTTGAATAACCCATTTTAATTGAGGAAGGATCAAGTTCCTATGATTAATCAACCTCGATTGCTTCTAAAACTTTGTTATACCAGCACTTCATAATGATTTCGTGCAAAATCTTGACGTCGCGTTTTTGGTTGCGGCCGTTTTTTATTATTTTTAAAACTTTGTTATACCGACGTTCAAAACGGCCGTTTGTTCTTTATTTTCTCGTCAAATAATTTTTAGTTTAGTCGCCAACAGGCGTTTGCCTACCATTTTCAACCTTCAAACGGACTTTTTATGAAAGCTAAAAAATCTAACTTTTTAGAACGGTCGTTTAGCCCCTAAAATTTGTTTTCAACCTCAACGACAAAAGCCTCCTTAAAGACACGG
Source organism: Hibiscus trionum (assembly GCA_030270665.1). Taxonomy (NCBI): domain Eukaryota; kingdom Viridiplantae; phylum Streptophyta; class Magnoliopsida; order Malvales; family Malvaceae; genus Hibiscus; species Hibiscus trionum. Next base: position 19,948,565 of record BSYR01000019.1, on the reverse strand, counting down.
TGACACACAACTCCAAACAAACAAATTTTCTTGTTGTAAAAAAATATTACTTTTAAATAGATAAATTGTTTATTTTAAATAAGTATTGTTTTTAAAAACATTTAAAAATTAACAATATAAATAAAAGTAAAAGAGTGATTTTACTTAAAACTAAAAAAATCATTTTTTTTTACAATTGGGACCTGAAAAACTACATATTATATATTATTTATTTGAAACACTTTTGAAATCTAATGTAGTAAAGGACCCTATTCAATAACTAAACCCCTTCAACTTCATCTTTCGGTACTTTTTTCATCAGCCACTAGAAATAGAGTTTAATGGCACGAACCAACTTGCCTCAGTGGTTAAGGGAACGGTTGTTGTTCCTAGAGGTCACGAGTTCAAGCACCAACAGTTGCAGCAGGGTGATTGAGCGTTTATTGTCAAATGGTTGAGAGTATATTTAGAACAGGTACTACTTGTAATCACTTTAGCTTTCATCAAAAAAAAGAAATAGAGTTTAATGTGTAGTGGCCCCAAACATGTAGTTTAAGAGTTTTAATGCACCTTCATGTATTGCCAAATATAGCTGGGTGTTATTGTTAGAGATACAGAGGGTCTCGTGTTAGGGGCTATGTGTTTAAGGGTTTACCATGTTGCATCCCACTTTGCTGCGGAAGCTCAATCGATTATTCATGGCCTTTGGTTTGCTTCGAATTTGGGTCTCTCCAGAGTGGTGGTCGAAAGTGATAGCCGGACTATTATTACAAAATTCACCTCGTCAGTACATGATAGATCGGAGATTAGTACAATAATAGGGGAAATGAAGGTGTTTTCAGCAAGATTTGTGTCCTGTGCTTACCGATTCTCACCGCGTGCAGCAAATACGGTGGCCCATGCTCTAGCTCACCTCCGTCGCGATTTAACAGGGGACTGTTTTTGGGTTGAGGAGGCTCCGCCGCAGATCGCCAGTTTAGTAGAAAATGATAGACGGTGGCTGGGTTCACCTTAATTGTTCTCTTCGTTTCCGTCTCAAGGATGAGGTCCGGTGGATTTTTTTAGCTCCTTGTGCCTTCGCCGTTTTTCGATTGCAAGATCCTGGTGGTTTTCATCAGCGTGTCTCCGGCGAAAGGGTAGCTGACCTAATCGTATTATTCTTTTTGGGGTTTTTTCCCTGTGTTTTTTTTATCTTAGCTTGACATTTCATTTCTTTTCCAGTTTTTCAGACTGTAGACTTTACACGTGTTGTCTTTGTTGGGTGTTTAATTAATAAAGATTAGCTGGCCTATTTATTCAAAAAAGAAAAATACATGTCTAACTTATATTTTTCACTTTAAAATGTATAAAAAATTTTCTCTTAAAATAAGTATTTAATATTTTTTTAAAGTTTATCCGTTAATTAAAGTAGAAAATATCATCCAAAAAATGCATGACATATTTTTTCTTAATTCATTTATATATAAAAAAATCATAAAAAAATTTAAAAAAACACTAAAATTCTCATATTTTTCATAATCCATGACTCCAAATTTAAATCATCTTATGTTGCCGTCGAATCAACCACCACTACTATCTACTCCTATATTGTCAAACTCTCACTATTAATTTGTCTCACTCTTTTGTCGTCGAAAATCAACGAATGTGTCAATTGAGCAAATCAACTAAACTTTTACGACTCTTACAGCGAGATGAAGAGACTTCATTGTTGCGGCAACGATAACAACATAGTGTTTGACGATAATAGTTTATTTATAATTTTTGGGTTAGAGATTTTGAGGTTATTTTGAAAAAAATAAAATAAAAAAGAAATTAAAAACTCTTCCGCGTGTTTAATTTGACCAAAAAAATTTAAAGTCTTAAAACATAACAAAATAAACCTTAAACACCTACTCTTACCCAAAAAAATTTAAACATTTTCAACAAAAATGACATATAATTTAAACATTTATTTTTTGAAAATATGTATGACCGTTTTACGTCAGAGTATAAGTCTGCCCCTCCCAATAATATTATTTCTAAAATTTAAACTCACGTTTTCTCCTTAAAAACAAAATATACTTTACCAATGCACCTGACACTCGTTGGATATATAATTTAAACATTTGATTTGTATTAAAGCAATCTCATTATTTGAGATCCATCTTTATAATTTGGTTTTCAAATGGAAATTTAACCATTTTGTATTCAACTTGAGAGAAAAGGTTGAAAGATCCAACGAAAGTGTGGCCCCATACGTCCAATAAAACACACAAAATGTGACAAAAGGCAAGCCGACCAGATTTGAGGCGGGAAGATCCATGCCTGATGCCCTTGCCAATGCCAGTGGTGGCCACCTAACCTACTTTCCCATGTGCCCTTCACACCATCTTCTCTTTTCAAATTCAGATTTTTTTTTTCTTCTTTTCAGCCTAGTCCTCTCTGTCGAATTCCAAAATTTTCCCCTATCACTAATATTATAAAAATAATCACAAATAAATTTGTTTTCCATCTTCATTCTCATTGTCCGAGTGAGAATGACATAAATAGAATAGAATTAGAAACATTTGTTTTCTATGTCGTCGTCTCACCTCACCATCGTAGACAGCTAGGAAAAGCTGTTTTGAGTGAAGCGGAACAGCTCACCATTACACTCAATTGAAAAATAAATTTCGTTCCTTTCCATTATCAGTTATCATCACCAACAATACAAAAATTAAAACCCAAAATCAACAACTTTGAAATTAAATGGAACTACAGACACATATCATGATGACTGATTAAAGTAGAAAATATTAAAGTAACAAGAGGTGGAACACATGTTACCAGGAGAAAATGGCTAAGACTCTGACGCAGCCGCCTCGGGTTTTCTAAGGAGAATCATGTGCATCGGGGAGAAAATTCCAGAATCCCCACCTCTGGTCAAATAATCAGCGGTCTTGAACAGCATCTCGTGAACATCAACCGTCCCTTTAGGAGCAATCCCTACGGCAGCCAGCACAGTGACCAGAATGTGGTTCCTCCAGTACGCGATTCTCCCCATCTTAAGCCTAGTCCACCACGGTAGAGCTGGGGGTTTGGCTAGATCTTTCTCCTTCACAACCTCAAACCCTACCTTCTTCGCACTCTCGGCAATGTCCGAGTAGCTTCTCATACCAGGCAAAGCGTCGCCTCTTTCGATACCTTGAATCACCTCAACGTGCTCGGGGTTATCGGCTCGGTACTTGTCCGTTGTGACCCACTCGTAAGATACGAAAAGAGATCCGGGTTTCAGCACTCGGAACACCTCGGCGTACACATCTTCCAGTTTCGGCGCGTGGCATGTCGCTTCGATGGAGTAAGCGCCGTCGAAGCTGTTGTCTTGAAACGGCATCTCCAGGAAGTTCCCGCAAACAACTTCGCAAAGCGAATCCAGCCCGGCTTTCTTGTTGTGCATCCGGGCACGCTTGACTTGGTATTCGTTGATCGTGATTCCCACGACTTTGGCTCGCGAGTGAGCCGCGATGGCACGCATGGGTCCGCCAACGCCGCATCCGACGTCGACGATTCGCTCCCCGGGTTTGACATCGATGAGATCCACGGCCATCTCTTCGTGGAGGCGCGTCGCGTCACGGTGGGATTTTCCGGGGATGGAAGGGGAGAAATGGAAGGATTGACCCCACCCCCATTCGTATATATCGGTGACTAGGTTGTAAAAAGTATCGACGAAGTCCGGGACCTTTTCGGCTGTTTCGATCTCCTTTGGGCGGCGGAAGAAAGACCAATACTGCTTGTAGTTATCTCGAACTTTTTCGGCGGAAATGGAACCACCGGAGAGATCGACGGCTCGCTTGCCCTTCTGCTCCGCTGGGCCTAAAATGCAAACGAACCAGTAAAGACCACCGGCTAAGAGAGCCCCAGTGCAGAAGAGAGCAAGAGAATCCATGAGGAAGGAGGGGAGAAGAGAAAGAGGGTTGAGATGAGTGAGTAACAGCAGGCAAACAGAGAGCTCTAAGTAGAACAACAGTCCCCTTTGAAATTAAAGAGAATTTTGGCGACATGCGCAAGGCGAATTTGGCGGTAATGAGACGCGCTAAGCGCGTGGTGGAAATTTTTCGTTCATAAGCAGATGATATATCTCAAATTCACAATAGAAAGAAACAAATAGGACGTACAATGTACTAATGTTTAGGGAGTTTTTCCATAAATATCACACTTTTCTAAAATATTGTTTTTATTATTGTCAAGTTATTAATTAACAATAGAATTGAACAAAAGTTACGGACCAAGATTTTTAAATAAAAAATAGGGTAAATTACTGCAGGGGTCACTTTCATTTTCCGTTAGTACATATTTAGTCACCACTTTTGAAAAATGTCAATTAATAGTCTTCTACGTTTTCGATGTGTAAAGACTTGGTCACTCCGACGTTATACTCCGTTAATCCCCTAACTGATTGCTGATGTGGCTGAATTAATTAAATTGCAATATCCACGTGTATTCCCACGTGGATAATAACGTTGGAAGTTTGCTACTTAAAGGACTAACATTATAGAATCCCCAATTTCTTGAACCCTAAAATTTTCTCTGTAAAATTAGAAGAAGAAGAAGAAGAAGAAGAAGGAGGAGGAAGTGAAATGTCAAGTACCTAATTATCGTTGTGGAATAGCGTCTAATCTGGTCACGGCTTGGACGGAAGAGAACCCAGGTAGGAGATTTTTTGGTGTAAAAATTATGGCAGTGGGAGGAGCTGTGGGTTTTTTCTTTGGTACGATGCCCCTGTCAACCCTCGCGCAAAATTGATAATTTGTGGGCTATTAAAAAAAGTGAAGAAAATGGAGAGGGGAGGTTCCATGAACGGCTATGGTGGTGTTGTACACTGATGATGTGTTTTATGATTCTGTGGTTTATGAAGTAATGCTTGGATGGGGTCATGTTATCTTTGGTACCATGAATTTGCCTATGTAATATTTTACAATCCAAGGTGCCCTAATGTTCTTATTTTTGGTGACCTTGTTACACTTATGGGATGTCATTAATGTCTTTATCTGTCAAGTGGTATCTGACTTATCTTTGAGATTTTTTGGTGCAGCCCACAACTTGAAAGGACAACTACCCTGACACACAACTTGAATTCTCCTGGTATTATTTTTTTGAAGCCTAACTTGGACCCTATTGACCCTCCCATAATGCTTAATTGCTTCTTTCAAATTGTTCCTATCAGAGAAGATTAAACCCTTAACAAATTTAGGATTTACCATATCACTTTCAACATTAAACTCACTAAACCTAGGGTCATCTGAATCAGATTCTTTATCACTATGAAGTTCATCATATTTGTTATTGTCAGAATTAAAATCAGGATTAACCCTAACTCCATCAGGTCCAAAATCATCCATTTGTCTTTGAACTCTAATTCTTATATTTTCCTGCTGCAATCTATCATCAAACCCATATTCATTATCACTGACTTTAAATTCTTCTACATTTCCCTCTACTGCTACTTCATTATCTACTTCAACTTCATCATCTGCATCACCTACATCATCCTCAACTTCTACTTCATCATCTACATCACCCTCTACTTCATCAGCTACTTCATCTACATCACCCTCTACTTCATCAGCTACTTCATCTACATCACCTACATCATCCTCAACTTCTACTTCATCATCTACATCATCCTCTACTTCATCCTCAAACTCTACTTCATCCTCAAACTCTACTTCATCCTCAAATTCTACTTCATTCACAACAATATCTGACTTTTCCTCAAGATATACATTGATGTATCTATTCTTAGGTAAGCTATTCACTAATGCTAAGCAATCAAAGTTAGTTTTCAAAGGAAAAACAGATGCCATAGATAAATCAGACTCTGGTACTCTCCAGTACAAGCTGTATGCACCCATTAACTATAACCTTTCAACCATGCCACATACTTCAAACATTAAGAAACTATCACAATCAACATAGTCAAAATATGCAACAACATCAGAGTTGTACTGCATTACACAAGTGAACATTTCTGAATCAGGAGCTGTAAAGTAGAAAAAAAACCTCATTAGCTTTGGTTCATATTATTCTTACATTACTGTTTTAATGTTTTTTAACATTACTATTTTAATGTTTTTAACATAGTTATTTTAATGTTTTGAAATGTAACATTACTGTTTTATAAGGTAACATTACTATTTTAATGTTTTCTAACATTGTTATTTTAATGTTTTTTTAAGGTAACATTACTGTTTTTTAAGGTAACATTACTATTTTAATGTTTTTTAAAGTTACATTACTGTTTTTAACATTATATTTTGGTTGCATTACTGTTTTTTAAAGTTACATTACAGTTTTTAACATTAGATTTTGGTAACATTACTATTTTAATGTTTTTTAAACTTACATTACTGTTTTTAACATTACTATTTTAATGTTTTCTAGCATTGCTATTTTAATGTTTTTTAAGGCAACATTACTATTTTTTAATGTAACATTACTATTTTAATGTTTTTTAAAGTTACATTACTGTTTCTAACATTACTATTTTAATATTTTTAACATTATTATGTCATAAGGTAACATTACTATATTATTGATCCTATTTCTGGCCTACACCCTAAAGTATGTACTCTAATGTCTGTACTCTAAAGTTTTTTATCTGTATTCTAAAAGTTTTTTTATTCTGCCTATTGAATGTATTAAATTATTGATCTTATTTCTGCTTTCTATTCTAAAGTTTGTACACTACAATTTTTTTTGTATTCATATTTTTTGGTTTTTTATTGTGTCTATTTCTGGTTTGTACCCATTTCAACAGACAAAATCTAATGCTTGGACCATATTACCACTATTTTAATGACTATGACAAACAACAAGCATAAACATACAAAACAAACATTCCAAATTTCATGCAGCAATATTCAGAACATGCAACCAAAAGCATACGAACAGACATTTTCCTAACCCTAAACTCAAGTCAGCAATACATACCATACCGCACTGCCAAATCTCCCTCACGGTGGAGCTTCCCTCCAATCATCTTTATTGTTACACCTACGAAAACAAGAAAACAAATATCAGAACCATAAACCCTAAAAATATTCAAATCTTCCAATCTTAAAACGAAAACAACAACCAATCAACAACAAATATAAACCCTAAAAATAAAAATACCACAATATTCAAACCTTTCGATTCTTGTCAGGAAAAATGATTTAAAAAAGAATTAACATCTTCAAATCTTCATTTCGTTTCTCAATAAGCAATAAAAATTAAATAAAAACACAAACTTACCCTTCACTTCTTCTCAGAAACGATTCTGAACAATCTCAGCAACGTAAACACGGTCGGAAACGAAGTATTCAACCCTTTCCTAATTCGATTTCCCCTAAAATAACAACCCTAACACATCAGAAATCGAACAGATTTGATTTTCCCCAAACCGATTTGATTTTCCCCAGAGAGAACCCTAGAAGATTAAGCAAAGTGTTTTCAGATAGAACGTCTATTAGGGTTAATGGTGATTAACCCAAACGTCGTATTTCGAAATTCAAACCGACGTTCCACGTTATTATCCACGTGAGAATACACGTGGATATTGCAATTTAATTAATTCAGCCACATCAGCAATCCGTTAGGGGATTAACGGAGTATAACGTCGGAGTGACCAAGTCTTTACACATCGAAAACGTAGAGGACTACTAATTGGCACTTTTCAAAAGTGGTGACTAAATCTGTACAAACGGAAAACGAGAGTGACCCCTGCAGTAGTTTACCCTAAAAAATAAATATAAGTAAAAAATTAAAAAAAATAAAATATAGGACTAAAAATAAAATTTAAAATATGTAAAGGTTTGAATTAAAATATTCTACTACAATATTTAAACTATCCATTTCTTAAAGTCTCATTTTTTAACCAACGTAGCACCTAATCTTATTGAATAAATAGTAATATTCCAAAATTACATGAATATACTACAAAAAAATAGACTAGTATATTTTTTAGCTAGTTAGCTCTCTATGTTTCTTCCCTTTTATTAAAAAAAATAACTAGCCAATACATTCTCTTTATATTCATTATAGTACATAAATTAGTCACTTAAAAATAAAATAGAGTAAAACATATCAAATAATTTTAGTGAAAGATAGAATGTTGTTATCTTTAGACACAGACGGGCCAAGATTTTGAGTTGAGAGACAAACTTAAATATTTGAAAAGTTAGAGGGCAAATGTACAATTATTCTATTTTTTATAAAAAATATGCATTATAAAAGTAAAAAAAATAGTTAGGAACATGCCCCCGAGCCCAATGTCCCTCTGTCCCTCTCTTTAGATGATCAGACTTCGGGTAGTTTCATTTACATGGTGTATGTTATTAAACGACAATTCAAATAAAATGATAAATACAAACAAACACGAATATAAATATTTTAGTGCATCACATCAAATAGGATTATATAATGATAATCTTAAAAAAATAACAAAACAAAATGACATGTTAGCCTTGGCAATAGGGGTGAGAATTGGATGTGAAATATCTGAAAATCGATGGAATTCGAACCGACAGGATGTGGAATAACCGAAATCTTTATCCACGGGGACAGAACATGGAAAGTTCTATCACCGAAGCTCAAATGAGGATAGGGATGGGAACAAGGATTGTTGTATTCGAACCGTAACCATATAAATAATCGTGGGAATCTCAAAAAATATTCGCAAGGACCTTGATGTTTTACAAGATTTTTAAAAATAGCTCTAATATATATCTTAATAAAAAAACTCTAACTATATTATTATCACTTCAACTTTCTCTTAAACCTAACCACACTAAAACCCTCATCTAAATCTTTCCAGCACAACAGCCTTTCAATCTTCATCATCTCGTAACTGCTTCCAAGTATCCAAATTTTACATTTTGAACCGAATTGAGTATTTATTTTGGTCAGTAAAATAATAATTTTGTTTAATATTTTTAGAATGGGGATTCCCAAAAACCACGGAGATCCACGTGGAGGGGGTATGTGGACAAAAAAATTCATGAAACATTTATTGAAGATTCTCCAAAACTGTAACCGTAAATGTTGGGGATCACGAAGTAAAAAAAATGTAAAATCGTCTCTGCCTCACATGATTCTCACCCCTACTTGGCAATGGCCATCAAGGAGGAAAAGTTAAAAGTTTTATACATTAAATATTAATTAATTAGGAATTGTTTACATCCGATCTAGTTTAGACTTGGAATCTCTTAATAGATACAGTTGTGTAACACCCAAGTTTGGGGCCGGGTGGAAATAAAATATTAAAATAATGTTTTAGGTTTTCCCTTTTTTTTAAAAAAATATTTAATATGTTGGACCCGATTTTGATTTAAAGCCCGAATTTCCATGGATTTTTAGAGTCTTGGATGATGGCCATTTTTCATTAATGGCAGTTTTGTAATTAAATGGTCTTTGTAAAATAAAACCTCTTTTTATTTCAAATACCCAAAATTTCCTATCATCTTCTACCTCCAAAACAAACCAACGTGAACTCCTCCCCTCCATTGGAAGCCACTGTTCCATCACCATCCTCCTTCATCCTTGGTGATTTTCAAAAGGTAAGCATACTCCCATGTTGTCCTCATCTTCCCCTTGCTACTCATGTTTTTAGTTTTCATTGAACCACATTACTTTGTACTTTGAGATTTTTGGGTTTTAAGTTAAAAATCTAAACTCTATTAGCCTTTAAGTAAGCTTTTGATTCTCTGATGTTAGACATGTTCTTAGCATCATTAAAGGTCCAACATATATGATTTTTACAAAGTTTTAACAACATTTTCAGATATGGATTTATTGGGGGTTTTAGAGGGGTTTAAAGTTAGATTTTGGGGCTGTTTTGGATAAGAAATTGAGGGATGATGTTAGTGTCATGGTTGAGGGTTAATTTGAAGATGTTAGATGACATTTTGGAGGTTGGAAATATGGTTTTCTGGTTTTGGCTTTTGGGCTACTCGAAAATGCTAGTTTAAGTTGTGTTCTTAGTCGGCTAATTGCTTGAAAATGTGTTCCGGGTTTGCTTCGGAGATTGATGACTGATTGTTGATGTTTTTGCTTGTGTTGGATTTCTTAGAACCAAGGTTTTGTGTCGATGAGACCTCGATAATGAATCCGGATAGCTTGGTGGATTGATTGGCTTGAGTTGTTGGGCTTGGATAGCCGGTGAGTGGTTCTTCGGTTTTTAAATTGGTTTTCAAAATGTTTGGTCTGAGCATATAGACCTAGGTCGGGCTTGGTAAACCCACATAGAGTTGGGATTAGATTGGTAGTATAATCCCAAGCTTTAGTTTAGAAGACTATGGTTGAACTTCTAAATATTGTGTTTATGTCCCGCGTGTTAATTGTGATTGATGTTGTTATGCATATTGTGGCTATGTGAAATGATGAGGCATGATGATTTATTTATGTAATGTGATATGCATGTGTTTGATGAAATGTGGGTTGCATGATTGTAAATCATGGTGGATACGTGCTAGGCACGAGAATTGGTAAGGATATTGTGTTATGATGAGTTTGTTGATGAGATAGTACTGACACTAGTATGTTTGGGTACAAAAGATCGATCATTAGGATGTTAGTGTGCACACGAGTGTCGAAATGCGTGCGTGGTCTTGGTGATGGTAGTCACCAAGATGGAGTACGGGTATGCCCGGAAATCTTTATTTGTATTTCAGTCGATGATGAGTGGAATCCCATCGACGGGGCGTGAGGATGAGTGGAATCCCTTCCGCGTGGAACGGTGATGAGTGGAATCCCACCGTAAGGTAATATAATGGTTGAGTTGTTGGATATGAGTTCCAACGGTTGTTATCCGCGTATTCGGGTCATAGCTAGGTGCCAATACGGTTTGTTAAATGTGATTCATATAGTTGTATTATGGATATGGACATGTTGAGCATGGCATGGTAATTGATGTTATGTTCATGCATTTCATATATTTGATTCATGTGGTTCCAAAGGTAAGGAAACATGCATTCATCCTTGGTTTTGTTGCTCGTGCTTGGACCCTGCATTGTCGAGGTTTGTTTTATGAGCTTACCCTCACTAAGCTTTACGCTTACGCTCTCTTTTGTTCGACAATACAGATCCTTAGTTCGTGGGTTGCTTGTGCGAGGAGAAGGGCCTCCAAGTGTGCTATATGAACTTTTAAACTAAAGATGTAATAGATAAGGAATGTGATTCGTGTATGTTGCTTTGTGTTAAGAAGCTTGTTAAGACTCCTCTAGCATGTTGATGTTTTGGCTTGTGGATTGTTAATGCTTTAATTTGGATTGTAAACCATGCTTAGGTTGCATATCATGAATGCTTATGTGTTTGGTCTTAAGGCATGAAAACCTCTTTGCGATGTCGTTTCGGTGAATGCTTGATTCCTTTGAATGTATGGCCTTTTCACGTATGTTGTGTGTTTGATCATGCTTGAAGTAGGGTGCGATGATTTAGAGTTTGTGAATGCATGTTTGGAGGTCCTGGTTTGGTGTCTTTGAGGTAGCCTTGTGCCTTAACCAGCTAAAATCTGTTTTGATCGAGTCAGGGGTATCGATACGGTTAGGCCCGTATTGATACGACCTCCTTGTTTCAGGCCAAGCGTATTGATACTCGGGAAGGCGTACCGATACCATTTTTGATACTGGAAATCTGAGATTTTGGCAAGAAATTGAGGGTATCGGTACGAGCTTAGGTGTATCGATACAGTCTTCGTAGCTTTGACCACGAGAAGTTGACCGTTGAGGGCGTATCTGTAACCCCCTCGTCCCGGTCTGGTCGGATGACCCGTCCGAGTGGGCCACACGGGGAAAACCGAAGCGAAACCCGTTAAGGCTTCCCCTCGGTTAACGACCCAGAAAATTTCTTTTAACTTTAATCTTGTCTACATGCTTAATTAAGACCTAAGTGTGGCACAGCAGCGGAAGATACAATCATGACGTCAAACATCGACCAACCAACATTTAAATTAGCTCATTTTATCATTCTGCAGCAGGCCGTTTCGAAACACCTATAGGGTGTTCCGAAACGCCTTGACTAAGTCAACAGGCCAAGCTGGCCGTTTCGAAATGCCCCTAGGGTGTTCCGAAACGGCTTGACTAAGTCAACAGGCCAGGGCCAACCAAAGGGTGACCGTTCCGAAACAGGGAAGACCCGTATCGGAACGAACTTGACGGTCAATATCTCGTGGTCAACGAGATTTGACCGTTTCGGAACCTCAAAGGCCCGTTTCAGAATGACTTCATCTCGCCAATTTCTCAAAATTCCAGTAGCGAAATCGTTTCGGAACGGCCCTCATCCGTTTCGAAACGGCAGGCCTATTACGCAGGGACCGTTCCGGAACAGGGGGACCCGTTCCGAAACACCCCATGTCTGCAGACTTTCCTGGACTGTTTTGGGGCACAAGGATGCCCCCAAACACCTCCAAAACACCATACAACAGCATACAAATTGCACACAAGGTATACTAATCATGCTAGCATGCTTCAACAATATTTAGACATGTCCTACACTAGAGCAACGATCCACACATGCATTCATTCAAACATCATCCAAGCACATATGTAAACTCTTATGGCATAAGGCCAACATTCAAGCAAGCAACGATAGACATGAGTTAACATTCGTCATGGCAACACAACCATGCAAAAGCAATATACTTAAAAGAGTCTACACATGCTCCCCATAAACCAACAACAAACCAACAAACTATACATGTCCCATTGCTCAAACTATTACATGTCTAACATTTAAAATCCATACTTGATGAACTCAAGCCAAAAACCACACTTGGAGACCTTCCCTTGCCTAAGCCACCCTCAAGCTATATATCTGCATTGTCGAACAAAAGAGAGCGTAAGCATAAAAGCTTAGTGAGGGTAAGCTCTTTAAAAACAAACCTCGACAATGCAGGGTCCAAGCACGAGCTACAACTGAGATAAAATGCATGTTCATACCTCCGGTCCACACGAGCCATGATCAAAGATGATGCATGAACATATACTCAATATCATGTCATGTTCAACTTGTTCAAAACCACAATACATGAAATCACATATATTAAACCACGTTAGCAACACATCCCAAGTCACATTGGCTCACAATTAACCACATAATGGAAACATAACTACAAATCCGTATTGGCACCTAACTATGACTCGAATACACGGATAACCGTTGGAACTCACATCCAACAACACAACCATTACCTGGCGGTGGGATTCCACTCATCACCGTTCATGCGGAGGGGATTCCACTCATCCTCACGCCTCATTTCATGCGGAGGGGATTCCACTCATCCTCACGCCTCATTCCACGCGGAGGGGATTCCACTCATCCTCACGCCCGTCGATGGGATTCCACTCATCACCGACTAATGTAAATACAATTTCCGGGCGTACCCGTACTCCTCCTTGGTGACTCAACGCCACCAAGGCCACGCGCGACTTTTGACTCATGTGTACACACTAACATCCTAATGATCGATCATTTGTACCCAAGCATACTAGTGCCAATACTAACACATTCCACAATACCATTTATTAACGACTTTCGTGCTTAGCACGTACTCACCATGACTTACTATCATGCACAAACCACATTTCCATGCCTAGCATGTATTCACCATGATCCTCGGATCAAGCAATCACCTCATAAACTCATTTCACATGACAACACCTCATGTATATCATTAACAACCATATCACATCATATTTTGCACACGTGTATAAACATATCATATCTATCATTAACATACATATAACAACGCATCCCACATGCCTCAACGTACATGTATACAACATATACATAATCAACATCATCACAATTTAACACGAGGCATATACAATCATTAAGGAGTGCAACCAAAGTCTCTAACTAAAGTTTGGGATTAGGCTACCACTCTAATCCCAACTCTAGGTGGGTCTACCAATCCCAACCTAGTTCACATGCTTGAACCAACACTTGAAAACCATTTAAAAGTATTTAACCACTCACCTAAGCTCCCAAGCTCAAAGACCAAGCAAGTGATCGTTCTTCAAATTCCCGGATTCACTTCCAATGCTTCACCGATGCCCAAACTCGGTTCTTCACCTTTAAATTCGGAGTTGAAATGGAGGAGCTTTGGAAATGGAATAGTGAATGTGGAAGGGAGTTTGGTTTCCCGTTGATAATCTTTGGAGAAGAAGGTGAATAGTAGAGAAAATGGGTGTTTTATTTGACATGCGACTTATTTAGGGCTCAAAAGACTTCTTTGCCCTTATTGAAATGGGGTATTCACAAGGGCATATAATCCATGGCCATTTGGGGTTTTAATCCCAAAGCATAGTCAACATCAAATTAATTAATTTGAAAACGAAACCCGAACCATTATTTAATTTATTTAAATTATAAAACCGGACCCGAATAATATTAAAATATTATTTTCACCTAACCCCTAAACCCGGGTGTTACAGTATCGATACGGTCAACCAGTGTACCGATACAGTCTTCCCGAGTTGACTTTGGTCTGTTGACCAGGTCAAGGCGTATCGATACCCTCTTCTAGTGTATCGATACATTCTGCTGTATAAACTAAAATGAGCTGTTTTAAATTGTTGTTTGATTGTTTCGCATCGCTTCGTTGCTTCCACTGTCGTTGTTTGGCATAGGATGTATTAAAGCTTCTAGACAAGATATTGTTAAAAGAAGTTATTTCTAGGGTTGCTAACCGAAGGGGAGCCTTAACGGGTTTCACTTCGGTTATCCCCGTGTGACCCTCTTGGACCGGTCAGTCGCCCAGACCGGGACGAGGGGGTTACACTTGTTGGTATCAGAGCCTGAGGTTTCCGAGACCTCGGGCAGGTAAGTAAGGTAAGTTAAATTCTTGTATTGCAATTGCACGGTGTTTGCTTACCATGTAAGTATGTTTGCTTTCTTATCAAGTGTGCTTTGATGTTTGTTTAATTGAACATATGTGTGTGTTGTTTGAAGCATGTTGGTGTGTGTTTTGTCCATTAAGTGTTGAGTAGAGTCCCATTCCTTCTATTACATCGGAAAAAGAGATTTTTAAGTGAGGGAAACATACTTGAGCCACTTGGACCCTTGCCCTTGCTAACCCGATTTTGTATGTTGTTGTTGTAGTTGTTATCTGTGAGCTGTTATGTCGAGGCCTAGAGGTAGACCCAAGCTGGATCGTCAGGAACCCCATGTTGCGGCTTCTGCTGGTGAGCCGGTGGTTGGGGGTAGAGGCTCCTGTGGAAGAGCCTGTTGTTGGAGTCAGAGCTCCTCCACTACCACCACCTCCTCAGCCTGATGTGGAAGACGAGGATAGAGTTGAGGAAGCGGGACCTCAGGTTGGCTAGGGTGGCCAAGGTCCTGCAGGGATAGACATGGCTCCGCTAGTTCAGACTATAACGAGAGCGTTTCAGGCTGCAGTTGCCGGAGCTCAGTCTGCAGCACAACCGAGAGGAGATGATGCTAGCTTACCCTTAGAGAGGCTTCGTAGCCTCGGAGCGGATGAGTTCAGGGGATCTACGTCTGAGAGATCAGAGTTATGGCTAGAGAAGACGGTTCGTATTTTGGCTCAGATGGGATGTGTTGGGGCTCGTAAGTTGGGCTGTGTGGTTTCGTTGCTTCAGGGTAATGCCTACACTTGGTGGGTCACCATTACCTATGGCGTGCCTTAGGCTGAGATTAGTTGAGATTTCTTTGAGACTGCTTTCAGAGAGAGGTATTTGGGCCCGAGATATTTAGATGAGAATAAGAGGGAGTTCATGACTCTTGTTTAGGGAGACACATCAGTGACAGATTACGAGATCAGTTTCATTCGACTGAGTCAGTATGCTCTAGAGTTGGTTCCTACTGAGAGGGACCGTTGTGATCGGTTCAAGTATGGACTTCATGAGGAGGTCAAGAGGTACACCTTAGCTACAGATTATTCTGACTTTGATGTATTGGTCGCTAGGGCCAAGGACATCGAGCATAGCTTGGGGCTGACCAAGCGTTCGGGAGTATCCAGTTTAGGGAAGAGGCACAACAACTTTGATCGTGGTGAGGCCAAGAGGCATCGGGGCGGTGGACAGCAGTATGATTATAGGCGTGGCGGTGGTCACCATTGTAGAGGCCATCAGAGCCAGAGAGCTAGAGGGCGTTTGCCCGAGTGTGCCCGATGTGGGAGACATCATTTAGGAGAGTGTTGGGGGAACTATCATGCTTGTTGGAACTGTGGATCGAGCGACCACTTCATGAGAGAGTGTCCGCACCAGGCGGGACAGGCACCGATTCAGGCACATGCTCCCGCGAGAGCGATCGACTATCCGAGAGGCCGTAGGCATGGTCGTGGTTACTTCCAGTCGAGGGCTGATGCACCTAGGATAGAGGCACCGAGGAATCTTGCTCATGTAGTGGCAGTTTAGCCAGAGGCCGATGGACCAGCTAGAGTCTACGCATAGAGAGAGGCAGGGAATGACACAGATGTGATAGCAGGTAATTTCGAGTTACAGTCCATGTCTTTGCTTTCCTTAGTCGATTCGGGTTCCACGCATTCTTATATTTTGAGTGAACATGCAAAGAAGTTAGACATACATGTTGAGATTTTAGACATAGGGATGCATGTGACTAGTTCCTTCGGTGAGACAATTTTAGTTAGACGGATGTATAGGAGGCGTCCGTTGAAGATTCAGGGTCATGTGTTTCCTGTTGATATGATGGAACTTCCGTTCTACGGTTTTAATATTATTTTGGGTATGGATTGGTTGGTTGAGCACAGAGCTAGTGTAGATTTTGAGACAAAGAGAATTTCGTTGAAGCTTTTTGATGACTACGAGGTAGTGGTAGTAGGCGAGAACGTTAAGTTCTTGTCAAACGTTGTGTCGGCTTTAGAGGCTCATATGTTGATGGACTCCGGTTGTAGGGCTTATTTAGCGTACGTGATGAATCCGAATATGAGTGAGGTTAGACCGAAAGATATCAGGACAATTTGTGATTATCCGGATGTGTTTCCAGAAGAGTTACCGGGTTTGCCTCCTGAAAGAGATGTAGAGTTTGTGATTGAGACTGTTTCAGGGTCTACTCCAGTTTTTATTGCTCCGTACCGTATGGCTCCGAAAGAGTTGAAAAGTCAGCTTCAGGAGTTGTTAGACCGAGGTTTTATTAGGTCTAGTAGTTCGCCTTGGGGGTGCTCTCGTGTTGTTTGTGAAGAAGAAGGATGGCAGTATGAGGATATGTATCGACTATAGGCAGTTGAACCTGCTGATAGTGAAGAACAAGTATCTGTTGCCTCGTATAGATGACCTATTTGATCAGTTGAGAGGTGCTTCAGTGTTCTCGAAGATAGATTTGAGATCATGGTACTATCAGTTCAAGGTAAAGGAGTGTGATGTTCCGAAGACAACCTTTAGGACTAGATACGGTCATTATGAGTTCCTTGTGATACCGTTTGGGCTCATGAATGCACCGACAGCTTTCATGGACATGATGAACAGAGTTTTCCGAGACTATCTAGTCCGATTTGTAGTTGTTTTCATAGACGACATCCTTGTGTACTCGAGATCAGAAGAAGAACATGATGAGCACTTGAGACTTGTTTTGCAGAGATTGATGAGTAATCAGTTGTATGCTAAGTTGAGTAAATACGAGTTCTGGATCATAGATGTTGTGTTCCTTGGCCACGTTGTGTCAGCTGAAGGTATCCGTGTTGATCCGAAGAAGATTGAAACCATTGTTGAGTGGAAACAACCTAAGTTAGTGACCGAGATTAGAAGCTTGAAGATTTGGATTGAAGATTTGGCGTCACTACTTGTATGATGAGAAATGCACGGTTTACACTGACCATAAAAGCTTGAAGTATCTGATGACTCAAAGAGAGTTGAACTTGAGTCAGAGAAGATGGCTTGAACTGTTGAAAGATTATGATTTGACCATTGAGTACCACCCGAATAAGGCAAATGTAGTGGCCGATGCGTTGAGCAGAAAAGTTGAAGTTGAGTTGCGAGCTATATTTGCTAGGCTGAGTGTATCTAAGGACGGTGGTTTGATTACAGAGTTGCAAGTGAAACCTTCGTTGATTCAGATGATCAGGGAGAAACAGTTGCAAGACGTATCATTAGCTTCACATGTTCAGGACATTGTAGAAGGTAGACCGACAGAGTACAATTTCAGTGATGAGAATGTGTTGTGTTTCAGAGACATAGTGGTAGTGCCTGCAGATGTGGAGTTGAGACGTATGATTCTGAGCAAAGCACATTTGAGTCCTTTTTCTATGCATCCAGGCAGTACTAAGATGTACCGAGATATGAAGAATGATTATTTCTGGGTTGGTTTGAAGAAGGATGTGGCCGAGTATGTGAGCCATTGCATGGTATGTCAGAGAGTAAAGGCAGAACATCAGGTTCCTTCAGGTTTGTTACAGCATTTGAAATTTTTTGAATGGAAGTGGGAAAGAATCACTATGGACTTTGTGTCAGGGTTACCGTTGTCTCCTTCGAAGAAGAATTCTTTCTGGGTGATAGTTGACAGATTCACTAAGTGTACCCATTTCTTAACCGTGAACACCACTGATTCTCTAGATAAATTGGCAGATTTGTACATCCGATCTAGATTAGACTTGAAATCTTTTAATAGATACAGTTGTCAACACCATAATTTGCAGAGACCGGCGGCTCCGCCTAACACGCGAGCTCTCCGATCTGTAATTGTGAATCTGATAATAATTGATAAGTACTTGTGTATTTGCTCTTCAATTTATTACTCCTACAATCCTACTAAAAAGAATCATTGAATAAAAAGAGGGTCCGGGAGCGAGAAATGACAAAGATTTATGTAATTTTTTTACGGTGGATGAGTGTTAAGACTTTAAACAAAGAAAGAATCTTTAAATTATAATTTCTTAGAATCCGTAGTCCGTAGAATGGTCTAGTGGTAAAAAATAATATATTTTATTTAAGTGACTTAAGACTAAAAAATTAACAGATTCAACATTGTAATCACATCAGTATATTAAAAAAAATTAATTTTTCAAGATCGCACATGATTTAAGTTCTATATAAAAAATCAGTATTAGCCAATACTACCATAGACAAACTGCCGGCTTTCCTTCTGCATGCTAGTGATGCTACAAGAGAGAACAGGCAAAGCACGTGACAACAGCCAACGAGAAAAAAATAAAATAATAATAATAAATAAATAAAAATGCTGGAATTTCTAGCCTTGTCTAAATTTAAATAACAAAGCATCAACAACTACGGATTGTGGCCAACAAACAAGCATGACAATGGTGGGGAAATCTGTTTGTCATTTCTCAAATGCAGAAGCAAAATAAAAAAAGTAAAGATGATGTTAATAGTATTAGCCGCGAAGTTATAAAATTTAGGCTTAAATAAAAAATAAGCCCCCTTAATTATGTTTTTTTTTTTTTCTGTTTTAAGTACTTAAACTATAAGCATATTTGGGTGAAAAATTCTTTTTTATTAATTATATATAATTTTGGCTCCCTCCCAGAATTATTTGGAAAAATGACCCCCAAACTTGTCACGTAGTTGAACATCGCGTTCTCTGGGAAGCGAGGCTTGAACACGCGTTCTGCAGAGCGCGAGGTCCATCTACTTGGCATCATTGTTTGAAATAACGGTTTCTCAAGAACCCGCGTTTTGCAGAACGCGAGGTTCCCGAGAATTTGAAAAGGCGGCTGAATATATCGCACAGAACTCGCGTTATGCAGAACGCGAGGTCTGTGCAATTTAGGGTTGAAAAACAAGGGTGGGTAGGCCTGTTCGAGCCCAATTTCGGGCTTATAAATCGTATTTATTTAGCGAACATCGAGTTTGGGTTCGTAGTACTGGAAATTCTCTATCGTATGACACCAACACGGTCAATTTCCGTCCATTCTAAACTTGCTTAAAATGGCTTCCAAAACCCTATGCTATCATCCATTTTTGAATGAAATTGCCTTTGAACAAAGGTCGATAGGCATGTTCGAGCAGAATTTCAGATGTATAAATCATATATTTTTAGCAAACATCGAGTGTAGGTTTGTAGTACTGGCAATTCTCTATTATATGGCAAACTGTCGGCTTAAATATTTAGGAAAATATTTATCAAACATAATTATTACGATCACAACGCAAACATGACTGGGACGACCATAAACACACAATAGGTAAAACAATTTGACACGTACTTAAATAGTTGGACACGCTCGAAAATATTTTCCTTGCCTAATTTGTCAACTTCACTATTACTACCGAAAATCTAGAACACAACAACATAAATATCTTTAAATTTTTTTGAATATATCTTTTCAATTTTTTTATTTTTTAATAGTTATGAGTATTTTCCAATATAATTTTAATATTTTTAATAATTTATCACTTTATAGCTTTTTGGTATTTTTAATTTTATAATTTTTTTTAAAATTTTTAATATTTATAATATATCGTAATAGTGCATATTATATTTTAATATTTTAACATTTGGATTTCTTGATTTTTTATTTTAATGTTACATCAAAATAATTAAACCTCAAACATCATAAAAATTAATTTTACCCTTAAATTCCATTAAAAGTCAATTTTACTCTCAAACTCTCTATAAAGTTAAATGTTACTCTTTGTTAGTCAACATTTACATGTGAGTTGTCATGTCAATAACGTTAACGGTCATGTCAGCACATTAAAGATCAACATTAGTCAAAAGGATAAATTGATGCAATTCGCGAGTTCGAGGACCAAATTAGGTATATTTTTCGCGAAGTGACTAAATTGATTATTTGGTACGAACATAAGGACAAAAATACCCCTTAAACCAATTTTTTAAGGGATTGGAAGTATGATGTACCTATTAGGATTTAGGGTTTAGAATTTAGGGTTTTGGCTTATAATTTATTTTTTTAGTGGTGAACATAGAAAGGAGTACTGAATAGGGACATAAGATTTTTCTTCTAAATAATCTAATCATTATTGAGTAGAAATCCTCTACGGCTCTACCCTTTTTGGTGCCCCTATTTATGCTTCAACAATAAAAAAAATAGGTTTAGGGTTTATGGTTAAGGTTTAGAGTTAGAGTTTATGATTAAGCTTTATAGTATTGAGTGTAGTGTGTATTTTTAAGTTTTGGGTTTATGATTTTGTTGAGTCGATCAAACAATGCAATTGGCCAAGAGGGGGTAAATTGGCAATTAAAATTTTGAAAGGAGAGAAATGGATGAACAAAAATTTGCACAAGAGATTTATAGTGGTTCAAGTTCTCCAATGAACTCTACCTCCACTACCTTAGCTCCCACTAAGGATTTTCAACCAATCCACTATTAATTCTTCCCCTTTTCTTGGATGAGGAGGAAACCTTACAAAGAAATTAAGCTTTCTATCCAAAGCTTAATTTGAAACACTATTTACAATTGAGAAAATGGTAAACCTTATAAATTCCTCTCAAAGGATGAATTGTTTATCCAAATACAATTTATCACTCCCCAAACTCACAATACAAATGGAATGGAACACTTAATAGAGTTGGGTACAAGAATTTGACAATAAAAGGCACAATGGTTTGGATTTGATGCTTGGATGATTCTTGAAGGTTCAATAGTTGTTGCTGGTGCTCAAAATGCTTGCTTTTATACATTCTCATTGATTTCTAGCCGTTTGGGTGGTTGCCATCATAATTATAGTCGTTAGGACTTTATCTTCCCACCATTAATGATGTTCTGCAACTACCCGTACCGAAACGGCATCACTTGTATCGAAACAGAGCAAAAGCAGAAAGAGCCGTTGAGGGCATTTAAGGGACTGTATCGAAACGATCGTGGTCGTTCCGATACTGAAAGAGACCGTTTCGAAATGGAACAAGACCGTATCGAAACATTTTGAAAATGTGAAAACCCGTATCAAAACACACTTAAAGTGTATCGATACGCTTAACTAATTTTCAATAAAACGGTTATGACAAAGAAACAATCATATTTTTAAACCAACTTTCAAAACTCATATCGAAACAATTGAGACCGTTTCAATACTACCGTATCGATACGAGTTCTTTCGTTTCGAGCCCACACTTTACAGTTTCAAATCGTTTCGAAACACCTAAGGGATGTATCGAAAAAGTTAGTCCAGAATCACTGTTTTGGCTTGAAAAACACTTAGAAATTTTTTTTGGGAACTTGAGTTTTGACTTGATAATTTTACTTGTCAATTTTGAGAAGTTTGAGGACTTAAAAATTTATATTCTTTTCAAATTGGTCCTTGAAATATTTGTTATATCAAAATCAAAGTTTTGGTTTTACAATCTCTCCCTTTTTGATATAACAAAACCAAATATAATTTTTTAAGTTTTGAGAACTTTGTAAAACTTACTCCCCTCAATTTAAGACATGTTTTTAAAATTAAGTTGCAAAGTTTAAAAATTGGCTCTACTTCTCCCCTTTTTGTTAGATTAAAATAGACATAATTCAATGAGAAATAAAAGGTCAAGTAAATCAAAGCAAACAACATAATATATTAAGTTCATAAATCCAAAGCAAAGAACGTAAATATATTATGTTGAGTCTCAAGGAAAGAGAGACGATTTTCCACGCCAAGAACACGTTCTGACAAAGCAGTGAAACGTGTGTTGATAGCAGCAAATCCGGAAGAGATGTCAGTTCGTAAGCCGACGAATTGCGTATTGAGATAGGCCATAAGAGGATCTTTGTTTTGAGGAGCAATGGGAGCTTGAGGTGGAGGATCAATCGGAGGTAGTTTGCTGCAGGTAGTTTGCTTGAGGTGGATGACATAAAGGACCTACCCATTGTGAGCACCAGTTCACATTCATCACGGTTCTTGAATTGCTACAGGTAGTTTGCGACTATGTGCCGCAAGCAAAAACGGTGGTAAATGTATGGAGGCTGCCAATACTCACCCAAACGTTATAGCGCCCACAAGAGCGTTGTGCCTCTGTCAGAAATAATACATACCCCACCTTCCCTTGCCCGTATTACAGAATCAAGGACATATTTTTGTAGGTTCCGAAGGAAGAACATCAAAGACTCCAAATCCTCCTTCGAGACGATTGCGAATGCAACAAGAACACATTTTCGATTGTCGTTCTGTGCAATAGCTAGAAGTAGGGTCTGTGTATACTTTCCGTACATCCATGTGCCATCGATTTGGACCATCGGTTTGCAGTGCTTGAATGCATTGATGCATTGTGGGAAAGTCTAAAATAACCGGTGGAATTGAGACACACCTCGAACGACACGATCATTTTCGTATGCCGAAACCGTATCAAGTTTAACAACCATTCCGGGGATGTGTTTCTGTAGCAGATTTAGCCACGGGCGCAACTCTTTGTAAGAATCATTCCATCGGCCAAACAATTGTTCTACGACCCGGTTCTTTGCATACCATGCTTTGTAATATTCATGACGGTAGCTGGTGACACCTTCAGCTGCAACCTGACATGCGGGGACCGAAACCTTGGGATTTGCTTTGACCAGTGGCATAAAGATGTCGACGAGGTACTTTGCATCGAGGTTCTTATGATCCTGGCTTAGGCTACCAACGGTGCATGTATGAGGCCCTACAAGTTTTGTTATTCTCCAACGGTCGCCTGCCTTCTTCAATTGTGATATACGAATTTTCCATTTACAACCGTGATCCTTTTTGGTGCAGTGCGCCTTGTAGTATTTTGCTTGGGTTTTCTTCAATGTCGTCTCAATAGCTTGGCGAATGTTTTACTGCTTAACTGCGGCCATCACCAGTTCTTTTGTCAAGAACGTCATACCAATGGCCAGTTCACCATCAGCATGGTTGAGTCTGCCGTCAATTGTTTGGTCATACGAAAATTTAGGAACGTTCATGGAATCCATATCAACCGTTGTTAAGTGGAATGGTGGATGGTACATAGAAATAGGTGCCGATGATACAGGAAAGTTGGTTGCTGCCGGCTGTTCTTCAAAATATGCTGGTGGAATGGTCAAGTCTTCTGGTTCTTCATAGAATAACCCCAGCTCGTCGCCGTCGGGCCCAGGTTCTCTAATTGGTTCTTCATTAGAAGCATTCCCCGGGAGCTGGTATAGTACAACTTCGTCGATCGCTACCCTTGGAGGCGAGCATGGTGGTCGACGATCGCGAGACCTCTCACGAGATCGCTCAGGAATCGCATTTCCAAGACCAAAATCAAGAGCACCAAAAGAAGAATGTCTTCCCATTAGATGGTTGAACGTACTCTGTGCTAGGGACATACATTGAGTGTCGTCCATATGAGGAATCATTGAAGGGGTTGAATGCTTCATGGCCGTGCGTAACGTAAGACGACAACGCTTCATCCCCTCTAAAACTATACGGATTGTATGGAGTGTATGTTGCATTTCTTGGCGTATCGAATTCATTATTTGGGGGTCGGTTCATGTCGAACCCGATACTAGCTATGCACAAATGTCTTGGCACATCAGATGACGATGCACCGAACTCGTTGTCTTGGCACAATAGGTTAAATTCATTTCTTAGACTTGCGGTCGGGCTATCAACGTTGGCATTCGGATCGAAGTCAAAATTCGCCCGACCCCAGCTTGGTATTTTGATAGCAGGATTAGAATCCGAATACGATGCATACAGCTCTAGGGGCCCACCCAATGAATACTCGAAGTGGGTAGCCAGCATCAACTCCACATTAGCATTGTCCGCAATGCTGCATACATAGTACGTTAATGGATCTATAGATATTGGCACTCGATACTTCATGTCGGACAAATGGTGGTTTTCGAAATGCGGGACCTTGCTCTTCAGTTCCTTAACAACCTTCTTGTACGATAATCTCCTCGGAATCTTTATCGTTACTGGATCTTCGCACTAAAAAACGACGCCGAGTTCGGGATCGACGTTTATCTACCCATCGTAGTATACTAGAGTAGTAACTTCTCCTCGTCTTGCCATTTGAATATTTGTTCAAAGACTTGTGAAATTTTAAAATTTTGACGATTTGTTTTGGCTATTCAAATATATATTTAGGGTTTATGGTTATGCTTCATATAAGAGGACACTTATGGCTTATTATTGGTACATGAAATCACGAAGAATGTGGGTGTGTAAGGAAAATTATTGTACTGGGAGGCAGCTTTGTGAAACTCGCGTTCTACAGAACGCGAGAACCTAGAGATTCCATGACCTCGCGTTATACATAACGCGAGTTCCTTGAAACCACGCGTTGAACAGAACGCGAGGTCCCTTTTACTTTGAGAAGGCTGAGATTCCGTCAGAGTTAATAATACTCAGTATACTGTGTACTCGTGTTATGTTTGAATAATTGAGTACATGTTTGAATATTTGAGACAATTGGAGACTAGTAATGTAATTTGTTCGAGTCATTTAACGATAAATGGAATGTGTTGAGAAAATATAATTGAATACAAATTCTACATAACTCGAGGTCCCTTGAACATTCATAAAGGATGAAAAAAGACGTCATATAACATAATTCGACGATGATTTAAGAAGTTTATGGTTAATCCAAATCATCGTAGTCAGTTGACACGTCTGAACTTAAGTTTAGTTCTTCGATCATATGTTGTTTTCTTTGTCTATGCCTGTACATAAAAAGCTGTAGCGCGTATGGCAACTGCATCAACATCCGGTGAAGATGGAACTTCTTCATTGGTCGGAGTAGGTTGTACGAGTGCAGACGTACTACCTTCGTCGGTGTTGACCTCATCAAACTTAACATTTAAATCGACGTATTTAGCTCCAATGGAATTGAGCTGGTCATATATGTTACGAAACGTTTGTTTCGTTCGTAAGCTTCAGAATGTAGTGCGTTTCGTTTGCTGACGGTGTTGGGATTCGACATTCCATGGAAGAAATTTTTTTGTCAATGCGTTTACTAACCTCACTTGATTTCAACTTTAATAAATCTTTGAGTGGCATTTTGCTAGTGATTGTTGATTCAAAATAAGTACCGAGAAAATAAAATGTTGCGAGAAATTTTGCCATAAGAGGATCAAAGATTAGCGTTGAGTGTTTTGGGAGAAACATGAATCAGTAAATGATGGTGGAATTGGTGGGTATTTATAGTAAAGGAAAAACATCACATAAGTAAATTTAATTCGAATGAAACATTTAATTCGCATTTCATTTAACAAAACTTTCCACAAGTCTTCCTATAGATAATTCGAAGGAAAAAACTTCCATTTAACAAAACTTTCAACAAGTTTTCCTTAGCAAAATAGGGCTGCATCTGCATGTCAATCGGTCGATACAATATATGCAAAAAGTCCCGAGTGAAAGAAGCGAGCGTGATAATCATCATCTTCTGAAATGGTAGCAGCTTTGACCTGCATTAGCAAATGTAATTAGCACCAGCCACATTAGCAAAATAGGGCTGCTTCTGCAATATGGTTGATCTAAATCCGCACTCGCTTCTTTTAGTTTGGACCTTTTGCAGATGGTGAGGGCAAGCTGCGAACTTTAGAAAAGAGTCACCAAGAAGTGCCTAGAAAGTTTAAATGAAAACTTTTTAGGCACTTCTTGGCGGTAAATGGCAACCGGCCACACGCTCTCGGATATTGCGATATGTCGGTAAGTGTTCTTCAATCAACGTATCATGCGGGGGTTTGAACCCAGCGGAACACAAAATCATGACACAACTCCAACTATCATGAACCCAGCGGAACAGAAAATACATAAACAACTCTAACTTCAAAAACCCAGCAAAACACGAAATATTGAAACAACTTCACTGGTTACGAAAATCCATCGGCGTGCAAATATATAGACCAACCTCGCTTTCTCTATAAAGCGATTATGACAGAAATCTGACGTCACAGTGAACTCGCGTTCTGTATAACACGAGTTTCTAAAGACCTCGCGTTATACAAAACGCGAGTTTGCCACGTCAGCATATCCACCTACATCTATAAATAGCCAACTCTTGGGGAGGGAATGACCGCCCACCGATCAATTGAGAAAATGTTCGATCGCAGCTACTAATTGCAACATATCGCGTATCTTGGAAGTTTAATTTCAAACTAATTTCCCGGATATTGCGATATGTTATTATTTGTAGTTGCATATATACGTCAGCAAATCCACGTACGCAGTTTTCGATTGCAGCTACTAACTGCAACATATCGCGTATCTAAGAAGTTTATTTTCAAACTAATATTTCGGATATTGCGATATGTTGTTATTTGTAGTTGCATATATACGCCAGCATATCCACGTCCTCTTGGGTTAACTATGCGTAATTTTTTCATCGCTCTTGATCGACATCAACAAATCGCAATATCCGGGAATCTGAAAGACAAGCATGGGTTTTACCAAAAGTTAAATACAGGTTTTTAAGGTACCCCATAATACGCTGAAATGCCAAGTTGCTTGTCATTATAAATAAATATCATCACGAATTCCACCTTCATGATGATCATCACCGTCAGAACAATTTGAGGATCTTTTAAGAAATGTTGGGTTCGGTGTTGTTGCGACTAATTTTAGGGAAAATACCGGTGTCACTTAGAAGAACCGGGTTTTTATTTTGGGTTTTGAAAAATTTAATCGGATTTATAAAAATAGAGGAGTCGCCACCGGCCATTTAAAAATGGTAGACCGAACACCGAAATAAAACCAGAGATTCTTTTTGAAAATGGGTTCGGGAGTCGGTTACACGCGGGGAAGGATGAGCACCCCCGTCGTGCCCGAAAATCGGTACCAAAAAAACATTACCGCTGAATTAATATTAAATTTTGCGAATTAAAGTGACGAATCGTATCGAAATTTGGTTATACGAGTGAGTAAATTTCAAAGGTCTTAATATTCGAGAAGGAACGTCCAAACCACCACCACTACGACTGGTACTGGCCTCGTTCGTTCCTGAATAAAAAGACGCTCACATTGCATTTTATATAATTCATGTATAACTCTTAAAAACATGGCATACAATAAACCGAGCAAATCAAGCAAGACGATATGAAAATAAAAAGAGTAAGAACGCAATTAAACCTAAATACTCATGATAACATATCCGAATATGAGTGAACAAGCTAAATTAGGCGTTAAAGACTCCAACCGTACTAATACATGCGTAGGTTACATAACTCAATATTTCGCATTTTTTGAACCAATGTTAAACTAGATAACTTAATAAAAAAACATATACCGCACCAAACATATATTATGGATAAACGAGCGCACACACACACACACACACACACACACACACACACATATATATATATATATATATATATATATATATATAAAGCACATAAAATAGAGCATAAATTCGGATAAAAAAGAATATGAACCCAGGGTTGCCAACAGTAAGGAAATAAAACTGAAAATGGTTAAAAGTCGAATTCGGGATAGATTCCAAGGACGAGCTAAGGAATTAAACCAAAAAAAGGCTGTTATATTGTCAAATCAGGGACCGAAATTAAAGCTCATTGAAAGTTTCAGGGACTAAAACGATCATTAGACCATTCGAAACCAACCGACAAACACAGGGGACGAAGTTGAAAAGCTCTAGAAAACGGCAGTGGCTAAAAGAGTAATTTTCAGAACACGGAGACCCCTGCGGGGGTATTTTTAAAACACGGGATGGCTAAAAAAAGGGTTAGACCATTTTTAAAACGCTAAGGGAGTATAAATAGGCTTTTAAAAAAATCCTCACCCTCTTTTGTCCATTTCGGGTAAAAAACAGAGAGCTTCTTCTCTCATTTTTCTCCGTTCCGGCAAGCAAAACGGCCGGTCACCGCTAATCGGTGACGGCGAGAAAGCTACCCCAAAATTTCCTCTCCGAAATCAGTGAAAAAGCGCCAAAACGGAAACCCTAAAGAAGAAACCCGATCAAATTCAAAAGCCACCCCTTTTTTCCTTTTAACCCGATTCGAAAAAACCTTAGAAAAGAAAAGAAACTCCCACCGAAACTCCGATGGCTCACCTCGTTGGCTATCCGGATGGACACCGAGGGCTTGTTTCCGGAGCGATTCGAGACCAGAGAGAGCCAAGCTCTCCAAAGGTAAAAGACCAAACCCTCTCCCGTCTATTATTTTTTTGCTCTTTTTTTTCCGAATGCTTGCATGCATAAAAAATGGACTGAGATATACCTCTGAAATGCTTTTCTATTGCTTTTCGAAATTCCTCTCCTCTGTTTTCTCACTAAAGAAGAGAAGGGTTACAGATTTTTGGGTTCCTCTTATACCCGGGTTACAATGAGGAAAAAACAAAGAAGATCCATTCTCTCTCTCCCTCTGATATTTCATGTCTGGTTGACATTTTTACATTTTTGTCTCGGGTTACATTTTTGGTCATCTGATTCCCTGTTTTCGGCTGTTGCATGATGAACTCTCCCAAAATGGTGTTAGCGTGCACCGGGTCAGGGGCGGCAGAGGGCACGTGACGGGGACAGAAGGGTCAGAGGCGTGTGTAGACGAGTGGTCACGGGACCGAGCTACGCGCGCGTGGTGGGAGTTGGAACGTCTCGGACGCGCGCGCGGGACGCGAACGGGCATATCATGCAGAGTACGCGCGAATCTGGCCCGTTAGATCAAATCTTGATCTAACGGTGGGGGCATGTGTGCGGCGCGGATCGAGGATACCCTTGCTAGGGTTTCATCCGGATGCGATCTAGGCCGTTGGATCGCGTCCAGATCCTACGGCATTGGGCGTGCGGCGCGAGTGGCTTGAAGGGCTTGCTAGGGTTCGTTCTTCCGGGCCTCATCTGGACCGTCAGATCTGAGGCAGATCTGACGGTAGATACTTGGCTGCGCAAGGGAAACAACATGTTAGGGTTTTTTGGATGTTGGGCTTATTGATCGGGCTGTATTTATTTGGGCTTACCAGGCCATACTTGTATATTAAATTTGGACTCTTATTATTATTTATTCAATGCATTTTGGGCTTTTATTTCTTTACTTATGTTTTATCATTTTTTTATCTTGTTAATAAAGTTAATATAAAGACAAATATGATAATATAATAACAATAATAAAGTATATAATAATAACTAACACACAATAACAATAGAAGATAACATCGGTAATACTGATATTAATAAATAATAAAAGCTACACTAATAAAAACAAATAATAATAATTAACAGCAAGAAGAAGAAAATAACTACAATATCAAATACATACATGCGCACATTCACATATTCCTTAATTATATATAAACACACCTACATCTATTATGTTACAGGCATATATACATAAATAATATTAATATGTATGACATATATATTTTATTTTTTTTCTTTTCTATTATCATTTTTTTTAATTTTTTTAATTTCCTAATAGCCCGATAAGCCCACTAACAACACAAACATAAAGGGGTTCAAGGTCCGGACAAAATTAGTGATTACAGGTGTAACAACGATTTTATACATTCAATTGTTATGAAATACTCAAATTCGTTCCGTTGTAAAAAAATATTATTATTTTTAATGATTAATAATAATAATAATAACATTTTGTTTTAATCCTAATATAAACTATTATTACTAATAATAATAATCTATTTACTACTACTAATAATAATAATATTATATTTATATTTATTAGAATATTAATAATATTATTATAACTATTATTACATTTATTTAATAATAATAATAATAATAATAATAATAAATATATAATTAATAGAATATTAAATGACTTTTCCGCGCAGGAAGTCATCATTTAAAAATCCCACGACCTCGCGTCCTGTAGAAAGCGAGGTATTTAGAAACTCGCGTTGTACAGAACGCGAGGTCCCTTCTGCCCGTTCAGATCACGCGTTTGTTGCGTGGCACATCTTTTTAATGAATCTCGCGTCCTGTGGAACGCGAGGTCTTTAGAATATCGCGTTTCCCAGAACGCGAGGTTCATTAACATCGCTTCCCAAAGGACGCGAGCTCCTCTATAAATTGGTGGCCCTACTCCCATATCAACCACGCACAGAATACGATTTCTTCTATTTTTTACTATACTTACTTAATTTTCTTTCGATACAATGGCAGGCTTAAGAAACGACGCGAAACACTGCTCTAACTATTTCAGGACAACACAAGAGGTATTATTTTTTTATTTTCTTTTTTAATTTTTTATTTATTTTACATGCATTGCCAACTATTTAATTTTTTGTTATTTTATTTTTGAAGGGATAATAACGCCGGTTAATTTGTTACCTTAATCGTATCAACCACGCACTTGATCCCGCCTTTATGACGTGGATTGATCGAGCTGGTTTTGGCCACGTAGCGAGGATCTTAGCGGGTGTGAAGTGTAACCCATCGTTGATTAGCGCGCTAATAGAATGATGGAGGCCAGAGAAGCACACTTTTCATTTCCCGATAGGCGAGGCAACAATAACGCTGGAGGATGCTGCCTATCATCTGGGGTTACCTACGGACGACAACCTTATTACGGGTATAGCGTTGACTAATTGGCCAGATCTATTTGCTCAAATAATGGGAGTGGCGCCTCTAGCGGATGCGTGGGACGGTGGGAAAATAGAACTATCTTATTTGGAGGCTGAATTTGAAAATCCTCCCCCATGCGGATGACGAAACACTCCAGGTATTTTTTTTCTTCATTTTTTTCACTAATTTTACCATTTTTAATATATTTCGTTTATTAAATATTTATTATTTTCACAGCGGTTTGCGCGTGCCCACATCTTGCGCATTATCGACGTGATATTAATGCCAGACAAATCCCGCACCAAAGTGCACGTGATGTGGCTTTATCATCTTATCAATTTCAATAAAGCTAGAAAAAAATGTTGGGGAGCAGCTGTCTTGCCGTTTCTTTTTAGAGAGTTCTGTAGAAACGTCGACCATGATAGAACAACTATTGGAAGATGTTGTTTACTCCTTCAGTCTTGGGCTTGATTTCGGATGCCTTTTTTAAGCCTGCAGCCTAGACAACATGCCCCATATTTATTTCCGCTTCTTCGGAGGTACTAAGAAATTTATTATATTTATTTTATTTTTAAATTATTTTATTTAACGATTTTTTTATTTTCCATTAATGATAGGTAGAGCAAAACACTGACCCACCAGGGCCTGCCGAAAAACCAAGAAGACTACACCCTTGTTATGGATAAGATGAGGTACGATCAGGTAATCCGAAAATTCATTTGAATTTTTTCATACTTTTTTTCCAATAATATTTCATATAACCGTTAGAAACATTATAATTTTTTTAGTTCGTGTGGATGCCCTACGCTTCTGAGGTGATTCAGTAGATTACTCCACCCAAGATTTTGCGTGACCAGAACGTATGGCTTGCACGAGTGCCGCTGATCAACTATGAAATTGTCGTGTGACATCCTACGAATCGGGTTCTCCGAAAGTTCGGGTACGTCCAAGGGGTTCCGCAAGAGGAACCACCAAATTTGGACGAATTCCACCTTCTGACGCGCCAGGGGAAGACGTAGATTGATTGGGCCCATTACCACGCTGACTGGATTTAGCTTTGAGATGACTGATTTTCCAGTTGCCCACGCATCCTCCGACCCATTCTGGATTGGGCCGATTCAGTCACTTTCGATTATTTTCAGTGGTATGGGCTCTATGGGAAGCAGCATATCCTTACTTCCGAGGAGCGCGAGCGACAGCTTCCCCAAGGTCCCCGAAACCACCCACGCCCCACACGTCGAGCGAGCCAGAGCTAGTCGAGGCAGCGCGGTCCGAGACCGCGAACTGACACTGCAGGGGCTTCATCTTCTGCCACAGCATTTCAGAATTTGAGCGGTCCTTCGACTTTCCAGCAGATAAGGCCTCCACCCGACTTCGGCTTCTCCGATGCCTACCGTCCCCATATGCCGACTAGTGGTCCTCTACTGATCGATATTCCACCATTGGCATCTCAGTTTGACTATAGCATTGTCCTGCAAACGCAGCCGTGTAGCTTGTTTTACTCCCCGCCCGGGCCCAACACAGGTCCGCGTATCGCAGATGATGATGATGAGGACCAGGAGGATGCAGCACAGCTTGTTCGGAGGAATCCAGATCGGGATCTTCGTCCACCCGACTACGAAACGGGTGGACATAGACATCATTAGCCTTTTTTTTCTAATGCATTTGTACTTATGTTTCTAATATATTTATTCCAGACATTTGGTTTTTTTTAAATACCGTATTTTAATTTTCTTTATCTATTATAATTAGATTTTTAAATGTTTATTTAATTTCAGTTTTTTATTAATTTTATGCGATTACTAAACCAAAATTATCAATTGTTCTTCAAAGTCAATTTCATTCAAAAAAGATGCTAGCATAGAGTTTTGGAAGCCATTTTAAGCGAGTTTAGAATGGACGGAAATTGACCGTGTTGGTGTCATACGATAGAGAATTTCCAGTACTACGAACCCAAACTCGATGTTTGCTAAAAAAATACGATTTATAAGCCCGAAATTGGCTCGAACAGGCCTACCCACCCTTGTTTTTCAACCCAAAATCGCACAGACCTCGCGTTCTGCATAACGCGAGTTCTATGCGATATATTTAGCCGCCTTTTCAAATTCTCGGGAACATCACGTTCTGCAAAATGCGAGTTTCTGAAAAACCGTTATTTCAAACAACGATGCCAAGTAGATGGGCCTCGCGCTCTGTAGAACGCGAGTTCAAACCTCGCGTCCCAGAGAACGTGATGTTCAACTACGTGGCAAGTTTGGGGTATTTTTCTAAATAATTTTGGGAGGGAGCCAAAATTATATATAATTAATAAAATGGTAAAATACTGAAATCATCACTCAACTTTGGTCATTTGACCTATTTTAGTCACTCAACTTTAAAAACACTCAATTTACTCATTAAACTTTACTTTTTGACCTATTTTGGTCACTTTAGATTATTTTATTAATATTTAGGTATGACATGACATATTTTATTATTATTATATATAAAAAATAATTTAAAATAAAAATAAATAATATTTTTTAATTAATAATTAAAAAAGTAATTTAAAATAAAAACCATAGTCCCAAACACCCCAAATATCTCAAATATCCCAAATCCCAAACACCCAAATTCTCAAACCCCTTACTGATGTCACTCTCACCGGCGGCCACCACTCCCTCTACCGCCGACGACAACATCATCTGCCGCCGACGGTGAGTGACTAAAATATTTCCTCTCTCACCGGTGTCACTCTCACGGTGCCAGAAACTATTTTGTACAAAGTGAAATTAACAACATTTCTTTATTTAACCCAATCAACGGATTCAAATGGATAGGAGGCGAGGAGGCAAAGTTGAAGAGTGGAATCGAATCACTTGCGCCATGGACGACAACGAAGCTCCCACTTTCGAACCAGTAATCTCTATATTCCCTCAATATTTCCTCTTTTTCTAGGTTATTAATTTCACTTTGTTTGATACACTGCTTCTGTTTTCTTGTTTTAAGGATTTGATTAGAGCCATTTTCAAGCATTTTTGGATTAAAAAAGCTCAAGGTTTACAATCCCCCAAACCTTCCATTTCTGTCTTCTCACTCCAAATATTTCGTCGACGGTGCCAGAAACGAACCAGTAAGGGGGTAGAAAGAGTGGTGGCCGCCGGTGAGAGTGACACCGGTAAAGGGTTTGAAAATTTGGGTGTTTGGAATTTGGGATATTTGGGGTATTTGGGATTAGGGTTTTTATTTTAAATTACTTTTTTATTTATTAATAAAAAAATATTATTTATTTTTATTTTAAATTATTTTTTATATATAATAATAATAAAATATGCCATATCATACCTAAATATTAATAAAATAATCTAAAGTGACTAAAATAGGTCAAAAAGTAAAGTTTAATGAGTAAATTCAACGTTTTTAAAGTTGAGTGAGTAAAATAGGTCAAATGACCAAAGTTGAGTGATGATTTCGGTATTTTATCCTTAATAAAAATGGTTTTTCACCCAAATTTACCTAAACTATAGTTTGGGTAAAATAAGCTCTTACATGAAAAATAAGCTCTTAAATGCTGATGTGTCCAACCAGGTCTGATTGAGAAGTTCTAAGATAAAGCAACGATCTCGCTCATTTAATAAGTAGTCAAGTACTATTGTTATTCATTCTGAAACCCTGTTTTCCTTGATTCAGCTATATGCAAATTATGCCATTGGAAAAGATGTTCAAGCAATGAAAGCTGTGGTCGGAGAGGAAGCACTTTCTTCTGAGGATCTGGTCTCTCTCTCTCTCTCCCTCCCAAAAGTCTCAATATGTGCAGCTTTGCATGAAATGCTATTAAATATATAAGCTTTGTATTAAGAATTGCATCATGATTTTCTCCATGTTATCTTTTTACAGCTTTATCTGGAGTTCCTAGATAAATTCGAGAGAAAATTCGTGACCCAGGGTGCTTATGATACTCGCAACATCTTCCAGTCACTTGATTTAGCGTGGACTTTGCTTCGTATCTTCCCACGTGAACTCCTCCACCGTATACCTGCAAAGACACTCGACCTATATTACAGTCGTGATGCAACAAGCTGAGCCGATAACAGCTAGTCTGATCTTTTGCTTAGTTCACAACATGTCAATTTTCCTTTAAATTAAGTCACCTTCAGCTTGTTTCGCCGGAACAATTTGCCATGGCAGCACGGCCTCAACTGAAATCAGTCTCGATGAATGGTTTGATTTCTTTACAACTGCAGTGCGCTACATGTTTGATTTCCGGGTTATAGTTTCATTAAAATTCCATTCAAGTTCATGGCCTGTGTGATTATATGAGTCGCAATTATTCTTTGATTTGGGAACCGAGAAACACTATATTAGGACGTTGTTTTGTGATTCAAAACGGATGTTAAAGAATTAAATTGCTGAAAAAGTGGAATAAGTTGTTGGAGTTAGCCCGACGTATACTGGAACTATGATGTATAATGAGTAATAAAACATGTAGAAACATAGTATGACCATTATTTTTAAAATTAATGAACTTGTTAAATGTTTATTTAGTAATAAATTTGAAATCACTAGTATGAATTTGAATTTTGATAAATTCATGTTTTTATGCATTTCAATATATTATATTGAATCTTTACTATTTATCTTTGAACAATAATATAATGTGAATATGAGCAGTTTTTCACAATTTAACAATTATGGAGACGACTTTTTTATCCAATTGTTCTATTCACGACGTCAGTATTCAAACTCCTAACATCGCGTAAAACATATAGTGTGCTATCTCATTAGACCAACTGATCGTTGTTTGAAGAAGATTTGTTAGTTGCAGTGTAGAATGGTTGATTGCAAATGATGCATTTCTTGAATTTGATTTGAAGATAATAATTATACGAAAAGTCCCAAGTTTTATCAACTAAACAGACCTTTTAATTCTATTTCCATTGTTTTAAGAAGGAAAGTGACCCATGGTTTCTCATAATTATAGGTAATGGTGAACTTTGAATAACCCATTTTAATTGAGGAAGGATCAAGTTCTTATGATTAATCAACCTCGATTGCTTCTAAAACTTTGTTATACCAGCACTTCATAATGATTTTGAGCAAAAGCTTGACGGCGCGTTTTTGGTTGCGGCCGTTTTTAATTGTTTTTAAAATTTTGTTATACCGACGTTCAAAACGGCCGTTTGTTCTTTATTTCCTCGTCAAATAATTTTTAGTTTGGTCGCCAACAGGCGTTTGCCTACCATTTTCAACCTTCAAACGGACCTTTTATGGAAGCTAAAAAATCTAACTTTTTAGAACGGTCATTTAGCCCCTAAAATTCGTTTTCAACCTCAACGACAAAGGCCTCGTTCAAGACACGGTGACACACAACTCCAAACAGACAATTTTTCTTGTTGTCAAAAAATATTACTTTTAAATAGATAAATTGTTTATTTTAAATAAGTATTGTTTTTAAAAACATTTAAAAATTAACAATATAAATAAAAGTAAATGAGTGATTTTACTTAAAAACTAAAAAAATCATTTTTTTACAATTGGGACCTGAAAAACTACATATTATATATTATTTTTTGTTCAAAAATATTTAAAACACTTTTGAAATCTAATGTAGTAAAGGACCCTATTCAATAACTAAACCCCTTCTACTTCATCTTTCGGTACTTTTTTCATCAGCCACTAGAAATAGAGTTTAATGGCACGAACCAATTTGCCTCAGTGGTTAAGGGAACGGTTGTTGTTCCTAGAGGTCATGAGTTCGAACACCAACAGTTACAGCAGGGTGATTGAGCGTTCATTTTCAAATGGTTGAGAGTATATTTAAAACAGATACTACTTGTAATCACTTTAGCTTTCATCAAAAAAAAGAAAAAAAAAATAGAGTTTAATGTGTAGTGGCCCCAAACATGTAGTTTAAGAGTTTTAATGCACCTTCATGTATTGCCAAAATTATAGTATCTTAAACTCAACCATCACTTTCAAATTCTGGCAACTTGTGGGGTGAAGATATGGGCACCAAAAAAGAATTGGCATGACTAACTATTAATTACCAAATTTCCCAGGGGTTAAGGTAAACTGCGATGCAAGCTTCAATGTTAGCAATAATATAGCTGGGTGTTATTGTTAGAGATACAGAGGGTCTCGTGTTAGGGGCTATGTGTTTAAGGGTTTACCATGTTGCATCCCACTTTGCTGCGGAAGCTCAATCGATTATTCATGGCCTTTGGTTTGCTTCGAATTTGGGTCTCTCCAGAGTGGTGGTCGAAAGTGATAGCCGGACTATTATTACAAAATTCACCTCGTCAGTACATGATAGATCGGAGATTAGTACAATAATAGGGGAAATGAAGGTGTTTTCAGCAAGATTTGTGTCCTGTGCTTACCGATTCTCACCGCGTGCAGCAAATACGGTGGCCCATGCTCTAGCTCACCTCCGTCGCGATTTAACAGGGGACTGTTTTTGGGTTGAGGAGGCTCCGCCGCAGATCGCCAGTTTAGTAGAAAATGATAGACGGTGGCTGGGTTCACCTTAAAATATAAAGTTTAATTGCCATTTTGTGATTTTTGAAAGTTTGATTACCATTTCTTTTTACCAAAGTTCAGTTACCATCTGTGTACTTTACCCAAATTTCTAATAACCCTAATAATTGGACTTAATTTTTAATTTCGAAAAGCATAGAAATTAAATTCCTAGAAATAAAAGTAGGAAAATAGCACGTAGGCTTTCAGTAATTGTAATTTTTTCATTCATAACTTGGTAAAAAATATTTTTTCAAGAAAATAACATATGTTGAACACCTATGCATATTCTTTTGCTATCAAATTAAGAATATTTTTTTAAAATGAACATTTTTTATTTTTTACTTTTTATTTTGAGTTAAATAATATTATAACTTTTAAATTGCACCTCAACATCAGTTTGATATTTGAAGATTTTTTTTAGATTAGTACTTACTAGTTACTAACCATTTATCACGTTATTCATCTATAATTTCTGCTAAAAGAAACAAGCAGGGTATGGTAGGAATATTTCAAGCAACGCAACAATATATATTAAATTTCAAATAAAGTTTGAGTTGTAAAATATGACACGTCAACTCGAATAACTCAAAATTTTTTGACTCGACTCGATCGAATGCTCACCTCTATCTTAAGATATGACGCATCAACTTGAATAACTCGAAATATTCGGATATTTTAAATCATTTTTTCTTTTAAATCACATCGGATATTTAATAACTACTTTAAATACTCGATTTAATTTAAAAATATTCGATTTACAAGAAAAAATTGATTTAAAATATTCGAATATTTAAAGTAGTTATTAAATATTCGAATATTTAAAAGAAAAATATTTAAAATAGTTATTAAATATTCAAATATTTTAAATCATTTTTATTTTAAATTGAATATTTTTAAATTAAATTAAATATTTAAAGTAATTATTAAATATTCAATGTGATTTAAATATGAAAATATTAAATATTTTATTTTAAAAAATATTCGATTTAAAAGGAAAAATGATTTAAAATATTCGAATATTTCAAGTTATTCGAGTTGACGCGTCATATCTTAAGATAGAGATGAGCGTTCGATCGAATGGAGTCAAAAAATTTCAAGTTATTCGAGTTGATGCGTCATATTTTACAACTCAAACTTTATTTAAAATTTTTCGATTCGAGTCGAGTTTTTGAGTTCCTATAAAAATTTAATTGTAATTATTTATCATGTTACCATACTTTGGAATTTTGCTTTAAGGACCAAATTGAAAGAATGCGTAAATAACGAGGGCTAAATTTGGTGAATTGTTTCGAATTTGGACTAAATTGATTGAATGTATAAATATGAAGGACTAAATGTATTATTATACCAAATTTTATAACAGTCACTTAACAGCATCTAACGTTTAGTTACCATTTTGTTATAAAATATAAAGTTTAATTGCCATTTTGTGATTTTTGAAAGTTTGATTACCATTTCTTTTTACCAAAGTTCAGTTACCATCTGTGTACTTTACCCAAATTTCTAATAACCCTAATAATTGGACTTAATTTTTAATTTCGAAAAGCATAGAAATTAAATTCCTAGAAATAAAAGTAGGAAAATAGCACGTAGGCTTTCAGTAATTGTAATTTTTTCATTCATAACTTGGTAAAAAATATTTTTTCAAGAAAATAACATATGTTGAACACCTATGCATATTCTTTTGCTATCAAATTAAGAATATTTTTTTTAAAATGAACATTTTTTATTTTTTACTTTTTATTTTGAGTTAAATAATATTATAACTTTTAAATTGCACCTCAACATCAGTTTGATATTTGAAGATTTTTTTAGATTAGTACTTACTAGTTACTAACCATTTATCACGTTATTCATCTATAATTTCTGCTAAAAGAAACAAGCAGGGTATGGTAGGAATATTTCAAGCAACGCAACAATATATATTAAATTTAGAAAAAAAATTGAAAAATCATAAAGAAAATTAAAGAAATTAAAATTTTCTCAACTTTTTTAAACGTGAGAAATTTTTCAAGGAAAACAAACACATTTCCATCTTTTATATTTTTTCCTGGATTTTTACATTTGTAATTTTCCTTTCCTTTCTAATTTTATGTATTTACCCAAAAAAAAACTTGTTAAAATTTTCCAAAATATTAAAAATGGTTTTTATGATATTTTAAAATTTTTGAGGTTTTTTACTTTAATATGTATATTGTGCCATGAAAAAATAATAAACTTTGTTAAATAATAAAAAATCTTGAAAACATTTTTTTGGATATTTCTTACATTTTTTAGTTTTTACATATTGTTTTAATTCATGGTTTCGGAGAAGGTTTAATTTTTTTTGTTTGACCAACTGTATATAACTCATTGATTGACTAATTTAGAAGGTCCTGTAGAAGTTCATTATTATTTGTGTATAAATACATTGTAAATGTAAATTAATGTTAATGTGAATATGATCAGTTTTTCACATTTTAACAATTATGGAGACGACCTTTCTATCCAATTGCTCCATTTACGATGTCAGTATTCAAACTCCTAACATCGCTTAAAACATATAGTGCGCTATCTCACTAGACCAACTGATCGTTGTTTAAAGAAGATTTGTTAGTTGCAGTGTAGAATGGTTGATTGCAAATGATGCATTTCTTTGTAGAAAGTCAAGCATGCACATGTTAATTGAAATTTCAACAATGGAAATTTCAATGGCAGCCAAAGTAGAAAATGGAAATGGGGAAATTGTTTTTTGGTCCCTAAACTTTAGGCTATTTACAAGTTTAGTCCTTAAAGCTCAACTATAAATAGCATGGCCATTTGCCATTCTTACACATCCCAAATCATTCTAACCTCCTCCCAATACTAGAGAAATTAGAGAGTTTTCATAGAGTTGTTTTCTCCTTTTTATCAAGAGAGAATTGTCATTGTTTTCTCCTTGTTAGACTGAGAGAAGTTGTAATTCCTATTTTCTCATAGTGAAATTCTTCTACCTTTGTTCGTGGTTTTTACCCTATATTATTTAGGGGTTTTCCACGTAAAATCTGTGTCTCTTTTATCTTCATTATTATTTTCTCAAATTATCAGTTGCGTTTTTGCTCTATCCGACGATCGTATTCCGCAACAATTGGTATCAGAGCCAGATTTGGGTGCGTATATCTACTTACCGTATTCTCTGTTGGTTGCCTCTGAAAAGTGGATCCTCCATCATAAGAAAGTAAGTTAGATATTACTCATTCATTGAAGGTGGTGGGCACTATTCACGTCAAAAAGGTGAAATAGTGGGAGCTATCTGAAATAGAAGCTATGGCAACGAAATTTGATATTGAAAAGTTCAATGGGAGAAATTTCTCACTGTGGAAATTGAAGATAAAAGCCATCCTAAGAAAAAACGGATGTCTAGCGGCTATCAGCGAAAGGCCGGCAGATTTTACGGATAATAAGAAATGGAATGAGATGGACGAGAATGCTATTGCAGACCTTCATTTAGCATTAGCAGATGAAGTACTATCAAGCATCGAGGAGAAGAAGACAGCCAAGGAGATTTGGGATCACCTCGCAAAATTATACGAGGTCAAATCGTTGCACAATAAAATTTTCCTTAAGAGGAAATTGTACACTCTTCGGATGTCAGAATCTACTTCAGTGACAGAGCACTTAAACACGTTGAATACTCTATTTTCTCAGCTTACATCCCTAAGCTATAAAATAGAGTCACAAGAACGTGCTGAACTTCTGCTTCAAAGTCTACCTGATTCGTATGATCAACTCATCATCAACTTGACGAACAACAACCTTACAAGTGATCTAGTCTTCGATGACGTTGCAGCTGCTGTTCTGGAAGAAGAAAATCGGCGCAAGAACAAGGAAGACAGACAAGGAAATCTGCAACAAGCAGAGGCCTTAACGGTGATGAGAGGAAGATCAACAGAACGTGGCCAAAGTAGCAGTCACAATCATGGTAGATCAAAGTTAAGGAGTAAGAAGAATTTAAAGTGCTACAACTGCGGAAAGAAGGGTCACTTGAAGAAGGATTGTTGGAGTTTACCTAAAAATTCCAATCCTCAAGGAAATATGGCAAACACTTCAGATGATGGAGATGCTCTCTGTTGTGAAGCAGCAACAGCCATGGAAGGCAGAAAAAGATTTGCAGACATATGGCTTATTGACTCGGGAGCCACATATCACATGACCTCAAGAAGAGAATGGTTCTATAATTATGAACCTATCTCAGGAGGATCTGTGTACAGCTGCAATAATCATGCCTTGGAGATTGTTGGCGTTGGAACCATCAAATTGAAGATGTATGACGGGACAACCAAAGTTGTTCGAGATGTGCGACACGTGAAAGGCTTGAAGAAAAACTTATTATCCTACGGATTGTTGGATAATAATGCAAGCAAGATTGAAACACAGAAAGGAATCATGAAGGTGTTCCATGGAGCGCTTGTGGTGATGAAAGGTGAAAAGATAGCGGCAAATTTGTACATGCTGAAGGGAGAGACTTTGC
Source organism: Hibiscus trionum (assembly GCA_030270665.1). Taxonomy (NCBI): domain Eukaryota; kingdom Viridiplantae; phylum Streptophyta; class Magnoliopsida; order Malvales; family Malvaceae; genus Hibiscus; species Hibiscus trionum. The sequence goes on along the minus strand of BSYR01000019.1, from coordinate 19,906,282 downwards.
TAGAAGCTGAAGCCTCTGTTGCCTCATGTAGTTCAGATTCTACCATGTTATGGCATCGGAAACTTGGACATATGTCAGAACAGGGAATGAAAGTCCTTGTGGAGCAAAAGCTACTTCCGGGTTTAACAAAGGTATCACTTCCTTTGTGTGAACATTGTATTACAAGTAAGCAGCATCGATTAAAATTCAACACATCAAATTCTAGAGGCAAGGCTGCTCTAGAATTGGTTCATTCTGATGTATGGCAAGCACCGGTTACATCCCTAGGCGGAGCAAAGTATTTTGTCTCCTTCATTGATGACTACTCTAGGAGATGTTGGGTGTATCCTATCAAGAGGAAGGCAGATGTGTTTTCAACCTTCAAAGTTTTCAAAGCGCGGGTGGAACTTGATTCTGGAAATAAGATCAAGTGTTTCAGATCAGATAATGGAGGTGAATATACAAGTGATGAATTTGATGACTTTTGCAGAAAAGAAGGCATCAAAAGACAGTTCACAACAGTATACACTCCTCAACAAAATGGAGTGGCAGAGCGGATGAACAGAACTCTGTTAGAAAGAACACGAGCAATGTTGAGAGCTGCAGGGCTAGAAAAAGCTTTCTGGGCAGAAGCAGTCAATACCGCCTGTTATTTGGTGAATCGGGCTCCATCAACTGCAATTGAGTTGAAGACACCGATGGAAATGTGGACTGGTAAACCAGTTGATTATTCAAACCTCAATATATTTGGAAGTATTGTGTACGTGATGTACAATGCCCAAGAAATTTCAAAGTTGGATCCAAAATCCAGAAAATGTAAATTCTTGGGGTATGCTGATGGAGTAAAGGGGTATCGCTTGTGGGATCCCACTGCCCGCAAAGTGATTATCAGCAGGGATGTTATCTTTGTAGAAGATAAGCTACAAAGAAAAGAAGAAGATGATAGCACTGATAAAGAAAAGCCAGAGACTACACAGATACATGTTGAAAATAAGTTTGAACAGAGAGATTGTTCTGAAGCAGAACCAGAGCTCGAGGAATCAGAACCAGAGAATTCTGAAGCTCCAACAACTCGTCAATCAGATCGTGTGAGAAGACGCCCCAATTGGCACTCAGATTATGTTATAGAAGGTAATGTTGCATACTGCCTTTTAACGGAGGACGGTGAGCCATCAACATTCGAGGAGGCAATGAACAACTCAGATGCTTCGCAGTGGATGGCGGCAATGCAAGAAGAAATCGAAGCCCTTCATAAAAATAATACATGGGAACTTGTGCCACTACCACAAGGAAGGAAGCCAATTGGTAACAAATGGGTCTTCAAAATCAAGAGAAATGGTGACGATCAAGTGGAGAGGTATCATGCAAGACTGGTGGTCAAAGGATATGCTCAGAAAGAAGGTATTGATTTCAATGAAATCTTTTCTCCTGTGGTTAGACTAACAACGGTTCGAGTTGTCCTGGCAATGTGTGCTACATTGAATTTACATCTAGAGCAGCTAGATGTTAAAACAGCTTTTCTTCATGGAGATCTTGAAGAAGAGATTTACATGCTCCAGCCTGAAGGTTTTGAAGAAAAAGAAAAGAAGAACTTGGTTTGTAGGTTGAACAAATCTCTGTACGGTTTAAAGCAGGCGCCGAGGTGTTGGTACAAGAGATTTGACTCCTTCATCATGAGCCTTGGATACAACAGACTTAATGCAGACCCTTGTGCTTACTTCAAGAGGTTTGGTGAAAACGAATTTGTTATATTGCTGTTGTATGTAGATGACATGTTAGTTGCAGGCCCCAACAAAGATCATATTGAAGAATTAAAGGCACGACTGGCTAGGGAATTTGAAATGAAGGACTTGGGACCAGCAAACAAGATTCTAGGGATGCAAATTCACCGAGACAGAAGTAGTAGAAAGATTTGGCTTTCACAAAAGAATTACTTGAAAAAGATCTTGTCACGATTCAGCATGCAAGATTGTAAGCCAATTTATACCCCTCTTCCTATTAACTTTAAATTATCCTCCAGTATGAGTCCTAGCAGTGAAAAAGAGAGGATGGAGATGTCTCGAGTACCGTATGCATCAGCAGTGGGAAGTTTAATGTTCGCTATGATTTGTACAAGACCAGACATTGCACAAGCAGTGGGAGTGGTTAGTCGGTACATGGCGAATCCAGGCAGAGAGCATTGGAATGCTGTGAAAAGGATCCTGAGATACATCAAAGGGACCTTAAATGTTGCATTATGTTACGGGGGATCAGACTTTCTTATCAGCGGGTATGTCGATTCTGACTATGCAGGAGATTTGGATAAAAGCAAATCTACAACAGGGTATGTGTTTACAGTTGCTGGTGGATCTGTAAGCTGGGTTTCAAAACTGCAATCGGTTGTGGCTACGTCAACAACGGAGGCAGAATATGTAGCAGCTACACAAGCCAGTAAAGAAGCAATATGGTTGAAAATGCTATTGGAGGAGCTCGGGCACAAACAAGAGAATGTCTCTTTGTTTTGTGACAGTCAGAGCGCCTTGCATCTTGCAAGGAATCCTGCTTTTCACTCAAGAACAAAACACATACGGGTCCAATACCACTTCATTCGTGAGAAAGTGGAAGAAGGGACGATAGATATGCAGAAGATCCATACCGTTGACAACATAGCAGATTTCATGACAAAAACAATCAACACTGATAAGTTTACTTGGTGTCGATCCTCTTGTGGCTTGTTAGAGACGTAAGCAACATGGAAAGTACGAGGTAGAAAGAATGGTGTGAAGATATGATTATTCCAATCAAATCTTCAAGTGGGAGATTGTAGAAAGTCAAGCATGCACATGTTAATTGAAATTTCAACAATGGAAATTTCAATGGCAGCCAAAGTAGAAAATGGAAATGGGGAAATTGTTTTTTGGTCCCTAAACTTTAGGCTATTTACAAGTTTAGTCCTTAAAGCTCAACTATAAATAGCATGGCCATTTGCCATTCTTACACATCCCAAATCATTCTAACCTCCTCCCAATACTAGAGAAATTAGAGAGTTTTCATAGAGTTGTTTTCTCCTTTTTATCAAGAGAGAATTGTCATTGTTTTCTCCTTGTTAGACTAAGAGAAGTTGTAATTCCTATTTTCTCATAGTGAAATTCTTCTACCTTTGTCCGTGGTTTTTACCCTATATTATTTAGGGGTTTTCCACGTAAAATCTGTATCTCTTTTATCTTCATTATTATTTTCTCAAATTATCAGTTGCGTTTTTACTCTATCCGACGATCGTATTCCGCAACATTCTTGAATTTGATTTGAAGATAATAATTATACGAAAAGTTCCAAGTTTTATCAACTAAACAGACCTTTTAATTCTATTTCCATTGTTTTAAGAAGGAAACTGACCCATGGTTTCTCATAGTTATAGGTAATGGTGAACTTTGAATAACCCATTTTAATTGAGGAAGGATCAAGTTCCTATGATTAATCAACCTCGATTGCTTCTAAAACTTTGTTATACCAGCACTTCATAATGATTTCGTGCAAAATCTTGACGTCGCGTTTTTGGTTGCGGCCGTTTTTTATTATTTTTAAAACTTTGTTATACCGACGTTCAAAACGGCCGTTTGTTCTTTATTTTCTCGTCAAATAATTTTTAGTTTAGTCGCCAACAGGCGTTTGCCTACCATTTTCAACCTTCAAACGGACTTTTTATGAAAGCTAAAAAATCTAACTTTTTAGAACGGTCGTTTAGCCCCTAAAATTTGTTTTCAACCTCAACGACAAAAGCCTCCTTAAAGACACGGTGACACACAACTCCAAACAAACAAATTTTCTTGTTGTAAAAAAATATTACTTTTAAATAGATAAATTGTTTATTTTAAATAAGTATTGTTTTTAAAAACATTTAAAAATTAACAATATAAATAAAAGTAAAAGAGTGATTTTACTTAAAACTAAAAAAATCATTTTTTTTTACAATTGGGACCTGAAAAACTACATATTATATATTATTTATTTGAAACACTTTTGAAATCTAATGTAGTAAAGGACCCTATTCAATAACTAAACCCCTTCAACTTCATCTTTCGGTACTTTTTTCATCAGCCACTAGAAATAGAGTTTAATGGCACGAACCAACTTGCCTCAGTGGTTAAGGGAACGGTTGTTGTTCCTAGAGGTCACGAGTTCAAGCACCAACAGTTGCAGCAGGGTGATTGAGCGTTTATTGTCAAATGGTTGAGAGTATATTTAGAACAGGTACTACTTGTAATCACTTTAGCTTTCATCAAAAAAAAGAAATAGAGTTTAATGTGTAGTGGCCCCAAACATGTAGTTTAAGAGTTTTAATGCACCTTCATGTATTGCCAAATATAGCTGGGTGTTATTGTTAGAGATACAGAGGGTCTCGTGTTAGGGGCTATGTGTTTAAGGGTTTACCATGTTGCATCCCACTTTGCTGCGGAAGCTCAATCGATTATTCATGGCCTTTGGTTTGCTTCGAATTTGGGTCTCTCCAGAGTGGTGGTCGAAAGTGATAGCCGGACTATTATTACAAAATTCACCTCGTCAGTACATGATAGATCGGAGATTAGTACAATAATAGGGGAAATGAAGGTGTTTTCAGCAAGATTTGTGTCCTGTGCTTACCGATTCTCACCGCGTGCAGCAAATACGGTGGCCCATGCTCTAGCTCACCTCCGTCGCGATTTAACAGGGGACTGTTTTTGGGTTGAGGAGGCTCCGCCGCAGATCGCCAGTTTAGTAGAAAATGATAGACGGTGGCTGGGTTCACCTTAATTGTTCTCTTCGTTTCCGTCTCAAGGATGAGGTCCGGTGGATTTTTTTAGCTCCTTGTGCCTTCGCCGTTTTTCGATTGCAAGATCCTGGTGGTTTTCATCAGCGTGTCTCCGGCGAAAGGGTAGCTGACCTAATCGTATTATTCTTTTTGGGGTTTTTTCCCTGTGTTTTTTTTATCTTAGCTTGACATTTCATTTCTTTTCCAGTTTTTCAGACTGTAGACTTTACACGTGTTGTCTTTGTTGGGTGTTTAATTAATAAAGATTAGCTGGCCTATTTATTCAAAAAAGAAAAATACATGTCTAACTTATATTTTTCACTTTAAAATGTATAAAAAATTTTCTCTTAAAATAAGTATTTAATATTTTTTTAAAGTTTATCCGTTAATTAAAGTAGAAAATATCATCCAAAAAATGCATGACATATTTTTTCTTAATTCATTTATATATAAAAAAATCATAAAAAAATTTAAAAAAACACTAAAATTCTCATATTTTTCATAATCCATGACTCCAAATTTAAATCATCTTATGTTGCCGTCGAATCAACCACCACTACTATCTACTCCTATATTGTCAAACTCTCACTATTAATTTGTCTCACTCTTTTGTCGTCGAAAATCAACGAATGTGTCAATTGAGCAAATCAACTAAACTTTTACGACTCTTACAGCGAGATGAAGAGACTTCATTGTTGCGGCAACGATAACAACATAGTGTTTGACGATAATAGTTTATTTATAATTTTTGGGTTAGAGATTTTGAGGTTATTTTGAAAAAAATAAAATAAAAAAGAAATTAAAAACTCTTCCGCGTGTTTAATTTGACCAAAAAAATTCAAAGTCTTAAAACATAACAAAATAAACCTTAAACACCTACTCTTACCCAAAAAAATTTAAACATTTTCAACAAAAATGACATATAATTTAAACATTTATTTTTTGAAAATATGTATGACCGTTTTACGTCAGAGTATAAGTCTGCCCCTCCCAATAATATTATTTCTAAAATTTAAACTCACGTTTTCTCCTTAAAAACAAAATATACTTTACCAATGCACCTGACACTCGTTGGATATATAATTTAAACATTTGATTTGTATTAAAGCAATCTCATTATTTGAGATCCATCTTTATAATTTGGTTTTCAAATGGAAATTTAACCATTTTGTATTCAACTTGAGAGAAAAGGTTGAAAGATCCAACGAAAGTGTGGCCCCATACGTCCAATAAAACACACAAAATGTGACAAAAGGCAAGCCGACCAGATTTGAGGCGGGAAGATCCATGCCTGATGCCCTTGCCAATGCCAGTGGTGGCCACCTAACCTACTTTCCCATGTGCCCTTCACACCATCTTCTCTTTTCAAATTCAGATTTTTTTTTTCTTCTTTTCAGCCTAGTCCTCTCTGTCGAATTCCAAAATTTTCCCCTATCACTAATATTATAAAAATAATCACAAATAAATTTGTTTTCCATCTTCATTCTCATTGTCCGAGTGAGAATGACATAAATAGAATAGAATTAGAAACATTTGTTTTCTATGTCGTCGTCTCACCTCACCATCGTAGACAGCTAGGAAAAGCTGTTTTGAGTGAAGCGGAACAGCTCACCATTACACTCAATTGAAAAATAAATTTCGTTCCTTTCCATTATCAGTTATCATCACCAACAATACAAAAATTAAAACCCAAAATCAACAACTTTGAAATTAAATGGAACTACAGACACATATCATGATGACTGATTAAAGTAGAAAATATTAAAGTAACAAGAGGTGGAACACATGTTACCAGGAGAAAATGGCTAAGACTCTGACGCAGCCGCCTCGGGTTTTCTAAGGAGAATCATGTGCATCGGGGAGAAAATTCCAGAATCCCCACCTCTGGTCAAATAATCAGCGGTCTTGAACAGCATCTCGTGAACATCAACCGTCCCTTTAGGAGCAATCCCTACGGCAGCCAGCACAGTGACCAGAATGTGGTTCCTCCAGTACGCGATTCTCCCCATCTTAAGCCTAGTCCACCACGGTAGAGCTGGGGGTTTGGCTAGATCTTTCTCCTTCACAACCTCAAACCCTACCTTCTTCGCACTCTCGGCAATGTCCGAGTAGCTTCTCATACCAGGCAAAGCGTCGCCTCTTTCGATACCTTGAATCACCTCAACGTGCTCGGGGTTATCGGCTCGGTACTTGTCCGTTGTGACCCACTCGTAAGATACGAAAAGAGATCCGGGTTTCAGCACTCGGAACACCTCGGCGTACACATCTTCCAGTTTCGGCGCGTGGCATGTCGCTTCGATGGAGTAAGCGCCGTCGAAGCTGTTGTCTTGAAACGGCATCTCCAGGAAGTTCCCGCAAACAACTTCGCAAAGCGAATCCAGCCCGGCTTTCTTGTTGTGCATCCGGGCACGCTTGACTTGGTATTCGTTGATCGTGATTCCCACGACTTTGGCTCGCGAGTGAGCCGCGATGGCACGCATGGGTCCGCCAACGCCGCATCCGACGTCGACGATTCGCTCCCCGGGTTTGACATCGATGAGATCCACGGCCATCTCTTCGTGGAGGCGCGTCGCGTCACGGTGGGATTTTCCGGGGATGGAAGGGGAGAAATGGAAGGATTGACCCCACCCCCATTCGTATATATCGGTGACTAGGTTGTAAAAAGTATCGACGAAGTCCGGGACCTTTTCGGCTGTTTCGATCTCCTTTGGGCGGCGGAAGAAAGACCAATACTGCTTGTAGTTATCTCGAACTTTTTCGGCGGAAATGGAACCACCGGAGAGATCGACGGCTCGCTTGCCCTTCTGCTCCGCTGGGCCTAAAATGCAAACGAACCAGTAAAGACCACCGGCTAAGAGAGCCCCAGTGCAGAAGAGAGCAAGAGAATCCATGAGGAAGGAGGGGAGAAGAGAAAGAGGGTTGAGATGAGTGAGTAACAGCAGGCAAACAGAGAGCTCTAAGTAGAACAACAGTCCCCTTTGAAATTAAAGAGAATTTTGGCGACATGCGCAAGGCGAATTTGGCGGTAATGAGACGCGCTAAGCGCGTGGTGGAAATTTTTCGTTCATAAGCAGATGATATATCTCAAATTCACAATAGAAAGAAACAAATAGGACGTACAATGTACTAATGTTTAGGGAGTTTTTCCATAAATATCACACTTTTCTAAAATATTGTTTTTATTATTGTCAAGTTATTAATTAACAATAGAATTGAACAAAAGTTACGGACCAAGATTTTTAAATAAAAAATAGGGTAAATTACTGCAGGGGTCACTTTCATTTTCCGTTAGTACATATTTAGTCACCACTTTTGAAAAATGTCAATTAATAGTCTTCTACGTTTTCGATGTGTAAAGACTTGGTCACTCCGACGTTATACTCCGTTAATCCCCTAACTGATTGCTGATGTGGCTGAATTAATTAAATTGCAATATCCACGTGTATTCCCACGTGGATAATAACGTTGGAAGTTTGCTACTTAAAGGACTAACATTATAGAATCCCCAATTTCTTGAACCCTAAAATTTTCTCTGTAAAATTAGAAGAAGAAGAAGAAGAAGAAGAAGGAGGAGGAAGTGAAATGTCAAGTACCTAATTATCGTTGTGGAATAGCGTCTAATCTGGTCACGGCTTGGACGGAAGAGAACCCAGGTAGGAGATTTTTTGGTGTAAAAATTATGGCAGTGGGAGGAGCTGTGGGTTTTTTCTTTGGTACGATGCCCCTGTCAACCCTCGCGCAAAATTGATAATTTGTGGGCTATTAAAAAAAGTGAAGAAAATGGAGAGGGGAGGTTCCATGAACGGCTATGGTGGTGTTGTACACTGATGATGTGTTTTATGATTATGTGGTTTATGAAGTAATGCTTGGATGGGGTCATGTTATCTTTGGTACCATGAATTTGCCTATGTAATATTTTACAATCCAAGGTGCCCTAATGTTCTTATTTTTGGTGACCTTGTTACACTTATGGGATGTCATTAATGTCTTTATCTGTCAAGTGGTATCTGACTTATCTTTGAGATTTTTTGGTGCAGCCCACAACTTGAAAGGACAACTACCCTGACACACAACTTGAATTCTCCTGGTATTATTTTTTTGAAGCCTAACTTGGACCCTATTGACCCTCCCATAATGCTTAATTGCTTCTTTCAAATTGTTTCTATCAGAGAAGATTAAACCCTTAACAAATTTAGGATTTACCATATCACTTTCAACATTAAACTCACTAAACCTAGGGTCATCTGAATCAGATTCTTTATCACTATGAAGTTCATCATATTTGTTATTGTCAGAATTAAAATCAGGATTAACCCTAACTCCATCAGGTCCAAAATCATCCATTTGTCTTTGAACTCTAATTCTTATATTTTCCTGCTGCAATCTATCATCAAACCCATATTCATTATCACTGACTTTAAATTCTTCTACATTTCCCTCTACTGCTACTTCATTATCTACTTCAACTTCATCATCTGCATCACCTACATCATCCTCAACTTCTACTTCATCATCTACATCACCCTCTACTTCATCAGCTACTTCATCTACATCACCCTCTACTTCATCAGCTACTTCATCTACATCACCTACATCATCCTCAACTTCTACTTCATCATCTACATCATCCTCTACTTCATCAGCTACTTCATCCTCAAACTCTACTTCATCCTCAAATTCTACTTCATTCACAACAATATCTGACTTTTCCTCAAGATATACATTGATGTATCTATTCTTAGGTAAGCTATTCACTAATGCTAAGCAATCAAAGTTAGTTTTCAAAGGAAAAACAGATGCCATAGATAAATCAGACTCTGGTACTCTCCAGTACAAGCTGTATGCACCCATTAACTATAACCTTTCAACCATGCCACATACTTCAAACATTAAGAAACTATCACAATCAACATAGTCAAAATATGCAACAACATCAGAGTTGTACTGCATTACACAAGTGAACATTTCTGAATCAGGAGCTGTAAAGTAGAAAAAAAACCTCATTAGCTTTGGTTCATATTATTCTTACATTACTGTTTTAATGTTTTTTAACATTACTATTTTAATGTTTTTAACATAGTTATTTTAATGTTTTGAAATGTAACATTACTGTTTTATAAGGTAACATTACTATTTTAATGTTTTCTAACATTGTTATTTTAATGTTTTTTTAAGGTAACATTACTGTTTTTTAAGGTAACATTACTATTTTAATGTTTTTTAAAGTTACATTACTGTTTTTAACATTATATTTTGGTTGCATTACTGTTTTTTAAAGTTACATTACAGTTTTTAACATTAGATTTTGGTAACATTACTATTTTAATGTTTTTTAAACTTACATTACTGTTTTTAACATTACTATTTTAATGTTTTCTAGCATTGCTATTTTAATGTTTTTTAAGGCAACATTACTATTTTTTAATGTAACATTACTATTTTAATGTTTTTTAAAGTTACATTACTGTTTCTAACATTACTATTTTAATATTTTTAACATTATTATGTCATAAGGTAACATTACTATATTATTGATCCTATTTCTGGCCTACACCCTAAAGTATGTACTCTAATGTCTGTACTCTAAAGTTTTTTATCTGTATTCTAAAAGTTTTTTTATTCTGCCTATTGAATGTATTAAATTATTGATCTTATTTCTGCTTTCTATTCTAAAGTTTGTACACTACAATTTTTTTTGTATTCATATTTTTTGGTTTTTTATTGTGTCTATTTCTGGTTTGTACCCATTTCAACAGACAAAATCTAATGCTTGGACCATATTACCACTATTTTAATGACTATGACAAACAACAAGCATAAACATACAAAACAAACATTCCAAATTTCATGCAGCAATATTCAGAACATGCAACCAAAAGCATACGAACAGACATTTTCCTAACCCTAAACTCAAGTCAGCAATACATACCATACCGCACTGCCAAATCTCCCTCACGGTGGAGCTTCCCTCCAATCATCTTTATTGTTACACCTACGAAAACAAGAAAACAAATATCAGAACCATAAACCCTAAAAATATTCAAATCTTCCAATCTTAAAACGAAAACAACAACCAATCAACAACAAATATAAACCCTAAAAATAAAAATACCACAATATTCAAACCTTTCGATTCTTGTCAGAAAAAATGATTTAAAAAAGAATTAACATCTTCAAATCTTCATTTCGTTTCTCAATAAGCAATAAAAATTAAATAAAAACACAAACTTACCCTTCACTTCTTCTCAGAAACGATTCTGAACAATCTCAGCAACGTAAACACGGTCGGAAACGAAGTATTCAACCCTTTCCTAATTCGATTTCCCCTAAAATAACAACCCTAACACATCAGAAATCGAACAGATTTGATTTTCCCCAAACCGATTTGATTTTTCCCCAGAGAGAACCCTAGAAGATTAAGCAAAGTGTTTTCAGATAGAACGTCTATTAGGGTTAATGGTGATTAACCCAAACGTCGTATTTCGAAATTCAAACCGACGTTCCACGTTATTATCCACGTGAGAATACACGTGGATATTGCAATTTAATTAATTCAGCCACATCAGCAATCCGTTAGGGGATTAACGGAGTATAACGTCGGAGTGACCAAGTCTTTACACATCGAAAACGTAGAGGACTACTAATTGGCACTTTTCAAAAGTGGTGACTAAATCTGTACAAACGGAAAACGAGAGTGACCCCTGCAGTAGTTTACCCTAAAAAATAAATATAAGTAAAAAATTAAAAAAAATAAAATATAGGACTAAAAATAAAATTTAAAATATGTAAAGGTTTGAATTAAAATATTCTACTACAATATTTAAACTATCCATTTCTTAAAGTCTCATTTTTTAACCAACGTAGCACCTAATCTTATTGAATAAATAGTAATATTCCAAAATTACATGAATATACTACAAAAAAATAGACTAGTATATTTTTTAGCTAGTTAGCTCTCTATGTTTCTTCCCTTTTATTAAAAAAAATAACTAGCCAATACATTCTCTTTATATTCATTATAGTACATAAATTAGTCACTTAAAAATAAAATAGAGTAAAACATATCAAATAATTTTAGTGAAAGATAGAATGTTGTTATCTTTAGACACAGACGGGCCAAGATTTTGAGTTGAGAGACAAACTTAAATATTTGAAAAGTTAGAGGGCAAATGTACAATTATTCTATTTTTTATAAAAAATATGCATTATAAAAGTAAAAAAAATAGTTAGGAACATGCCCCCGAGCCCAATGTCCCTCTGTCCCTCTCTTTAGATGATCAGACTTCGGGTAGTTTCATTTACATGGTGTATGTTATTAAACGACAATTCAAATAAAATGATAAATACAAACAAACACGAATATAAATATTTTAGTGCATCACATCAAATAGGATTATATAATGATAATCTTAAAAAAATAACAAAACAAAATGACATGTTAGCCTTGGCAATAGGGGTGAGAATTGGATGTGAAATATCTGAAAATCGATGGAATTCGAACCGACAGGATGTGGAATAACCGAAATCTTTATCCACGGGGACAGAACATGGAAAGTTCTATCACCGAAGCTCAAATGAGGATAGGGATGGGAACAAGGATTGTTGTATTCGAACCGTAACCATATAAATAATCGTGGGAATCTTAAAAAATATTCGCAAGGACCTTGATGTTTTACAAGATTTTTAAAAATATACATATACTTATTTATCTATATAGCTCTAATATATATCTTAATAAAAAAACTCTAACTATATTATTATCACTTCAACTTTCTCTTAAACCTAACCACACTAAAACCCTCATCTAAATCTTTCCAGCACAACAGCCTTTCAATCTTCATCATCTCGTAACTGCTTCCAAGTATCCAAATTTTACATTTTGAACCGAATTGAGTATTTATTTTGGTCAGTAAAATAATAATTTTGTTTAATATTTTTAGAATGGGGATTCCCAAAAACCACGGAGATCCACGTGGAGGGGGTATGTGGACAAAAAAATTCATGAAACATTTATTGAAGATTCTCCAAAACTGTAACCGTAAATGTTGGGGATCACGAAGTAAAAAAAATGTAAAATCGTCTCTGCCTCACATGATTCTCACCCCTACTTGGCAATGGCCATCAAGGAGGAAAAGTTAAAAGTTTTATACATTAAATATTAATTAATTAGGAATTGTTTACATCTGATCTAGTTTAGACTTGGAATCTCTTAATAGATACAGTTGTGTAACACCCAGGTTTGGGGCCGGGTGGAAATAAAATATTAAAATAATGTTTTAGGTTTTCCCTTTTTTTTAAAAAAATTATTTAATATGTTGGACCCGATTTTGATTTAAAGCCCGAATTTCCATGGATTTTTAGAGTCTTGGATGATGGCCATTTTTCATTAATGGCAGTTTTGTAATTAAATAATAAAGTTATCAGTAAACTTATAGTTTACAATAGCATGTGCTTCAATTGCACTGATTCTTGTGTAGTACAATCCGGATGACAGTGCATGTAATTTTTCTAAAACTTTCTTATTGCCTTGAGTTATACTTGTAATATAGAGATATTCTGTATCTCCTTGGCAACTACTCTCAATATGATATCCATTATTGCGAATATCTTTAAAACTTAATAAGTTTCTTTGCGACTTTGGAGAGTATAGCGCATTATGAATATGGAATAGAGTTCCATTTGGCAATAACATATTTGCTTTTCCGGAGCCTTCTATAATATTAGCACTTCCGGATATAGTACTCACATTATTCTCTTGCATTGTTAAATGGGAAAAAAATTTCTTGTGCTTAAGTATAGTATGAGTACTTGCACTGTCCGCTAAGCATAAATCATCACCATTTTTGGCGGATTGTATTTGAGACGGAATCATATTCTTCAAAGAAAAATAAAATAAAATAAATATTAAAAAATATTCAAAATATAAATTAAATAAATAACATCCATAATTTTTATTCTTTATATATATAATTTCTAATAAAATATTATATCTTTCTAACAAACTTTTCCTAAAATAATAATAAACATAAACAAAACAAAAAAAAATCAAGTATTCTTCTCAGGGGAAATGAGGAAATCATTAACATCTATATCTGTAAAGCCATAATCGCCATTGCTAGTGCCAGTAATGTCATAATCATCTTTGCCAAGGCCATACTCATCTTTGTCATTGATATAAACAAAATTTGTTTCAACTTTCTTTCCTTTACCATTGATTGACTGTTGGTAAAGATCCACAAGATGCTTTGGCACACGACAAGCACGGGCCCAATGATTTAAGCTGCCACATCGATGACACATAGATTCCTCTTTCTTGGATTGATCTTTTGCACTATTGTCATCTTTATTGTTCCACTTACGGTGGGTATAGTTATTTTTAAAACGACCACCTCGCCTATGTCCTTGACCGTGACTACGACCACGACCACGCCCATAGTTATGACCACGATGGTTGGTGTAACCTTTATTTCTTCCGCTATAAAATGTCGCATTCGCTTCAGGGAATGGAGCGGAGCCAGTTGGGCGATATTCATGATTCTTCATCAATAGCTCATTGTTTTGCTCAGCCACAAGAAGGCAAGAAATTAACTCAGAATATTTCTTAAAGCCCTTTTCTCGATATTGTGTCTGAAGGACAACATTGTTTGCATGAAAAGTGGAGTATGTTTTCTCTAACATATCCTCATCAGTAATAATTTGACCACATAACTTCAATTGTGAATTAATACGAAACATAGCAGAGTTATACTCGCTTACTGATTTAAAATCTTGCAATCTCAGATGCAACCAGTGATATCGAGCTTTAGGCAGAATAACAGTTTTCTGGTGGTCATATCGTTCCTTTAGATTATTCCAAAGAATAAGAGGATCTTTCACCGTTAAATATTTTGATTTCAACCCCTCATGGAGGTGACGGCGAAGGAGTATCATGGCTTTGGCCTTATTTTGGGCAGATTCTGCATTCCCCTCTTTAATGGTATTTCCCAGACCATTAGCATCTAGGTGTATTTCGGCATCTAAGATCTAGGATAAATAATTCTTTCCGGAAATATCAAGAGCCACAAACTCAATCTTTGCAAGATTTGCCATTGATGTACTATAAAAGATAAACAATCAAATTAGATTAATTATAAATTAATATATATAATCAAAAAACAACAGAAAGAAGATTTAATCTTCATACGTGGCATTGTTATACCTGTCCACAAGGTCATTTAAAAACCTCCTTTGAGACCAGTAGCCTCGCAGAACGGGATGTCCAGCCAATTATACTCGGATTAAACCATTAAAACAAATAACATATAAATTCATTGTATATACGCATGGTATGAATTAAAACAAACCAACATATAATTTATAATAACCAAACATGGCAAATTAAAACAAAATAAATAACAACAAGTTGGATTAATTAAGAAAAATATTATTATTTGTTATATAATAGAAGTCATAAATACCAACAGACGGATGATAACAGACGGATAATTAAGTAAATATTAAACAAAACTGATTACTCTCCTTTAATACTAGTGAACAACAATTTTATCATTATAGGTATGACTTTGTTAGCTTATATTAATTAAATTGATTAATAACAAAATAAATAACAACACATGGATGATAACATAAGCAAGAAATTAATTATATATTGTTTTAATTTATTATTGTATATATATTATTTTATAAATTGAAATATATAAGATGGAAAAAGAATATATCAGATAAATCTTTGGAGAAGCTTGATTTGTAACTAAAATCTTCTGAGCAAACTCGTGCTGATAACATGTTGTGAATAATGTGAAAACAAGAACAAGAAGAAATAGGAACAAAATAAGATGAGAGAAAAGAAAGAGATTTGTATTATTCTGAATATTGACTTGTGTACAATGCCTTGAGTAAATCATCTATTTATAGGCATAAGAAGTACATAATACATTAAACTCTAATTAATGTAGATAATAATCCTAATGATAAAATAATTCAAATCTCCTTTGATAAAGTCCTTATCATGATAGACATTCACATAGATAAATATTCATAACATTAGGGAGTTTTTCCATAAATATCATACTTTTCTAAAATATTGTTTTTATTATTGTCAAGTTATTAATTAACAATAGAATTGAACAAAAGTTACGGACCAAGATTTTTAAATAAAAAATAAATATAAGTAAAAAATTTTAAAAAATAAAATATAGGACTAAAAATAAAATTTAAAATATGTAAAGGTTTGAATTAAAATATTCTTCTGCAATATTTAAACTATCCATTTCTTAAAGTCTCATTTTTTTAACCAACGTAGCCCCTAATTTTACTGAATAAATAGTAATATTCCAAAATTACATGAATATACTACAAAAAAAAATAGACTAGTATATTTTTTAGCTAGTTAGCTCTCTATGTTTCTTCCCTTTTATTCAAAAAAATAACTAGCCAATACATTCTCTTCATATTCATTATAGTACATAAATTAGTCACTTAAAAATAAAACAGAGTAAAACATATCAAATAATTTTAGTAAAAAATAGAATGTTGTTATCTTTAGACACAGACGAGCTAAGATTTTGAGTTGAAAAACAAACTTAAATATTTGAAAAGTTAGAGGGCAAATGTACAATTATTCTATTTTTAAAAAAAAATATGCATTATAAAAGTAAAAAAAAATTAGTTATGAACATGCCCCCGAACTCAATGTCTCTCTGTCCCTCTCTTTAGACGATCAGACTTCGGGTAGTTTCATTTATATGGTGTATGTTACTAAACGACAATTCAAATAAAATGATAAATAAAAACAAACACGAATATAAATATTTTAGTGCATCACATCAAATAGGATTATATAATGATAATCTTAAAAAAATAACAAAACAAAATGACATGTTAGCCTTGGTAATAGGGGTGAGAATTGGATGTGGAATATTTGAAAATCGTGGGAATTCGAACCGACAGGATGTGGAATAACCGAAATCTTTATCCACGGGGACGGAACAGGGAAAGTTCTATTACCGAAGCTCAAATGAGGATATGGATGAGAACAAGGATTGTTGTATTCGAACCGTAACCATATAAATAATCGTGGGAATCTAAAAAAATATCCGCAAGGACCTCGATATTTTACAAGATTTTTAAAAATATACATATACTTATTTATCTATATAGCTCTAATATATATCTTAATAAAAAAACTCTAACTATATTATTATCACTTCAACTTTCTCTTAAACCTAACCACACTAAAACCCTCATCTAAATCTTTCCATCACAACAGCCTTTCAATCTTCATCATCTCGTAACTGCTTCCAAGTATCCAAAATTTATATTTTGAACCGAATTGAGTATTTATTTTGGTTAGTAAAATAATAATTTTGTTTAATATTTTTAGAATGGGGATTCCCAAAAACCATGGAGATCCACGTGAAGGTATGTGGACAAAAAAATTCATGAAACATTTATTGAAAATTCTCCAAAACTGTAACCGTAAGTGTTGGGGATCACGAAGTAAAAAAAATGCAAAATGGTCTCTGCCTCACCCGATTCTCACCCCTACTTGGGAATGACCATCAAGGAGGAAAAGTTAAAAGTTTTATACATTAAATATTATTTAATTAGTAATTGTTTACATCCGATCTAGATTAGACTTGGAATCTCTTAATAGATACAGTTGTGTAACACCCGAGTTTGGGGCCGGGTGGAAATAAAATATTAAAATAATGTTTCGAGTTTTCCCTTTTTAAAAAAAATTATTTAATATGTTGTACCCGATTTTGATTTAAAGCCCGAATTTCTATGGATTTTTAGAGTCTTGGATGATGGCCATTTTTCATTAATGGCAGTTTTGTAATTAAATGGTCTTTGTAAAATAAAACCTCTTTTTATTTCAAATACCCAAAATTTCCTATCATCTTCTACCTCCAAAACAAACCAACGTGAACTCCTCCCCTCCAATGGAAGCCATTGTTCCATCACCATCCTCTTTCATCCTTGGCGATTTTCAAAAGGTAAGCATACTCCCATGTTGTCCTCATCTTCCCCTTACTACTCATGTTTTTAGTTTTCATTGAACCCCATTACTTTATACTTTGAGATTTTTGGGTTTTAAGTTAAAAATTTAAACTTTATTAACCTTTAAGTAAGCTTTTGATTCTCTGATGTTAGACATGTTCTTAGCATCATTAAAGGTTCAACATATATGATTTTTACAAAGTTTTAACAACATTTTCAGATATGGGTTTATTGGGGGTTTTAGAGGGGTTTAAAGTTAGATTTTGGGGCTGTTTTGGATAAGAAATTGAGGGCTGATGATAGTGTCATGGTTGAGGGTTAATTTGAAGATGTTAGATGACATTTTGGAGGTTGGAAATATGGTTTTCTGATTTTGGCTTTTGGGATACTCGAAAATGCTAGTTTGAGGTGTATTCTTAGTCGGCTAATTGCTTGAAAATGTGTTTCGGGTTTGCTTCGGTGATTGATGACTGATTGTTGATGTTTTTGCTTGTGTTGGATTTCTTAGAACCAAGATTTTGTGTCGGTGAGACCTCGAGAACGAATCCGGATAGCTTGGTGGATTGATTGGCTTGAGTTGTTGGGCTTGGATAGCCGGTGAGTGGTTCTTCGGTTTTTAAGTTGGTTTTCAAAAATATTTGGTCCGAGCATATAGACCTAGGTCAGGCTTGGTAAACCCACCTAGAGTTGGGATTAGATTGGTAGTCTAATCCCAAGCTTTAGTTTAGAAGACTATGGTTGAACTTCTAAATGTTGTGTTTATGTCCCGCGTGTTAATTGTGATTGATGTTGTTATGCATATTGTGGCTATGTGAAATGATGAGGCATGATGATTTATTTATGCATTGTGATATGCATGTGTTTGATGAAATGTGGGTTGCATGATTGTAAATCATGGTGGATACGTGCTAGGCACGAGAATTGGAAAGGATATTGTGTTATGATGAGTTTGTTGATGAGATAGTATTGGCACTAGTATGTTTGGGTACAAATGATAGATCATTAGGATGTTAGTGTGCACACGAGTGTCGAAATACGCGCGTGGTCTTGGTGATGGTAGTTACCAAGATGGAGTACGGGTATGCCCGAAAATCTTCATTTGTATTTTAGTCGATGATGAGTGGAATCCCATCGACGGGGCGTGAGGATGAGTGGAATCCCTTCCGCGTGGAACGGTGATGAGTGGAATCCCACCGTAAGGTAATGTAATGGTCGAGTTGTGGATGTGAGTTCCAACGGTTGTTATCCGCGTATTCAGGTCATAGCTAGGTGCCAATACAGTTTGTTAAATGTGATTCATACGATTGTATTATGGATATGGACATGTTGAGCATGGTATGGTAATTGAAGTTATGTTCATGCATTTCATATATTTGATTCATGTGTGTGAAACAAGTATTTTAATTTTGATATAACTAAAAACCTAAGGACTAAATTGAAAATGTCAAAACGAATTTTAAGTCCTCAAAATATCCCCATATAATTTTAAGATTATGCCCAAGTTAAAAACAAAGTTTTTCAAATATTTTTCTAAGTGTTTCAAGTCAAAACAGTGATTTTCAAAGTCCTGTTTCGAAACGGCCGTAAGGCGTTTAGAAACGTTTTCATCACTGTCAACCCCTGTTCCGAAACGTGTATCGAAACACTTGACCCTGTTTCGAAACGGTCTCTCACGTTTCGAAACTGTTCTTCATATTTGATTTTAAAAAGGCACAACGGTTGAAATATTTGCTGAATATTTAAAGATAAAAAGGGTGTTTCGAAACGGGCTAAGGCCGTTCCGAAACGACCCTTGATAGTAGCAAATCCGTTTCAAAACGAAGCCAAAGCGTTTTGAAACAGGTCTTCATTTTAAATTGAAAATATGACCGTTACAATTGTTTTTAACTGATTTTCTAAAAACCGTTAAGGTGTTTCGAAACGGGCTAAGACCGTTTCGAAACGACCCTTGACAATGGCAAAAGTGTTTCGAAACGGCCCTAAGGCGTTTCGAAACAGGCTCTTAAATGCACCCCAACGGCTCTTTCTATTTTAGTCCGTTCCGAAACAGGTACTCCGCGTTTCGAAACGGGTTGTTGCAGACTGCATTTATGGTGGTGAGATAACATCCCCAACGGCTCTATTGATGAGTGCAACAACCACAACGGCTAGAAATCAATGAGAAGGTATAAAAGGGACCTCTAAAAGCACCAGCAACAACTATTGATCCAAAAGCAAACATCCAAACATCAAATCCAAGCAATTGTGCACAAATCCCATTTTGTCTAAAACCCCAATTGTAATTTTCATTCATGTCTTGTTCAATTGGGTTGAGTGCTTGTAATTGGGCTATTATTTGTATGGAGAGATATCTAATTAGCCATTAAATTTCTTTGTTCACTTGTGTGAGGATTGGGTTGATTTTTGGGTAGAAAAATCAACCGAAATTGTAAAGGGTTGCCTCCTTGTCCTAGAAAAGGGGAAGAGCAATTAGTGGAATTGTTGCAAATCCTTAGTGAAGCTAAGGTAGTGGATGTAGAGTTCATTTGGAACTTGAACCACTCTAAATCCCTTGTCCATCATTTTTAATTTGCAAATTTGCACCACAAAACTTTAAATTTCCAATTCACCCCCCCTCTTGGTCAATATCGATCTTGCGATCCACTCAACAATTGGTATCAGAGCTTAACTCTTTGAGGATTAACAACCACAAGAGGAGATCCTTGGAAGAGTGTGATCATCAAAATATCAAGAGATGGCTTCAACCTCCGGTTCCGGCATGTACGAGTCACAATCCACTATAAAGCCTCCTTTCTTCAACGGTGATAACTATTCTTTTTGGAAGAATAGAATGCGTCTATTCATCAAGTCAAATGACTATCTTGTGTGGGATGTCATTGAGGATGGGCCATATATTCCATTGAAGCAAGATGGTGAAGGCAAGATGGTGTTAAAGAAGAAAGTGGAGATGAGTGAAGAGGAGAGGAAAAAGATTCAAGTCAATGATAAAGCTCTCCATATGCTATTTTGTGCTTTCAGTCCGGACATCTACTCAAAGGTCTCATCAATTGAAAGTGCCAAAGAAGTGTGGGACACTCTTGAGACCACTTATGAAGGCACCAATGATGTCAAGGAAACTAAGATTGGAATTTTCAATCTTAGTTATGAAAATTTCAAGATGGAGCCCGATGAGACGGTGTCAAAGATGTTCGATCGATTCTTCACCATTGTCAATGGTCTAAAGGGTTTTGGAGAGATCATACCGGAAGACAAGCTTGTCCGGAAGCTACTCTATTCACTTCCCGAGTCTTGGGATGGGAAGAGAACCGCTATCATCGAAGCAAAGAATTTGAAGACTTTGAAGCTTGATGAGCTTGTGGGTTCTCTCCTTACTCATGAGATCATGAAGCAAGGAAGGGAAGATGAGAAAAGGAAAAAAGAGAAAAGAGTAGAGAAGCTTGAAGTTGAGAAGAAGAAGAAGATGAGAATAGCTCTCAAGGCTAAAGCTTCACAACATGATGAGAGCTCATCTAGTGATGAGGATGAACTTGAAGAATTGACTATGATAGCCAAACGATTCTCACGCTTTATGAGGTCCAATCGGGGAAGAAAAATCCAAAGGAAGATGGACTTCAAAAGCAAGAACAAGGAAGATGGAAAGGATCCAATCATTTGCTTTGAGTGCAATAAATCTGGCCACATACGTTCGGAGTGCCCTCAACTCAAGAAGAAGGGCTTTGAGAAGAGGAAAAAGCTCAAAGCCAAGCTTGCTACTTGGAGTGATGAGGAGTCATCGGAGGATGACGAACAAGAAGTGGCTAACCTTTGCCTCATGGCACTTGAGGAAGATTCCTCCATGGTAACCTCTAACTCATCTACTTTAGATTTTTCATATGAAGAATTAAATGATGCATATGATGAGTTACAAGAGGTATATGATGAATTAGTTGAGAAATATAAGGAGTCGGTTATTAGGAATAAAAAGATTATTCAAGAATTAAATGAGAAAAATGACTCACTTACTCAAGCTAATTCTAAATTTGAGAAAAAGATATTAGGATTAAAAGATGAACTTAAATTCTTTCAAGATGAAAATGTTGATCTTAATAATTTTTTATCTCAATGTAATTGTGAACACCAAAAGGTGTTGGGTGAGCTAAATGAGCTCAAAAAGTCTTTAAAAAATGTTGGTAGTGTCAAGCATGAAGTAGGAGAATCCTCTAGAACACACCAACCTAAGAAAAGGACTAACTACTACAAACAAGGTAGCTATCCTAGACATAGTAAAACTAAAAGAATTAGAAGTGTATGGGTTCCTAAGGAACTTGTTAAATCTAATAATATTATTGCTATGTCATCTTGGATTCCTAAGGGAACCAAGGTTTTGGGAGCTAACACTCATGGACCCAAAATGATTTGGGTACCAAAAACCAAGGTTTAATATCTTTGTTTGTAGGGGGAGCATTGCTACAAGGCCAAAGCACAAAGTCAAAACTCATGGTACCTTGATAGTGGATGCTCGAGGCACATGACCGGAGACAAGAGTCGATTCATGGATCTAAAGCCAAAAAGTGGAGGAGTAGTAACATTTGGTGACAACTCCAAAGGCCACATTAAAGGTATTGGCTCCATAGGTAATCACTCTACTATTCTCATTGAAAATGTCTTATATGTCGATGGTCTTAAACACAATTTATTGAGCATAAGTCAATTGTGTGATAAAGGATTTAATGTTTTATTTGATAAAAATGGATGCAAAATTGTAGACATTAAATCTAATAATATTATGCTCATAGGTCATCGCATAGGAAACATATACATGGTGCATTTAGATGACATTCATACATCTCATGCATGCTTAGTTGCTCAAAATGAAAATGATGCTTGGTTGTGGCATAGGAAGCTAGGACATGCTAGCATAAGTGTTTTGGAAAAACTAATCTCTCTAAATCTAGTTAGAGGTTTACCCAAGATAAAATTTTCAAATGATAAAATTTGTGATGCATGCTCAAAGGGTAAACAACATAAGTCTTCCTTTAAATCTATTAATGATGTTTCTACTAGTAGATGCTTACAACTAATTCACATGGATTTATTTGGGCCAATTAAGACTATGAGCTTGGGTGGTAAGTCTTATGCTTTTGTGCTAGTTGATGATTTTTCTAGATTTACTTGGGTTCTCTTTTTAAGTACTAAAGATGAGGCTTTGGAAAAATTCATCACATTTTCAAAATTAACCCAAAATGATCTTGAGCTTAGAATTTCACATATTAGAAGTGATCATGGAACCGAGTTTCAAAATTTAGGGTTTGAAGATTTTTTAAATGAAAATGGTATTAGCCATAATTTTTCGGCTCCTCGAACTCCTCAACAAAATGGGGTAGTTGAGAGGAAAAATAGAACTTTACAAGAAATGGCTAGAACTATGCTTTGTGAAAACAATTTACCTAAATATTTTTGGGCGGAAGCCACAAACACCGCTTGTTATATTGTAAATCGAGTAATGATTAGGCCAATTTTAAAGAAAACACCTTATGAGATTTTAAAGTCTAAAAAGCCTAACATTAGCTATTTCCACCCTTTTGGGTGCAAGTGTTTTGTTTTAAATAATGGAAAAGACAACTTAGGTAAATTTGATGCAAAAAGTGATGAAGCCATTTTTATAGGTTACTCTTTAACCTCTAAAGCCTATCGAGTATTTAACAAAAGAACTTTAGTAGTAGAAGAATCTATTCATGTTGTATTCGATGATAACCTCCTTCCTAGGAAGGATTCTTGTGATGATGATGATGTAGGGATCATAAATGCCTTTGATGGAGGTCAAACTTCAAAGGAGGATGAGATTCCAACAAAGGAAGAGGACTCACAAGATCCACCTCTTGAAGCCTTGAAGGACTTGGCTATTGAGGAAAAGGAAGTGAGCTACCCAAGGGAGTTGAACTATGTCAAAGATGGTGAAATCTTGGGTGATCCATCCAAGGGGGTAACCACTCGTTCTTCTCTTAGATTAATGAACCATGTTGCATTTATCTCATGCATAGAGCCTAAAAATATAAAAGAAGCATTGAAAGATGACTTTTGGATTATGGCTATGCAAGAAGAGTTAAATCAATTTGAGAGAAGTAATGTATGGACATTAGTTGATAGGCCTAGTAATCAATCTACAATAGGAACTAAATGGGTCTTTAGGAACAAGCTAGATGAGAGTGGTAACATTGTGAGAAATAAAGCTAGACTTGTAGCACAAGGTTACACTCAAGAAGAGGGAATAGATTTTGATGAAACCTATGCACCCGTAGCTAGAATGGAAGCCATTAGGATGTTGCTTGCATATGCATGTTATCATAATTTCAAGCTTTTTCAAATGGATGTTAAAAGCGCATTTTTAAATGGTTTTATAAATGAGGAAGTGTATGTGGAACAACCACCGGGTTTTGAAGATTCAAAATTTCCAAATCATGTTTTCAAACTTACCAAAGCTCTCTATGGTTTAAAACAAGCTCCTAGAGCTTGGTATGAAAGGCTTTCAATTTTTTTGATTGAAAAAGGATTTGAAAAAGGTAAGGTGGACACTACACTCTTTATAAAAATGTATAAAAAATGACATCTTAGTAGTTCAAATTTATGTTGATGATATAATTTTTGGTTCTACTAATGAATGTCATTGTCAAGAGTTTGCTAAGTTAATGCAAGGTGAATTTGAGATGAGCATGATGGGGGAGCTCTCATTCTTTTTGGGACTCCAAATCAAGCAAAAGAAGGATGGCACCTTCATCAACCAAGCAAAATACATAAAGGATATGCTTAAGAAGTTTGGCTTGGAGAATGCAAAGCCTCAAGCCACTCCTATGAGCTCATCTACAAAGCTTGACAAAGATGAAGGAGGTAAGTGTGTTGACTCTAAACTTTATCGTTCTATGATTGGATCTTTGCTTTACCTTACCACAAGTAGACCGGATATATTGTTTAGTGTTTTCTTGTGTGCTAGGTTTCAAGCTAGTCCTAGAGAGTCTCACCTTATAGCCGTTAAGAGAATCTTTAGATACCTTAGAGACACTCCTTGTTTAGGTCTTTGGTATCCTAGAGACTCTACCTTCAACCTTCATGCTTACTCGGATGCGGATTATGGGGGTTGTAAAATTGATAGGAAAAGTACTTCGGGAACTTGTCAATTCTTAGGTAGTATGCTCATATCTTGGTTCTCTAAGAAACAAAATAGTGTAGCCTTATCTACCACCGAAGCCGAGTACATATCCTTAGGGAGTTGTTGTGCTCAAGTACTTTGGATGAAGCAACAACTCTTAGATTATGGAATTAAAGTCGAAACTATACCCCTAAAATGTGACAACACTAGTGCAATATGTTTAACAAAAAATCCCATCCAACACTCTAGAACCAAACACATTGAAATAAGGCATCATTTCATTAGAGATCATGTCCTTAAGGAAGATGTTGTTATAGAGTATGTAGACACCTTGAATCAATTAGCGGACATATTTACAAAACCCTTAGACAAAGAGCGTTTTTGGTCCCTTAGGAGAGAGTTAGGTCTAGCTAGCCTATCTTGACCTTTTAGGACCTCTTTTGTGCTTAAATATGCTTGATTTTGTGAAATGCCATGTTCATGTGTTTAAACTCCTAATTTCATCCATGCCTATAGTTAGGGGGAGTATGTTTATGCTTAAATATGTTTTGCCTGCTCATTCATGACATTTATGCATGTTAGGCCTATTAAAACTTCATTTTTCTGCACTTTTAGAGCCTCATCTGCACTTCCAGGCCCAGGTGTATCGAAACGGGTGACCCTGTTTCGATACGGATACCTTAAATCCAGTTCTGAGAGAAGGGCGTTTCGAAACGCCTCCAATGCGTTCCGAAACGTTTTTGCTACTGCCAAGGGGTGTATCGAAACGTGTTTCGATACGGGTCAATAGGGCTTCGATACGGTCAACACCGTATCGAAACGGTCAGCCTATGGTCTCCAAACGGTCAAACCCTAGTCTTCTCGTTTCGTAACGGTCCTGACTGTTCCGAAACGGCATCGCGGACTGCTTTAATTAGGGCTTTTAATGATAAAGTTCACTTTTTATCAAACTCTTAAAACCCTAAACCGCCTCCCTCTCTATAAATACCCTCTCAAACTCATTGATTTTCACAAAATTGTGAGGGGTTTTACTCTAAAACTCAAGTCTAAGCAAGTTTCATCAATATTGTGCAAGGATTTTCATCAAATCATCCAAAATCCCAAACTAAGGTAATTTTTTTCTTTTCTTTTTCCTTCAATTTATGTTCGAATCTTAGGTTAGAAAATTTTATTTTTGTATACATTATAGTTTTTCCTTTGTGGGTTTTCCATATCTTGTAAATTTTTTTCAAAATCCCAAAATTTTTGATTCGAATATAAAAGTTTTCAGTCGTCTTTTTCTTTACTGTTTTTTTTTATTTTTTTATTTTTGTTTAAAAAAAACCTAAGTGGGATTTATTATTGGATTGATTTTAAATATCAATGCATACACTTAATTTTAAAATATACTTGCTTAATGTTTTTAGATGGCGGATCAAGCTAACAAAAAGCGCAAGGCCGTTCAAACCGGTGATTCGAGCATTCGTCCGAATCTTACTCTGCTTTTTTAGAAATCCCTTAAAACTCCGGAGATGCGTGCTCGCTTCTCTTATGTCAAGGATTTCACAATTCGTAAAGAACGTGTCATTGATCTTGACTTCCTCAATTCCGAGCGATTCCTATTTCTTTATCTCGACCGTTTGAGTGAGTGGAATCTTATCTTGTTCTTTAGCATTCCGGATATTCGCTTCAAACACATGGTACTCCTTTTTTTACTCTAATGCTCGTTTTCTTTATGATGAGACCAAAACCGAGATTATAGGAATTGAATCTTCCTTATTGGGCAAAAAGTTTGTTGTTAATGTTGCTCTCTTGGAGTCTATTTTTAAACTTAAAGATGAGGGTCTTGAGGATGAACGTCACTTTGGCAATTGCACCGGTAAAGCACTTAATTTGGATGTGCACGATCGCGTTTTTCACTTGATGGTTTCTTGGTTCATTCGACCTTCCGGAGGTAAATACTCTCATATCCGTCAAACTGATCATTTTTGGCTTGAGTGTTTCCGTAGAGGTGAGCGCCCTAATGTGCCTAAAATAATTTTTGCTGAGATAGTCAATAATATTAAGCTTATTGACACAAATGAGTTGAAGTCTTTTACCTATGGCACACTCTTGAGCTACATCTTTCATGATCTTGGTATCGATTGTACCTACGACTCTCCGGAACCTCGCAAGACCAAGATTGGTGAGTCATCCCTTCACAAGTCCGGGTTCACATATGTGAATGATGTTTGGGAAAGAGTTGATAGAGAAGCTGTTCCTCCTCCCGTTGCTCCTCCACCGCAAGTTCAGGTTGCAAACAATGACGCCCTCACGGCTCTCATTACCGAGCGGTTCAATGCTTTGGATACTAGCATTGCTTCGGGTTTTTCTGCCATGGACAATCGTTTGAAGAATGTCGAGGATCGTCTTCTTACTCTTGAGACTTCCCACTCAAACTTGGATTTGTCCTTCTCTACGCTCTATGGGCAATGGACGAAGTTTCACCGTTCTCAAGCCAAGAGCGATGATGATACTTCGGATGATGATGACGAGGCCTAGGATCTTCATATCATATCATATCATATTATCTATGCATTTTAGGATTAAGATTGCATCTTCATGTTTTACTATGTTTTAGGAACCTATGCTTTTGGCTTTTTATTTGGGATTTTATTATGAACTTAATGGTTGGTTTATGTTTTGGATATTTTGATATTATGAATTAATATTATGGTTGCTTATTAATGCTTATTGGTACTAATCCTTTGTCTTCTCTATGAGCTTTCATTATTCTTTTTGATCTAACAAAAAGAGGGAGAAGAAATTTAAGAGCCACAAACTAAAACTAAAATTTGTTTTAAATTTTAAAAGGTTTTTTAAAGCTTTACAACTTGGATTTCAAGTCAAACATTTTTTTAACTTTAAAAACCTATCTTAAATTAAGGGGGGAGTTAGAATATTTTCAAAACCTTCAAAATTCTCAAAAATTCTAACTTTGGTTTTGTTATATCAAAAAGGGGGAGATTGTGAAACAAGTATTTTAATTTTGATATAACTAAAAACCTAAGGACTAAATTGAAAATGTCAAAACGAATTTTAAGTCCTCAAAATATCCCCATATAATTTTAAGATTATGCCCAAGTTAAAAACAAAGTTTTTCAAATATTTTTCTAAGTGTTTCAAGTCAAAACAGTGATTTTCAAAGTCCTGTTTCGAAATGGCCGTAAGGCGTTTCGAAACGTTTTCATCACTGTCAACCCCTGTTCCGAAACGTGTATCGAAACACTTGACCCTGTTTCGAAACGGTCTCTCACATTTCGAAACTGTTCTTCATATTTGATTTTAAAAAGGCACAACGGTTGAAATATTTGCTGAATATTTAAAGATAAAAAGGGTGTTTCGAAACGGGCTAAGGCCGTTCCGAAACGACCCTTGATAGTAGCAAATCCGTTTCGAAACGAAGCCAAAGCGTTTCGAAACAGGTCTTCATTTTAAATTGAAAATATGATCGTTACAATTGTTTTTAACTGATTTTCTGAAAACCGTTAAGGTGTTTCGAAACGGGCTAAGACCGTTTCGAAACGACCCTTGACAGTGGCAAAAGTGTTTCGAAACAGCCCTAAGGCGTTTCGAAACAGGCTCTTAAATGCACCCCAACGGCTCTTTCTATTTTAGTCCGTTCCGAAACAGGTACCCCACGTTTCGAAACGGGTTGTTGCAGACTGCATTTATGGTGGTGAGATAACATCCCCAACGGCTCTATTGATGAGTGCAACAACCACAACGGCTAGAAATCAATGAGAAGGTATAAAAGGGACCTCTAAAAGCACCAGCAACAACTATTGATCCAAAAGCAAACATCCAAACATCAAATCCAAGCAATTGTGCACAAATCCCATTTTGTCTAAAACACCAATTGTAATTTTCATTCATATCTTGTTCAATTGGGTTGAGTGCTTGTAATTGGGCTATTATTTGTATGGAGAGATATCTAATTAGCCATTAAATTTCTTTGTTCACTTGTGTGAGGATTGGGTTGATTTTTGGGTAGAAAAATCAACCGAAATTGTAAAGGGTTGCCTCCTTGTCCTAGAAAAGGGGAAGAGCAATTAGTGGAATTGTTGCAAATCCTTAGTGAAGCTAAGGTAGTGGATGTAGAGTTCATTTGGAACTTGAACCACTCTAAATCCCTTGTCCATCATTTTTAATTTGCAAATTTCCACCACAAAACTTTAAATTTCCAATTCACCCCCCCTCTTGGTCAATATCGATCTTGCGATCCACTCAACAATGTGGTTCCAAAGGTAAGGAAACATGCATTCATCCTTGGTTTTGTTGCTCGTGCTTGGACCCTACATTGTCGAGGTTTGTTTTATGAGCTTACCCTCACTAAGCTTTATGCTTACGCTCTCTTTTGTTCGACAATATAGATCCTTAGTTTGTGGGTTGCTTGTGCGAGGAGAAGGGCCTCCAAGTGTGCTATTTCTATCTTCAAGTATGAACTTTTAAACTAAAGATGTAATAGATAAGCAATGGGATTCGTGTATGTTGCTTTGTGTTAAGGAGCTTGTTAAGACTCCTCTATCATGTTGATGTTTTGGCTTGTGGCTTGTTAATGCTTTAATTTGGATTGTAAACCATGCTTAGGTTGCGTATCATAAATGCTTATGTGTTTGGTCTTAAGGCATGAAAACCTCTTTGTGATGTCGTTTCGGTGAATGCTTGATTCCTTTGAATGTATGGCCTTTTCACGTATGTTGTATGTTTGATCATGCTTGAAGTAGGGTGCGATGCTTTAGAGTTTGTGAATGCATGTTTGGAGGTCCTGGTTTGGTGTCTTTGAGGTAGCCTTGTGCCTTAACCGACTAAAATCTGTTTTGATCGAGTCAGGGGTATCGATACGGTTAGGCCCGTATCGATACGACCTCCTTGTTTCAGGCCAAGCGTATCGATACTCGGGAAGGTGTACCGATACCATTTTTGATACTGGAAATCTGAGATTTTGGCGAGAAATTGAGGTTATCGGTACGAGCTTAGGTGTATCGATACGGTCTTCGTAGCTTTGACCACAAGAAGTTGACCGTTGAGGGCGTATCAGTACGGTCAACCAGTGTACCGATACGGTCTTCTCGGGTTGACTTTGGTCTGTTGACCAGATCAAGGTGTATCGATACCCTCTTCTAGTGTATCGATACATTCTGCTGTATAAACTAAAATGGGCTGTTTTAAATTGCTGTTTGATTGTTTCGCATCGCTTCGTTGCTTCTGTTGTCGTTGTTTCACATAAGATGTATTAAAGCTTATAGACAAGATATTGTTAAAAGAAGTTATTTCTAGGGTTGCTAATCGAAGGGGAGCCTTAACGAGTTTCACTTCGGTTATCCCCGTGTGACCCACTTGGACTGGTCAGTCGCCCAGACCGAGACGAGGGGGTTACTCTTGTTGGTATCAGAGCCCGAGGTTTCTGAGACCTCGGGCAGGTAAGTAAGGTAAGTTAAATTCTTGTATTGCAATTGCACGGTGTTTGCTTGCCATGTAAATATGTTCGCTTGCTTATCAAGTGTGCTTTGATGCTTGTTTAATTGAACATATGTGTGTGTTGTTTGAAGCATGTTGGTGTGTGATTTGTCCGTTAAGTGTTGAGTAGAGTCCCATTGCTTCTATTACATCGGAAAAAGAGATTTTTAAGTGAGGGAAACATACTTTGATGTATTGGTCGCTAGGGCCAAGGACATCGAGCATAGCTTGGGGCTGACCAAGCGTTCAGGAGGATCCGGTTCAGGGAAGAGGCACAACAAATTTGATCGTGGTGAGGCCAAGAGGCATCGGGGCGGTGGACAGCAGTATGATTATAGGCGTGGTGGTGGCCACCACGGTAGAGGCCATTAGGGCCAGAGAGCTGGAGGGCGTTTGCCCGAGTGTGCCCGATGTGGGAGACAACATTTAGGAGAGTGTTGGGGGAACTATCATGCTTGTTGGAACTGTGGATCGAGGGACCACTTCAGGAGAGAGTGTCCGCACCAGGCGGGATAGGCACCAATTCAGGCACATGCTCCTGCGAGAGCGATCGACTATCCGAGAGGCCGTGGGCGCGGTCGTGGTTACTTCCAGCCGAGGGCTGATGCACCTAGGATACAGGCACCGAGGAATCTTGCTCATGTAGTGGTAGTTCAGCCAGAGGTCGGTGGACCAGCTAGAGTCTACGCACAGAGAGAGGCAGAGAATGACACAGATGTGATAGCAAGTAATTTCGAGTTATAGTCCATGTCTTTGCTTTCCTTAGTCGATTCGGGTTCTACGCATTCTTATATTTTGAGTGAACATGCAAAGAAGTTAGACATACCTGTTGAGATTTTAGACGGATGTATAGGAGGCGTCCGTTGAAGATTCAGGGTCATGTGTTTCCTGTTGATATGATGGAACTTCCGTTCTACGGTTTTGATATTATTTTGGGTATGGATTGGTTGGTTGAGCACATAGCTAGTGTAGATTTTGAGACAAAGAGAACTTCGTTGAAGCTTTTTGATGACTACGAGGTAGTGGTAGTAGGCGAGAACGTTAAGTTCTTGTCGAACGTTGTGTCGGGTTTAGAGGCTCATAGGTTGATGGACTCCGGTTGTGGGGCTTATTTAGCATACGTGATGAATCCGAATATGAGTGAGGTTAGACCGAAAGATATCAGGATAGTTTGTGATTATCCGGATGTGTTTCCAGAAGAGTTACCGGGTTTGCCTCCTAACAGAGATGTAGAGTTTATGATTGAGACTGTTTCAGGGTCTACTCCAGTTTTTATTGCTCTGTACCGTATGGCTCCGAAAGAGTTGAAAGAAGTGAAAAGTCAGAGTCAGGAGTTGTTAGACCGAGGTTTTATTAGGCCTAGTAGTTCGCCTTGGGGTGCTCTCGTGTTGTTTGTGAAGAAGAAGGATGGCAATATGAGGATGTGTATCGACTATAGGCAGTTGAACCAGCTGACAGTGAAGAACAAGTATTTGTTGCCTCGTATAGATGATCTGTTTGATCAGTTGAGAGGTGCTTCAGTGTTTTCGAAGATAGATTTGAGATCAGGGTACTATCAGTTGAAGGTAAAGGAGTGTGATGTTCCGAAGACAGCCTTTAAGACTAGATACAGTCATTATGAGTTCCTCGTGATGCCGTTTGGGCTCATGAATGCACCGGCAGCTTTCATGGACATGATGAACAGAGTTTTCCGAGACTATCTAGACCGATTTGTAGTTGTTTTCATAGACGACATCCTTGTGTACTCGAGATTAGAAAAATAACATGATGAGCACTTGAGACTTGTTTTGCAAAGATTGATGAGTAATCAGTTGTATGCTAAGTTGAGTAAATGCGAGTTCTGGATCAAAGAGGTTGTGTTCCTTGGCCACATTGTGTCAGCTGAAGGTATCAGTGTTGATCCGAAGAAGATTGAAGCCATTGTTGAGTGGAAACAACCTAAGTTAGTGACTGATATTAGAAGCTTCCTAGGACTAGCTGGTTACTATAGGAGGTTCGTTGATGGTTTCTCTAGAGTAGCTACTCCATTGACTAAATTGTTGCAAAAAGAAGTGAAGTTTGAGTGGTTAGATGTGAGACAAAATGCTTTTGAGAAGTTGAAAGAGGCTTTGACGAATGCTCTAGTGTTAGTACAATCAGTTTCAGGGAAAGAGTTCGTAATCTATAGCGATGCTTCCTACGTAGGTTTAGGTTGTGTTCTGATGCAAGAAAGGAGAGTGGTTGCTTACGCTTTTAGACAGTTGAAGATGCACAAGAAAAACTACCCTACGCACGTCATTGAGTTAGCAGCAGTTATGTTTGCATTGAAGATTTGGTGTCACTACTTGTATGGTGAGAAGTGCACGGTTTACACTGACCATAAAAGCTTGAAGTATCTGATGACTCAAAGAGAGTTGAACTTGAGACAGAGAAGATGGCTTGAACTGTTGAAAGATTATGATTTGACCATTGAGTACCATCCGAGTAAGGCAAATGTAGTGGCCGATGCATTGAGCAGAAAAGTTGCAGTTGAGTTGCGAGCTATGTTTGCTAGGCTGATTGTATCTAAGGACGGTGGTTTGATTACAGAGTTGCAAGTGAAGCCTTCGTTGATTCAGATGATCAGGGAGAAACAGTTGCAAGACGTATCATTAGCTTCACATGTTCAGGACATTGCAGAAGGTAGACCGACAGAGTACAGTTTCAATGATGAGAATGTGTTGTGTTTCAGAGACAGAGTGGCAGTGCCTGCAGATGTGGAGTTGAGACGTATGATTCTGAGCGAAGCACATTTGAGTCCTTTTTCTATGCATCCGGGCAGTACTAAGATGTATCGAGATCTAAAGAATGATTATTTCTGGGTTGGTTTGAAGAAGGATGTGGCCGAGTATGTGAGCCGTTGCATGGTATGTCAGAGAGTAAAAACAGAACATCAGGTTCCTTCGGGTTTGTTACATCATTTGAAAATTCCGGAATAGAAGTGGGAAAGAATCACTATGGACTTTGTGTCAGGGTTACCGTTGTCTCCTTCGAAGAAGAATTTTGTCTTGGTGATAGTTGACAGATTCACTAAGTGTACCCATTTCTTAGCCGTGAACACCACTGATTCTCTAGATAAATTGGCAGATTTGTACATCCGTGAGATTGTGAGACTACATGGAGTTCCGAAGTTTATTGTATCAGACAGAGATCCGAGATTCACATTGAGGTTCTGAAGTTGTTTGCATAGTGCCCTAGGTAGTCGTTTGCATTTCAGTACTTCATATCATCCGTAGTCAGATGGTCAATCAGAACGAGTGATACAAGTATTAGAGGATATGCACCGTTGTTTTGTAATCAACTTCCAGGGATCATGGGAGAAGCATTTACCCTTAGTTGAGTTTGCTTACAACAACAATTACTAGGCTAGTATCCATATGGCTCCTTATGAGGCGTTGTATGGTAGGCGATGTAGGACTCCGATCTGTTGGGCCGAAGCGGGTCAGAAGTTGTTACCTATACCGGATTTGCTTAAGGGGACTACTGATAAGGTGAAGTTGATTTGTGACCGTCTGAAAGCAGCTTCCGATCGTTAGAAATCTTACGCAGATTTGAAGAGAAAAGAGATTGAGTATTCAGTGGGTGAGAAAGTGTTTCTAAAAGTGTCTCCGTGGAAGAAGGTAATGCGATTTGGCCGGAAAAGCAAGTTGAGTCCGAGGTTTATCGGTCCGTACATGATAGTTTAGCGGATTGGGCCAGTAGCTTACCGTTTGAGATTGCCTTTAGAGTTAGAGAAGATCCACGGTGTATTCCATGTGTCGATGCTCAGGAGGTATAAATCATATCCGTCCCATGTCATGCCCGTTGAGGAGATAGAACTGAACCCAGATTTGTCGTATAATGAAGAACCAGTTGAGATACTTGCTTCGGATAGCAAGGTGTTGCGTGGCAAGACCATAGAGTTGGTCAAGGTGTTTTGGCGACATAGAGGCGTGGAAGAGGCTACGTGGGAGAGGAAAGCTGATATGCTTGAGCAGTTTCCGTACTTGTTTCCGTCAGGTAATTTCGAGGACGAAATTCCTTAAATGGGGGAGAGTTGTAACACCCGGGTTTGGGGGTCGGGTGGAAATAAAATATTAAAATAATGTTTCGGGTTTTCCCTTTTCTTTTTAAAATTTATTTAATATGTTAGACCCGATTTTGATTTAAAGCCCGAATTTCCATGGATTTTTAGAGTCCTGGATGATGGCCATTTTTCATTAATGGCAGTTTTATAATTAAATGGTCTTTGTAAAATAAAACCTCTTTTTATTTCAAATACCCAAAATTTCCTATCATCTTCTACCTCCAAAACAAATCAACGTGAACTCCTCCCCTCCATTGGAAGCCACTGTTCCATCACCATCCTCCTTCATCCTTGGTGATTTTCAAAAGGTAAGCATACTCCCATGTTGTCCCCATCTTCCCCTTGCTACTCATGTTTTTAGTTTTCATTGAACCCCATTACTTTGTACTTTGAGATTTTTGGGTTTTAAGTTAAAAATCTAAACTTTATTAACCTTTAAGTAAGCTTTTGATTCTCTGATGTTAGACATGTTCTTAGCATCATTAAAGTTCCAACATATATGATTTTTACAAAGTTTTAACAACATTTTCGGATATGGGTTTATTGGGGGTTTTATATGGGTTTAAAGTTAGATTTTGGGGCTGTTTTGGATAAGAAATTGAGGACTGATGATAGTGTCATGGTTGGGGGTTAATTTGAAGATGTTAGATGACATTTTGGAGGTTGGAAATATGGTTTTCTGGTTTGGCTTTTGGGCTGCTCGAAAATTCTAGTTTGGGGTGTGTTCTTAGTCGGCTAATTGCTTGAAAATGTGTTTCAGGTTTGCTTCGGTGATTGATGAGTGATTGTTGATGTTTTTAATTGTTTTGGATTGCTTAGAACCAAGGTTTTGTGTCGGTGAGACCTCGGAAACGAATCTGGATAGCTTGGTGGATTGATTGGCTTGAGTTGTTGGGCTTGGATAGCCGATGAGTGGTTCTTCGGGTTTTAAATTGGTTTTCAAAATGTTTGGTCTGAGCATATAGACCTAGTTCGGGCTTGGTAAACCCACCTAGAGTTGGGATTAGATTGGTAGTCTAATCCCAAGCTTTAGTTTAGAAGAATATGGTTGAACTTCTAAATGTTGTGTTTATGTCTCGCGTGTTAATTGTGATTGATGTTGTTATGCATATTGTGGCTATGTGAAATGATGAGGCATGACGATTTATTTATGCATTGTGATATGCATGTGTTTGATGAAATGTGGGTTGCATGATTGTAAATCATGGTGGATACGTGCTAGGCACGAGAATTGGTAAGGATATTGTGTTATGATGAGTTTGTTGATGAGATAGTATTGGCACTAGTATGCTTGGGTACAAATGATCGATCATTAGAATGTTAGTGTGCACACGAGTGTCGAAATGCGCGCGTGGTCTTGGTGATGGTAGTCACCAAGATGGAGTACGGGTACGCCCGAAAATCTTCATTTGTATTTTAGTGGATGATGAGTGGAATCCCATCGACGAGGCGTGAGGATGAGTGGAATCCCCTCCGCGTGGAACGGTGATGAGTGGAATCCCACCGTAAGGTAATGTAATGGTTGAGTTGTTGGATGTGAGTTCCAACAGTTGTTATCAGCATATTCGGGTCATAGCTAGGTGCCAATACGACTTGTTAAATGTGATTCATACGGTTGTATTATGGATATGGACATGTTGAGCATGGCATGGTAATTGATGTTATGTTCGTGCATTTCATATATTTGATTCATGTGGTTCCGAAGGTAAGGAAATATGCATTCATCCTTGGTTTTGTTGCTCGTGCTTGGACCCTGCATTGTCGAGGTTTGTTTTATGAGCTTACCCTCACTAAGCTTTACGCTTACGCTCTATTTTGTTTGACAATGCAAATCCTTAGTTCGTGGGTTGCTTGTGCGAGGAGAAGGGCCTCCAAGTGTGCTATTTCTATCTTCAAGTATGAACTTTTAAACTAAAGATGTAATAGATAAGCAATGGGATTCATGTATGTTGCTTTGTGTTAAGGAGCTTGTTAAGACTCCTCTAGCATATTGATGTTTTGGCTTGTGGCTTGTTAATGCTTTAATTTGGATTGTAAACCATGCTTAGGTTGCGTATCATGAATGCTTATGTGTTTGGTCTGAAGGCATGAAAACCTCTTTGCGATGTCGTTTCAGTGAATGCTTGATTCCTTTGAATGTATGGCCTTTTCACGTATGTTGTGTGTTTGATCATGCTTGAAGTAGGGTGTGATGCTTTAGAGTTTGTGAATGCATGTTTGGAGGTTCTGGTTTGGTGTCTTTAAGGTAGCCTTGTGCCTTAACCAGCTAAAATCTGTTTGATCGAGTCAGGGGTATCGATACGGTTAGGCCCGTATCGATACGGCCTCCTTGTTTCAGGCCAAGCGTATCGACACTCGAGAAGGCGTACCGATACCATTTTTGCTACTGGAAATCTGAGATTTTGGCGAGAAATTGAGGGTATCGGTACGAGCTTAGGTGTATCGATACGGTCTTCGTAGCTTTGACCACGAGAAGTTAACCGTTAAGGGCGTATCGGTACGGTCAACCGGTGTACCGATACGGTCTTCCTGGGTTGACTTTGGTCTGTTGACCAGGTCAAGGTGTATCGATACCCTCTTCTAGTGTATCGATACGGTCTGTTGTATAAACTAAAATGGGCTATTTTAAATTGTTGTTTGATTGTTTCGCATCGCTTCGTTGCTTCCGCTGTCGTTGTTTCACATAGGATGTATTAAAGCATCTAGACAAGATATTGTTAAATGAAGTTCTTTCTAGGGTTGCTAACCGAAGGGGAGCCTTAACGGGTTTCACTTCGGTTATCCCCGTGTGACCCACTCGGACCGGTCAGTCGCCTAGATCGGGACGAGGGGGTTACAAGTTGTCAACACCAGAATTTGCAGAGACCGGCGGCTCCGCCTAACATGCGAGCTCTCCGATCTGTAATTGTGAATCTGATAATATATGATAAGTACTTGTGTATTTGCTCTTCAATTTATTACTCTTACAATCCTACTAAAAAGAATCATTAAATAAAAAGAGGGTCCGAGAGCAAGAAATGACAAAGATTTATGTAATTTTTTTACGGTAGATGAGTGTTAAGGCTTTAAACAAAGAAAGAATCTTTAAATTATAATTTTTTAGAACCCGTAGTCCGTAGAATGGTTCTAGTGGTAAAAAATAATGTATTTTATTTAAGTGACTTAAGACTAAAAAAAATTAACAGATACAACATTGTAATCACACCAGCATATTAAAAAAAATATTTTTTCAGGATTCCACATGATTTAAGTTCCATATAAAAAATCAGTATTAGCCAATACTACCATAGACAAACTGCCGGCTTTCCTTCTACATGCTAGTGATGCTATAAGAGAGAACATGCAAGGCACGTGACAACAGCCAACGAGGAAAAAATTAAAATAATAATAATAAATTAATTGTAGAACTAGTGTTTTGATATAATAATTGAAAAATGTTTTGGACTAATTTGAAAAGAATTTAAAACTTGGTTTTAAGTCCAAACAACTTGAATTTATGTTTGAGGTATTTTAAGAGGTTTTTGGCAAGACTTTTCATGCTTTTATATAGCCAAACTTAACTTTTCACGTTACCCGTATCGGTACGGCTGTACCCGTACCGATACCTTTTTGCCCCAAGTTTGGTCACTGCCAAAACCCGTATCGAAACAGGCTTGTCCGTTTCGATACGGATCGGGATCGTTTCGATACGCCTGGTAAGCGTACCGATCCCCTTTCAACCACCCCAACGGCTATTTTTCCCAACAGTCATTTAAAAGTGAACCCGTACCGATACGCCCTCAAGCGTATCGATACGCCCAGGCTGACAAGAGCCCAACGGTTAGTTTCTGATGAAGGCCGTACCGATACGGGTCCAAGCGTATCGATACGGAAGGCTGCAGAACAACATTTATGAAGGGAAATAAAGTCCTCAACGGCTCCAAATCATCCCCAACGGCTAGTAACGGCTACAAACTCAATTGAGAGTATAAAAGGGACCTTCAAACATCTTGTAATGGTTAATGCTTCAATTGTTACAACATTATGATGTCAAAATTTGTCTAGAGCTTTAATTGTACATTTCTTGCTTAGACAACACTTGTGAGCTTACATTGTTAAATTTGCTCAAGTGTTTAGGTTTTGGGTGAGTGCTTAGAATTGCAAACAAACACCTATTAGAGGGATTTCTAGTTTGCCAAGTCTTTCTTTGTACAAGAGAGTGTTCCTTCAAGCTTTGGGTAAAAAGCTTTGAGGGTTGTAACGGTTTCCTCCTCATCCGAGAAAAGGGGACGAAATTCTTAGTGAATTTGTTGGAAATCCTTAGTGGGGAGCTAAGGTAGTGGATGTAGACCTTGGTTAGAAGGTTGAACCACTATAAATCCTTGTGTCAAATTGCCTATTTTCACCTCCCACTAAAACACCCAATTATCCAACTTCTCCACACTTGGCGAGCAAGAACGGTTGATCGAATCGAGCCCCTAAAATCTCCACATAAATAAAAATGCTGGAGTTTCTAGCCTTGTCTAAATTTAAATAACAAAGCATCAACAACTACGGAGTGTGGCTAACAAACAAGCATGACAATGATGGGGAAATCTGTATGTCATTTCTCAGATGCAGAAGCAAAAGAAAAAAAGTAAAGATGATGTTAATGGTATTAGCCGCGAAGTTATAAAATTTAGGCTTAAATGAAAAATAAGCCCCCTTAATTATGTTTTTCTTGTTTTAAGTACCTAAACTATAGGCATATTTGGGTGAAAAATTCTTTTTTATTAATTATATATAATTTTGGCTTCCTACCAGAATTATTTGGAAAAATGACCCCCAAACTTGCCACGTAGTTGAACATCGCGTTCTCTGTGAAGCGAGGCTTGAACACGCGTTCTGCAGAGCGCGAGGTCCATCTACTTGGCATCGTTGTTTGAAATATCGGTTTCTCAAGAACTCGCGTTTTGCAGAACGTGAGGTTCCCTAGAATTTGAAAAGACGGCTGAATATATCGCACAGAACTCGCGTTATGCAGAACGCGAGGTCTGTGCGATTTTGGGTTGAATAACAAGGGTGGGTAGGACTGTTCGAGCTCAATTTCGGGCTTATAAATCGTATTTTTTTAGCGAACATCGAGTTTGGGTTCGTAGTACTAGAAATTCTCTATCGTATGACACCAACACGGTCAATTTCCGTCCATTCTAAACTCGCTTAAAACGGCTTCCAAAACCCTATGCTATCATCCATTTTTGAATGAAATTGCCTTTGAACAAAGGTCGATAGGCATGTTCGAGCAGAGTTTCAGATGTATAAATCGCATATTTTTAGCAAACATCGAGTGTGAGTTTATAGTACTGAAAATTCTCTATTATATGGCAAACTGCCGGCTTAAATATTTAGCAAAATATTTATCGAACATAATTATTACGATCACAACGCAAACATGACTGAGACGACCATAAACACACAATAGGTAAAACAATTTGACACATACTTAAATAGTTGGACACGCTCGAAAATATTTTCCTTAGCTAGTTTGTCAACTTCACTATTACTACCGGAAATCTAGAACACAACAACATAATTAACTTTAAATTTTTTTGAATATATCTTTTCAAATTTTTATTTTTTAATAATTATGAGTATTTTCCAATATAATTTTAATTTTTTTAATATTTTAAATAATTTATCACTTTATAGCCTTTTGGTATTTTTAATTTTATATATTTTTAAAAAAATTTAATATTATTTTAATTTTTAATTTTTTTAATATATCGTAATAGTGCGTATTATATTTTTAATATTTTAACATTTGAATTTCTTGATTTTTTTAATTTAATATTACATCAAAATAATTAAACCTCAAACATCATAAAAATTAATTTTACCCTTAAATTCCATTAAAAGTCAATTTTACCCTCAAACTCTGTATAAAGTTAAATGTTACTCTTTGTTAGTCAACATTTACATGTGAGTTGTCATGTCAATACCGTTAACGATCACGTCAGCACATTAAAGATCAACATTAGTCAAAAGGATAAATTGATGCAATTCATGAGTTCGAGGACCAAAGTAGGTATATTTTTCGCGAAGTGACTAAATTGATTATTTGGTATGAATATAAGGACAAAATACCCCTTAAACCATTTTTAGGGGATTGGAAGTATGTGTACCTATTAGGATTTAGGGTTTAGAATTTAGGGTTATGGCTTATAATTTAATTTTTTAAGTGTTGAACATAGAAAGGAGTACTGAACAGGGACATAAGATTTTTCTTCTAAATAATCTAATCATTATTGAGTAGAAATCCTCTACGGCTCTACCCTTTTTGGTGCCCCTATTTATGCCTCAACATTAAAAATAGGTTTAGGGTTTATGGTTAAGGTTTAGAGTTAGAGTTTATGATTAAGCTTTATAGTATTGAGTGTAGTGTGTATTTTTGAGTTTTGGGTTTATGATTTTGTTGAGTCGATCAAACAATGCAATTGGCCAAGAGGGGGTAAATTGACAATTAAAATTTTGAAAGGAGAGAAATGGATGAACAAAAATTTGCACAAGAGATTTATAGTGGTTCAAGTTCTCCAATGAACTCTACCTCCACTACCTTAGCTCTCACTAAGGATTTCAACCAATCCACTATTAATTCTTCCCCTTTTCTTGGATGAGGAGGAAACCTTACAAAGAAATTAAGCTTTCTACCCAAATCTTAATTTGAAACACTCTTTACAATTGAGAAAATGGTAAACCTTACAAATTCCTCTCAAAGGATGAATTGTTTATCCAAATACAATTTATCACTCCCCAAACTCACAATACAAATAGAATGAAACACTTAATAGAGTTGGGTACAAGGATTTGACAATAAAAGGCACAATGGTTTGGATTTGATGCTTGGATGATTCTTGAAGGTTCAATAGTTGTTGCTGGTGCTCAAAATGTTTGCTTTTATACATTCTCATTGATTTCTAGCCGTTTGGGTGGTTGACATCATAATTATAGCCGTTAGGACTTTATCTTCCCACCATTAATGATGTTCTGCAACTACCCGTACCGAAACGACATCACTTGTATCAAAACAGAGCAA
The DNA here is from genome assembly GCA_030270665.1 of Hibiscus trionum. Classification (NCBI taxonomy): domain Eukaryota; kingdom Viridiplantae; phylum Streptophyta; class Magnoliopsida; order Malvales; family Malvaceae; genus Hibiscus; species Hibiscus trionum. The sequence goes on along the minus strand of BSYR01000019.1, from coordinate 19,864,797 downwards.
AAGCAGAAAGAGCCGTTGGGGGCATTTGAGAGGCTGTATCGAAACGATCGTGGTCGTTCCGATACTGAAAGAGACCGTTTCGAAATGGGACAAGACCATATCAAAACATTTTGAAAATGTGAAAACCCGTATCAAAACACACCTAAAGTGTATCGATACGCTTAACTAATTTTCAATAAAATGGTTATGACAAAGAAACAATCATATTTTTAAACCAACTTTCAAAACTAGTATCGAAACAATTGAGACCGTTTCGATACTACCGTATCGATATGAGTTCTCTCGTTTCGAGCCCACACTTTATAGTTTCAAATCGTTTCGAAACACCTAAGGGGTGTATCGAAACAGTTAGTCGAGAATCACTATTTTGGCTTGAAAAACACTCTGAAATTTTTTTGGGAACTTGAGTTTTGACTTGATAATTTTACTTGTCAATTTTGGGAAGTTTGAAGACTTAAAAATTTATCTTCTTTTCAAATTGGTCCTTGAAATATTTGTTATATCAAAATTAAAGTTTTGATTTTACAATCTCCCCCTTTTTGATGTAACAAAACCAAATATAATTTTTTAAGTTTCGAGAACTTTGTAAAACTTACTCCCCCTCAATTTCAGATAGGTTTTTAAAATTAAGTTGCAAAGTTTAAAAATTGGATCTACTTCTCCCCTTTTTGTTAGATAAAAATAGACAAAATTCAATGAGAAATAAAAAGGGCAAGTAAATCAAAGCAAACAACATAATATATTAAGTTCAGAAATCCAAAGCAAAGAACATAAACATATTATGTTAAGTCTCAAGGGAAGAGAGACGATTTTCCACACCAAGAACACATTCTGAAAAAGCAGTGAAACGTGTGTCGATAGCAGCAAATCCGGAAGAGATGTCGGTTCGTAAGCCAATGAATTGCGTATTGAGATAGGTCATAAGAGCATCTTTGTTTTGAGGAGCAATGAGAGCTTGAGGTGGAGGATCAATAGGAGGATCTCTTACCCCTCTATCCACACGAACCCACTCACCTAGAACGTAGTGAAACCCAGACCTTAGGAGGGTACTTTCATCCAGATCTTTCTTGAGAGACTCCGGATAGTCACAAGAACAATTAATCTCGGACTTGAAGAAAATGTAGCTCAATGCAGTCCTATAGGTGAAAGATTGGATGGAGTCGGAACCATGATGCCTAACTAAATGCACCATCTCGGCGAACATGATCTTCACGAGGTTTGGTCACTTTTCTTAACGGAAGCACTCTAGCCAAAAGTTGTCAACTTTGTGAGCAAACTTGCCTCCGGAAGGACGGAACCACCAAGAGATTATGAGATGCAAGAAACGATCATGAACATCTAAGGAGAGAACCGAGCCGATTTTAGAGCCCGAAGAAGTCTCATCTTCAATGCCATCATCGACAAGGCCTAGGAAATTGACCAAAGTCGATGGCTCAATTCGAATATTTTTTTCCCATAAGAAAGGACTCAATGGCAATGACTTGGGAATGGTCTTGATTACTCACTAACCGGGCATTTGCATAAAACAAAAAAACAAGGTTACGGTAAAGAATGTCGGGTATAGTCATGAAAAATAAAACCCCCAACGCTGTAAAACAGGTAGATATTTGAAATAAAAGCGTTCAGAGTCAAGGAAGGTCATATCAACCATACGCCCACGACAAATGATGGTGTCTTGGTAGGGCTTGAAATTGGTTCGAGCATCATTGTTTTTGAGACTCTTTGTGAAAAGAAGAGCTAAGCTTGGACGAGAAGAATCGTCAACATCAGCTTTAGATCCTTCGCCCCTCTCTTCAGTCTTTCGCTTCTTGTGAGCCATTTAAAAGCCTAAAAAAGTTTTAAGCAAGCAAATAATGTATGTATTAAAATTCACATTCAATCCAATGGATATCCTATAATCAATGTTTAAATATATATAATATATAAAAAATTAAGAAGATAATTTGAAAAACTGAGATGAAAAAATATACGATTAAAAAATTTATATTCGAATCAAAACAATTTGAGTTGTGAAGAAAATTTTGCAAAAACTTTGAAACCCATACTATAAATATGTAAAATATACAAAAAAATAATTTTAAACCAGAGAATTCAAAGGAAAATTCAAACGAAAAAGAAAATAAAAAATACCTTGATTTAGAATTTTGGAGGAATAGAATTTCTTGATTTAGTTAATCATTCAATTAATTCAACTCTAATTTAGAGTATGATCAGTCCATAAAATTCGAACTATTTTTTAAATCGACATTCAAATTTACAAGCCAACAACATAGCAACTTCAAGCATATCCCATGCCTACAATCAATTTCACAATCATAAATACTACTAATTTAAATACAAACAACAACAAACTGTAGCAGAGTAAATAATTAGAATTTAGTTTATCAATTAAGTGCTTCACTACACTTCCAATTATCAATTGATCGAAATCAAAGAAATCAAACATCACAGTTTACAAATTCATTTAATTGTTAATTTGATTATTATGCCTTGGTTCATATAGTTAGCTAGGTATTCGAGTCACGTGTTACAGATGTGTGAATTATTTCACCATATCATATGTACCCAAGTACCACTTTCATATTATCATATTACACGTCATCTTAGTGCCAATTACACTAAGTGAATAGGTACACACACGTACCATAGCAATCAGGTACACTCACGTACCAATTTTAAAGAGCACTAGACTCTAGGCATGCTGTACTACCTAAACTGACCATATAACCAAGAGCTTTATTCATTAGGTAATTTAAAAATTTTCATTAAGCAATTTACACAAAATTGAACCATCATGAATTCATATCACATACGATTCCATATCATGTTATACATATTGAATTTTCCAACATTCAATTTGAACTTTCAATTCAACAGGTCAATCCTTGTTCATACCTTATCAGTTTATAACATATCTCGTGTAATAATTAGGATTTATAAGATTTCCTATCTTAACAAAAATTTCCAACAACCAGATGTATACATATCATTGAATCAATTCGACCATTTTACCATGGTCTTATGAAATCTGAACTAACAACAATGACCATCAATTGCAATCAGCCATGAAATCGAGCATGTACACATTCGAGTTAATCAAGTTTCTTAATTACTTATCAAGATGAAGGCATAAATCATACTTTAACTACATACTCGATTTAGCAAGCAAAGTTTCCAGCAACCAACCTATGTTAATTAGTAGAAATCAAGTCCACAGAATTTAAACTACTATAGGAATTGGATATAAAGGTCATCAAACATATCAATCAAGAACACATATAATTCAACCATACAACATCATATCACAAGCATATTCCCTTTAATCCTTCTTTCCATTAATTACCAATCCATATTAATGTCCATTTTCATGCAATTGAATAACAAAAATTTAAACAAACTTAGTTGTAACACTATTCTCAACTCTAAGATTGTTTCACTCACAGTCGTCGTGCTAGTCTTGAATTCAAATGCTCTTTCCACGCTCTTTTGACGATCCGGCTATCGAATTCTCTTCGTTACCTTCTCCTCTAGATTCTAATAAATCATTTTCAATCATATGAAACATAATTCAGAATCAATCAAACCAATTTATTATTCAATTTAACGATCTCATTTTAGTCCCTGAACTAATTTTAATTCAAGATAGATTTGAACTAATTTACTAAACTACTTGTATCTCTTAATTCACAACTTTACTTTACAATTAAATTATACCAATTTAGAACTAATGAACTATTCTTTAATGTTAATTAATCTCCTTATTATAATTCTTATCGATTCAATTCAGATTTTTACTCAAAGTTCATTATTATTTTCAATTGGACAGTTTTGACCACCTTTACGGATTTAGCTCCAAATTTCACTATACTAATCAGAATTAAATTCCGTTTGTTTCCATGTTCAATTAATATACTCAAATATCAAATCTCAAAATTTTGGACCTGAATTCCAAGTGTACAATTTTATGTGAATTTTCAAAGTTCACTGCCAAAACTAAAACAATGCTGGGCAGTTTAGAGTGTTTTTGCCATTTCTTTTCCAGATTTTTCTATTATACTCAAAATTTAATACCGTTTATTTCTCATTAAAACAGACATCTCAAGGTATGCTCTATTAAATTTTCAGACCAAAACTCAAAGTATTCTATTCTTAATGAATTTTTAAAGTTGATTGTCTTAACTCAAAATAGTGCTGGACAGATTTAAGGATTCTAACTTAACTTAAACTTAAACTTAAACTTCAATGTCTTATTGAACATACACCCTATTCAATTTCCTTTTTATCACAACTATATGAATTTTTTAGCAACTTCTTAATAGTAATGTAGTCTTTAATTAACTAAAATTTCCCACCATTATTCACTAACTTATAACAATCTCTCAATTGGTCACCTATCCCTTGAATCTTTCGATTAACAACCTATCCATTTTTTTATTCGAACAACACTATATCATTTGAGATTCTCTTTTAAAAGTTCTTCTTTGTTATTTCCATGTCACCTATACTAATTAACACTCAATTTTCCATAACAATTCAAAATTTAAAACACGAGAAACCCTCTAATATTATTACATTCGAATGGAGTGAAAGAGTTTAAACTTACTTATGGTTGTTGATTAGTTATCCTAGGCCAAAATAAAGGACATGCAAAGCTTTCTCCTTCTTCTTCCTCCTTAACAATGGCCGAACCAAAGCTCTCTTCTCTCTAATTTTTCTTGTTATTTGTTTATTTCTTCCTTCTTTTCCCACTAAGGGAACCAGCCAAGAGTAGAGACATAATGAGGGTGACAAGATGATCACCTAATTGCTCACCACAAAGTCTAATTTGTCTCTAGCTTATCCATTAAATCATTTCACTAAGGAGGGCAATTTAGGAATCCCGATTTGTTGCATGCAAACCTTCATAGTTTCCTTTCTATTCGATTTGACCACCTCAACTTGGTCATTTAGTTCTTTCTAAATTTTCAATCTAGTCCCTAACGCCATTAATTTAATTCAATTGCCTTGATTTTCTAATCTAATTGAGCCACTAGTTTGTTCGATTAACCCTTAAAATTTAGGCTAGGTTTTAGGGCGTTACATTTCTCTCCCCCTTAAAGAAAGAATTCGTCCCCGAATTGAAAAGATAGGGATATTGCTTCCGCATCGTATCTTCTGGTTCCCACGTTGCTTCTTCCATCTTATGATTTCTCTACAATACTCTAGCCAATGGAACACTTTTATTTCGGAGTCTCTTGACTTCTTTGTCAAGAATTTGAACTGGTTCTTCTTCATAAGATAGATCATGATTCAATTCTACTTCTTCCGGCTCCAAAATATGAGATAGATCAGATCTATATTTTCTGAGCATTGAAACATAAAAGGCATTATGGATTTTATCAAACTCACTGGGAAGTGCAAGTCGATAAGCTACTGGGCCAATTCTCTAAATAATGTTAAAAGGTCCAATAAATCGAGGACTAAGCTTTCCTCTTTTACCGAACCGAAATACTTTCTTCCATAGAGAGACTTTAAGAAAGACTTTGTCTCCCACGTTGTATTGAATATCTCTTCGCTTCAAACTGGCATAAGCTTTTTGCCTATCGAAAGCCTGTTTTAACCGAGAATGAATAGTTTGGACCTACTTTTCCGTTTCCCTGAGTAGTTGAGGTCCTAATATCTTGTTATCGCCAAGTTCAGACCAACAAAGAGGGGTTCTGCATTTTCTGCCATACAACGCTTCAAAAGAAGCCATCTGAATAGAAGACTGATAGCTGTTGTTGTAGGCAAATTCTACTAGCGGTAGCGACTTTTCCCAATTCTTCCCGAAATCGATAATACAGACTCTAAGCATATCTTCAAGAATCTGAATTATTCGCTCAGATTGACCATCACTTTGTGAATGGAAAGCAGTTCTTAGATTTAGTTTGGTTCCCATAGCTCATTGTATAGTTTTCCAAAATCAAGAGGTAAATCTTGGATCACGATTAGAGACAATTGAGGTAGGAATTCCATGTAAATGGATGATTTCCTGAATGTACAAATTAGCTAAAGTCTCTAAGCTGTAGTTTGTACGAACAAGAATAAAATGTGCTGATTTGGTGAACCGGTCAACAATCACCCAAATAGCACCACACTTTCGTGGCGAGCAAGGAAGACCAGACACGAAATCCATTATAATTCGTCCCCATTTCCATTGAGGTAGTTTGAGCGGTTGGAGTAATTCGGTAGGGACTCGATGCACAACTTTGATCCTTTGACAGTTGAGGCATTTAGATACAAATTCATTAATCGCTGCTTTCATGCCAGGCCACCAATACAATGATTTGAGATCTTTATACATCTTAACCGATCTAGGTTGAATCGAAAAAGAACTCTGATGAGCTTCTTCTAGGAGATCTCTTTTTAATTTCTCATCATTTGGAACACAAATCCTATCTTTAAAAATATAAGAGGACATTTGTGTGAATACGAAACCCTTCATCAACCTTTGTATCAAGTTTGGAGATAATGTCTTGTAATTCAGGATCAGTTTGCTGAAGACTTCTAATCCTCGAGATCAGACTAGACTGAATTTGGAGTTCGGACAAAAAATCCTTATTTTTGATACACTCGCAGATGAGCGTTGATATCATTTGAAGCTACAAGAATAAATCAAAACAATTTAGACTGAGCTATCATTGAAGGAATATTTATTTATTTATATTATTTTTAAGAATCAAGGATTTTAAAATTACCCAATGTCGGTTTACGACTCAAAGCGTCTGCAACCACATTAGCTTTTTCTGGATGGTAGTCAATAACTAAGTCATAATCTTTCAACAATTCCATCCATCTTCGTTGTCTCAAATTTAGATCTTTTTGAGTTAGGAGATATTTTAGGCTCTTGTGATCGGTAAATAGATAACACTTTTCACCATACAAGTAGTGTCTCCATATTTTGAGAGCGAACACGATAGCAGCAAGTTCCAAATCATGTGTCGAATAATTCAGTTCATGAGGTTTCAATTGGCGTGAAGCATAAGCGATCACGTTGTCGCCTTGCATTAGGACACACCCAAGACCCGAATGAGAAGCATCGCTATATACTGTGAATTCCTTTCCCGATTCTGGTTGGATCAAGACTGGAGCATGAGTCAAAGCTTCCTTAAGTTGGTCAAAGCTTTTCTGTTGCTTTTCAGACCATTCAAATGGTTGATCTTTGCGAAGAAGTTTAGTCAAACGCAAAGCCATAATGGAAAATCCCTTGACAAATAATCGGTAATAACCAGCCAAACCAAGAAAACTCCATACTTCACTAACATTTCTGGGAGGTCGCCAATCAACAATCAACTGTATTTTCTTTGGATCTACTTTAATTCATTCGGCTGAAATTATATCGCCGAGAAATGAAACTTCCGTTAACCAGAACTCGCACTTAGAAAATTTGGCGAATAATTATCGTTCCCAAAGAGTTTGTAAGACAATGCAGAGGTGTTTAGCATGTTCTTCCTGATTACGGGAGTAAACCAGAATGTCTTCAATGAAGACGACTACAAATTTATCGAGATAAGGCTTAAATACTCGATACATGAGATCCATGAATGCCGCTGGAGAATTTGTTAATCCAAATGGCATTACCAAAAATTCATAATGACCGTAACTAGTTCTGAAGGCTGTTTTTGATACATCATCCTCATTGACTCTCATTTGATAGTATCCTGATCGAAAGTCGATCTATGAAAACACCAATGCATCCCTAAGTTGATCAAAAAGATCTTCTATTCTTGGGAGGGGATATCGGTTCTTAATTGTGATCTTGTTTAGTTGAGGGTAGTTAATGCAAAGGCGCACCGCTCCATCCTTCTTCTTTACAAATAAAACAGGTGCACCCCAAGGAGAAGTGCTAGGCCGAATGAAACCCTTATCTTGAAGTTGCTTTTGTAATTATTTCAATTAAAGAGGTGCCATCCGGTATGGAGTGATAGACACCGGACTTGAGCCAGGTTGTATTTCGATCCCAAATTCTACTTCCCTAGTCGGAGGAAGACCATGTAGTTCCTCAGGAAACACATCAATAAATTCAGAAACAACATGCATTTCAGGTAATCCAAATTCAATTTGATCTTGTAAGACCATAGATGCAAAAATGGAAGTGGGCTTTTTATCAATCATGATTATGGTTTCTTTTCCTAAGCCTCGAAGGTATAATCTCCTATTTTGACAGTCTACCAAAACTTCATGTTTACTTAACTAATCTAACCCTAGAATTAGATCGAATTCACAGGATGGTAATATGTAGAGATCAATAGGGAATGGCGGATTACTAATATGCAAGGAAAATTTCTACATATTAAGTTGATGTTTGAATTTCCTCCTAAAGGATTTGAGACTATCAGACTTGTTTTCACAATTTTAGGCTCTAATTTCAATTCCTTAACCACAGATAGACGTATAAATGAATGAGTGGATCTCAAATATATTAAGGCATAAACAATATATGAATTTAGTTCAACAGTACATGCAATCACTTCAGAAGATTCCTCGTCATCCCTATCACGAATGTGGTAAATTCGAGCAGGAGCTTAGGATTCCTGATGAGTGGGAGCATTAGAATGAGTACCCTTGCCTCTTCTTTGATATCTCGGTTGAGCTAGTTTAGCATTCTTGTTTCGATTAGATGGTGTCGGACTAGGAATTGCAGAGTTCCGAGCTGGAATTGATTCGGGCTTCTGAGGACAATCTTTAATGTAATGATCGTCACCACCACATGCATACCACATATTTGACTGAAATCTGCATTGTCTATGATGTAGTTTCTGACAGAACTTACAAGGAGAAATCTTTTCTGAATTTCCCGTGCTATTGACTGATATAGCCGGTACCGAGGGTTTGATCACCGTGGAAGGTTTCAAAGTATAATTGCCCCTCGGAGCAGAGGTAAAATTAGAAGACCATTCTTTTTGAAATTTAGTCTTCTTAGACTGCCATTAAGATTTGTCGTCCCGTTTCTGCTTTTTGTCAGGTCGATTACTCCCTTTTCTTCTTTCAGTAGCTCTCATTTTAGCTTCTGTTGCAATGACCCGATTAACAAGATTCTGGAAATCAGTGATTCCCAAAGCAGTAAAGATTGGGCTCTATTCATCGTTTAGACCATCAATAAACATTCGGCACTTATTAGCTTCAATTTTGATGTATTCCGAACCATATTTGCAATACTTGCAAAAGTCTGCAACATACTGCTGAATAGGTCTGTTGGTCTGCTTAAGGTACATAAATCACTTCCTTCTTTCAGCCAAATACTGCTCACTGATATACTTCTTTTTAAACTCCTCAATGAAGAATTTCCATGTCACAGATTCAGCTGGAACAGTTAGAGTAGTGGTTTCCCACCAGTTCATAGCTTCATCTGCTAACAAGGCCACAACACACTCAAATTTGTGTTTTTCTGAGCATTTCAACTATTTAGTTACAACCTTAGTGGTGTTTTCAAGCCAATACTCAGCATCTTCTGGCTTTTCGTTATTTGTACCAGCAAACGTGTAGGCTCGATGTTGGGCAAGTTTATCTATCGGTGCTCAGCTGGGTACAACAGTAGCAGAAGCAACAGGTTGTTCTTGTTTAAGATTTGATAGAAGTTTATTGAACATCTCCTTCATACTAAGGAGACATTCCCTCTGAGCCGATTAGACCATGGGATTTTCAGACTGAGGTTGCTCACGCTCAGTAGTCTGAGCAGGTTCTATATTTTCCGTTTTTTCAGGAAGTTCAGTTCGTAAAGGTGGGTTCTTAGCTAACCTCCCGCTTTCACCTTCACTTGAAGATTTGTGTGAACTTCCATTCTTTTGGTCAGACATTCTATCATGAATCGAACAAGAAAAGATTAGAGAAGTACATTACAACCATCTCAGTGTACGACTCATGGGTGGCATACTTAAAAAGTAGTAAATGCATGCAGACTCGATTAAACCTTAGGAATTAACCTAAAAAGCTATGATTACCACTTTCTATAACACCCCTCACCCATGATTAGGAGTAAAGAGTGTTAAACAGATTCATTTTATCTTATTACATGTGGGCAGCGGAAACGGACAAGTTTTTTTTATTCGAAAGGCATCATTGTAATTATTTCCTAGTCCAATTAATACCAATCGAATTACTAACTGACAATCTCATATTAAATCCCAATTTAATTATCCAATTTCTAAACAAACATGTAACATATCACAATTTATTCTATTTAGCACAATGTTCCGATTTACTATGGTGGACCATACTTGTAATTTTGCAATTTAACATTCCAAACATTTAAGTACTAAAAACATACCACCATATTATATCAACCAAATATATATCGCTTTGTTTCCCTTTTTTACATAGAATTTTCTCGGGGTAACCGAACATCAAGGCTACAACCTAGTGGTCGCCTATACAAAATATAACAAAACAAATCAAGCCCTATAAAAAATAATACAAGGGCTAATCTATACCCCATATTTACCCCATACTTACATAACAAAATGAGGGAAACCTTGAACTGAGAAACCTTAATGACGGCTCCTATTTTTTCGGAGTGCGAGAGACCTACCGGCGATAACGTTAGTTTACGGGGCTTTACCGTGAAGGGGGGCCAGCCGCCGGGGGGGGGGGGGGGAATGCCGCCGATGGTGGCTGCGTCTCCCTCTGTTCATCAGGTTTCAAAACCGGCGCGGGAGGAGTCTACTGTGGATCAGTTGATGCCTATGGAGGTGGTTGCTTCGAATAGTCTAGAGGCTGGTGGTGCTGGGGGTCCGACATTGCCGGCCACGGTGCAGCAGGGCGAGGCTGGTGATACGAGAGGACGGGTGGCTAATGACGTTAATAGGGGCAAGGGGTCGTATGCTGATATGGTTGGAAGGGCAAGCAGCGCTGGTGGTAGGCACAAAGCCGGTGTAGCTATGGATAATATACATGTTTTGGATTCGGATTTTTCGATCGATCGTAGTGGATCGTTCCCGAAGATTAGGTTCTCCGAGCGCGTTCATGCGTCGATTGATGATAGTATGAAGCGAGCCGTGATTGTACGACTCCTTGGGTGTACGATTGGGTATAAAACACTTTTGTCTCGCATTCCCAGTCTTTGGGCGCCAAAAGGTGATTATCAAGTTGTGGACCTTGATAACAATTACTTCCTGGTGAACTTTGAATCGAATCAGCTTTGAAACGGGGAGTTCATCTTGTTAATTGGGAGGAGGTGGCGTTGCCTATTGCTCAGGGAGGTCTTGGAATCAAGTTTTTAGACCGACAAAACGATGCTTTTCTCATGAAAGTGGCTTACAATTTAGTGGTGAAGACGGATCAGCTGTGGGTAAGACTTCTTCGCGCTAAGTATAAATGTTTTGATCGTATTCTGATATCTTTGTCTAGGAGTAATTGTTTCGTGTTGTGGAGGGGAGTTAGTGCGGTTTGGGACGATGTTCGGGAAATGATTGTTTGGAATGTCGGGGATGGTGCGACGGTGGATTTTTGGAGAGATAGATGGCTTGCAGATGTTGGTCCTCTCATTGATATTTGTCCGGGGGCTGCGGGCGCGATGGCTTCCACTCGGGTTAGGGACATGGTGGACGAGAAAGGAGATTGGCTATGGGAGGCTTTTTTTGACGTTGTGCCTCGGCATGTCCTGGACCATATCGCGGCTATTAAACCGCCGTCTGCCTCGAGTGGCCCTGATCGGTCGGGATGGGGATGGAGTAGGGCGCGTATCTTCACGGTGCGCTCCGCATACGACGCCCGATCAAATCAGCAGGGAGGGGTTGAAGATGGTTTGTGGAAGGTAATACATGCGTACAAGGGGTTGCCGCGGATCAAGGCTTTCCTTTGGCTTGTTGGTAAGGGTCGTCTTTTGACGAATGCGGAACAGAATCGGAGGCGTTTAGCGGATTCGACTGAATGTATTTTGTGCGGGGCAGCACGTGAGGATGTTGATCATATCTTACGACGCTGCCCCATGGCTATCTCGACGTAGAATATGCTGATAAAACCGCAACGTTTGGCAGATTTTTATTCACCGCCGCTGCAGGCTTGGCTGGGAGAAAATTTGAAGTCTGGTGCTTTTGCTAAGGAGGAATGTGATTGGGTCTTGATGTTTGGGGGGCTTCTTTGGACGTTGTGGCGTATCCGCAACGAACGTATCTTTGGGAGTTGGGATCCGTTTGGGGCAAGCGTTGTGGAGCGGTGTTCGTGGCTACTTGATGGCATGCGGCGTGTTCCGCAATGTGCCGAGCTGAGTTCGCCTGATGATGGGGGTCGACAGTAGGTGCGTTGGAGACGCTGGCCGCCACCGGATAGAGGTGTGTCAAAAGTCAATGTGGATGGCGCACGGAACGTCAGCGATGGAACTGCGTCATGCGGGGGGGTTATCCGTGATTCGCAAGGAAATTGGATTACGGGCTTTTCTAGGTTTATTGGAAAATGCTCGGTGTTTGAGGCGGAACTTTGGGCGGTGTTTGAAGGCCTCAAATGCGCTATGGGTGTTGATGAGAGGAGAGTAGTAGTGGAAACTGATAACATGGATGTGTTTCATGCTTTGTCGGGATCATCTTCGAGGGTGATGTCCTCGTCGTTGATTGTTTCGATTAAAGACCTTGTTTCTATACATGGTGGAGTGGAATTTCGGCACATTTGTCGTGATGCTAATCGAGTTGCGGATACGTTGGCAAAATTGGCGGTGCGGGATTCGTTTGATTTATGTGTTTTTAATTCCTCGCCATTTGAGGTGTTGGATTTGTTAAGGGAGGATTGCTCCTAATTTTGTTTTTGTTTTGTTCGAGTTGTGCTCGAAGGTGTATAGATTATACATAGGTTCTCTTTTCCCTCATTAGGTTAGGAGGGTTTTTAACGAGGCCTATGTTAATCCTTTCTCTTTATTTATCAAAAAAAATGAGGGAAACCTTAACTGAATATTTAGAGATTCTTCATATAATAATTCATAAACATAACCATAAGTGCAAACTGAACTAACATGCTGACGACTAGGCCACCCATCATAAGTACAGGCTGAACAACTAACAAGATCAGGGTGAACTAGCTGATAATCAACTTCATGTGGTTTGAGAAGAAGAAAAACACGACTGATAAGTACTTACAGTACTTAGTGAGGAAACCTTAGTCTAATCATTTTAGAATTTCTTGATTTAGTTAATCATTCAATTAATTCAACTTTAATTTAGAGTATGATCAGTCCATACAATTCGAACTATTCTTTAAATCGACATTCAAATTTACAAGCCAACAACATAGCAACTTCAAACATATCCCATGCCTACAATTAATTTCACAATCATAAATACTACTAATTTAAATACAAACAACAACAAACTGTAGCAAAGTAAATAATTAGAATTTAGTTTATCAATTAAGTGCTTCACTACACTTCCAATTATCAATTGATTGAAATCAAAGAAATCAAACATCACAGTTTACAAATTCATTTAATTGTTAACTTGATTATTATGCCTTGGTTCATAAAATTAGCTAGGTATTTGAGTCACGTGTTACAAATGTGTGAATTATTTCACCATATCATAGGTATCCAAGTGCCACTTTCGTATTATCGTATTACATGTCATCTTAGTGCCAATTACACTAAGCGAATAGGTAAACTCACGTACCTTAGCAATCAGGTACACTCACGTACCAATTTTAAAGAGCTATACACTATAGGCTTGTCATACTACCTAAACTGACCATATAACCAAGGGCTTTATTCATTAGGTAATTTAAAAATTTTCATTCAGCAATTTACACAAAGTTGCACCATCATGAATTCATATCACATACGATTCCATATCATGTTATACATATTGAATTTTTCAACATCCAATTTAAACTTTCAATTCAACAAGTCAATCCTTGTTCATACCTTATTAGTTTATAACATATCTCGTGTAATAATTATGAATAAGATTTCCTATCTTAACAAAAATTTCCAGCAATCAAATGCATACATGTCATTGAATCAATTTGACCATTTTACCATGGTCTTATGAAAACCGAACTAACAACAATGGCCATCAATTGCAATCAGCCATGAAATCGAGCATGCACACATTCGAGTTAATCAAGTTTCTTAATTACTTACAAAGATGAAGGCATAAATCATACTTTAACTACATACTCGATTTAGCAAGCAAAGTTTCTAGCAACCAACCTATGTTAATCAGTAGAAATCAAGTCCAAAGAATTTAAACTACTATAGGAATTGGATATAAAGGTCATCAAACATATCAATCAAGAACACATAATTCAACCATACAACATCATATCACAAGCATTTTCCCTTTAATCCTTCTTCCCATTAATTACCAATCCATATTAATGTCTATTTTCATGCAATTGAATAACAAAAATTTAAACAAACTTAGTTGAGACACTATTCTCAACTCTAAGATTGTTTCACTCACAGTCGCCGTGCTAGTCTTGAATTCAGATACTCTTTCCACGCTCTTTTGACGATTCGGCTATCGGATTCTCTTCGATACCTTCTCCTATAGGTTCTAATAAATCATTTACAATCATATGAGACATAATTCAGAATCAATCAAACCAATTTATTATTCAATTTAACGATCTCATTTTAGTCCCTGAACTAATTTTAATTCTGGACAGATTTAAACTAATTTACTAAACTACTAGTATCTCTTAATCCGCAACTCGACTTTACAATTAACTTATACCAATTTAGAACTAATGAACACTTCTTTAATGTTAATTAATTTCCTTATTATAATTCTTATCGATTCAATTCAGATTTTTACTCAAAGTTCATTATTATTTTCAATCGGACAATTTTGACCACCTTTACAGATTTAGCTCTAAATTTCACTATACTATTCGGAATTAAATTCCGTTTGTTTCCATGTTCAATTAACATACGCAACTATCATATATAAAAATTTTGGACCTAAGTTCCAATTGTACAATTTTATGTGAATTTTCAAAGTTCACTGCCAAGACTAAAACAATGCTGGGCAGTTTAGAGTGTCTTTGCCATTTCCTTTTCAGATTTTTCTATAATAGTAGAAACTTAATGCCGTTTGTTTCTAATTAAAATAGACATCTTAAGGTATGCTTTATTAAATTTTCAGACCAAAACTCAAAGTATTCTATTTTAATGAATTTTTAAAGTTGAATGTCTGAACTTAAAATAGTGCTAGACAGATTTAAGGATTCTAACTTAACTTAAACTTAAACTTCAATGTCTTATTGAACATAAACCCTATTCAATTTCCTTTTTATCACAACTATATGAATTTTCCAGCAACTTCTTAATAGTAATGTAGTCTTTAATTAACTAAATTTTCTAACCATTATTCCCTAACTTATAACAATCTCTCAATTGGTTACCTATCCCTTGAGTCTTTCGGTTAACAACATATCCATTTTTTTATTCGAACAACACTATATCATTTGAGATTCTCTTTTAAAAATTCTTCTTTGTTGTTTTCATGTCATCTATACTAATTAACACTTAATTTTCCATAACAGTTCAAAATTTAAAACACAAGAAACCCTCTAATATTATTACATTCGAATGGAGAGAGAATTTAAACTTACTTATGGTTGTTGATTAGTTATCCTAGGCCAAAATCAAGGACATGCAAAGCTTTCTCCTTCTTCTTCCTCCTTAACAATGGCCGAACCAAAGCTCTCTTCTCTCTAATTTTTCTTGTTATTTGTTTATTTCTTCCTTCCTTTCCCACTAAGGGAACCGGCCAAGAGTAGAGACATAATGAGGGTGAAAAGATGGTCACCTAATTACTCACCACAAAGTCTAATTTGTCCCTAGCTAATCCAATAAATCATTTCACTAAGGTGGGTAATTCGGGAATCCCGATTTGTTGCATGCAAACCTTCATAGTTTCATTTTTATTTGATTTGACCACCTCTACTTGGTCATTTAGTTCTTTCTAAATTTTCAATCTAATCCCTAACGCCATTAATTTAATTCAATTGCCTTGCTTTTCTAATATAATTGAGCCACTAGTTTGTTCGATTATGTAACACCCCAAAATCTGGCCTAGTTGGAATTAAGTTCCGATGATCGGAAATCCTACATTGATGAAGTCTAAATATTGTATCGACTAGTTAATTATTGATATCGAACCTCAATTGAGCTTAAAACATCGTCATTGGACTCTATTGAATATTATTGAATCTATATTGTGACTAAATCAAAGGAAATGCAAAGTGGTGGGTAAAACTGTAGTTTGGTGAGAGTTGAGGGACTAATCTTGTGATTAGCCCCACCACAATTAAAAATCTCCTACGTAGGAAATTTTGGTGAAGTTGCTTCACCATGAGGAAAGCTCAATTGATGAGCTTTAGTTAGTAAAAGAGAGAAATTGAGAAAATAATGAAAAGCTTACCCGAAAAACATTGAAGCATACAACTCTCCATCTTTTCATCTTCTTCATCTTCAACCTTAAGCACACACCTCCATTGGAGGAATTTTAAGCTTTGTGATTTCTCCGTTCTATCGATATCGAATCCTTGCTATCGTTCGGGTAAGCAATAATTCTCGAACAATTGTTGGATTTCATGGATATATTGAGTATCATCTAAGCTAGGGTTTTGACTATCCATGGATATCTCATTGTTGTTATTTCTATTGAGATCGATTATCGATTTTGATATTGTTATAGTGATTTTGATATCCAAATATCGACCCTAACAATCTTTCTATTGATTTCCTAGCTCAAGACATTGATTAGGAGCATCCATCATCTCCATCCAAAGCTAGGAACAAGGGGATTGCTATTCGAGAGCCTTGAAAGCTTCGAATTGTTAAGGTGAGTGTAGTCGGCGTCTCAGGTTTAGGCGAAAGGCCTTCCCGGATCATTATTTGACATTTTAGATTACATCGCTAACATTGTTGTTGAAGAAAATACATTGGATGGTCAATCGGACACTTTGGTAAGTGTCGGTAAGTTGCCATTGAACATTGGTTATTGTCATTGATATAGGCATTGTCATTGGATTATTGCATAAAAACCATCGGACATAGATATTGATTTCAAACTACGGGTGGACTATGGTCCTAAGGCTACAACCTATATTAATTTGGCAAGGCGGAGGGATGTGTATTGTTATTGGTCATATTGGCGAGGCGGAGGGACTAGACCATTTATTAATTTGGTGAGGCGTAGGAATTCACGTATCCACGATCTTGATTCAATCCAATGATTAAGAATGAAATTGAAACATGTTTATACATTGTGTATTATTGCATAGCATTGACATCGTTGGCATGAGATTATGTTTAAGTATAACAATGGCATTATTGTTAGTTGCATTGTTTGTGACTACCTCACTAGGCAAAGTATGCCTAATGTGTCTCATCTCATGAATTTTCAGGTTAAGAAGGTTTGTGTGTCGGAAGATCGGATCGGCAAGCAAGACAAGTCACTACCAGCCCCAAGTAATGTGTATTTGTCCTATAAACTCCTAGGAAGGTGGCAAAGTAGTCGAACTAGTCATTTGCGCCTATTTTGATATCTTGGTGTATTGCCTAAGTTGTAATAAGTTTTATAGCTTAAAATGGCCTTTTGGTGAAGTTTAAAATGGATGGAAATTGCATACAAAGCTCAAAAGGTAAAAATATGGTAAACGTATTCATATGGTAATGAAACTTGGCATGCTAGTAGTTTATACTATTAAAATATTGCGTGTGAAGTTTCGTTGCATTTAGACATCGTTTGACAGGGTAAATCGAATAAAAATCAGCAAAAATATGTTATTACAGGCCAAGCTGTATCGAAACGGGTGATGACGTTTCGGTACGGGTGTCCAATATTGAACCTAAGAGTATGGGTATACCGAAACAGAATAGTGCCGTTTTGGAACATTTTTTCACTGGAGACCAACATTTCGGTACGAGTTCATAGCGTACCAGAACGAGTCAAAGTCAATGTCAAAGGTGGTCAATCCGTTCCGATACGGGTCAAGCCTGTATCGAAATGGTCTTAAGGGAAAGGTCAATAGGAGTTGACTTTCGTGCACCCGTTTCGAAACAGCCTAGAGTGTTTCGGTACGGGGTTAGGTAAGTTAGTTAATGACTCTTTGGACAGATTGCTAATGTTACAGTTTAGTCACTGAATTTTTATAAAGACAATTAATTGTGTTAATGAACCCCAAATTGAATGAAATCTTGTAGACCTGACCTTTGAATAATGAATTTCATTTTGGTAAAGTCATCCACATCGAAAGACCTCTAGTTTATCAGAATTACAAGTTAGTCCCTAATACTTGAAAAAGTTGCAAAATGGCCCTAAGTTGTTAATTGTGGTACTTGCCTGTTTAAATTGCACTAGTGAGTACATTGGTAATGTTTGTATGTCTAATATTGATTAAAGAATGTTGTTAAGATGAAATTTTATCGCACCGATCTCTGTAACGTCCATCGATAACACGCTCCGACCCGGTTCTCTAATAGGCCGAGAAGGGAGTGTTACATTTGTAGTATCAGAGCTAGAGTTTAGTCGATTCTAGGACTAAACCGAAGTCTCTTACATTATTATTGTGTTACTTTTCCACCTACGAGTTTTATATTGTGTATATTGTGACTTGTCGACTAATCCGATCTTTCATATAGATATGTCTGAGACAAATGAAGCTCATATTGACGAGCTTGCTACCGGCTCCTCGACTCATGGTGAGGAGATTAGAGGAGGGAATCCTGCGAATCCACCGCAACTGCAAGACCCTCATGTTTAGGATACTGAGCCTGCATCACCTACTGCTAAGGTTGAATGCTATCAGAACATGGCTAACATGTTTAAGCAGTTTATGACTGCGATGCAAGCAACACCTTCAGCTCTGCCTACTCCTTCGATTGTTCAGTATACTCGTGCTCCTGTGGATAAGTTGGCTTCACTTCGAGCCTACTCTTTCACTGGACAAGACAATGATAATCCCGAGATTACTGAATATTGGCTAGATAACACCCCACGTATCCTGAATAAACAGTTGCAGTGTTCCGACGAGCACAAGCTAGAGTGTGCTATTGCATTGCTGACCGACGAGGCCATTATGTGGTGGGAGACCACTATTCTTATTGTTTCTGAAGAGTCGACCACTTGGGAATTCTTTCTTAAGGAATTTCAGAACAAGTACATCAGTGAGTACTATCTCACGGAGAGCTGGAGCACTTTTCTTCATTTGAAGCAAGGCGGGCGGCCTATCGAGCAGTACATCCATGATTTCTGCAAGTATTGCCGATATGGAGTTGAGTTTATAAAGAAAGAGGAAGACAAGTGCAGAATGTTTATTGTTGGGTTGAGCGATGAGCTGCGACTTATGTTTACGGCCTTGGGTATCACCAACTTCCAGGATCTGGTGAACCGAGTTAAAGCAACAGAGGCTGCGCAGAGAGCTCAGAGAGGAAATATGTCTAGTAGATCTAAGAAAAGGGCATGAGGCGATTCTCGACCTCCCAAATGAAACAAGAAGGGCAAGTATCAAGGCTCGAGGCAAGCTTCATATTCACAGCCTTCCCGTACCAGGAACATTGAGAGACCATAGACTATCACCTAGTCCTGATCTAAGGAAACTTCAGTTGAGTCTAGAGGTTCAAACCGGAGTGTTCAACATCCAGTTTGTAATTTTTGTCAGAAACGACACCCAACAGGCTAGTGTCGTAAGCAGACGGAAGCATGTTTCTTTTGTGGGGAACAAGGACATTTTTTAGGGACTGTCCTCAGAATCCCTCTAAGTCAGTGGTTGTGCACGGAGACACCACCTCACCCACCCAATCCTTCCGAGGAAAAGAGCCAAGACAAGCACCATCAGGAACCTCAGGCAGACCAAACGGATCCGGAAAGCAAGGTAACAAGCAGGAATAGAAGGTCTCTGCCCAGATGTATCATGTGAGAGGCCGTTGTTGCGTGTAAAATAGTCTATCGCAATAGAGTGCAAGTGTACACGACGCAAGTAGTAAAGTGATACATGAAGTATCAGATGTCAAATCCACAGGGACTGGAAGTAACTTTATCCTTGGGTTGCTGCACAAGAGAGAAAGAAGAGAGTTTAATTGATTGTAGAAGAATATTGAGGAATACTGAATATAAAAGATTAAAAGATTCAGGGTAAATAATTAGGCCGGTATTGATTTGCTTGGTAGTGTAGGTGTTGCACTGTATATTAATTTCTGTTCTGTAGTTGTTCCTGTCACGGCACCACCTGTGGCGGCAACAGTCTGTTGTTGTCGCGGCAGCGATCACACAACTCTGTACTTCAAGCTTGGCAAGAATCCCTGCTGTGACTTGTCCTATCCCTAGGTCCAAGTCAGTCGATGAACACGTCTTGGATGATACCTCCCGGCGTGAATCGAAGGATGAACACCGATGTTGTTGAATTCTTCCTTAGCCACTTAACCTCGTGCTATCCCTAGGTCCGAGATAGTTCAACCATAAACTAGAGAACCCGCACTTATTCCTTTCGTATACTTAACTCTCCCGATATTAAGTAAATGAATAATCTCACAATGCTCTCTTGATACTCTTGCAAGATGTTGAAAACCAGAATAAGCAAACTTGAAGTTTATTTTATTGAACGAAAAATTCCTAAAAACAGTACAATCCTTGCAACTACTTTACAGAATCAACCCTTAGCCCTAGGGGAGTTTAGAACATGATGAGAAGGGGAAAACGACTAGGGTTTTGGGGAAGACGGCTAGAGAATGAGATGTCCTTCCCTAGGTCGAATTACATGCCTTTATATAGGCCTTGGGTTCAAGTTTTCTAATAAGGTAAGAATACAAGTTCAAACTAAAGTACAACTCTAATTAAGATTAAATCTTCTGAGTAGATGTCTTTAATTCGTTCTCTTTTCTTGCTTTGGGTTTTTTCCTTAAACTTTGGGCTTGGCCTTCATTCTAATCTAGGGCTCAGAAAAATATAGGAGTAGCCCACGACAGACCGGCTTAATTTCCTCTATCTGTCGAGCTCCACTTCACTTTTCCCTTCACCATTGATGTCGTCATTGGCTGGCACGATAGTGGCCACGGCAACACCCTTGTTCTTGACTCCTTTCCTGTGTTCCAGCTCTGCTTCTTCACTGCCTTGAGTCTGCCACAACAGCTACCTGCAAAATCAGCCAAAATTAGTAGCAACGGTGCCATTTTATATAATTGTGATGTATATGTGAAATCTATCCTAAATGCAATGAATTATGCTTGAATGCAGCAGAAATATGGGTTAAATAAGGGGTAAAAAGTAGAAATTTTGCACACTCAACACACCCCAAAACTCAAGTTCTTACTTGTCCTCAAGCAATTATGACCTAACTAACTAAAATTAAAAAAAAACTTTTTATTTGGCTTAAATCAGTGGACTTTTCCTTACCTATCATTCATGCTCGTTCGTGAACAACACCTAGTTGGATATTTCTGGATTTATTCGGAACCTTGCTATAATTCTCGTGTAGTGTGTGCATGTTTTGTCAACAATTATATGCCTAGATTCCCTTGGTTCACTAGAATATCTAAGCCCCTCACTTGAATTTTTATGCCAGCTTTCATTTTCTTGGAGGCAATTCCTAGGCTCCTTTAGTTTTTCTTAGACCCGGTTCTTTTTTTTAATTTAAGTTTGACTAGAGCCTGTTTCGGGCACCTCTAGTTAACTTCTTAGAGCCGATTTCAGGCACCTCTAGGTGTATTGAGTCTAACTTTTCTTAACTTCTTTTCCTAGAGCCAGTGTTAGGCACCTCTAGGGGCAACTCAAGTGTTTAAGCTTTTCCTATTCTAGTTTACTAAGAGAAGTCTAGACAGTATAAGAGTAACAAACGATGTTTTAAGATCAGAACTATATTAAGGCTCTAAACTATTCCTAAAAATATCCTAAAGGCACTGCCACGACAGAGTCTGTCACGGTAGGTAAGTTCAGTTCAAAGACTTAAGCCTTTTTTTGACAAAAATAAACTTAAATAATAATTAACACTTAGAAACAATTTTAAAACCTAAAAGACACTTCATATTACTGGAGGGATGCCACCCCCAAACTCGAGGGTTGCATTGCCCTCAATGCATGATGACAGAGATGAAAAAAATAAAAACAAAATACATCACAATAATGATAAAACAACAAGACAACAAAATAAGATAGGAACTTAATTTCAGGAGCTGTCGTCGCTGCTGCTAATCTGTAGCTGCCGGCGGGCAGTGACCTTCATTGTCGGTGCCGGCAGAGTGCTCAGAGAGGCAGAGGCAGTTTTCTTCTTTGCTTCCCTTGGGGGCTGGATACGAGTGGGTGAGACCTGGGGTGGCTTTTCCAGCACTTGTACTTCATCTGATGAGCTGCTGCTGCTACTGTTGCTGCTGGCAGACTTGCCCTGGTCGGATGGTCCTTCACCAGTGTTGGGCTTCTGCCTTTTCATAGGAGTGAACTCCTTGGAAAGGTTTCTAGCAACAGATGGCTATCCGTCAGAGTCTTGCCAGATGGAGGATGAAGAGAACCCGACGAAGTAGTCGTCATCAAGTTCAGGCAGCGGCTCCTTTCGTTTCTCTTCTCTCACAGAGGCTGTGGTAGTGTGGCTGCCGCCTTCAGCTGTCGCGGCCGGAGTTGGAGTGGATGCAGCAGATGGTATTTTTGGTGTGGCAGCAGGAGTGGGAGTGGGTGTAGGGGTAAGGGCAGCAAAGTATTGCTCTGAGAATGCAGGAAATTGTACATTTGCAAAATTTAAATTGTTTTGAATGAAATGTATTGTGGCTGTCGTGAAGTCTCTGACGAAACTCATCAGACCTAGCTGTCGTTCCTCCATTTTTTTCAATGTGGCCAGAATTTGAGTGGAGGAGTCTACTGGAGGGGCTGCTGCTGTTGGCTGCTGCTGCTCTACTGCGGCAGATTCTGGCTGAGTGGGCTCTGCCGGCTTCTCCGCTGCGGTAGACGGGTTGAAAAAGGAGAGTGGTGTGGCTGCTTTCAGTTCCATTAAGATGAAGATGTTGCTCTCCGTCCATCCCTTTCCTCGGACCTTGAAATCTTCAGGGATTTCTGGAACGTTGTGGCCTCGGCAAATCTCGGTTATGAGGTACGGGAAGACGAGAGGTCCCGACGGTCGAAGGGCACATTCCAAAATCCCCTCTCGTATATACCGATCGACATTTATGGTTCTCTCATTTAAAATTGAATGAACGAGAGCTAACCTGGGTCGGTCAACCGTGCTGTTGTGGGAAGAAGGCATTATCCTATTCTTTACGAAGTGGTTCCATAGTTTGGCCTCGGGAGTAAGCTGAGTGCGTTTCACCGTCCACCGATGCTTGGGGTCGGTATTCCACTCTGTCCCTTCCTCCGTTACCTCTGCCATCACAGCATCGTAGTCTTCCGGCGACAGACTCTCTACGAACCTCTTGTGTTCGTTCTCCCTTTTGCTGACTTAGATGCCATAGAGGGTATTGATGTAAGCAGGCTCGAAAGTAACTTCTTTACCTCGCACTGTCACGGTCTTCGTATCCTTGCTATCGACAACAGCGTAAAATTCTCGGACCAACGTGACATTCATCTCCTCTGGCTGGGCAGCAAACATCTGCCATTTGAGGGCCTTGATTTTTCTTGCAATGAACGGTTCGATCCCGAGGTCTTTCGTGCGGTAATATCTGTCGACGTAGTCGGTGGTGGCAAAGCGGTTAGGGATGGCACTGTGGCTAGGTGTGCTGGCTGCCGCGGTAGAGCTGGAGGCAGCACTTCGACGTGTTTGTCTGGTAGTCATAGTTGCAAGGCTGTGGAAGATAAAAGAAAATTGAGATCTAGAGAGAAAGCAAGTTGAGAGAGTAAAAGTGAGGTGAAAAATGAATAGTGAATGGGGTTTATATAGATGAATAATTTTCTGCTCGTTGGAGCTGTAACGGTAGGTGTGAATAACGGGGCCAACTGTTACGCGGTTTCTGACGCGTTTGTCACGCGTTTCTGTGTCTGCTGTGCATCTGTTACGTGTTTGCGTGTCTGTCGTGACAGCGTGGTGACATGCTGTAATTTTCGCGTCTGTCGTGACAACTGAGGACAGGCTGTGATGACAGACTTCTCCGTTGGGCTTTTTGGGCTGCTGTTGAGATGGTAGGCTGGTTCACTTCTTCTCCTCTCCTTGTTCCCTTATTTCCTAAAAATAATTAAAATAAAAACTTAGTTCCTAAAAATAAAATAATTCTTAATTCCTAATAAATAAATAAAATAAGAAGAAAAATAAAATTAAGTTAAATTAGGGATGCCTTGAGGGGCATCTCCTAAAGCAACCACTTCCTGCACCCTTGGGGCTTCAGTCCCCTGATAATGCTTTAGTCTCTGTATGTTGGCTTTGAATTGGTGCCCGTCTTTTAAGGATTTGATCGTGATGGCACCATGGGGAAAAACCTATACAACTTGGAATGGTTCAGACCATCTAGATTTAAGCTTCCCTGGGAAAAGTTTCAACCTAGAGTTAAATAACAACACAAGCTGCCCTGGGCAGAACTGTCGTGGCAGCAACTTCTTGTCATGCCACCTCTTGGTTTTGTCCTTGTAAATTCTTGCATTGTCGTAAGTCATTGCTCGAATTTCTTCAATTTCGTTCAAGTCAAGTAGCCTCTTCTGTCCTGCCTTATCTAAGTCCATGTTCACTACCTTGATAGCCCAGTAAGCTCTGTGCTCTATCTTGACAGGTAAATGGCATGTCTTTCCATATATAAGCCTGTAGGGTGACATTCCCAATGGTGTCTTAAATGCTATTCTATGGGCCCAGAGTGCATCATTGAGGTGTAAAGACCAATCTTTACGAGTAGGTTTAACCATCTTCTCAAGAATGTTCTTTACTTCCTTGTTGGATATTTCGGCCTATCCATTGGTCTGAGGGTGATACGCTGTTGCAATGCGGTGTTTTACGCCGTATTTTCTTAAGGCAACAACAATTACCCTATTATCGAAATGCCTCCCTTCATCACTGATGATCGCCTTAGGTATGCCAAACCTGGAGAAAATGTTTTTGTGTAGAAATCTCTGAATAGTCTTGGCATCGTTTTTTTGTGTGGCGGTCGCTTCAACCCATTTGGACACATAGTCCACTGCCAGTAGGATATATAGATTCCCACATGATGCTGGGAATGGTCCCATGAAATCAATCCCTCATACATCGAAAATTTCGACTTCTAGGATGTTTTACAGTGGCATCTCATGTCTTTTTGAGATGTTCCCCTTCCGTTGGCACTTGTCGCAGCTTTTATAGAATGCTTGGGCATCCTTGAACAGTGAGGGCCAATAAAACCATATTGCAAAACCTTGGCAGCGGTTTTGTTTCCACCTAAGTGTCCTCCATATGGTGAAGCATAGCAGTGGTGAAGCACAACTTCCTGCTCATCCTGTGGTACACACCTCCTAATGATTTGATCTGCACAATGTTTGAAAAGAAGAGGTTCGTCCCAATAATAATGTTTTGCATCATTTTGGAACCTCTTCCTTGCTTGGTAATTAAGTTCAGGAGATAATATTCTGCTAACTATGTAATTAACGAAATCAACATACCAGGGAAGTTCAGAAAACTTACCTGCCACTATGGTTGTCGCGGCAGTGCTTGTGGCAGCAAACAGCTGCTCGTCAGAGAAAGTCTCCAATATGTGAGTCTTGTCATTCGGTAGACTTTTTCCCATCTCCAATCTTGACAAGTGGTCTGCAACTTAGTTTTCTGTCCCCTTTTTATCCTTGATTTCAATGTCGAACTCTTGCAGCAGCAGAATCCAACGTATCAGTCGAGGCTTTGCATCTTTTTTAGCGAACAGATACTTCAGTGCTGAGTGGTCTGTGTGGACCACCACCTTCGTCCCAAGTATGTATGAACGAAACTTGTCAATCGAGAACACCACTGCTAACAGTTCCTTTTCTGTTGTGTTGTAATTCACTTGAGCATCGTTTAGTGTTTTGCTGGCGTAATAAATTACATGGAACAGCTTGTCCTTCCTTTGCCCAAGTGCTGCCCCTACAGCGTAGTCACTGGCATCACACATAATTTCAAATGGCAAACTCCAGTCTGGTGGCTGTACAATTAGGGGTGTTACCATCTTTTCTTTCAGGATTCTGAATGCCTCAGTACATTCAGTATTGAAATCAAAGGGACGGTTTTGTTCCAGTAAGTGGCATGGAGGCTTGGTGATCTTTGAAAAATTTGCAATAAACCTTCGATAAAACCCAGCATGCCCTAAGAAACTCCTAATTCTCTTGACTGTGGTGGGTGGCGATAGCTTTTTGATCACTTCTATCTTTGCTCTATCGACCTCTATGCCGCGGCAGCTTATCTTGTGGCCTAGGACTATCCCCTCATCCACCATGAAGTGACATTTCTCCCAGTTTAAGACCAAGTTCGCTTTCTCGCATCTTTCGAGCACCTTCTGTAGGTTGCCTAAGCAGCCTTCAAAACTGTCTCCAAAGACGGAAAAATCGTCCATGAATATTTCTAGGAAGTCCTCCACCATGTCGGAGAATATCGCCATCATACACCTCTAGAATGTTGCTGGTGCGTTGCAGAGTCCAAATGGCATTCTCCGGAAAGCGTAAGTGTCGTATGGGCAAGTGAAAGTCGTTTTCTCTTGATCCTCCGATGCAATAGCTATCTGGTTATAACCTGAGTAACCATCAAGAAAACAATAATAAGGTTTCCCCACTAATCTATCAAGCATTTGATCAATAAAAGGTAGGGGAAAATGGTCTTTCCGGGTAGCTTTGTTAAGCTTCCGGTAATCCATCCAAACAATCCAACCGGTCACAGCCCTGGTTGGGATTAATTCATTCTCTTCATTGGTCACCACGGTTATTCCTCCTTTCTTAGGAACACACTGCACCAGGCTCACCCACTTACTATCCGAGATGGCATAAATTATCCCAGCGTCAAGCCATTTGATAATTTCTTTCCGAACCACTTCTTGCATAGCGTCGTTTAAGCATCTTTGAGCATCAATGGTCGGCTTATGATCATCATCTAGTAGAATTTTGTGCATACATAGTGCCGGACTGATGCCTTGAATATCAGCTATCGTCCATCCAATAGCCTTTTTATGCTGCTGCAGCATCCCTATCAGCTGTTGTTCCTGTTTCTGCATTAACTTGGAAGAGATGATTACGGGCAACGTATCATTTAAACTAAGAAAAACATATTTAAGCTGCCCTGGCAGGGGCTTAAAGTCTAAAACAGGTGGTTCTATAGTTGAAGGCTTTTGGATTATGTGTTCATTCGAGGTATAGTTTAGGGGCTCGAATAACTTACCTGGACGATTTCCTATCCAATTTACCTCCTCATGACCTTCAGTGTCAGATATGTCTGAATCTGAGGAGTTGCTGTCGTCGTTGTTGCCGTGACAGTCTTCTAGATGGTTGTTGTGGCAGTGACCAAATTTAATGTCATGGCAGCTCGACCTGATGCAGGGTTGGTCAAGGATTACTGCAGTGATGGCCTTGCATTCTTCTTCTGCATCAGCATGTTTAATTGCCTGGAGAACATTAAGCTTGATCTCTTGATCATTTACTCTCATTGTAAGTTCTCCCTTTTCTACATCAATCAGTGATCTGCTTGTGGCTAGGAAGGGTCGCCCCAGGATGATTGCTGCGTTCTCATCTTCTTCACAGTCTAAGACAAGAAAGTCAGCAGGAAAAATGAACTTATCCACTCTTACCAGAATATCTTCGATCTTCCCTTCTAGTTGTATGTAAGAGCGGTTTACCAGCTGCAGCATAACTGTCGTGGGTCGTGCTCGTCCAATACCTAATTTCTGAAATACAGATTTTGGCATTAAATTAATACTAGCACCTAGATCACAAAGTGCCTTACCCACGAATTTGTCACCAATTATGCACGGTATGATGAAGCTCCCAGGATCCTTCTTTTTTTGGGGTGGATGCCTGTGTAAAATAGTCATGCATCCTTCTGTCATTTTTACCGTTTCGAATTGCCCAAGTCTGGATCTTTTCGACATAGCATCCTTGAGAAATTTCGCATAACCGGGCATCTGCTTGATGGCCTCTAACAGCGGTATGTTGATGTGAACCTGCTTAAAAATATCATAGATCTTTTTGAGCCGGTACTCTTGTTTCTGCTTTTGTAACCGTTGTGGGAAAAGAGGTGGAGGACGGTAATCTTCTAGACATCCTTCACATGGTATGCAGATTTGAGGAGGCTTAGGTTCTTCATCGTTCTTTTCTTTCTCGTCTGTCCCTTCTGCTTTCGTGACAAGTGTGGTGGCAGCAGGTTGTTTATCTTCTGCCGGGGCAGTGTTTGCAGCAGATTTTTCTAGGGCTGGTTCCTCAATCGGTATAGCTTTCATCTCTGGCCCTGGCAGTTGTTTCCCACTCCTAGTTGTAATAGCTTTGCACTGCTCATGTGTGGGTTGTCTAGCGACCTCAGTATCGCTAGGGAATCCTCCGTTCTGCCTTGACTTAATATGCTGGGAAACCTGACCCATCTGTGTCTCCAGTGATTTCAGTGTAGCTTCATGGTTAGTCATTCTCATCTATGTTTTATCCATGAACGACTCGGTCTTCTTGACGAAGTGATCCATGTTTGCCATGTAAGCTCCTGTATGTGACATAAATGTGGCCAATGTCTGCTCCAGTATACTAGGTGCGGCTGCCGGCTACTGTTGCTACTACTGTTGTGGTTGCTGTCGTGTCAGGAGTCTAGGTGCCCCCTGGTTTTGAGTGTTTTGCACTTGAGGATTCAGTGCGTTGTTTGGGTTACTCCAAGAGAACTTGGGGTCTTTCTTCCAGTTGGGAATGTAATTGTTGGAGTCGTAGTTTCTCGGCTTGTTATAGTTTCCAACATACATCCCTTTCTCTAGCTGTAATGGGCAGTCTTTCAAACTGTGATTCCCACTGCAAGTTTCACATACCTCTTCTGCAGAGTAGACATGTTTTGAATCTTTCTTTAGCAAGTTTTCTACTGCCTTTGTGAGGTACGCAACATGTGTCTTTAGGGAATTGTCGGCTTCATAATCTTTCACAGCTAGCACTCGTTTACCTCTCCTCAATGTGGGAAATTTGCTCTTCATTCTTTGCTAGATTTTTCAATACTACCATGGCCTCGTCTCGATCTTTGTCCAACAACAGTCCATTTGCTGCTGAATCTATTCTCATCCGGGTATGTGTGTTGGCAGCATTGTAAAATTTGATGACTTGATTCCAAACAAGGAATCCGTGCATCGGGCAATTCCTCAGAAGAGTGGTAAACCTGTCCTATGCCTCGTGCATTGGCTCGTCATCTTCCTGTTGAAAAGTAGAAATTTCATTACGTAATCGCTCAGATAAATGGGAAGGATTAAAACGAGATAAAAATTCACGAGTGAGATCCGCCCAAGTTCATATTGAACCCGGCGTTAGTTTATTCCACCAAGTTTTTGCTCTTTCCCTTAGTGAATGAGGAAATAGCCGAAGCCTCAGTATCTCCGGATTTACTCATGGTAATCTAAACGATCCACATATTTCTTGGAACGTTTTCAGATGTTGTCTGGCATCCTCTGTAGCAGCACCACTAAATTGGCCAGCGGAATTGATCATGCTGAACATCACAGGTTTCAGCTCGAAATTTTTAGCTTCCACGTCTGGCAGGGTGGTCTCCAGTTCCACATGATCATTGATCATGTAAACACGGCAGGACCGGCGTGCGGCCTCGGCAACAGACCTTCCGTCACGGGCATCCTGGGGAGGATCTTCACGATCTTCAGGATCTTCAGGATTCCTCTGGCGATTTACCCCGTTATGAATTGCTTCTATCTGTTCCTCAAGGTAATCGTTTCTGGCTATCAAAAGGCGGACTCGGTTCCTAAGATTGCACGAGCGTTCGATTTCAGGGTCTAGTTTATACTCAGGTTCTTTGCCTCATCTAGATCTGCGCATAAGCAAACGAAAAACCTTGTGAAAAGTACAGGGTAAACAGTCCCAATAAAAACAGAAAAATTAAAAAGAAAGTGCAGTAAAAGTAAGGGTAAAGATATGTTGCCAGTCCCCGGCAACGGCGCCAAAAACTTGTTGCGTGTAAAATAGTCTATCGCAATAGAGTGCAAGTGTACACGACGTAAGTAGTAAAGTGATACACGAAGTATCGGATGTCGAATCCACAGGGACTGGAAGTAACTTTATCCTTGGGTTGCTGCACAATAGAGAAAGAAGAGAGTTTAATTTATTGTAGAAGAATATTGAGGAATACTGAATATAAAAGATTAAAAGATTCAGGGTAAAGAATTAGGCCGGTATTGATTTGCTCGGTAGTGCAGGTGTTGCACTGTATAGAAATTTCTGTTCTATCATCGTTCTTGTCGCGGCAGCACCTGCGGCGACAGCAGTCTGTTGTTGTCGCGGCAACGATCACACAACTCTGTACTTAAAGCTTGGCAAGAATCCCTGCTGTGACTTGTCCTATCCCTAGGTCCAAGTCTGTCGATGAACACGTCTTGGATGATACCTCCCGACGTGAATCGAAGGATGAACACCGATGTTGTTGAATTCTTCCTTACCCACTTAACCTCGTCATATCCCTAGGTCCGAGATAGTTCAACCATAAACTGGAGAACCCGCACTTATTCCTTTCGTATACTTAACTCTCCCGATATTAAGTAAATGAATAATCTCACAATGCTATCCCGATACTCTTGCAAGATGTTGAAAACCAGAATAAGCAAACTAGAAGTTTATTTTATTGAACGAAAAATTCCTAAAAACAGTACAATCCCTGCAACTACTTTACAGAATCAACCCTTAACCCTATGGGGAGTTTAGAACATGATGAGAAGGGGGAAAACGACTAGGGTTTTGGGGAAGACGGATAGAGAATGAGATGTCCTTCCCTAGGTCGAATTACATGCCTTTATATAGGCCTTGGGTTCAAGTTTTCTAATAAGGTAAGAATACAAGTTCAAACTAAAGTACAACTCTAATTAAGATTAAATCTTCTGAGTAGATGTCTTTAATTCGTCCTCTTTTCCTTCTTTGGGTTTCTTCCTTGAACTTTAGGCTTGGCCTTCATTCTGATCTAGGGCTCATAATAATATAGGAGTAGCCCGCGAAAGACCGGCTTAATTTCCTCTATCTGTCGAGCTCCACTTCACTTTTCCCTTCACCATTGCTGTCGTCATTGGCTGCCACGGCAGTGGCTACGGCAACACCCTTCTTCTTGACTCCTTTCCTGTGTTCCAGCTATGCTTCTTCACTGCCTTGAGTCTGCCACAGCAGCTACCTGCAAAATCAGCCAAAATTAGTAGCAATTGTGCCATTTTATATATTTGTGATGTATATGTGAAATCTATCCTAAATGCAATGAATTATGCTTGAATGCAGCAGAAATATGGGTTAAATAAGGGGTAAAAAGTAGAACTTTTGCACACTCAACAACCGCGAGGAGGATGACGAGCCTGATGTTATAGCAGATGTTGCGTGTAAAAGAGTCTATCGCACTTGGGTGCAAGTATACACGTCGCAAGTAATAAAGTGATACGAAGTATCGGATATCGTCTCCACGGGGACTGGAAATACTTCTATCCTTAAATCTCTCCAGGTATTGCACTGTACAAAGGAACTTATGTTGCTCCTGTCGTTGCTCCTGTCGCGGCAGCACCTGTTATTATCGCGGCAGTGGCCAACTCTTTACTTCAAGTTTGGCAAGAATCCCTGTCGTGACTTGTCCTATCCCTAGGCCCAAGTTCTGTCGATGAACACGTCTTGGATGATACCTCCCGGCGTGAATCGAAGGATGAACACCGATGTTTGTGAATTCTTCCTTAGCCACTTAACCTTGTACCTATCCCTAGGCCAAGATAGTTTAACCATAAACTGGAAAACTCGTATTTACTCCCTTCGTATACTTAACTCTCCCAATATTAAGTAAATGGATAACCTCAAAATGCTCTCCCGAAACTCTTATGAGATGTTGAAACCAGAGTAAATAAACTTGAATCTTTTATTAATTGAACAAAAAAAATCCTAAAAAATAGTACAGCCCTTACATCTACCTTACAAGATCAACCCTTAGCCCTAGGGGAAGTTTAGAACATGATGGAGAGAGAAAACGACTAGGGTTTTTGGGGAAAGACGGTTAGAAGCTAGATATCCTCTGTCTTGTCGAATTACAATGATATATATAGGCCTTGGATTTAAGTTTTCTTAATGGCCAAGAATGCTAGTTTGAATTAAAGTACAACTCTATTAAAGACTAAATCTCTGAGTAGATGTCTTTTAATTCGCCCTATCTTCTTGCTTTGACTTTTTCCTTAAACTTTGGGCAAGGCCTTCCTTGTGCTTCCGGGCTCCGACAGTTGTGCGAGTAGTCCACAAAAATCAGGCTTTAAATGCTCTATCAGTCGAACTCCACTTCACATTTTCCATTACCATAGTCTTCACTGTCGCCTCTTCTGCCACGGAAGATGTCACGACAGTGTTGTAATGGACAGTCTCCTTCAATCCTTCACTCCAGCTCTGTTGTTATCTTCTGTTCCTCTGCTGCTCTGGATGCTGCCACGATAGGTACCTGCAAGAATAGACCAAAGTCAGCAGCATCTATGCTATATTGTCCATTTGTGATGTTTATGCAAAATCTATCCTAAAATGCAACTAAACATGCTTGAGTGCATCAATAATATGGGTAAATGAGGGTTAAAATATAGAACATTTATGCACTCAACATCAGGTACCGTTATGTTATATGCACACTCATTGTATGTATTGATTGATCCTAGATTTACACATTCTTTTATAAGCCTGAAATTTGTTAAAAGATATAGGATGTCTAGCGAACCTATGGCAACAAAAATCTCTATGACAAATCTGTTAGGCGATTGTGTTACTCTAAGCCTTGTATGCAAAACTAAGTTAAATTAGGGATGCCTTGAGGGGTATCTCCTAAAGTAACTACTTCCTACTCTCGTGGGGCTTCAGTTCCCTAATAGTGCTTTAGCCTTTTTCCATTGACTTTGAATTGGTGCCCGTCCTTGATTGATCTTATTGTGATGACACCATGATGAAAAACCTGGACTACTTGGAAGGGTCCAGACCACCTAGACTTTAACTTTCCTGGGAAGATCTTCAACCTAGAGTTGAATAACAACACCTTCTACCCTGGTGTGAACTGTCGTGGCAACAGTTTTCTGTCGTGCCACTTCTTTGTTTTGTTCTTATAAATTCTGGCATTGTCATAGGCCATGGCTCGAATTTCTTCAATTTCATTTAAGTCCAGTAGCCTTTTCTGCCTGCTTTATCCCACTCCATGTTAACTGTCTTGGTAGCTCAGTATGCTTTATATTCTATCTCGACAGGTAGGTGGCAAGTTTTTTCGTAGATGAGGCGGTAGGGTGACATTCCCAATGGTGTTTTAAATGAAGTTCTGTAGGCCCATAATGCATCATTCAAGTGAAGAGACCAGTCCTTCCTAGTTGGTTTAACCATCTTTTCCAGGATGTTCTTCACTTCTCTATTTGAGATCTCAACATGCCCATTGGTTTGATGGTGATATGTTGTTGCGATCTTGTGCTTAACTCCATACTTCTTCCACGCACTAGCAATTACACTGTTGTCAAAATGCTTACCCTTATCACTAATGATCGTCCTTGGTATGCCAAACCTGGTGAAGATATGTTTGTGGAGAAATCTTTGCACGGTCTTGGCATCATTCTTTTGTGTGGCGATAGCTTCTACCCACTTGGACACGTAATCTACTGCCAGCAGTATGTACAGGTTCCCACAAGAAGCTGGGAATGGTCCCATGAAGTCGATTCCCTAAACATCGAAAATTTCGACTTCGATAATGTTCTGCAGGGGCATCTCATGCCTTCTAGATATGTTTCCAGTCCTTTGGCACTTGTCACAACGCTTGTAAAAGACTTGTGCATCTTTGAACAGTGTAGGCCAAAAGAAACCAGATTGCAGAACTTTGGCAGCAGTTTTGTTTCCTCCAAAGTGTCCTCCATAGGGAGCAGCATGGCAGTGGTGGAGCACTTCTTCCTGTTCTTCCTGTGGTATGCATCTCCTGATGATCTGATCTGCACAGTGCTTAAATAAAAGAGGTTCGTCTCAATAATAATGTTTTGCATCATTTTGGAACCTCTTCCTTGCTTGGTAGTTAAGTTCAGGAGGTAATAAACTACTAACAAGATAGTTTACTATGTCAGCATACCAAGGGATTTCAGAAAGTTTACCTGTCGTCATGGCTGTCGCAGCAGTGCTGGTGGCAGTGAATAACTACTTGTCTGGGAAAGTCTCATGTATGTTAACTTTGTTTTTATCTTGATCCTTTCCCATCTTCAGTCTTGACAAGTGATCAGCTACTTGGTTTTCTATTCCCTTTTTGTCCTTGATGTCTATATCGAATTCTTGCAATTGCAGAATCTAACGTATCAACCGTGGTTTTGTATCCTTCTTGGTGAACATATATTTTAGTGCTGAATGATCCGTATGGACCACCACTTTTGTTCCAAGTATGTATGGTCTGAACTTGTCAAAGGCGAACACCACCGCTAGCAACTCCTTCTCTGTTGTGGTGTAGTTTATCTGGGCATCATTTAAGGTCTTGCTGGAATAATATATAACGTGGAAGAGTTTCTCCTTCCGCTGCCCTACTGCTACCCCGACAGCATAGTCACTGGTGTCACACATTATCTCGAACGGTAAACTCCAGTCTGGTGGCTGCACTATTGGGGCTGTTACCAGCTTCTCTTTCAGTGTCTTGAATGCTTCAGTACATTCAGTATTGAAGTCAAATGCTCTATTTTGTTCCAACAAGAGACACATGGGTTTAGTGATTTTAGAAAAATTAGCAATAAATCTACGGTAAAACCCTGTGTGTCCCAAGAAACTTCTAATGCCCTTGACTGTGGTGGGTGGCGGCAGTTTTTCAATAACTTCGATTTCTGCTCTGTCTACTTCGATGCCACAGAAGGTGACCTTGTGTCCCAGCACTATGCCCTCATCTACCATAAAATGGCATTTTTTCAGTTTAGTACAAGGTTTGCTTCTTCACATCTTTCAAGCACCTTCTTCAAATTGACTAGGCAATCGTTGAAACTGTCTCCAAAGACGAAAAAGTCATCCATGAAGATCTCCAGGAAATCTTCCACCATATCAGAGAATATTGCCATCATACACCGCTGAAAAGTTGCTAGTGCATTACATAATCCAAATGGCATTCTTCGAAAGGCGTACGTTCCGTATGGGCATGTGAAGGTTGTCTTCTCCTGGTCCTCCGGTGCAATTGCAATTTGATTGTAACCTGAGTAACCATCAAGGAAACAATAATAAGGCTTTCCCTCTAATCTATCTAACATTTGATCAATAAAAGGTAAGGGGAAGTGGTCCTTCCGGGTAACTTAATTAAGCTTCCGGTAGTCCATACAAACCTTCCACCGGTCACAGTCCTGGTTGGGATTAGCTCATTGTCCTTGTTGGTTACCACAGTTATGCCTCCCTTCTTTGGTACGCATTGCACCGGGCTCACCCACTTGCTATCCGAGATGGCGTAAATAATTCCAACGTCAAGCCACTTGATAATTTCTTTTCGTACCACCTCTTGCATAGCTTCGTTTAGTCTTCTCTGGGCATCAATTTTTGGCTTATGATCATCCTCCAAGAGGATCTTATGCATACAAATTACCGGAATGATGCCTTGGATGTCGGCAATGGTCCATCCAATCGCCTTCTTATGCTGTTGTAGCATCTTGATCAGCTATTGTTCTTGTTCTTGCATCAACTTAGAAGAGATGATTACGAGAAACGTATCATTAAGACTAAGAAAAACGTATTTAAGCTGCCTTGGCAGAGGTTTAAGATCTAAGGAAGGTGGCTGATCTATGGAAGGCTTTTGAACCATGTGTTCGTTCGAGGTATAGTTCAATGGTTCAAAGAACTTACCTGGACGCGTGCCTATCCAATTTACCTCATCAGGACCTTCAGTAGCAGATGTATTATTGTCTGAGGAGTTGTTGTCGTTAATGTTGTCGTGGCAGTGACAAAATTGCCTGTCGTGACAGCTTGTTCTGATGCAGGGTTGGTCTACAATTACTTCTGATATTGCCTTACATTCTTCCTCTACATCAGCTTGTTTTATGGCTTGGAGAACATGAGCTTTATCTGCTGGTCATTGACTCTCATAGTCAGTTCTCCTTTCTCTACATCGATCACTGTTTTACATGTGGCTAGGAAGGGTCGCCCTAGGATGATCGGTGCATTCTCATTTGCTTCACAATCTAAAACAAGAAAGTCAGCAGGGAATATAAATTTATCCACTCTTACCAAAATATCTTCAATCTTTCCTTCTGGTTGTATGTAAGAGCGGTCTGTCAGTTGCAGCATGATTGTTGTGGGTCTTGCTTGTCCAATACCTAGCTTCTGAAAAACAGATTTGGGCATTAGATTAATACTAGCACCAAGATCACAAAGTGCCTTACCCACAAACTTATAACCAATTATGCATGGTATGATGAAACTCCCATGATCCTTCTTCTTTGGGGGTGGACGCTTATGTAGGATTTTCATGCATGTAACCCCCTTAACCCGGCCTAGACGGATGACCCGAATTAAGAAAGTCACACGGGGAAAACCAAAGTCAACCCGAAAGTCAACCTTGATTAACGACCCTTTTTTTTTTTAATCTTGTCTAGATGCACATTAACCCTAGTTATGATCATTCAAACAACATACTCAAAGATCATAAACATCAGAGATCGAACAGGGACCCAAATGAACAAATTACAACTTTAGGGACCAAATTGTAAATTCTGATAATTATAAGGACTTCATCCAAATTAAAGTTACCAATTTGAAATTAATCATGTTTCATGTATCTCGACCAAATTTCAGTTCAAACGGACATCCCAAACTCATACAATTGCACATACAAGATTCAAGACCAAAATGCAAACATTTTGAAACATATAACTACCAATGTCAGCCCCCAACGGTCATCCGTTCCGAAACGGGAGACAGCCCGTTTCGAAATGCGGGGCCGTTCCGCAACGCGTACCGAAACGAGGGCAGACAGTAGCCTTTCCGTTTCGGAACGGTGTCACCCGTTTCGGACGCCTGGGCTGCTTCGAGGCACCCGTTCCGAAACGGCAGGCACTGTTCCGATACGGCCTGCACAAAATGCAGAAAAAAGCTTGCCTAAACATGCAATTGACCAACCAAGCATGCTCCAAATGCTATCAAACTTTACCAGCAACTCATACAACATACAAGAGACATATTTGCAACAACAATTCATCATTATATCAACATATGTGGAAAGCCCCAAATCTAAAGGCATGCTTCCTATACAAGCAACCATTCATGCATAAAAACCTCCAAACCAACACATAATGGCCAATTACAAAAACCAACATTATCAACAACATAAAACCAACTTAGGGAGTTCAAAACATCTCCCAAAACAACAACATTGGTCCCCCATTGCCAAATGCCAAAAGCTAAAAGTGTTTAAGAAAACCTTCCCATACATGAGCTTAACTTCCACTTGATTGCTTGCCCTCCTTGCTGCCCTCAATGCACTTTAATGCTCTGCATTATTGGTTTAAGAAAAGAGAGAGAGCGTAAGCAAAAGCTTAGTGAGGAAAGCTCCTTAAAACCACACAATAATGCATTTATAAAACTCATTTATAAATCATACTTCAAAATACATTTAGACATGCTCACAAGCAATCTTAAAAACAAGCATCTCATGCTTCACATCAAAACATGTCATATTGGCCACAAGTGATAATTTCCATCTTTAAAACAAGATCAACATAAGACTCACACATGGACTTTTAAACACCATTGTGATCTTATCCCCAAGGACTTTTAAACACCTTGGCCCATGGACTTTTAAACACCATGGCAAGGACCACACAAGGACTTTTAAACACCTTTGTGTCCTTATCAATTTTCACCTCAAGGACTTTTAAACACCTTGACCCCAAGGACTTTTAAACACCTTGGCCATGGACTTTTAAACACCATGATAATAATCACCCCAAGGACTTTTAAACACCTTGGCCCCAAGGACTTTTAAACACCTTGGCCATGGACTTTTAAACACCATGATATAAATCACCCCAAGGACTTTTAAACACCTTGGCCCCAAGGACTTTTAAACACCTTGGCCATGGACTTTTAAACACCATGATATAAATCACCCCAAGGACTTTTAAACACCTTGGCCCCAAGGACTTTTAAACACCTTGGAAAGGACCACACAAGGACTTTTAAACAACTTTGTGTCCGTAACAAGAACCATCCAAGGACTTTTAACCACCTTGATGTTCTTAAGTAAACAAGGCTCACTCAAGGACTTTTAACCACCTTAGTGACCTTAACCTTTTCAAAAACATCACTTGCCAATATACATCATATGTCATCAATAATCCACTGTTTTAAAGCATTTAACCAAGCCATAAACATCATGCATCTTTAAGCATCAAACAACATTTATACAATGTTCAAAAACAAGGAACTCTAACCTTGAGCTTCCTTAAACACATGGCTTATAATCTCAGCAAACACACATGCTAGATATGCTTTAAAAACAGAATTTAAACATGCAAAAACACATTGCACCCAACCATCACATGGTTCCTCAACAAGAGAGTTTTTCCGAAAACTTACTCTTGAGCTTAGCAAAGTTGTTTAGACTTAGACTAAGCTCCCAAACCTCCAAAACATTGGTTTCAAAGCCGAAAACCAAAATCCACTCACCGATTCCGTTTCGCCTCTTGCCGAAACACCAAATCAAGCTTCCGGATCACCACCACTTGGATCCAAAGATGACTCCCCTGTTTTAACACATTAAAACAGTAGATTAATGCATCATCATGCATTAATAGCTTCAAAGAAAGCACCTAAACTCGCTGCTCTCATCCACACTCCATTTTCGGCCACCAAACACAACCGAAAATGCATCCAAACAACTCCTCAACAAAGCCCAGCCATAAACCATCAAAACAAAGCATCCTTAAACATCATTTAACATCTAAAAAAGGACCTAACAACAACCTTATACCTCCAGCAACAACAGATCCACAAGATCACCCAAAAACAACCAAGAATCACAAGCTAAACTTAGGAAATTCAACCTATCCGGGATTGCATTAATTAAAACTCAATTCCATAACAAATTAACATTCATTTATCATCAATTATACACCTCAAATCACTGCTTTAACAGATCCAACGAAAATTTATCAAAAATCGTCAAATCTTGCATTTAAAGCCAAGATCCATTACACAACCTTAAAAACCTTTTATAAATCATCAAATAAGGATTGAGAACTTGGGAATTTCAGTAAAGAACTTGAAGTTCAGAGGAGAAGGACGTTCTTACCTCCAAACTTGATTTTCTCCTCTTTTAGAACCAAAAAGCTTGAAGAATCAACTTGCAAAATGAGAGGTTTTGTTGATGTGATGATTAGGAATCAAAAGAGGATTGAAAAGAGAGATTTGAGTGACAAAATCAGAAAGAAATCTCTGGAGAGAAAGTGTTTGGGTTGAGAGAAAATGGGAGAAAAGGAAAATTGGAAAATATGGGAAGTTAGTCACAAAATAGCCAAAATGATTTCCCTCCACTTTTCTTTAGCTTTAAAATCAGAATTAAACATTAAAATATCTTAGAAAAATCTGGAGAAACTCCCTTTGGGTAAATAGCTCCTTAAAGATTCAAAGTTTCAATCCTTTCTAAAACAGTCACGAAGTTTTCAAAAATTACATTTTGGTCACTAGCCAAAATGTCACCCTTCCAAACCTCATTTTGTAAAATTGATTTCACAGTTCACTTATATATATTAAAAGATGATTTTAGAACATTTTTCCATATTTTTAATGCAACCCGAACTAGGTTTTCCTAAATTCACTCTTATATATTCGAACCGCACTTTGACCAAACCGGTCAACGGCCAAAACTTCTAAGCCCAAAACCGGGGCGTTACAACTCTCCCCCCCTTAAGAAATTTCGTCCTCGAAATTTACCTGAAGGAAAGAGATAAGGAAACTGCTTCAACATGTCATCCTTTCGCTCCCACGTGGCTTCCTCAACACCGCGGTG
Source organism: Hibiscus trionum (assembly GCA_030270665.1). NCBI lineage: Eukaryota > Viridiplantae > Streptophyta > Magnoliopsida > Malvales > Malvaceae > Hibiscus > Hibiscus trionum. The sequence goes on along the minus strand of BSYR01000019.1, from coordinate 19,824,810 downwards.
CTTCCACAACACCTTCACCAACTCAATGGTCTTGCCACGAAGAACCTTGCTATCCGAATCCAGAGCCTTCACCGGTTCCTCATCATAGGTCAAATCCGGATTCAATTCCACTTCCTCCACAGGCATCACATGCGAAGGATCAGATCTATACTTCCGGAGCATAGAAACATGGAACACATCATGAATCTTCTCCAACTCTTGAGGTAACCTCAACCTGTACGCAACAGGACCCACACGCTCAACCACCTCGTATGGTCCAATGTACCTAGGGCTCAACTTACCCTTCCGGCCAAACCTCATCACCTTCTTCCAAGGCGAAACCTTCAGAAACACACGATCACCCACCGCATACTCAATCTCCTTACGCTTCAAATCCGCGTAAGACTTCTGCCGATCAGAAGCTGCCTTCAAACGCTCACAAATGAGCTTCACCTTCTCGGTGGTTCCCTTCAACAAAGCCGGCATCGAAACCAACTTCTGACCCGTTTCAGCCCAACAAAGAGGAGTCCTACACTTCCTCCCGTACAAAGCCTCATAAGGTGCCATTTGAATACTTGCCTGATAACTATTGTTATAAGCAAACTCAACCAAAGGCAAATACTTCTCCCAAGAGCCCTGAAACTCAATCACGCAGCACCTCAACATATCCTCCAAAATCTGGATAACACGCTCAGACTGACCATCCGACTGAGGATGATAGGATGTACTGAAATTCAACCTCGTACCCAGAGCTTGATGCAAACACTACCAGAACCGCGATGTGAACCTCAGATCCCTATCCGACACAATCGACTTTGGCACACCATGCAGCCGCACAATCTCAGCAATGTACAGCTCCGCAAGCTTATCCAAAGAAAACGTAGTATGCACAGGCAAGAAATGCGCACACTTCGTCAGGCGATCCACAATCACCCACACCGAATTCTTCTTCGATGGTGACAAGGGTAAACCAGATACAAAATCCATGGTAACCCTTTCCCACTTCCACTCAGGGATTCTCAACGGTTGCAACAACCCTGAAGGAAACTGATGCTCAGCCTTAACTCGCTGACACACCAAACACTTGCTAACAAACTCCGCAACATCCTTCTTTAAACCCACCCAATAGTACTCATCACGAAGATCACGGTACATCTTAGTACTACCAGGGTGCATAGCAAAAGGACTACTATGACCTTCAGTCAGAATAACACGCCTCAACTCAGCATCATTAGGCACCACTATCCGACTCCCAAAGCACAACACTCCATCATCATTAAAATAGAAATCCGAAGGTCTACCCTCCACGATATCCTGAACATGCGGCACCAAGGAATCATCCAACAACTGTTTTTCCTTGATCAACTGAACCAAAGATGGCTTCACTTGCAACTCAGCCACAAGACCACCATCACGCGAAATGCTCAAACTGGCAAACATAGCTCTCAGCTCAACAGCTACCTTCCTACTCAAGGCATCCGCTACAACATTAGCTTTTCCAGGATGATACTCAATCGTCAAATCATAATCCTTGAGCAACTCCAACCAACGCCGCTGCCTAAGATTCAACTCCTTCTGAGACATCAGATACCTCAAACTCTTGTGATCCGTGTACACAGTACACTTCTCACCATACAGGTAATGTCTCCAGATCTTCAAAGCAAAAACCACTGCAGCCAACTCTATGTCATGCGTAGGATAATTACGCTCATGCACCTTCAACTGCCGTGATGCATAAGCCACCACCTTACCCTCCTGCATCAACACACATCCCAAACCAACATAGGACGCATCACTATACACCACAAACTCTTTCCCTGATTCAGGTTGAACCAAAATAGGAGCTTGCATCAAAGCTGCTTTAAGCTTCTCAAAAGCCTGCTGTCTCGCTTCCGTCCACTCATACTTAACATCTTTCTGCAACAACTTTGTCAAAGGTGCAGCAATCTTAGAAAACCCATCCACAAACCTCCGGTAGTATCCCGCCAAACCAAGGAAACTACGAACCTCGTGAACAGACTTAGGAACCTTCCAATTCATCACCGCCTCAATCTTCTGAGGATCAACACGAATCCCCTCGGCAGAAACCACATGCCCAAGGAATACCACCTCCCTTAACCAGAACTCACACTTGCTCAGCTTAGCATAAAGCTGATTCTCCAACAAAGCTTGCAAAACAATCCTCAAATGCTCTTCATGCTCCTCCTCAGTATGCGAGTACACAAGGATATCATCAATGAACACCACAACAAACTTGTCCAGGTATTCATGAAACACACGGTTCATCATGTCCATGAAAGCAGCAGGAGCATTTGTCAAACCAAACGGCATCACAAGGAACTCATAATGCTCATACCTTGTCCTGAAAGCTGTCTTAGGTACATCCACGTCCTTCACCTTCAACTGGTAATACCCTGACCTCAAGTCAATCTTAGAGAACACAGCAGCTCCCCGAAATTGATCAAAGAGATCATCAATTCTCGGCAAAGGATACCGATTCTTGATAGTCAACTTGTTCAGCTGACGGTAATCAATGCACATTCTCATAGTGCCATCCTTCTTCTTCACGAACAAGACCGGTGCACCCCAGGGCGACACACTCGGCCGAATGAAACCACGCTCAAGCAACTCTTGCAACTGCGTCTTCAGCTCTTTCAGCTTCTTAGGTGCCATTCTATAGGGAGTAATGGACACAGGAGTTGTATTCTCATACAGCTCAATTCCAAACTCCACCTCGCGATTAGGAGGTAAACCAGGCAACTCCTCAGGAAACACACCAGGAAACTCCTTCACAACCCTGATATCTTGCACCCTCAACTTCTTAGAGCTAGGATTCATCACAAAAGCTAGGTAAGCTTCACATCCTTGCCTCAGCATCCGGCTTGCCTCCAATGTGGACACCACATTGGCAAGAAACTTCACATTCTCACCAACCACTACAACTTCATAATCATCCGCAAGCTTCAGCGAAACTCGCTTATTTTCACAATCCACCACAGCACGATGCTCAGCAAGCCAATCCATACAAAGGATTACATCAAAACCATAGAAAGGTAACTCCATAAGGTCAACATGGAAAACATGATCTTGAACAACCAAAGGACACCTTCTATACAGCTTTCGAGTCACAACAGTCTCACCAAAAGAACTAGTGACACGCATACCAACATCCAAAGACTCAACAAGCAAACCAAGCAATTCAGCATGCTCACGCAATATGTAAGAGTGCGTAGATCCAGAATCAATCAAGGAAAGCAATGACAAGGACTGCAGAGTAAAAGTACCTGCGATCACATCCGTGTCATTCCTCCCCTCACGCTGAGCAAACACTCTAGCATGTCCGCCACCTTCTGGCTGTACAGCTACAACATGAGCTACACCTCGGCCACCTTCCTCTCTCCGCTGGAAATTACCACGGCCGCGCCCACGACCTCTCTGCGCTGCCGCAACAACAGGAGCACGAACTTGACCACCAGCCATCACAGGACAATCTCTCCTCAAGTGATCTGCAGATCCACAATTCCAGCAACCATTACCAGCTGCCGCAACAGGAGCTTGCACCTCCCTCACAGCACGAGGACAATCACGTTTCATGTGACCATGAGAACCACATATCCAACAAGCACTAGGATCAGCTCTAGCGATGCCTCCCCGAGCAGGTGCTCCACCACCTCGCTTAGCCGAGGACTGATACTTCTGATCACGTCTCCTCTTGTTCCGTCCACCACCAGAACTATACTCAGCTGCTCGCTTGCCAGCACCTTTAGCAGATAAACCCAGGTTCATCTCAATATCCTTGGCTCGGCCCACCAACACATCAAAATCATCATACTCGGTAGCCAGCACATACATCTTCACCTCCGTCACTAAACCATAACGGAACCTTTCACACCTCGCTCGCTCATCCGAAACAAGCTCAGGTGCATATTGACTGAGTCGCACAAACTGCACTTCATACTCAGCCACAGTCATGCTCCCTTGGGTAAGAGACATGAACTCACGCTTCTTGTCATCCAGGTACCTCACACCAAGGTACCTCCTCTTGAACACATTCTGGAAGAATGTCCAAGTTACGTCAGCTTCTGCCATCCCAGCAATAGTGGTTGTCCACCACGTATATGCATCCTTCTGCAGCAAGGACACAACACAGCCAAGCTTCTGCACATCAGTGCAACTCATCTGACCCAAGATCCTCTTGGTACTCTCTAGCCAAGCCTCAGAACCTTCAGCAGACATACCCCTGAACTCAGTCCCTCCCAGACTGCGCAAACGCTCCAAAGGTAGTCTAACTCCAGCATCTTCCTGATGCCCAGCTCCATGAGCTCCAGCTACCGCTGCTTGAAGAGCACCAGCAATAGCTTGTACTAACATTGTCATATCAGGCATAGCTTGCCCCTGACCAACCTCAGGTCCAGCAGCCTCAGCACCAGCTGCAGCTCCAGCTTCCTCAGCCCCAGCACCACCACCACCAGGTGGAGGAGGTAAAACCGCACTCTCAACGTTCTCTTCGTTTTCATTCTCATTCTGAGCCGTAGCTCGTACATTACTCCTCAACTCTCTACGAGGTGCCATACTATAACCATGCAATCACAATGCAAATAAACAAAGTCAGGCCCAGCAAGGTAAGCAATCCAAGTACTCAAGCTCATTTCCAATTAAAAACAACATCATTTCATTAGCTTTGATTTGGCAATGGGTACCCACAACATGCTTCATCCCAGCATACATCTCAATTGCAACATACATGCAATTCACTCAACATGCTTTCACTCAACAAGCATACAAAGCATACATACATCAAACATTCACATACACATTCCCAATTACTCGAGAACTCAGCTCTGATACCACCAAATGTAACCCCCTTAACCCGGCCTAGACGGATGACCCGAATTAAGAAAGTCACACAGGGAAAACCAAAGTCAACCCGAAAGTCAACCTTGATTAACGACCCTTTTTTTTCTTTTTAATCTTGTCTAGATGCACATTAACCCTAGTTATGATCATTCAAACAACATACTCAAAGATCATAAACATCAGAGATCGAACAGGGACCCAAATGAACAAATTACAACTTTAGGGACCAAATTGTAAATTCTGATAATTATAAGGACTTCATCCAAATTAAAGTTACCAATTTGAAATTAATCATGTTTCATGCATCTCGGCCAAATTTCAGCTCAAACGGACATCCCAAACTCATACAATTGCACATACAAGATTCAAGACCAAAATGCAAACATTTTGAAACATATAACTACCAATGTCAGCCCCCAACGGTCATCCGTTCCGAAACGGGAGACAGCCCGTTTCGAAACGCGGGGCCGTTCCGCAACGCGTACCGAAACGAGGGCAGATAGTAGCCTTTCCGTTTCGGAACGGTGTCACCCGTTTCGGACGCCTGGGCTGCTTCGAGGCACCCGTTCCGAAACGGCAGGCACTGTTCCGATACGGCCTGCACAAAATGCAGAAAAAAGCTTGCCTAAACATGCAATTGACCAACCAAGCATGCTCCAAATGCTATCAAACTTTACCAGCAACTCATACAACATACAAGAGACATATTTGCAACAACAATTCATCATTATATCAACATATGTGGAAAGCCCCAAATCTAAAGGCATGCTTCCTATACAAGCAACCATTCATGCATAAAAACCTCCAAACCAACACATAATGGCCAATTACAAAAACCAACATTATCAACAACATAAAACCAACTTAGGGAGTTCAAAACATCTCCCAAAACAACAACATTGGTCCCCCATTGCCAAATGCCAAAAGCTAAAAGTGTTTAAGAAAACCTTCCCATACATGAGCTTAACTTCCACTTGATTGCTTGCCCTCCTTGCTGCCCTCAATGCACTTTAATGCTCTGCATTATTGGTTTAAGAAAAGAGAGAGAGCGTAAGCAAAAGCTTAGTGAGGAAAGCTCCTTAAAACCACACAATAATGCATTTATAAAACTCATTTATAAATCATACTTCAAAATACATTTAGACATGCTCACAAGCAATCTTAAAAACAAGCATCTCATGCTTCACATCAAAACATGTCATATTGGCCACAAGTGATAATTTTCATCTTTAAAACAAGATCAACATAAGACTCACACATGGACTTTTAAACACCATTGTGATCTTATCCCCAAGGACTTTTAAACACCTTGGCCCATGGACTTTTAAACACCATGGCAAGGACCACACAAGGACTTTTAAACACCTTTGTGTCCTTAACAATTTTCACCTCAAGGACTTTTAAACACCTTGACCCCAAGGACTTTTAAACACCTTGGCCATGGACTTTTAAACACCATGATAATAATCACCCCAAGGACTTTTAAACACCTTGGCCCCAAGGACTTTTAAACACCTTGGCCATGGACTTTTAAACACCATGATATAAATCACCCCAAGGACTTTTAAACACCTTGGCCCCAAGGACTTTTAAACACCTTGGCCATGGACTTTTAAACACCATGATATAAATCACCCCAAGGACTTTTAAACACCTTGGCCCCAAGGACTTTTAAACACCTTGGAAAGGACCACACAAGGACTTTTAAACAACTTTGTGTCCGTAACAAGAACCATCCAAGGACTTTTAACCACCTTGATGTTCTTAAGTAAACAAGGCTCACTCAAGGACTTTTAACCACCTTAGTGACCTTAACCTTTTCAAAAACATCACTTGCCAATATACATCATATGTCATCAATAATCCACTGTTTTAAAGCATTTAACCAAGCCATAAACATCATGCATCTTTAAGCATCAAACAACATTTATACAATGTTCAAAAACAAGGAACTCTAACCTTGAGCTTCCTTAAACACATGGCTTATAATCTCAGCAAACACACATGCTAGATATGCTTTAAAAACAGAATTTAAACATGCAAAAACACATTGCACCCAACCATCACATGGTTCCTCAACAAGAGAGTTTTTCCGAAAACTTACTCTTGAGCTTAGCAAAGTTGTTTAGACTTAGACTAAGCTCCCAAACCTCCAAAACATTGGTTTCAAAGCCGAAAACCAAAATCCACTCACCGATTCCGTTTCGCCTCTTGCCGAAACACCAAATCAAGCTTCCGGATCACCACCACTTGGATCCAAAGATGACTCCCCTGTTTTAACACATTAAAACAGTAGATTAATGCATCATCATGCATTAATAGCTTCAAAGAAAGCACCTAAACTCGCTGCTCTCATCCACACTCCATTTTCGGCCACCAAACACAACCGAAAATGCATCCAAACAACTCCTCAACAAAGCCCAGCCATAAACCATCAAAACAAAGCATCCTTAAACATCATTTAACATCTAAAAAAGGACCTAACAACAACCTTATACCTCCAGCAACAACAGATCCACAAGATCACCCAAAAACAACCAAGAATCACAAGCTAAACTTAGGAAATTCAACCTATCCGGGATTGCATTAATTAAAACTCAATTCCATAACAAATTAACATTCATTTATCATCAATTATACACCTCAAATCACTGCTTTAACAGATCCAACGAAAATTCATCAAAAATCGTCAAATCTTGCATTTAAAGCCAAGATCCATTACACAACCTTAAAAACCTTTTATAAATCATCAAATAAGGATTGAGAACTTGGGAATTTTAGTAAAGAACTTGAAGTTCAGAGGAGAAGGACGTTCTTACCTCCAAACTTGATTTTCTCCTCTTTTAGAACCAAAAAGCTTGAAGAATCAACTTGCAAAATGAGAGGTTTTGTTGATGTGATGATTAGGAATCAAAAGAGGATTGAAAAGAGAGATTTGAGTGACAAAATCAGAAAGAAATCTCTGGAGAGAAAGTGTTTGGGTTGAGAGAAAATGAGAGAAAAGGAAAATTGGAAAATATGGGAAGTTAGTTACAAAATAGCCAAAATGATTTCCCTCCACTTTTCTTTAGCTTTAAAATCAGAATTAAACATTAAAATATCTTAGAAAAATCTGGAGAAACTCCCTTTGGGTAAATAGCTCCTTAAAGATTCAAAGTTTCAATCCTTTCTAAAACAGTCACGAAGTTTTCAAAAATTACATTTTGGTCACTAGCCAAAATGTCACCCTTCCAAACCTCATTTTGTAAAATTGATTTCACAGTTCACTTATATATATTAAAAGATGATTTTAGAACATTTTTCCATATTTTTAATGCAACCCGAACTAGGTTTTCCTAAATTCACTCTTATATATTCGAACCGCACTTTGACCAAACCGGTCAACGCCCAAAACTTCTAAGCCCAAAACCGGGGCGTTACAATGCATCCTTCCGTCATCATTACAGTTTCAAACTCCCCTAGCCTGGATTTCCTGGACATTGCATCTTTCAGGAATTTTGCATAACCAGGCATCTGCTTAATGGCCTCCAACAACATAATGTTGATGTATACTTGCTTAAAAACATCGTAGATCTTTTTAAGCCGGTACTCATGTTTTTGTTTCTTTAACCGCTGTGAAAAAAGGGGTGGGTCCGGTAGTCTTCGAGGTGTCCTTCACATGGGAATCAGATCTGAGGAGGCTCACAATCTTCAGCTTCTTCTGTCGCATCCTCTACTTCTTCTGCTGTCGTGGCAGGGTTGACGGCAACAGGCTATTTCCCTTCTGTCGGGGCAGTGTCCTCGGCAGGTGTCTATAGGGTCGATTCCTTACTAGGTGTTTCTTTTACTATCGGTCGTTGTAGCTATTTCCCACTTCTCGTTGTAATGGCTTTACACTGCTCGTGTGTGGGTTTTCTAGTGACCTCATTATCACTAGGGAATCCTCCATTCTGCCTTGTGTTGATGAACTGTGAAACCTGACCCATCTGTGTCTCTAGAGATTTTAAGGTAGCTTCATGGTTTGTCATTCTAATCTCTGTCTTATCCATGAAGGTTTCAGTTTTCTTGAAAAAATGATCCATGTTGGCCATATATGCTCCAGTTTGAGACATGAAGGTTGCTAGGGTCTGTTCTAGTATGCTTGTGGTGGCTGTCGGCTGTTGTTGTGGCTATTGTTGTGGTTGCTGTCGTGACATAATTCTGGGACCTCCTTGGTTCTGGTTATTCTGAACTGGAGGATTCAATGCATTGTTTGGGTTACTCCAGGAAAATTTGGGGTCCTTCCTCCGATTCTGGTTGTAATTTTTGAAGTCATAGCCTTTATTCTTGTTATAATTTCCAACGTACATTCATGTCTCCAACTGTAAGGGACACTCATCTGTACTATGGTTTCCGCTGCAAGTTTCACACATCTCCTCGACAGAAAATACAGCCTTAGATTCTTTTCGCTGCAGGTTTTCAACCACCTTGGTGATGTATGCTAACTGGGTTTTTACCGAATTGTCAGATTCGTACTCCTTGATAGATACTCCTCGTCTTTCTCCTCTTCGAGCTGTGGGGAACTGTTCATCGTTCTTTGCTAAGTTTTTCAACACCAGCATTGCATCTTCTGGTTCCTTGTCTAGTAACAAACCGTTCACTGTTGAATCTATCCTCATCCGAGTGTGTGCATTGGCAGCATTACAGAATTTGACAACTTGATTCCATATACGGAATTCATGCACCGGGCAGTTTCGTAAGAGAGTTGTAAAGCGGTCCCATGCCTCATGCATTGGTTCGTCATCTTCTTGTTGAAAAGTAGCAATCTCATTATGCAATCTTTCAGTTAAAAGAGAAGGATTAAAACGAGAGAGAAATTCACGACAGAGATCCGCCCAAGTTCTTATTGAACCCGGCGTTAACTTGTTCGACCAGGTTTTTGCTCTATCCCTCAATGAATGAGGAAATAATCGAAGTCTTAGTACTTTAGGGCTTATTCCTGGTTGTCTGAATGATCCACAGATCTCTTGGAAGGTTTTCAGATGTTCACGTGCATCCTCTGTAGCAGAACCACCAAAATGTCCAGCTGAATTTATCATACTGAACATCACATGTTTAAGTTCAAAGTGTTCGGCTTCCACATCTGGTAGTGTAGTTTGCAGTTCAACGTGGTCGTTGTCCATGTAATCTCGGCAAGTCTGTCGAACTGCTGGTGCAGGAGGAGCTGGCCGATCGTTTTGGACATCAATAGGAGGATCAGCATCAACCCTGGGGTTGTTGTTGTTGTTGTTGTTATCTGCCTCATTGCGTTGTCTTTCGTTCACCATTGCTTCAAGCCTTTCCTCAAGATAGTTGTTTCTTTCTATCAAGAGTTGGGCTTGGATCCTGAGATTGTATGTCCGATCGATTTCTGGATCTAGTTCGTATTCAGGTTCTTTACCACATCTCGATCTGCGGATAAGCAATAGGAGAACCTTGTGAAAAGCACAGGGAAATAAAACAACTAAAAATAGAAAAGAAATAAAAACAAAAATAAAAAGGTGCAGTAATTAAAGGTAAAGGTATGTTGCCAGTCCCCGGCAATAGTGCCAAAAACTTCTTGCGTGTAAAATAGTCTATCGCAATTGGGTGCAAGTATACATGTCGCAAGTAATAAAGTGATACGAAGTATCGGATATCGTCTCCACAGGGACTGGAAATACTTCTATCCTTAAATCTCTGCAAAAGAAAAGAAATAATATTAATAAATTGATTTTGGAAGACTTGAAGATAAACTAAAGTAAAAGAGAAAATCAGATTGAGAGAATAGGCTGGTATTGATTTGCTCAGTAGTGCATGTATTGCACTGTTCAAAGGAACTTCTATTGCTCCTGTCGTTGCGCCTGTCGCGGCAGCACCTGTCGCGGCAGCAGTCTGTTATTGTCGCGGCAGCGGCCAACAACTTCGTACTTCAAGTTTGGCAAGAATCCCTATCGTGACTTGTCCTATCCCTAGGCTCAAGTTCTTTCAATGAACACGTCTTGGATGATACCTCTCGGCGTGAATCAAAGGATGAACACCGATGTTTGTGAATTCTTCCTTAGCCACTTAACCTTGTACCTATCCCTATGCCAAAATGGTTTAACCATAAACTGGAAAACTCATATTTACTCCCTTCGTATACTTAACTCTCCCGATATTAAGTAAATGGATAACCTCACAATCGTCTCCCGAAACTCTTATGAGATGTTGAAACCAGAGTAAATAAACTTGAAGCTTTTATTAATTGAACAGAAAAAATCCTAAGAAACAGTACAACCCTTACAACTACCTTATAAGATCAACCCTTAGCCCTAGGGGAAGTTTGAACATGATGGAGAAAGAAAACGACTAGGGTTTTTGGGGGAAGACAGCTAGGAGCTAGATATCCTCTACCTTGTCGAATTACAATCATATATATAGGCCTTGGACTTAAGTTTTCTTAATGGCTAAGAATGCTAATTTCAATTAAAGTACAACTCTATTAAAGACTAAATCTTTGAGTAGATGTCTTTTAATTCGCCCTATCTTCTTGCTTTGACTTTTTCCTCAAACTTTGGGCAAGGCCTTCCTTGTGCTTCTGGGCTCCGACAGTTATGCGAGTGGTCCACAAAAATCAGGCTTTAAATGCTCTATCAGTCGAACTCCACTTCGCATTTTCCATCACCATAGTCTTCACTATCGCCTCTTCTGCCACGGTAGATGTCACGACAGTGTTGTAATGGACAGTCTCCTTTAATCCTTCACTCCAGCTCTACTGTTATCTTCTGTTCCTCTGCTGCCCTGGATGCTGCGACGATAGGTGCCTGCAAGAATAGATCAAAATCAGCAGCATCTATGCAATATTGTCCATTTGTGATGTTTATGCAAAATTATCCTAAAATGCAACTAAACATGCTTGAGTGCATCAATAATACGGGTAAATGAGGGTTAAAATATAGAACATTTATGCACTCAACAACAGGTACCGTTATGTTATATGCACACTCATTGTATGTATTGATTGATCCTGGATCTACACATTCTTTTATAAGCCTGAAATTGGTTAAAAGACATAGGATGCCTAGTGAACCTATGGCAACAAAAATCTCCTTGACAAATCCGTTAGGCGATTGTGTTACTTTAAGCCTTGTATGCAAGAATTGCCTGATCTTCATTCAAGGAATTATGTTCCCCACGGATCTCCTAGTTTTACCAATCTACGAGTTTGATGCGATTCTAGGCATGGATTGGCTTAGTAAACACCAAGCGTGGGTAGACTGCAGCAAGCGAAAATTGTATCTCCCAGGCCTTGGCAAGAAAAGAATAATGCTGATAGAATCTCGGAACTCCATGTTGTGTGCATTGTCCACATAATCCAGGAATGAACCTCAGATACATGATATTGACACGGTAAGTGAATTCCCAGATGCTTTTCTTGACGAACTTCAGAGATTGCCCCTAACCCGTGAAGTGGAATTTGGCATCAAGGTGCAGTCTGGGACTGCTCCAGTTTCCATTGCACCATATCAGATGGCAGTTGTGGAATTGAAAGAATTAAAAGCTCAATTTCAGAACCTTATGAATAAGGGTTTTATTCAACCGAGCTCTTTACCTTGGGGAGCACCCGTTCTTTTTGTCAAGAAGAATGATGGTTCTATGTGATTGTGCATTGATTATAGACAATTGAATAAAGTAACCATCAAGAATAAATATCCATTACCTAGGATAGACGACCTATTCGACCAATTAAAAGATGCCTCTGTGTTTTCCAAGATCGATTTAAGGTCGGGCTATTATCTAATGAGAGTCAAGGAGTGTGATGTGCCCAAGACTGCCTTCCGTACAAGATATGGACACTACAAATTCCTAGTGATGCCTTTTGGGCTAACTAATGCACCGACAGCTTTTATGGATTTAATTAATCAGGTATTTAGACCCTATCTTGATATATTCATAGTGGTGTTTATAGATGACATCTTGATCTATTCCAAGAATGAAACAGAGCATCGAGATCATCTTCGTATTGTACTTCAGACTCTGAGAGAGAAACAATTGTATGCAAAGTTTTCCAAGTGTGAGTTCTGGCTCACCGAAGTTGCCTTTTAGGGGCATATCGTATCGGCTTCGGGCATTCAGGTGGACTTGAAGAAAATCCAAGCTATTGTAGATTGGCATCCACTGAAGAATATTGGTGAAGTCAGAAGCTTCCTTGGGCTTGCTGGCTATTACCGTAGATTCATGAAGGGATTTTCTATGTTAGCAGCTCCTTTAACCAAATTATTGAGGAAGGAGGCCCCTTTTTTGGTCCGAGACTCAACAACGAAGCTTTGATTAGTTAAAACAAGTTTTGACCCATGCACCTATCTTGACCCAGCCCGAGTCTGGAAAAGACTATACAGTTTACAGTGATACATCACATCTTGGGTTAGGATGCGTATTGATGCAAAAAGGCAAGGTTATTTCTTATGCTTCAAGGCAACTTAAGCTACAAGAGATGAATTATCCCACCCACGACCTTGAATTGGCTCTAGTTGTCTTTTCATTGAAAATCTGGAGACATTATCTCTACAGGTAGAAATGCTATCTTTTCACCGACCATAAAAGCCTCAAATATTTATTGACTCAGAATGAGTTGAATCTTCGGAAACGGAGGTGGATGGAACTTCTTAAAGATTGTGATCTGGTCATTGATTACCATCCAGGCAAGGCAAATGTTGTAGCTGATGCGCTCAGCCGCAAACCTTTGCCCGGTAAGCATCGATAATAGACTTCAAGTTATATGTATTGTGAAGTATGTTAACTCATCGTAATATTGTTATATTGTAGCCCCTCGAGCAATTAACGCTCACTTCCGACTTCGGAAGCATCATTGTCTTGTAATTAAACTTCAAGTTCAGTCTACCATCGTTACGCGAATCAAGGATTTGTAAGAGCAAGATCCTGAGCTCCAAGCCATTGTCTCTAAGTTATCGGATAACCCTGACTTCAGAATTAATTTTAAAAGGACTCTTATGTTTCCATGATCAAATTTGTGTACCTAACGATGAAACTCTTCGCACCGACATCCTTTCTGAAGCTCATTCAAGTTCTTTTTCTGTTCACCCCGGGTCTGTGAAAATGTATAAAGACCTACGCGAGCTTTATTGGTGGCCATGCATGAAGCATGCCATAGTTGATTACATTTCCAAGTGTCTCACGTGTCAACGTGTTAAGGCAGAACATTGTGCCCCTACTGGACTATTACAGCCTATCGATCCACCAAAATGGAAATGGGAAAAGATAACCATGGACTTTGTTAGTGGTCTACCGTTAACCCCTGCAAGGCATGATGCTATATGGGTTATTGTAGATCGTTTCACGAAGTCAACTCATTTTGTACCAGTTAGAATGGACTACGGTCTTCCTAAGCTAGCTTACCTGTACATCAAGGAAGTAATCCGACTCCACAGAGTACCTAAGTCTATCATCTCCAATCGAGATCCTTGGTTTGCATCTCGGTTTTAGAGAACCTTACAAGGAGCTCTGGGCACCAAAGTTAATCTTAGTACAGCTTTTCACCCTCAATCTGACAGTCAGTCAGAAAGGGTAATTTATGTAAATCATCGAACAATCTGTCTATTGAAAATCTAGAAATTTGCATTGTTATTGAATCTCCCTATACATATATTGGAAAACATGCTTCGGGCATGTATTACTGATTTTGGTGGAACTTGGAAGAAATCTCTACCTCGGGTTGAGTTTGCCTACAACAACAGTTACCAAGCATCCATCCAAATGGCTATGTATGAAGCATTATATGGCAGGTAATGCAGAACTCCATTGTGCTGGTCGGAGCTTAGTGAGGGCAAGATGTTAGGCCCTGACTTGCTTCATGAAACTGAAGAACGAGTTACCATTATTCATGATCGTTTAAAGGCTGCCTTTGATCGAAAAAAGGCTTACGCTGATCTTAAAAGAAGAGACGTTGAGTATGAAGTTGGTGAAAAATTCTTTCTTAAAGTGTCACCGTGGAAGAAAGTCTTGAGAATTGGTAATAAGGGAAAATTGAGTTCCCGGTTCATTGGACCCTTTGAAATCATTGAAAAGATTGGCCCAGTGGCATATCAACTATTCTTACCCTCAGAATTGAGTAAAATCCACGATGTCTTTCATGTATCGACGCTTCAGAAGTATCGATCTAACCCCTCACACGTTGTGGAACCCGAATCCGTAGAACTTCGACCAAATCTATTCTACGAGGAAGAACCGGTTCAGATTCTTGCTAGGGAAGTCAAGAGGCTTCGCAACAAAACTGTACCATTAGTTAAAGTGCTCTGGAGGAGTCACATCGTTGAAGAAGTCACTTGGGAACCTGAAGAGACTATGAGACAACAATATCTACATCTCTTCAGTTCAGGTAAAAATTCGAGGACGAATTTTTCTTAAGGGGGGGGAGTTGTAACACCCCGAAATCTGGCCTAGTCGGAATTAAGTTCCGATGATAAGAAATCCTACATTGATGAAGCCTAAATATTGTATCGACTAGTTAATTATTGATATCAAACCTCAATTGAGCTTAAAACATCGTCATTGGACTCTATTGAATATTATTGAATCTATATTGTGACTAAATTAAAGGAAATGCAAAGTGGAGGGTAAAACCGTAGTTTGGTGAGAGTTGAGGGACTAATCTTGTGATTAGCCCCACCACAATTAAAAATCTCCTACGTAGGAAATTTTGGTGAAGTTGCTTCACCATGAGGAAAGCTCAATTGATGAGCTTTAGTTAGTAAAAGAGAGAAATTGAGAAAAGAATGAAAAGCTTACCCGAAAAACATTGAAGCATACACCTCTCCATCTTTTCATCTTCTTCATCTTCAACCTTAAGCACACACCTCCATTGGAGGAATTTTAAGCTTTGTGATTTCTCCGTTCTATCGATATCGAATCCTTGCTATCGTTCGTGTAAGCAATAATCCTCAAACAATTGTTGGATTCCATAGATATATTAAGTATCATCTAAGCTAGGGTTTTGACTATCCATGGATATCACATTTTGTCATTTCTATTGAGATCGGTTATCGATTTTGATATTGTTATAGTGATTTTGATATCGAAATATCAACCCTAACAATCTTCCTATTGATTTCCTAGCTCAAGACATTGATAAGAAGCATCCATCATCTCCATCCAAAGCTAGGAACAAGAGGATTGCTATCCGAGAGCCTTGAAAGCTTCGGATTGTTAAGGTGAGTGTAGTCGGAGTCTCGAGTTTAGGCAAAAGGCCTTCCCGGATCATTATTTGACATTTTAGATTACATCGCTAACATTGTTGTTGAAGAAAATGCATTGGATGGTCAATCAGACACTTTGGTAAGTGTTGGTAAGTTTCCATTGAACATTGATTATTGTCATTGATATTGTCATTAATATAGGCATTGTCATCTGATTATTGTATAGAAACCATCGGACATTGATATTGATTTCAAACTATGTGTTATTGATGATGAGATATATATATATATATTGGTCATCGACAATATTGAATTCACCAGACATTGGTATATCATTTATTATTGAAATGAATAGGAATATTGTAACCTTGGATTGGAATGTACTTTGGATACAATTGACATGTCATAGAATTTATGAGCTCAGTGTACGGGTGGACTACAGTCCTAAGGCTACGGACTATATTGATTTGGCGAGGCAGAGAGATGTGTATTGTTATTGGTCATATTGGCGAGGCGGAGGAACTAGACCATTTATTGATTTGGTGAGGCGTAGAAATTCGTGTATCCACGATCTTGATTCAATCCAAGGATTAAGAATGAAATTAAAACATGTTTATACATTGTGTATTATTGCATAGCATCGACATCGTTGGCATGAGATTTTGTTTAAGTATAACCATGGCATTATTTTTACTTGCATTGTTTGTGACTACCTCACTAGGCAAAGTATGCCTAACGTGTCTCATCTCATGCATTTTCATGTTAAGAAGGTTTGTGTGTCGGAAGTTCGGATCGGCAAGTAAGACAAGTCACTACCAGCCCCAAGTAATGTGTTTTTGTCTTATAAACTCCTAGAAAGGTGGCAAAGTAGTCGAACTAGTCATTTGCGCCTATTTTGATATATTCGTGTATTGCCTAAGTCGTAATAAGTTATATAACTTAAAATGGCCTTTTGGTGAAGTTTAAAATGGATGGAAATTGCATACATAGCTCAAAAAGGTAAAAATATGGTAAACGTATTCATATGGTCATGAAACGTGGCATTCTAGTAGTTTATACTATTGAAAGATTGCGTGTGAAGTTTCGTTGCATTTGGACATCGTTCGACAGGGTAAATCAAATAAAAACCAGCAAAAATCTGTCATTACAGGCCAAGCCGTATCAAAACGGGTGATGATGTTTCGGTACGGGTGTCCAATATTGAACCTAAGAGTGTGGGTGTACCGAAATGGAATAGTGTCGTTCCAGAACATTTTGTCACTAGAGACCAACGTTCCGGTACGAGTTCATAGCGTACCGGAACGAGTCAAAGTCAAAGGTGGTCAATCCGTTCCGATACAGGTCAAGCCTGTATCGAAACGATCTTAAGGGAAAGGTCAATAGGAGTTTGCTTTCGTGCACCCGTTTCAAAACAGCCCAGAGTGTTTCGGTACGGTGTTAGGTAAGTTAGTTAATGACTCTTTGGACAGATTGCTAATGTTACAGTTTAGTCACTGAATTTTTGTAAAGACAATTGATTGTGTTAATGATCCCCGAATTGAATGAAATCTTGTAGACCTGACTTTTGAATAATGAATTTCATTTTGGTAAAGTCATCCACGTCGAAAGACCTCTAGTTTATCAGAATTACAAGTTAGTCCCTAATACTTGAAAAGGTTGCAAAATTGCCCTAAGTTGTTAATTTCGGTCCTCGCCTGTTTAAATTGGACTAGTGAGTACATTGGTAATGTTTGTATGTCTAATATTGATTAAAGTAATGTTTTTAAGATGAAATTTTATCGCACCGATCTCTGTAACGTCCACCGGTAACACGCTCTGACCCGGTTCTCTACTAGGCCAGGAAGGGGTTGTTACAGATTAACCCTTAAAATTTTGGCTAGTTTTTAGGGCGTTACACTTTTTCAATCAAAAATTTTGAAAGACTTTCATACCAAGCTCTAGTAGCTTGTTTTAAACCATACAGAGCTTTGGTTAGTTTAAAAACATGATTTGGAAATTTAGGATCCTCAAAACCATATGGTTGTTCAAAATACACTTCTTCATTTATTAAACCATTTAGAAAAGCACTTTTTACATCCATTTGAAAAGGCTTGAAATCATGGTAACATGCAAATGCAAGAAGCATCCTAATAGCTTCCATTCTAGCAATTAGTGCATAAGTTTCATCAAAATCAATTCCCTCTTCTTGAGTGTAACCTTGAGCAACAAGCCTAGCCTTGTTTCTCAATATGTTACCACTCTCATTTAGTATATTCCTAAAAACCCATTTAGTTCCTATGGTAGATTGATTACTAGGCCTTTCACCTAATGTCCATACTTTACTTCTCTCAAATTGATTAAGTTCTTCTTGCATAGCCAATATCCAAAAATTATCTTTTAATGCTTCTTTGATATTCTTAGGCTCTATGTATGAAATAAATTCTGCATGGTTCATTAGTTTGAGAGAGGATCTAGTAGTTACCCCTTGGATGGATCACCTAAGATTTCACCACCTTTGACATAGTTGAACACCCTTGGTATATCACCTCCTTTTCCTCAAGAGCCAAATCTTTCAAGGCTTTAAGAGGTGGATCTTGTGCATTTTCTTCTTTGGTTGGAATCTCATCCACCTTTGATGTTTGTCCTCCATCAGTGGCTTCAATGATCCCTACATCATCATCATCACAAGAATCCTTCCTCAGAAGGAGGTTATCATCGAAAACAACATGTATAGACTTTTCAACAACTAAAGTTCTTTTATTAAATACTTGGTAGGCTTTAGAGTTTAGGGAATAACCAAAAAATATTGTTTCATCACTTTTAACATCAAATTTACCTAAGTTGTCTTTTTCATTGTTCAAAACAAAACACTTACAACCAAAAGGGTGGAAATAGCTAATGTTAGGTTTTTTGGATTTTAAATCTCATAAGATGTTTTCTTTAAAATAAGTCTAATCATTACTAAATTTATAATGTAACAAGCTGTATTAGTGGCTTCCGCCCAAAAATACTTAGCTAAGTTATTTTCACAAAGCATAGTCCTAGCCATTTCTTCTAAAGTTCTATTTTTTGTCTCAACTACCCCATTTTGTTGAGGAGTACGAGGAGTCGAAAAATTATGGCTAATACCATTTTCGTTGCAAAAATCTTCAAAACTCATATTTTGAAATTCGGTTTCATGATCACTTCTAATGTGTGAAATTTTATGATCAAGATCATTTTGGGTAATTTTTGTAAAAGTAATAAAATTCTCTAAAGTCTCATCTTTAGTACTTAAGAATAGAACCCAAATGTATCTAGAAAAGTCATCTACCAAAACAAAAGCATATGACTTACCACCCAAGCTCATAGTTCTAATAGGCCCAAATAAATCCATGTGAACTAGTTGTAATACACTACTAGTTGAAACATCATTAATGGGTTTAAATGAGGTTCTATTTTGTTTACCCTTATCACATATTTTATCTAATAAAAATTTTAGTTTGGGTAAACCTCTAACTAGCTTTTGGGAAGCTAATTTTTCTAAAACACTTATGCTAGCATGCACGAGTTTTCTATGTCACAACCATGCATCATTCTCATCATGTGCAACTAAACATGCATGAGATGAATGTATGTCATCTAAATACACCGTGTAGATAGTTCCTATCTTATGCCTTATGATCATCAATTGATTTGTTTTTATGTTCATTATTTTGCAACCATTTTTATCAAAAAGAACATTAAAACCTTTATCACATAATTGGCTAATGCTTAATAAATTATGCTTAAGACCGTTAACATATAATACTTTTTCAATAAAAATAAAAGAGTGATTACCAATGGAGCCAATTCCTTCAATGTGGCCTTTGGAGTTGTCACCGAAAGTCACTACTCCACCACTCTTTGGCTTGAATTCCATGAATCTACTCTTTTCACCGGTCATGTGTCTTGAGCATCCACTATCAAGGTACCATGAGTTTTGACATGAAGCTTTGGCCTTGTGGCAATGCTCCCCCTACAAACAAAGAAATTAGGTTTTGGTTTTTGGTACCCAAATCATTTTAGGTCCATATGTGTTAGCTCTTAAAACATTGGTTCCCTTAGGAATCCAAGATGCAATAGCATTCACATTATTAGAAACAATGAGTTCCTTGAGAACCCAAACACTCCTAATTCTTTTATTTTTAGATTGCTTTGAAAATTTTCTTTGTTTAGGATAAAAATGTTTTCTTTTTTACATATTGGGTTTTAGAAGAATTTCTTTTCTCAAAATTATTTCTCCCAATAGTAATAGAGGTTTTAAGATTATCCACCTCCTTGGTGTGATAATCTTGAAAATCGGAAAGAAGTTTTCTAAATCAACAATTTTCTTTTTGAGATCATTTGAAAGATTCATCAAATATAAAACCTTCTTTTCCAATTCGGAGTTAGTTTTTGAAAGAGACTCATTTTGATTTTTCAAATCGGAAATGTTTTTCTTATTTCTCAAAATTGACTCTTTATATTTTTCAACTAACTCATCATAGACCTCTTGTAACTCATCATATGCATCATGAATTTCATCATAGGTAAATTTGAAATTAGATGAGTTGAGGTTTACCTTTGGATCATCATCAATGGTCATGAGGCAAAAGTTAGCCACTTCCTCCTCCTCTTCGGATGACTCCTCATCACTCCAAGTTGCCACTTGAGCTTTGAGCTTGTTCTTCTTCCCAAAACTCTTATTTTTCAATTGAGGGCACTCGGATCGGATATGGTCAGATTTCTTGCACTGGTAACAAATGATTTGGTCCTTCTCTTCTTCTTTACTTTTGTTCTTGAAGTCCCTTTTTCTATTGAATTTTCTCCATCGGTTGGACTTCATGAATCGAGTGAATTGTTTGGCCAACATGGCCATCTCCTCATCTTCATCCTCACTAGAATCGCTATCATGGTAAGAAGCTTTAAGTGCGATTCCAATCTTCTTTTTCTCAACTTCCTTCTTCTCAACCTTCTTCTCATTCATCTTCTTTTCTTCTTCTCTTCTCTTTTTCATGATCTCATGGGTAAGTAGAGATCCAACAAGAGCATCGAGCTTGAGAGTCTTCAAATCTCTAGCTTCAATGATGGTCGTTATCTTACTATCCCAAGATTCCGGAAAAGAATACAATAGCTTCCTCACTAGCTTGTCTTCGGGAATGATTTCACTGAAACCCTTTAATCCATTGACGATGACCGAGAATCGATCAAACATCTTGGAGACACTTTCATCGGAATCCATCTTTAACTTTTCATAGCTTAGATTGAGTAGCCCGATCTTTGTCTCTTTGACATAGGTAGTTCCCTCATATGTTATCTCGAGGGTATCCCAAATTTCCTTGGCGCTCTCGATTGAAGACACCTTTGAGTAGATATCCGGACCAAGAGCACAAAAGATAATATGCAAGGCTTTATCATTGACTTGCATCCTTCTTCTATTATCTTTGGTCATTTTGGCTTTAACCTTTGGGACAAGTCTTCCTTCACCATCTCTCTTCATAGGAATGTATGGCCCTTCTTTAACTACATTCAATACCGTGTAGTCAGTGGATTTGATGAAGAGTCGCATCCGATTCTTCTAATATGGGTAGTTATCCCTATTGAAGAATGGTGGTTTGGTGGTGAATTGAGACTCATAGAGGTTGGAAATGGAGGTGGATGTCATTGTTTTGACTTGTTGTTGATCAAAACTCTCCTAGAATCGACTCAAGAGGGTTGTAATCCTTCTAATGAGTGTGACTCTGATACCAATTGTTGAGTTGATCAAACAATGCAATTGGCCAAGAGGGGGTGAATTGGCAGTTAAAATTTTGAAATGAGAGAAATTGATGAAAAAAATTTGCATAAGAGATTTATAGTGGTTCAAGTTCTCCAATGAACTCTACCTCCACTATCTTAGCTCACACTAAGGATTTTCAACTAATCCACTATTGATTCTTCCCCTTTTCTTGGATGAGGAGGAAACCTTACAAAGAAATTAAGCTTCCTACCCAAAGCTTAATTTGAAACACACTTTACAATTGAGAAAATGGTAAACCTTACAAATTTCTCTCAAAGGATGGATTGTTTACCCAAATACAATTTATCACTCCCCAAACTCACAATGCAAATAAGAATGGAACACTTAATAGAATTGGTACAAGGATTTGACAATAAAAGGCACAAGGGTTTGAATTTGATGCTTGGATGATTCTTGAAGGTTCAATAGTTGTTGATGGTGCTCAAAATGCTTGCTTTTATACATTCTCATTGATTTCTAGCCGTTTGGGTGGTTGACATCATAATTATAGCTGTTAGGACTTCATCTTCCCACCATTAATGTTGTTCTGCAACTACCCGTACCGAAACGGCATCACCTGTATCGAAACAAAGCAAAAGCAGAAAGAGCCGTTGGAGGCATTTAAGAGACCGTATCGAAACGATCGTGGTTGTTCCGATACTAAAAGAGACCGTTTCGAAACGGGACAAGACTGTATCGAAATATTTTGAAACTGTGAAAACCCATATTGAAACACACCTAAAGTGTATCAATACGCTTAAGTAATTTTCAATAAAACAGTTATGACAAAGCAACACTCATATTTTTAAACCAACTTTCAAAACTCGTATCGAAACGATTGAGACTGTTTCGATATTACCGTATCGATACGAGTTCTCTCGTTTTGAGCCCACACTTTACATTTTCAAATCGTTTCAAAACACTTAAGGGGTGTATCGAAACGGTTAGTCGAGAATCATTGTTTTGGATTGAAAAACACTTAGAAATTTTTTTGGGAACTTGAGTTTTGACTTGAACATTTTGCTTGTCAATTTTGAGAAGTTTAGGACTTAAAATTTTATCCTTTTTTTTCAAATTATTGGTCCTTAAAATATTTGTTATATCAAAATCAAAGTTTTGGTTTTACAAATTTACGATTTAAAATTTAGGGTTATGGCTTAGAATTTGATTTTGTAGTGTTAGAACATAGAAAGTGACACAAAAAAGAAACAAAAGAATTTTATTCGTCGTTATTTCGTTATTTTAATATAACATTTCCTGTTTGATCTAACGTTCGAGTCGGGAAAAAATGTCTTTTTAACAAAGGACGAACTGGCTTTCATTCACAAGAGAAACAATACAAAAAAGAACCAATGGGATACTAAAGAATCAGAAAAACATGAGAAGGAAGAAGATGAACACAACAAAAAAAAACAGAACAAGTTTAAAGGACTGAGCAGAAACAACAAATCCATCGACTGAGTCGAGGAAGCACAACACGAGCAAATCCAGTGGTTTTCGGCTGCATGTCTATTCTAGGGGTCAACAGAGAGTAAAAGTGGTTGAGAGAGATGCAAAGTGAGTTGTCCAATAAACTATCACGTCAGATCTGAGGTCGCCGATGTCTGAAGGATGAGCGAAAGCATAGCCATCGGCTTTTGTCGACAAAAACAGAACGAAAACATAATCTGAAAACTACCAAGACCAACCTTCGTCTGAGACCATCACTCCAAAAAACAGAGCAAAACAACCTTAAAAAGAAAATGAGAAAAAAAACACAACAATCAACCACCAAAACTAGGGGCAAGACACCGATAAAAGAACTGTTGTCTAGACTCTAAACCTGTGGCGAATGCATCCACCCAAAATCGAGCACCGAAAATTGTTCTATAAAGGAATTGTTCCCCTCAAAAACCCAGTCGGACAGGAATGTTACAGTTAAGCTATATATAGTTTGGGTGAATTAGATTCCACCCACAACTACTTATGATCGAACTAGCAATCAAAATAGATTTGGATAGGGTCTCGTAGGTAGTGAAGCTTGAAATTATAGGCCCTGTTTGGTAATTAGTGGATAGCATATTACATTAGCTGATATGTGATAGATGATTGCATTAGCTGATTTGACTAGCGAATTGTATTAGTTGATTGTATAAAAGTGTTTGGTAAAATTAACTAATAGCTTATAGTTAGATTATTTAAACAAGTAAAATGACATATAAGGACATGATTATATTCAATACTTATTTGAATAGTTTATTAGTTATCAATATTTTGTATCTAATTAATATTAATTAGATCTATAAAATTATTTTTAATATAACTTTTCTAAACATATTTGAATTATTTATATATTAATTTATTATTTATATAATTATTTTTATATAATTTAATTAATTAATAAATTTAAATACACATATAAATATGTGATAATAAAAAGAGAAAAAATATGATTAGCTTATAAATAGGGTGAGAAAATATTTAATTTAGGTTATTTTGAGATTTTTGGTAACTGGTAAGGGTAAAAGAGTCTTTACAACTCTAATATCAAACCTCTAATCTCAAAAAGCTCCTATTATGAGCTTTTTCAAAATTAGCGATTTCACCCCAATCCGCTCTTTCAATCATCTATTCACCAAACAACAATATTAGCGGATTTGACTGGTCAAGCCTCTAATTATATCTCAAACCTCTAATTTTTGCCCAAATCTCTCTTTACTAAACAGGGCCATAATAAAAATGAACAGTAGATCTACCCATGATATTTAATATTTATGCATGATGATACTTGTCATCGATCAAAGATCTCATTTAAAGAAAAAATATACAATAATAATCTTGATTGTTAAAAATAATTTATAAACTTAAAATCTTAAGAAATTTCGAAATCCTTTCTTTTTGAATAGTTTAAATGTGATTTCAAAGTAATATTTGTATATACATACTTTTAATTTTCTGACAATCCACACACCTTGCCGACAAAATTTTTTAAAATAAATTTATTTTTTTTCGTTTTAACCTTATTTTAGTGGTCAAAACTAATAAATTAATTAGTAACGACAGCCTGAGAATCAATCGTTAGTCTTTTCCACCTCTTTATATCTACTTGGCATGTTTGAGTTTGAGTTTTTTTAGTAACTCCTTCCTCCTTATGAAAATAGTAGATATTTTTGTATGTTATTGTAACACGTTTTGACTTATTTTTTCAAGGTTTTCTTTCTCCGATGTTAGATTTGTCTTCAACTTAAGGTTCATTTGTGGTATGATTGGGTTGATATTCGGATAGAGACTAGAATATTTTGAATATCTTAATTTTATGTGATTGAAATTTTTATATAGATAGTATAGTTTCAAAATTTCAATTTCAAGACTAACCTTTTACATGTGGTTTTCTCAACGTTTATCTTTTGTGTTTGATTGAGTTTACATTTTCTCAACTTTTCTCTTTTGTGTTTGATTGAGTTTACTCGTTGGTAGTCTTATTGGAGTTTATATTATATTCATTGTTGTGGTTGGTATTGTACTCTTGTAGCAACACATTATAATTTGAAAAGGAGTTTTGCATGTAAAATTTGTGTGACTTGATAGTATACTACATTCGATTACAAGGGATGATGAGCAGCCCCAAGAATAGGCCTTCCGTGGCCATCACCGACTCATCGTGCATCCATTGTAATGATTAATGCAGACATTATTTTTATATGGGTAAAAATCTCCTGCCCCTAACCATGCTTACTTCTATACTTCTTAAAAAATAGATGAAAATTAAATCTTGCCCAATAACCCTAATTTTCATATCCTAAACCCCAAACCCTAAACCCTAAAATACACCCTACTCCTAATTCTCTACACCCTAAGCCACAACCTTAAACCCCAAACCCTAAACTCTAAACTCATTATTTTAAAGTGGGGGCACAAATAAGGGCATACTTTGGGGCATATGATTTCCATCCCTTTTATACGGTGAATGTAGTAAATTTTGCCGAAATAAATTTAAAAGGAATTTGATTCTAGTATTATTTTTGGAATAATATTATTTAAAATATCGTAAAATTACTTAACATTATTTGATAATATTATATTATTTTGTTCATTTAATTGGAATGTAGATTAATGTATTTAGTTGATATGATTAATCGTACATTTTTATTAAATCGTCATAGACTTTTTTTTCAAACAAGACTAACCTTTCAATATTAAAATTTTTAGGCTTAAGGGTACTAAAAGCCCTCAAACTTAAAAAAAATAATCAATTAAGTCCTTAAATTCTTTTTACACTCAATTAAACTCTTAAACTCTAAATTTGCATCAATGTACCCCTTTGAATAACAGAATTAGTTGTTGACCATTAGTCTCGCTAAAAATAATGAGTTGTTCGTTATAACTGTCATATCATATGTTTTAAACTTCCACATCATGCTGACATGGTTATTTAATAAGAAATAATGAGAATATATAATTAATAAAATTTTATTTTATTAACTTTATAAACAATCAAATTCATCCTTCCATTCCTCTCTTCGTATGGTTTTCCTTCTTCCATTTGTCGACGTTGGTAAATTCACCGTTTCTGTTCATCTGGCAAGTTAACACCGGGTAAGTCATCTAACTTTGTCGCTTCTAATCATGTTTAGTTTGTGGAAGGTATTAATCTCAGAACAGCTCAAAAACAGCTTGTTGTTGTAGTGCCCTGTTTCAATTTATACTTTGTTGTTTTCATGTTGATATGAAAGAAAGACGTTTATTGATATAAATACAGCTTATAAAAAAGGATACACTGCTTTTCTTTTTGTTACAAGGTTTTTCTACATATAAAAAAAAGGATAAATAGCAAATATGAGAGGTTAGACACGACTTACCCAATTTTTGCTCACCCGATGAACGGATACGAATGGAGGAATATCGGAAGCTTTTCATTGATATTGAGAATAGAAGATTTATATGAGAGAGAGTTTGCTATCAATGACCAGATGTACAAAGTTAACAGAATGCTATGAACAAGATTGAAGAAAAACAAGATATGTAAAGAAAGTCTGATATAAAGTCTATATTTGCTCGAAAGTAATGATTCTCATGTGTCGAAAAACTCGACTATTTCTCACAACTTTAAGTTACGAAAATTTGTCTTGATCCAAAAAATTTTATGGGAGGCATTCCCTGAAGTGAATGCAAGCATGATGTTTATTTCATGTAATTATTGGATCTGTTTCATTCCCTAAAGTGAATGCAAACATGATAAATCATTATTCAATTGGTAACATAACTTTGATATAATCCAAGTATATTGGCCGGACATCATGTTCTGCGAGGCTATTGGTCTCAAAGGAAATTTTTAAAGGACCTTGTGGACTGGTTTAACAACGCCGCGTACGATGATTAAATCTTTGTTCTTTGTGATGAGGATATGTTAATAAAAACATACTCCACTTTTCACGACAAATAATTTGTCCTCGGACACAATATCGTGAAAAAAGTTTCAAAGGCCCACTGACTCTACTCCATTCCTTGAAGTGAACGTGAGATTATATTATGAAAAGAATAAAAGTCACATTAGAAGTTGTGGTTATGGTCTAGGCATGATATAGACATTATTGTCATTTTAAGAATACTTCTACCCACTGGTAGTGAGGTTATAAGGATGACAAGAGCGATAAGGATCATTTTAAGAAAGTGAATTTTTTTTATTACCAATGTGATGTTATAAATCATTGATTTCGTACTTATCGTACGCTGGAAAAATTAACAATCATTGAATGATAAACGAAAGAAAATAAAAGTAAATTTTGTTTGCGAAAAATGACAAATATGATATTGGTCCAACTCATTTGGACGTTGATTTTCTTATAACCCTCGAATGGAATAAATCATCTTCTAATTATTCTCATAACTTTGAATAGAATTACTTATCTTTTTATTTATTTTGCTTTATGTTTATTTACTTTACACATTAATTATTTATGTTTTATATTTATATTTATATATTATGATATTTATTTATTTTGTTTAACATGATTACTTATCAAATACAATTTATGGTGACGATTTATGCTTAGCAAAAGCATAAGATATATTTTTTCATTTATATGCAAGGAAAAAATGTAAGTACTATATCTCAAAGTACTGAAAATATTGATGCTCCAGAAGAGTAATAAGTTCTTGAGAGAAAGCACATTATGAAAAGTGCATAATTACGAATATTACAATAATTACCGCTAATGGTAATAATATCGTCACCACTAGAAGTGGAAATTTTAAGAGATCAATATTAGTTCGCAAAATATTCTTTTGGAATTATAGATAACATATGTTATCAATTGGCATTTGAAATAAGCCAATGTAGATATAAGTTTTGGTAGGGAAAAAAATCTGTTGAAAACTCTAAAAGAATTATATATTGCTACCAAAAGAATAATTTTCATTGAAAGCTCCGAAAGAGCTAAATATATTCCTATTCAAAGGAACAATTTTAATGGACATACTAAACATGTACGAGTGAGATTGAATCACATGTTATAGTAAACCAAAAGTTTACCAAATTCAAAATTGTATATACACACTTGTATATAGTTGGCATGATCAGTTAGACCACCCTGATCAATAATGATGTGAAAGCTATTGAGATTTATATACACATTTATGATAAGAACCTGAAGTTCTTATGGTGCTTGTTCTCAAAGGAATTGATTAAATTCCCATTACTAAAAGAACACGAAATTCTTGTGTTGTTTGTTCTCAAAGAAAATGATTAAGATCTCACTTATCAAAAGAACTTGAAGTTTTTGTACTAAAGTTGAGACTGCATGTCATGCATATCTAAATGAAAAATGAGCTTAATTATCCACAAATGTAGAAAGTTTTATATGATATTAGTAGATGCATCTACATTGTTTTATCAACTTATAACTAGAAGTTTGTGATATTGATTATAAAATGATTCAGATTATGCAGTTAGACTATTCGTCTTACAAAAGCTTGTGGGTTTATATTTTAGGCTATATCAGTTGTTACAAAGCCTATTGATTATAAAATTACGGTTTAGCAAAATTTAAATTGGATGCCTTCTCTTTGATAGCTAAACTATGAGAACAAGACAATTATCATTTATATGGTATTTTCATATAGAAGCACTTATACGCATCAATCCACCGAGTTATAATAAACACCCCATTATGATTTGACTTTTGGTCAGAAGTCATATTTTCCATTTTAGAATTTTGAATGTGCGATATATTGTTAAATTGCTCCACCACAGCACACAAAATGGGTAAATAAAAAGGGCTGAGAATATATATTGAGTATGAGTCTCCTTTTATGTTTAAATTCTTAAACATTAATTGGAGAATCATTTATGACATGATTTTTCTCAACATTATGGGGAGATAATAATCAGTTGATAGAGGAAAATGAATTATCATTATCTAGATCCTCGTATATGAACTAGAAGTTCATAAGATAATTCAAGTTATTGTATGTCAACTGACAGACATATTTACTGACATAATGAGAGTAATCAAGTCTCATATCAGCTGAAAATACTCTAAGTTTAAATTACATGTTAGAGCGAATGGATGTAAATCATGCCTGAAACATGATAGTTGAAATTGGTTCCAATGATCAAAATTCTCATAAATGAAAAATAGTATGAGATGGTCATATATTGGAGGTGGGTGCTCTTGAAGAGACCCAAGGCATAACTAATAATAAAACTCTTAAAGAGTTTCAGGTACCTGAAATAAAGATTGAAATCTTGAAGAGATCTCGATGAGTTATGTCACTACGAGAATAGAACCAGAAAATTGAAAAGTTGTCGACAACGATTTTTGCAAAAATATTTTACATAAACTACTTCTATAGAAGTAAAGAAAGAAAATGAGGATGTTGTATAGAAATCTTTCTAGAAATATAGATATTGAATTGACCAATGTAGAAAGACGCTTTGAACTTCTAAAAGAGAAGTATTTGGACCAATAGTCCAAACACCTAAAGGTGTAATACAAGTGAGGCACAAATAAGTGTAGAGCGTTTGGGTGTTCTCTAAATATGGGCGCAAGTGCACACTCTTGTCAAATTATAGTATAAAAGATATCGTGTAACCCCCTAGACCCGCCTATGCGTTACAACGGATCCTAGAAAGTCACATTAGGGTCACAAGAGCGACCCACAGTAAAAATACACATAAAAATATTTTTTTCTCAAAACACTTATTAAACTGTAAAATCAACTTATGTTAAAAAATATCATTTCAAGAAGTCATTTAAACACATAACTGAAATTTCAGAAAGTGTTTTACAGACACTATCATAAAACAATACATGACATACATGCCCACTAACTGTACAATAATGTACTCCAAAAGCGACGCCAAGAGAACTCCGAACATTGACGTCAATCATTATCACAAGATATATTCTTTTAACCTGCGATGGTAAAAACAACGTGAGCTTGGAAAAGCTCAGTAATACAAACTACCAGGAGATGCTAAAGGTACAAGTAGGTATATGGCAAATTAACATTGTCATGAAGAATTGGCAACAGTAAGCTCAAATTACGATTCGATAATTCAGTAAAGCATTATTAGGAGGTCACAGAGTTGTTCTTTATTTGATCACCCGAACCTTAAGAGGTGAGTCTAAAGCTAGAGATTTAGATTTCAAAAGTTGAATCAAGGAGTTCAGAGTGGTCCATTAAGCGCGAATTATATGTTTACTGAGAGTTCAACATTGATAAATTAATTTAGTAGGGTATGTTTCAGAAGAGGCCAGAAAGTTTTATTAATTTACTTAACTACCCTCCAATCGAACTCCAAAATGAAATTCCCCATGAATTACATACATAAGGTCTTACTCTAGGCCTGAGGCGTAAGAGCCTACCTAAGGGAATGCCTTAGGTCCAGAAAGACTTACCCTAGGCTCGTCAGGCGTAGAAGCTTACCTAAAGGAATGCCTTAGGTCCAGAAAGACTTACCATAGGCCCGTCAGGCATAGGAGCTTACAGAAAGGCTTACCCTAGGCCCATTCGGTGTAGGAGCTTAGGTCCAAAAGGGCTTACCAGCGCCGAGCCAACATATCTTCATTTATATCCCAAATAATATACCCATATAAAATTTAGTTTATATTCAAAAGATAGTAATATCAGAAAACATATAACAAATATATTTTTATATCAGAAGACATATATCAGATTTATTTTTGTATCAAAAGACGGATATCAGATATATTTATGTATCATAAGACAAAAGATAAGAGTTGAGCTTTCATTACGGGTAACAGAGTCATACTTTTAATTTAGAGCAGATAATCTTAGTTTAAAGCAAAGTGTATTCACGGACATAGGGTACACACTTTATGGTTCAATATATTTCTCAGAGACGCTTGATAATTATCAGAAAGGGAGCATAGAATGTCTGACAATTTTGGACTAATTTCAGAACGAGGTGCCTAGGCAAGGGAGCTCAGTACTAACACTTCAAACAAACATTCGGAAGTTGACACATTGAGAACATTGAGATTTCAGATGTATCGAGAGTGATCCAATCATTTAAGCCTACGAGGGCATTTTGGTCATTTCAACCTTTATGGGTAATTTGGTAATTAGACTATCGGGTAATAGTAGTGACGTTTTGGGTTCAGAAGTTCTGGTTACTTATCAGGTTTTCGAGTCCCTTTGAACTAATCATAAACTATCGTACAAGGTTTATTGTTTAACCGGATCAGTACACCACAAGTACTCACTTCTTAGAATTGACTACATGGTATAACAAAAACTCGTCTTTGGCAAGAAACCACTGAACCTACAATGAGAAATCGAACGGGTATTCAAATGGTATATCCCAAGTAATCGAGCATGTGTAATGCATCTGAACTCGATCCATAACATCGAATACACACGAGAACATATTGCTCTTACCATTGACCTAGGTAATTTCTCCAAATAACTTGAACATGCCTTTATATGGTACTCTTCCAACATCACAGAAGTTCCCGAAACGACCAACCAACAAGGGTCGTGTATTACCACTTTTAGAGCTATAGCTTTTGCTTGGCTTTATTGATATTTCTCATTCCATGTCTTAGTGGTATTTTTAGTCACCTCGATGTCCAAAGGTGTTTCAATTAATCTAAGCCTTTCAGTTCTTCAAACTATTCCTTCGTTTCAGATCTCGATGGTATATCCATCATTTCGGAAAATTGACAGTTAGTACCCGAGTATATTTTAGTCTTCTGGTCATTATGTACATTCCGATTACTTCAGTCTTTTTGATGTTTTCAAACCTCTTAGGTCAAGCCAGTCAGTTCGGTATTTTATACCACTTTGATTAGTTCAGAATTAGAGTTATTTTCAGAGATTTATTCGGTGTTCAAATACAATCCAAGTACCCTACAATTTGAGGGTTTAAGCTTTGATCTACAACTTTTCAAGCAGAACGAGGTTTTTAGATAAATAAGCTATTTTACCAGATTTGGTGTAGACTCCCAAATTATTTTGTGGTCAGAGGTATTTTAGTCCTTCTTGCGCCTTAAAGGCATTTTGGAAGTTAGATCATTAATAGGCAATCAGATCTAGAGTATAACAGTCCTATGAATTATTCTTGGATATCAGAATTTCTTACAAGTCGCTTATCTTCCTAACCGAGCAATTCAGTCTAATCAAGATACTATCATTTTTCTGTAATCAACTTGACTAAAACAGAATTAACCATATACTTATTATGATCATTCAGTCATTTGGCGGATACCAACATGTTCTATAACACATGCAATAGGTAGTAATGTGTTACCTTAGCTCCAAGATACATGGGTTGATCCGTGAACGAATTTCGAACACTCTTGAACCCGGATTTGACGTCCCTCAACAATTCGTATTCAAGGAATTGTGAGTACCTTCAATCACACAATTTCCCATTTCAGTCCTTATTCATAGAGTTCTTAACTAAATAAATGAATACATAAACAAGTTCAGGTTCAAGGTCAGATTCGGAGGTTTTCGAGTTAGAATTTTGCGAAAAGGGCTTCAAAATCGGACTCAGGACGTCGAAAAATATGAGATAGGAGTTTTCGGAAAAGTTGACTTTTTGGTCAACGCTGACGTCAACAGGTCAAAGATCAACGAGATTAGAGTTAACGTTGACGTCAGCAGGTCAACACTAACGTCAGCGGTCAACCGGAAAATGTCAACTAAGTTGACTCGGACGAGTTGACTCAGGCTGACTTGGACGAGTTGACTCGAGCTGACTCGGGCGGGTCGGGTCAACCAGAAGCGGGTCGGGTTGGTTATACGGGTTTGGACTAAAGGCTATTGGGCTATGCACAGGCTGGCCCACTTCCTCAAACTAATAGGCCTGACCAAATTCATTGGGCCAGACTGGTTCTAGTTAGACCGACTCAACAACTTACCTCCCCTACAAATCTCAGATCACCGGCCAATCACCGGAAAAAATCTCGTCGGCGACCCAAGGGTTAAATTTTGGCCAGAAACAAAACAAAATAATCTACACGATACGACCACTACATTTACAAATCGAAAAGATATCGGAACTCACTAATTTTACCTGAAATGCCAAGGGACGGCCGGAAAGCACCGTAGCTCCGATGAGGCCCTCATCGGCGGCGTATTTACGGTTAGCCACTAGGGTTTTATTTGCAGTGACGCAAGAAGCTCAGATCTGACAACCGTATCTCAGATGAACGTCGAATATAGCCGGAAAACAGATATAATCAAAGGTCGAAGGGTTGCTCTCGCTCCAGATTTGAACTGTCTCACGTGGTGAACGATGGCTAAGATTTGTGCGTGACGGCCATGGGTGAGATCAGAGGGGTAAGGCGGTTCGGAGGACGACAGCGGGGCGGTGTGGCAGATCGGAGTATGGGTTGATGGGGTTAGGGAGAGCTTTTTGGAATTTCTCTCTAAAGTTCCAGATTTGAATCATTTTCCAAAGGTATGTGAAGGGTTGGGTTATTAAGTCTGATTTACTTCTTTTAGGCTTAACTATAATAGCCAAACTGGGTAACCCTTGACAGAAATGAGCCATTGGCTCAACGGTTTAAGCAAAAGGACACAAGAGGGGTGAGGTCGTGGGTTCAAACCCCATGAGCCTTACTTGTTCAACATATTTTTTATTTTGTTAGGGTGTTACATATCGTCTCCCACGAGGATTGGACAACTATTTCGAATGTCAATTCCTGCACAAAGAATAAATGCACAAGTAAATTTCATTTTGTAAAATATTCACAAGTAAATAATAGAAGAGATCAGAGTGATAGAATGGGTCAGGTTATGTTGCTCCGTAGTGTGAAACTGCGTTTGAATAGGTTAAGTTGTTTTGTGCTGCCAGACTTTGCTGCCTCGGCGGAAGATGGAAGATTGATGCTTCGACGCTTTAGCTTCCTCGGCAGGTGGAATGAACGATTGTCTCGGCGGCAAACTCGGTAGACCTTCAAGGCTCGGCAGAACGCTTCGATAATGATTCAGCTTATGTCTAAGTCAGAATATTGTTGATGCCCGCTACAGATAATACCCGTTGGCGTGAATCTTGCAATGAACAGCAACCTTTGGTTTGTCCTCTTTTAGCCACCTTAAACCCTAACCTATGTCTAGGCTGGATTGATCAACATCTGGTATTGATGAGATCGTGCTTACTTCTTTCATCAGTTTGACTCTCTCGATGCCAAACAAACGGATTGCTCACAATCGATCTTTCGAACTCAATTGAAAACAATGAAGAACTTGAAATAAGCAAACCTTGAATTTATTGCAAAAACAAACTTAAACATAAACAATCGTTCTCACAACTATTTTACAACATAACCCAAACCCTAAAGAATTTAGAACATAGTGGCGGCAAGAAAACACAAGAGAACCCTAAGCTATACCGACTTGTCTAGATGTCTAAAATACAAAATATGATAGGGTATATATAGGGCATGGCCTAGGTTAAGTCCTCCTTGGAGTAGAAGTCTTCCTCATGATAAAGTAGCTTTTGCATTGAATGCATCCTTTAAATTCTGACTTCATTGACTTGAAGTTGGACTCCTTGTGCCACAAGTAAGCTTAAACCACCTTGGATGATTTCCTCTTGGGCGGCTCTATCCGTTGTTTCCGGTATTAGTAAATTGCGTAGATGGACTCATTGGACTCAGAAAATTATGCTCTTCTAATCACACTCCATTTCATCAAATCCACTGGTTGTTGCCCTGGGCGGCAGGTATGGCGGCGACAGCTACTCGGCAGCATCTCTCTTTTGTGTTGATCTGCTTCAGTACAGCTCCTTGGCTTGCTGCCTCAACATCATCTCCTCAGCTTTTCTCTCCATCTGATAGCTTATAGCACTTGAAACTAAAACTAAACTAAAATAGTATCTTTTCTTACCAAATCAAAGATATTCAACAGGAACAAGGCAAAGCAAAGAATATTGTAAACAATGCATACATGCACCTAATTATGCCTAATTGTGATTTATGAAGAGTTTTATTTACTTCATGGTGGATGCAATTACTTTGGCAGTTATGAAATATTTTATATGTGTCTAATTATTTTATGGATCCCTATTTATCCTTGAAGGATTTAAAATGCTAGAAGCATTTGGAAATTTCTGAGGAAATTTATTTAGACATGTCTCATTGAATATTTATACTTTGGCGCATTTGGTAAGATCGCCTTAGTCAGTACTTATTGAGGAAATATTATAAGAATGATCATATTTCCTTATGTATTTTGTAAAGAAGTTTGGATCAAAATTCATGATATTATTAGAACTCGTGAAGAGCTTCAAAATTGGAAACTCATGAAGATTTTTCAAAGTATTTAATGAAAGTATTTGAGAAAAAGAATCTTGAGATGTGGTTTTGTCTCGACCTAACGATCGAGCACTTAAATATGCGTTTTTTGTCTATAAATGGACATAAGTCAAAAGAATATTAAAGAAGATTCAATATGGATAAAACATATCTATTGAGTATCCCAATAATTGTAAGATTGTTGGGTGTGAATAAATTTATCTTCAGAAGAAAGATAAATAAATAATTCTTCTAGAAGCATCATATATTAGTTGGCCAAGAAATATCCATAGATATACAAAGATCATTACCTTTAGATCTTCAAACATTCATCGATGTCTCCTCAAATCTTGTAGAAATAATTGTTATGCATGAGGCAAGCCAAAAATGTGTTTTGCTAAAACCATTGACCCAACATATCCATAAGATATGTGAATTTACTTTCACAAGATATGATATGAAGCTATTTTTTGTAGAGTTAATGCAAGATGTATATCTCAATTGAAAGGTGGATACATCATGAAACATATTACTCCAATGTTTCATCCCTCCCGATCTTTAGAAAATAGTATTCAAGATTGAATTATGAAGATTCAAAAATCTTCTATGGTGTTTTCATGAGGGGGAGTAAATACGTGTTGCACTCTTTTTCCCTTAACCGATGTTTTGTCCCAATGGGTTTTCCTAGTAAGGTTTTTAATGAGACAACATGTTATGTGTATCAAAGATGTGTGTACTCTTTTTCCTTTACTAATGAAAATGTTTTTCCCACTGGGTTTTTATCTTAGTAAGGTTTTAACGAGGCACATTATCTTCATAGACATCCAAGGGGCAAGGGAGAGTGTTATGAATATTTATGTAAGTGGATGTCTATCATGATAAGAACTTTATCAAAGAGATTTGACTTACTTTATCATTAGGTATATTATCTACATTAATTAGAGTTTAATGTAATATGTACTTCTTATGCCTATAAATAGATGATTTACTGAAGGCATTGTATACAAGTCAATATTTGAGAATAATACAAATCTCCCACTTTCTCTCATCTTTTTGTTCTTTTATTCTTGTTCGTTGTTCTTCGTTATTTTATTCACAACATTTTATTGATTATTGTATTGTAAAGTGTCTAAAAGTCTTATTTTATTTACCCTTTTTACTCATATTATTGTTATACTTAGGCATATTTTAGTTACATAATTAGGCATTAAAGCATATTCTCATAATTTCCTTCACAATTAAGCTTGATTACATATTTTAGTGTATTTTGTGGAAAAGGTGTTGTTTTGGTACGTATTTTGGTGCATGCAGGAAAATTGCCCGCCAGAACCCGCCGCGATAGCAGGGTGCCACCAGAACCCGCCAAGATAGCAGGGTGCCGCCGGAACCCGCCGCGACAGCAAACCAAGGAGCTGTAGTGATGCAGTTCCAGACAGAGACAACAACTGCTGAGTAGCTATCGTCGCCATACTTGCCGCCCAAGACAGCAAGCTGTAGAATTGGATAACTAAAGTGTGATCTGTAGAGCAGAAAATCCTGATCCTAACGATGTCATCCACTTAATTTTCTAATGCTTGGAGCAGCGGACAGAGCCGCTGAAGGAGGGGAACGAGATAACTTGCGGTGTAAGGCAACGACAAGGAGTCAACATTCAACTAAAAGAAGTACATTTAATGCAAAAGCTACTTTGAAGACTTCTACTCCAAGAAGGACTTGACCTAGCTAATGCATATATATATCCGACATATTATGTACTTTAGTACGGAAAAAAAAAAGATAGGTTTTCCTTAGGCATAGTTTAGGTTTTCTTGCCGCCGACATGTTCTAAATTTCTCTTTGGGTTTGAGTTATGTTGTAATTAGTTGTGAGAATAGGTGTTTAGGATTTCAAGTTTGTTTTTGGAAATAAAATTACAAGGTTTACTTATTCCATGTTCTTCATAGTTTTCAATTAAGGCGAAAGATTAGTTGAATTCTATCCATTTGTTCCGTATCAAGAGAGTCGAACTCACGAAATGAGTAAGTACAATTTCATCTATAGATTGTGCGATCAATCCAGCCTAGACATAGGCTAAGGGTTTAAGGCAGCTAAAAGAGGACGAATCAACATTGATGTCTTTGCATGATTCACGCCGCGACTGGTATTATTTGCAGTGGGCATTAATAGAACTGTTACTTAGACATAAGCGGAGTCACTTTCGAAGCGTTCTGTTGAGCCTTGTAGTTCTATCGAGTTTTCCGCCGAGACACAGTTCCATTCCCCTGCCGTGGCAGCAAGAGGGTCTCACCAGTCTACCTGCCATCCACCGCCGAGGCAGCAGAGTCTGGCACTGTAAAACGACGTATCCTATTCAACGCAGTTTCACACTAAGTAGCAGCATAACCCAGACCTTTCTATTAATCTGATCATTTCCCTTTTAATTACTAGTGTTTTTATTTTATTTTTCTTTTCAAACATTCAACTTAATTGTGCATTTACTTTTCTTGTGCAGGATTTACAACTCGAATCAAGTTGTCCAATCCCTGTGGGAGACGATATCTTTTATACTATAACTTGACAGGAGTGTACACTTGCGCTCATGAATAGAGAACACCCAATGCTCTACAAGTTTTTGGCGTCGTTTCGGGGATTGGTAACAGCGAAATTCATATTTATATTTCCGCACTTTTATTTTTATTTGCATTTAATTTTAGGTTTTATTATTTTTACTTTTATTTAAAAAAAATTGGGAAAGTTCTTATCCAGGTGCACTACAAGTCGAGGGCATCAACATTTGGGAAAGTTCTTGCGAATTTTGTGAAGGCAATCATGCGTTCGAAAGTTGCCCTCATCTGTTTGCAGCAGACATGTCGAGAAAAACCACTTGGGAGTGTATGTCTGAATATAAACAGCAAACGCTTTCGCGGCAGCAACAAGGATAGTTGATGCCGCAGTTGGCGCCGCCGCAGCAAGATTTTTCATGGTATGATCAAAAATCTCAAAAAAAATTACCATAACAGTTTTGTTGTAAAAATCGACATGCCCTGGCAATATAATCAACCTCAAGAGCAATCAAAATCCTTGGAGGACACACTTCAAACTTTCCTTTCACTAACCGAAAAAGTATCAGTTGTCATGGACGCTAGCATCGCTAAGATGGATGCATATATGAGCAATTCAGTCCTCATTAAGATTGACAAGAGGACAAAGAACAATGCGATGAAAGATCTATGATGTGTGAGGAGCAATTCGAACCTCCAATCCAAGAGGATGAAAAATACTGCCCGGGCAGCAAGATTGACAGTTGTTCTAATAGCTACCTAGAACCCTGCCCTGAAGACGAACTGACAGCACCTGAGCAAAGCTATGCCACAACAACACCTAGTGAGGTCGACAAAGGAATTAATGATGCCACAAAAACATCACATGCTTCGGCAAATAGGCCCACCACGACAGAAGCCTTAACAATGATGTCCGTCTCGACAAAAGCCGCGACAACTATGGACTATATATATCGAGAGGAGTCGGTGCTGGCAGATTTAAAGCCATCGAAATCTCTACTAATGGAGATTTTCGAAGGGCATAAAGAAAGCGGTGTTGAGAGTCGTGAAGCTTTTTCGAAAATTGAGTTTTCCCTTGAAAACATCATGAGAGAAGACTGTCGTAACAACTGGTTGTCGCGGCAGCAAAAGCAACTTTCCACCATAATGAACTTCGACAAAAATGAGGTAAGTACATGGTTAGATAGTGATATAATTTTTTCTAATCACATGTTCTTGCCTCCAGGAATAGAAACAAGGAGGAATGTTCACATGGACTACAAGGGAACGAGAAAGAAGGACTCCTCTACCGTGAGAATAATCACTCGATGGAGGGTGCGGGTGGATTACAAGAAGTATCAGAAACGACCCTCTCAAGCTCGAACAGACAGGGGAGTAGTTACTTTAGGAGATACATGCCAATGCACTCCTAGAGTAACATAATTTTTATTTTTGTCTTCCACATTTTTATGCTTTCGTAGACTTAGAATTTTTAAACTTTCAGTTTTTATTTCTTTCTACATTTTATTATTTTATTTTATTTTTTTCTTCGTCTTGCATATAAAATTCAACCGTCTCACAACCTATCAATGGCCACAACCAGCAACCAACCAGCCTTCTAGAGAATTCCTAAAGAGGAAGTCGAGCAACATCATCGATGACAGTTTGCAACCTGGCAGTACTGATGTTGCCGCCCAAAACCCGCCCTCACCCACCCTGGCAACTCAGATCGACGCCACGGCAACTACAACTGCCCAGGGTTGCCAAGGTAATGACTGCACGTGGTTCGACTAGCAGATACACACATTCGATAACTACACAAACAAACATGGCTCGAAGGAAATTCATCATGAAAAGGTGACGACCTTTCTGACTAACTCATTTATTTTCTCATGCATTGAGGACAATGCTCCTCTCGAGTTTGGGGGGGAATTAGTCCTCTAATTTTTTCTTTTTTGTTTTTCTTTTATTTTCTAGTTTTTTATGTCTTTATTTTTCTGTTTTGTTTTGCATTTAGGTTCTAATGTAACATGCATTTATTTAAAGTCTAATGAATTCTTAGTTTGAGGAAAATTCTTGAGTACCTTTTACCCGCCGCGGCAGATGACCCGCCTGGGCAGCAACCTTAGCATGACTTTAGATTGACTTAGAATCCTACTATGGTCTGAACTTAAAGAAAACACTTTTTGTGACTAGTTTGATTTTAGGACTTCTAGGAAACTTAGGTATTTCACCTAATATAACTTGGGTAGAACTCGAAGTTTAGAAGAAAAAAGAGAGAGAAACGTCCTAGAGGTGCCCGAAACTGGCTCTAGGATAAGCTAGAGGTGCCTGAAACTAGCTCTAGGATAAGCTAGAGGTGCCCGAAACTGGCTCTATAAAAAATGAATGAAATCATTAGAGATGCCTATTACTGGCACTAGTGGTTAAATTGAAGGAAAAAAAACTAGAGGGAAACCCAAGGGAATTAATGTGTTTATCAAAAGTCTACTTAGAAGCCGAAGAATCATTCTTATCACAAGGACCGCACACACTCACGAGATACATAGTTCGGTTCCGGGTAAGACCATTGTCATTCAAAAGGTTGCTAATTAGGAATAAATCTACACGGTATGTAAAGGTTACTCAAGATGCTTTCTCGACTTAGTTTACATATGATTTTAAGTTTTGGCATGTTATTGTTAGATTGCATTGCTTGAGGACAAGCAATAGTTCGAGTTTGGGAGTGTTTAAAGTGTCTAAAAGTCTTATTTTATTTACCCTTTTTACTTATATTATTGTTAGACTTATGCACATTTTAGTTACATAATTAGGCATTAATGCATATTCTCATAATTTTCTTCATCGTTAAGCTTGATTACATATTTCAGTGTATTTTGTGGAAAAGGTGTTGTTTTGGTATGTATTTTGGTGCATGCAAGAAAATTGCCCGTTGGAATCCACCGCGACAACAGGGTGCCGCCAGAACCCGCCGCGACAGCAGGGTGCCGCCAGAACCCGCCGCAATAGTAGGGTGCCGCCAGAACCCGCCGCGACATCAGGGTGCCGCCAAAACCCGCCGCGACAGCAGGGTGCCGCCAGAACCCGCCGCGACAGCAGGGTGCCGCCAAAACCCGCCGCGACAGCAGGGTGCCGCCAGAACCTGCCGAGACAGCAGGGTGCCGCCATAACCCACCGCGACAGCAAACAAAAGAGATGTACTAATGCAGCTGCTGAGTAGCTGTCGCCGCCATACTTGCTGCCCAAGACAGCAAGCTGTAGAATTAGAGAACTGGAGTGCAATCTGTAGAGCAGAAAATCTTGATCCTAACGATGCCATCCACTCAATTTTGTGATGCCTGGAGCAGCGGACAGAGCCACCGAAAGAGAGGAACGAGATAACTTGCGGTGCAAGGCAACGATAAGGAGTCCACATTCAACTAAAAGAAGTCAGAATTAAAGGTTGCATTTAATGCAAAAGCTACTTTGAAGACTTCTATTCCAAGAAGAACTTGGCCTAGCTAATGCCTATATATATCCGACATATTTTGTACTTCAGTACGAAAAAAAAGATAGGTTTTCCTTAGGCATAGTTTAGGTTTTCTTGCCGCCGACATGTTCTAAATTTCTCCTTGGTTTTGGGTTATGTTGTAATTAGTTGTGAGAACGGTTGTTTACGATTTCAAGTTTGTTTTTGCAAATAAAATTACAAGTTTTACTTATTTCATGTTCTTCATAGTTTTCAATTAAGGCGAAAGATTATTTGAATTCTATTCATTTGTTCGGTATCGAGAGAGTCGAACTCACGAAGGAGTAAGTACGATTTCATCTATAGACGGCGCGATCAATCTGGCCTAGACATAGGTTAAAGGTTTAAGGTGGTTAAAAGAGGACGAATCAACATTGTTGTCTTTTCATGATTCACGTCGCGACTGGTATTATCTGCAGTGGGCATCAATAGAACTCTGACTTAAACATAAGCGAAGTCACTTTCGAAGCGTTCAATCGAGCCTTGTAGTTCTGCCGAGTTTGCCGCCGAGACACAGTTCCATTCCCATGCCGAGGCAGTGAGATGGTCTCAGCAGTCTACCTGCCATCCACCGCCGAGGCAGCAAAGTCTGGCAGCGCAAAACGAGTTATCCTATTCAACGCAGTTTCACACTAAGCAGCAGCATAACCCTGCCCTTTCTATCAATCTGATCACTTCCCTTTTAATTACTTGTGTTTTTATTTTACTTTTTTTCAAACATTCAACTTAATTGTGCATTTACTTTTCTTGTGCAGGATTTACAACTCGAATCAAGCTATCTAATCCTTGTAGGAGACGATATCTTTTATACTATAACTTGGCAGGAGTGTGCACTTGCACTCATAAATAGAGAACATTCAAACGCTCTACATGTATATAGCTAAAAACGACATATTATTGGGACCAAATAATTATATTCCAAATGAAAAGTGCATTATTGGAACTAAGTGGCAATTAACCATGTGTTTAATGCCTCTCATTATATGAACAGTGCTAGAATGTAAGGCTAACTAGATTTTCCCAGCAACACACGAGATCCAGAAACCAACATGTCAGTAATAACGTATCACATGACAAGTAGTAGATCAAACCAATAGTATTGAATATCTCGCCAAAACAATTGCAATGACAGTCGAATTCGAGCCTCATTGTTTCCAGTCAAAATGCACTAGTCAATCGAAGAAAATATCAATAAAAAAATCCATAACGTTGAATGAATCAAAGAACTAGCCGAGAGAGATAACAGACCAACAATTGTAGTTCCAAACAACCAACATACAAATCTGACTCTTATTGACTTATAATGTCAATTGTTAATAGTGTTGAAGAATGAAGCAGCTGAGTGAGGTTGTTGCTGAATGAAGCTGCTAAAGATCGTTACACAGCTGTCAAAACAGCTTGCAAATCTGTTTTCATAAAACAAACTTTTAGGAGGGAAAAGTTGTTATTTTCTCCTCCAGGAATTAGGTTAAAAAAGTTGTTAGCTCACTTGTATATAAACCACCCTTTCGATCAATGAAAACTCAGCTTGTTTTTTCCCATTCTAATTGTTATACATTACTGTTTATAGTTTTCACATGGTATCAGTCGTTCAGTGATCCTGAGCCTCCCTTCCTTTCTTTTTCTTTCTCGTCTTCGCCATGGTTAACCCTACCGTTGAGGTCACCGACTCCGTTCGAGAGGAAAGTTCAGAACAATCGTTTTCCAACAAAAGGATCAGCATTCGATTGGATGATACTAACTTCCTACTCTGGAAGCAGCAGGTGATGTTGATGATACGGGGTCATGGACTTGAGGATTATCTTGATGCCTCCATTTCTCCTCCACCAAAGCTCATTACCAATGACGCTGGATCTCGTGTAGCCAACCCAGCTTATCTTCGATTCATTCAACATGACAGCTCCCTCGCCTCCTGGCTCTTATCCACTGTTGTACCTACCATTTTACCTCAGTTGGTTGGTGCTGACACCACTGCTTCCATCTGGAAAACCATCTCCAGCTTGTATTCTCAGTTGTCCACCACCAAACTGATGCATTTACATTGTCGTCTCCGCTCTATCAAGAAGGTTGATATGTCAATGCGTG
The DNA here is from genome assembly GCA_030270665.1 of Hibiscus trionum. NCBI lineage: Eukaryota > Viridiplantae > Streptophyta > Magnoliopsida > Malvales > Malvaceae > Hibiscus > Hibiscus trionum. The sequence continues at coordinate 19,781,182 of BSYR01000019.1, read as the reverse complement.
CCTACACTATGCAGATCAAAGAGATCTGTGATCTCCTTGCCTCATGTGGCAGTTCGGTCTCCGCTGTTGAACAGATAGCCACCATACTCAACGGATTACCCTCTGAATACGATCTGTTTGTCGCTGTAATTTCAGCTAGTCGCGATCCTTACACTGTTGAAGCTGCTGTCTCAATCCTGGTGGATGCTGAAACTCGTGTTGTTGATCCCCTTCGCATGCCGATTGGAATTAACAACACCCGTTTCTCTGATGATTCTCGCCGTCGTGAAGATTCTGTGCCCTCTGGTGGTCGTTTTCGTGGCAGACCCAGAACTCAGTGTCAAGTATGTGGAAAACTGGGTCATCTTGCTGACCGTTGTTGGCATCGATTTGACAAGAACTATCGTGGCTCTTCCTCTCAACCAAAACCAGTGACCTCTGAAACTCATGCTTGCTATACAACTGAATCTAATGATGCAGCCTATGATCCTTTTATCACTACTGTAGCTCCTGATCTTGCTACTCCTGGGCAATCCACTGATCCTCCTCAAGTGAATTCTCTTGTTGCTACCCCTGGCCCATCGTCTGTGACTTGGTTCCCTGATTCTGGTGCCACGCACCATGTCACCAATGCCCCTGATGCTCTTCATTTTGCCAACACTTACTCTGGTACGGGTAAAGTTCATTTAGGTGATGGATCTGCTCTTTCAATTTCTAGTATAGGGCAAGCTACTTTTATAACTTCATCACGGCAGCTTCGTTTATCTCATTTGCTTCATGTTCCTGAGATCACCCGTAACCTTTTATCCGTATCAAAGTTTACTGCTGATAATAATGTCTTTTTGGAATTTCATGCCAACTCTTACTGTGTGAAGGATGAGTCTACAGGTACTACTCTACTGCATGGAGTTCAGGAAGGTGGTTTATACACATTCACTGGGGCTTCATCTCCTAGTTCTGCAATGGCTCATTCCACTGAAGTTCATTCTCCTTACTGGCTATGGCATCAGCGTCTTGGCCACCCTTCACGAGATGTTTTTAAGTTAGTTTTGAATAAACAAGTTCCTCTTGATGTTCATACTGTTTGTAGAGCATGTCAGTTAAGGAAAAGTCATGTACTTCCCTTTCCATCCTCCAATACAGTGTATACTTCACCTTTTGAACTTGTAGAAGTGGATTTATGGGGACCTGCCTCTGTTGCTTCTAATGGATTTAAATATTACATCTCTTTTGTTGATCTATATTCAAGACACTGTTGGGTATACCTCTTAAAGAACAAATCAGATACGCGTGCTGCCTTCACTCTATTTCTTGCTCTTATACAAACACAGTTCAATTCCACACTTCGAGCAGTACAGACTGATGGTGGTGGGGAGTTCAACTTTCTTACATCTCTGCTTCCTTCACTTGGCATTCAGCATCGAGTTACATGCTCACACACATCCCAGCAGAATGGTGTGGTGGAGCGCAAGCACCGACACATTGTTGAGACTGCTTTAACACTCCTAGCTCAGGCCTCCATGCCACTCAAGTTTTGGTCCTATGTCGTTCTGAGTGCTGTATACCTTATAAACAGGCTCCCCACTAAGACTCTTGAGAATACATCTCCATTCCAAAAGCTCACTGGTAAAGCTCCTAATTACAGCTTCCTGAAAGTCTTTGGATGCGAATGCTACCCTCACCTGCATCCATACAATGCTCACAAACTTCAATTTCGATCCAAGGCTTGTCTGTTCCTTGGCTACTCCCCCAAGCATCATGGTTATCAATGTGTTGATGATGCTGGCCGGATCTTTGTATCTCGCAATGTGGTCTTCAATGAGCATGTCTTCCCTTTTACGTCAGGGTCCCTCACCTCTCCTCCAACATCCTCAACTCAGGTTACATCTTCAACTCCATCATTCCCTGAAACAGTTGATCCTCAACCCTCCTTTACACATACTCCATTACCTCAAGACATGCCTCCTACACCACATACTGATACTCAAGACCACCACACTACATCACTTTCACCTTCCCCCACTACTGATTCCTTTGAGCAACCAACTACCTCCCCTTCAACTTTACACTCACCTTCTCCTGATATCCACCATAATGACACTACTCATACTCCTTCCCCTTCTATCTCCCTTGATAACCCTACTACTTCCACATTACCTATACCAGAATTAGCTATTCCACCTTCCCACATGCCTAATTCCTCTACTTCTATCAGTAATAACCATCCCATGGTCACTAGAAGTAAAGTTGGGACCTTCAAACCTAAACTTTACAATATTCAAGCCCACCTCATCCCTTCCACTGTACAAGAAGCCCTTCAACACCCTGACTGGGCTGCTGCCACCTTGCTCGAATACAATGCCTTATGTAAAAACAATACATGGGACCTCACTCCTCTTCCACCTGGGAAACGTGCCATTGGCTGGAAATGGATATTTAGAATTAAATACAACCCTGATGGCACCATTGACAAGTTCAAGGCACGTCTTGTTGCCAAAGGTTTCACTCAAGTACCTGGGCATGATTTTCTTGAGACATTCAGCCCTGTTGTTCGATTCTCTACAATCAACATCTTCATCTCTGTGGCAGTCTCTCGTGGCTGGTCTCTTCATCACATTGATGTAAACAATGCGTTTCTCAATGGGGATCTCAGTGAAGAGGTATTCATGCACCAGCCTCCTGGTTTCCTTCGCTCAAACTCAACTGGTCCTCCTCTTGTATGCAAATTGAAGAAGGCACTGTATGGTTTACGACAGGCCCCTCGTACTTGGTTTCTCAAGTTGAAATCTTGTCTATGCAACCTTGGGTTCCATGCATCACTTGCTGATAGTTCATTATTTATTCAATCAAGTGACAGTGCCACCACTTACATTGTGGTCTATGTAGATGATATTCTACTAACTGGCAACTCGTCCACCTACATACAATCTGTTATTACTACTCTACATGATCAGTTCTCAATCAAGGATCTTGGCCCGTTGAAGTTTTTTCTTGGACTTGAAGTCCACACTCTTGCCACTGGTTTATTCCTCAGCCAGAAAAAGTATGCTCTTGAGCTTCTCACCAAGACTGCTCATCTTGATGTTAAGGCTGCCTCAACACCCATGATCACTTATCCTAAGCTCAGCAAACACGATGGTGATCCTCTTGATGACACACATGGCTACAGAAGCGTCATGGGAGCCCTTCAATATCTTTGTCATACTCGACCTGATCTCACCTTTGCTGTCAACAAGGTGGCACAATACATGCAGTCCCCTACGGATGTTCATTGGCAGGCCGTCCAACGTATTCTTCGTTATCTCAAAGGCACACTTGACTATGGATTGTGGTTTGCAACACAGCACACTGATTTCATGCTTCTCACTGCATTTTCTGATGCTGACTGGGGCAGCGACATAGACGACAGACGCTCCACTTCCGGCCACTGTGTTCTACTTGGTAACCATCTTATATCCTGGTGTGCACGTAAACAAAGAGCTGTTTCTCGATCCACAGCTGAATCAGAATATCGCAGTCTTGCTGATACCTCATCTGAACTGATTTGGGTTCAATCTGTCCTGCATGACATGGGCATTACACTTCCTGATGTTCCTAAAATCTGGTGCGACAACACAAGTACGGTGTCAATGGCTGCGAACCCTGTGCTTCATGCGAAAACAAAACATGTCGATCTCGACCTTCATTTCGTCCGGGAGAGAGTCACTACAGGCACACTCCAAGTCAACTATGTTCCAGCTCGCTGCCAACTTGCGGATATATTCACCAAACCATCTGCTGTAAAGCACTTTGAAACCCTTCGAAATCAACTTAATGTCCTCAATCTCTCACAACTTGCAAAGGAAAAAGAAGTAGAGGAAATGTTGAAGAATGAAGCAGCTGAGTGAGGTTGTTGCTGAATGAAGCTGCTGAAGATCGTTACACAGCTGTCAAAACAGCTTGCAAATCTGTTTTCATAAAACAAACTTTTAGGAGGGAAAAGTTGTTATTTTCTCCTCCAGGAATTAGGTTAAAAAAGTTGTTAGCTCACTTGTATATAAACCACCCTTCCGATCAATGAAAACTCAGCTTGTTTTTTCCCCATTCTAATTGTTATACATTACTGTTTATAGTTTTCACAAATAGCTTATCCTCGAATGTCAAATAAACATCAAGAATAACAGTAAAATTCATCTAGACCTTTAGTTACTTCGATAAATTGAGGCTTACTGAAAACAACGTTGTAGCAAAAGGAGAGGAAAATTTTGATTTAAACTAATAGAAACAGTGAGAAGAGACTTAGAAGCCGGGGTTATCGAAAGATTATTTTAAAATTTCTATTACGATAAGCAACAACTAGCGAGAAGATTCAGATGAAGAAGTTGTGATTAAATCAATTTCCAATCAATGATCGGCGAAACAGTTTTGACTGGCGAAAACAAAATTTCAATCGTATGATTTAGGGTTATTTTTTAATCAAAAGATTTTAGCTGTTAAGTTTTAATTATTATGCAAGTTAATAAAATAAAAATAACTAATTATATATTCTCATTATTTCTTATTAAATGATTTTAATGCCATGTCAGCATGATGTGGAAGTTTTGAACATATGATGTCGCAACTATAAAGAACAACTCATCATTTTTAATGGGACTAACGGTAAACAATTAATTTCGTTAGTCAAAGGGGTACATTGATGCAAATTTAGAGTTCAAGGACTTAATTGAGTGTAAAAAGAGTTTAAGTGCTTAATTGATTTTTTTTCAAAAGTTGGAGGGTTTTGGGTACCCTTGAGCCAAGTTTTTACAAACGCTTAGTTTTTAGAGTTTAAGATTAGGACTTTAGTGCTTATGCTTAGATTTTTAATGTTTGGGAATATATTTTATGGTTTAGATACTATATTTTAGGGTCTAAAATTTAGGAGTTAAGGTTTAGGACCCTAAAATAGATAGCAGCTTTAGAAATCAACTTGTGAACAAAAAAACTTTCCATTGTCGTTGCATATCAAATAGGATAAAAATCTTCTGCCCTTTCTATGCCCAACATCAAAAAACTAAATTTCAAACAATAACCTTAAATTCTAAATCTTAAACCCTAAATCCTAACCATAAACCATAAATCCTAAATCTATATTTTAGTGAGAGCATAAATAGGGGCACCGAAAAGGGACAGATAATTTCTATTCAACAAATATGTACTTATAATCACCGGCAGTGACGGATGCATGTAGGTCATGATTAAGTTTCCTTATTTTTTTTAATTTAGTGTTTAAAGGTAAAAGAAATATTTTGCATACCTATTATGAAGAAAAAAAATTATTTCAAACTCTTATTCTTGAATTTCTAGATACACTATTGATTACTAATATTAAATTTATTGATTGCTTAATTTAAATCGAATATTACAAATATTCATTGTACGATGAATTTCCTAACCTAATATACTTCATTTCAGAATTTAAACCCTGGATTTTACCTAAAATATCTTATATCTCGTACTATGATCAAAGTATGCGAAACTGGACTTGAAATAAGTAAACAAAATAAAAGAGACTTAGAAAACGTCGGCTGACAACAATGAAATGTTAAAGCTCAATGGTGAACTGAGTTCCAGTTTCTACATCTGTCAAGACTCAAGAGGTCATATCTTACTTCTTCTAAGCTTAATTTCTCTCATAAAATGGTTCGAATTCCATCTTAGTTTTTCTGGGCCTTTTCTTGAGAACGACAGAATCCAACTAGAAGTAGAACTGAATTCCATCCTTTCAAAAATATAAATAGTCAAATGTCCTAACCCACACATTCATTAATCGCTGCCACGTGTATCTCAACTAAAAGTTTCTCGGCATAAGATAAATGATTTTTTTAGAAAAGAAAAAAAACTTAATTAACAATAATAATAAAATTAATTTGAAAAAGAATCCGTCAACTTCTCGTTTTGAGTTTGACCGCCAGTTGTCGCTGTTGGCTATGGTCGGAGAAGACAAACCGGATCGCGGGTTGTTGTTCTTCCGGTTATAGCCGATGCGGAGGGAACTCAACAACATCAGCCACCAAGAACATAAATAATTAAACATCGTTATTTTACATTTATCAAACTAGTTTTCGAATAATTTATTATCGTTTCGATGTCGGGAGATAAAACCCCGGTTGCTCTTGTATGGTTGCATGGTGATCTTGAGTTGAAAATCATCGAAGCTCGAAGCTTGCCGAACATGGATTTGCTGTCGGAACGTCTCCGACGATGCTTCACGCCATTCGACCCGTTTATTAGACGAAAGAAGAATCATCGCCCCCGTAAGATAATCACCAGCGACCCTTACGTAACGGTCTGCCTAGCCGGTGCCACGGTGGCTCGTACGCGCGTGATTTCGAATTCTCAACACCCCGTTTGGAACGAGCGATTCAAAATCCCCCTGGCCCACCCAGCCAACCGGTTCGAGTTTTACGTTAAGGATAATGACGTGTTCGGCGCTGATTTGATAGGAGTTGCCTCCGTGCCAGCAGCTAATGTCCTCGCCGGCGAAATGATTAGCGGTTGGTTCCCTATAATAAGCTCTTGCGGGAAACCGCCAAAACCCGACTGCGCCCTTCACCTGGAAATGAAATTCACCAAATGCGAGGATATGGCAATTTTCAAATATGGAAACGCGGCAAACCCAAATGAATTCGGCATTGCAAACTGTTATTTCCCCGCCCGGCGCGGAAGTTCAGTTACTTTATACCAAGATGCCCATGTTATGAAATCAATGTTGCCGGCGATTGAGCTGGAGAACGGGACCGTGTTCAAGCACGAATCGTGTTGGGAAGATATTTGCCATGCAATTTTAGAAGCGCATCATATGGTTTACGTCACGGGATGGTCCGTTTTCCACGAGGTGAAGCTGGTGAGAGAGCCGACGAGGCCGTTGCCTAAAGGCGGGACTTTGAGATTCGGGGATTTGCTCAAGTACAAATCGGAAGAAGGGGTTAGAGTTCTGGTGTTGGTTTGGGACGACAAGACCTCCCATAGCAAGTTCTTCATCAACACCGTACGGATTCTCCTTCATTATTATGTTCAAATATCATTGTTAGTTTTTAATAAGGAAAAGTGTTTTGAATGCAGACGGGAGTGATGCAAACACATGATGAGGAAACACGGAAGTTCTTCAAGCACTCCTCTGTTAGATGTGTGCTGTCCCCTCGATATGCCAGCAGTAAGCTTAGCATTTTCAAGCAACAGGCATGCTTTATGCTATGGTCCAGTTCTTATTTGCACATTTTCCCATCTAATCATCACTCTTTTCCTGAGAGAAAAAGAATGAAGTACTGACTTTACTGCGGAATGCAATCCAGGTTGTTGGAACCCTCTTTACGCACCATCAGAAATGTGTGATTGTGGATTCACTAGCATCCGGAAATAATCGAAAGATCACTGCTTTTTTAGGAGGTTTGGACCTTTGTGATGGGCGTTACGATACACCCGAACATCGACTGTTTCGGGACCTTGATACCGTGTTTAAAGGGGATTTTCACAACCCCACATTTTCTGTGAGTGAGTTTGACAGAAATTGGATTTGTGTTAGCCATATGTACTAGGACCTCATCTTCAATTAGTTTAAAGAATCTTGACATCAATTGCTCTTACTGATTCTTTGTTTCTCTTTTAATTGTTAGTCAGGAACTAAGTGCCCAAGGGAACCATGGCATGATTTACATTGTAAGGTTGAAGGGCCAGCTGCTTATGATATCCTTAAGAACTTTGAGCAGCGTTGGAGGAAAGCTACAAAATGGGCTCAGCTTGGACGGCGACTCAAAAGGGGTAGTAAGCTTGAAGATTCTTTATTAAAGTTGGATCGAATTTCTTGGATACTAAGCCCTTCTGAGGCAACCTCACTGGATGATCCTTCATTGTGGGTTTGCAGTGAAGGAGATCCGGAGAATTGGAACGTTCAGGTACAACTTACCACATGCCTCTTGAAGCAAACTACTTCAATTTGATCTAACCTTTTGCTGGTTCTTTAAACGGGCAGGTTTTCCGGTCTATAGATTCAGGATCTGTGAAAGGGTTCCCTAAGGATGTTTATCAAGCAGATGCTGAGGTTTTAATTCCTATTTCTTTTATATCTATCTGAATAACCATTATCATTATTTTAGTTTGAGTTACTATAATAGACAGTATATTTTTCATTTTTCTGCGACATGGATGGTTTGATTCCTTCCTCTTACTGCAGAATCTTGTTTGTGCAAAGAATCTGGTTATAGACAAGAGCATTCAAACAGCATACATCCAGGCAATTCGATCTGCTCAACACTTCATATACATTGAGAACCAATATTTCATTGGATCATCATATGCTTGGCCATCTTACAAAGCAGGTTTCAGTAACCTCTTCTCTTCTTGTTTTTATTTTTTATTTTTTGCATAATTTTCACACTCATGCGTCTCATTCTGTTCGTCACAAGTAGATATGTTGTGAATCTAACAACTGGTTCAAATTATCACGAACATTCGTGTTTGGAGAAGTCTAATTTACATGGTCTAAGTTTCTGAGTTGATGATCTTTTTTGGTACTGTTAGGTGCTGATAATTTGATTCCCATGGAATTGGCGTTGAAGATTGCTAGTAAGATAAGAGCAAAACAGAGATTTGCAGTTTATGTTGTCATGCCGATGTGGCCTGAGGGTGTCCCTACTTCAACATCTGTGCAAGAAATTCTCTTTTGGCAGGTCTTTTTCTTTTCAAGTAAAGATAGATGATTGATTTGCAAGGTGATTTCTAGTCGCATTATATTATATCTTAGCATAGTGATGTTGATATTTCAGGGACAGACACTAAAAATGATGTATGGAATCATAGGAAAAGAGTTGAAATCTATGCGCATGGAGGATTCTCATCCACAAGACTACTTAAATTTCTACTGCCTCGGTAAACGGGAAGAAGTTCCCTCAGACTTTTCTTGGTCAAGTTCATGCCTGTTATCTCCTACCGGTGACACGGTAATCGAACAAGTTCCGTAGTGTATTAGAACTTGATTTGAATTGACTTTCATATGGAGCTGAGAATGTTGAGTTACATCACTATTTTCAGATTTCAGCTTCACTAAGGTTCCAACGGTTTATGATTTACGTACACGCAAAGGGAATGATAGTAGACGACGAGTATGTGATATTGGGGTCTGCCAATATCAACCAACGATCGATGGCTGGTTCAAGAGACACCGAGATAGCAATTGGTGCATGTCAACCCCATTACACATGGAAAGAGAGAAAGAGACATTTTCGTGGTCAGGTTCGAACCTTCCTGTCATTGTCATCTCGCTGTTGTATTTATACTGCAAGTATTTATTTTCCCTAAGTGTCGGTGAAATAATGCTAACCGATCAAGTAACATGCAGGTTTATGGGTACAGAATGTCACTGTGGGCTGAACACATGCACATAATGATGGATTCGTTTAAGAAACCTGAAAGTTTGGAGTGTGTGAAGACCGTGAACAGCATTGCTGAAGAAAACTGGAAAAGGTACTCGGGCAGCGAGTTTAAGCATTTGCAGGGCCACCTGCTGAAATACCCAATTTTGGTAACAAGAAGTGGTAAAGTAGGCGCCTTGCCTGGACAAGAGACCTTTCCGGATGTAGGTGGCAAGGTCCTTGGATGTCGGTCGACACTTCCCGATGCTCTCACTACATAGGCCTCCACATTTTTAGTAAGAGAACTCAAACCGACACCGAAGAAGGGGAGACAAGGCTGGGGCAACTCAACTTCTTCATACAAAATATGGTGCAGATTACACTAGGCATCCTCGGTTAACATACGACTGACATGTCTCGTTGTCTTTTAAACAGTAAATCTGTACTATTTGGCTTAAATTTTTGCAATTCTAACACCTTTAGCTTTAGGCCAAAGGTTTCAGTGATGGAGAGGGCTGCCCCGTTTTTACAGCCATCAAAAAAATGAAAGAATACAGTAAGCCAACTATCTCTGATCCAAATATCCAATGGCACCCTGTAAATGAAAGAGATGTTAAGATACAAAAGCATGCTACAACCAAATGTACACGAATTCAAAGTAAATGAAAGAGATATTAAGATACAAAAGCATGCTACAACCAAATGTACACGAATTCAAAGTAAATGAAAGAGATATTAAGATACAAAAGCACCATAATTTTCAGGTATACTTGGTGCAAATTTCCCGTTGCAGACACTCTATATATTACTAAACAATTAGATGAACTGCCAACAATCGAAAGACCTGACTCAGCGACTCGAGTTGTACGCCCGTCTGTTGTTTGCCGTTGAAATATGAATATATTCTCTCCTACATTCAGAAAGTTGATTCCCTTTCTATATCGGTTCATTACAATCCATGCAGCCACCACCTTCGGAATATGTAGTGGTGGAAGATGAGTTCAATACTCTCTCCATTTCTCCTTCTCTATTGCGTGATTCCAATTCCCGGGTCTTTGTTTCATTCTTCCTTGTATTTATAGGCCGTAAACTCCTATGGCCAATCCACGCTGCGATCTCCTACAACTGCAACCTCATTTTTCCTTTGTATTCTCTCTTTTCTCCTTCCCTGTTTAATTCTTTAGTAAACGGATTTGACTTGTTTCCGGATGCAGGGTATTTCACATTGCTCCATCTTCTCTGATGTCACGTTTTGTTGAAATGCAGAGTACAGAGGACGGCACTGATCTTGGTATGTTGTTCTTCTCCTTTTCAAATATGTTGCTTATCTCAAATTGATTGTAAAGGAAAAGGACTGAAAGAGCAAAATTGCTTCTAAAGTATGCCTTTTGGGTTTGATTTCAGGTGCAGTGTTGCAAAATGGAAGAGAACTCCTTTTGCAGGTAAATGTGACAAATGTGGATCACTATCTTTTATAGCAACATGGAGGCTTTGTTGAGTTCTTAAATGCTTTATGGTTTTCCATGTGCTGGTTCGTACATTTATAATCTAAGATGGTACTTCCTATGCTGAATCCGACTGATATCATTACTCATCGGGGAATGGTTTTATCTGTTTCGGCAGTGGAATATAGAATAGTTGCATATAACAGCTAAGGGAAGAGATTTAAAGTTGCTTAATTTGTTCAACAGGGAGTCTCACAAATATGACTGGTGGAGAAACTTGGAAAAGAAGATTCCTGACATTGCAAAATCTGGGTTTACATCTGTATGGTTGCCACTTGCCACCGGCAACTAATTCCTTTTCACCAGAAGGTTAGAGAACATTTTCCATCAAAGCAAGAGCTAGTTCCTTATCAAGTATATATATCCTATTTTCTTATTGCAGGATATGGGTCTGAGCAGCTGCTGAAAGCTTTACTCCAAAAGCTAAAGCAGTACAAAGTTAGAGCAATGGCTGACATGGTAATCAATCATCGTATCGGAACTACTCAAGGACACGGAGAAATGTAAAACCGTTATGATGGAATTCCACAAGCATGGAGTGAACATGCCGTCACATCATGTACCGGTGGATTGGTAATATAACAGTCTATATTTGCACTGCTTCTTAGATGCTTTATGTTACTATGCCTTAAATGATATTTCCTGATGAAATTGTGGACTGGACGTATACTGTAATGTAAGATAATTTTTACCTAAAATATATCTCTCAGGGTAACAGAAGCACTGGAGACAACTTCAACGGGGTTCCAAATATTGATCACAGTCAACATTTCGTTCGTAAGGATTTCATAGGGTGGCTCAAGTGGTTACGCAGTGTTGGCTTTCAAGTTTCAAGATTTTCGCTTCGATTTTGCGAGGGGGTAATAATAACAATGCTGCACTAGTAGGTTTCTGTTGTCTCTAGAATTGATTTGCTTTCCATCTCAGTATATTATTGTGGCTACAATGTTTCGCTTCAGTTACTCCGCAAAATATGTGGAAGAATATATTGAAGAAGCAAAGCCTATATTTTATGTTGGGGAATATTGGGATTCTTGCGATTATAATGGATATGGATTAGAGTATTAGACTATAACCAAGGTAATGCACTTGATCTGTTTTTCATATCTGAGATCTTCCATAAAAGAAATCCGATTTAGTTTTTATCGATAAATCTATCCATATATTTATCTGCTGACTGGTAAAATATGAATATTGCTGGCATCCGGCATGCTATATCTTATTTCTTTACATTCGCAACCTCCACTGCAGATAGCCATAGACAAAGGATCATTAATTGGATTGATGCCACAGGACAGCTTTCAATTGCATTTGACTTCACAACCAAGGGGATTCTTCAGGCATGATCCAAAACATGATATTACCATTTACCAAGAGAAAAAAACTACGTTTTAGCCTCTTGCGGCACCAAAATCTACTGATGTTTTTCTGGCGTCTGCGTGACCCTCAAGGGAAGCCACCAGGTGCAATGGGGTGGTGGCCATCAAGGGCTGTCACATTTATCGATAACCATGACACAGGCTCAACACAGGTACTACAAGTTGTAATATTCAAAACCTGCATCTTCCCAATCTGGAATCTACTCAGCTGCCAATTGTTTTATTCTTGCAGGCTCATTGGCCTTTCCCCTCAAATCATATTATGGAGGTACGAGTTCGATGCTTGGTGCAAACGACACAAGATGACTTGCATCACAATTTCCCCTGAACTGGTTGCTGTTATATGTATACGCGCATATATTTGACTCCATGTGTTCCTTCCTACAGGGTTATGCGTACATACTTACACATCCAGGAATACCAACAGTTTTCTACGATCACTTTTATGATTGGGGTGATTCCATTCATGAGCAAATTGTTAAATTGGTATGATGCACAACTCAGACATTAATTTCCATGTGTTATCTTGATTGGTAATTGCCAAGCAAACATTTCTCCAAAGAATGCTTTCTAAAACTTTGGTACGCATGCATGTAGATGAACATTCGAAGGCGTCAAGATATCCACAGCCGTTCATCTGTCAGGATCTTGGAGTCCCAAAACAACCTGTATTCTGCAATGATTGGAGACAAAGTATGCATGAATATTGGGGATGGTTCATGGTGTCCATCCGGCAGAGAGTGGACAAAGATATGCAGTGTGGCAAAAGCAATGATCCCTCATCCTTCTTTCCTTTCATTGCTAATCCCCTTGGTACCGGGAATGTGGTGCAAGGCATCCCACTCTGGCATGATGGCTACTCCATACATTTTAAAATATTAGATAAAAATCTCATTCGAAAGTATTATATGTATCAGAAATTAACTACATACCATCAATAAAATCATAGAGCACTTTTAATTAGTCTTACATATTTGTTCCTGATGTTGACACATATCTATTCATACAAGCAATTTAGCACTAAAACACAATGGAGGAACTAATACAAGCTTGAGAAAATAGCAGGAGGTAAAAAAATGCTGCTGATTGACTTGTAAGTGCTTTATCTTCCCGAATAAGGCTGATTAATATGAGTAAATTCAACTATTCTGGAAATGATTTCAGGAACTGAACATCATAAGTTAAAAAAATATGCAATATGATAACAATGAATTATTAATATGTATGCCTTGTTCCTGTATCGAAGTTTATATAAATAAAAGCAAACACAATTGTAATAACTAATATGAAGAAAAAATATGTCTGAAAACACAAAAGGAGCTCTAGACAAGTTTTCAACGCCACAACAGTAGCAAAGAATTGGTAAGAGAATAAGAAATGAAAGTAAAGCAATCATAAATATTCTGGTAAAAGAGAAGGCAATGGTATGGAAGTTAGGTCCCATAGAATGTGAGAAAGTGAGAACTGTATTATGTCAGACAAATGATGCACAACTTCACATTAGCCTCCAGAAAACACCAGCAAATGATAAGGAAACCCTGTATATATGTATAATATATATACGTACGTACAAATAGATAGATAGATAAATGTATTTGCAGTATTTTGACCAACCTATAGATATGAGTAGTAGGTGGAGGCAGCTTTAAAATTGAGAATAGAGTCCGAGTCACATGGCAATTGAGCTGGAAAGTGACTCACCTGTATCATCAATCATATAACCATATAAATATATGTATGGTCATGGCCACCATCATTCATGTTTTGAAACTAAATGCATAAAATACAAAGAAAATCTCCTTCCCCATTCACAACAAATCACACTATCTCTCTCACGTGACATACACTGCATCAAAATCTCTTTTAACATCTGCAATTTCTTTTATCTATGTTTGCAATCTCAAAGACCTCTCTTTTTTTTACCCTTTCTTTTACCTACCCAGTCTCAATCATCACCTTATTTAGCTTTAGCCAATGTTTTACAATTCCAACTCAGCTCCATTTGTGGATAAACCTGCCACCAAGTGTCAGAAGATGAGACTTCCAACTTTTGCCTACATATACTGCATACATGTACATGCATTTGTATATTATATAATGTAAAGAATCTTACTACTTACCACTATAAACAAAAAGTACAGCACCATGTTGAACAGAAAAAAAAAAAAAAAAGTAGAAGAATGATGAGGTGCATGAGAAAGTATGATAATTGCATGAGAATTGAGAGGTGGTCCGCATGCATCAAAAGTGATTTGGAATTTGGAGGGTTAATAATCAAACTAATTAGTACTAGTATCAATAATTTCACTATTTATGAACTGGTTTTGTTGAATCCAAATTATCATATATAAAAATCCTAACTTGGTATTAATTAAGTCATTGATGTCGTGATAAAGAATTTATGTTAATATTTAGTCTCGAATTAAATCAAATCAAACATGGGTTAAGAGAATATTCTCATTGTTTTGTTCCTCTTGGAGAAGCATAAAATGAAAATTCGATGAAATTGAACAGAGCGCTGGGAACAAAAGCGCATCAACTTTTGCTTTTCCAACAAAGCTTAGATTGAAGGCATTAAACCAAAGGAGAAAGGAAAGTTGTTTCTGCTTCTTGAATTCTAACGTCAAAATTTTGGCATTATATCCACTTTTCAGTGCTTTGCAATTTGCATATGGCGTTTGAATCTTAATTACAATGACTAAAGGTCAAACCCATAACATCAAAAAGTTATTAACTTTTGAAATAATCTTAGCAAAAAAAACTCTTAATCTTCTTTTCATGTTAAATTTTCACGTGCATTTTTTCATGTTAAAAATAATCTTAATCTTAGCAAAAAAAAAAACTCGTAGAGTGGTCTCAATAGTAAAAGATGATGTATTTTATTTAGGTGGCCCGGGTTAGAGCAACAGCCAACATATGTATATGGTGTGTATGTCTTATTAAAGAACTAAGAATAAAATTCATTTATTCCTTTTCGGTGTACCTTCCTATGTCATCACATAAAAAAAAAAGATCAAAAAGGGGAAAAGCAGCTATATTATAATGGTATCGAGAGATTGAGCTGTGGTTTACCATTTAATCGCATCGTTAACCTAATAGGTCAAAAAGGAATGCGGGGTTTGAGCTTTAAACCTTCTTCTACAGGGTGTGAGACTGAGACCTAACCTAGGATTCCACCGCGCTTCCTGCTGTAATTTTGTTGGACCCATGAAAAGAAAACTTGGCTCCCTTGGCCTTCCATCATCAGCTTTGCTTGAAAACTGCACAATTCCGCTAAAGAAACCATCAAAAATTGAAAGTCACCTCACCATAGAAGCAAATATCCATAAATACTTGATAATGAAAGAGACATGATAGATATAACCGTTATACATAAAATAACCCCACAACCATAAAAATGGAGACATTCATTAAAACTAGTGATTATTATGCTTATAGTTATAGCTTCAATCCAATCTCCCATAGGTGGTTGCCTCTTCCCTGTTCAGCTTCTCCAGGGTCCAGACTCTAGAAGATGAAACGGTTTGGAAATAGGAATAAGATGATAAAGTTTAGGCCAGCAAAGCCGGTCTAGTTTTGTCAACCAAGAAATCTCTTAACCTGAGGGGAGGGGGTTGTGTATCCTTCTAAATATGCTCCTCAGTCCTCACTCTCCTCCTCAACCATCCAATTCCAATCTGATTATTACTCTCTCTTTTTCAGTCAGAAACCTCCCCCCTCTCCTCTTTAAATAGGAGAAGCTATCAACCCCAACTCAAATCTCCTGCTTTCCTTTTCCTGTGCTTTCACGGGGGGTTTGGCAAAGGGCTCCTTACAGAGTTCATTGGCATTCTGTCCACCTCGCATCATAGAACAAGCCCTTTTCTTTTTATTTTTCTTCTATGATCTTTCATGGAGGTGGGCATACTGCCAACTGCGCTCTGTTGGCTTCTCTTTGTAAAACCCTTGTGATGCATAATGAATTTCTTCCCTTGGAAAATGATCCGGTTAAGCTACCATGCATAGACTATGATTATGTACTTTCATCCATATATATAACCCTTTTGTATGCTGTTTTATCTTGCAAAAAAGATTGTGGAGAAAATAATAATTTTTGTGTGCTACTTTGATCATTCTTCTGGCGTTTGCAGGGCTTGATTGCAGCAGTTCCAGAGGTCTAAACGCAAGGAGGTGAGCACAAGCATGCACAAATTTACCTTCAATATATTTCTTCTTTGTCTTTTCAGATTTCCTTTTAGGCCTTGACTATTATTTCACTTCTCTACTACTTTTATCATCTTTCTCTTCATATGCTTTGCCAGTTTTTGAAATGCTTTTCTTTTGTTCTTGCTGTTTGCAGTTGAGCTATCTAGGGTTTTATCATCCTCTTTTGTTTGTATGTACGGAGTCAGTATAATCCACGATTAGAATAGTGAAGCATGGATTGATATAAAAAAATTCCTAGTAAAGCCTAGCGTAATTATCATCAAAATCCAAAGGATAGGAATAATAAGATTTTGTCAGAGTTTTGATGACACCCGAATGATGACTCTAGAACTTGAGCCATTTCGTTTATTGAAATAGCTTTGCCTGTGCATTTCGAATAATTAATTATCAGAACCCCAAGTGTACTTCAAAAACTTGACCTAACAGGGTCGAGCCAGGTCAAAACACATCTGGTCTGGGTTAAATTAAATGACTATTCTAGAGAGAGAAAATCTGCTCACCCCTAATCATGCCTCCTTATATATTTTCTACTAAATAATACCTAAAAATTAGATTGTAAGCCTTAATCTTAATTTTTATATCTTAAACCTTAAACTAACTCTAAAAAAATACATCTTACCACTAATTCCTTACAGCCTAACCCTAAGCCTCAACCTTAAACTCTAAACCCGCTATTTTAAAGTGGAGGCACCAATAGAAGCATAATTAAGGGGTAGACAATTTCTATCCTAGAGAGAGGCCTCGCGTCAAATGTTTAGGTTGAGCTACATAAGTGGAAATCGTCTACCTTTTAATCATGCTTCTTTTTATGTCTCTGCAATAAAATTAGAAATTTAAGGTTTAGAGTTTAGAGTTAGAGCTTAAGGTTAGGTTATATGAAATTTAGGGTAGTGTGTATTTTTTAGGGTGTAGAATTTAGGATTTGAAATTTAGGGTTAGAGTTACTAAATGGAGGCATAGTCAGTGGTTTTACTCTATCTACATCGTAGGTTCTTAATAGTTTTAAAACTATATAAATGTTCTGATTTCTAATATCTATTTTTTTTAGATTTAATTACTCCTTAGGTCCCTATTGATTTTGAAAATAGAAAAATTAACTTTACCCCATTTTTTAAAAATGCTTTCCAACTCTCTACCAATTTTGAAATTAGGCAAAATAAGCAATATCCTCGTTGTTTTGATTGAATAATTTTAGATTTCTGTCAATTTGGAAATTAAACAAAGTAAACTCTGACCTTCGAATTTTAAAATTTTGCATAATCTTCCATCCTGGTTCTTGTTAGTTGTTCATACCTGTTTTGTTAGTTGTTCATAATCAATTTTGATTTTGTAGTTTTTGTTTTGTTTCATCGTAATTTTTTGATCTTGTATTAACATCTGGATTCATATAATAGAACTTGTAGTATTTTAAATTTCTAAAAGCTATGAAGTGTTTTCAAGAAAAAAGATGACCAAAAGTCTACAAAGTTTCTACTTTATCTATGAATTATATATTTATTGATTGTGAAATAGAACGGTTTAAGCTTAAATTAATCTCTCATGATGTATCAGATATTAATAGGGATGACCATGGTTCGGATTTTTAGTCGATTCGCACTTGATCCGAAAATTTAATACATCCACCCAAATTCGACTATATCTGACATTTTATGATGTTTTATCTGACCCAAATTCTAGAGTAAAAATCTGAATTCGACCTGACTCGACATAAATAGAAATTTATCAATTTTTATTATTATTCAATAAAATAGAGAGCTAATTGGAAAAATACAAATAGAGAGAGAGCACTATAATAATTATTCGATTTTTATTAGACAAAATAGGGAGGTAATTGAAAAATTGTAGAACTAATGTTTTGATATAATAATTGAAAAATGTTTTGGACTGATTTAAAAAGAATTCAAAACAACTTCTAAAGTCCAAATTACTTGAAACTATGTTTACAGATATTTTATAAAGGGTTTTGCATGTTTTCAAAAGCTAAAGTACACAAAACCTTCCAGGCGTTTCGATACGGTGCATTCCAATAGCAAAAGTGTTTCGATACGGGTATCGAAACGGGCATTCTCTGGATGAGATTTTTGCCCAGCGTTTCGAAACGGGCTATGCCGTTTCGATATGCCTACGTGGCATGGACCACAACGGTCATAAACCCCAACAGCTATTTCCCAACTAACATTTAAATACAGGGCGTTTCGATGCGGGTCTAGGCGTTTCGATACGTGTTCCGAAATGGCCAGGGGGCGTTCTGAAACGGGTGCCTTGTCAGACTGCAACGGCTCTTTCTACTTAAAGGGTGTTTCGAAACGGGTTCGAGCGTTTCGAAACGGTGAGCTGCAGAACTGCATTTATGGTGAGAATTAAAGTCCTCAAAGGCTCCAATTCAATCACAACAGCTAGCAACGACTATAAACTCATCAAGGATTATAGAAGGGACCTCCAAGCATCAAGTAAAGGTTAATGCTCATATTGTCAATCAACAAATGATCAAGAATTGTCCTAGAGCTTAAATTGTCATTTATTGTATAGACAAACACTAGTGAGCCAAAATTGTCAAATTTGCTCAAGTATTTTAGGTTTTGGGTGAGTGCTAAATTGTGCAAACAAATACCTATTAGAGGGATTTAAGTTTGCTTATTGTTTCTCTTTGTAAAAGAGGGTTTTGATCAAGGCTTTGGGTAGAAAGCTTGATCATGTATAAGGGTTTCCTCCTAAGCCTAGAAAAGGGGACGAATCAATAGTGGATTGATTGAAAATCCTCAGTGGGGAGCTAAGGTAGTGGATGTAGACATTGGTTAGAAAGTTGAACCACTATAAATCTTTGTGTCAATTATCTTTTTAGCTTTCACAACCCTTCCACCCAAAAATCCACCTCTTCACCACTTGGTGAGCAACATCGGTTGAACGAATCGAGCTCCTCTCAACTCAACAATTGGTATCAGAGTTTGGCTCAATCGAAGGGGATTCACATCCTATTGAGAATATCCGGCAAGCTCGATCATCATTTCACCAACCGGCTCAAATGACACAATCAATCGACAAACCGCCTTTCTTTGACGGAACCCACTAGGCCCATTGGAAGACAAAGATGAAGTTCTTCATCAAATCTAGAGATTACAAGCTATGGGATATAGTTGAAGATGGTCCGTTCGTGCCTCAAAGAAGCAAAGCGAAGTGGAGTTCCGACGATCGTAAGAAGATGGAGCTTAATTGCAAAGCCTTGCACATCTTGTTTTGTGCTTTTGGCCCAACCATCTATGAGAAGATGTCTTCTTGTGAGAGTGCCAAGGAGGTATGGGACAAGCTTGAAGTCACATACGAGGGGACTGATGAAGTCAAGGAGACCAAGATTGGGCTCCTAACCTTAGAGTATGGGTACTTCAAGATGGATCCGGAAGAGAACATCGAGAAGATGTTTGATAGGTTCTCCACAATCACCAATGGTCTCAAAGGATATGGAGAAGCCATCTCGGAGGAAAAGCTTGTCCGAAAGTTCATCTACTCACTTCCCGAGTCATGGGACTCAAAGAGGACCGCCATGATCGAAGCCAAGAATTTGAAGACCTTGAAGCTTGATGAACTCATGGGGTCACTCCTTACTCATCAAATCATGAAGAAGAATAAAGAAGATGAGAAAAAGAGGGAAGAAATTAGAGCTATGGGAGAGAAGAAAATCAAAGGGCTAGGCATCAACGCAAGTGTCGTGGCTCTCAAATCCTCCACTTGCCATCATGTCTACTCAAGTGAAGAGGAGGATGAAGAAGAAGATATTGTTCATCTCTTCAAGAAGTGTGCCTCATTCATGAAGAAAGCTTTAAGAGAGCTTGAACGAGAATCCAAGAAAAATGAGAGGGCAAGCACTTCAAGCCATAAGAAGAAGACACATGTGGCTACTTGGAGTGATGAGGACTCCACCGACGATGAACAAGCCAACCTTTGCCTTATGGCCATCGAAGAAGATTCAAGGGTAACTTCTAATTCATCTACTTCATGTTCCTACTCTTTTGATGAATTACAAGATGTCTATGATGATTTGGTTTTAGAGTTTAAAAATCACATTTTGAAAAACAATAAATTGATTTCAAAGTTAAAAATTCAAAATGATTTGATTTCTAAAACCAAACTTGAACTTGAAGCAAAACTCGAAGAGTTTGAATTAAAATGTCTTGATTTACAAAATTTGCTTCAAAAAGTTCAAGAAGAAAAGGATTTGATTTCCAAAGAGCTTGAAATGAAAAATAATTTTGGAAAATCAAATTTCTATGTAAGACAATCTAGTGCCCCTAGATTTGTAAAAGGAAAATGTTTTAGAAGTATTTGGGTCCCAAAAGGACTTAGTACTCCAATTAAAAATGATGACATTGAAAAATGGATTCCTAAGGGGACTAAAATTTGTGCTACTAACGTTAATGGATCCAAAGCAATTTGGATACCAAAAATTACTTGATTGTCTTTTGTTAGGTATGATGGAGATGTTCAACAAGTCAAACATTGAGGGAGAGCTCCATGCACACAAGAAAGAACACTTGAAGAATGAAGGCTTCACATCCTCCCTTGAGTTCAAGTGTGGTAAAATCTAGTTGCTTTTGATTTTATTTGATTTATTTTCTTTTATGTCAACTAGATGATCATATGTGTTGGACTAACATATTTAATGATGCTTTGAGTAAGGGGGGCCATTTTAAAACCAAATTCTTATTTGTCAAATTTTTCCTCTATAGTTATTTTGAGTTTAATGTTTTAAATTCTTTTTAATATAACAAAAAGGGAGAGAAATGGTTTGAAAAATTGAATTTTCAAATGAATAAGGGGAGCTTTATTTGATTTCATATCTTTTATCTCTTATTCACATTTTTAAAGTTAAAGAGGGAGAATCTCAAACAATTTTTCAAGATAGTTTTATTATATCAAAAAGGAGGAGATTGTAGAACTAATGTTTTGATATAATAATTAAAAAATGTTTTGGACTGATTTAAAAAGAATTCAAAAAAATTTCTATGTTTAGGGATATTTTATAAAGGGTTTTGCATGTTTTCAAAAGCCAAAGTACACAAAACCTTCCAGGCGTTTCGAAACACCTTAGGGCGTTTCGATACGGTGCATTCCAGTAGAAAAAGTGTTTCGATACAGGTATCGAAACGGGCATTCCCTGGATGAGATTTTTGCCCAGCGTTTCGAAACGGGCTATGCCGTTTCGATACGCCTACGTGGCATGGACCACAACGATCATAAACCCCAACAGCTATTTCCCAACTAATAATTAAATACAGGGCGTTTCGATACAGGTCTAGGCGTTTCGATACGTGTTCCGAAACGGCCAGGGGGCGTTCCGAAACGGGTGCCTTGTCAGACTGCAACGGCTCTCTCTACTTAAAGGGTGTTTCGAAACGGGTTCGAGCGTTTCGAAACGGTAAGCTGCAGAATTGCATTTATGGTGGGAATTAAAGTCCTCAACGGCTCTAATTTAATCCCAACGGCTATAAACTCATCAAGGAGTATAAAAGAGACCTTCAAGCATCAAGTAAAGGTTAATGCTCATATTGCCAATCAACAAATGATCAAGAATTGTCCTAGAGCTTAAATTGTCATTTATTGTATAGACAAACACTAGTGAGCCAAAATTGTCAAATTTGCTCAAGTGTTTTAGGTTTTGGGTGAGTGCTAAATTGTGCAAACAAATACCTATTAGAGGGATTTAAGTTTGCTTATTGTTTCTCTGTAACCCCCTCGTCCCGGTCTGGCCGGATGACCGGTCCGAGTGGGCTACACGGGGAAAACCGAGTGAAAACCCCCTAAGGAATTCCCCCTCGGTTAGCAACCCTATTTTTTTTTAAATCTTGTCTAGATGAGTATTTAATCCTATATGATCATACAGCGGAACAACATTCACGAGGCAAACAAACGAACTCAGCCCAACATCTTACAGCCTAATTTTTAAGCTTTAATTACAGGCGGTATCGATACCCTTAAGGGGTGTATCGATACCCCCTTGACTAGGTCAACTGGTCAAAGTCAACCCGTAGAGACTGTATCGATACACCCAAGGAGTGTATCGATACCCTCCCCAACGGTTGACTTCCCACGGTCAACGCTAAGATGACGGTATCGATACACCCAAGGAGTGTATCGATACCCCCCCAACGGTTGACTTCCTACGGTCAACGCTAAGATGACGGTATCGATACACCAGATGCCAGTATCGATACTGAAAAGGAGAGTAGCTCCAGTGACCAAAATGGTATCGATACACCCCTCAAGTGTATCGATACACGAGGCCTGAAACAAGAAGGTGGTATCGATACCGTACCAACCGTATCGATACCCCTGCTACGAACTTGCAGGTTTGAGCTGATTTAAGGCACAAGGAGGCCCTTAAATCCCTCTAAAACCCCAACCAACACACTAACATCAATCCTAAGGCAAATCAAACATAAAAGTATGCTTTAACATGAAATCAAAGGCACAATCCAACCCATGATGATACACAAGTCATACAAGCAACATAAGCTTTCAAGCATGGCATTCTAACAAAAGGGCATTTCAACATTTAAGGTCATACAAGGAACTCAAAGCCATGAAGGCACAAGATAAGCATATAAGAGGTTTACACCCACATCAAGGCAACCTAAACATTAAGAGACATGCTAACACACACAACATTCATCATAGCATATCATGCTTACAAACCATAGTCAATTCAACATCAACACATGTAAATGAGTCATACAAGCTCATACACAACCCTTGCCACATTGCTAACTAATACAAAATCACCACCGTACTTGAGTCACAAACTTGGAAAGCCCTTCTTGCCTTGCCTCGAGCTAACACCACGCTAATGATCTGCATTGTTGAACATTGAGAGCGTAAGCTATAAGCTTAGTGAGGGTGCTCTAAAACGAAAAACATCAACAATGCAGGGTTCAAGCATGTAAATCTTAATCTCACATATAACAAGCATTGATATGTAATCAAGTGGACCTAGCTAGTCTTTCAAGTGGCATAGTATGGCATCTTACTTCATACTAAGCATCAAGCATCAATAATCAACAATCATAGATCAACATCACATACCACAATATATGAACAAGTTAATTGGCCACTTTAAATTACCCCGATTGTGCGGATTTAAACCTCAACAACACTTTACCTCGGTGGGATTACACTCATCACCGGACCTTGCATGTGCGGGATTCCACTCATCGCCACATGCCCTACGGATGGGATTCCACTCATCATCCCGTAGAAATATATAAAAGCTTCCGGTGGAATATTACATCACCGTACTCCTCCTTGATGACTTAACGCCATCAAGGCCACGTACGTTTTGACTCAATTTGTGTGCACACTAATCCTAATGATCGATCATTTACAACCGGTAATTTATTTAGTGCCAATTTTCATAATCACAACATATATCATCAACCACATTCCATGCTCACCATACATATACAATTCATGATGTACATGCATCAATTAACCACAAACCACAAGAGCATAGATAGGCAAAATACACAATAGCATGTAATGAAGTTAAAGGCTAGAATCAACAACTTGAAATAAGGAAATGGCCTACCAAGCACATTTCACACACACACACTCTACAACCACTCGAACCAAACTTTAAAACAAGTTTGAAACCACTCACCGCCCTTCCTTAGCTACCAAGCGAGACTCCTACGAACCCGGATTCGGTCCCAAAGCTTCTTCGACGACTCCTCTTGTTTCTAGCCAAGCAAAACACATACATTACTTCACCATTCAATGCTAAAACCCAACCATTAACTTACTTTACAAACACAAGCCAAAATCCACAAATTCTCAATCCACATAATCCCCAAAATGCCAATTTTCGTGCTCCCCAACAACCTTGCTGAAATTTCCAATTCTAAACCTCCAAATGACTCTCAAATGATCCCAAAACATCCTCATAACATAGGTAGACCAATAGCCCTTCAATTTCAACCTTAAACCTCCCAAAAACCCAAGTTTTAATACCTTAAAATTTGCCCTAAGACCATACTACGGATTTTCATCCAAATTCAACCAAATTGATATATGTTACACCTTTTAACATGATTAACTAAAGCCCCAACTCAATTTTGTGAAACAAAATGAAAATCTCATAAAAACCCAAGCTTTTAGTAAAACCCTAATATTTTAAAAGTCCATGTTTTTGAAATCCAAGACCATAGGTAGATAAAGGATAAAGAGGAGAGTAAGAAAATGATTTTACCTTTCAAAAAGACCTTGGATTGAAGTTGAAAGCCAATGGAATAGTGTTTTAGGTTTGAAAGAGTTTTGAAGGGGTTTATGGTGTTTTTGACGTTGGATTGGGGATAAAGGGGAAGGAAGACAACCTTTTTGTTAAAGTGGTCTTGCTTTTCAAAACTTTTGGGTAAAATTACAACCTTATTCCCTTCCCTTTTTCCCGAAGCTCAATTAGATCCAATTTAGGTTGAAATGATTTTTAATTAAATTTTATTGACTCGAACTATAAACTCGGTTAACTCCTAGGCCCAAAACACGGGTGTTACATTCTCTTTGTAAAATAGGGTTTTGATCAAGGCTTTAGATAGAAAGCTTGATCGTGTATAAGGGTTTCCTCCTAAGCCTAGAAAAGGGGACGAATCAATAGTGGATTGATTGGAAATCCTTAGTGGGGAGCTAAGGTAGTGGATGTAGACCTTGGTTAGAAGGTTGAACCACTATAAATCTTTGTGTCAATTATCTTTTTAGCTTCCACAACCCTTCCACCCAAAAATCCACCTCTCTACCACTTGGTGAGCAACATCGGTTGAACGAATCGAGCTCCTCTCAACTCAACAAAAATATATATAAAGAGATAGGCATTGTAACAATTATACTTAAATATTTAGAATAAAATTAAACTATTATTTCAAGTTTGAGTTAGGTAGGGTATTCTTTGCCTTAAACCCAAATCCGACCCGTCCTGACCTCATCCTCAAAAAATTCGACCTGAACTCGAAATTTTCTTTAAAAAATTTTGACCTTATAAGATCGAGTCGAGTCAGAACCCGTCTAGGTCAAATTGCCATTCCTAGACATTAACAAATAACTTTTTAGGAGATTTTCTTTTCCTAACATGTCTTTAGCAAAATATCACATTAATATTTATTAAAAAATTTGATAATTGATTGAAATATATATATATATATATATATAATATTTAGATGACCAGAATGTTAGTATTTGAAGGTTAGGAAATCATAGTAAAAAAAACTTGAAATTTGTCATTAACTATCAATATTTTTCTATTGTAACATACAATAAAAAAAACAAATATTGAGATTTTTATGTTATTATATATTTTTTCACACTATCGACTCAAATTGATTTTGTTTGGTAATATTTTAAAGCAAGGTTGGAGAGGTGCTTTTGAGTATAGATGGGTCAATGACCTCCTTTGCCCCAAACCGACCAATGAGTTCTTTTGTTTTTGTAATTTTAACATTTGGATAACTATATATTTAGTATCTTATTTATTTTTACGTTATTGTTTTAATATTTCGTCTATTTTTTGATAAAATATTACTTAACGTTACGTTTTGTTTTTATTTTAGTATCCTGACGTTAAAACATTAACGACAGATTAACTAAAAGAGAAAAAATCACACGTGACAGGCTGCCACATCATTTTCTCTCTCCTATTCAGCATGTCACGTCGACTAAAATTATATATAAAAAAAGCACACGTGACATGCTAATAGGAGAGAGAAAATGACATGGCAGTCTGTCGCGTGTATTTTCTCCCCCTTATTAGCATGACACGTGTGTATTTTACTCTACTAGTCAACATGATGTTAACTTTTTAACGGTGAGGTACCAAAATAAAACGTAACGTTAGGTATCATTTTGTCAAAAAATAGGTGGGTATTAAAACAATAACGCGGGAATAGGTGGGGTACTAAGGCTTTGTTTAGCATTGCTTTTCAAACCAGCTTTTGGTTCCAAAAGCTGGTTTGAGGCCAAAAGCTGTGCTAAACAGCTAGCTTTTGGAGAAAAATCTGTTTTTGAAAAGTGATTTTTAACCCAACCGCAAAAGCTAAAATTTTTAGCTTTTGCGGTTGTAAAAGTGATTTTGAGAGCTAAGTTACAATTTTAGACTTCATTTGTTATTGTGTTTATTTATAATTTATAAATTTATAATTCTTTACGAAGATATAATTATATACTCCCTCCGTCCCACAATTTTTGTCCCTTATTGATTTTTTTTGGGTCAATTTTTTTCAACTTTGACTCATAATTATTTAAAATGTATCATTGATAAAAATATGAAAAAATATATTTTAAAAACTTCTAATCGAGTAGTTTTCAAATATATATTTTATAAAAATTAATTTTTTAAAATATTCAATATAATAATAGTCAAAGTTTAAAAATTTTGACTTTCAAAAAGTCAATAAGAGACATTTTTTATGGGACGGAGGGAGTAATTAATAATTATTTTTTAATTTTGAAATGATTTATATTTATTCTTGTCAAGTTTTTTAAATAAAATATTTCAAATTTGTTATATTTTCATGGAACACGTATAATTGTTAAAAAATATATTTATTAATAAAAATATTTTATATATATTTATAATAATTTAAGCTGATATATTTCATATATTATAGCATTAGAGAATTTGAATATTATATATATATATATACACACATATATATAACTTACAATATCATGTCCAAAATAGTCATTTATCTTCTTAAAAGCACTTTTTGACAGCAATGATAAACACTAAAATCTTACAACTAACTTTTTAAAATTTCTTTTCAAAATCTCTTTCTAACAGCACTTTTAAAAATCACTTTTCAAAAGTAATGCTAAACTAGCCCTAAATATATAGGTGAGAAAACTACATGAATAGTACCCCACCTATTCCTGTGTTACTGATTTGGTATTTCAACTATTATTTTTGCCAAAAATGGTACATAATGTTACTTTTTGTTTTGTTTTGGTACTCGGCCATTAAAAACTAACGGAAATGATGATATGGCTTGGTATAATCATGGTTTTAGTCCAAAACACTTATATATATTATCAATTTAGTCCAAAACACTTGTATATATTCTCACCGAGAGAGATTTGCAAAGTTTTGATCCCATTTTGTCTCATTCCTTTTTCACCCCCTCGTATTTTTGTTGATATCCCGATCATGGAGTTTTGGTCCTCCAATCCAATGGACCCCGCATTATTCTCAAATCTTAAAGTTTTTATTGCCCTTAGCGTGTTTTTAAACCCAAACCTCAAATAAGTGTTCGATTAAAAGAAGAAAAAAAATGAAGAATTTATAAATTTTAATCCAAAAATTAAAATAATGTTTAAATTAATAAAATTTTAGACTAAATTGATAAATTGTATAAGTTTTTGGACAAACTATTATTAACCAAGCTACGTCACAATTTTCGTTAATTTTAAACGGCAAAAGTACCAGAATAGTAAAAAAAAACATAACGCTAGATACTATTTTACTAAAAATAATAGTTGAGGCACAAAAATAATAACCTAAAAATAGGTGGAGTACTTCTCCCTTAACATTTTTAATACAACTCCTAATGATTTTTTTTTTGTATTAATAATTATATATCTCCTTTGTCACAGTCGCCAGTCGGCATTGTCACTGGGATCCCTGGAGGCCCGAACCCACACGAAACTCGATTGCATGCCTTGCTTCACCAACTCCTACACGGAGAAAGAAAAAACGCAAATGGAATCTAAGTTTTTAATATTAGAATTTTAAATTTTAACATTGTGAATAAATAAATTAGAATAAAAAATTTATTTCTATCTTAAATTTTTATAATACTTTATTTAGATTAATCGATTAAGATTCATATACTAATGATTATAAAAAAATTATATTAGAGAAAAATCAAGGATTGAGGGAGGAGAGAGTGATTTATTCATGGTCTATTTTTAGGATGTAAAGGGTAGTGTTTAGGATTTAGAATTTAAGATTATAGCTTAAAATTTACTTTTTAGTATTTTTAATGTTAGTGCATAAAAAGGGCACAAAAAAGGCGAAAAAATTTGGAGAATAATCCAAATAAAAATAAATATTTCAAATGTAGGGCATCTTAAAGAATATTTGATGATATATGTCATTTTTTATCGTATACGAGGGGACCTCGTCATGTGCAAGTGGCCAGGTCCAATTTTTTAATATTTTTTCTCAAATTTGGCCATGTACATGTGGCTAGGTCACGTATACTGTAGAAAATGACCTATATTCTCAAATATTTTCCAATATCACCTATATTTTAAATATTTATTTCTATTTGGCCTAAAAATCCAACGGAGCCGGAGAGAACAAATTATTTTTATCCTTTATTAATAGAATAATTATTTCTTTATGAATTAGAATAATTAATTATTTCTTCCAATTCACTCGCTCAACCAACCAGCTGCTGTCCAAATTCATCCTCTACAATATATAGAGATCAGATTCATTTGACCCTGAAGCATCATCACCTTACCAGCTTGCAACCCAATCCGTTAGCCATCAAATAATCACCTTTGAGAAGCGCCCATGGCTCATAATTCTGCTTGCAACCCGGACCTCGTTCTTGCTCATAAGTTCAGCGAGGTATCTCTTTCTCTTCAATGGAATTTCCAAGTTCTAGACTTCATCTACTTACTTCTATTATCTGACCTTTACCCTAATTTTATTTGCAGAAAACATTTACTTACACAGAGAGGTAGGTTGTACTGCTTTGTCCCTCCCCCATAACTTAATATTGGGTAGCTTCTTTTTACCTGATATGTATCCTTGTACACAGAGATGTGGCTGTTTATGCTTTGGGTGTTGGAGCATGTGCCCGGGACGCCGTTGACACCGATGAACTTAAATATGTTTACCATGAAAACGGACAGCAGTTTATCAAGGTTATTTATCATGTTAAGATTGATGAAACTATTGAATAAAGATTATTTTTTCCCACCGTGATTCTTGATTGGAAAATGTGTGCTTTGTTTCTTATTGTGGTCTAGCTTAACTTGTTATATGAAGGGTGAATTAGAATTGTATTTTTAGATTCCTTAAAACTAATTTGAACCGGAAATGTGAGCCTAATCTCCCCAGAATTGAGTAAAAAAGAAACCCTTTCGTGTTCATCTCTTAGGAGGCAGTGGAGTTGTCTTAGTCTGCTTGTAACAAGCCATTGCTGCTTGTTTATTGTAAGTTTACTTATGGACATGATATAATTACCTTTCCTGATTCCTGCTTCTCAGGTTTTGCCAACGTTTTCTGCTATATTTTCAGTTGGAGGTCTGCCACAACTTGGTGCTGTGCCTGGCTTACGGTAAGTTTTAGCACATATCATATGCCTGCTCTTGTTTTTCTCAAAATTAATTTCGTCTCTGATTTTCTCTTTTATTGATTAAAAGATTTTAACAGTTAGTTTAAAGCTTCAAAACATAAACTCCTGCACTTTTCTACTTTTTGTTCTTAACAGGTTCGATAAACGTCTACTGTTGCATGGACAACAATACATAGAAATATACAAGCCACTTCCTGCAAATGCCACTGTAAGTCTATAATACTGCCAAATGTTATATTGTCTATAATGTGTGGTTAACTCTAAAATTTATATCTGGTTCGATGTCAAAACTCAAAATTAAGTTTCTCAGAACACATATATCCAACTATCCTAGGTTGAGAACTTCGTCTTAATTCTTTTTAAAAGAACATCGGGCACATAAATTTCATGCTGCATACTTTTTTTAACATTTGGGTGTGAAAGTAGTTTTCCTGTGAAAATTGTTTTGAGAGGTCCAGAGTCAATTATTGTTATTATCATTTTTTTTTTTGCAGATACACAACAAAGTAACTTTAGCAGGATTGCATGATAAAGGTTTGTACTTATTACCTGAACTGAAGTAATATAAAGATCAAGCTGTTTTATGGCAGCATAAATCTGTTGCTCTCGCAGTCGTTTGCTTTTATCGATGTTAACGTATTTAAAAAGTGAACTTGTGAGGATAATAGGTACAGAGAAATTGTTGTTGTTTGCTTCCTTATTTTGTTAACCTTGGGAAAAAACTGTAACAATGAAATAGAAAGAGAAGTTATAACTGCAAGTATGTTTCGAAAGGGTAGTCTTGATGGCTTTTCCCTTTCCCTTGAAATATCAGGTAAAGCCTCAATACTTGAGCTTGAAACCAGAAGTTATGAAAAAGAGTCTGGTGAATTATTAAGCTTGAACCGGTAAGTTATCTTTCTCCACTGTCTGATCTAACAATTTCATGCTGCAATTTGTTAATGTATAAATGATTCCTCAGGACAAGTGTTTTCCTACGTGGTGCCGGTGGCTTCTCAGATCCATCAAAGCCCTTTACATACTCGAACTATCCGGTCAATCAGACTTCTATGAAAATCCCCAAAACTCAACCTTTTGCGGTATTTGAGGATTGTACCCAACCATCTCAGGCATGTAGCAGCAATATTATAATTTAATCCCTAAGAAGTTTTATGTTGCTTTCAAAACAATATTACATGTTCTCCAATTATAATCACTTTTTGAATATATAATTTATTGTTCGTGGACTAGTTTGATCTTACATCAACTTCTGCTTCAAGGGTCTGTACTGTGAGCTGGATTTTTATGATGCCTAGCTTCTCCAGGAGTTTTGAACTTCTCTTTTGCTTTGGCAGGCATTATTGTATAGGTTATCTGGTGACTACAATCCTCTGCATTCAGATCCTATGGTTGGGAAGGCTGCAGGGTTAGCTATGCTTTTTCTTATATTGGGGCTAATTATGCTTATTCTTATATTGAGGCTATGGTTGCATTTAATGCAAAAATTTGCTATTCCTTCACTTGTGTCAAGCTCATTTGCATCCTAAGCTTCTATGTTGATTTATGCTTTTTCATAGATTCTCGAGGCCAATTTTGCACGGATTGTGCACACTTGGGTTTGGCGTACGGGCTATCATCAAATGTATTTGCAGGGGAGACCAAGACATGATCAAAAGCATCTTTGCACGATTCCTTTTACATGTGTATCCTGGTGAAACACTGATAACTGAGATGTGGCTCGAAGACTTGAGGTTCACTTTTTTTCATTCTATATCTTTTACTGTTACTATTCAAATGAATGGAGATCTGATGCTGGTGTATCTGCAGGGTCATATATCTGGTAAAGGTGAAAGAAAGGAATCGAGCAGTTCTATCGGGTTATGTTCAACTCCATCGATTAGCAGCTTCACTATAAATGAACTGGGAAACTTATTGAACAACTTTTGTTTGTTATTTTAATTGGAGGGTGGATTGTTGCATACAACTTGGGGTTATAACTGTTTCTTCAAAGTGCAAACCTCATAATTAGGTGAGTTTCTGCATTTGAAAAATAAAAGTTGGAAGTGGGAGACTTAGTAAACGACTGTTAGCATTTGAGAATGTAATGTAATAAATGCAAGCAACTTCTTTGTGTTTGTTTGGGATTGTTTTACTAGTCATTTATAATTGGCAGGATCCTATTATTACTATTTTTTCAAACATAAAAGGAAAAAAATAATAAAAAGCAGACTGAACTAGAAAGACAGTAGTTTCACTTTTCCAGAAAATAAAAGAGTGAACGTCGCTTCATTTTTTTCAGACAACCGAAGCAAACCATACAAAATTCAGTTCTAAAATCCTTCAACCATACAGCAGCAAACATCAATAAACAAATGCCAAGACAGATATTGCCCATTACAAAAGAAAAACAAAAAGGTGCCTGAGATTGGCATTGGAATTTGCCATTCTCACATTCTGTCTTCTCTCTTCCTTGGTGCACAAGTAATGATTTCGTCGACTCTTAGAATCATCTCAGCAGCCTCAGTTGCAGACAGCAATACAGCTTGCTTGACTTTGAAGGATTCAGAGATTCCTAGCTCAGCCATATCTCCTACCTGTTTATGTAGATCAATAGTCAAAACATTCAATTGGTCACAACAGCAAGGAAGAAAAACTATATTGATCCGATGTCGTTTTGGTGGAATACAGTAATGACCCACAAACCATATCAGTAATTGAATCTATAACATTAAGACGGAGATTTCCAACTGAATCTCTTATACAAGGTTCGCATATAGATTCATCTGTCTGTAACCATGCTAAGCATAAGTGTGATATCTTTTAAGATGAAGCAAGAACTTACTGACCAGACATATGTGATTATGTGGACACCGGCCAAAGACAAACTCTACCCATGTTCAAACAAACTATAGGCGATAAAATTCATTAGATTCTGTTTTGATTTTTAAAATAATTAAATTTCAGCACTTACAGATCCAGAGATGACATCAATCCCTGCATTGCATCCCTCCTTATGGTGCTCTGCACGAAGCTGAGCTACCAAATCTGCACTGTCCAGACCAGCATTGTCAGCAATAATTGTTGGGATGGCTACAAGTGCCCGCGAGAAAGCTTCAATTGCATGAGACTTCTTCCCGGGAGTCTGGCGTGCTAGCTCATCAACTGCCTTTGCCATTACCATCTCAGGCCATCCACCTCCAAGCACTACCCTAGTATCATTGACTGTCTGAGACAGCACACACAAAGCATCATGCAGAGACCTTTCAGCTTCATCCAGCACATGATGACTGCCATAAACAGTTGCATGTCACGAACAAAGCAAACATATCAAACAAGGAGAACTAGGGTACAGTTCAACACTGTACCTTGCGCCTCTCAACACAATAGTACAAGCCTGGCCCATTTCAACACCGGAAAAGTGAATTAACTTGTCCTCGCCAATCATAATTTCTTCAATAAGCTTGCAATGTCCAAGCTTAACTGACTCTGGGTTGTCAAAAGTTGAAGCAATTTCACCACCTGTTACCAAAGCCAGACGCTCTATCCCATCAAAATCCGCATGCTCAATTGCAAGTATGCCTGCATCTGCAAAGAGTTCTTCAGGGAAATTGTAAATCAACTGCCTATTAACAAAGCAGTTAATCCCGTGTGCTATGATCTTTTGCACTTTTTCTCTCATCTTTTCCTTTTCAGCCCCTTCAATTTCAGCAACCTTCGACATTGAATCAACACGAACACGTGCACCATATATCTTCACTTTATCAGTATCCATAGCAGTATTTGCAACCAAAATCTTAGCATTTTCTATCCGTTTTGGCTGTCCAAGCCCTATTTTCTTGTCGAGAATGAATCTGGAATCATAAAATTTAAATTTAAATCAATAAATCAGATTATGGGAAAGGCTGACATACTGGAGCCCCAGCTAGTCCCACCAGAAAACTATAACAGTAAATGAAGGCCATAAGCTCATAGTAATTCACCCTTCATCTAAGAAAGAATCCTTCAAAGATCCCCCAGGCTTCTTGATAATTTGGATGGCCTCTAAATTTGTGCTCCCCTGCAGTTGCAAGTCAAATCAACAAACTTGATGAGGAAAAATGAAAAAAAAATCAAGAAAAGTAATAAAACAGATGAAGTGGCATTCTCAACACAATTCCAAATCAAACAGCATTGAAGCACTTGTATAAAACAAGTTGTATTTTAATCTTAAAATGTTAGAAATAGAAAATTATCACCTTTAACCTCATAACAGCATCCACGGCTAGTTGTGCAAAATGCACCTTATCCTGAGAAAGAATTTTGGAACTCAAAGTGGTCATTGCAATTTTCATCAAGTCCAACTTGAATTTCTCTGCAAAATTCAGAAACGGCATGAACTATAAGAAGCAAATACAATAGAGTAAAGACAAACTCTAATGGCAAGAATAAGTCAATTTCAGATTTTATCAGGTCAAACACATTAGTAGCATATAGTTCAAACAGGAATCAACAAAGCCTAAAACGTTGGGCAAATTATACAAAGTACAGGCATATCATGCAATCCATGCACCAAAAAATGAATGTATTAATATCCA
Organism: Hibiscus trionum; assembly: GCA_030270665.1. NCBI lineage: Eukaryota > Viridiplantae > Streptophyta > Magnoliopsida > Malvales > Malvaceae > Hibiscus > Hibiscus trionum. The sequence continues at coordinate 19,746,852 of BSYR01000019.1, read as the reverse complement.
ACAATCTTCACCTGCATTCTCTTTGTTATCCACAACCCTCTGCAACAAAGCATTACGAGCACATTCGGCTGCCATTCGGTAACCTATAAAACCAGTAAACATTGTTATAAACTCTGAAACTTAACTTATTTGGCAATTGGCACATCAAGAAAATATTTATCCCAATTAAATTGTCATGGGTTGAATTTTGGGGTCAATCTTTTTAAACTTCCACTTCTATCAATTTTACATTTTATATGATAGAAGCATATCAGAAAAAGAATCACACTGCTAACATACCCGATTCTTTGTTAATGCTATATAGATATGAAAACTAGATAATAAGTTAAAACTTGCAGCAATTTAATGCCTTACTATAATACCAAATACAAGCGACAAAATACACATGCAACATTTAGTGGAAAGAAAAATTCATATAGGAGTGAACCATGACATGGAAGATGCCGTACAGAAGAAGAAGAAGAATAGGAAGCAAAGTACTAAAGAAAGGCCAAAAGAACCTGCCTGATATTATAGTCATGGGATGGATCTTGGCAGCCACTAGCTTTTCTGCCTCCCTTAATAGTTCTCCAGCCAAAACAACAACAGACGTTGTCCCATCACCAACCTCATCATCTTGAACTTTGGAAATGTCTGGATTTCGAATTAAGGTTGTAACCTAGTAAAATAAAAGCTCTTTCCAAATAAAACCAATGATCTGTTAGCATGGCTTATTGAACCATTTACATTTCTGCCATGAACTCTTGTGTACCAAAATAAAATTCATCAAACTCCTGCGAGTTTTAAAATGTTGAAGAAAAAAAACAACCACCAATTTACTCATAAAGAGTAGTCAAGACAACGAAAACGATTAAGGATACCAATTAAAACTTTTGCAGCAGGGTTGTCGATATGCAGGGACTTTAAGATGGTAGCTCCATCATTAGTAACAGTGACTGCTTGTCCTCTGCCTGTTGACTGTAAAATTTTATCCTGCCAGATAATTTCACCAACAATGAAGTCAAGGATTTAAAGTAAAAAACAAAAACCGTTACTCATTAATTCGCTACACGATGTGGAAAACTTACCATTCCTTTTGGCCCTAGGGTTGTCTTAACCAAGTCAGTAATTGCAATTGCCCCAACAAATGATGCCTGAATGTAATAAAGCTCATGAAAATCAATGTTTCTGAAAATAAGATACCCAAAGTAACAACAATGCAACACCAATATAATAGCATAATTCCAAACAAGTGGTACAAACTTGTTTTTATTGAAACCATTTATCAGCGTTGAAAACATAAAAGATAAAAATTATAATGACTCACCATTCTGGCACGCTCCCCCTTCTCTTCACTAGCGTCATCTTTAAGAATTCTTTCAATCTATCACATTCACCAAACAAGAAGCAAAATAAAAATTCAAACGAAAAGCATGGAAAATAATTTACCCAACAAAAGTAAATGTTAGCAGGCAAATAACGCACCGCCATTGGATATAGCGTGGTCGAGAGTAGCTCAAGCTTTGGTACTCAAGTAAAACCCTGAATCAGAGGGGGGAAACAAAAACAAAGCAGCATCTTTAATCTAACAATGAAACACATCCAAATGCTGCTTAACAAAACAAAAATTTGTATAGTGAGCTGTGAGCCGGTAAAAAAGCTATGCTCAGCACTTCCATTATTCATTCATTTCCTCATTTAACAACTAACGAAACCATAAGCAGGGTAAAAGGAAGTGAAAAAGGGAACAAATGCATAAGTTTGAGAGAGACCCCTAGAAATGAGTAAAGCTTTTACCAGATCTTAAGCGCGATATTGAAAATTTGAGATTGAAATCCGACCGGGAAGTGGGAAGAGAAAATAGAAAGCAAGGTCTGGGTTTGGCTTCCTTGTTCTACCACGAATAGAGTGAGTTATTCAGTTTGCATCTGAATTTTGAAAGACCTCAAGCGAACACTCGAGAAGATGGCCAGCTAACTACTCTTAATTTATGGGCTTTTGAGTCCTATAGGGCTCACCAAGTTTATGCATTGAATTTTCCACAACTTGTACCAAAATTCGATTGGTTCAAGCTTAATTTAGGTTAGGATCCGTAATCATTAATCCCTGCGTTTAAGTTATTAGTACCTTATTTTATTAAAAAAAAGGTTATTAATACCTTACCGTATGGAATCATACACAGTTAGTTAATAAATATTAATTTATTATTAAAAATCAGTTCAATATTCAATCCAAATTAATTAATTTTTTAATAGCAGATTAATCAATTGAATATTAGTGATTATACAAAAAATATTAGTTTATAAATTAAATATTTAATATTTTTACACTAGTTATGAATTTCATTTATATAATCTAATTTATATAATTTATCATTTCTTGTAATTTAATTATATTGATCTTGTACCGTTTGAGTCGTAATTAAAAATTAAAAAATATAGATTGATCAAATTAAAATATAAGATTAAATCTATAATATATGCATAATACATGATAAAATTTGACTTAATCCATTTATAAAATACAAAAAAATATCATTTGCCTCTTTTTGATGTCCTTATTTATGTCTCAACACTAAAAAATAAATTTATAATTTATAATTATGGTTTAAGGTTAGATTAGGATTAGGGTTTAGGGTATTGGGTGTATAATATATTTTTAAAGTTTAATGTTTAAAATTCAGGATTCAGAAGTTAAGATTTAAAATTTAATTTTTTTAATGTTGAGAATTAAAAATTAACACTGAAAAGGGACATAATTTTTATTCTGGGTAGGAAAAAATGAAAATGTTACCGACTTCTCTTCCCACTCCATCAGATGTCTTGGCTTTTGCCTTTACAAGATCTTATTCTTTTTCACAAGTGGCCAAGTTTGAATCTTTGATATCATACAAGGCATGCATATATAAATTTTATGTTCTATCTAAAAACAAGAGCAAGAAGGGTTAAATTCCTTTGCAAGTAACAGCAGTACTTGAACTTGAACAATGGAAATATTATGATTATGGTAAAAATAAGACAACAACAATCATTCATGGTTGGAAACTTGAACAATACAATGAGAAATGAGAATATAGATCTGATCTAAAGAAAGAATGCGACCTCGAGCTGAGGTCCACTAATTATAAAGTTCTGATCATACATGCTAAAGCACAACACAATGAGCTATATTATATAGTAAATATATATTAAGATTAGAGGCAAAACTCTAGTCTCCTCAATCATCTGTCTGCATCCATGGACCACCCAACATTCTTTATCGTGTGGTGGTTTACAGGGGTCGGGTGCTTCGCCCGACTGCCCTACCACAAAGGAGAGCATTCTTGGGGATGGGGAATTCATCCCTGAGAGATGTTGAGTCTGTGTACACACGCAAGTAAAGCTGTTGCCCAAGGTACTGTCTTGCCCAGTACTCCGACCTCAGGTTCCACATTCCTACGTTGTCAAGTGCCACATATATGGCTGTCCATGATTTAGGATACACCTGCATGTATTTACCACATATACATGTATATCAAGTATTTGGTATGAAAAGTGGGCTGTAATGTATATGTATAATGGATGGTGGATTTTGTTACCTGAGTGGTACAACGTGAAACGGCGTCTCGGAGGTTGTATCCGTTCCTACTAGCTGCAGTCCATTGCCCTCCGTCCATACTGCATTTCAGTATGGTTTCCAAGCCAACATATATATATTAGCACGATTGTATGTCTTTTGGTTATATCATATATGTTTGTGTGAAAATTTTAAGTGCTTACTGCAACGCTTACCCAACAACAAAGAAAGAGTAGCCATTGAGATGCCAGCTTTGTACGATGTCTTCATTGTTCTCGAATATAATCTCAATAAAAGCCCTATAATCAGTATTCAGAACTGAAGTGTCAAGGTATATCCCTCCGCCATAAGGATTATCCGATATGCTTCCAGGGCGGAAAACTCCTCCGATTTTGAAATAGTCAGCAAGTTTCAGAGGCGTGTCCGGTTGAACAAAGGAAACACTGTTAACCGCATATCTCTGCTTCCCATTAACTTGTCCCGCAGAGTTTGCAAGCCTGATGGTCCTGGACGTGTTAATGAGACCATAGTGGTACGAGCCCTGGGGGTTAGGCCTTGGTCCACTTGCTGTAAGGTTAGTCCTGATAGAGCGTGCTTGGTTCAAAGACCAGTCAATTTGGATGGTGGGTCCACCAGGAGGAGGACCGGAGACAGGGCCGGCTGAATTGCTGTAACGAAGAGTTCCGGTCGTGGTGAGAACCGGGTTGGTGAAGCGAGTATTGACGACAATGTAATAGTCTTGGGCAGGCTGATCAGCCGTGAACAAAACGGAGCACGATTGGCCTAGGTGAAGATCGATGGAAGAGTAGGTAGTTTGCAAAGTGTGCGTTCCCTCCACTTCTACCAACGTCAACCTGTGATTTTGGATGCGAAAATTGAGAGAATTCTGCAGTCCAACATTCGATATCCTGAGCCTGTAGGTTTTGCCTGCAACGCAACAGACAAAGCTAATTATATGATTCATTCTCTTAAAAAGCTTTTCTAACTCATTGATTTTACCTTGTTCAACATTGAAGGAGGCACCACCAGGTCCACGACCATTGATGAGGATTCCATCAGGGAACGGTAGCTTCTTACCACGATCCAGATGAGCTTGCAAAACCTGCACAATTCCATATCAATTAGCCTCACTAAACTCTGTCTTATCGAGCCAATTCATACATGTTAAATAGTGCTCGACTCACTCGAAATCATTTGACTCTACTTAAGCTTGATAAAATTTTACAAAATAAAAATCTGCGACAGTAAAACCACTTGTAGGGTAAAAAGAAAGAACACTTCACTGCGAATGTAACAAATATTTACCGTGTAAAAGAAAAAGAGATGTTTCATGCCACGTTTAATATAAAAATGGAAAATCCAGCTGCAAAAAGGCAGAAGAGCCGTAGGCCCATATAGCCCACAGCATTACGCTGCCGACACATTTACAAATCCCCACACACAGGGTGATCCCACCATGTTAAATTCTGGTACACCACCACATTTGTTTCCAACCTAAAAAGCAAGCAGCTTTAATTCGAAAAATGTAGGCGATTAGTGATTACCGTGTGATTGGACTTGTACCAATCTCCAATGAGGACGGTGTAATCCCCGGCAGGGTCCGGGAAGGGGACTGGGATTCGTGGTCTGCTAAGGATCCTGATCCCCCCAAAACCACCAGCCGCCTTGTGGAATCCGAGAGATGGGTAGTAATAGAAACTCCCTATTTGATCCTTCACCTGCAGAATGTATGTGAAGTTCTTTCCCGGTGGAATAGGGCACGTTGTTCCCAATACACCGTCTTCATACGAATTCCTCCTCTGTTGGATACCATTCCTGCATTTATATAGCTCAAATGAATCATCTGAAGAATTATATTTACTACAGCTCAAACAGCTTTATTCTAGATTACCAAAACAATAAAGATATTAATTAAGGTTAATCCCTTCACTTCCAATATATTAACTTTTACGTGGTGATAGAAAATAATGGAGTCTTAAGTAGGTAAATTAAGGCCATTAATTCAGCTTTGTTTTTTCCTCCAATCAATTCAAAAGTTAAATGATGTATTTGTGAATCAAAGACAAGTCGCTTTCTAAATACAGCGTAGCAGAGAAGTACTTATTTAGCCACATGCTCACAGTAAAAGCTGATAACGAATCGTTTCCATTATTAAAGCAAGATCTGTCCTGCAATTAGATCAAGCACATGGGTGTTTTCCTTGAACTTCACGTTTAGCAATGTAGGGAAAGAAAACAAGAATGGTTTGAGTTGAGTAGAAATATATCCCCATGTTCACAGTGAAGTGAGGAGAAAAAAGTTACCAGGAAAGGAGAAAAGACTCGTTCAAGTTGTTGAAGACGTTGATGATGAGATTGTCATTGGTGACCGAGTGGATATCGGGGCCTGGGAATTGCCCATTAATCAGAAAACCCTGAAACATCAAAGTGTTATCAATGAGTAATGTTTATATATGAGTGAAGAGCAGTGAGATTATGAAAGGGCTCACCGTTTGACGAACGCCGAGAGGATAGATATCACCGTAAGTAACATTCCAGCTGTAGAACCGGTAGGGATCTTCGGCCCCGGCGATGGCGAAAAGAGAAGCGGTGGCACAAAACAATGCTACCGCCAAGTGAAGCGGCATTTTTGGAAGTATTGGAAAGAAAACGAAAGACGCTCTTGGTTCGGGCCTCTGTTGTTTGAAAAAAGAGTGTGAAAGGGAAGATAAAAAGAGAAAAGGAGGGCGGGAGAGGGTGGAGCAGTGAATTAGGACTTTGATAGAGGGATGGCACGATATTTAAGGGACGTCATATTAATGTGTTGGAACAGCTGGGAAGATAAAAAAATGAGTTAGTGTTCAGAGGTTGAGAGGTTTGTACCTAGATAGTAGAATTTAAAGTTTAAAGTTTAAATTTATGTGTTAAGTATTTAGGTTTTAAATATTATACCTCAAATATAATTTAAATTTATATTTATAAAAATTTAAAATATTAAATTTTTTAATAACAGCTTAGGTTGATTTTTACAACAAGTTTAGAAAAATTGTCAAAAAAATTATTAATCTAATATGTTATAAAAAAAAGGCACGTTTTGAAATTTGTTAAAAATAACGAAAAAATAATTTAAAATATTATTAAAAAATTTAATATTTTAGGCTTTTAAATAAATTTTAAAATTTGCCGTTGTTTAACCACACTTTAGATAGGATGAGAATCATTCGTCTCTTTTCGGTGCCCCTAGTTATGCCCTATGTTCAAAATTAGGTTTAGGGTTTTAAGTTAAGATTTATGATTAGGGCTTAGGGTATTTAGGGTTGGGTGTATTTTTATGGTATAAATTTTAGAATTTAGAATTTAAGCTTAGAGCTTATAATTTAATTTTATAATATTTTTTAGGGTTGAGACATGAACAGGAACACCAAAAAATGACAGATAATTTTTATCCCATAGATATATGCACTCCAGACTCACCCAAGATAAATGAGCGAAATTTTGAGGAAAATAAGGGATAAGAAAGAGAAAGAGAAAGACGTAGAACTGTGGGGAGTGGGGTCCTTTACTATTTCAATTTTCAAGTGTGAATTTTAGTTGGAGTAGTTTGTCTTCTTGTTCCTTCAGAATGTGGGGAGTAGTCTTATTTTACCTTAGTGCCAAAGACAATAACTACATTGAGTTGCCATTAGACTTCAATTGTTTTCATCTCTATAGACTATATTGTTCTTTCAATGCTACCGATGATGCCGCTTTGATTTGTTCTGGAACAGGGATTTTCGATTGCCAGACCCCGTTACACTTTTTCACCTTTTATTTACCCATCTTTTTTTATATTAAAATAACCCAATCTAAAGCTTTTGTTGGTTTGTGTTGCTTAAGCATTTGTAGACAAAACAATCACTATACCAGAATGCCTACAAAAGGTTAGCAGAAAACCAGTGGCTCGCAAATCGCAATCAACAAATTTGAAATTTCTACTGGAGAGAGTCAAAAGGCATTAGCGCTTTAATTCAAATTTGTTAATAATTGGCGACAGATGAATTAATTCAATTTCGGATTTGGTTGGTATAAATCAAAGAAAAAGGTATGTCACTGTCACTGTCACCTTACCTTTTCACTTTTGCTTTGTAGCGACCTCGGACATTGAGCTTGGCTGAACTGGAAGCAACATGGAATAGAACTGCATCATTTTCCTTTAACCTCACTTACCTCAAACTTTGCTTTTCTCTCTCTCAATATGTACTTAAAAGTAATTCTGATGTTAGAACTTCCAGAGTATAACTTACCGACTATATGTGCATAAACACAATGATTTTTGAGTGGGGACTTCAGTTATGGTGAGAGAGAACAAGTCAAAATAAAGAATGATTGAAAACAATTCTGCTGCTAGCTAGCATTTGAAGGTGACACGAAAAATCAACCCAAAAACTAAGATCCAAATTGGTTTAAACTCAATTTGATTAAAAGTTAAAAACTCAAATTCTAAGAATTTATTAAAACTCGAGACAATACGAGAATAAAATAAACTTAATCTAACCCGAACCATCTCCATTATCAGTTATCACTAGCATCGTGGGTTAAATAGATACAATAAGGTGTGCTGAGCCTGACAATGCCAAAAATGAATGGTCATGAAATGAGGCAAGGTAGTGTGCCAGTGTCCCCACGTCCTGGAGCTCGATTGCTGTAGCATGTGCCATCATTGCTATTTGAAATAAGACCCCAAGACCATACATACCAGGGATGAAATCACGCGGCTGCATTCATTTAACTGAACCAACTGTTTTAAGCGCTTTAAAACTGGGTTTCTAAGAGCAACCTAGGGCTAAGATATAATAGCAAACATTCATGGTTTCTACTCTACTTATTTGCACAGACAAAGAGTAGGAAATGCTGCAGGCTCGTAGGTCCAACCAACCCGCAATTTGTGGGCATGTTATTGTTAGTTGTTACGTTCGTATCATACAGCCAGCTGAAGAATAAAAATACGACAAGAGTCCAACAATACACATGCAACTTTGGCACTTCGCTTTTCAAACTACATGTGTTAACTTGGCTGCAGCGGTCTCACACTTTGTCAAGACCTCTATTTTTCAACCGTTTTTCTCTATTTTGGTTGAATATGTAGTGTAGGCCATATCTATAATTCTACCACGTTAATAATACAACATGCTTCACCGTATCTACGTTTCAAATAACTTTTAGGGGACATTTGGTTCGCGAAAAAAAATCACTACCGGAGATAATATTTTTTTTCGGAATAACATTCCTTTGTTTGGTTTGAGAGCATTCCTCATATAAGGTAATATTTTTTTTCCAATAGTGTCACTTTTCCCCCTAAATGATGAAAATGTTATTTCCACCAATTTCTTAGGTATTTGTCAATTCTCATGTGAATAATTAACCAACTAAAGGCCAAAATACGCCATACGGAGTGGGCAAGGGATATAATTCCATTTTCACTAGCTAAAAACCTATCGAATTATCTCTCTGAATGACATGTTGAATTTGATGGAACAAAAGAGGTGGAATCTTTCCCTTTAGCCAGCACATTTGTCGTTTTTGTGTTTCGTTTTCCGTATCGAGATCCGTAATCGAAACATGTAATATTTGATTCCCTTCTTTATGTGAGGCGGGCGAAGGTGGCTCTCCTGGTAGATAAATGGACGGAGTTGAAACTGAAACTAAAAACCCTTGGAGTCAAAATTATGACACAAATCCGGTAAAGGTAAAAAAAATAAAAAAAATAACCTAAATCAACTCAACTCAAATTGAATCTAATATTGAGTCGCACGGATCTAAGAGCACTTTAATTGTATGGATTTGTTGACACGTCAGAGTTTGAAAAACAAAGAAAGATCTTTTCATAAACATAATTTCATAAAATAGATTCAATTCAATATATATATATATATATATATATATATAAATTATAAATAATAATATATAAATAATATATAGAAATATATCTAGATATAAAATAAAAAATTGAGATTTAGAATAAAATAAATAGAATAAATAAATAGAATTTCCAAATTTGAATTTGAAGGCTTTTTATTTCTAAAATTCTAATACATATTAGATATTAATTAGATATTCAAATTCTTTTTATTTAGAAAAATAATTTAGAAAAATCCAAAATCGGAATGAAGTGAAAAGTATTACTTGTTATAGATTTGTATACTATATTACTATATAATAATAGTATAAATATATATTTATATTATTATTATACAAATTAGTACTATATCGAAATTAAATCAAAAGAAATAGGTGTAATGTAAATAAAATAGGATTAATTTCAATCAATAAATCTTAAAACGCAACATGAAAACACAACAAACAAACGAAATTAGACAATTCGATCAAACTGAATTGTTGTTTTAACTAAACAAATAGTCATGGATAACTTCACAATGAATTTCAGGTCGAATCAACTCATAGTTCATGCGCTTAATTTTTCAGCCTAAGATCAAAATCCTTCGCTCTGAAAACGGTTCGAACTTTACTAGGATATAGGGCGCAACAACTAAACTATTTGATTAATACTTGACCCTTCAATTGAGTATAAGTAAGCAAGTAGCTTCCCCTCGGTCGGTTGAACCAACAACTTTCCCATCACCCCCTCCTGGTCAGGATGGCACCTCTTGTAAGATTCGTATTCTTCCCAGCTCCCAACTTGCCCTTCGCCAGTTGGAAATGGAGGCAAAAGGTCGCCCAAACCCGTGTTTTTTGCTTCAAAAGGACCACTACTAAGGGAGGGTAGAAGGGAGAGGCTTACAGATGATAAATTAAGTCTCACGCGTACTAAATTTTAGGTCTGTTTGCTATTTCGTCTAAAATGACTTAAAATTCATCTTATCGCCCCCTTAGACTTAAAATTCTTTTTTTCTGTTTTAAAATTTTTTCTTTGGGCTTTCAATGGGACCATGCCTTGGGTTTCAATCTGAGATTATCCCTTGGGGTTAGTTCATTCTCTTGGTTAGTTAATCTCTTGCTTAATTTATTTCAATTACTGTCATTTTTTTGCTTGATGAAAGATATTCTGGCAAAAGCCTTATATATTAGTAAAAAATGTACTTTAATATGTACAATGGCTCTTTGGTTGGTGTACATGAAAATGTGATTGATAAATGAGCTTTTGAAACTCAATTTGTCGTAACAAGAGGTATTGTCTCCGTCTTTTCAAGTAGGGATCATCTCTCAAGTGTTATGATCCTCCGTTTCTGCTCAGTAGTGGCCTAAGGCTCAATGATGGATCTTCCTAGTTAAGGCAAGCATCTCATCCCAACTTTCATCTTATTGCTTTGAGCTCTCTTTACTTTGGGAAAGTGTAAAAGTGTAACCTGCTGCACTCCTTTGGACTATATTGCTCTTGAATTAATAAATTTTGTTCATGTAGATTTTTTTTATAAATTTTTAATTGAATGACTAATTATTTACGGTGTAAATTAATTAAATATTTTTTCTCAAAATTAGTTTAATATTTAAATGGTGTTATACGTAGTAGTTGGTATTTTTAATTTTATATTTTAATTTATAAAATTTTTATCATATTATAAAATATTTTAGTATGTTAAATTTATGATCTAAAATTTTTATCACTATTTTACAAGTTTTAGATTTATTTTATTATTTATTTTAATTTATTTGACAATTTATCGTACGTAATAAAAAATGAGAAATAGAACGCATTAAACCTTACCATTTGAAAATTTACAAAATTATTATTATTATTTTTTGGTTTGAGCCAAGGTATCCACCACCGGTAGCAGTGACTAATCTTCTCGCTGCGGGTACTCTTACTAGGGTAAAAATCTCATGCCCCCTAACCATGCCTCCTTCTATGACCCTGCCTAAAAATACTTAAAAATTAAATCTTGCCCCATAACCCTAATTTTCATATCCTAAACCCCAAACCCTAAAAAATACACCCTACCCCTAATTCCCTACACCCTACCCCTAAGCTCCAACCTTGAACCCCAAATTCTAAACCCTAAACCCACTATTTTAAAGTGGGGGCACAAATGGGGGCATACTTTGGGGGCAGATGATTTTCATCTCTTACTAAGAGGTAAACGGCTGGCCATGAAATGTGTTCCATCCCCTGACCTCATGGTTAAGAGATGAGATGAGCAACCACCACTTCACATCTCAATGCTTCAAATTATTTTAATAAAAAGTAACGAAGATATACGAATATAAAATATATTTTTAATTTTTTAATATGATAAATATATAGTTGGTGCAAATTTTAGATAGTATAACAAAAATAGTTCTATAACTTGTAGATATTTTTAACTCAATATTGAAAGTTTAACATGTTAAAAGAAAATATAAAACCTGGGTAATTTAGTAAATTTTACTTTCAGGTAATCTTATATTACTCCAACCAAACACAATAATGTTACATTCCAAGAATCTTATTCCCAGAGGTAATCTTATATTCTGTGAACCAAACGCAAACTTAGATTACAAATAAAAGCCTATATAAAGTAACTAAACATATGGACTGAATTCTACAACCCTGAGCAATACTCCATATAGAACGAAACACACAACATGTTTGCTATATAGGAGTTTGGACCACAAAGAACCCACTCCAGCTTTTGATTAGGATGACAATGAAGAAACCAAATTATATTAACCCATCTCACATGAAAATCAAAACGTTAGCTGAATAAAAAATAACCATTTATAATTACAAGAATTCCGATACAAAAATGGTAATGATTCGACTCTGAAAAATGTTATAATGGTCTCAATCTATAAAAGCATTTGTGGTTTTAATGCAAAAAAATCAGTTTGAAAATGAATAGTTCAGATAGAACCACACTTTCATTTGATCCAGGAAAGGAAACTCTAATTTATATAAAAAGGTAAGTAGAGCATTTTACATCTAGTTGATAGAGGATGGTTAGTTAATTGAAAACAGTGGTAATATATGTCGGCATTTTCATATCTAAGAAACCAGCCAAAAGAGAAACGCTAATGGCCTGAAAATAAAATATGTGATGTAACAATTAAACAAAGAGAACATACAAAACAAATATAGATCAAAGAGTATCAATCACCCCAGAATCCCGAGTTTACAAATGGAACCTGGGTAAGAAATGTTCCCAGCACAATATGAAGTGATTAGCTGCACAGCTTTCATAGCAAAGAAGCGCAACTTTTACTTCCATAATAAAGAGCTAGACATCCTTATCAGATTTATCCTGAAATCTTTGGCGTAGGTCCTGCTGTAGCATCTCTGTGTATTCCTGAACATGTAAGAAAATATTATGAGTTTCCGTACAATAATCAACCTGGAAAATTATGAAGTTAAAGGGACAATGTTGCTTAAGCTATTTTCTTTCTCAACATAATGGAAGCACTTGACTTAAACCTCTAGCTGCTTTGACTGGTAAAAAACCTAATATATCAAAGGCAGACACAACTCACCTTGGCAAGACCTTCATTACCACATAACTCATTCAGAAGTTCATCAGCATTCCTCCCATCACCATATACCTCAACTGCATTTTCGGCAACAGCATGGAAGACGTTACCCGGTAGATTAGATTGCTCAATCCTCCGAACTGTTTGTTGAATATCATCCTGGAAGAAACAGCAGATAGGACAACAGTCCTTCATGTCAGTGTATATATACACACAACACAAACCACCTGAAAAATCTAAACTATATGTATAAAAAACTGAAAATCATGATCACATGATTTATCAGCAGCAGTCAGCAGATGACCTCCCCTCATCACACTATACCTGCAATTTAGGTTCTATAGCAGGGAATGGCGGAGGTGCAGAAGGCCCACGACCAAGCGCCTGAGTAACAATAGGCATCATTTGTTGGACCATTCGTGACAGATCAATGCCACCACCTTGGCCTCCTCCAAAACCTGAAAACATGTTTCCAATATCCTGGCTATCAACCTGCTGAGCTAGTTGACTAACAGTGTTCATGATTTGTGGACTTCGAGTGAGTTGCTGCAACATGTTCCTAAAATCATCTGGTGAACCAACACCAGTTTGCTCTGAGACCCCGGCCAATAATCCATTTAATGCGGGACTTTGAAGAACTTGAGAGACAGCATTTGCGGCCCCTGCTTGATCAACAGAACCCTGCACTCCTGACAACCTACTACTCTGAACACCTGGATCACCTGAGGAAGGATCTACCCTATTTACAGAAGTGCTCCGAGATGCAAGTGACTGCAAAATCTGTTGACCGGTTGTTCTAGCACTCAGGTTTTGATCAAGAGAAGAACTAGTTGTTCCACTATCACCAGCAGTGGAAGATGATTTTGTCGCTTTGACTCGTCTCTGGCCAGAATGAATATGATCATTTTCAATAAAAGAAACATAAACTAGATTGAGAATAAAGAAAAAAATTATCATCACACCTTACGTTCCAACCCCCCCAACCCTAAACCAAGTGGTACAGGCTTGGCATTTTCCTCGCTGGATTTGATAACACTTCCTGAAGGATCTTCCAACTTTACCAAGGATTCTCCATTTGAACCAGGAGAACATTTAACTGTGCCAATTGATGCGTCCTTTGAATTCTCACCGCTCTCCGCATTGTTGTTACTTCCTTCAGCATGCTGAGGTTGTGACTGAATATCAATAGTAACAGTGGTGGTCAGAGACACTAAACAGATAGTTCCTAATTGAGATCATTTTATTGTGAATAATGCACACCTTCGGTTCTTCTGGTTCAAGGTTTGCCTGTACAGCAACAGTAGAACCCCCAGCTCCACTAGAAGCAATATTATTGGGCTGCTGAGTACCTGCACCAAACAAATATGAATTCCACTATTCTACTTTGACCATTGAATACCAGAGATATATTATGAACAACAAAGTAGCTATTAGTATCTGAAAACAATTAATTGCCATCTACCCGATGCAGCCTGGTTATCTCCCTGCATACTAGCTAAGTTTCTAATTCTTGAATTCAGATCAGCAACAACAGAGGATAGTGATGACTCAGTGGTTGCAGATTGTGCTGAACTGGACATTGCACCAGTAGCACGTGCTTGGTCAGCTGCAGGAATAGTGTTTCGCACAGGAAGAACCCGCACTGAACCAGAACCGGCATTGTTACCAACCGCTGAAACCAAAGGTGCCAGTGCTGTGCCTGATAATAATGACAGTTATTAAATAAAAATGTCACTTCACTTCAGTTTAAGAAAGGAAAAATGTGGACTGGGTGCAGATTTTACCCACCAGGATGTATGTGGATATTTATGTTACGTGCAGGATTTCCAACACCAACAGGACCTACAGTCGGAGGATTTGATGGAGAATGGGAACCACTAAAGAGGGATCTGGTTTGAAGGGGGAAAGGCTGCAAATAAACAACCAACGTATGCATGATGAATAGGATCCTAAGGAAATTTTAAACACTTGAATTAACAAAGTACGTTCATCCATAGTTGTTTCAGAACATCTCAAGCCAACTGGTGAAGTACAATTTCTACTGAAAAAAACATGCTTTATACAACTAACATAACATGTTAAAATTGTAAAATAAAAGTTTCACATCTCAGAACTCCCTGCTTTATACCCAAACCTCTCTTTCTGTTAATTCTCTGTCATTAAAAGAAAATTGTCTTTTATGTCTCAAGAGCATAACACATTTTTTTAAGAAGTAACTTAGACTCAAACTGCTAAAATATCTGCTCCAAGGAATGTCACTATAGTTGGTTATAGGATCCTAGAGAGACCAGATGAATATCAATCTCTTCAATTTAGCATTGGTGAATAATAATCAATAGAAGAACACATATTACACAACACGGAAATATCTGCAATGATCGAAAGAACTGCTCAGAGTTTTGTGGTAATCAGGATATCAAAATACTACCATACTTGGATATATTACCAGGATTTTGCAGTGTTTACAAACTAGATACAACCGTATATCATACTCTTCAATTTAGCTACTGATGAATAACAATCAACAGAAAACACATTACACAGAACGAAAGAATCTGCTACATGAATAAATTGCTCAGAGTAATTTTGACAATCAATATATCTACACGTTACCATATATAAATAGAATATATTAGCAGGATTTTACAGTCATTTTACAACTTGATATAATGTAAACAAATTTTTAGCAAACCTGAACCATAATAGGATTCGGCCCAGAAGGAGATATATAAACTGCAGGTCCAGCATTAACTGAAGATTCTGCCTGTGAATTGCATGAAACATTTAGTGGCGTGTTATTATTCAATGACAGCAGGGAATAAGAATGCAAGAGATTGTAGGTCATACAGGAGAATGTCCCATCCGCAGCGTCAGTATGGTTCGGCCAAGCTCTAAAAGAAGAGAACCTAAATGCTGCATTGTAAGACCTGCTTGTACTGATTCCGTTTGAATTTGCCCCCGAACTGTAGGATCAGAAGAATCCCTCTCTTGCTCTAAACGTCCTGCAATATGCTACAAAAGTAGCAGCATACGAAAGACACATAGAATCAGATGAAAATCACCAGAAAGAAAAGGAATGTGTAATCTTTTCATAGTAAAGAATCCTCAGTTATATAATAATTCTTCTTCTTCAAAGCCTCTGTAGCTTAAACAATGACTTTCAAATCATATAACAAAAAGAATTCTCATTTAGCTTCCCCAATGTACAAATACTTATGAATTTCAAATCACACAAAAAATCGCCAGAGAGCCAGTAATTTTACATGTGAAAGAGAATTCACAGAGATTTTAGCACAAATCTGACTAACAGTTACAAAATTATAGAAGGAAAGTAGTATTCAACATATCATATCAACCTTAACGTGAATTTGGTTAAACATTTAATGACAAAAAGCCTACAAATTCCAAAAGACAGTAAATACATGAAACAGTCTAAGGCACAGACGGCACTTACAGACAATGCACCAATAGCATGACTGCTGAGAAGCCGTACTGCATGTCGAATGACAATGCTCAATGCTTCAGGTGTCGGCAGACCCCGTGCATCGGAAGGTAATGCAACCATTGGTTGTTCCCTTATGTTAGTTGTAGATGTGTGTGGCTGATAGCCTACATAATGCAGTAGCAATTAGTCATCAGCTCATTGCAACTATTTCCAAAAAAAATGCTTGAGTTAATGCTTTTAGTAGTATCACCATTTGGAGAATGTGCCTCCATGTGGTTCATAAACTCAGAGAGAGTATTTAAAGAATCAGGAATTGGCTGGAGAAAAAGAAAAGAGTGGAATTAGACAACAATCAAATTATAATCTGCTAAAAGACAAATAAGTTCAGTTGTACTACCATATTAAGTGAAGGAATAGATACTTGTGCTGCACTTAGAGGAATTGGCATAACTTGATGAGCAACTTGAAATGACTGACCAGACTGTGCCTGATTTCCTGCTTGGTTCTCACCAGCAGCACGTCCTCCATTTGTTTCATTTCCTGGAGAAGCCTGAATGAAAACATTATTTTGGTTATTCAATTACTTTGAGCATTTTATATTACTACCACCTTGAGAAGCCAAAAGCAATATCGATGATTACTTAAACCCTTAAGCCATCGAATTCTTTCTAGTTTTTCCATTTTCGCTACATTTGAATCATTGGCATGTTCATTAGGTTTAACAGGATACATAAGAATATCTAAGAAGAATTAATAATTTTAAGCGGAAGCATTTGCCAACACAGAGCTAGGGAAATATAAGCATCTGTTGCAACTAATAATGAAGACAAATAATCAAGGCTTTTCAATACCACCCAAAGTCAAATTTAACTTGTTAACTCTAAGAAAAGGAAAAAAATGTAATCAAGCATTACTCACAGAGGTTGAAGACTGTGTAATGGTACCATTAGTAGTAGACTGGCCTCCAACTCCAAAAGAATTTAAAACAGCCCCAATAACCTAAAAGTCGAGCAACAAATAATGAATTAATAATCAGCATCTCTTCACCAACATTGTTAAAGGTAAATTGAAACGCTTCAAAATTTAAAAGAGAGAGAGAGAGAGAGAAAGTACCCACCCGACTAAGGTCTGGAGCACTGCCATCACCTTGATCTCCAACATTAAAGGTCCCAAGAACCACACTGTGGGAAATCTGCCCAACTCGGTTACGAGGGATGCCTGCAGCAGCAGCATTTCCTGCCATTCATAGTTCAATTAACTCTTGATAACTACATATTTTAGTATAACAAACCAAATTTCAAGGCTAGACAAGCACCACTGGATATATTAATACCTCTATTACTGTTATTTACATCTGCTTCTCCCGAACTTGCATCAGATGAAGGCTGTGATTGGGCAGGCTGCCTTTCAACTAAGTGCAATGTATGCCCATTCTCAACTTCTAAAAAACCAGTGAAGGATAGATGGTATAAAGTGAACAACAAATGAAACTTTTAACAAGACAACAAACTTAAGTAGATAAGACATCAACTTGATTCCCTTTTATGATAGTTACAATAACTAATTTCCGGTTCTGGTTTTTTTATGACACGTAACATGAGGTGTCTACGAATTAATATAGTCTTTGCTATAGGCTATGCATTCAAGCCATTTAATTAATGCCCATTCTAGACAATGAAGTGAATAAGCAGCAGTTATCACTGCTAGAGATCAACTAATTTTTCAAGGAACAAAACCAATCCAAACTTGCATGCACAGGTCATGCTTTAGATTATATAATTGTGATAATTCTGCAAATGAAGGCATCATCTAAGGAACTAATAATTAGTCCTGCAGCAAACTGCAGCACAGTAAATCTTTCATGTAGAACACATCTAGTTTAACAAGGCAATGATGTCCTCTAGAAACATAAATGACAGGATACGATATTCAGAAAGGAGATGATCATCCTTTAAGACCTTTCCTCTGAATATCAGCCTTTGCTGACCAACTGGTACACCAAGGTCCTTAGCTATTCTCTCCTTGAACAACGAAACTGGAGTCTGAAATCATCCAAGTAATAGGTATCAGCTAAAAGCTTGATGAGACACAATTTTCAAAAATTAAAGATGCACTGAATGACAGCAACTTTATGAAATTGACCATGCCTAGAAGCAAGCGCTTACATTTTTGTCAACAGGGAAACTAAAAATCCGTGAATCCAGAGTCTTGATTCTTAGCTCTACAACTGAATCAGAAGATTCCCCAGAAGTGGTGCCCATACTTGAACCTTCATTAGAGTACTGATCTGCCATGGAAATTCAACAGCTACCGGTGCCTAAAACAGCAAAACAAAAATACAAAAATCATTTCCATTCATAATTTTACACTAGTCCAAAATCCCAGAGTAAACTTTAACTGGCTAAAAGGTAGTTAGCCCTTAAAGCAGTTGAAATCACAACGAATCAGCACCCGAGGTCCCAAAGCAATTGTCTAGTTAATTTCTCTAATTATAATAACAATAATAATCCGTTGTCTAGAAACATGGATGATTGAGAAGATAGGATAAATAGAATACATTAGTCTCTCTTAAAAATGAGGGGAAAAAAGTTTGCTTATCACAGCTTTAGAATCTTATCTAATTGAGCATTAAGATATATTTTCATTTCTTATATATCAATGGCATACGAGAAGAAAACGCATTACAAGCAATTCTTTTAGCCATGGTCAACAAAAGTCAAAATTTCCTACATTTAAGGTGCAGGTTTGTATAACCAAATGCAATACCAATATACTTTCGTTTTTTTTTCTCCTAAGAAATAGAAACAAAAACTAAAGAAATGCAAAATTGTAGTAAACAAGATGTTATGTCAAATTCAACTAATTAGAAACGACGATAACATCAATCAATCAAAACAATTACATAGCAATCGTCGGATCGGAGAACCTAGAGGAAATCAAATAAGATCAAAATCATTTAAGACAAGAAAAATCATCAAATAAAACCCTAGAAAGCGGTAGATTCACATCGGAGAACGTAAGAGAAAATAATAATGGAACCAACGGCACAAACCTAAATATTATGCAGAAGTCTAAACCAAATAGTGAAGAATCCGAAGGAACCTGAGAAATCCGTTGTGATCGATGAAAAAGGCAATCGAATGTGTACGGAAAAGGAGGGGTTGCTTTTAGGGTTCACCAAATCGCGACGCTTTCGGGCAAGCTGAGTTCGTCTATGAGGAATGATGATGCCTATGTGGATTGTTCGGGAGAGAGATTTGATTCGAGAAGAATCAAGACCAAGCAGCGTCCCATGATTATGAAGCGTATCGAACTTTCAAGCGACGTCGTTTTTGATTGGTCATGACATGAGTCACTCGTGAACTCGTGTCGCGTCTCGTCGCTTCTTTTTGTCAGCTTTTCACGTCCTCCGGTTTTCAACCCGTTTTCTTGGGCTTAATGAAATCTATCAAGTTGCATGCGAGCGCTATTGCGCCGGGTGGGTACTACTCCTTGCTAAAAACAACTATCGTACCCAGTACAACAAAAAATTTAAGGGTTATCTTCACCAGTGGTCCCTTTCGTTTAGGGTGTGTTTTATTTTGGTCACCAAAATTTAAAAACGTGTATTCTGGTCCCTAACGTTACAAAACGTTTATATTTTAGTCACCCAACCGTTAGTCTCCGTTACTTTGCTAACGGGTGGCTGACATGGCTCGTTTAAAAAATAAAAAAACCCACGTGTCACTGCCTCTCCAAAGTCCAAACCCTCATGGCCTGCCACCACTACCACCACTCCACTGCCACCTGCTCTTGCAGCCACTACTTCCGACCACCACCACCATATCCCCAACAATCTGACCCTCTTCTACAAGCCCTTGCCTCTCTCTTCCAACCCCAACAAAACCACCACAATCTAAACCAAACCCATCTTCTCAAACCCTTCCAAGATCAAAACTAAACCAATGTTGAAAGTTTTCTCAGAATCTCGACATTTGAATGTGGAAATCAAAAAAACCCAAACCAATAAAATAATGGGAAAGTTTATGAGGAAGTTCCAGTTGCCTGAGAATGCGAATATGGACAAGATATCTGCAGTTTGTAAAGACGGGGTTCTGAGAGTAACGGTGGAGAAATTGCCTCCGCCTGAGCCTAAAAAGCCCAAGACCATTGAGGTCAAAGTTGCATGAGATTGTTGGTTGGTTTGGTTGTTTGATTTGAGAACAATGTTGAAGAAACGTCTCTGTGTGTGTTTTTCTTTCTGCAGATTGTGTGAGTGTTGATGTTTTAAAAAGCATATGGAATTTAATAAAGTTTGTTTCTTTGTTACCAATTGAAGCCATGGCTGTTCTTAATTCCCTCTCCTTTCATTTTAAGACTGAAAATCTGAAATCAAATCATGGAGTACTTAAACAGTTTTGCGCATGTTTGTTAATTCTCTCTGTTTCATCAATATTTGCAGCCATTGCATGATTTGATACGAAAATAAGAGAGAAAACATGGAACAATCTTGAGAGAACTAAAAACTATGAGCAGCATATATTGTTTAACATTGTTCATCTCCCTCAGTTGAGATCTTTGCAAGTTTTCCGATATACGGTTTGCAGGTACCTATCCTACAACAAACTTTCAGGATTAATACCATCTAACAATGCTAAGTTACAATTCTTTTATGTTGTTAATTGACAATTTATCAAACTTGTTATCTTAATGTTCAATAACTGTCCATCATCTTTGGTCTGCACTGAAGAGAGACAAACTGGTTTTTCACATAAATTTCATACACATCGAAAAATAAACCGAACACAACTCCGGACCGTCATGGCCGATATTTAAAGCTAAAGAAACAGAATCATAAACTAAGGGACATACCTTCATATATAATCCATTATTTGCACCAAGCTCTGCCATCTGCAACCAAGAAGGCAAAGCAGATTGGTACTGATCTGCAACCAAAACATTGAATCCTCCCTTTGTAACCGCAACCACTTCTTGTTCGCATCTCTCGCTGCATAGACGACAGCGTGGTGGCACGGGTTGATATGAGCCGGATAAAGACCCCTTTGACTCGAACGGCGTAGGAAAGAGTCCTCCGAACGGAACAAAGGACTCCATCAAGCTGTAGTTTTAGACAATCAAACTATGAGAAATGGTCGCAGCTAATAACAAAACCAGTAAACAACACATTACACGTGATGTTGCATAACAATACACACAAATATATATATATATATATATATATATATATATATATATATATATATATATATATATATATATATATATACACCTGGACTTGGGATAAGAGTGATGCAATGAAGAAATGGGCAAAATCTGCAAATCCCAATGTTTTTCAACTGAAGGAAACCGACATATGAACTTAAGATATGTCTGGTAAGTTGTTGCAGCTCCCAAAAACCAAACATTCCCTTCATGAACCCAAATATTTTATTGGTTTGGGTTTTTTTGATTTCCACATTCAAATGTCGAGATTCTGAGAAAACTTTCAACATTGGTTTAGTTTTGATCTTGGAAGGGTTTGAGAAGATGGGTTTGGTTTAGATTGTGGTGGTTTTGTTGGGGTTGGAAGAGAGAGGCAAGGGCTTGTAGGAGAGGGTCAGATTGTTGGGGATATGGTGGTGGTCGGAAGCAGTGGCTGCAAGAGCAGGTGGCAGTGGAGTGGTGGTAGTGGTGGCAGGCCATGAGGGTTTGGACTTTGGAGAGGGCAGTGACACGTGGGTTTTTTTATTTTTTAAACGAGCCATGTCAGCCACCCGTTAGCCAAGTAACGGAGACTAACGGTTGGGTGACTAAAATATAAACGTTTTGTAACGTTAGGGACCAGAATACACGTTTTTGAATTTTGGTGACTAAAATAAAACACACCCTAAACAAAAGGGACCACTGGTGAAGATTACCCAAAATTTAAAGCCCAGCCCAGGCGAACAATAATTGGATTTCATCTATTCTTAGGGTGCATTTGGATGCACTTGGATATTAATATTCATAACAGAAATATTATAAAACGAAAAAATTATTATATGAAATCCACTCACCATATTATATATATAGTTTCATTCATTAAAAATCAGTTAATTATTTTTTCCCATGTCATTAATTCATTGATAATTAATTTTTAAATAATCGCACACTCTCTACGGGCAAACAAAGTGAAGATTTATTTTTAGAAAAAAAATGAGGTGGTTGATTTTTAGTGGATGAATCATAGATGACGTGGTGTGGTTAGTCTATTATTTTGTATAACAACTTAAAATATATATTTAAAAATATTATTCTTTTAATGTTTTATTTATGGTGTTGTTAAGGAGAAATTATATCATGGACCATTCTCGCCATAATTATATTTTAGTTGTTGAACCATGGATGATATGGTGAGCCGAGTCTATTTAATAATTTTTTATTATATATAAAAACTTAAAATATATATATTTAAAAATATTCCTCTTTTAATGTTTTATTTATGGGTGTTGTTAAGGAGTAATTATATCATAGTCCATTCCCACCACGTCATCTATGGTCCAAATCAATAAAACTTATTCATTTCATTAATTTTTTCCACAACTTCACTTGGTAATTTTTTTTTAATTTAATTTACGATAAATATGAGTGAATATTCACTTGATAAAAGATAACATGAAAAATTAATAAAATTGATGAGTTTTATTGGTTAAGACCACAAATGACATGATGATAAGGGCCATGATGTAATTTCTTGTTGTTAGAACATTTGTAAGTTTGTACCTTCAGTGAATCATTCGGCGAGAAGTTCGTTTATGTTCGTTTTTTTATTAAACGAACAAATGTGGACAAGATTTTTTATTTCTTTAATTAAATGAACGAACACGAACAAAGGGCTTGTTCATTCATTTATGTTCGTGAACGTTTGATAATTCGTTCGTTTATGTTCGTTCGTTTATGTTCATTTAAATTTATTCACATATGTTTGGGGGCGTTCATTGTTCGGTTAAACTGAACTAACCGATCGAACCAAAACAAAATTGGTTAATCTATTAGATAATTTTAGGTTTCGGCTAATGATTAAGAATTTTTTTTTTCAAATTTCAATAACCGGTTAATTCAGTTTAAAATTGGTTAATTAACTTAATTAATCGAACTAACCTAAAATATTAAATATTTAACACATTATATATGTTTGTTTGTGTCCATTTATGTTCATTTGTGTTCGTTTATTATTTAAACGACGAACACGAACAAAAAATTTTGTGTTCGTTTATATTTATATTTATTTGGTTAAAGTTAAACAAACGAACATTAATACACTCTCGTTTGTGTTTTTATCCGCTCCATCTTCCATTGCTTCTAAATTATGAACGCATTTAAATTCAATTTGATAATGTCGAGGCCGCTGAAATAATATACAATCCCTCTACTTATTCAAGTCTCATCTCTCTAGTTCGGATCATTGACAACCTCTATAAGAAAAATTGGTATGTTGACTACTTGACTTCAAACATATTTATCTAATAACAAATATGGTGACAAATAGATTAGTAAAATTACATGGCTAGAGTCTAGACAATGATTTGTCTAGCACTTCCACAACAATTCATGAATCATTAATGTAGTCATTCAAAGTATCCCCAATAGTCCCCTTACTCTCATTTAAAGTTTATGTAATAAATTTTTAATGATTCTCTTTTGTTACGAACTTATTTTTTTTCTCTTGTGGCACTTAGACACGCTTTAATAATTAAATCAACTTAAATTCTTTAAAAATGCAAGCTAAAAGTAGTGGAAAAAGAATAAGACAAGTATGCTTCAAGTATAAAAAAATATCAAATGTTGAATACTTGAAAAGAGAATTTTATTGGCTTTGGCTTGGAGAATGTCGTGACCATTTTTAAATTGAGTGTGAAAATAGCTTGACTTTTTTAAATTAGGGTTTTGCCTTTAATTCATTTAATCTTGAAAAGTTAGATTTTCCTTTTAAACTGACAATTTTAATTAAAAATCAAATCGGTCCTTTTATTTAGTTTTAAAAACATTTGGAGTCGCCACCAGTCATTTTAGTAGACCGGACACCATAAAAACAACTAAAGATTCTTTATTTTAAAATTTGAGTTTGAGAGTCGGTTACGTGTTGTAACACCCACATTTCCGTCATAGAATTTAAAGCCGTTAAAATTAATTAATTTATTTATTCTTAGAAGCAATTGAGATTGCAATTAAGTGAATTATTCAATTTGGTCCTTGAATTTCTTAATTGGGTAATTATTGCACCAATTCGAATTCAAAAGTAATTAAGCTTTTGAATTAATAAATTTAGCCAAGTGATAAATTAGTGGGTTCAAGTTAGTAGTAACAAGATCCAAAGTGTTGAAACTAGAAGAATTAAAAGAAATTAAAAAGTGGTACATTTCCTTGTGGAAATCGGACCAAAGTGGAGAATTAAAGAAAGATTGGTGAGGAAAAATTAATGACCAATTTATAATGGAAATGATGTTCAAAAATTGCATGTTAAAAACTAAAAGTCTTTAGGGCTGCCCTTAGTAAAATGATAATAAAAGATATAGGCTAAAGGACACTTAAATAAATTTAGAGGCTATCAAATCCCCCAAATTTAGGGAGGATGTCTTCTCTCTATCATTTCTCCTCCTTGTTGCCGTGAGGTTTGAGAGAAAATGGAGAGAATGGAAGCTCAAAAGTCTGAAATTTTTGAAGCTCAAATGGTGGAGGATTAGCTTGCATGTTTGAAGGATTAATCTAGGAATTGAGAAGGGTAGCTAGTGATAACAAGAAAATCAAGAAGTAAGTTCTATTCTCCTTGTAGCTATTCGGTTATGTATCACACCATGCATGCAAACTTAGAATTTGATTAAACATGAAAATATGAGAGTCTTGATGAATATAATAAGTTGAGTTAATGAAAACCTTGAAAAACTACTTGTGAATTTATGAATAGATTCAAAAAGGAATTGTTTTGAGATAAAGTGTAAATTCATGGATGATTGAAAAATTGGTATGATTAGAGACTAAATTAGAAAATTCTTATTAGAAGAAAGTTGTAAAGAAATAAGAATTCTATGAGGAACTACATTTGGTTTGCTGGAAAAACGAATTAAGAAGGGGAAATTTTGATTAGAACTAAAATTGGACATGTATTCGGAAATAATGGAATTTAGGGGCTGAACTGGAAAATCGGTAAAATTAAGGACTTGACTGTTGAAATTAAAAGTTAATGTGGATTGTAAAATGTCATGAAAGAATAGTATAAGTCATTTCATAAGTGAATCCAGACTTTGAATGATGTAATTAGATGAATTTTAAGCTAAAGGTGTCAATTGAGTAAGCTGTCCAGTGGAATACAAATCATAAGCTGTAACTTTGGAAATTCACCAAAAATAGGGTATAAGGTATTTCAAATTAAAAATTTTACTGTATAAACTTTGGTATGTCTAGAATCACTGAGAGAAAACGTAACTCAATTCTAGTATGTAAATTAGAAGATATGAATTTTTAAAGTTGGACAGTACAAGCTGTCCAGATTTATCAAAAAAAGGGTGTATTTAAGTAATAAACTGTATTTACTCAAATAAGATAAAAATACGAGGTTTACTTGAGTAGAAATTTGAGTTTAATACCTTTCTAATGGTATATGATAAGTGAATTTTGGATTAGTAATTAAAAAGATATGATTAAAACACCAACTAGTCCTCCAGCTAGTTTAATAGAAAATCAGATTTGAAAATGTATGTTCATGTTTGAATTTGAAGAGTAATTACGATTGAATTGCTCTCTAATATAGTGTGTATTCGTTTTATGTTGAGAATTAAGATCGAAATTGTGAAGAGACTTTGGAGGAAGCTAGGATCAATCAATCGAGGGGAAGAAACAAGGGCATCTTAATACAAGATCAAGCTTAAGGAGTTGTGAGTGTAATTTTGTATTAGGGTTGGGACTAGTGTCCGAACCACCTTATTATTGGTGTAATTTATGATTCTATGCATGAAATTGGACCTAATTGATATTTGGTAATATGTTTAGTAAGGGAAGGAGATTAAAGGAAAAATAGATGCATGATTGAGAATTTGGCTAATTATTGAATGTGTGAAAATGTGGACTGTTTTTATGTGATTTTAAATGCCATGGTTTATATGCATGATTTGGATTTTGATAATGTCTGAATATGTACAAATGTGGACTGCTCTGTGATTTTTGTATGTTGAACATACATAAACTTGAACTCTTAATAATGCTCGATTGTATGTACATGTGGACTGCCCTATGATACTTTTGTTATGCTCAATAAACACGTGATTATATGTGAAGTTTATGCCCATGTATGTTGATGTGATCGAATGAGGTATGAATTTAATTCACATGATTTATGTAAGTTGCACAACTATGTGATTGAATAAGCATGCAAATCGAAGTATGCAAATTGTATATGCTAAATAAAGGTAATGAATAATAAATGAAAAAGAATAATATGCCCTCGGCCGATTAGAAGTCTTAGATAGTACGACATACCTAGAGTCTGAGCTCTCTTGTTTGTTGCTTCGTGCAACCATTGCTTGTTGCCTTGTGCAATCATTGATAGTACCTTGTGTACTCTTCGACTTGATGATTAAAGGTGTTCTTGATTGTTATTCAAGACACATTGATGCTAATGGGCATCCATTGTTTGTTGCTTCGTGCAACCATTGTTTGGTACTTGGTACCCTCTTGATGGCTTGAATATCTGATTCATCTACTCTACATAGGGCAATGAAATAAAATGCAATGTAACCTAATTAAATTAAATGGAATTGTTTAAATATGTAAAGCTTATGAAGTGGATAAATGGATAGATATGACTTGGTATGATATGATGTGAAATTAAATGATGAATTTTGTGGACATTGGTCCTTCCGATTATGATATAATGCATATGAAATGCTTACAAAGTCTGAATATATGTAAAGTGGGCAATGACCCTGTTCGAATACATAGAAATTGAGATGTGATAAGTCCAATAATTTCTAATTTTTGGTTAATGGTTTGTGACCTATTCGAATGATAGGCTTATGAAAAATTGGTGATTTTGCTTTGATAAATTAATGGTGCTATGTATTGATTGGCATGAACTTTGGTTATTTCGATTGTTAAGCATGAAATTAAGTATGCTGGAAATTGAATTGAATTATGGTAATGATCGAATCAAATTGAAGCATGTGATTAAATTAATGTCGTTGAAATGTATTCGAGTATGAACTATAAATGTTGATTATGTTATGCATGATGCTATTTGTATATGATTTTTTGAAAGCTTAGTTTGGTATAATTTGGATGTTAATAAACCTAGCTAAGTAAACTCAATGCTTGATCACACATAAATTCAAGAATGAATTAGATTTAGCATTACCTCGCTAAGTACAATTTGTACTTAACGTTCCGTTGTTTTCTTCTTTCCAACTTTAGCAGGTTAGCTTGGACCTTAAAGCTAGCATTTGATTGGATCAATTTACAAGACCATAAATATGTATGATCTTAGTCTTATCTTTAGACTCTTAGATGGTGGCTTCGAAGTTTGTCTAAGGGCTCGTTTTGTTTTGTTTGGTCGTAGCCTAAGTTTGCGTTGGTGTTTAAGGTTATATGCTCCATGATGCTATATTAGGAGGCTAGAATCATGTTTTGTAATTAAGTAGAAAGCATCATTATTTTGTTGTATATAAATGTAAGTCGAGCTAGTGGTCTTGTCGATTCTTTTTGTTGTTCATAGTTTATAGCTTGACATGGTTTAGGGGCATATAAAACTTGATATTTTGTAATGATCTAATTAAAGGAAATCGAATGCTATTGTGTATGAAATCTTTATGCCTTGTATGCAAAATTGATGTAATTAATTGTTGGTAATTGGTTAAATTCGAAAATCACCTAGACTAAGTTAATCAAAGTTTCGAATGGCATGGTAATGAATAGCTTAAACATTCGGCATGTTTGATATAATTGTATTCGAGATAGTAATTTGGAAATCTACTAGTTAATAATTAGAATTATTTGGCTAAATAGAAGGCATAGTGACCAAATGGTTATGTTATAGTTTTGAAATTGGAATTCGATAATGATAATAGGAAAAAAAATTAAATTGGCTTGTAAATTGTTAAGTAAGATTAAAGAAATTTTGTTTAGTCGTTTATGTTTAGAAAAAGTTTTTGTTAGTCCACTTTCCGCGTGCGCATTAATATGAATAACTTAATTAAGAATGATTTCTCGTTTCCGATATTCTGTTTTTCGGTTCCGGTAACGCTCCTAACTCTCAGCCCGGGTTAGGGGTGTTACACGTGTGGGGAAGGGTTAGCATCCCCACAAACGCTTATTATCGGTACCTTTAATTTTACGTGGCATTTTGATATTTCGAATAACAATTTGAATTTAACCTAACCATAATTATTAATTGAATTTTAATTCCAAATGGAGATATCCTTTTATAAAAAAATATATTTTCATCATAATATTAGATTAGTGGCGCTCAGTTACTTTAGGTCACTTCGATTCATATTCAAAAATATATTTTCAACATAAAAGGTTTTCATGCATGACAAATTATTTTCTGGTTAATTTCAAGTTCTAACCTAAAAAGACACTGATTAATTTAATTATTTATAATTGAGGAATATTATTAAGTTTAAAGGTTTTCATGAGATAACACCCAATAGTTTAAGCATCATCCATATTAAAACCTCTAAACTTTAGATAATAGTCGATAATCAATTTGTTGTTCTAATTGTTTAGAGTAATTATCCTAATTAAGGCTCTAATCAACTAACTAAATTGTTTAACAAATTATATATTATAGTAAATATTAATTGTTCCACTTCAAAGCTATGTTAGAATAACATCCCATTACATTGGGATACTACCCAAATTTGCTCCTCAAAGCTTTTCATTTAATATTTACTAATTTGCTACTATTATCTCTCCTAATTAAACTATTAAATCCTAATTAAAGAACCTAAATATTAAAGGCTCTAAACAATTAATATTAAATCTAGGTGATTAATTTATCTAACAAATAAAATTATATGCTAATTTAAAAATATGCAACATACATAAAAATTAAGGTAATTAAAATTAAATTAAGGCTAAAGGGTCACTTTTGCTCTTGTAGTAGACCTAATTTATCAATTTCGCCTTATGGTATTTTCGCATCAATTTAGCCCCTTAAGTAGTACAATTGCATCATTGTTTGCCCCTTGACTAACGGAAGCTAATGTTGACCGTTATGGTGGTGACGTGACAGTTTAGGATGACGTGACAGAGAGAAAAATTGATTTTTCAAACGAGTTCGAGGATAAAATTGATTTTTTGTTGAGTAGGAGGGCAAAATTAATTTTTAAGTAAAAATACAAATTTAAAAAAATATTAAAATATTAAATTGATGTAAAAATAATAAAACATTTAAAAATGTTCTATTAATATATGGCTAAATCTAAAAAAATCTAAAAATAAGTAAAAAAAATATAAAATTAAAATATCAAAAGCTATTAAATTATAAATTATTTAAAAATTAAAACTTAAAAATAAAATTTACCCTCCAATCCTAATTTCTAAATTTCAAACTATTGCAAACCTTAAATCTTATACTCTAATTAAAAATTTTATCAATATAAAGTGAGTATGAATCATAAAAGTATGTGTATAAATTTAATCAAGTGAATGGTTTAAATTTCAGGGTTTAAGATTTGTGATTTAAAAATTAGACTTAGAGTGTAGAGTTTACTTTTTTAGTATTGAGAGATAGGAGCACCGAAAAGAGTAAAATATTTTTGTTCGGTTGAGAGAACCACATTAACCATACTTTAAGATTCTTTCTTCCTTACACTTTTTGAAGAGAAAGAAAATCAAAATCGTCCAATTTTTTTTAATGAAGGTTTCTATATTTTTTAATACTTTATAAATATTTTAAATTTTAATTATTGAAAAATTTATGATTTATTAGCTTATGATATTTTAATTTTATATTTTTAGTTATTTTAGGTATTTTTAATTATTTTATTTTTAGTCATATATTAATAAAAATTATTGTTTATTATGTTTTAATGTTATTTTAATATTTTTGTATTTTACTCATATTTTTTTTGTCTAAATATTAATTTTGCCCTTGTACTCAACAAAAAATCAATTTTGCTCTTGAACTCGCTTGAAAAATCAATTTTACCATTTTCCATGTCATCGTAAACTACCACGTCACCGCCGTAACGGTTAACGTTGGCTTTCGTCAGTCAAGGGGCAAACGGTGATACAATTAGACTACTTCAAGGGCTAAATTGATGCGAAAATACCATAGGAGCGAAATCGATAAATTAGGACTACTGCAGTAGCAAAAGTGACCCTTTAACCTTAAATTAATAATAAAATTAGGGACTAAATTAAAATAATTGAAATTGTAAACATAAAGAAAAAAAAAGACCAAATTGAAATCTGATTAAAACTGAAGTGTCGAATTACAAGATGAACAAAAGAAGGGTGCGGGCTGCCTCGGAGATGCGCAGTCTTGTCGGCCCAAATCCCTTGCCTATGTAAAGGCCTCCTCATATCACCTTTTTCTTTTTCTTTTTCTATTTTTTGGATTTTTGTTCTCTCTCTCGAAAACCTCTCAACTCAAACGCTCTACGACCTAGAAATTTAACTTCACATAGATCAAAACCCTCCTTTCTTGTAACACCCGGGTTTAGGGGTTAGGTGAAAATAATATTTTAATATTATTTGGGCTCGTGTTTATAATTAAAATAATCCTTTAAGTTTCGGGTTTCAAAAATAAATATTTGAAACGGGATCAAATTGATTAAATTGCAAATTGAAGAGCTTTTAAAGAATAAAGGGGATAGCCATTCATTAATGGCCTTTTGGTAATTTGCCCATCTTTTAATTTAAATCCCCCTTTACACCAAATAAACACTATTCACTCTCTTCCTCATCCATTCCAACGTGAGAATAGAGCTCTCTCCTCTTCATCACTATTCCATCAAAAAGCTCATCCATTTCAACTCGTTTTCGAAAGGTAACACCGTTTTTACTTCTCCTCAACTCCCTCTCTTTAAAAGTACCATTTGTTTTCATTTTCATTGAAGTTTTGGAAAATGGAGTTTTGAAGATTTTGATTAAAAATGGAAACTTTATGTTGTTAAGCTTAATGTTTTGATTTAATATGGTTAGTTATGAAGTATAGGAGTCAAATGGTACCACATATGTGAATTTTGAATGGTTTTGAGCAATTCCCGAATTTGGGTACAAATGGGGTTTTTGGAGGATTTTGGGTGAGTTTTGGGGGAGAATTGATAGGCTATTGATAGTACTATGGTTGGGGGCTGATTTGGGATTATTTGTGGGTACAATGGGTGTTGGAAACATGGTTTTGGAAGAGGTATTGGGGCTGCCCGAGTTTGCCAAAAATGGGGTTTGTTCATGGCTTGCAACATTGTAAATTGTATTTGAATTGTGTTCCGGGTTGGTCTTTTGATGTTGGGCTGATTTGAGATTGTTTGAATTGTGATTGAGGTTGTTTAAAAGCGGGAACTTGTGTTGGTGAAGCATCGAGAGGAAATCCGGGAACTTGAGGGTGGTTGCTTGCTTGGCTTGGAGCTTGGAAGCTTAGGTGAGTGGTTAAACATTTTACGTGGTTTTAAATGGTTGGTTCGAGTATGTTGACTAGGTTGGGCTTGGTAGACCCACCTAGAGTTAGGATTAGGGTGGTAGCCTAATCCTAAACTTAATCTAGAGCCATTGGTTGAACTTGTATTTGGATGTTTATGCCTCCTATGACTTGTGATATGTTTGATTTATGTATATTATGTTATACATGTGAGATGAGGCATGATTTGCGATGCTTATGGCATGCATGAAAATGGTTCATGATTGTGATCACGGTGAGTGCGTGCTAAGCACGGAATTGATTGAAATGAATAATGTGGAATGAGTTAAATGTTGACACTAGTATGCTTAAGTACAAATGATCGATCATTAGGATGTTAGTGTGCACACATGAGTCTAAATTCGCGCGTGGCCTTGGTGGCGTTGAGTCACCAAGAAGGAGTACGGGTTCGCCCAGAAATTGTATTTATATATAGTCGATGATGAGTGGAATCCCATCGACGGGGCGTGAGGATGAGTGGAATCCCCTCCGCGAGACCGGTGATGAGTGTAATCCCACCGTGAGGTAAAGTGGTTGTTGGATGTGAGTTCCAACGGGTTTATCCGCGTATTCGGGTCATAGCTAGGTGCCAATATTGATTGAAATGTGTATCAATGTGTTGTAGAATGTGATTTCTACTTGGATGTTTATATGTGTTTACATATGTTGTGAAATAGAGCTTGTTGAGCATGGCATATAATTGAACATTGTTCATGCATCTTTAACTTGTGGCTCTTGAGGATTCTTGGTAATTATGTATTTTACCTTGGCTAAGATCGTGCTTGGACCCTGCATTGTCGAGGTTTGTTTTTAAAGAGCTTACCCTCACTAAGCTTATTGCTTACGCTCTCTCTTTGTTCGACAATGCAGATCCTTAGTTCGTGGGTTGCTAGGAGCAAGAAGGGGGCCTCCAAGTGTGCTTGTGGTGCTTGTTTGGCTACCAAGTATGAACTTTTAAGTTAAGATGTAATGGTCAAGCAATGGGACATGTAATCGTATTATGATGTTTTTGGATCATGTTGCTATGGTTGTTGTTTAGGAGCATGTTAGACTCCTCGTTTGTGCTTGTTATTTGGCTTTTGGATGTATGTTATGCTTGAAACCATGCTAGTGTTTTGATATCTAGAATTACCTAAGTGTTGGATGTTAAAGCTTAATATTTATAATGATATATATGAATGCATGGCTTTGTGTTGTTGTGCCTTAGTGTGTAACCTTGTTTAATGATGTTCAATCATGCTTATATGTTGGTTTGCCTTTAGGGTTGTTGTTAGAGTGTTGTTGGAGGTTTTAGGGAAGTTTTGGGACACCCATGTGCCTTAAAACAGCTAAAACCCGTCTGCAGACAGAGGGCGTTTCGAAACGGGTTACCCTGTTTCGATACGGTCCCCTTTGTTTTTGGCCAAGCGTTTCGAAACGGATAGGGGCTGTTTCGGTACACTTTTGCTACTGGAATTTTGAGAAATTGGCGAGACGAAGGTGTTCCGAAACGGGTCTTTGGGGTTTCGAAACGGTCAAATCTCGTTGACCACGAGATGTTGATCGTTGGGGTCGTTTCGATACGGGTCACCCCCGTTTCGGAACGGTCTCTTTAGGTTGACCCTGGCCTGTTGACTAAATCAAGGCGTATCGAAACACCCCAAGGGCGTTTCGATACGGCCTGCTGTAAAGGGTTAAAATGAGTTGTTTAAAGTGCTGTCTTGGTTGGTCGATGTTAGATTGTTTGTGTTTCCGCTGTCGTGCTTCACATAGGATTTAATAATGCCTATAGACAAGATAAAGTTAAAAGAAATTTTCTGGGTCGTTAACCGAGGAGGAACCTTAACGGGTTTCGCTTCGGTTTTCTCCGTGTGGCCCACTCGGACCGGTCATCCGACCAGACCGGGACGAGGGGGTTACACTTGTTGGTATTAGAGCCTAAGGTTACCGAGACCTTGGGCAGGTAAGTGAGGTAAGTTCAAGTTTTGAATTGATATGCACGGCGTTTGCTTGCTTTGTAAGTATGATTGCTTGTGTGACAAGTATGCTGATTGTTTTATTTAAAAGCATGTTGTTTGGGAGTCCCATTGCTACTATTACATCGGAAAAGAATTTTTAAGTGAGGGAAACGTACTTGAGCACTTATAAGCCTTGCCTTGCTAACTCGATCTTGTATATTTTGTTTGTTGTGGTTGTAGTTATCGTTTGAGAGCGATGTCTAGGCCGAGAGTGGTTCGTCAGGAACCACGTGTTGCGGCTCCTGTTGAGCCGGTGATTGGTGTAGAGGCTCATATAGAAGGGCCGGTGGCCGCGGGAGTTGGAGCTCCTCCACCACCACCTCCTCCGCCCGGAGCTGGAGGCGATGATGGGGCTGAAGGAGAGGGACCTCAAGGTGGCCAAGGTCCGGCCGAAATCGATATGACTCTGCTAGTGCAAGCTATAGCGGGAGCATTTCAGGCCGCGGTTGCGGGAGCTCAGGCTGCAGCTCAGCCTAGGTGTGACGATGCTAGTCTACCTTTGGAGAGGCTCCGTAGCTTGGGGGCCGAAGAGTTCAGAGGATCTACTCCGGAGAGGTCGGAGTTATGGTTAGAGAAGACAGTTTGCATCTTAGCTCAGATGGGTTGTGTGGGCGCACGTAGATTGGGCTGTGTGATTTCCTTGCTTCAGGGTGATGCCTACACCTGGTGGGTCACCATTACTACTGGGTTCCAGAGGCAGAGATTGGTTGGGATTTCTTTGAGTCCGCTTTCAGAAAGAGGTACTTGGGACCGAGGTATTTAGATGAGAAGAAGCGAGAGTTTATGACCCTTACTCAAGGAGATGCTTCTGTGACTGATTATGAGATTCGTTTCGTTCGCTTGAGTCAGTACGCTCCAGAGTTGGTTCCTACTGAAGTGGAACGCTGTAACCGTTTCCGCTACAGGTTGAACGAAGAGGTCAAGAGATACACGTTAGCTTCTGACTACTCAGACTTTGATGTATTGGTCGCGAGGGCCAAGGATTTAGAACACAGTTTGGGTTCGGCCAAACGATCCGGTGGTTCCAGTTCTGGTAAGAGGCATAACCACTTTGACAGTAGAGATGCATAGAGGCATAGAGGTGGCGGATATCAGTTTGACCATAGACGTGGCGGTGGCCATCATGGTAGGGGCCATCAGGGCCATAGAGGAGGAGGGCGGTTGCCCGAGTGCACACGTTGTGGGAGACAACACACTAGTGAGTGTTGGGGTAACTTCCATGCTTGTTGGAACTGTGGTTCGAGGGACCACTTTAGGAGGGAATGCCCGCATCAGGCGGCACAGGCACCGAACATTGCTCAGGCTCCTGCGAGAGCGAATGATTTTCAGAGAGGCCGTGGGCGCGGTCGTGGCTACTTCCAGCCTAGGGCTGATGCACCTAGGGTAGATGCTCAGAGGAACCTTGCTCATGTTGTGGCAGTGCAGCCAGAGGCAGGAGGACCAGCGAGAGTTTATGCTCAGAGAGAGGCCGGGAACGACACAGATGTAATAGCAGGTAATTTTGAGTTACAGTCTATGTCTTTGCTTTCTTTGGTTGATTCGGGTTCTACACATTCCTACATTTTGAGTGAGCATGCACGGAAGTTAGATATACCTGTTGAGATATTAGATGTAGGTATGCATGTGACTAGTTCTTTTGGTGAGACAGTTGTGGTTAGACGTATGTATAGGAGATGTCCATTGAAGATTCAGGGTCATGTGTTCTCTGTTGATATGATGGAACTTTCTTTCTATGGTTTTGATATTATTTTGGGTATGGATTGGTTAGTTGAGCACCGAGCTAGTGTGGATTTTGAGACGAAGAGAATTTCCTTGAAACTTTCTGATGACTATGAGGTAGTAGTTGTAGGCGAGAACATTAAGTTCTTGTCTAATGTGGTGTCAGCTTTAGAGGCTCATAGGTTGATGGACTCCGGATGTGGGGCCTACTTAGCTTATGTTATGAATCCGAATATGAGTGAAGCTAGACCGAAAGACATTAGGACATTGTGTGACTTTCCGGATGTGTTTCCTGAAGAGTTGCCGGGTTTACCTCCTGACAGAGATGTTGAGTTTGTGATTGAGACTGTTTCAGGGTCTAATCCAGTTTCGATAGCTCCGTATCGTATGGCTCCGAAAGAGTTGAAAGAATTGAAGAGTCAGTTACAAGAATTATTAGACCGTGGTTTCATTAGGCCTAGTAGTTCTCCATGGGGTGCTCCCGTGTTGTTTGTGAAAAAGAAAGATGGTAGTATGCGCATGTGTATTGACTATAGACAGTTGAATCAGTTGACCGTGAAGAACAAGTATTCGTTGCCTCGCATAGATGATTTGTTTGATCAGTTGAGAGGTGCTTCAGTATTATCGAAGATAGATTTGAGATCCGGGTACTATCAGTTGAAAGTGAAAGAGTGTGATGTTCCGAAGATAACTTTTAGGACTAGATATAGTCACTATGAGTTTCTTGTGATGCCGTTCGGGCTCACGAATGCGCCTGTAGCATTCATGGACATGATGAACAGAATTTTTAGAGACTATCTAGACCATTTTGTAGTTGTTTTCATTGATGACATACTTGTGTACTCGAGGACCGAAGAAGAGCATGATGAGCACTTGAGATTTGTTTTATAGAGATTGTTGAGCAATCAGTTGTATGCGAAGCTTAGTAAATGTGAGTTCTGTATTCGAGAGGTTGTATTTCTTGGCCATGTTGTTTCGGCCGAAGGTATCCATGTTGATCCATCGAAGATTGAGGCCATTGTTGAGTGGAAACAACCTAAGTCTGTGACCGAGATTAAGAGTTTCCTAGGATTAGCCGGTTACTATAGGAGGTTTGTTGATGGTTTCTCTAGAGTAGCTGCTCCTTTGACTAAATTGTTGCAAAAAGGAGTTAAGTTTGAATGGTCAGATGCGAGACAGAAGACCTTTGAGAAATTGAAAGAAGCTTTGACAAATGCTCCAGTGTTAGTGCAACCTGTTTCAGGTAAAGAGTTTGTGATTTACAGTGATGCGTCCTACGTAGGTTTAGGATGTGTTTTGATGCAAGAAAGAAGAGTTGTTGCTTATGCTTCTAGATAGTTGAAGACCCATGAGAAGAACTATCCTACTCATGATATAGAGTTAGCCGTAGTTGTTTTTGCATTGAAAATTTGGCGTCATTATTTGTATGGTGAGAAGTGTATAGTTTACACCGATCACAAGAGCTTGAAGTACTTGATGACACAGAAAGAGTTGAACTTGAGATAGAGAAGATGGCTAGAGTTGTTAAAAGATTATGATTTGACCATTGAGTACCATCCGGGTAAGGCAAATGTAGTAGCCGATGCTTTGAGTAGAAAAGTTGTAGTTGAGTTGAGAGCTATGTTTGCTAGATTGAGTGTGTCCGATGACGGTGGTTTGATCACCGAGTTGCAAGTGAAGCCTCATTTGATTCAGTTGATTAGAGAGAAACAGTTGCAAGATGTGACTTTAGTTCCTCATGTTCAGGACATAGCCGAAGGAAGACCGACCGAGTATAGTTTCAGTGGTGAGAACTTGTTGTGCTTTTGAGATAGAATTGTTGTACCAGAAGATGTTGAGTTGAGGCGTCAGATATTGAGTGAAGCACATTCGAGTCCCTTTTCTATGCATCCGGGTAGTACCAAAATGTACCGAGATTTGAAGAATGACTACTTCTGGGTTGGTTTGAAGAAAGATGTAGCCGAGTATGTGAGCCGTTGTATGGTTTGTCAGAGAGTGAAGGCAGAACATCAGGTTCCTTCAGGTTTGTTACAGCCTTTGAAGATTCCGGAATGGAAATGGGAGAGAATCACCATGGATTTTGTGTCGGGATTGCCTTTGTCTCCTTTGAAGAAGAATTCCGTGTGGGTAATCGTGGATAGACTTACTAAGTGTGCTCACTTCTTAGCAGTGAACACTACGGATTCCTTAGACAAGTTGGCAAACTTGTACATTCGTGAGATTGTGAGACTTCATGGAGTTCCGAAGTCTATTGTTTTAGATAGAGATCCTAGATTTACTTCGAGATTCTGGGGTTGCTTGCATAGTGCTCTAGGTAGTCGTTTGCATTTCAGTACGTCTTATCATCCGCAGTCCGATGGGCAGTCAGAGCGAGTGATACAGATTCTAGAGGATATGCTTCGTTGTTGTGTAATTGACTTCCAGGGTTCTTGGGAGAAGCACTTACCGTTAGTTGAGTTTGCTTACAACAACAGTTATCAGTCTAGTATTCAGATGGCTCCCTATGAGGCTTTGTATGGTAGACGATGTAGGACTCCAATTTGTTGGGCTGAAACAGGTCAGAGATTGTTACCTATGCCAGATTTGCTTAAGGGGACTACCGACAAGGTGAAGTTGATTTGTGATCGTTTGAAAGCAGCTTCCGATCGTCAGAAGTCTTATGCGGATTTGAAGAGGAAAGGGATTGAGTACGCCGTGGGTGAGAAAGTGTTTCTGAAAGTATCTCCGTGGAAGAAGGTAATGAGATTTGGCCAGAAGGGCAAGTTGAGTCTGAGGTTCATTGGTCCGTATGAGATAGTTGAGCGGATTGGGCCTGTAGCTTATCGTTTGGGGTTACCTTCCGAGTTAGAGAAGATCCATGATGTCTTTCATGTGTCTATGCTTAGGAGATATAGATCGGATCCTTCTCATGTTATGCCCATTGAGGAGATAGAGTTAAATCCGGATTTGTCTTATAATGAAGAGCCTGTTGAGATACTTGCTTCTGATAGCAAGGTGTTGCGTGGTAAGACCATAGAGTTGGTCAAGCTGTTGTGGAGACATAGAGGTGTGGAAGAGGCCACGTGGGAGAGGAAAGCGGATATGGTTGAGCAGTTTCCGTATTTGTTTCCGTCAGGTAATTTCGGGGACGAAATTCCTTAAGTGGGGGAGAGTTGTAACACCCGGGTTTAGGGGTTAGGTGAAAATAATATTTTAATATTATTTGGGCTCGGATTTATAATTAAAATAATCCTTTAAGTTTCGGGTTTCAAAAATAAATATTTGAAACGGGACCAAATTGATTAAATTGCAAATTGAAGAGCTTTTAAAGAATAAAGGGGATAGCCATTCATTAATGGCCTTTTGGTAATTTGCCCATCTTTTAATTTAAATCCCCCTTTACACCAAATAAACACTATTCACTTTCTTCCTCATCCATTCCAACGTGAGAATAGAGCTCTCTCCTCTTCATCGCTATTCCATCAAAAAGCTCATCCATTTCAACTCGTTTTCGAAAGGTAACACCGTTTTTTACTTCTCCTCAACTCCCTCTCTTTAAAAGTACCATTTGTTTTCATTTTCATTGAAGTTTTGGAAAATGGAGTTTTGAAGATTTTGATTAAAAATGGAAACTTTATGTTGTTAAACTTAATGTTTTGATTTAATATGGTTAGTTATGAAGTATAGGAGTCAAATGGTACCACATATGTGAATTTTGAATGATTTTGAGCAATTCCCGAATTTGGGTAAAAATAGGGTTTTTGGAGGGTTTTGGGTGAGTTTTGGGGGTTGTTTTAGGGGAGAATTGATAGGCTATTGATAGTACTATGGTTGAGGGCTGATTTGGGATCATTTGTGGGTACAATGGGTGTTGGAAACATGGTTTTTGGAAGAGGTATTGGGGCTGCCCGAGTTTGCTAAAAATAGGGTTTGTTCATGGCTTGCAACATTGTAAATTGTATTTGAATTGTGTTCCGGGTTGGTCTTTTGATGTTGGGCTGATTTGAGATTGTTTGAATTGTGATTGAGGTTGTTTAGAAGCGGGAACTTGTGTTGGTGAAGCATCGAGAGGAAATCCGGGAACTTGAGGGTGGTTGCTTGCTTGGCTTGGAGCTTGGAAGCTTAGGTGAGTGGTTAAACGTTTTACGTGGTTTTAAATGGTTGGTTCGAGTATGTTGACTAGGTTGGGCTTGGTAGACCCACCTAGAGTTAGGATTAGGGTGGTAGCCTAATCCTAAACTTAATCTAGAGCCATTGGTTGAACTTGTATTTGGATGTTTATGCCTCGTATGGCTTGTGATATGTTTGATTTATGTATATTGTGTTATACATGGGAGATGAGGCATGATTTGCGATGCTTATGGCATGCATGGAAATGGTTCATGATTGTGATCATGGTGAGTGCGTGCTAAGCACGGAATTGATTGAAATGAATAATGTGGAATGAGTTAAATGTTGGCACTAGTATGCTTGAGTACAAATGATCGATCATTAGGATGTTAGTGTGCACACATGAGTCTAAATTCGCGCGTGGCCTTGGTGGCGTTGAGTCACCAAGGAGGAGTACGGGTTCGCCCGGAAATTGTATTTATATATAGTCGATGATGAGTGGAATCTCATCGACGGGGCGTGAGGATGAGTGGAATCCCCTCCGCGAGACCGGTGATGAGTGTAATCCCACCGTGAGGTAAAGTGGTTGTTGGATGTGAGTTCCAACGGGTTTATCCGCGTATTCGGGTCATAGCTAGGTGCCAATATTGATTGATATGTGTATCAATGTGTTGTAGAATGTGATTTCTACTTGGATGTTTATATGTGTTTACATGTGTTGTGAAATAGAGCTTGTTGAGCATGGCATATAATTGAACATTGTTCATGCATCTTTAACTTGTGGCTCTTGAGGATTCTTGGTAATTATGTATTTTACCTTGGCTAAGATCGTGCTTGGACCCTGCATTGTCGAGGTTTGTTTTTAAAGATCTTACCCTCACTAAGCTTATTGCTTACGCTCTCTCTTTGTTCGACAATGCAGATCCTTAGTTCGTGGGTTGCTAAGAGCAAGAAGGGGGCCTCCAAGTGTGCTTGTGGTGCTTGTTTGGCTACCAAGTATGAACTTTTAAGTTAAGATGTAATGGTCAAGCAATGGGACATGTAATCATATTATGATGTTTTTGGATCATGTTGCTATGGTTGTTGTTTAGGAGCATGTTAGACTCCTCGTTTGTGTTTGTTATTTGGCTTTTGGATGTATGTTATGCTTGAAACCATGCTAGTGTTTTGATATCTAGAATTGCCTAAGTGTTGGATGTTAAAGCTTAATATCTATAATGATATATATGAATGCATGGCTTTGTGTTGTTGTGCCTTAGTGTGTAACCTTGTTTAATGTTGTTCAAGCATGCTTATATGTTGGTTTGCCTTTAGGGTTGTTGTTAGAGTGTTGTTGGAGGTTTTAGGGAAGTTTTGGGACACCCTTGTGCCTTAAAACAGCTAAAACCCGTCTA
The DNA here is from genome assembly GCA_030270665.1 of Hibiscus trionum. Taxonomy (NCBI): domain Eukaryota; kingdom Viridiplantae; phylum Streptophyta; class Magnoliopsida; order Malvales; family Malvaceae; genus Hibiscus; species Hibiscus trionum. Next base: position 19,705,624 of record BSYR01000019.1, on the reverse strand, counting down.
CAGACAGAGGGCGTTTCGAAACGGGTTACCTTGTTTCGATACGGTCCCCTTTGTTTTTGGCCGAGCGTTTCGAAACGGATAGGGGCTATTTCGGTATACTTTTGCTACTGGAATTTTGAGAAATTGGCGAGACGAAGGTGTTCTGAAACGGGTCTTTGGGGTTTCGAAACGGTCAAATCTCGTTGACCACGAGATGTTGACCGTTGGGGTCGTTTCGATACGGGTCACCCCCGTTTCGGAACGGTCTCTTTAGGTTGACCCTGGCCTGTTGACTAAGTCAAGGCGTATCGAAACACCCCAAGGGCGTTTCGATACAGCCTGCTGTAAAGGGTTAAAATGAGTTGTTTAAAGTGCTGTCTTGGTTGGTCGATGTTAGATTGTTTGTGTTTCCGCTGTCGTGCTTCACATAGGATTTAATAATGCCTATAGACAAGATAAAGTTAAAAGAAATTTTTTAGGTCGTTAACCGAGGAGGAACCTTAACGGGTTTCGCTTCGGTTTTCCCCGTGTGGCCCACTCGGACCGGTCATCCGACCAGACCAGGACGATGGGGTTACATTTCCCCTAAAGTTTATAATTTATTCTTCAAATTTTCTTAGTTTGATCCATAACCGCTCCTCACCGATCACCATACTCTATTATTCGACCATCGTCTAATTTTTCGATCATTATCTGCCTTCCTTGGCCGTCGTGAGACAACGCCGGCCACCTTCCGATCGTCCCGAACCTCTTTTTAGTTATCGTACTTTAACTGTCGTAACCCTAAAAACACCATAAATTCTAATTTTTAACTCTAAAACCTAAAAAACTAATCTCGACTCTATTGAGCCATGCAACTCTGACCACCTAGGCCTAGATCTACTTGAAAACCCGACCTTCTTCAACTCTGACCAATATTCAAACTGCTGTAGCCACAAAACTCTTCTGATATACTGTTTCCTTTACTGTTCTATTTTTTTACGATCACTAGTTTGTTTCACTTGCATACATGAAAATGAAGAAAAAGAGTTTTCTTCCTGACAATGTTACGATGGTCGCTGAATAATTTTGAAGTTGGTTTGAGCTTTCCGACGTTCCTTCAGCTCGACGCATGCCACGTGTCACTTGAAAGGCAGACTTGGGCGGGGAAGGATTTATTCGAATTTTTGTATTTGTTTAGTATTAAAATGGGTGAGAAAAATTGTAAATTGGGTTTTGTATTTCTGAGTTGAGCTTTTTGAATTGTAAATGGACATTGATTTTAATTATTGTTTTTTTTTTGCGTTTATATACTATTTATTAGTTTTTATTTATTAAGCGTATATAATATATACTTATACCCGGATAAAATTAAGGTATTATAGAGAATGCTTTATAAGATGTTAAGATTCTTAACTTCTTAGATCACCTTGTCAAATAGATAAAGCCGTATATTTATAACTTTCCACCTCCTCAATAGACGATAGAGATCAATCTAATTATACGGTTAATATTTAGCTTCTAGAAAAATCCTAATGTAGTCTAATTTTGGATAATTCTTCGTAACCTTATAAAACATTCCATAATCTTCCATCATATTTTAAGATCTTCTAAAATGTTCTACGATCTTCCTCAATATTCTAGATCTTTCTAGAATACTCCAAAATTTTCCAATATGTTCTAGAATGTTCCATTGCCTTTCATAGTATTCTAGAATATTTTAAAATGTTTTAAATTATTCCGTAAAGTTCCAGAGCTTCATTTAATGTTCTAAAATCTCCGACTAATATCTTTACTTTTATAAGGTAAGTCTAAAATTTCGTTGATTAAATTTTTAGTCTGTTATCCTTTCCAAAAAAAAACATTCATTTGAACCAAATATTGATACAATTGTTTATGTTAAAAAAATATTATGCAGTTGTTCGTTAAAAAAAACCCTGATATAGTTGATATATTAATACACGTGTAAAATATAAAATTAAATCCCATGTGGATTACAAATGGCACAGATCAAATAGTTAGCCCATTTAGATACGAGCCAGATGGATGATCTTGTCGAGTTTGCCGTTTGATGAATAATCCGCCAATCCCGCCGGCTCCAAGAGTTTTCTATTACATTATTCCTCTGTTTTCCTTCCCGCCGGGACGTGAAGAAAAGGAAATAAGAGAGTAAATTAGGAAGGGTAGAGGAACGCTACGTAACGAACAAAGGCCCATCGAGCACTGATGCTTTCCCTAGCCTTCCTCCTATCTCCAGTTCGGATCTTGCTCTGCGAAATCGCAATCCTTATCCGTCTTTTACGCCCCAAAGCCAAACAAGGCATTAGGCCGAAAGGTAGGGATAGACAAAGGGAAGAGATGATGACGCGATCCAATTTAGCAGAGCAGTTAAGGGAGTATCAGATTCGATCTAAGAACGATTGGGCCTCTGTTTCGTTTTTCGCATCAACCTCCAATCTCACATCTTCTAGGTAAACATAATTCCTTGATTTGCTTTTTCCTTGTTTAATTTTTTATTTTTATTAAAAAAATTGCTGTTTCGAATACGAAATAGGAAATTTTGGATTTTTTTCATGGTTTTGATTCGATATTTTCATGCTTGACGAGCTGTCTGTGAAATGTTTTCTCACTTGAGCTTCTATGGAAGCGTTACCGGTTTACTTAGACAAGGTAGGCTCTTAATTGGCATGCTAAGAATTGTAGGGGGAAAATACCTTGAAAGACTATTGTACAATTTAAATTATCGGTTCGATAATACATGAAAGTTTTAGGTGGTGAAAGAAAAAGAATTTGATTCTGGATTTTCATATAAACTGTTATTGAGTCCTCATGATGTTTGAAAGGAAAGAAAAAGAAATTTTAATATTGCTGATTCATTTTATTTTTCTATCAGATATAGAAATTTAGGTGGCTGAAAGAGGCCTGCTGCTGGGGTGGAGGATAGAATTAGAGTAGTTTCCTTGCTTAGAATGGAGATGAGTATTGCTTTTGGTTAATACTGTTGTTCTGCTATCATCTTACTAACCTTTGTTTTTCTTCTTTTATTTCTGTAATTTATATTTTCAAATGTCCGAATTGGGTGTTTGGTTTTATAAACTAACTGTATGATGGTAGGAGTATATGGTTAATGCTTAGGTCTTGCCATTGACTCAGTTAAGCCTATGATGATTGTAACCCCTAAACTCGACCCAAGGGTTATGGCCGAATCTAGGAAGTCGGGTTGAAAACGTCTCCCTCAAATAAGATGAATATTAGGTTTAAAAAAAAAACTAAAAACTTAAATTATTTATTAAAATGGTGTCGTTTCACATTAAATTCTTTTTTTTAAAACGTGGTCGTATAGAAGAAAACAACACAAAATAAATCATCAAAAATATCCGATTAAAATCCTCATGCATGCTAAAACAGTTGAAAACTCCCATATCAAAATATAAGTACCCGATTTACATAAAGTTCTCAAATAATAAAAATAATTAATATAAAGCTGAAGTAAATCTGAGAATCTAAAACGTCCATACTGAAAACTGAAATAAATCTGTTAAACTGTGGTCCTCCAAGTACCGAACTCTTATGTGTGAGAATCTGAAATAGAAGCTAAGGGGGAGTCAGCTATTAAGCTCAGTGTGTCTCTAAAGTGCAGGCAATCACAAACTCTGTTTCACAACAATAAATTTTCACAAAAATATTTAAAAGACACAAAGTAAGTTTAAACACGGTTTTATGAAATCACAATGCAATGCACCCATACTTCATAGTCACCAAAAAGAGTAGGTTCCCCAGAACCTCTCACTACATAGTCACCAACACAAGTGGTATAAACCACTAACTTCCTCCGTACAATCCCAACCCATGATAACGCAGTAAAAAGATATCACAGTTTTCACAGTCTCAACACAGTCCGATAATAAATCTGAGATTCACAACTCATTTACTTTAAATCACAATTTTATTCACAGTCTGGAAATAGTATGCACGGAAAACATAATGTAAAATCACAACACAATTGAAAATCACTTAAGTGTAAAATCACAGTCACAAAAATAAAATATGTTGCACGGAAAGAGAACACACCTTAGCCAAAGCAACTCAACCTACTTAATAATGTAATTTTTCATGATCAAAAGTATTGGATCCAACTGAATTCTGAATCATGCACCATGCGACGATGAAAATTGATGATAGGAATTTAGCTAATCGACAAGGGTTTTGGTGGCGCTAATACGTTGAAGAACAATTGAGGTTTGGCGGTCTTCCAATTCGACATAAAGAATAAAAAAAAGGGGCGATACGCGACTGTAGAAGAAATAATTGAATATCCAAGGGTTTTAGGGTTTTAAAGAGATTTTACATTCATTCAGCTGTGAGTTTATATATATATATATACACACGTTTAGGTTTAGGTTTTCAATTAGGAATAGAATACATACATATAATAATAATAATAATAATAATAATAATAATAATAATAATAAAAAGAGAAGAAGAGACGGGTGGCAGAAACCATTAAAATTCAAATTGTTAAAAAGGGTTAATCACAAGGAAAGTCATTGAATTAAATTAGGTTTGTAAACAAACACCTAAACTTTTCATGATTTACAAATTGACCACAAATTTCTATATTAAGAGTCATAAATCTGAATTTTTCTCAACTTAACCTTCAAACTCAAATAGGGTTTTTGAATTAAATTCCCAAATCATTAAGGTTTCAAGAATTAGGGATTTCAAAAATTAGATTTCTAAATTTAGGGATTTTTCAAATATAAGATTTTAAAATTGGGAAATTTTTGGGGTGTTACAATGATTGTGTATCTCAAGTTTTTCTCCAAGCTTCAATAAGAGCAGAATGCTTGCCAATCTGCTTGCAATTGGTGCATTGTGGAACTGTCTTGATTTCGCTTAAATTACGTGGGTTTAGGCTAGGAGTCTTTGTGCCAGAAGTTGAAAACAATAATCTATTGGTCTTGGATCTGTGCTTTACAATTTGTGTACATTTGAGATGTTTGTGTTATGCATGGAAATTATTCATGGCCTTGATATGTACCTTTGTCCTAATTCCTACAAATTTTGACATGTCTTTGAGGTTATGATTTAGATTCCTACAAATTTTGACGTCTAGAATACTAATGGTTTTGTTGGGATCCGGTCATTAGGCCGGCATTCTGTTATTTGCTCTTCTCTATCTCAAGACTAGACAAATTCTAATAGTTGTGTTTTCTGGGTGCAGGGTGGATGCGGCCTTTGTTATATGGGAACTCGTTATTTTAGCTTTTCTGGTTTTTTCAGCTGTTTCTTTATATTTTAGGCACCTGCAACTTGCCTTTATCCTAACATGCATCACATTACTATTGCTTCTCTGCATAAAAGTCACAAAGCAAGTGAGATTGGCTGCTAAGAGGAAAAGAAGGATGCTGCTTCCGTTATCCATGTAAAACTGCATGGTCTTGAATTTGTTAAAAAGGAGCCGAGCCGACAAACGAAATGCAAGCTGAAAAACAAGTAAGTTTTGATACAATGACCTCGAAAGTCTGAACCAGTGATTTGAGATGGAAAGTTTGGATGTTCTAATTGAACTACTGGCAGTCGAGTTTAAGGTATGGTGTCTTCCTCACTACCTTTGAGATGTATGCATGTCTCGATAGAAATTATATCGGAATGCTAATCCAGGTGGGAATGATATTCACTCAGCTTTGTAATTTTTCTTCGATTTTTGCATGTTGATGTATCTATGACGTTAATTTGCAACAAATTATGATTTTTTTTATTCTTAAAATACTCGTATTTCCAAAAGTTAATTGAAGATGTAATTATGGTACTATGTTTCGGTCCATATGATACGACTGAGTTGATTTCATTATACATTGGTGTATAACACCAGTTTTGATGATACACATTTTTATCAGTCAATAGTCGAGCCGGTGCACGGTAATAGTTGCGAGGTCAGTTTTGACTTTTGACAAACAAGTTCTATTATAATGCAGATTCCTTTTAAATCTAAACCCAAAATTGTCAACATAACACATTTGACGAAATCATATAATTCCGAAACAGAAAGTTAAAGGATCTATCGAAACTGGTAAAAAAATCGAGAACCAAAAACAAAACATTGTTAAAAATTGATAAAGTCCGAATTTGTTAATAAAAAATAGTATTATTTTTTATTATACTTTGGTTAATTTTATCAATTCTGCATTTTTTTATAATGACAACTGGATTTCATTAATAAAAACAATGAAATGAATTAGAATTACAATGCACTCGTAGTCACCAAAAATCTCATACTTAAAACGATAATATTAAACTCAAAGATACGAAGAAAAACTAAATTTTCCCTTAGAGTGAGACGCTTTACGAAGTGTTAAAGGAGTGTTGAGCGAACCAAAGTATTTGGTAGGCTGTTTCGCTACAAATTTTTAATTATATCGAAAACAACCTTTTACCAAAGAGGGGATCGACTTTACGTGACTACCGACAAATCAATCAGAAAATAAATATTGTGAGAGTCTTTGTACGATCAACAAAATGATCGTAAAGGTATGCTAAAAACGCACCAAAAGTCGTAAGGATCGTGCCACCAGAGCAGAGAAAAGCGTGACAAAAATTTTTATTCAAAATTTAAAAAATAATTCCAAAAAAAAAGAACATAGCATGAGAAAACAAAAAAACTAATAAAAATTAACGGTCGACAACTAACATTAAAATTGATGTCACCGTCGGTTAAGCAAAAATCAAAGAAAAAAAACACGTAAAAACTTAGATTAGAGAAAGATGAAGGCGGCTAGAATTTCAATTATGAATTTTAAACCTCCCGCTTAACTCATGTCTTTAATTCTAGTATGTTTAAAAACAAAGTAACCTCAAAGTTTTTTTTTAACAGAGTAACCTCAAAGTTGAATTACAAGAATAGACTAATATTAGTAGGATAAATTTTAAATTGTATTTTACCACACAGAACTTACCTATAAAAATTTCAATAAATAAAACATGAGTAATATTGTGATACATATGCTCTGTAAAAAAAATTATACAACCTTTCATATTTAAACATGAAACTTAAATTTCTAGCCATAACACCCTAAAACTTAAATCTTAAACCTTAAATTTTAAACATGAAACTTAAATTCTAGACCATACAATCTAAACTCCTAACTCCTAAACCACAACTTAAACTTTTAAACCCTAAAATTAAAAGATTTGTATAAACTAAAGTTTACACAAACTTATGTATCAAAGTATTTTTCATAAAACATAAAAAAAGTCATAATAAAAAATCAATGCTATAACTTGAAATGATTTACTAGAAACCTTCACCATTGCTGCCTTTATGTGGTAAGCTTTAGGAGCTCGGTTTGGTATTAAATGAACAGCACATATGCCACTACCCTAGCGTATCCGCGTACCATGTTCCAGCCCGGGCAAAGTGCATGCACTTTCCGCAAAACTGAGGATTTGAAATTTAAAGGCTTAATATCAAAATATGTGTATAAAGTACACGATTTTTTTAGATGCTTAAGTTACTTTTGTTTTTTTTAAACGCTCAAAATATTATTTTTATCAAAATAAGTATCTCAATTGATTTTAAAAAGAATAAAAAAGGTGTTATGAATATTTATCTATATAGATGTCTATCATGATTAGAACTTTATCTAAGGAGTTTGATTTATTTATTATTAGAAATATTATCTCTATTAATTAGAGTTTAATGTATTATATACTTCTTATGCCTATAAATAGATGATTAATTGAAGGTATTGTATACACAAGTTTATATTTGAGAATAATACAAATCTCCCTCTTTCTCTCAACTCTTTGTTCTTCCATTCTTGTTCTTTGTTCTTATTATTGTTCTTCTTTATTTTATTCACAACACGTTATCAGCACGAAGCTCTAACCAATTACCATAATTCTTACCGGTGATTCTTACTGTAAGTTCTCTCGTGTCCTCCAAACATAATGTAATTTCATGTCTACTTATTTGTTATTCTATGTTATAAATTCATGTGTCATTTGAACACTATAAGTCTATTTTAAATTGAAGATTTTCAAAGAAAATAACTAATGTCATGAGCTTCTAAATTTTAGACTTGAAAACGGTAAAAACAACTATGGGTTATTATTAACAATAATTTTATTATTACTATAAAAGGCTTGTGAAATTGAAAATAAAAGCTCCAGCGTCAAGTCGTTGTTGTGCACCTAGTGTGCGCCTAATTACATGAAAGGGGATAATATTAATGATACCTTTGAGCTTTTCAATTTTTCAGTTTATTCAGTTTACTCCTTGTCATGTTGTGTGTCATATAAACCAATTCAAAAGATGACAGTATAATTCATTATTGATCTCACATCATTTTATAGTCGTCTAATTTAGATATTTTATTCTTTGTTAATTCTACTTTGACTATTAATATTTTTGAAGTGAATAAGTTTTTTTTATATGCTCCTTCATTGTTATATTTACATTAGATTATATTAAAGATCAATATCGTTTGTTATTCTATTGATGAAAGATAATATTTTTAACCGTGTTTTGAGTTTTACATGTCTTTAAATGAGTTAGAAAGAAACATGATATAAAGAGATTATGAGAAGTTGTCTTGGCCGTTTGCTATGTCTTCATTGTCCTCGAGAGGAAACGCAATATTGGTAAACTCTATTTTTATTTTTATCTTTTAAAATATGGTTTTAAAGTGAGATAAATCATGATGATTTTGAATTTACAATAAGGTTATTATAAAGTCTATATTTGCTCGAAAGCAATATTTCTTCTTCGTCGAAAAATTCGACCATAGACTTCTCCTAATTTCAAGTTACGAAAATTTGTCTTGATCCAAAAAGTTTTATGAGAGGCATTCCCTGAAGTGAATGCAAAGCATGATGTTTATTCCATGCGATTATCAATGATGGGGCATTCCCTGAAGTGAATGCAAGCATGATGTTTATTTCATGCGATTATTGGAACTGTTTCATTCCCTGAAGTGAATGCAAACATGGTAAATCATTATTCAATTAGAGACATAATTTCGATATAATTCAAGTATAATTGGCTGGACATCCTGTTCTGCGAGGCTACTGGTCTCAAAAGAGATTTTTAAAGGACCTTGTGGACATGTTTAACAATGCCGCGTACGAGGATTAAATCTTTGTTCTATGTGATAAGAATATGTGAAAAATGTTTCAAAGGCCCACTGACTCTACTCCATTCCCTGAAGTGAATGTGAGATTATATTATGGAAGGAATAAAAACCACATTAGAAGTTGTGGTCGTGGTCGAGGCTATGAATATAGACATGAAAAATATGGTCATTCTAAGAATACTTTTACCCACCAGCAGTGAGGTTATAAGGATGACAAGAGTGATAAAGATCATTCTATTGAAGTAAAACTCTTTTTATTACCAATGCGATGTTATAAACCATTGGTCTCGTACGTGTTGTACGTTGAAAAATCAAGAATCATTGAATGATAAAGGAAAGAAAATAGAAGCAAATTTTGTTTGCGAAACATGACGAAGATGATACTAGTCCAACTTTATCTGGACATTGTTGGTCCAACTCTTTTGAACGTTATTGATTTTCTTATAACCCTCGAAAGGAATAATTCATCTTCTAATTATTCTCATAACTTTAAAGAGAATTATTTATTTTACTTTACGTTTATTTATTTTACACACATTAATTATTTACGTTTTATATTTATATATTATGATATTTATTTATTTTGTTTAACATGATTACTTGTCAAATACAATCTATGGTGACGATTTATGCTCAACATAAGCATAAGATATATTTTCTCATTTAAATGCAAGAGAATAATGTGAGTACAATATCTCAAAGTACTGAAAATATTAATGCTCTAGAAGAGCAATAAATTCTTGAGAAAAAGCACATTATGAAAAGTGCAGAATTGCGAATATTGCAATAATTACCACTAATGGTAATAATATCGTCACCACTATAAGTGGAAATTTTAAGAGAGCAATATGAGTTCGCAAAATATCCCTTTGGAAATTATAGATAACATATGTTATCAATTGACATTTGAAATAAGCCAATATGAATATAAGTTCTGTTAGTCAAAAAGTCAGTTGAAAGCTCTAGAAGAACTATATATTGCTACCAAAAGATAATTTCAATTGAAAGCTTCGAAAGAGCTAAATATATTCTTATTTAAAGGAACAATTTTGATGGTCGTACTAGACATGTACGAGTGAGATTGAATTACATGTTATGGTAAACAAGAAGTTTACAAATTCAGAGATATATATATATATATAGTTGGCATGATCGGTTAGACCATCCTGATCAATATTGGTGCAGAAATTATTGAGATTTACATGCACATATATTAAAAAAACCTGTAGTTCTTGTGGTGCTTATTCTCAAAGAAATTGATTAAAATCCACTTATTAAAGAACGTGAAGTTCTTGTGTTGCTCAAAGGAATTGATTAAATTCCACTTACTAAAAGAACATGAAGTTCTTGTGTTGTTTGTTCTCAAAGGATATAAATGATCCCACTTACCAAAAGAATTAGAACTTAAAGTTCTTGTACTGAAGTTGAGACTGTATGTCTTGCATATCTGAACGAAATATAGGCCCATATATCCACAAATGTGGAAAGTTTTATATGATTTTAGTAGATGCATCTACATTGTTTTATCGACTTACAACTAGAAGTTTGTGAGATTGATTCTAAAAAGATTAAAATTATGCAATTAGACTATTCGTCTTGAAAAGCTAGTGGGTTTATATTTTAGGCTATATCGGTTGTTACAAAGCCTATTGATTATGAAAAATACGGTTTAACAAATTTTTTTGGATGCCTCCTATTTAATAGCTAAACTGTGAGAACAAAACATGTATTATTTATATGGTATTTCCATATAGCAACACTTATACGCATCAAGCCAACGAGTTATAATAAACTTCCCGTTATGATTGGTTTTTGGTCAGAAACCATACATTTCCCATTTTATGATTTTTGAATGTGCGATATGAATTGCTCCACCACAACGCACAAAATGGGTAAATAAAAAGGGTTGAGAATATATATTGAGTACGAGTCTCCTTTTATGTTTAAATTCTTAAACATTAATTAGAGAATCATTTATGACATGATTTTTCTCAACATCAGCGGGAGACAATAATCAGCTGGATAGAGGAAAATGAATTATCATTATCTAGATACTCGTATATGAACTAGAAGTTCATAAGATAATTCATGTTATTACATGTCAACTGCCAGGCATATTTACTGACCCAATGAGAGTAATTAAGTCTCATATACCAGTTGAAATGCTCTAAGTTTAAATTAAATGTTAGAGCGAGAGAATGTAAATCATGCCTGAAGCATGATAGTTGAAATGGTTCCAATGATCAAAATTATCGTAAATAGAAAGTAATATGAGATGGTCATATGTTGGAGGCGGGTGCTCCTGAAGAGACCCAAGACATAACAAATAATAAAACTCTAGAAGAGTTTCAGGTACCTGAAATAAAGATTGAAATCTTGAAGAGATCTCGATGAGTTATGTCATTACGAGAATGAAACCAGAAAATTGGAAAGTTGTCGACAATGATTTTACAAACAATTTTACATAAAATACTTCTATAGAAGTAAAGAAAGAAATCGAGGATCTTGTATAAAATCTATCTAGAAGTATAGATATTGAATTGGCCGATGTTGAAAGACGCTTTGAACTTCTAAAATAGAAGTATTTGGACCAACAGTCCAAACACCTAAAGGTTTAATGCAAGTGAGACAGAAATAAGTAGTCGTAAATACGACTTGAAACTATGATTTATGAAAAGTTTTAATTACTTCATGGTGGATGCAATTACTTTGGCAGTTATGAAAAATTTTGCATGCGTCTAATTATTTGTGGATCCATATTTATCCTTAAAGGATTTAAAATGCTAGAAGCATTTGGAAATTTCTGTGGAAAATAATTTAGACATGTCTCATGAATATTTTGGCGCATTTGGTATAATCGCCTTAGTGAATACTAATTGAGAAAATACTATAAAAATGATCAGATTTGTATTTTATAAAGGAGTTTGGATCAAGATCCATTATGATAATTTTAGAACTCCTAAAGAGCTTCAAATTGGAAACTCGTGAAATATTTTCAATACAAGTACTTGAATCTTGACATCAAGTTTATCTCGACCTGAAGATCGAGCATTTTTATATATTTCTTTTTGTCTATGAATAGACATAAGCTGAAAGAATCTTAAAGAAGATTCAATATGAATAGAGCATATCTATTGAGTATCCCAATAGTTGTAAGATTGTTGGATGTGAATAAAGATAATTATATCTTTTCTTGGTTTTGAAGCACCATATATTAGTTGGTCAAGCAATATCCATGAATATACAAAGATCATTACATTTAGATCTTCAAACATTCGTTAATGCCTCCTAAATGTCGTAGAAATACTTGTTATGCACGAGGCAAGCCAAAAATATGTTTGACTAAGATCATTGACCCAACATTTCCAAAAGATATGTGAATTTACTTTTACAAGATATGATAAAAGCTACCTTGTGTGAAGATAATGCAATATGTATATCTCAGTTTGAAAGTGAATACATCATGGAACATATTACTCCAAAGTTTCATCCCTCACGATCTTTAGAAAAATAATATTCAAGATTGAATTATGAAGATTCAAAGATCTTCTGTGATATTTTCATGAGGGGAGTAAATACGCGTTGCACTCTTTTTCCCTTAACCAAGATTTTGTCCCAATGAGTTTTCCTGGTAAGATTTTTAATGAGGCAATATGTTATGCGTATTAAATATGTGTGTACTTTTTTTCCTTCAATAATGAAATTTTTTTCCCACTGGGTTTTAATCTTAGTATGGTTTTAACGAGGCACATTATATTCATAGACATCCAAGGGGGAGTGTTATGAATATTTATCTATGTGGATGTCTATCATGATTAGAACTTTATCTAAGGAGTTTGATTTATTTATTATTAGGAATATTATCTCTATTAATTAGAGTTTAATGTATTATGTACTTCTTATGCCTATAAATAGATGATTCATTGAAGGCATTGTATACACAAGTTTATATTTGAGAATAATACAAATCTTCTTCTTTCTTTCATCTCTTTGTTCTTCCATTCTTGTTCTTTGTTCTTATTATTGTTCTTCTTTATTTTATTCACAACAAAAGGATAATTTTTGTCATTTTTTGGAGGAGGTGCGAAATAATAATGCAGACTCACCCACAATAAGCTCGTAAATAATGAAAGTGGTCGTTTTTGTTGCATTTCCTCATTTTTTTTCTTTTCTGTTGCTTTCTCTTTCATAAGATTATTCGTGTTTTTCGAGATTAAAGTTTATTTAAACTCAATTATTTCACACGTCTTGTTTTTTCCCCTCATCAGAACTTTATTTTCAATAGTAAATTCCGTAAAATATTAAAATTCATTTAGAAGTTTTTTTTCTTCGTTGCTGAGTTTCGGTGTTTTATTGACTAGATCCTTGTATGCTACTAATAGAAAAGACTTTTAGATCTTCAAGTTCTCACAGAACAATCTCTTTCAAAAAAAAAAAATGAATCTTATTTTCCGATAAAATGCGACAACAGTTTTAAGCCTCGTGATTTCATGAATGAATGTGTGTGTGTTAGGGTTTCTTGTTTTGGCAGGCCTAAGATCCTTGTTGAGCCTTTGAGCTTTTATCTGTTGTTTCCTTTTCAAGCCCGTTCTGAGCCTTGTCCTTTCTGACCTGGGCTTTGGTCCGTTGGCTGCTGGGTCTTCTCTGGGCATGTTTGTACCACACTCTTTGTTGTCTTTACCATTTTACTGATAAGAAGAAAAAGAAAAAGAAAAAGAAAAGAATGAAGGTCGTAACAAGTGAAAAGTGAACCAAATGGTGAGCCCATTGAATAAGGAAGGAATGCTTAGCCTATTACATTCATGACTCAACCAAACATCACGATATCAAGATTCAATAAGCAATCCAAAATAATTTAAGAGACGGTCAGCGTTGATCATTCAATCGGGTTCCGGTTGGTGCTGCTGCAACGATGCAAGGTGGATCTTCTGGCATCGGCTACGGTCTCAAATATCAGGTTGACCTTCAAAATCTCAATTCTACTATCCACGCTTTCAGATCAAAACCAGGAGCTTATAAGAGCCTTACATATTAAGCTGGCAGGCAAGATGCATTTCGGATGTCAAAGCAGACACGGATCATACCAGCTTCCTTACAGGAACCCTCAGTCTCAGGGAAGAAAACGAGGTTAGGTTTCGTTTGTGAATTATTCTATTCTGGTTTAATTTTTCATGATCAACGGTGTTTACTTTTAGTATCATATTATTTAAATTGAACTGAAATCTGCCCAGGTGCATCTGATTCGGCTATCTTCCGGTGGAACTGAGCTCATTTGCGAGGGCTTGTTTTCTCACCCTGATGAGATCTGGGACCTAGCTTCCTGTCCCTTTGATCAACGGATTTTCTCCACTGTTTTCTCCACCGGTAGGTTATTTGACATCGATTTACCTGTATTTCTTGCACATTTTGGTTGACTTCATCTTCCTAAAATTTGAGCAGTTTAGTCTACATTTCTTCCCTCTCTCCGGTACCAGTAATTCATTGTTTTTTGTGACTTTATGGCTAAGAGATAGAAGATCAAAATAGATCCCCATTTAGGCCATTTTAGGAACACCTTCATTGTTCCTTTCTGTATGTATTAGTTTTACTGTAGTTGAATTAGCTGCTGTAACAGCGTTGTCCTGTATAAAAGTTTTACGGCTTAAAGATGGAGACTGGTTTGATAGTTTTCTTTGTCGGTGAAGGTGAATCTTATGGGGCTGCAATATGGCAGATCCCTGAGTTATATGGACAGTTAAATTCACCGCAGTTGGAACGAATTGCCTCCCTTGATGCACATGCTCGTAAGATTAATTGGTGAGTTCTTGTTTCAAAACTTTCCCCAAATTATTAAAGCTTTATATTCTTTGCATTTTCTACTGGACATTTTTATGAAATTTATTTTTGGCTTACTTATTAATAGTGTTCTCTGGTGGCCATCTGGAAGACATGATAAGTTGATCAGCATTGACGATGAAAATCTTTTCTTATGGGCTTTAGATTGTTCAAAAAAGGCTGCCCAGGTTAGATTCTGCATGGATTGTCTATTTGTCTTCTTATCATCAATGGTTATTGTACTAGCATGTGAATATGCAACCTCTAGGTTTTATTTTACATTTGTGAAAGCGGTAAATCAACACTGGAATACCTTCTTCAAAGACACAACTGACATAAATTTGTACTCGGTTGCATTGTTCACTCTCCCCCCCCCCCCCCCCCCCCCCCCTTTTCCTTCTATGTATCTCAATATATTCAATATAGCTTTTGCCAATTGGAAACTTTGCATTTATCTAACCTGGCAAAGACATTGACTACATATCAGTGGCAGTTATAGTAAGCAAAAAAAATAAATCTAAATGCATATCTATGTTACATGGACTCAGTACTTTAGGGAGCCATACCCATGTTGACACGACATGGGTACCGACACAATATGTGCCAGACACTTTGCTGTGTAGTTCAACACAGAAGCCAACATCGTGGAGGTGGTTCTTGGTGATGAGGGATGCTTTGAGGTTTCAAAGGTGTGAGGAGGATGAGCAAGTAGAAAAACAGAAATACGAGATGAAGGAGAATTTATGAGGGAAATTTGGTGAAAATACGACATCAGTTTAAGTGGCAGTGCTGGCAGATGAATTTTTAGTGAATGATGTGTCTGGCCCTTAGATTTTACCCGTGTTGGATATCTGAACCTGAGTCCATATAACATTGATTGCTTATATGGTATTTGATGCTTATTCAGGATCTTAATGTGGAAATCTAGGTGCAATCTAAGCAGTCATCTGGTATGCTTCATTACTTATCTGGTGGTGCATGGGATCCACATGACATAAATGCTGTTGCAACAACTTGTGAATCATCGGTCCAGTTTTGGGATCTACGTGCAATGAAGTATGTTATCTCTGCATATCTTAGTGACTTAGTCTCTTGATCAGTTCTAAACTGTTTAATCATTATGCTGGTGGTCATTTAATTTGGTGTTCCGTTTCCCTTGTTATTTGACTCATTTTTCTAAATGCATGGGCAATTATTCAAATAGTTTCTATTTAATTACCTGCCTTCCTCTAGCCGAAGAAAAAAGGGCAAGGAGGGAATGATGTTGTAGCATGTACCTTTTAATTATTTAGTTTCTTTGCAGATCATTTTTCTTAAAATGTTTACCTAGATATAGTTTATTGATTGCACTTAGAGTTATGCTGTGGCTGACAACAATTTTATATAATCACAGGAAGACAAATGCAGTTGAGCGTGCCCATATCCGCAATGCTAACTATGATATGAAGAAAAATCATATACTTGTAAGGATACTGCTTGAATATTTACAATTTAAAATCATCTTTTACTGCCTTTTGTATTGGCTTTTTGGTTATTTCTATTGCAACTTTGGTTTTTAGAATGCCTTTTTTGGGGGGAATGAGTTAACATGTTAAAATTGCTTTTTCTATCACAAAACATCTTATTTCTATAACTATGTGAATCCAAGATCTTTCACCTGTTATGCCTAGATAATATTGTATAGACCGATATTATAAATTACAATTGTCCATGTGACATGGCAAGGATGAGAAACTGGGAGGATTTACTGGTCAATTAAACTATGCTTTCATTTTGGTCAAAGCTGTGGCCAAGCACGTAATTCCCTGTCGAAAATCTGCAATGCACACATGTACACTTACAAACCTTGTTTAATCATTATACAACTACAAGACTTCGAGTTGGTATCTCAAAATAGGGATGGCAACCGGGGGGGGGGGGGGGGGGTTGGCCGCCCCAACCCGACCCGAAATCTAAAACATCCGCCCCGACCTTGACCCGCCCCGACATAAAAAACCCGACCCGCCCCGGATAAAAATTAATAAAAATATTAAATATAATATGTAAAAAATATAATAAATATATATAAATATGTCGGGTCAGGGAATTTTAACCCTAAACCTGAACCTGCCCCGCCCGTCCTTTTTTAATAACCCGCCCCGAACCCACTTTTTTAATAATAATAAAAAACCCGTCTCTATCGGATCGGGTCGGGACCCGACAGGGACGGGTTATTCTGTCATCCCTAATCTCAATTACATACACATAGATAAAACAACATATTGATTGTTCAGTTGTTCATCATATTTATCTATTCTGGACCAATCTTTATACTCTTTTCACTGGCATGTGGGATTTGATGGAATGAAGCTGATCCTTTGCATTTTGTCAATCATAAGAGACATTCACTTGTAAATAACAGTTGCTGAAATCAGTAAATTAATGGTAAACAAATAGAGATGGTGATTGTGAACCTATTTCATGTGAGATGGTATTTCTGCTTGTTACTACTAAGTTATTATTGTCACTTTTATCACAGGTCACTGCAGAAGATGAATCTGGGATACACATATGGGATCTTAGAAAGCCCAAAAGTCCTGTCGAAGAGCTTCCTGGACATACACACTGGTAATTGACTTGTACACTTATGGGTCTTTTTTTATTTTTGAGGAACTTTGCTCTTTCTATTTTCTCACTTAATTGATTTATAATTAATCTCCGACATTTGAGTTTATTTTCTATGTTGGTCCTGGGGCACTAGAAAGAAATGGGAGTATTTAAGTTCATTGATTGTGACATGTTTAATAATGTTTGCAGGACATGGGCTGTCACTTGTAACCCTGAGTATGATGGGCTAATTCTGGTTATCTCTCTCTCTCTCTGAGTATTCTTCTTAACAATATTATTTTTTTAGGTATAGGCATTAGGGTCTTGGTTGGACTAAACTGGTTACAGATATTCGTCTGAATCAACTAGGCATAGTGATATCCATAGATTTTTAAGCCACTAAAACATAACCTGTAACTTGTTGTTTATTGGTATAGTTTGAAAAATCTTGACAAGCATTTCCCCTTCTGCAGAGTGCTGGCACTGACTCGACTGTTAACTTGTGGATGGCTCCTACATCCGCTGAAGATGAGGCAACCTCTGAAAGGTTGTTCTGTTGTCCATCATCTGGAGCTTTACACAACTTTGTGTTTTATTGGTTGATCTTGACTGACATTTTATTGTTTTAATTATGTTCTGTTAACAGCATAGCTGAATCACACGCTCAACAGGCTGACCCATTGCTTAATTCTTACAGTGATTATGAAGATAGTGTGTATGGTAATCAGTCCTAACTCCTACGCGTGTTTTATACTATGCTTTTAAAAAATAAAAATATAACCACCATCTATTGTCAGGTCTTGCCTGGAGTAGTCGTGAGCCTTGGATATTTGCTTCTCTATCATACGATGGCAGGGTAAGAACTATGTGCAACTCAGGAAACTAGATGAAACATATAACCATCCTTAATATAAGACTAACGTTTGGGTTGTAGATTGAATTTGATTTTGATTTATGATGGATTTTCATTTGATCTAGGTGGTGGTAGAATCTGTTAAGCCATTCCTTTCAAGAATATGAAGGTGTTATTTGTTGTCCCCATGTTGGAAAGTTTCCATTCCAAGCGGTGCTCAAAGTGATGAAATATTTAGGCTGACTTATTACAACTTGACATGAAGAGGAGTTGGCTCATAAATCAAGTGTTCATGACTTGTTGCTGTTGAAAGACTAAAGAAAAGAGAGAAACTGAAGAGAATTTTTATTGATTAATTGTATGCTTTTACAAATGAAGAAGATGAACATTTATAGCCATAAGAATGGCCTGCTAACAACCTAACAGATTTGGTTAGCTAGTTACAACAGTTTGCTGACTCAGCAACTCTACTAACTAACTAACTGCAGCAACCCTAGCTACTGCATGTACTACGTTCAATATGCTCCCCGCTTTTCTCTACTTCAAGCTCTGAAAATGAGACCACACCCATTCTTCTTCTGAACAAGCTGAAGCATTCTTTGGACAATGCTTTTGTCATTCCATCTGCTACTTGATGCTCGGACGGGACAAAGTTCACCTTGAGTTTATTGTCAGCCACCTTTTCTCTTACAAAATGCACATCCAGTTCAATATGCTTAGCCTTTGCGTGATAAACTGGATTCATGGCTATGGCTCCAGAATTGTCACTCCATATCACAGGTGTTGCTTGAAGTTCAACCTGCATATCCTTCAGCAAAGCACTCAACCAGGTAACATCAGAAGCTGTGTCTGCCAAACTTCGATACTCAGCTTCTGTTGTTGACCTAGAGACAGTTTTCTGCTTCTTTGATCCCCACATCACAAGATTACCAACTAAATATAAGCAGCTTCCAGAGATTGGTCGTCGATCGTCTACACTTTCACCCCAGTCAGCATCAGAAAATGCCACCAACTGAAATGAATCTGTTGTAGGTGAGAATGTCAACCTGTAATCAAGCGTGCCATTTAAGTATCGCAATACTCTCTTGACTGCAACAAGGTGCTGTTCACAAGGTGCATGCATAAACTGTGCCAACTTATTGACACTAAACGCTGTCTGGTCGAGTGTGGCAGGCATATAATAATGACCCTACCAAGCTTCGATATTCTTTTGCATTCTCTAATGGACTGCCATCATTCTTAGAAAGTTTGAGTGATGCCACCATAGGAGTTGAAACTGTTGATGCTCCATCCATGTGTGCCTTGGCTAGAAGCTCTAATATGTATTTCTTTTGGCTCAAGAACACAGCCTCACCTACACGCCTTATTTCAATGCCAAGAAAGAAACCAAGCTGCCCCAAGTCTTTTAACGAGAACTTCTCTCCCAATTGTTTGACCACATCTTCGATTTCAACAGTACTATTGCCTGTGACAATAATATCATCTACATAGACTAATATATACACAACATGCCCCTGCTCATGTTTGATAAACATTGAAGTGTCAGCTTGTGAACTCCTGAATCCCATGCACAAAAGATGATCCTTCAACTTCGAATACCAGTTGCGTGGAGCTTGTCTAAGTCCATACAACGATTTTTGCAATTTGCACGCAAGCAACGATCCATCATCAGCTTCTTTTTCAAACCCTTGTGGCTGATACATGTACACATCCTCTTGCAACTCACCATTAAGAAAGGCGTTGTTAACATCCACCTGTCTTAATGGCCACCCTTTGTGACCTGCTAAGCTAAGAACAACATTAATGGTGGCTGCTTTCACCACTGGGCTGAACGTTTCCTGGAAATCCTGGCCAAGAACCTAAGAAAACCCCTTGGCCACCAACCTAGCTTTATGTCTCTGCACAGTGCCAATGGCATTCTTTTTAACCTTGAACAACCACTTACAATCAACAGTCCTTCCTTCAGGTAAGGGCACTAGCATCCAGGTATTGTTTCGTTCTAATGCTTCAAACTCAGCATGAACAACTGCACTCCACTGTGGTGACTTTAACGCTTCATACACTGAGCTGGGTTCTGTCTCTTCAACAACATGTGCAACCATGTACAACTTTGGCTTGAAAATTCCACATTTGCTTCGAGTGAGCATAGGATGACCTGAAACAACAAGGATTGAAGGTACATCAGATGGAACATCAGGAATTGAGCCACAACTCACTTCTTCATGCAACCCTTCTTCCACTTCTGGATGCATATTATCAGCTCCACTCTCATGCTCATGCATATCTTCCTCATGACTCATGTTATTGGAAACATCTTCACTACCATGCTGATCAGGTGCATTAAAAGAACCATCACTTACTCCAGGGGTTGGAGGAACTCGATCATCAATATTTGTAGAGGCAGGAACAACTGATGGCACACTTGGTTGATCAGGCGAGCTTGGTAGTGTTGAAGTAGAATTAGACCTGGAGAACGTTGCTGGAGCACATAATTTTGCTGCACCATGCACTACAATCATCTTAGGAAATTTACCAACACTAGGCCATGTACAGCTTTGCGTGTCTTTCCCTGCAAATGGAAAACATTTCTCGTTAAATACAACATGTCTCGAAATATAAACACGCCCATCGGATGCCAAGCATTGATATCCCCTATGATTTGGACTATAGCCTAGGAAGGTGCAGGCTTGAGATCGATAGCTCAACTTATGGTTCTGATAAGGTCTAAGATGCGGAAAACACTGAGACCCAAACACCTTCATGAACTTGTAATCTGGTACTCTTTTGTACAACACTTCAATTGGTGACTTTCCTTGCAGCACACGAGAGGGCAACCGATTAATGAGATACACAACTGTGGTCACAACATATGTCCAGTACTGAAAAGGCAATGATGCTTGTGCCAGTAGCACCAATGCTAGCTCAATGACGTGGCGATGTTTTCTTTCCACAACACCATTATGCTCTGAGGTGTGTGGACAAGAAAGGCGATGAACAATGCCCATAGAGGCCATTACTGTAGACATGCTTCTATATTCTCCTCCCCAGTCAGTTTGCATCTCTTTAATAGTAGTGTTAAACTGTGTTTTAATCATTTGATTGAACAATTGAAAAGCCTGGACAGCTTGATCCTTTGTCTTAAGCATATAGACCCAACAATGACGAGAGAAAGCATCAACAAATGAAACGTAATATCGAAATCCATTCGAAACTACATGAGAAGGCCCCCACAAATCAGAAAACACAAGTTGAAAAGGTGAATCATAAACTGTTGTAGATTCATTGAAACTCAATTTGTGACTCTTGCCTACTCAACAAGGAATACAAGTATTGTCTATAGTATCATCAATTGTACTAGGTATTACAATTCCTATATCCTTACAAGCTTGGAATAAGGTGGAATGGGCAGGGTGTCCTAGCCTCATATGCCATAATCGACATTCCTCAGTCTTCTTAGCTACATCTACTTGAACATGATGACAAGTGTAATCTTCAGAAGCTGCACCAAACTGATAGAGTCCGTTGCACTCCATTCCTCGCAAAAGAACCTTCCCATAACCTTCTTCTTTGACTAAGCACTCTTTGGCATGAAATTCAAGAAAAACAACATTGTCTCTAGCAAGCTTGGAGACAGACAAGAGATTCTTAGTAATGGCAGGCACATGTAACAAATCCTTAATCAATAAAGTACGAGAATCAGTGAACAAATGAGCAATCCCAGATTTACTAATATTTAGAGCATGACTAGATCCTATTGTTAACTTACCTGGTCCAGCAAACTCAACACCATCCATCTCCTTGGATGCATCAGGTGTCACATGATGCGTAGCACCTGTGTCCACTATCCATTGATCACCACCCGAAGTAGAAACAACCACACGAGCCTGGGCAGTATTACAATCGTGACACATGCAACGTTCAACATTGCTGAAATTAACATCCACAAATTCATTTTTAGGATCCAACACTCCTGGAAATTCGCGATCAAACCGACGCCAACATCGGTCAGCTGAATGCCCAAGTTTACCACACAATTGGCATTGAAGCCTGGATTGTCCTCGACCACGACCACTATGACCAGATCTGCCCCCATTGTAGTGATAAGCAGGTAGTCTGTGCACAGAGGCTTCTTGAGAACCAACAGGACCTTGAGCCACATTTACATTCATTGGCAAATGAAGTGGAATCTAAAATCCCCTTAACTGTGCTTCAGCATCCATTAGCACAGACTTAACGCCATCCAAAGAAAATTTCTCTTTACTAGATGTAATAATGGCCATAAAAGGTTGATACTCAAACGGGAGTCCATTCAAGATCGTAGCAATATGCTCAATTTCAGAGACAGTGCTTCCACAAGCTGCTAACGAGTCACACACTTCTTTGATCTGCATAAGGTACGATCTCATACTCTCTTCACCTTTCTTGATGGAGCGAAGTTTACAGTGTAATCCCATAACACTTGTCGTAGATCGATTTGCAAAAAACTTTAACACAGTATTCCATACCTCTTGTGTTGTATCAGTACCCACAAATTGGGGAAGAAGATCTGAGCTAATCGTTGAGAGAAGCCAAGACGCGGGAGCACTATCTTGCGCCACAAAGATCTCATAATAATCATTAAGCACCATTTCACCAGCATCATTGCGAACCTTCTCTGCTGGAGGAGTGACATGCCCAGTCAACATTCGCTCAAGTCGATGGCTGCGCACTGTGAGCAACACCTGTTGCTTCCACAACAAGAAATTTGTTTCATCAAGCATAACATTGATTTTCTTGTTAGTGAACATCCGAGCAGTCGATGTTGAATCAGCAGAATCAGAACTAGATCGAGCACCATCACTAGAGGTAGGCATGATGAAGGAAACAAAACGAAGATAGGAAGAAAAAAGAAAAGAAAGATTTGAAGGCAATCGGAAGAAGAAAAGAAATCTCCCAGAATCACCGAGCGAAAGATACCATGTTGAAAGGCTAAAGAAAAGAGAGAAACTGAAGAGAATTTTTATTGATTAACTGTATGTTTTTATAGCCATAAGAATGGCCTGCTAACAACCTAGCAAATTTGGTTCGTTAGTTACAGCAGTTTGCTGACTCAGCAACTCTACTAACTAACTAACTAACTAACTAACTAACTGTAGCAACCCTAGCTACTGCATGTACTACGTTCAATAGTTGCTGGCCCGTTGTATTCTTTTTCGGGTTTTCGGAGTTGGCTCATAAATCAAGTGCTCAAAATTATTTGTTGTCCCTATAGTATAGTTGCTTGCTTGGTATTATCAACACCATCTGATATGGGTTATTTTCCTTGAATATTGAATCAGGCTTTTGTGTCAATAACAACAGTTCCTTAACCTCTCAAAAGAAAAAGTTTCGTACATCCTAAAGGTTTTGTAAAGAAAACCGCGGTGACAGAAGCAAGTCATTACCAGAATAATATTCCTAAAAGTTGTTTTTGTTTAATGAGTCTGAGAGGAAATCGTGCATTGCAAATTTCCTTTCACAAGTTTCTTCAATAAGCTTACATGATGGGATTGATGAAACCGCTTTAGAGTATCGGTGGGGCAATACTTAAAGAAACAACCCTATCGTGTAGGGGGCAACTATTGTCTACTGTATAACCATGTTTCCACTAGGAGGAGATGAACCCCATCCCTATTCCCTGCATATACTATGTACACTAAAGCTCTCAATATTTTATAGGCTTAATTGGCAAATAAGTGCATAAACTATACTTTTTTTTTCTAGATACGTGCTTAAAGTATTTTTCGGACCAAACAAGTGTCTGATTTTTTAACGTTAGTTAAATAGGTGCCCGCCGTTAATGTCTGTTAGTTTTCAATGTTAAGTGACACGTGTCAGCTTCTTAAAATTCTAAAATTATATTTAAAAACAAATAAAAATTAATAAAATAAAATATTTTCTTTATTTCACAAAATAGCCCTAATATTTGAATTCCTAACACCTCAAAATTCAAATACCAATTTGACCTGATTTCGACGTCGCCCACCACATCCGTCGTCGGACCATCACGACATTTACCCCACTACCTCGTCGTCGGAAATCGACCTGCGTCATGCGAAACACTAAAATCATCGAATTGTTTATTCGAATAATTTGTGACGAACGACGACATAACGGACAATGAATGGTGTATGGGTCGTTCGGCAAGGAGAGAGCGCTTCAATTCATCGCCGAAAATGCGACCAATACCGGTGATAGTGGCCGAATTGGGGTTTATGGATTTGAGGACTATTTTGAGAATATTTAAAAATTTTAAGATATTTTAAAATTTTTGATTTATTTTTAAAAAATAATGTTTAATAATGCCACGCGTTATGTTTTTATTGGCTAATTAGATTTTTTTAACGGACAGTCACGACGGACACCTATTTGAGTAACGTTGAAAACGCTAGGCACTTGTTTGGCTCGAAAAATACTTTCGGCATCTATTTGGAAAAAAAAGAGTATAGTTTGGGCACTTATTTGCTACTTAAGCCTATTTTCTTTTCCAAGCGAATTCATTAGTATGGAACATTTTTTTCCAAGCGAAATTCCCTAGTATATGAAGTGAAAAAGTGCTTTCATTGTTGTGGGATAAGAAGCCTCCGTATCTTAATACATGTATTTAATTTATTCGGGGCTATTAGAGCGGGATCCACTTTTGGGGGAATATGAGTCGAAGCAATAACAAGAATGTTTCTAGCGGAACATCTGTTGGGTTTTATGTTGCTTGATTTCCTTCAACCGATATATTTGCCAAGTTCGGAGAAGTTGGATTTTTGGGTGTTTTAGTGGAAGCTTAAAGAATGGAATTTGACACAAGGATTTATAGTGGTTCGGCCTTCTAACAAGCACTTACATCCACTACCTTAGCTCCTCACTAAGGATTTCAACCAAATTCACTAAGAATTTCGTCTTTTTTTCTAGGCTTATGAGGTAACCTTTACAATCCTTAAAGCTTTCTACCCAAAGCTTGAGTAAACCCTCTTTACAAGAGAAATTCTAAGCAAACTTGAAATTTCTCTAATAGGTGTTTGTTTGCACTATTTAGCTCTCACCCAAAACCTAAACACTTGAGCAAATTTAACAATATTAAGCTCACTAGTGTTGTCTAAGCAAGGAATTTACAATTAAAGCTCTAGACACAATTTCTCATCATAATGTTGTAACAATTGAAGCATTAGCCTTCTATTGATGCTTAGAGGTCCCTTTTATACTCCTAATTGAGTTTGTGGCCGCTACTAACCGTTAGGGTTGAATTGGAGCCGTTGGAGACTTTATTTTCCACCATAAATGCAGTTCTGCAGCCTAGTGTATTGGTACATGTGGAGGCGTATCGATACGCCCTTCTTCAGAACTAGTCGTTGAGCTCTTTGTTAGCCTATGCGTATCGATACGCTTGAGAGCGTATCGATACAGTCTGCAATTTAAAAGACCGTTGGGAAATAGCCGTTGGGGGTTGTTAAATCAGGGATCGGTACGCTTAAGAGGCGTATCGAAACGACCCATATCCGTATCGATACGAGCAAGCCTGTATCGGTACGAGTTTTGGCAGAAACAAACTTGGATGAAAAAGGTATCGATACGAGGTATACCGTATCGGTACGAGCTTGCCGAGAAGTTAAGTTTGACTACTTTAAAACGTTAAAAATTTTGCCAAAAACTTTTTTAAATACCTCAAACATATTTTCAAGTTGTTTGGACTTAAAAACATGTTTTAAATTCTTTTCAAATTTGTCCAAAACATTTTTCAATTATTATATCAAAACACTTAGTTCTACAATCTCCCCATTTTTGATATAATAAAACCAACTTGATTTTTTTTTGGATTTCTCCCCCTTTGTGAAATAAACTTTGAATAAGAGAATTAAGATTCAAAATCAATTAAAGCTCCCCTTATTCATTTGAAAATTCAAATTTTCAAACCATTTCTTCCCCTTTTTGTTATATCAAAAAGAATTTAAAACACTTTTAAGCTCAAAATAACAATGGAGGTTTAAATTTTGAAATTATTAAAATGTTTGGTTTTAAAAGTGGCTCCCCCTTACTCAAAGCATCATCAAGCAAAAGTTAGTTCAACATATATGATTAAACTAGTTGAATTAAAAAATAAAACTAAATAAAAGGAATTAAACTAATTTTACCAACACTTGAATCCAAGGGAGGATGTGAAGCTTTCCTCTTAAAGTGTTCTTCTTTGTGTGCATGGAGCTCCCCCTCAATATTTGACTTGTTGATCAATCTCTATCACACCTATCATAAGACAATCAAGTAATTTTTGGTAACCAAATTGTTTTGGATCCATAAACGTTAGTAGCACAAAATTTAGTCCCCTTAGGAATCAATTTTTCAATTTCATCCTTTTTAGTTGAAGTACTTAGTCCTTTTGGGACTCAAATACTTCTAAAAAATTTATCATTTACAAATCTAGGGGCACTAGATTGTCTTACATAAAAAAATTTGATTTTCCAACAATATTTTTCTTTTCAAACTCTTTGGAAATCAAATATTTTTTTTCTTGAACTTTATGAAGCAAATTTTGTAAATCAAAATATTTTTGTTCAAACTCTTAGAGTTTTGCTTGAAGTTCAATTTTGGTTTTAGAAATCAAGTCATTTTGAATTTTCAAATTTGAAATCACTTTCTTGTTTTTCAAAATGTGATTTTTAAATTCTAAAACCAAGTTGTCATAGGCATCTTGTAATTCATCAAAAGAATATGAACATGAAGTAGATGAATTAAAAGTTACCTCTCCCTCATTGAGGGCCATCAAGCATAGGTGGGCTACCTCATCATCGGTGGAGTCTTCATCACTTCAAGTGGCCACATATGCTTGCTTTGAAGAGGATCCCTTCTTGTTGGACTTGTGGGATTCCTTCATCTTCTTCCTCAATTCATGCTTGGATTTTTCCATTTTGCTCTTCATCTTCATCTCTTTATCTTTTCATCTTCATCTTCATCTTCACTTTCCTCCTCACTTGAATCTACATGATGGCATGTGGAAGATTTGAGAGCAATGACATTTGTGTTGATGCCAAGCCATTTGAGCTTCTTCTCCCCTATAACTCTAATCTCTTCATTCTTCTTCTCATCTTCTTTGTTTTACTTCATAATTTGGTGAGTGAGAAGTGACCCCATGAGCTCATCAAGCTTCAAAGTCTTGAGATTCTTGGCTTCGACGATGGCGGTCTTTTTTTAGTCCCATGACTCGGGAATGGAGTAGATGAGCTTTCGGACAAGCTTTTCTTCCGGAATAGCTTCTCCATAGCCTTTGAGTCCATTGGTGATGGTGGAGAATCTATCGAACATCTTCGTAATGTTCTCATCCGGTTCCATCTTGAAGTTTTCATACTCTAGGTTGAGGAGGCCGATCTTGGTCTCCTTTACTTCGTTTGTCCCCTCGTATGTCACTTCGAGCTTATCCCAAACTTCCTTGGCACTCTCGCAAGAAGACATCTTTTCATAGATATTGAGGCTAAGTGCACAAAAGATGAAGTGCAAAGCCTTGCAATTTAGCTCCATCTTCTTACGATCGTCGGCACTCCACTCTGCTTTGCTTCCTTTTGGTACGAACGTGCCATCTTCAATGATATCTCAAAGCTTGTAGTCTTTAGATTTGACAAAGAACATCATCATTGTCTTCCAATAAGCATAATTTGTTCCGTCGAAGAAAGGAGGCATGTCGATGGATTACGCCATTGAGCCGGTTGATTGAAATGTTGATCGAGCTTACCGGATTACCTCAATAGGATGTTAATCCTCCTCAATTGAGCAAAGCTCTGATACCAATTGTTGGATTTTATGTAGCTCGATTCCCTTCAACCGATGTATTTGCCAAGTTCGGAGAAGTTGGATTTTTGGGTGTTTTAGTGGAAGCTTAAAGAATGAGATTTGACACAAGGATTTATAGTGGTTCGGCCTTCTAAAAAGCACCTATATCCACTACCTTAGCTCCCCACTAAGGATTTCAACCAAATTCACTAAGAATTTTGTCCCTTTTTCTAGGCTTAGGAGGTAACCTTTACAATCCTCAAAGCTTTCTACCCAAAGCTTGAGTAAACCCTCTTTACAAGAGAAATTCTAAGCAAACTTGAAATCTCTCTAATAGGTGTTTGTTTGCACTATTTAGCTTTCACCCAATACCTAAACACTTGAGCAAATTTAACAATATTAAGCTCATTAGTGTTGTCTAAGCAAGGAATTTACAATTAAAGCTCTAGACACAATTTCTCATCATAATGTTGTAATAATTGAAGCATTAGCCTTCTATTGATGCTTGGAGACCCCTTTTATACTCCTAATTGAGTTTGTAGCCGTTACTAGTCGTTAGGGTTGAATTGGAGCCGTTGGAGACTTTATTTCCCACCATAAATGCAGTTCTGCAGCCTACCGTATTGGTACACATGGAGGCGTATCGGTACGCCCTTCTTCAGAACTAGCCGTTGGGCTCTTTGTTAGCCTATGCGTATCGATACGCTTGAGAGCGTATCGGTACGATCTGCAATTTAAAAGACCGTTGGGAAATAGCCGTTGGGGGTTGTTAAATCAAGGATCGATACACTTAAAAGGCGTATCGAAACGACCCCTATCCGTATCGATACGGGCAAGCCTATATCGGTACGAGTTTTGGCAGAAACAAACTTGGATGAAAAAGGTATTGATACGAGGTATACCGTATCGGTACGAGCTTGCTGAGAAGTTAAGTTTGACTACTTTAAAACGTTAAAAACTTTGCCAAAAACCTTTTTAAATACCTCAAACATATTTTCAAGTTGTTTGGACTTAAAGTCATGTTTTAAATCCTTTTCAAATTTGTCCAAAACATTTTTCAATTATTATATTAAAACACTTGGTTCTACAACATCTTTCACAATCCTTGGAGAGATAGTTAACTAATAGACTAAGGGATAAGTAATTCGCCTCATTCACATCCCGATCATGAATGTTTAGAATTCATATTATGCAAGGAGACATTGCTTTTGCTAGTTCGAATTGAAGGGTGATATAAAATCGGTCAATTTCCCACATCATATCCCTCAGTTCCTATAGAACCTATCATCCATAGTTAACGCATTCATCATAACCCCAGCTCCGTATCAAGGTCACGATCGATATCGTCACTATCGTCAATAGTGTCACTAGCATCAATATCGTCACTATCATCAATATCGATATCACCTATAAGAAATTCTTTAAGCTTGTTATCCAGAAACTTGTTCAGAAATATTGTAATGAAAGGAACAAAAGAGTTTGTCGCTAGGTATTTGACCAAATAGGATCGTCTGGTTCTTATAGAACCTATCACTAAAATACCCTAGAGGGAGATAGGGCTAAGCGGAGCGAAAATGGTTTTCATGAGACGAAAAATAAAAATTATTAGCCCCACACGAAGTTTGTGAATAAGTGATCGTCTAATAATGAGCAAAGGATATTCGCCTTTCTGCTAAACAAGATGTATTGAACTCATAATTCATTAGATACTTTTGATGAATGTCAACTAAGTATCATAAGTAAATTGGTCTCGGCTGTTCAATCATTTGATAACCAGAGTCATTCTTTGATCACTATGAGTCAATAGAATTTGATCAATCCTTTTTACCGTCGTTAAGGTGAAAAACTGAATCAAGAATTCTCTTTCTTTACTTGTATGACTTAGATATCTCGTATGAAAAGGGTCACTTGTGTTTGAAGATGTCCTCAGTTCCAGCTCCCAAGGTATCAAAGTACCCAGCACCTTCAAGCATATCTTGATTTAATTGGCTACCAGTTTGTTAGAATTCAAATTGGATTTAAGCTCTAAAAATTGAAAAACCAGCAATGATTGGTCTAGGAATTAAATGTGTGTCCATTCTAAACTGTTGCGGCTTGAAAGCAGCTGCTTTCGGCTCGCCCAATATGCAAGTATCTAAATACACGACATTCATTAAGAAATAGACGGGGCCATACACGAAGTGAGGCGATTTAGGTTCGCTGACATTGGAATCATTAAGAAATGAAATATATCACTTTTAAACCCCACCAGGGGCAGCAACTAGTGTTGCTTCATCACAAATCCTTAGCTAGGATGGCTTTTTTTTTTATCAATCTAACTGTGCTAGAATTTCAAGCCTCCAAGAGAAAAGTTGGCGGCTCACTCTTTGCAGCATACCCGTACTTAGATGTACTGTACTTCCTTTGAACGCCTGTAAGTTTCCCCGTCCCCGCTGCCTGGTGGAACCCAACCATCATTCTCGAGCATTCCCTAACATAAGAAGAAATGCCTACACTGAGTTTCAACTGCAAGAACAACAAAAGTTGCATCTATTCATAACAACACATGGACTTACATAAGCTGCTCTTCCGAGTAGGAAGTATACCACTCGCTGGTCTTGCTCCAATGCTTAGACCCACTAAGACTGCATTGGGCAGTGAAGATAGCAGCAGCAGCTAACAAAGACGGCGGGAACTTAAGCATTTCGTATTCAACCAGGCAAAGCTCGATCATGAAGTGTGATAGAAGCTCCAGCTGCAGGTTCATCACACACATTGTTGGACTAGGATATAATAATAAAATGCAACAAAAAAATGTTCCTTGTCAATGTCACCAACCTTCTTGTTTGATTGAGCAGCTTTCAGAAATCTCCTCATGAACACAAACGGCGTAGGAACCGATAGATTGAATTGTAAGGTATTGACCATCAATTTCTCCTGCAAACCATGATGTATGCATATATATAATGTCAACATTTCGTACGGTCATCAAATCATTAAAAGAGAAGGGTTGATTACGAACCATATCGAGGACTTCTTTCCTGGTGTAAGCCTTGTCAGAAATGAGAATCAGATCCTCAATAACAGGAACAGAAACTTCTTCATATTTGCAGGCTAAAAGCATGGCTGTTACTCCAACCAGCTGAAGTTTCTTCCTCGTTATTTGCTTTACCGCTAGAAATCGATCGATTATATTGACAGTCAGATACAAGGTTTCCTCCATCAACTCAAACTTGTAGTGAACCTGGCAATTCCATAACAATTCTTATTAATCTCTATAACAAGGATGATAGAACAATTAATACAATTTCCACAATTAATACCTCTATCAGCCAGTCAATGAGGATACCCCTCATCCTTTGGTTAATGTCATATTGGAGTTCCATATAATTTGGGGGAACACAACCAGTACACTGCATAAGTTAAACCAACAAGTTGAGAGAATTAACCAAAAAAGAAAGAAAAAAAATTCCATCTTTTTAAGCTGCAATTAAGTCACCTCTGCTTTCTTGTAGAACTTGTATAAATCACCAATGTACTCAACAACTGCAAGCGGATTCAATTTATCACAACAGTCAATGTCCAGAATATCTTCATCAACGTCTTCCATTTCGACCTCCTGCTGCAGGGAGACAAAGAATCAGTGTTATTCTCAAAAAGAAGAAAAAAAAAACACAGTAAAGGAGTCACGTTCCTTACCATCCTCTCAATCTCTTCCATCATGGCTTCTGTGTGTTGCACAAACATCGGCACATCCTGGTCATCCACATCGATGATGCTGCAGTCTTCTGGTTCATTTGGAACCGGCACGGACTCGATTGATTTCTTAGTTTCCTGTTAATGTAATTAACCACTTTAATAATGTGACTGAATAATTGAGGATAATACCAAAATTTTCCGTTGCGAAAAAAGGTACCTCGGGTTTCAGTTGTTGCTTGTTAGCGATCTGGGCAGCAAGCTTCCTGAATAACAAAGAATAATAAACAAAATGGATCAAGAATAACATATATTTTGGCAATAAAAAAAACATCAGTAGACTAAAACAAGTTACTAACCTAGTAACTGGTCTATGCTGAGGTATGGGTGGTTGGGTTTTACCACAAACTGCATTTCTTCTGAAAAGATTAAAACAGACGGACAAAGATTAACAAAACTTCAAATTCATGCTGCTGAGAAACAGAGCAATAGAAAACTATTTTTTTCCAGAAAAAAAGTCGTGTTTTTGGACCATTGAATTACCAAGAGAAACCCACTCCTCCAAATCAATAGCTAATTCAGAAAGATCTACTTTCCTTTCAGTTCTCAGAAACGAAACAGAGAGAAAAATTAATACTAATAAAGCCACTCACTCAGATAAAGGTCTCTTGCTGGCTGCACAAGGGTGAGGTCGGCCTTCAATTATGTTCGGGTTAATAGTGCTCAATGCTCTTCGATTCTGTCCAGTCGCCGCCACGAACTTGCCTCCTCCTCCGGCACGAAAACCCCCTTTTTTCCCAAAAAAGAAGAAGAGAGGATCTTTAGTACTTTAAATAAAAAAAAAGTCTATTATTTAAACATCAAAAAGAAAGATTACAGAAAACAGGGTCGAATTTAATCACCTTGAAGACGTGAGGGTCCGATGACTCCAGGATTGTTCTCGTCGGATCCACCCATTATTCTTTGCCAATATTTACAAAGAAGAACTGCAAAACAATAAGAATCTCCTTTCAATCCAAAATTAAATGAGTCCCACTTTTTCTTCTTCTTTTTTGGTCGGAAAAATTGAAAGAAATTAGTAAATACCTATTAAAGAAAGAAGATTGAAACAAAACTCAGAAAATTCCACTAACCTCTGTGAAAGGAGTTTCCTTGTTGATGTTTCCTCGTTTCTTTTGAAGCAGAAATCTTAAAAAGGAGTGAGATTTGAGGGTGAAGACTGAAGAGCAACGGATTTATGTCTTCGTCTTCTTGACAGAGGAAAAAAGGGAGAACGCAATGAGCGGATGGATCTCATGCATTGTCGGCACTATTTTTATTTTTCAAAACCAACGGCTAGCAAATCTTAGCCGTTGGATTTCTTGATGGACATTTTGAAGCTCAACGGATATATTACCATGTGCTTTCAAATTTTCTTCTTTTAGTTTCCTATCATGAATGCCACCTATAACCTCAAAAAAGGTAAAGCCAACTATTTTTTATAAATAAAATAAAATTATAGTATAAATTTATGACTGTCTCATTTAATTTTTTCATTGTATTTATTCATTTTATCCAATGTTTATCTATTTGATTTAGCAAGTAGTAATCGATTTTGCCACGTTTGACTACTTTTTATTTGTTTATTCAAATTTATTTATTTTTTTAGATAAAAAGGAGGCCATAGCCATTACAATTAAAAATCTCTCGTACGGGGATAAGCAGGGTCGTGAACATCTCTATGAAGAAGCGCCTCTAAGTCTGCCAGTGGTGAAACAAAAGTAAGCATTTCCGCGATAGAGTCGGTAGAACATTTCGCCATAAAATCTGCAGCCATATTGGCTTTTCACGAATATTAATGAATTGGACGCTTCAAACATTATCAAGTAAAATAACAATGGATCTAACAAGAGAATGCGGGCTAGAGTTCGAAAGGTTAGAGAGCAAGTCTATAACATCACCATTGTCAATCTGAACTATCAATTGGTTGAATCCACGATTCCATGCTAGGCGTAACCCCTCATATACACCCCACAGTTCAGATTGATAGACATTGGAAGAGCTGATGGCTTTGGCGAAAGAGAGAATGTGTTGTCCAGTGTGATCCCTAAAGACGCCACCTATAGATGCAGAACCCGAACTTATCGAAACAGCCTCATCAGTGTTTAGGCACACCTATCCCAAAAGAGGCGCCTGCCATTGTACCAACTCAAATGAAGGAGAAGAATGAACAGACCGAGAATCATATTGTTTCGCTCAGTAGATAACTTTATCAAGAAGCGAGGATTGTTATAAGTCTAGAAGAATCTGTTATAAGTCTAGAAGAGTCAAGCTTGTATTGTGGTTAAGATGAGTCAGCAAAGTTAGTTTAGGTTGTTAATGTTAGTAACTGACTTTAGCTGAGTCATCTAACCCACCCACTCTTGTATAAAACCAACCCAGTCTCAGCTTTTGAGATATTATGGGTTTTATCAATAAAAATCAGAGAGTATCGTTCTCTCTTTAAACTACATTTGTTCTCTAATATTCAGTTTTCCTTCATGGTATCTTTCGCCGAAAACGGTTCTGGAGGTTGTTGATCGTTGTTCATTTCTTTCCGCTGTGTTTTCTCTTCGTCGTCTTCTCCTTGCTGCGTGTTTAGGCTGTGATTGTGGACTAAGACTGGTGACTCGATAACTATCAGGTTTACGTACTCACTTGTTTCTCGTCTTTACATCAATTCTCCTTTCTACTTTGAAATTGTTCTCTGTCATGTGGAAATCTGGTTCTTAATGATTGCTGTGAATCAGATTGAGTGAGTGATGAATGATTTTTAGTTTGGAGATTGTGTCGAATTGGTGTGTTTGTATTACCTTTGCGACATCACAGTCTATTCATGTATTGCTTGATGAAGATTCTCTGTTTGGAATGAATTTCTAATTCTAGGTTTTCGGATTTGTTGATTTGTGGTTTCTTGCGTGTTTTGCTGAGAGAGAACTTTTGAGTTTTACATGCTCACTATTTGTTCGACGTTTTGTCTCTGAGACTGTGGTTTATCTGTTTGGCTCTGTTTTTGCTCGACTCTTCTGATTCTTTCTTATGGCTGGTGACTTGAGTGATAGTTCCAATTCAATTCCTGCATCTTTGTTAATTGATACTAGCTCTTACACTGTTCAACAATTGCCAAAACTTGATACGGTTAAGTTGAGTGAAGGTAGTTATGTTTTATGGAAACATCAAGTCATGTTGGTTGTTGAAGGGTATGGATTGATGGCCTTTTTATCTGAACACAAGGTTCCAGATAAGACAGTAGTTAATGATTCTGGTCAAACTGTTCCTAATCCGATATTTCTTGCTTACTTGAAGCAAGATAAATTGCTTGCATCCTGGCTTCTTTCTACTGTGTCTGCAGATTTACTTCCACATCTCACTGGTTTGGCATCTTCTCGAGCTGTTTGGGATGCTCTTGCTCGAAGGTTTGCTGCTAAGTCTTCCACCAAAATTTCTTCCTTGAGACATAATTTGCACTCTCAAAGGAAGCGTGGAAAGACTGTTAGTGAATATCTTGCTCAAATCAAGTTGATTTGTGATACATTAAATGCTTCGGGACATGCTGTTTCTGATCAGGAACAAGTTAGTGTTGTACTTTCAGGACTTTCAGCTGAATTCGAGAGTGTTATTGCAGTTGCTTCGAGAGAGACACTTACTTTGGAAAGTCTTTCTGAAATGTTATTTGAGTGTGAGGCTCGACAGCAAGAATTCTTAGTTGATGGGTTGTCTATTCAAGCTAACTTGGTCACTCGCTCTACTGATAAAGCTAGCACCTACAATACTGTTGATCGTGAACTTTCTGCCCCTGAGGTTGTCCCTGATTCTTCTTCGCAGTTGGAAAATTCTGGGTTCAATTCTGGTTTCAGGGGACAACGCTCGGCATCTTTTCGTGGCAGGGGGCGTGGACGTTTTGGAAATAATCGTCCTCAATGTCAGTTATGTGGACGTTATGGACATTTAGTGCATAAATGTTGGTATAGGTTTGATCAGACATATCCTGGTGTTCTTTCTGGTGAAAATGTTTCTTCAAATCTGTCTCTCAACTCAGGCACTTCTTCTCAGACAGGGTTTAATTCTCATTCTGATCGTAGTGGTCCTATTTTATCTGCTTCTTCGAATGCTCCTCAGGTCTACACACATGTTTTTCCTGCCAATTCTATGTTTGTGCAGCCTTATATGGCAAATAGCTCGGGTGTGTCTGCTGGTCATCAGGGTCAGGGTCAGGTTACAACTGTCTCCATGCCTGTGAACCCTTCTTCATCTCATCCTACTAGGGCTCATGCTCCTGTAATGACTAATTCCTTTTCTCCTGTTATGGGTGGTGCTATGGCTAATTCCTTTTCCCCTGTGAATGGTGCTGTGTCTCGTGAAGCAGTTTGGTATCCTGACTCGGGTGCGACGCATCATATCACGAGTGATCGTTCGAATCTTCAAACTGAGACATCTTATACAGGTGCGGATTCTTTGAGTATGGGAAATGGTCATGAGGTTCAAATTACTCATGTTGGATTAGGTAATGTTGCTGCTTTGAATCGTACTTTAGTTTTGCGAAATCTGTTATGTGTTCCAGATATAAAACGAAACTTGTTGTCCGTTTCACAGTTTGCTCGTGATAATTGTGTTTATTTTGAGTTTCATCCTCACAAGTGCTTTGTGAAGGATGTTCAGACCAAGGACATACTTTTGGAGGGGAAGCTCACTCATGAAGGCCTCTATGAGTTGAAGTCTTTGAAAGCTGGTGATGGGCGTTTGATTTCTGATTCTTCTGCAAATAAACAGTTAGCTGTAGACAATATGTTTGAGTCTTGTATGTTTTCTGATGGCTCAAGTAATAATCTTGTTTTGTGTAATGTTTCTAAATCTGATTCTTTGGATTTGTGGCATAAGAGGTTGGGTCATCCCTCCTTTTCTACTCTTAAATCTGTATTAAAAGCTTGTAATATACCCGTTAATGATGACAAGGTGTTACCTGTATGTGATTCATGTCTTCGGGGTAAGGCTCATCGTTTACCTTTTCAATTATCCACCACGACATATAATGGCCCGTTTCAACTTGTGGTCTCGGATGTATGGGGTCCGGCCCATACATCCTCTGAAGGCTTTCTATATTATGTCTCGTTTATAGACGTGTATAGTCGATTTTCTTGGGTTTATTTACTAAGGAAGAAGTCGGATGTTTTTCAGAGTTTTCTCGATTTTTTCAATCTTGTGAAGATGCAATTTGGGTGTTGTATCCAATCTCTTCAAACCGATGGTGGAGGAGAGTATGCTGCTCTTGGTTCGTGGCTTCAACGGCATGGGATTGTTCATCGGGTGTCATGTCCGTATACGTCAGAACAAAATGGCAAGGCGGAACGGAAGCACCGGCATATTGTTGAAATGGGTTTAACTTTGTTAGCTCAGGCTGGTTTGTCGTTTAAATATTGGAGTCATGCTTTTATTACTTCGGTATTTTTGATTAATCGTTTGCCGACTATGGTCTTGAGTGGCTCTTCTCCCTATGAAATGTTATACAAACGTAAACCGGATTATGAAGATTTAAAGGCTTTTGGTTGTGCGTGTTATCCGTTGCTTCGACCATTTAACCAACATAAGTTGGATTTTCGTTCAAAGAAGTGTGTGTTTATAGGATATAGTCCTAAACATAAAGGGTTTAAATGTCTTGATGATACTGTGAGGATTTTTATATCTCGTCATGTTGTTTTTGATGAGAATCAATTTCCTATGCAAGCGGTGCACACCTTCTCTCATGTTTCGGATGTGTCTGATGATATCAGGGTCACAAGGACATTGTCCGTGCTTAGTTTGTCTAATCTGCCACAATCTACATCTTCTAGCCCGGGTTCAGTAAATGGGCCTGTTTCAATTGGGCCTCCTTCAGATGCTATCGGCCAGTCTGCTGGGTCTGTTGCTCATATAAATGATGCCCCCGAAAATCAACCTATTTCTACTGATAATATAAGTGATGGCTTGGCTCCTGGGTTGACCTCTGTGCTGGGTCCGTCTTCACAACCATGCTCGTCTTCTGTTGTGCCTCCTTCAGAAAATGAGTTTGGTCCTGCTCTGCCTGTTCGCTGTGGGCCTACAGATGCTGAGCCCAATTTGGTTGTTTCTTCTGATCCGTTTGTGCATTTGGATCCGATAGCCTCGTTGGATCCGGTGGTTCATTCTTTCTCGAATAATGATCCGGACCCGGTGGTCAATTCTTGTTCGGATAATATTGGGTCCTCTCCAGTAAGTGAGAATATTGGCCCTAATGTTTTTTCTGATTTAGGGTTTGTTTCCTCTTCTTTACCAGCGACGGCGGACTTGTCCTTACCAGTGACGGCGGACTCGTCTTTACCAGTGATGGTGGACTCGTCTTTGCCACCGGCTTCTCATCCTCCGTCCTCTGGTTTCTTTGATACTTTGGTTGCATGTCCTCTGTCTGTTGATTCTTCTTCCTCGGATGATTTGGCTATGGGTACTGGTTCAGCTCCTCCGTCGCACTTGGTTCCAGATGCTCCGCTTGAAGGGACCAGTAGTCAATCTTCTACTGCCGTTTCTGATTGTCCTCCCGTTTCTGATTGTCCTCCGGTTATCAATGCCCATCCTATGGTAACCAGAGGCAAGGATGGCATTCGTAAACCGAAGCTTTTTCTCACTCAAGTGGCGAAGGTGTCTGAGCCTCAGA
This sequence comes from Hibiscus trionum, assembly GCA_030270665.1. Lineage (NCBI taxonomy): Eukaryota > Viridiplantae > Streptophyta > Magnoliopsida > Malvales > Malvaceae > Hibiscus > Hibiscus trionum. The sequence continues at coordinate 19,667,154 of BSYR01000019.1, read as the reverse complement.
CCATTCGAGAGGCCTTTCGTAGTGAGCATTGGACGCGTGCGGCTCAGGAAGAATATGCAGCGTTGCTTCGAAATAACACTTGGTCTCTTGTTGAGTTACCCCCAAATCGGACTCCGGTTAGTTGCAAGTGGATTTTTAAAGTTAAGCACAATTCCGACGGCTCGGTTTCTCGGTACAAGGCCCGTCTTGTTGCGAAAGGGTTTCTCCAGCAAGCTGGGTTTGATTTCCGGGAGACCTTTAGTCCGGTCGTTAAGCCTGTGACGGTACGTACTATTCTTACTCTTGCTATTTCCAATGGTTGGAGTCTTCGTCAAGTTGATATTAACAACGCGTTTCTTAATGGGGACTTGGCTGAGGAGGTTTATATGGTGCAGCCTCCGGGGTTCGAGCAAGGTGATAAGAGGTTAGTGTGTCGATTGCATAAAGCTCTTTATGGCTTGAAACAAGCCCCTCGGGCATGGTTTGATAAACTTAGAACGTATTTGCAAACTGTTGGGTTTCAGTCTTCTAGATCTGATTCATCCTTGTTTGTTTATAATGATAATAATGTTCTGGTTTATCTTTTAGTCTATGTAGATGATATAATTGTTACTGGTAGTAGTACTGAAGTTGTTCAAAGGATGATTGATGATTTGAATAACACCTTTTCTCTCAAGGACTTAGGGATATTAGGCTATTTTCTGGGAATTGAAGTTATACATGAAGATGGGGGTTTATGGTTAAGTCAACGAAAATATATTACTGAGTTGTTACAAAAGAGTGGCCTTGATAAGTCAAAAGGCTTACCAACTCCTATGGTGTCAAGTTGCTCTTTGTCTGTTTCATCTGGGTCTCCTGTTGAGAATATAACTGAATATAGGAGCATTGTAGGTGCTCTACAGTACATTGTTATTACGCGTCCTGATATTACCTTTGCAGTTAATAGGGTTTGCCAGTTTATACAGAACCCCTTAGATAGTCATTTTCAGGCAGTTAAGCGCATTCTGCGGTACTTGCAAGGTACTATTGATTACGGCTTACATTTGTCAGCTTCTTCTCGGTTTGACATCGCTGCCTTTGCTGATGCTAACTGGGGATCTGATGTTGATGATCGGAGGTCCACAACGGGGTTTTGTTTGTTTTTCGGTGGAAATCCTGTTTCGTGGGGCTGTAAAAAGCAATCGGTTGTCTCTCGGTCAACCGCTGAGGCTGAATATCGGGCAATTGCATGTGCTACGACAGAAATTTTATGGTTTCAGTCCCTTCTTCAAGAACTTCATGTGTCTTCTGTGGGGCGTCCTGTTTTGTGGTGCGATAATTCCAGTGCTGTGGCAGTTTCAGCCAATCCGGTGTTACATTCCAAGTTCAAACATGTTGAACTTGATCTTTATTTTGTTCGGGAGAAAGTGGCTGTTGGTACTTTGGTGGTAAATGAAGTTCCTGCAACTGAGCAGGTTGCTGATGTTTTGACCAAACCATTGTCTGTATCCTTGTTTGCCAAGTTTAGGCGGCTTCTTGCTGTTTTACCTATTTCTCTGCAGTAGGATGTAGATTGTGTGATGTTCTGTTGCTGTTTGCAGGTTGAGTGTTGTTTGTCTTTCTGCTGTGTTGTTTGTTGTTTGTTTTTACAGGTTGATTTTCGAGGTCGTCTTGAAGCTGTTCGAGCTAGAGAAAGTATGGAGAATGTTATAAGTCTAGAAGAATATGTTATAAGTCTAGAAGAGTCAAGCTTGTATTGTGGTTAAGATGAGTCAGCAAAGTTAGTTTAGGTTGTTAATGTTAGTAACTGACTTTAGCTGAGTCATCTAACCCACCCACTCTTGTATAAAACCAACCCAGTCTCAGCTTTTGAGATATTATGGGTTTTATCAATAAAAATCAGAGAGTACCGTTCTCTCTTTAAACTACATTTGTTCTCTAATATTCAGTTTTCCTTCAAGGATGAATTCATAGAAAGACTTTGGAAGATAAAGTCATTTCGATGTTTTCAACATTGCCAAATCAAATATGAAAACAAAGTACCCCACGATCCCCCGGTGAGACCACAAAGACGAGTGGAAGAGATCCATTTGAGAATCCACTCTTGTAAGGGGAGATTGAAAAAATCAGTGTCCATTGCAGCATTTGAAATATCCTGCCATAGGCCCTGCATGCTCGAACAATCACACAAAATGTGCAATAAAGATTCCTCTTGAGCGCTACAAACATCACAAGCAGCAAAATCAGTGAGATGACGATGATGACGTACCGAATTAGTAAGAAGCTTATCCTGGAAGGCAAGCTACAAGAATCCGCGGACTCTCTCGGGGATACAAAATTACCTGGCCAATAGCAAGTATCAAGGCCGAAAAGAGGGCTCGACGGACAAGTACTCCTAGTATGTGCCAAGACATGCTCATCGAAAAAAAGATTCAATTGATTCCAGTTTCAATCACCATTTGAGGAAATAAAGTCACATACCTTTGCTTCTGGCTCGATCATAGTGTTAGATAAAACCAAGTGTTGAAGGGGTCCAATTCCATGAAGCCATGTGTCTCTCCAAAAGCTAATGGACGTACCATTTCCCACTGACCATGCTAACTTTGAGCGAAACTCAGGCCAAACATTTGCCACTGAACGCCAGAAAGTCGAGCAGTTTGGCTTGAAAATCGATTATGGACAATATTCACGAACCTTGTATTTTTCCCTTAAGATGCGAATCCATAGATCAGAGCAAGAATGAATAAGGGCATTACAGATTTTCATGAGAAACGCAATGTTATTGTCTTTTGTACGCCTAATTCCAAGTCCCCCACGATCAAGAGGTTGACAAAGTGTCTCCCAATTCACAAGGGAAATAAGATTAGATGCCCCGTTTGAACCCCAAATGAAATGTCTAACTATCCGCTCAATTTCATCACAAATAGAAGATGGTAACATACATGTTTGTATCAAGTAAGTTGGGACGCTAAGCAAATTGATTTGGCAAGGGTAACTCTGCCCGTGAAGGATAAGGTTCTAGCTGCCCATCCTGTAAGACGTTTTTGGATTTTTTTTTTCAATAATGAAATAAAACCTCTCTTGAGTAGAACCTGTATGACGGACATGGGTTCCAAGATAAACACCTAGGTCCAAAACTTGTAACACCCAAAAAAAAAGAAAGAAAGAAATGAAATGGTTGAAAAGAGATGTTGCCAAGGGGTTTCAAACTCGTGCCCCTTGGCCTTGTGAGACAAAGGCTTAACCATCTGAGCTAAGTTATTTTCTAGTTATACCTTACCCAAATTAAATTTTAAACTATATTCGGTGATTATACCAAAATTTAATAAGTTTGATCTGACTCTCCAGTTCCCCCCTTAATCCCATTTGCATAACGTTTGTGAGAACACCAAAAAAAAGGTTGCGAGTTTCCAGATTTTAGCTTGGCCGGTCTCCTCCACTGCTTGCCGGTGGCGTGCACTGCCCAAGCTATCGTCACCGTCGCACCATCGCCATCAAAACCCGACCACCCAACCTCCGTTGCAGCTCATCGTTCGTGTGAAAACGGTGGAAGACCGTTCGGCTTCTCCAACCCCGATCTATGCCACCGTCGGTCCGTGGCCGCCATCACTACCACCAATCGAACCGCCACCCTCTCCCGATCATGCCCGTGGCCACCACTCGTCGTAGTTCACCGTCGTCTACCGTGAAAGTTGCGACAAAGGTTCGGCGAGAACCCTCACCTCGCATCCTTGTTTTCCGTGATTTCCGGTCGCCTCCGCCCTCACCTTGTCATATGGCTGCCAGATCTGAGCTCCCTGCGTAGTGGCGAGCAAAACCCAACCGACCAATCATTTGTCCGACGCTGGGAAGGTCTTCATCGGAGCTTCGTTGACTCCGACCTTCTCGGTTCTGTTTAAGGTAATTTCCGGCTTGATTCCGGATTTATTTCAACATGTATCGTATGGGCTGAACTAACAATGCTTTCCTCCCTGTTTTTCCGGCCAAATCGAGGCTTATAGGGTCTCCGGCGACCATTTCGGCCACTGTCCGACCACCGTTCGGCCACCAGAAGTTTTTGGGTGAGTGAACCGGCCCAACTCGGTCTGAACCGGTCCAACCCGATTTGAGTCCAACCCGAGTATGACCTGTACCCGTACCCGACCCGTGTTTGACCCAAACCCGTCTATCGAGTCAACTCAGTCCGAGTCAACAGCTGAGTCAACTCAGCTTGAGTCAGCACAGTGAGTCAGTCTAGTCAACTCAGTTGACCTCAGCCCGTTGACCTACTGACGTTAACATTGACTCTGACCCCGTTGATCATTGACATGCTGACGTCAGTGTTGGCTTTGACCGCTGACGTCAGCGTTGACTTTGACCAAAAAGTCAACTTTTCCCGAAAAGCCTAATTTTATGTTTTTCGACGTCCGAGTCCGATTTTAAAGCACATTTCACGAAATTCTAACCCGAAAGCCTCCGAATTGGACTTTAAACCCGAGAAAGCGTGTGTTTAGTTTTTTTAATTTAAGAGTTATTTGATCAAATTAAAGATTGATTATGGATTATATTTAATTGAAGGTATTCATGTGTCTTCGTATCCGAGAAGTAAAAGACGTTGAATTCGGGTTCGAGTTTGATCGAATGGAGTACCACGGTCGACTTATATAGCAAGGATTCAAGGTAATACACTGTTACCTCTTGTATGCTCGTGAACATGTTAGTATTCGGTTAACGCATGCACACATATAATGATGAGTACCGTTAATTCTGCTTAAGTCTAACCGGATATGAAAATGTACGACGTTATAGATAAGTTTGGAATAATCGAATGAGAAAGATGATAAATCAAAGAATCTAGAATCCAACAAATAAATAATTAGGGCAATCAATCTCCAAACCCGATTAATAATGTAAATTTGTCAAACGACAAAAATATTGGAGTATATAATTAAGAAAATGCCCTCGATGTCAAAATGACAGAAATACCCCTGATAATGAAAGTGGTGTTGAAACCTACACTAAATCCGGTAAAACAATTGATTCATCTAAAAGTCTCGAATTACTCAGAGATATGCGATAGTAAGACTTAAACATTCAAGAAAGATAAGCACTCGGATTTAGCGTAAATCCTGAATAAACCTCTGAAGATAAATTTGTGGGGGAAACTCTTTATATGCTCGGATCAATCAAACTATCAGAAGATAAATAATTGCTATTAATGGCTGAATCAAGTAAAAGAATTGAAAATACCGATACAATCGAGTCATCAAATGACCAAAATGTGCTTGGGCATTGAAATTTCTAAATTAACAGAGATGATGGGTCTATCCTCGTGTTTTGGAAATAATGGATGGTTGGAAAATAGTCGAAAGGACCAAAATAATTGAAAATATTGACATGTACGAATTGGCTAAAAGAGACTAAAATGCCACCGAGCACCCAAAACTACCGAATTAACCATATGACGAGATATAAACTAGTGATTAAGATGATTAAGTGGTTCAAAAGGCCCGAAAGAATGTGAACAACTGCACTTTAAATAATTGGGATGCCCTCTCGACTGAGATAAGTAAAAGCTTCGAAATCTTGAACTTTTGATCACACACAAGTGATTGCAATATTCAAATGGGTTGAAGTTTGGGTTAAGTATGTCAATCATTTCTTGATACCCAAATTGGCATAAATGCACGTTCAACCTCTCGAGGCAAGTTTCGAGATAATGTGACAGCGATTCATACAGATGTATAACATAGTCAGAATTAAATAGTGAACACAGGGAAAGTGCACCGATTTGAATGCTTGAAAAGTAATGTATCGGCGAGATGAGTATAGTGGAATGGTCTTTGAAGCCTAGTAAACCTTCGGAAATCTTCAGTGCGACAAATCATTGACCTATCCCCTCGGGATCAGATTATGGAACTGCCTCGAAGTGTTAAATGACCAAAATGCCCTTATTGGTCAAATGATCAGAACAATCTTGACATATTTGAGATCCTAACCGATCGTATCGTATCAATTTTCGAATGCTTGATCGAAGACATTGATTACAAGGCCCCCTTGAGATAGGGACATTGTTTCTGAAATCGGTTCAGAATTGTCAAAAGTTTAGTGTTTCATCTCTCCTTGTAAATACCAAGTATCTCTTAGAAATAAATGGTTCCTTTTAGTGTGTTCCAAGTGCACATAAATATTCTACCATCCTGAACCCTAGGCTGTCTTTCGATACGAAATATGGCTTTTATCAAACCGAAATATATCTATGTATCTGAACAAAAAGAATGAAAGAAAAAGAAAAAGAAAATAAAATAAAAAAAATTATATGCTCGCTAGTTATCGTTTAATCGAAAACTAAAGTTTACTTTATATTCACTGTTATTACTGAGTAACAATGATTGCTACCGAATATTATTATTATCGATCATTATCGACTATCACCGATTACTATTGTCACTACCTATACCGTTACCGGGATATTTTGGGATAGAGTATGAAGTTACCGTAGGTTCAGCCCTGATTAGGCTGGTAATTCCTTACCGATTCAGGTTCCTATGCTTCGGCTAGGGTAATTCCTTACCGTACCTAAGGTATCCCCTTAGGCTGGCACCTACGCCCAATGGGCCTGGGTTAATGCCCGTGATAGTTGCAGTTCTGTGGAACTACATACCGGAGTTTGGTTGGAGGGTAGATAGAAAATCTAAAATGAACCTTATCGTTAAAATCATATAACCGTGAAATAGCGTTCACCACATTGTTACTTTGTATGTGCTAACTTTGCACTATTGGAACACACACTAAGCCTCTGATTTAACTATCGCAATCCATATCTTGTCCAACTCTTCGGTCTATATATTCCTAGCAGGATACTCAGTGATTGAATAAAGAGCAATTCTATTATCTTCATGTATACCGCTTCTTTGAAATATCTGACCATATTTTTGGAGCCTATTGTTCCCCGAAACATTATGACAATGTTATGCCTACCATATATCTACATGTTACTTATAACATCCATTGGTAGTTCTGTATTACTAAGCTTTTCGAAGCTCACGATGTTTTTACCACCGAAGGTTAAAAGAAACCTAACATGGCTCGATGACCGACAACAGCGTAGGAGTTCTCTCGGTGTTGCTTTTGGAGTACGGTACCGACATAGTTAGTGGGCATGCATGTTATGTATTATTTTATGATAGTGTCTGTAAAACGTTTTTTTTTAATCCTGTTATATGTTTAAAAGATTTCTAGAAAGGGTATGTTAAACAGAGGTTACCGTTACAATTTAATAAGTGTTTGAGAAAAAAATGTTTTTATGTGTATTTTTATTGTGGGTCGCTCTTGTGACCCTAATGTGACTTTCTAGGATCCGTTGTAACGCATAGGCGGGTCTAGGGGGTTACATTTAGTGGTATCAGAGCTTAGAGTTGCGTCGTTCTGTGTAGATCGGCCGATCGTGTGTCATAGGGTGTCTGGTCTGTGCATGCCCCTAGATCATAACCGTACTGCTTAGTGCTGAGACTCTGATGTCGAATCCTTTTCTGTATTATGTGTTTCCAACCATTCTGCTCTTAACAGCTCGATCTGTACTGGCAATGAATGCTTGTAACATTCGTTTGTAATCCAGATTTTCTTGGTGGATTTGGATCTGAAAAAGAGAGAGAGAGAACATGAGATGGTTAATGAACGTGAAATAAAAAAATCTAATACAGATTGAGAGCAAATACTTGACCTTATGAGGTAACCAATATAAGATTTCATGTAAGGCTATCCGGTGAGAATATTTATGATTGAGAATAATCTGGTGGGAAATTCAATAAAAGTATTGTGAAGTTAAAAGAAAGTTGCCCGTAAGTGTGGGAAAAGTTTAAGTTATGTGGTAGCCTTGTTATACGAAGGAAAAAGTTGTCTAAATATCACGTTGAAGGCCAGCGTTATCTGTTCAAGACCTTGATTATGCTTGTTTGGCAAAGAGAAAGATAGTTTGCAAAAATGTGACATGGTGTATCGTTATGTGCATTTTACTGATCGGAATATGATGTTTACACCTTAATTCTGGAAGACCCCATTGGAGGCCTTAAATACTTGTCTAAACTACAGTTACAGTCGTTCATCTGCAAACTGTTAGTTAATCCATAAGAATTATGCCTATTCTAGGAAATACACAATGGGTCGTATGAGTGACTTCTTTAATAATAGAGAAGGTTTTCTATCCCCGACCGAGTCTGTTTGAAATAAAAGATATGAGACAAATGTTTATTTTGCATTAAGTGGAGTTCAGTATTGAATCTCAAATGTTATATTCTGATTAATTGGTCCAATATGTATGATGGTCCAAAGTCGACTTGTGTAACCGAGGACACTGTCGGATGGATCCATGATTGTCTGTGAGTCTTGAGAAACAATGATGTTCTAATGGATAAGTTTCAGTACAAAAATGGATGAAAGAGCAATTCCTGCATTTGTTTGGCTCTAGTAAATTTTGAGGACGAAATTTCTTTTAGGGGGAGAGTTGTAATGCCCCCAAAAAAGAAGAAAGAAAGAAATGAAATGGTTGAAAAGAGATGTTGCCAAGGGGTTTCGAACCCATGCCCATTGGCCTTGTGAGACAAAGGCTTAACCATCTGAGCTAAGTTATTTTCTAGTTATACCTTACCCAAATTAAATTTTAAACTATATTCGGTGATTATACCAAAATTTAATAAGTTTGATCTGACTCTCCAGGTACCCCCCCCCATAATCCCATTTGCATCACGTTTGTGAGAACACCAAAAAAAAAGGTTGCGAGTTTCCAGATTTTGGCTTGGTCGGTCTCCTCCACTGCTCACCGGTGGCGTGCACTGCCCAAGCTATCGTCACCGTCGCACCATCGCCATCAAAACTCGACCACCCAACCTCCGTTGCAGCTCATCGTTCGTGTGAAAACGGTGGAAGACCGTTCGGCTTCTCTAACCCCGATCTACGCCACCGTCGGTCCGTGGCCGCCACCGCTACCACTAATCGAACCGCCACCCTCTCCCGATCATGCCCGTGGCCACCACTCACCGTAGTTCACCGCCGTCTACCGTGAAAGTTGCAACAAAGGTTCGGCGAGAACCCTCACCTCGCATCCCTGTTTTCCGTGATTTTCGTCCGCCTCCGCCGTCACCTTGTAGTATGGCTGCCAGATCTGAGCTCCCTGCGTAGTGGCGAGCAAAACCCAACTGGCTGATCATTTGTCCGACGTCGGGAAGGTCTTCATCGGAGCTTTGTTGATTCCGACCTTCTCGGTTCTGTTTAAGGTAATTTCCGGCTTGATTCCGGTTTTATTTCAACATGTATCGTATGGGTTGAACTAACAATGCTTTCCTCTCTGTTTTTCCGGCGAAATCGAGGCTTATAGGGTCTCCGGCGACCATTTCGGCCACCGTCCGACCACCGTTCGGCCACCAGAAGTTTTTGGGTGAGTGAACCGGCCCAACTCGGTCTGAACCGGTCCAACCTGATTTGAGTCCAACCGGAGTCTGACCTGTACCCGTACCCGACCCGTGTCTGACCCAAACCCGTCTGTCGAGTCAACTCAGTCTGAGTCAACTCAGCTCGAGTCAGCATAGTGAGTCAGTCGAGTCAACTCAGTTGACCTCAACCCGTTGACCTGTTGACATCAGCATTGACTCTGACCCCGTTGATCGTTGACATGCTGACGTCAGCGTTGACTTTGATCGTTGACGTCAGCATTGACTTTGACCAAAAAGTCAACTTCTCCCGAAAAGCCTTATCTTATGTTTTTCGACGTCATGAGTCCGATTTTAAAGCCCATTTCGCGAAATTCTTACCCGAAAGCCTCTGAATTAGACTTTGAACTCGAGAAAGCGTGTTTAGTTTTTTTTTAATTTAAGAGTTATTTGATCAAATTAAGGATTGATTATGGATTATATTTAATTGAAGGTATTCATGTGTCTTCGTATCTGAGAAGTAAAGGACGTTGAATTCGGGTTCGAGTTTGATCGAATGGAGTACCACGGTCAGCCTATATAGCAAGGATTCAAGGTAATACACTGCTACCTCTTGTATGCTCGTGAACATGTTAGTATTCGGTTAACGCATGCACACATATGATGATGAGTACCGTTAATTCTGCTTAAGTCTAACCGGATATGAAAATGTACGACGTTATAGATAAGTTTGGAATAATCGAATGAGAAAGATGATAAATCAAAGAATCCGGAATCCAACAAATAATTAATTAGGCAATCAATCTCCAAACCCGATTAATAATGTAAATTTGTCAAACGACAAAAATATTGGAGTATATAATTAAGAAAATGCCCTCGATGTGAAAATGACAGAAATACCCCTGATAATGAAAGTGGTGTTGAAACCTACACTAAATCCGGTAAAACAATTAATTCATCTAAAAGTCTCGAATTACTCAAAGAGATGCGATAGTAAGACTTAAACATTCAAGAAAGATAAGCACTTGGATTTAGCGAAAATCCTGAATAAACCTCTGAAGATAAATTTGTGGGGGAAACTCTTTATATGTTCGGATCAATCAAACTATCAGAAGATACATAATTGCTATTAATGGCTGAATCGAGTAAAAGAATTGAAAATACTGATACAATCGAGTCATCAAATGACCAAAATGTGCTTGGGCATTGGAATTTCTAAATTAACAGAGATGATGGGTTTATCGTCGTGTTTTGGAAATAATGGATGGTTGGAAAATGGTCGAAAGGACCGAAATAATTGAAAATATCGACATGTATGAATTGGCTAAAAGAGACTAAAATGCCACCGGGCACCCAAAACTACCGAATTAACCATATGACGAGATATAAACTAGTGATTAAGATGATTAAGTGGTTCAAAATGCCCGAAAGAACGTGAACAACTGCACTTTAAATAATTGGGATGCCCTCTCGACTGAGATAAGTAAAAGCTTCGAAATCTTGAACTTTTGATCGCACACAAGTGATTGCAATATTCAAATGGGTTGAAGTTTGGGTTAAGTATGTCAATCATTTCTTGATACCCAAATTGGCATAAATGCACGTTCAACCTCTCGAGGCATGTTTCGAGTTAATGTGACAGCGATTCATACAGATGTATAACACAGTCAGAATTAAATAGTGAACATAGGGAAAGTGCACTGATTTGAATGCTTGGAAAGTAATGTATCGGCGAGATGAGTATAGTGGAATGGTCTTTGAAGCCTAGTAAACCGTCAGAAATCTTCAGTGCGACAAATCATTGACCTATCCCCTTGTGATCAGATTATGGAACTGCCTCGGAGTGTTAAATGACCAAAATGCCCTTATTGGTTAAATGATCAGAACAATCTTGACATATTTGAGATCCTAACCGATCGTATCGTATCAATTTTCGAATGCTTGATCGAAGACATTGATTACAAGGCCCCCTTGAGATAGGGACATCGTTTCTGAAATCGGTTCAAAATTGTCAAAAGTTTAGTGTTTCATCTCTCCTTGTAAATACCAAGTATCTCTGAGAAATAAATGGTTCCTTTTAGTGTGTTCCAAGTGCACATAAATATTCTATCGTCTTGAACCCTAGGCTGTCTTTCGATACGAAATATGGCATTTATCAAACCGAAATATACCAATGTATCTGAACAAAAAAAGAAAGAAAGTGAAAAATAAAATAAAATAAAATAAATTATATGCTCGCTAGTTATCGTTTAATCGAAAACTAAAGTTTACTTTATATTCACTGTTATTACTGAGTAACAATGATTGCTACTGAATATTATTATTATCGATAATTATCGACTATCACCGATTACTACCGATTACTATTGTCACTACCTATACCGTTACCGGGATATTTTGGGATAGAGTATGAAGTTACCATAGGTTCAGCCCTGATCAGGCTGGTAATTCCTTACCGTTTCAGGTTCCTATGCTTCGGCTAGGGTAATTCTTTACCGTACCTAAGGTATCCCCTTAGGCTGGCACCTACGCCCAATGGGCCTGGGTTAATGCCCGTGATAGTTGCAGTTCTGGGGAACTGCATACCGGAGTTTGGTTGGAGGGTAGATAGAAAATCTAAAATGAACCTTATCGTTAAAATCATATAACCGTGAAATAGCGTTCACCGCAACGTTACTTTGTATGCGTTAACTTTGCACTGTTGGAACACACACTAAGCCTCTGATTTAACTATCGCAATCCATATCTTGTCCAACTCTTCGGTCTATATATTCCTAGCAGGATACTTAGTGATTGAATAAAGAGCAATTCTATTATCTTCATATATACCGCTTCTTTGAAATATCTGACCATATTTTTGGAGCCTATTGTTCCCCGAAACATTATGACAGTGTTATGCCTACCATATATCTACATGTTACTTATAGCATCCATGGGTAGTTCTGTATTACTGAGCTTTTCGAAGCTCACGATGTTTTTACCACCGCAGGTTAAAAGAAACCTAACATGGCTCGATGACCGACAACAGCGTAGGAGTTCTCTCGGTGTTGCTTTTGGAGTACGGTACCGACATAGTTAGTGGGCATGCATGTTATGTATTATTTTATGATAGTGTCTGTAAAACGTTTTTTTAATCTTGTTATATCTTTAAAATATTTCTGGAAAGGGTATGTTAAACAGAGGTTACCGTTACAATTTAATAAGTGTTTGAGAAAAAAATGTTTTTATGTGTATTTTTATTGTGGGTCGCTCTTGTGACCCTAATGTGACTTTCTAGGATCTGTTGTAACGCATAGGCGGGTCTAGGGGGTTACATACTTTGTAGCCGAGGTGATCATTGAGAAGAGCTTTCGAAGCAAATTTCGTATTGGCTGAGAAAAACATGGTTGTTTTGTTCTTGTTGACCTTATGACCAGAGAAGTACCCGAAAGCATTTAGGATGTTTTCAATATTTATAGCTTGTTGCAAGTCAGCCTTGGCGTAAAGAATGAGATCATCGGCAAAGAATAGATGGGAGACAGACGTGCCATTCCTTGCCAAACTAAAAGCCGACCAAGTAGAAGATTGAACTGAATGTTGGATTGCATGGCTCAACCTCTCAATTGTTAAATTAAATAGATATGGCGATGGTGGATCACCCTGTCGAATTCCCCTGCTTGGAGAAAAACATAAGCTCAATTGACCCAACTATTGAACTTGCATAGAGGGCGTAGTGATGCATTGCATGATAATTCGTGTCAAATTAGGTGGAAAACCAAAAATCAGAAGAGTATCTTCAATGAAGGACCAATATATACGATCAAAGGCCTTTTGCAAATCGACCTTGATCGCCATCCAACCAATTTTATCCTTCTTCAATTGCATAGAATGAATGATTTTCTAATTAATGATGATGTTCTCCGAGATGCTTCTACCCTTGGTGAAACTTGTCTAGTTAGGTCCAATAAGAGACGGCATGATTTGTTGAAGGCGGCGAACAATAATCTTCGAGATCAGTTTATAGATAACTGAACATAAACATATACGCCGAAAATCAACAAATGTATCTGGAGAGTTAATTTTAGGAATAAGCACAAGAGAAGTCTGATTAAACTCTGGCTCAAGGGCAGCACTATTAAATTTTTTTTGGATCATAGCACATACGGAAGGTCCGACCACCTCCCAGTTCTTTTGGTAGAAGTAGGCGTGCACACCATCAATACCTAGGGATTTTAGTGGAGCCATGGAGAAGAGCGCATCTTTAATTTCATCACTTGAAGGTATATTGTCAAGCATGGAAAATGCATTAGTGGGCACTTGGGGTAAACCATCATGAATATGATAATGACCAGTGGGGATTTTATTGCATTCAAATAGTTTTCGAGAAAAATCTGATGCCTCATCACGCAAAGAATCATCATTAGAGCACCATTCACCACTGCCATCCTTGAGCATTGTGATTGTCGCACGTCATTTTTTACCCTTAGCCAAGGAATGAAAATATTTCGTGTTTCGGTCCCAAAATTGATCCATTCTGAGCATGATTTTTGCTTCCATAGAAGTTCCTCTTGCTCAAGTATGGAATCCAACTCTCTCTGAAGTTAAATTTTCAGCTTAATCATGTTGGAGGAGTGATGTTGGTTAAGACAACGTTGTACCCCTTTAAGTCGAGCCATAAGAGATTTTTTCTTTGCGCCAATCAACCCAAAACCCTGATTATTCCACTTTTTAGTAGCAATAGAAAATTTGTCAATAGTTTCAGTGAGAGGTAGCGAATTATCTAAGTTATCGCGTACAAATTGATCGGAATTTGGATGGAGAGACCAGCCTGAAAAGTATCGAAATGATTTTTTCCCAAAAGAGGATATTTGGTCATTCAAATCAAGAAGTAAATGGCGGTGGTCTGGTTTCATCCTAAGAAGATGAGTGATGGAGGCTGCGGGAAATTGTGTAAACCAATGATCATTGCATAGCGCTCGATCAAGACGCACAAAGCAAAGTCTTTTGTACCGAGTGTGATCCGGTCCTTGAAAACCAAGATCATATAAACTGCAGTTAAAAATTGTATTCTGAAAATTGCGATCTGACTTACTAGAGCCTTTACGGTCATCAAAGGATAGAGTGGCATTAAAATCTCCTATAATAATCCAAGGCTTCAATATTTGGGAAGATAAAGATCGCAAATAGAGTGTGTTAACACCAACGCGTTTTGAGAAATCAATCGAGGGGATGTCATCCACAACCCCGATACGAACATCCTCGTCATCTATGGGGAAAAGATATTCAACCTGGGAGGATTCAGAAGTACCAGTCACTTTGTCTTTGTACGAAACATGAACAGAATTTTTCAAATCACATTCCATGTGGGTACCCAGTGTAGGAAGGAACGACAATGAAGAACCGTCCAGCGGCGCCTCATCACGTCGGCGTTGCTTTTTGGGATTGCGTGGATCTTTCGTAATATCAGGAGATTCTCGCATTTGTGTGTAGCATATAACTTGCGTTTTATTTGTCTTTTATTCAAATTTATTTCATTTACCAAGTATTAACATTTTGTAACGTTTATTGTTCTATTATATTTTTCACCGACAATAATAAATTGTATGTTTTTATTAAAATTGATATATATTTTCAATTTCAATTGCAGACTATTTAAGAGGTTATTTGTGAGATTTTAGCTTGTCAAGATCAGCGTACTTAGCTCGTACCATATTGGACTTTAAAAGATTTACTTATTTGAGTTTATGTAAACATATCATATGAATATCAAATTTGTTTGTTTAGATATGCATTTGTGATAGGCAACATCCTAATGAATGTTTCATATTTTGTACTATTGTGATATGTGAATTTTATTTTTAGTAGTCGATATAAAACAGTCAGATGTGAAGAGACTCAATTATTTGGTCATATTTCATAGTTTACTCTTTTATTAGGTCCTCATAATTTTAAAATTAACAAATTAAATCCTCTAAAAAACAATAATTTTTTTCTGTCGATCTAAAAATAAGTACAAAATGATAAATTAAAAATTTACGACTTTAATGTCTTTAGTTAATTTTAAATAATTATCATTAACATAATAACAAATTTAACATTGTTCTTTACACATCGAATCAATTTACACATTCTACAAATGTTAAGGATTAATTTAAAAAAATAACCAATTTAATATAATGTATAAATGTTAGAAAGCTAAATCAATCAAAATAATTTAAAATTGGTGTAAATGTTAATATTGTGATTTTTTGTTATTGATTGTTTTTCTTTTAAAATTGACAAACTACATTGTTTTTTATTAGAGGTACGAATATACTCACAAAAGAGATTTAAGAAAAGAATATTGATCGATCGAGATCGAAAATGAAATATAAAATAAGAAAGATGATAAAAATGTTAATACCTTATTATTTTATCGAAAATGAATTTTTTTATTAAATATTTATAGTGTTTACCTTTTTCTCCTTTAGATTGATCTTAATATTGAAATTAAAATATGAATATTATGAGTCATTGATGAAATTTGAGATTAAAATTAGAATATATTAATTACACAATTTAACAGTTCGATTAGTTCATTTGATTAATTGATTTCGAGCCGAACTTTAAAAAATTCAATTGCTCACCAGACCCAACACTTCAATAATCGATCGATTAATCTAACTATATTTTAATTCGGTAGATTAATTCAATTTTAATTGAACAATTAACTGTAATAAGTTAAACGGGTCTAACATTTAAAAAATCAGTAAAATAATATGATACGCGTAGAGGCAGCAATTGGGGCAGTGGAATTTTGTTCATATAAAAGATAGGGTAATAAAACTCATCCATTTCTCCCCTTGATTGGATGAAACAAAACCCATCCATTGAGGATGGTATCAACGGGAAAATTGGCCAAATGGGGAGTTTTTACCTTTTTTTTTTAGGGAAATAGGGCGAGTTGGGGGAATTTTGGGGAAATAGGTCAGTTTCTACAGTGCAAGGTGGACCTCGCCACCTGCACCTGACGTTCTCTGGACAACGCCATTTCCAAACGGAGAGGTCCTATTGGATCCAGCCTTCTCCGTTTGGACGGCGCAGCGTCTCAGCGCAGGGGTTGGCATGGGGTGCCTGACGTGCCTGCATGTGTCGTGCATGCACGTCAAGCTTTAGATCAGGGTAAATTTATAGGTTTAGGTATGGGCTATTAAAGGGGAGCAGTTTTTTATATTATTTTATGTGTATATATATAGGGTTTAGGGAAGATGAGTGTGTAGGGGTTGAGAAAAAAATTAAGAGAGTTTGAGTTGAAAAAGAGGGAACAATTTGTGAATTTCAGAAGAAATATTCGAAGACGGTGATTGAAGAGTTCGTAAAGGTCAGTGAAAATTAAGTAAGTGATTTTTGCCTTTTAATCTGTTTTTTAAATTCTAGAGGCTTTGTATATTTTTTGTATGATTGAAGATATATTCGGATGGTAATAATATTTTTTAATTTTAATAAAAAAACCCGAAATTTTAATGTTTTGCTTATGTTTTTTTAATATTTACAGAAGATGAGTTCATCAACATATTGTGACATCGAACCCACAGTTGGTTGTTGAGGCGAATTGCTTGAAGATTTCAGTGAGAATGAAGAAAATATTGTTCCTATTAGTGAAGAAGATGACGTTCAGTTACTCGATGCCGATGATATTGGCGTTGTTATGACAGATGCGTCTCAGGGCAATGGTATTGATGTTGAAGAAGATGTTTGGGCCACGTCTATTGCTAGGCTCAGGTTGAGAAATGAATAGCCGACTATTTGGGGCTATGTTGCACCGGAGCCCCAACAACTAGAACCTATTTATCCAGCCTATGAAGCTCCAGCAGCCCACATGTATGATGTTGACTATACTGCAATGCAAGATCAGGAATATCAAGCTCGCGTATTTGGTTCTTCATCATCTTTGAAATTTGGAGAATTGGAACTAAAGGCTGAATTTGAAACAAAAGAAGCCGTGAAGCTTACAGTTCAAGAGCACTGTATCAAACGCCAAACGACATTTTCTGTTGTTGAGTCCAACAAAAGTACCTACTGTGTAAGGTGTTTTCATTGGAAGAGCAACTGTCCGTGGTAGGTAAGAATTTTATACAAGAAGAGGACTAAAATGTAGGAGGTGTCACGGTTTATTGAGCAACACACATGTACCAATATGGCTTTATCACAAGACCATATTAATTTAAACTCTGATTTAATATGTGCTTACACCAGGGCTTTGGTTGAACAAGAACCAATAATTTCGATTGTAGTGTTAGTAGCATCTATTCGGACCCAGCTTGGTTATATTACATCTTACTACAAGGCATGGATGGCAAAGCAGAAGGCGATGGCACAACTTTATGGTGATTGAGATAAATCGTATAATGAGCTACCAGCTCTTTTACGAGCAATGCAACATTTCATCCCGGGGACCGTGGTAGAGTACGAGACTTTGTCGGCGTTCAACTTACAAGGCGAATTAATTCCTAGTAAAAGAGTATTTAGTAAGTTATTTTGGGCGTTCAATGTGTGCATTCAAGGGTTTCCATTCTGCAAACGCATGATTCAAGTGGATGGTACATGGTTGTATGGGAAGTGCGGTCATATATTACTCGTGGCCGTTGCTCAAGATGGAAACAATAATATATTCTCAATTGCCTTTGCCATAGTTGAAAAGGAAGATGCGTATGGATGGGAATTCTTTTTGAAGCACCTACACAATCATGTTGTAAAAGAAAACAAGATTTGCATGATTTCTGATAGAGAAACTGCGCTCTTATCAGTAATTGACAGATGTGGGAGTTTATGAAAACCTTCACATACATATCCAGTATATTGTATACGACATAGGGTATGAAACAGTTCAACCAAAATTCCAAGAAAAGATCAGAAGGTTGAGGCGACACGGTGCAAATGTAATAAAATTTGTAAATGACATCCCTACGGAAAGATGGTCACAAGCCTATGATGAAGGTCGGCGTTATGGTCATATGACAACTAACCTTGCAGAGGCTATAAACTCTGTTTTTAAAGGAACACGCCATCTCCCAATTGCAAGTATTGTGTGGGAGACTTACTTTAGATTGGGCAAAGTGTGGTCCGACAAAGGGCAGAAAGCCAACTCCCGAATAAACAGTAGACAATATTGGTCTAAAACCTTGTAGGATAAAATGATCGAACTTCAAGCCAAAGCCTTCGCTATGCGAGTAAGATCATTCGACCCACATAGTTTTGAATTTTCTGTGGAAGCTAAAGTCCGAGGTGAGCAAAAAATGTTCACTTTCAAACTTCATCAGAAATGGTGTGATTGTGGTGCATTCCAAGCATTTAGATACCTTTGCTCTCACGCACACGCCGCTTGTTTGTATTTTCTACTCGACCTGTACGGTTTTGCAGATGACTGTTATAAACTACAGAATATTGCAAATATATATAGAATTCAGTTCAACATGATCCTGAACCAAGACTATTGGCCGGTAGAGCCAATATACGAAGAATGGTTAGCAAATCCAGTGCTTCGTAGAAAGCTGAAGGGTCAACCGAAGTTTACTCGTATTAATACGAATATGGATGATCTAGATGATAGAGAGGGAGGAGTTCAAGTTAAACATTGTACTCTTTGTACGGAACCGGGTCATTCAAGAAACAAGTGTCCGGACAAATCAAATCTTTCCAACTATCGTGCCGGACCGTTAACCTATATGCTCTGTTTAACGTATGTAATTTTATGGTAATGTAAATAAATTTTTTTCTCGTTAATGTTTGTAATTTTAATTAGAATTTGAATACTGAAATTAAAGAAAAGGAGTAAATAAATATGGTTAAATAATATATTCTAGAACCAACGTGCGAATAAAATAATCAAAATTAAGCTTTTTGGTAAAATAGTATATTCTAGAGTTTCGAGTATTTAAATTTAATTTATTTTAAATTATTATCCGTTCTTATTTAATATAATTTAATTTATTATTTGTTCTTATTTAATATAATTTAAGGTAATATAATATAATTTATTTTAATTTATTATTTTTTTCTTATTTAATATAATTTAATTTATTATTTGTTCTTATTTATTATTTTTTATTTTTTCTATAATATTATTTAATATAATTTCTATTTTATTATGTTCTTTTCATTCATCATTCCATTTTTCCTGTTAATGTAAAGTCTTGATTTGGAATTGGAATTCGAATTTTGAAATTGAATATGAAAATTAAAAAAGAACATAAATATCAAAATACAATTGAAATCGAAAGAAATACATATAACATGAAATATCCGGGGTGAGCAAATGTTCAACCATGAAAACATAAATTACAAATAAATAAATAAAAATCCTATTTCCGCCTTCTCCTGGGTTATACTTGCCGGTGAAAAGATGATGTTTGATCGTACCACGGAGCGGGGTGAATCTCTCTACGTGGTCGATTAGGAGCCAGCTCATCGTCATCAAAAAATTGATCATCCGTTATTTGGATAGTAGGTGGTGTAGCAAATATTTCTTCAAGATGAAAGGATGGGCTGCTAATGGTAGTTGTTGACAACAGAGATGTCATACTACCAACACCAAAACCTTTCCAATATACAGATGATTGAGTATACTAAAATTGTGGTACGTATCCTTCATCATCATTGTAAGCCGGCTGAGAAGATGAGCTACCACCAGTTGCAAAATTAAAAGGTGATTGTTGCGGAACATGACCAAATCCAAATGTTTGATGACTTTCTTGAAATGATATTTGTTCCGAGACATTATCAAGTGGTGGTTGCTCCCAAGGATTACTGCTTACATGTATCGAGTATGAGTCAGATTGCGACCACAAAGAAGGCCAACCTGAAATTCCTTCCAAGTTTGGTTCGTCTGTTGATTGTTGAGAGCTCTAACCAAACTCGATTGGGAAGTGTACGTGTCTTGAGCACCGCGGATCTTCAAGCCATTTATTTGCATATTCGACAGATGCTATGAACGGCTTTCCATTTTCCGAAAACCATGAATAGTATTATGTATTAAATTTAAAATCGATGGTGTTGGGTTCTGTGGTGCTCGATTCGTTCAACCGATTATGCTCACCAAGTGGTGGAGAGGTGGATATTTGGGTGTTAGGGTTTAGGAAGCTAAAAAGGAATAGACACAATGATTTTAGAGTGGTTCGGTCTTCTAACAAGCACCTACATCCACTACCTTAGCTCCCCACTAAGGATTTCACAATCAATCCACTAATTGATTCGTCCCCTTTTCTAGGCTTAGGAGGAAACCCTTACAACCAATCAAGCTTTCTACCCAAAGCCTTGATTGAAACCCTCTTTACAAGAGATAAACAAAGCAAACTTGTAATCCTCTAATAGGAGTTTGTTTGCACAATTAAGCACTCACCCAAACCTAAAACACTTGAGCAAATTTGACAATTTTGGCTCACTAGTGTTTGTCTATACAAGAATTGACAATCTAAGTGCTAAGACAATTTCTTGATCATTTGATGTTTGACAATATGAGCATTAGCCTTCTCTTGATGCTTGGAGGTCCCTTTTATACTCCCAATTGAGTTTGTAGCCGTTACTAGCCGTTGGGATCAAATTGGAGCCGTTGAGGACTTTAATTCCCACCATAAATGCATTCTGCAGCTCCCCATTTCGAAACGCTCGAAGCCGTTTCGAAACACTCTCAATGTAGAAAGAGTCGTTGCAGTCTGTCATGGCATCCGTTTCGGAACGCCTCCTGGCCGTTTCGGAACGCCTCATGTCCGTTTCGGAACGCCTCCTGGCCGTTTCGAAACCCGTATCGAAACGCTATAAGCCCGTATCGAAACGCCTGCATTTAAAAGTTGGTTGGGAAAATAGCCGTTGGGGTTTATGACCGTTGGGGTCATTGCCACATGGGCGTATCGAAACGGCCTAGCCCGTTTCAAAACGCTGGGCAAAAATCAAGTCCAGGGAAAGCCCGTTTCGAAACGTGTTTCGAAACGAATATGCTACTGGAATCCCCTGTTTCGAAACGCTTTATGGTGTTTCGAAACACCTGGACAAGTTTGAGAAGTTTGGCTTTGAAACACATCAAAAACCCATTTAAAAACATCCCTAAACATAGTTTCAGAATATTTGGACTTTGGAAATTGTTTTAAGTACTTTTTAAATCAGTCCAAAACATTTTTCAATTATTATATCAAAACATTAGTTCTACAATCTCCCCCTTTTTGATATAATAAAACTCTCTTGAAAAATTGTTTGGGATTCTCCCCCTTTAACTTTAAAAATGTGAATAAAAGACTAAAGATATGAAATCAAATAAAGCTATCCCTTATTCATTTGAAAATTCAATTTTTCAAACCATTTCTCCCCCTTTTTGTTATATCAAAAAGAATTTAAAACATTAAGTTCAAAAATAACAATAGAGGTAAAAGTTTGACAAAAGTAAGAATTTTGTTTTAAAATGGCTCCCCCTTACTCAAAGCATCATCTAAATGTTAGTCACAACATATATGATCATCTAGTTGAATTTAAACAAAGATAAACAAATAAAATCAAAACAACTAGAATTTTACCACACTTGAACTCAAGGTAGGATGTGAAGCCTTCCTTCTTCAAGTGTTCTTCCTTGTGTGCATGGAGCTCCCCCTCAATGTTTGACTTGTTGAACATCTCCATCACACCTAGCAAAAGACAATCAAGTAACTTTTGGTATCCAAATTGCTTTGGATCTATGAACGTTAGTAGTACAAATTTTTGACCCCTTAGGAATCCATTTTTCAATGTCATCCTTTTTAATTGAAGTGGTTAGTCCTTTTGGGACCCAAACACTTCTAAAACATTTACCATTTTTAAATCTAGGGGCACTAGATTGTCTAACATAAAAATTTGATTTTCCAAAATTGTTTTTCTTTTCAAGCTCTTTGGAAATCAAATATTTTTCTTCTTGAACATTTTGAAGCAATTTTTGTAAATCAAAACATTTTAATTCAAACTCTTCAAGTTTTGCTTCAAGTTCAAGTTTGGTTTTAGAAAGCAAATCATTTTGAATTTTTAATTTTGACACCAATTTTTTGTTTTTCAAAATGTGGCTTTTAAAATCTAAAACCAAATCATCATAGGCATCTTGTAATTCATCAAAGGAATAAGAACATGAAGTAGATGAATTAGAAGTTACCCTTGAATCTTCTTCGATGGCCATAAGGTAAAGGTTGGCTTGTTCATCGTCGGTGGAGTCTTCATCACTCCAAGTAGCCAAATGTGCCTTCTTCTTATGGCTTGAAGTGCTTGCCCTCTCCTTTCTCTTAGGTTCTCGTTCAAGCTCTCTCAAGGCTTTCTTCATGAACGGGGCACACTTCTTGAAGAGATGAACTATCTCTTCATCTTCATCCTCCTCTTCACTTGAGTAGACATGATGGCAAGTGGAGGATTTGAGAGCCATGGCACTAGCATTGATGCCAAGCCCTTTGATTTTCTTCTCTCCTATCGCTCTAATTTCTTCCCTTTTCTTCTCCTCTTCCTTGTTCTTCTTCATGATTTGGTGAGTGAGAAGAGACCCCATAAGTTCATCAAGCTTCAAAGTCTTCAAATTTTTTGCTTCGATGATGGCGGTCCTCTTTGAGTCCCAAGACTCGGGAAGTGAGTAGATGAGCTTTCGAACAAGCTTTTCTTCCGGAATGGGTTCTCTATACCCTTTGAGACCATTGGTGATGGTGGAGAATCTATCGAACATTTTCTCAATGTTCTCTTCCGGATCCATTTTGAAGTTCTCATACTCCAAGGTTAGGAGCACAATCTTGGTCTCCTTGACTTCATCGGTCCCCTCGTATGTGACTTCAAGCTTGTCCCATACCTCCTTGGCACTCTCACAAGAAGACATCTTTTCGTAGATGGATGGGCCAAAAGCACAAAACAAGATGTGCAAGGCTTTGCAATTAAGCTCCATCTTCTTGCGATCGTCGGCACTCCACTCCGCTTTGCTTCGTTGAGGCACGAACGGACCATCTTCAACTATGTCCCATAGCTTGTAATCTCTAGACTTGATGAAGAACTTCATCTTTATCTTCCAATGGGCATAGAATGTTCCATCGAAGAAAGGCGGTTTGTCTATGGATTGCGCCATTTTGAGCCGGTTGATGAACTAGTGATCAAGCTTGCCGGATCTCCTCAATAGGATGTTAATCCTCTTCGATTGAGCCAAGCTTTGGTACCAATTGTTGGGTTGTGTGGTGCTCGATTCGTTCAACCGATTATGCTCACCAAGTGGTGGAGAGGTGGATATTTGGGTGTTAGGGTTTAGGAAGCTAAAAAGGAATAGACACAATGATTTTAGAGTGGTTCGGTCTTCTGACAAGCACCTACATCCACTACCTTAGCTCCCCACTAAGGATTTCACAATCAATCCACTAATTGATTCGTCCCCTTTTCTAGGCTTAGGAGGAAACCCTTACAACCAATCAAGCTTTCTACCCAAAGCCTTAATTGAAACCCTCTTTACAAGAGATAAACAAAGCAAACTTGTAATCCTCTAATAGGAGTTTGTTTGCACAATTAAGCACTCACCCAAACCTAAAACACTTGAGCAAATTTGACAATTTTGGCTCACTAGTGTTTGTCTATACAAGAATTGACAATTTAAGTGCTAAGACAATTTCTTGATCATTTGATGTTTGACAATATGAGCATTAGCCTTCTCTTGATGCTTGGAGGTCCCTTTTATACTCCCAATTGAGTTTGTAGCCGTTACTAGCCGTTGGGATCAAATTGGAGCCGTTGAGGACTTTAATTCCCACCATAAATGCATTCTGCAGCTCCCCGTTTCGAAACGCTCGAAGCCGTTTCGAAACACTCTCAATGTAGAAAGAGCCGTTGCAGTCTGTCAGGGCATCCGTTTCGGAACGCCTCCTGGCCGTTTCGGAACGCCTCCTGGCCGTTTCGGAACCCGTATCGAAACGCTATAAGCCTGTATCGAAACGCCTGCATTTAAAAGTTGGTTGGGAAAATAGCCGTTGGGGTTTATGACCGTTGGGGTCATTGCCACGTGGGCGTATCGAAACGGCCTAGCCCGTTTCGAAACGCTGGGCAAAAATCAAGTCCAGGGAAAGCCCGTTTCGAAACGTGTTTCGAAACGAATATGCTACTGGAATCCCCTGTTTCGAAACGCTTTATGGTGTTTCGAAACACCTGGACAGGTTTGAGAAGTTTGGCTTTGAAACACATTAAAAACCCATTTAAAAACATCCCTAAACATAGTTTCAGAATATTTGGACTTTGGAAATTGTTTTAAGTACTTTTTAAATCAGTCCAAAACATTTTTCAATTATTATATCAAAACATTAGTTCTACAGATGGCTTGAATTGGACTCAAATCATCAGCCCACCGCGTCCATCTTTCCTCCCACAATTCAATGAAATCGGCTTGCTTCACACTCCAATTCTCATTGAATCTACCTCTACGAATAATGTAAATTCGTTCATGTGGAGCTCTTGAAATGGGTTGATGGAAGTTAAACTACCTCAACACTCTGTCAGCGCAATAGAACTCAACAATAGAAAAATAGATCAAAGGCACAATCGCACCCTAGAATGATTCACATTCAAGTACAGTATCTAGTAGGCAAGTCTTGATGGTGTCATTCGCGTACGTCTGCCAAATAAATTGTAAAACACAATTATTAATATGAATTCACTCACAATCAAATATACAATTTCTCTTTCGAAAATTGATTATGATACCAGATTTTTTTCTATTGTTTGGATCTTTAATTATGTATCTCTGATAATGTTGTGAACCACCCCCGCATTCTTCAACTTATGTCTCCATCTGCAAAGATATATTGAAATTATATTTCAAAGTCATTGAATATAAATATTATATCAATAAATATCTATATACAACTGCAATCACATTATTACCTTCCAGCAAGAGGAAACTCCATATGTACCGGTACAGATAAAATGGGCGTTAGATAAGGCAGTCTGTACCACGCCCAGGACTGTAGTAAGATTTGACATCCACCCATATCTGAATTTGTCTTTTCACCATGCATAATTGTGACATTGCTCATTTCATGGTACAAAAATGTCCATATTGCGGACCCCCAACTATATGTAGCAGTTGTGTCCAAATTAGCCAAGAACGGCAGGTATTGTGTGTGAACCATATTACCAGATGTATCTGACATCAATACACCACCAATAAGTTGCAGTATATAAGCTCGAGCTGCACACTCAAGTTCTCGACGACCATATTCATCGGTCACACTAAATTCCTGCTGCAACCATGAAATTCTGAGGCGTAGCCCGTCCACACATGACTCAGGAGGAGCTTTGCCCAGGTACTGTGTGCAAAGGTTATATGCATTGTACTTATTTTCTCCAACCAATAGTTTCCCATTTGTTGGAACACCAAGCTGTACCGCTACATCCTCTAGGGTTATTGTGCATTTGCCAAATGAAAAATGAAATGTGTGGGTCTCTAATCTTCACCGTTCAATCAATGCAGTAATCAACTCATGGACTATCTTAAACCTACGTAGAAATGAAGCATTATAAAAACCAGCTTGTTGTAGGTAATACACTAAACGCTCATCAAGTTCCTTTATCTTCATTCCTCGACGGTGGATCATATGCTCTACACCTTATAATTAATTCATTATAATTCTGTATTATAACAATTACATAGTAAATATAAAATTTTAAATTACAAAAGATTTACTTACTTGCTCTTCGTGAAAATGAGACAAAATGTGTTCATGGTCACGGTACAACAAAACTCCTTCAGATGTCATTTTCTATTTCTACAGCTAAAAAAACAATTATCATTCGAATATATACACATCAAAAAATTGTATTAACTTCAACATTTTTTATCTATGCGAATATTATTTCTTATTAAAATAATAATACAAAAGTTCATATATTATTATTGTGTTATTGGATATTATAACTTTATAATAAGAATTCGTTTAGAATATTATTAATTTTTTTAATATTTATAATTTACATATTTTAATAATTAATTTTCTTCTCAAAATTATAATAAAGAATGATTATTTCTTATTAAAATATTGTTTCTTATTAAAATAAATATTTTCAATAACTAATATTCTTTTATTATTATTATTATTATTATTATTATTATTATTATTATTATTATTATTATTATTATTATTATTTCTTTGGGTAATTAAAATAATAAATATATATAGAGAGGGAAATCAATGTAGTCTAAAGTAAAATAACTATTAGTTTCTACTTTTTCCCATTAAATTTGTCATAGTTGATAATTTTAATTTTTTTTAAAAAATTATAAACAATTTTTTAGGTGAACAATAATATGTGTAAACAATATTTATTTTATAATTAAATATTTGATATATATATATATATAATTTATTTTCTTTAAATAATTTTTTATGTATAAATTAATTAAATTTACTAAAAATAATTATTTCATAAAATGTACATTTAAAAAGGGAAATTTTATATAAACAATTTTATTTGTAAAAACTAAATAATCATGTTTTATTATGTGAAAATATACACATGTAAGGATTTTTATTTTAAATATATTTCGATTTAACTCATATTATTCTAGTATAGATTCAAATATATTTAAATATACACACGTACAAATAGTTACACTACAAATATACTTAAAATAGTTACACTCAAAATATATATATATACATGTTCAGTGAAAAGCAATACGATCCCAAAAATTGTGTGTTTCCTCTAACCTGGTTGCAAGAAATAACCACATCATAGCTCTTAAACCTTAGATGTGTGACTAATACACAAAGTAAAAAAATTAACTTTAAAAAACCAGATTAAAAAATACATGCACTTACCAGATTAAAAAAATTAAAAATTAGCTTCTTTTTTTTCGAACCAACAATCAGAACCAGGACAACTTCAACTTCTTCTCGTCACAATTTCTCTACACATTCTTCCTACACTCTAACATACAACATTCATTTAACTCTTTTAACTTCTTCTCTTCTTCTCTACACACTCATTTAACTCTCCCCATTTATTTATACACACTTAATAATGCATTTTTTTTCAAAAACAACCATTAACCAGCCAGCCAGCTTTCATGTGATATTTCTGCATGTGAATAGGACCACGCCATATGCAAATGGCGAGGTCCCACCCCATCAGCCATGCAGACTGAAACGCTGCGCAAGACAGCCGTGTAGAGGCTCGTGCATGAGCCGTGACAGGGACGCTTAGTCGTGGCATGGATTCAGCCTGACCTCGCCAGAAGGAGGTGGCATGGTCCAACCTCGTCAGTAGGAGGTGGTGAGGTCCTATAACAATTGGTCTATTTCCCTAAATTTCCCCCAACGTACCCTATAATTCTAATTAAAAAAACACGTCTATATGCCAAAATTTGCCGGTATCAACCCCGCGGGGACGGCATCTATATGAATCCAATTTCAATAAGGATTGGGATTTTCCCTTCACTTAAGGCGCAAATTACCTATTTGGATTTATTTTAGGAGTGTTTTGCTGGATTTTTACACCACACTATGATCGACCTAATATAGCTACTGCACTCGGACCACATTACTGTTATGAGACAGACTGACCTTAGAAGCTTTCTTAGATAAGTACTCTGTCCTATTGACTAGGGAACCTTAGAATGAAATGAAATGTTGTTCCTACTCCTAGGAGGGAATAGAAATTTTCTATATTTTTTATGCACACATACTAAATATTAAGTTTAAGTTTAAAGCACACATACTAAAATATTAAGTTTAAGTTTTAAAGTTATTGTTTAAGCTTAGAGGTTTAATTGGGCTTAAAGTTTGGTGATAGAGGATGTTCGTCTCTCCTACTGCTTTGAATTTATTTTTTGTGTTTTTATACGTATATTTTAAGTTTTAACATTTAGGGTCTGTTTGTTTCACTGAAAATTGTTTTCGAAAAATGAATTCTGAAAAATGAACTACAGTTGTTGGAAAACTAATTGCAGAAACCATTTTTCAGTGTTTGGATGATGTTGTACAATTCAATTTACACTGTTTGTTCTTGGATGTCGCTGAAAAGATGAGTACTGAATTTAAGGAAACAAAGGGGGTGACGCGTGGAGCTTGGTGACAGTTGTTTGATGGATAAATAGTGTAATGTGGTCTGCATGAAATCGAATGCAAAATGTTCTGGAATTCTGTTCTTGTTGTTTTCTTCTGGTTTTTAGCGCATATATTAGATGTATGAATGAAAGAATGTTGGGAAAAAAAAATCCAATCTGAAAATATAAACGTGAGTGTCCTGGGCTGGGATTTTGTTCCATATTTGGTTTATTAGTTTGGACTATTAATTGTTCACAGCCCAAAAGCAATCCAAAATCAGTGAAATAAGAAAATTAACATTAAAAAATAATAAGAGAAGCTTTCACCAAAATATTAGAGCCAGGTTTCGATCTTGGGACCTGTGGGTTATGGGTCCACCACGCTTATGCTGCGCCACTCTGATTATTGTCTGGGAACTGGTGCGTTCATATATTTATATGTACATTGAAGAACATGGACGTTGCTCAACATCCTATCTGTGCTAACAAAAACGATATAGAACTTTCTATTCGTAATATTTTAATTTAGCGTGGAAATATTTGTTTACTTAAAGGTTTATTGATTTAAGATGCAATTACATCCATGTTTATAAAACTATAGTTGCTAATAAATAAGTTTAAAAAAACCTTAAAAAAAACTCTAGCCGCTCCTCTCTCAAAATTGTTTCAATTCTAGTCGCTTTCTCTTTTGTTCAATCACTTTAATCGGTGGTCGGCAATCAATCTTCGTATTGATTGTCGACCACCGATTTTATCAGTTTTCTTGTTTTTATTTCAATAAGAATCTCTGCTTCTGTAGCACGCTCTTTCTCTGTCTTAGTGACACGCTTCTTCTTCTGTCTTTGTGACATGTTTTTGTTTTGTTTTTTTGGTTTGGTTCATCTGTCTTGGTGGCAGGTTTCAGCATATCCTAGCGTTCGATTGTTGTTCGCACAGAGATTCACTCGGCGCTAGTTTTTGATTTATGGTGTTGTCGGTGGTCACTTGGAATGTTTTATCCCCACTCGTTGATGGTTGTTTGCCGATAAAATCAGTCCTAGGTAGCGGTACCTTTTGCCTGACAGAATGGATCGCGCACCACTCCTTCCTTCTTTATGCGTCTCGTTTGGACAGAGACAAGGAGATTCAGGAAGCTTTTGAATTTTCGTTGGTATGCGTATTTCATAGAAATTTTCGTTTTCATTGTTTTTGAGTTGTAAGAATTTTTTTGGGTTACTTTAACCCAAATTTTCTTCATCTTGATTGTGTTGTAATTAAATTTTTCTATGGTTTAATGAAAATTCAGTGGCTATTTCAAAAAAAAAAAAACTATAGTTGCTCATGTGTAACTAGGGTAAAAAATAATTCGAGTTTTTTCTTATGTTTTGATGTTTTTTAGAGCTACTTATTCTAATGGTTAATGCAGTTTATAAAAAAGAATAACTGGACTGATCGATTTAGCGTGAGTAATCAAGAATTAACCAGTATAACAGTTTAACTTGTAGTGTTGAGAAAAAGAGGTTCGATATCAACTAGTTAAAAATTGAATTATAACTTTTATAAAAACAGAGACTATTATTTATCTCTCCAAATACGATTTTCTTAAAAGTTGTGTTCTTATGATTTTTGGCGCATATATTAGATGTATGAATGAAAGAATAATTGAAATAAATAAATAATTCCAATCTGAAAATATAAACGGGAGTGTCCTGGGCTGGGATTTTGTTCCACATTTGGTTTATTAGTTTGGACTATTAATTGAGGTGAAACTCAATGATCAGCCCATTCAATTGCAATTTTTCATAAAGCCTTTTTTTCCAATCACTAATTCCCTATAAAAGAATATTTTGCAATTTTCTTTTTTTTCACGTTGTTCTTTATTTATAAATTATAATTACATCCAAATGAAATATTTCAATTTATAAAAAAATATAACTTTTAATTTACAAAATATATATTTTAAGGATTTTGGACCCAACAGATTCGATGTGAAAAAACAGTATTCATGACTGCTACTTTTTTTTTATCTAAAATTTTGATTTTTCAAATGCAACCGATGCAGTAATAGAAAACAAAACTAATATTCATGAATATTGTTTTTGTACGAAATTTATCACTTTATTTTTAAATTATAGGAAGTAATCTCAAAAGTCATCTTTGAATATATTGGATTTTAAGAAGTATAAAAAAAAACTGCACAATGGATGTGACGTTAATTAATATGTTTAAATTGTGAGACTTTTGCACGCTGAATGGTGCTTTTGTTGAGGGTAAAAATCTTCTGCTCCCTAATCATGCCTCTTTTTATGCCCCTGTCTAAAAATACTTAAAAATTAAATCTTACCTTATAACCCTAATTTTCATATCCTAAACCCTAAACTCTAAACCCTAAAAAATACGCCTTACCCCTAATTCTCTACACCCTAACCTTAAACCTCAAACCCTAAATCCTAAACCTACTATTTTAAAGTAGGGGCACAAATGGGGGCATACTTTGGGGGCAGATGATTTTCATCCGCTTTTGTTAGGTTGTTTACTTTGTTTGTAATCGATTGGTGCATGGTTCCGCCGAGTGATGCTAACTAATTAGCGTTGATGCCCACCCACCGCCCGGCCCACTTTCCCCAAGTCAAAACCTGCCCATATTCGATCCACCGATTACCGATAAGAGAAATCAACACTTTGGGCTCTCATATAATTAGAGCAGTGTTAATTCATATATATATATATATATATATATATATATATATATATATATATATAGGCAAAATAACAAAAGATACCCCAATGTTTGTATATTTTGTTATTTGACCTTTCATTTTTTGAGCAAACAACTTTTAACGTTTTAATTTGATCCAAATATGCCTCTATTGAATAAAAATTGTCAGTCAACTGACTGTCAACGATTGATTTTGACTGGATTTATCACGCGTTAAGATCGGCTGATGTGACATATGCCACATCAGATTTAAAAAAATTGTTATACCCTTCTTTATGGTGACAAGTGGCTGACTATCATGCTAACACGTGGCCGAACCGGATGGTGACACATGGTGAATATGATGCTAACACGTCACCAAATCTTAACACGTGGCAAGTTCAGTCAACATTAGCCCTTTATCGTCAGTTGATTGATCGTTTCCATCTAACATGGGCATATTTGGACCAAATTGAAAAGTTAGGATTTTTTACTCAGAAAAAAGAATAGGAGGCCAAATGACAAAACATACAAATGTTTGGGGTATCTTTTGTCATTTTGCCATATATATATATATATATATATATATATATATATATATATCATGTTAATTTTATAATCTATATTTGAGGTTTGTGACTTTTTATCTCAATAACATTATTTTTAGAACTCGAAATAAATTTTATAATCTAACGCTTACCGATTAAAACAATATTGTTTTACTTAATGTATCAATTCCTTATAGATTTATATAATTAGAGCAGTTTTCTCCCGTTTCTTGCTGAAAGAATTCAGACAGAATACATATGCATCCGACAAAAGGGCAATTATTTGAACCCATAACCTCGTTTGTATTGCTTATAATATGTAACACCTATGAATATATGATGACCCCCATCATTTTGTAATCTGACAAAAGAAACACTTTCAGCTTTTAATTATAATAACTAAAGAATAAAGAAATGTACAAAATCAAAGTTACCCACATATCACCTTTCTCTTTCACAACGTATCTTCTGTGTGCGCCGTGTCTCAAACCCCTCATGCTTTGATTTAATAATCATACGCCAGATTTCCTCCCTTTTTCTTAATTAAGAAAATTCTTTGCCTCTATTCGGCAATTAACGGATAATTATAATTGATAGCAGATTATATTAGCTGATAGTTGATAGCGGATTATATTAGCTGATTTGACTAGCAGATTATATTAGTTAATTATATAAAAGTATTTGATTAAATTAACTATCTGATAGTTGTTTCATTATTTAAACAAGCAAAATGACATATAAGGATATAATTATATTTGATATTTGTTTGAATAGTTTATTAGTTATCAATATTTCGTATCTGTTAATATTAATTGAATTATGAAAAATATTTTTTAATATAACATTACATAGCATATTTGAAGGATATCTATATTTTAATTTATTATTTATACAATTATTTTTAATACAATTTAATTAATTATTAAATTTAAATACAAATATAAATGTGTGAAAATAAAAAGAAAAAACAAAAATATTATTAGTTTACAAATGTGACAATGTAAATGCGTGAGGTTAAAAAATTAAAATAAAAAATGTTAAATTTAGGTTATTTAGAGATTTTTGATAATTGTTAAGGCTAAAAATGTCTTTATAACTCTTATATCAAAATTTCTAATTTCAAAAAGCTCCTATTAGCAGTTTTTTTCAAAATTAGAGGTTTCATCCTAATCCGTTATTTCAATCCGCTCTTTAGCAAACATCCAAATTAACAGATTTGACCGGTCAAATCTTTAATTTTAGCTCAAACCTTTAATTTTGGCTTAAACCTTTATTTACTAAATAGGGACGTGAGATCAAACATATTTAAATGTATAGTATCCTCTTATTTATGGGTGGAAATGAATATAAGTAGTATGGAAATTGAAAACTGAATATAAAAAAAAAATCAGTGTTAAATGTTACTATTATTTTAATTGAGAAACTTTAAAAAGTATGCCTCTTAGATTTGGGTCATGATGCATTTGCAGCATCATATCCAACCCAGTTAAGGTTCAAACAAAGGGTGAGAGTAACATGATTAACATTATTGCGGTTCTCGACCCATAGATTTTTTTAAAAAAAATTGGTTTCGGCACTTTTTATGTTTGATTCAAAGTTTTTTTTTAAGTTAATAAAAATATTTTATCAATACACCATAAACTTAATTGAAGAAAAAAAGTTTAAAAATGTTGAACACAATAAATGGTTTTAATAAAGAAGACCATGTTTGATAAAGAGAGATTTGAGCTAAAATTAGAAATTTAACTGGTCAAATTCGTTAATTTGAATGTTTAATATGAGTTTTTTGAAATTAGAGGTTCAGATATAAGAGTTATAAAGACACTTTTACCCTTAACAATTATAAAAAATCTCCAAATAACTTAAATTTAACTATTTTTATTTTAATTCTTCAACCTCACGTATTTACATTGTAACATTTGTAAACTAAATTTTTTTGTTTTTTTATTCTCACACATTTATATTTATATTTAAATTTAATAATTAATTAAATTGTATTAAAAATAATTATATAAATAATAAATTAATATTTAGATCCTTCAAGTATGCTTACTAATGTTATATTAAAAATTATTTTTCATAATCTAATAATATTAATAGATACAAAATATTGATAACTAATAAACTATTCAAATAAGTATTGAATATAATCATGTCCTTATATGTTATTTTGCTTGTTTAAATAATTAAACAACTATCTACTATCAGTTAATTTTACCAAACACTTTTATAGAATCAGTTAATACAATCCGCTAGTCAAACCAGCTAATGTAATCAACTATCAACTATCTGCTAATGTAATCTGTTATCAACTATCCGCTAATTACTAAACAAGATTAATTTTAAAAAACCCGGATTTAAATTTTTTGTTTGCAATCCATAAACTGATGGATTATGAAATAATTAATGAAGCATATTCCTTTTAATTAATTATAAATTCAAGAAAAAAGAAAAATCAGAGAGTGATCTGTTACAAACGGCCGCCGAAAAATATCTTTTTATTCTCGATGATTTATTCCAAATGGATTTGTTGGAAGATTGCGTGTTGTCTTTTACATGCTGTCAAAGAACTATCGGTGATGTTAATAATACACACATACAGATATAAACAAGGTTAATTTTAGTTTTTACATTTTATTTTAGTTAATTTTAATCCGTATACTTTCTTAATTTTGAAATTTTAATTTTGAACGAATGATATCGAAGTAATATGATTACAGTACATGATTTAGAATATTAGAAAATTAGATAATATAAACTAAATCTGCCGCTTATGTTTCATACATGAATTAGTAACATAATTTAGCTTAAGCATATTTAACTGAATTTACACGATTTTCTTTATTTTTGTGATATAATTTTATTGTTGTTTGATATAGTTTTTGCGTACTTTAGTAGTTATTTAGTGCTCGTACAGAGATTCTTACTTCGCTTGTTTACCGATTTGGTTTTGTCTTGTGATCATAGAGAGTTTGATCCTCATTGGTGGTGGTTTACTGATGTAATCAGAATTGTGTAGCAGAACAATCTGTCTATTTGTTTGGTTTGTTCATCACTCTTTTTTTCATTTCGTAAAACGACTCGTTTAGATAGAGACAAATGAGATTTATAAAGATTTATAGGTTCTTTTACAATATATGTCAATCTTAATGAAATGATTGAGTTTTCTTTGCACTTTTGAGTTTCATGGTTTATTTTTGTATGATTTTTTTTGGTGGACATAATCCCCAACTTTTGTCTTTTTTGAGTGCATTATTTTTGTGATACATTCTATTGTTTTTTTTAACAAAATCAAATTACCATTGTTAAAAAAAACATATATATTTTTTGTTTGAGTCAAGGTATCCACCGCCGATAGCAGTGATTACCCTTCGCTGTGGGTGCTCTCATTAAGAGGTAAACGATTGGCCATAAAATGTGCTCCATTCCCATTAGTAAGAATCGAACTCCTGACCTCATGGTTAAAAAAACATATTTAATAGCTATTATTTGGATTAAAATCAAAATTTAAGATTTAAAAAGACAATAAAAATTATAATTTTAAAAAAATACAATAACTAGGGTACGAGGACTAACCAACAATTTATGCATAGTAAAAGATCCTTATAAATATGGGTAAAAATATTGCTAATTCTAGATTACAAATAAATATGACGTATTAATATAGGGATAATCGTGGGTCGGGTTTTTGTCGATCCGCGCCCGACCCAAAAGTTTAATTCCTCCATCTAAATCCGACTCGACCTGAACCTAAATTTTAGAGTGAAACTGAAATTCAACCCGACCCGACATAAATAAAAAAGATTATTTTTTATTATTAGACAAAATAGGGAGATAATTGAACTATATATATATATATATATATATATATATATATAGAGAGAGAGAGAGAGAGAGAGAGGTTGAAGCAATTATACCCGAATGTTTATAATAAATTTAAACTATTATTTCGGGTCGGATCGAGTATTTTCACCTTAAATCTAAACTCGACCCAACCCGGCCTTATCCTCAAAAAACAAACTTGAACCGATTTTTTCTTTAAAAAATCCGAGCTTATAGGATCGGGTCGGGTCGAAATCCATCGAGTATAGGTCAAATAGTCATCCCTATTAATATATTATTAAATAAATCAAATTATATTATTTAATAAAATTTAAAATAATATTATTTTATTAAGAATTAATTGTAGGGTAAACTACAACAGAGATCACTCAATTATGGGTAAAGTTACATTTGGGTCATCTAATTATTAAAAGTTACATCTGGATCACTCAATTATGGGTAAGGTTACATTTTGGTCACCCAATTATTAAAGGTTACATTTGGGTCACCCTTCATATTTAAAAAAGCACATCAATTTAGTCATTTTTTCTTCCAAATCACTTGTATACACTCGTTAATATTAGAATACTTCATTTGAAATCATCAATTAATCTAATACACAAATTGATATACTTTTTTTAAATATGAAGGGTGACCCAAATGTAACCTTACCTATAATTGGGTGACCCAATTGTAACCTTTAATAATTGGGTGACCCAAATGTAACCTTACCTATAATTGAGTGACCTAAATATAACTTTTAATAATTAAATGACTCAAATGTAACCTTACCTATAATTGAGTGACCTCCGTTGTAGTTTACCCTTAATTGTATCATACGCCTTTCAAATGGTGACTTTAGTTCTAAACCGATCGTTAAGCTTTTAAATGTTACAACTTTAACGTTAAATTATTAAAATGATAACCTCGATCAAACTAAATTTGATGGATATTTCGACAATTGATAACATTTTTAGGACATTAAATTGGAAATGCTTTTAAGGCAAAAGCTAGCGTTTGTTGATTTTATAACAAGAGTATGTCTCATCATTCACACATCCCTATTTTTGATCGGTTAATTCTGTCATCATTTGCAGATATAACCCGACAAAATGCTAGAAGCCGAGGCAGTGAGCTTCACTTGAACTTTTAAATATATTTTTTTAAAAATACTTTTCTGTATAAACTAAATAAGTAGCATTACAATCATACGAAAATTTTATATTTTTGATACATTAATTATATTAAAAACATTGTAAATGTATGCTTATGATATAGTAACTTTTATTGTCACGTATGTAAGTTTTTTTTAAATAATTTTTATTTA
Source organism: Hibiscus trionum (assembly GCA_030270665.1). Taxonomy (NCBI): domain Eukaryota; kingdom Viridiplantae; phylum Streptophyta; class Magnoliopsida; order Malvales; family Malvaceae; genus Hibiscus; species Hibiscus trionum. Next base: position 19,630,394 of record BSYR01000019.1, on the reverse strand, counting down.
GAAGTGGATGAAAGAATTTATACGTTTTGAACTAACAACTTAAACGAAAAGAAAAAGTGTTAACGAGAGCTTTAACCACTAAGATTGTTGATAAAAAAATTTAAATCTAAAGGATAATATTTATCCTGTATAAAAATACGTTAACTTAGTTTTAAAAATATATTTTTGCATAATTTGTGATTAACGTATTCTCGAACAATTTAGAATTTATACATGATCAGAAATGCAGTAAGTAATTGAAGAGCAAGAACCTAAGTTCCCAAATCCATCATGTTTCAGTGTAACGCAGGAGGAAGAGAAAAGAAAAGCAGAAACCCAGATTCCCAAATCCCAACAAATGATGATCAGCGTCTTGGAAAATCAAGAACATCCAACCTAAAAGATGCAAATGATGAGACCCGCCCCGTCCGGCAACAACACCTGCAAGAGTTGCTTTTGTGGATGGGGGGCAGACGCTGTTGGCTTAATCAATTGGACCCGCACACCCTGTATTTCTTTGTCCTTTCTCATTTCGTTCATTTAAAAAATCCACTGTCATCTTTCACCTGCTCTTTGCTTCTTTTTCACGTTTTGCAGAGAGATTGATGGGGTAAGGTTTTTGATGGATTCTCGATTCAGTAATCACTTTTTCATTCTTCAGGGTAAGCTAAAAAACACAAAGCCGCAGATAAGAGAACAGAAACCTTTACTTCAACTTCTGAATTAAGAAGAAAATAAAATTAAAGTCATATACTCCACTTAATATTGCCCTCTGATCTCAGTACCTTCTGAAACCCAACAGTACTACTACAGGCTACAGCTACAACTATCGAACTCATTTCTATAATTAATCATCGTATTAAATTGTGATCGAAAACGTAATACCGTAACTGCTTTTAAAATACTAGTTAATTTTAAAAGGAAAATCACAACGCAACGTCCGAAAGCTCAGTTTAATATATCATGTAATTAATCATCAGATTATCACTCACAATTTCTTCGTAAATCACAAGGGTGATGCTGAAAATGAGGCTAAAAACAGTGGAGGCTATGAACTGGAGGACAAAAGTCGTGACTCTCACTGGAATTGGCAGACCCCAGAAGCCCCATATGAGTGAATGAATGATAGAGACGCAAAAAACCACGAGAGGACACACTCTTGACTTTTTCTGCATTAGTATAGTATCTTATGATATCATCTACATGTGTCTGTAGATACACAGATGAATTATAGTAGTAATAAAATATGTGCTTGAAAGTTTTAACAGGAGAGATGTTGAGCATTCGGCCGTGGCCTGTGGGCAAAGGTACATTACGTAGACGCTGACAAAAAGTGGGAGTGGACAGAGATGATGATGTCGATGATCGATTGATCGTCGTGTTTTTAATGAATGCAAGCGTGTGGCTGTGAATGAAATGAATTAGACAGTCGAAGAAGTTAACGAATTTTTCCAAAGTCAAGTCTCTTTAAACCTAAATTACTACTGCGTAGTGTTGAAAATGACAGCTTATAGTTAATTTGGTGAAAAAAGTGGAGATCAAGACCTTTCCCTTTTAAAGAGCATAGCTTAGCTAATCTTGATAACGACGTATGCTTTCGACTGCCTGTGCTGACCTCGGCTAAAACCAGAAATTTAGATTTTAGGGTGCATGTATTGTGATGTAAAAACTAAAAACCCTACGTTTCTGGTTTTCTTCCTGGTTCCTAATAGAAAATGGCTGAAACCCTTCCATGCAACAAGTAAATAAATGCTATTACATATGGGATCCGATGAGGGCAGTGACAATGACTGTGATTCACTGTTTGAAACGCCTGTTGTTACCATGGAAATGGGAGGTGTGGAGCTATAGCTGCTGCTGCTGCTAGGAAAGAACTACTGGAACTAACAGCGTCCCTTTCCCTTCCTTTTTTAGTACAACCTAGTTAAAGTTTAATCTGGTTTTAATAAGATTAATCAAAAGCATAAAAAAAAGCCAAGTTGTAACACCAACTTCTCTATTTTGTTTCATACGTAGGTATAGGGCTTTTTCTTTATTGCAAGAACATTTTAATATTCAGAAAGGAAGGTGCTAATGCTGGAAGGTCAGCCTATATATATAGAACAATTTATTTACATATTCTGATTCACTCGGGTTGAATTTTGGGCACTTGAGAGCTGTGGCTATGAATGAATTAGTGAATAAAACTTGGAAAGAAAGTAAACCCGGTGGTCCTCAAGAAGAAAGTAGAAAGGTGAATAAATAGCGTAAAGGAGGACTACGCCATAGACTTAGGCTTAGAGAATCCTCTTTAAAGTTGGACTTAACACTGCAAACTATTTCATAATTTTCACTTATTCCTCAAGCATAAACAATGACAGAAAGGGAAGAGCAGCTCCACATGCACCCGTGCCTAGAGCTACTTCTGCCCAAATGACGCAACCAAAGGCTTAGCTGCCACATATATTATATATATGGCTTCTTTTACCCTTATTTAGGTTCAAATTACCACAACACACAAATATTATATAGTACAATGCCGATGGCACATTTTAGTAATCAGCAGGACAACAATATAGTCTTATTGCACCCACGATCACCAAGGCAAACAATAAAGACTAGAGCCAAACCTTCACTTAAAAATGTAAAAGAAACACTCATCCCAGCAAGATCATATGCCCCATATAGGAAACCCTAAATGGAGCATAGCATATTAGCATACGCTGAGGCTCTGAAATTGTCTTGGTTCTTCACATATTGCCTTCTCCTCCATCGTTGATATCACCCGAAGAGGGATCATTCCAAGGAAAAGAATAAGGAAGAGCACCGGGAACCTGATAGAATCCTCCGCCTTCATTGCCGATATTCCTTCTGTTAAATTCAGCTAGCCTATTACGGGGAGTGAGGGGTTGAAATGAGCTCGTCGACCCCGGTGTTGGGATGTCTTTGCAGGCGAAGCGGATCAAGTCGGCATTAGCTGCATCGAGTTCTTTCTGGAGCTTTTGGACTTGTCTCTGCAGAAAAGTGATGGCACCAACGCAGCCGTAAACCGGATCTCTTACTCTCGCCTCAGCTTCATAGGCAAGGGAATTCACCGCGTCCTCTCTTTGGTGAGGGAGGAGCTCGTTGAGGAGCTTGGTCACGTTGCTCGCCCCAAAGATCTTGTGAACGTTCACAAATTTTTGCGGCTCCTCCGGCGGAAAGTAAGGTGCAAAGATGCAGCCCGGCATGCATTTCCTCCTCAACAATTTGCAGGCAGCACAGGGTGAATTGTAAGAGCTGGAAGAAGCCATTTTCACTGCTGCGTACAGATCCACAAGAACCAGTTGTCGTCAGCAGAGATTCTTTTAGTAGTTCTTTTACAATCACTGTATATTTTTCATTATATTTTCAGTTTTCCTTTCCTTTCCTTTCTCATAATTAACTTGGGGTTGGGGGTTCATTATTCAAGAATCTATGATCTATAGTTACTAGGGTTTTTCTGAACGTATATCTTGTGTATGATTCAGTATCTCTAACAATCTAACCAGTTCCAAAGGAAATAAGACCAAATCTTTTGAAGTTTAAAAGAAAAAAAGAAAATCTGGAGGCCACTTTTCTGACATTCTCAGAGAAACAAGACAACAGCGAGAACCTTTTGAAACATACATGCATAAGCACTTACACATAACCTCTTAACTCTGTGAACATTAATTATGACCAGTTTTCTTTATTCAAGTATACCTGACTTCATTCTTCTTTAGCTTACTTCTTTTCCCCCCTCCTTTGCAAATTTCTTGTACGTTTAGAGAAAAAACAAAGTTCAATTCATGATCCGCACAAGGATCTGTGCCAGCCACCATTAATTTTGGGTCCTAAGTTTGTCTTTTCTTTTATTATATAATAATACATGATCCATAATTAACTTGTAGCACTGCGAATTTAGTTGCATAAGCAGCTGTAAAGCCATCGGATCCTTTTCAGCAATGGAATGAAGATGGGATCTAATCTCTGAGAAGTGCAAACTTCACCAAGACAAGATTAACTCTTTCATAGGTATAATTGAACATAAGCAAAGCCCTAAAACTAGAGCCTTTTAGCTTTTAGCTTTTAGCTTTTAGCTATTAGCTTAGCTTGCTTGCCAACAAAAGAAAAACAAAAGGAAGAAGAAGAAGAAGATGTATAATTGGCACAAAAAAGAAGAAAGCAGCAGCAAGACAAATAAATATAGACTGAATTTGGATCTGCGGGAAGTACCTTTTCCCCTTAAATGAAAGAGCTGTGTGTTTGAGGAGGATGTTGGTTTGCTCTCCTACCAAGATAAGGCCAGCCTTGGGCAGTGGGAAAACTGATGATAAAATAACCTAAGCAACCCACAGCAGATTTTATTGCTGCAGCCAAAGCCCTAATTGGAGAAAGAGAAAGGTGAAAAGCAAGTTGATGAGTGAGAGAAGGTAATGGATTGGAGAGGGAAGGCAAAGAGCATTTACTGGATGGGGATGGAATGGAGGCAAAAGACAAAGGAAATGAAAATGGGAAGGAATGAGTGTGACCTTGCCAGTTGCCTCTAAAAATAATATCAGGGGATGTGCCCATTTCTCATTTCCCCCAACATTTTTTCTCTTTTCTCATGCATCACTTCATACTTCACATATATTCCCTAATCCAGAATAATATTTATTAAAGCTTACGAATGGAGAATTCTACGTATTAACAATTGGGAAAGGGAAAGGGAAAAGCATTGAGAACAAAATATATAGTAATTCATTCTACATGAATATTTAGCATGAAAAATATTCTCAAAATAAATATAAAAAAAAAGAAACAGTCACCATTCCAATCATAATCATAATGTTGTCAAAAAATTGTACTTATAAATTTATAATTATACCACTTCTTCCCTGTTAAATGAATGATCAATTATTTTTATACATAATTTGTTATTGACTTTAATCGGATCTAGTAATAAGGAGTTTCATATTTCTGAAGTAAAATTTAGAATTCAGGTCAAGGCATAAGAAGTTTGATATTTTTTAAGTGAAATTTAGGATTTACGTCTCGTGGATAAAAAATAAAAATTTTTATGTATTTCACTCGGCTCAGCTCAAGATGTAGTGACTATTAGATAGACAACAAAAAAATATCAAACAAAAATGAATTGATCTAATTACATTTTTTGTCATCGGACTTTTTAAAATTTAGCCTATAATTTTTTTTCACTTACTATGATCCTAAAACTTTTTTTTTTGTCAAATTGAATCAATTGTCAAAAAATAACGGGTTTTAAGTAATTTTATATTTTTTTATATTTTTTCATATCTATCAATTTTTATAATCTAACTATATTTTTATTTTTTTACCGTTTTTAATATTTTGTAATTGTTAAATAATTTTATCAGTTTATTAATAGTTTTATTTTTTAATGTTTGCATAAATGACAAAAAAATGATACCAACATTAGTAAAAAGACAGAATAATTGACGTCAGTTTTTACGAATATGTTAGCGTTTTCATCAGTTCGACAGAAAATTGACATTCAAGGGTAAGAGAGAAAAAATGTAAGGATAATTTTCTTAAAGAAAAGAAATTTGAAGAAAAAAATTTGTTATGACACTATAAACAAAAATGACCATCTCCAACTTTGTAGGTTATATAAACAGTGTATAGGAAAATACCTTGAATATAATCACTGCTCAGCAGTGCAGTGCTTGAGAGTTGAGATTATATGCTTCTTAGGCATTATCCGGCTTAGGTTCAACACCTGCTTTAATTAATTAATATTAATTCAAACAGAGCTTCACTTTCTATAAATTTAGTTAATATGTAATTAATTAGTTTTGACAATCTATGCACTTTAAAGTAAACATTAATTCAACTATATAAGGCGAACTAGTTAATTAACTTAGCAAAGAAAGCTAATCAAAGTAATTTAATATATTTAATCTTTAGCTGCTGCGTTGGTTAATAATTCTAAACAAATCAGATTATTACACAACACCACAAAAGACATCACATTTAGGACTAATAACTCGGTTTTGAATGTCTGCAATGACAGAAAGTGTTGCTTAATCTTGCTTCACCATTTCTTTTCATTGGCTTATGGAAGTTGTACCGAGATACTTGACCAAACCATATTCAGCAAATTTTTAGCAAAGAATTCTGCTGCTGGTCGTTATCAGTATGATCTTCTCTAAATGGTCAATTAGTTCTTTTAAGTGAATTGACACATCACACAGTTCAGAAAAGGGAATATTGATGTAAAAAAAAAACATGACAAAATTGGACTATATATTCAAAGTTTCAGTCTAGTCTATAGCTTTTATTGTCTAGGTTTCATATTAAATCCCAGTAGATTCATCCTTTTCAGTAGAGATAATAAAAGACCAAGAACCCTACCATCAAATGCCAGGCAAAGCATGTTCTACATTTTCATTAGTAAATTATATATATACCACTGTTAGGCTAAGCAATTCCATGTCCATTCTTCTTTTATTTCCATGATTTTCTTCATATCCAATCAAGCCAATTCACATGATAAGCACACACAAAACTCTTTTGGAAAACGTTAGCTTATCAGTGAAACAAGCCAAATGGGTGCCATAAAATGTAGTTTTCAATCCAAAACTAATCCATAAAATGCAATTTTTGTGGATGAGCATTTCTCTCATTATACAGATGTGAGTAATCTGTGTTGCAGCAGTCCCCATTCTAAACTGTGGAGATAACAAAGATCAAGGTTCCCTCTAGATAGTGCTAATTAGTATTCAAAGCTAGTCTAGGCTATGATTATAGCTAGTGCTAGGAATTTTACTTAAACAGCACTAATGGCTTTAAAATTCCCCCCCTTTTTCCTGGTGGATGATTATCAAAGCATGCATACCTGCCATTGTTCATCATCTGATCTACCTTTCATTACAACAAGAGAATCGTAATAAGGACTGTTAGGAGACACGAAAATTGTAGTGTTCTTCCGGCAAAGGATAACCAGACATTTGAAGCCGATACAAAAGTAGAGACCAAACCATGGTTTCTCACAACCAAGCATAGGACATATGTTAGTCCTGTTAAGTATTAACCACCCATGTTAGCCAACGACTCTGCAATCATGGGTTCCTCTTTACCGACAGAAACAAATTCCTCTTTATTGCCGCAAGTTCAGCAAAAGCAAGTTAATTATTGTCGTCTTACTGTATGTAGCTGCTCTCTGTTTAGGCTCCATAACGATCGAATACGATGTTGGGCTTGGTTTTGCAGATGATGGGCTATGAGAAGCTTATTATACAAGTATAATAACAATCTCCTTCCAATGCCCAACATTGGGCCTCCTTTCTTGTGATCAAAACCAGACAGGCATATCTGATTTAGCTTTGTTATTTGTAGTCAACGCTTCTTTGTTCATCAAGTAATGATATCGCTCACTAATGCCATTAACTAGTTATTAGAGTTGGTGATTATGGTTGAACAATGGGAGGGGGGTCCAGTTGGACTTGGGAAGCTTAAATTTAACCACACGTGGTAAGCTCTGAGGATTATGACAAGATTGAGGAGGAAGCAAATGGAAGTGGAAGTGGTGGCGAGATTACTCATTTGTGAACATGTCACATATATGCAATCTAAATGGTTAAAGCTGTTGAGTGTTACTGTGTGTGGCCAATGAGTTGCAGTGCGTGGAGGAGGATATATCCCCTATTATCATAACCATTTTTCTTACACTTTCCTATTTTTCACATATAAACATCTATATGTAATGTTATAGGCTTGTAAACGAACACGAACGAGGCTATATTCATGTTCGTTCGTTTAATTTTAACCGAACAAATGAACGAATACGAACATAATTTTTTGTTCATGTTCGTTTGTTAAAGGATATAACTTGTTCGTGTTCGTTTGTTAAAATGATAAACGAACATAAACGAACACAAACATAAAAGGACACATGTGACTAAACATAAACAAACGGACATATGTGAATAAGTTTATTTTTTTTAAATATAATACTTTTGTTATGAAAAATAGTAAATATAAATGAATATATGTGAATAAATTTAAACGAACATAAATGAACGAACGAGTCATTTGTTCGTGTCTGTTCATTTAATTAAACGAACAAAAAATCTTGTTCATATTTATTCGTTTAATAAATAAACGAATAATTCGCTGAATGATTGTTGGATTACAGCACTAAATGTCATTGACTATATTTGGTATGTAATACTGTAATTTCTATTTCATTGTTTTTCTTCTTCCGTTCTGAAAGCTGCCAAGTTTTCTGACACGTCAATGCTTTATCGTATTTGCCTAAATACACGCATCTCACTAACACTCAAATTCCCGGCTCATTTAAAAGTTGGCCAACTTTAATCCCCAAAAGGAAGGACAAAAATCAAAAAATCTAACATTAAAATATTAAAATTTATGTCTTAATTTTAAATTATAAAAAATATCCTACATTTAACCTCTTAAATTTTAATTTTAAACCCAACTTTTAACTCTAAATCTATTTTTTTTACGTGGAGACATAAATAAGAAAAATTATTAGATGAATTTACCTCACCATGTCATCTATAATCCCATCCAATAACATTTTTCATGTCATTTTTAAGGTGAATCTTTACCTCTTTCTTACAGGTAAAGAAAAACGAAAAGTTATTTAAAAGTTAAAATGAAGCTGAATGGACCTTATTGACTAAGACCACGGATAACATGCCATAAATAGGGACACCTAAAAGAGACATAATTTCTATTCAAAAGGGAAGGGGTCACCCATAATTAAAAACAAAATAAAACAACTACAATTCTGGAGATGTTATGAAATTATATTGATAATGTGATTTTACTATGTTTTCATACTATGTATAATTCCAAAATGAGTTAATACAAAATCAAAGCTACTTTGTGGAAACGGTGATGGAATTTCAATCCAATTCAATATATTTATAAAAAGTTACTCAACAAATAAGCACAAGCATAGATAGAGTTGGAAAGGATTTGTAAAAAAATTCATGAGTCTCGCAGTATTTTTAATTACTTTTATTTAAAAATTATATAAAAAACAATTCAATAGTGAGTTTGAAGTATATATATATATATATATATATATATATAATCAGTTCAAAGTAATGTATGGATAGATATATGTATGTATGTATGTATGTCAGTCAGTCAAACACAGGAATAATGAAGAATTAGAAAATCAAGGTGTATGGATACTTCCTGGATTTCCAACCCAAAGAAAAGGAAGTGACTCTGCGACTGCAAGTGGTGGGCACTCCTTAACGTATAGTGACTGCAAATGGGCCTAACTAGTAACTACAATCTTTCTTTATCACCAACATAGTGCTACTGCTAGTGCTAGTGGTGGTGCCAGTCATATCTTTTCCCCAAAGTTGTTTATATAAACCTCCATTCTCATACTCACTGCATCCGCAACGTATTAGAGATGGGGAAATCCGGGGTTGTTCTTGCTCTCAAAGTACTGATGATCTTAATATTCACTGCCTGGATATCTCTCTGGTTGCTCAAACCAACCAACTTATGGACAAGAAGATGGAAAGCAGCAGAACGCAGTGCTCGGAATACTGTGTTCGGTTACCATGGTAAATACTTCAGATATTCACAACCCCCATATTTTCCATATCCATCTCTTTAATCCGGTAATGGATGATGTTTTACAGGTCTTGACTTTGCCGTGTATACATTTCCTGTAATTGCTCTGGCTATGCTTGGACTTGTTTACTTGAATTTGCAGTCTTGGGGGCAAACAAGCAGGTATTACAATTATGCCATCCGATTGCATCCTTTGGATGTAGTGTATACTGATTTGCTTATATTATTTGTGACTGTAGACAAACAAGATGTTCAGCTGCTGCTTTGTCAAATCCGCTTGTTACAAGTAATCTTATCGGCATTTTATCCAGTGTTGAGATTCTCTCAGTGTTTCTCTTTATCCTCTTTCTGGCATGGACATTCTATTCACGCATATCTCAGGATTTTTCCAAGTTGGCACCTGTTGAATCTTTGAAGTTGGACTTGTGAGTTCCTAAGATTCTAAATATGACAGATTCTTGAATCAAGAATATCTTAAGTTACTTATCCAAGATTGTGTGTTTTGAATTTAGATGGCAACTCAAGTATCTTAGAGTGGCAACCCGATTTGGTTTGCTAGCAGAGGCCTGCCTGGCTTTGCTTCTTCTTCCCATCTTGAGGGAACTGGCCGTGTTTCGAATAATCGGCATCCAGTTTGAAGCTTCTGTGAGATACCATATATGGCTAGGGACTGCAATGATCTGTTTTGCTACTTTCCATGGTGCCAGCACCTTATTCATCTGGGGCATTAAGCATTATATTCAGGATGAGGTCATAGTAAATATGAGTGAATCTCATCAGTCATCTCACTACTTGTTAAGTTTTACCTACATAATCTGACAGTTACACTTGTTTGAACAATTAACAGATAGTGAAATGGCAGAGAACCGGCCGGATATACCTCGCCGGTGAAATTGCACTGGTTGTGGGGTTGGTTATGTGGATCACATCACTTCCTCAAATCAGGAGGAAAAGATTTGAGTTCTTCTATTACATGCATCACATGTACATAGTCTTCCTAGTATTTTTCTTGCTTCATGCCGGAGATCGACACTTCTATATGATATTCCCTGGAGTGTTTCTCTTTGGTGTTGACAAACTACTTCGCATCCTACAATCAAGGCCTCAAACTTATATTCTTTCAGCAAGATTATACCCTTGTAAAGTTGTAGAACTTGTCCTGCCAAAAGACAAGGGTAATTTGTTCTCTCTCTTTTTTTAACTGAAATAACATGTGAAAACTTTGAGAAAGTTTCTTTGATGTGGTTTCTGTTCCTATTTCAGGATTGAAATATACTCCCACGAGTATACTATTTATGAAGATACCGAGTATATCCAGATTTCAGTGGCATTCCTTCAGTATAACTTCTAGTTCGACTGTCAATAGTCATACGATTTCCGTTTTAGTTAAATGTGATGGACGGTGGACGAGTTCTCTATATGACAATATACAGGCTCAGCTAGACTCTGATGCTGATAAGTTGAAATCCATACCTGTTGCAATAGAGGGCCCCTATGGTCCTTCCTCTATGAACTTTCTGAGGTGCGCGAAAGAATCGTAATGCATGAGATTTCATGATATCTAAACTGAATTCTGTCCTAAATGGCTAAATTTTTTGCAGATATGACAGTCTACTTTTGGTTGCTGGTGGAATTGGGATAACACCATTTATGAGCATACTGCATGAAATGGCTGCAACTCAAGGGAAAGGCAATGGCAGATATAGATTCCCATCCAGAATTCAGCTGATATACGTAGTTAAAAGATCCCAAGACGTTGGCCTGTTGAAATCAGTTTCTTCCCTACTGCAGAACCACCCTTCAAAGAAATGGCATCTGAAACTAAAAGTTTTTGTCACCCAGGAAAAGCAGTGTGGTGCATCAGTAGGAGGATTGCTTAATGAGGCATCTCAAGTGCAGACGGTTCATTTCGATATAAAAGGTCCAATTTACTCGATACATGGACCCGAAAGCTTGTATCGGACCGCTGCATTGGCTGGAATTGCTTCCATTGTGTTCCTTGTTTTTCTTATCAGTTTCAACCACATATTTGTTCCCTCTGAAAAGAATATTAGTAGTCTTCACTCTTCAAAGTTAGCCGTTTCCTCCAAAATGAAGGCCCCTAAAGAAAAAGGACCCTCTTGGGTTGCAGATATACTTATCATAGCCTCTTTCATCATATCATTAGCATGCACCGGATTGGCTGCAATTATTTTGAGATGGAGACGGGTGAAGAAAGAGACACCGAAGGAAGAAATAATACAGCAACGAAGTTCGATCGAGACGAAAGGCGCGGTTGAGGAGGAACATGAAATACAATTTGGAGGGAGGCCTAATTTGGAAGGTATTCTCATAAATATATAATATGCCCTTCATTGTTATAGAACCTATACTGGTCTGCTCTATTTATCTTGTTATCATATGTTGTTCTAATTAATTTCTAACACATCTAAATGATGGAATCTCATAAGACGAATTATCCGCATTCCTGAATGAAACCGGTGCATCCGCTATCGGAGTCTTGGTGTCCGGACCAGAATCGATGAAGGAGGCGGTTGCATCATTGTGCCAGCAGAAATCTGGATGCTACAAGCTTGGAAACAAGAAAAAGAAAGCATGCTTGAGTTTTCATGCCCTCACCTTTACACTCTAGTTTTTAACAGTAGAATAATAGCTAGCCATCGAGTCACAGACTCACAATAGTTCCAAAGTTAATTGTATTTCACCAAGATATATACAAATAAATGTATACATATATAGATTGGTCTGTAGTGTCTGAATTAGTAGCTAATGGGGCGCTCTTGATTCGCTGGATGTAATAAATGAATTGAAAGAGAGGGAAACATTAATGACAAAGGCAAGGTATAAACAACATAAATTGTATTTCACTTTCTCTCGAGCTCGACTCAGCTCCTTTACTGTATTTGTCATTTTAATTACTAAATCAATAGCATTGCAGCAGAGGATTGCAGCAGGTCTACACTCTACAGTAATTTGAAGAACAAATAGGATCGAATTGAGAAGACGAATCTCGCAAGGTAGAAAGTGAATCCGGCAACCGGTGAATCAGATCGAAAAGCTTCAACCGAGGTGATGAACCGGAAGAACGGAAAATTAAATAAAGGGTATTGAGACAAAAAAAAAAAAAAAAACTAGAACAAAATAAGACTGCAATTATATTATCAAAACTTTCTATTATTAAATATATCAATTTTATCCTTGCAATATTTTTTTTTTGCTATACACAGCTCTAGTGGCGGCATATAAGAACCAACAAAATTTCTATTATTCATTAATGTTTATTTTATTTTTCAATAAAATTTACTAAAATAAAATTAATTACATTTTAAAAAAATTATACTTCATTAATTTAGGGTGTTTAACGTAACTAGTATTCATCTACAAAGGTTTAGGGTTTAGGAGTTATGATTTAGGGTTAGGTGGTTATAAAGGTTAGGTTTTAAGATTAGGGGTTAGGATTTTTATGGTTTATGGGTTTAAGTTTTTAGGGTTTGAGGTTAGATTTTAGCAGTTTTAAGGTTTATGGTTCATGTTTATGGTTTATGTTTAGAGTTTAGGTTTTATAATTTAGGGTTTATGATTTAAGATTTATGATTTATGTGGTTGTAATGCGTGGTTTAGGGTTTAGATTTATGAGATGTGGTTTAGGGTTCAAGTTTAATGTTTAGGGTTTATGATATGTTCTTTATAGTTTAGGGTATATTCTTTAGGGTTTAGGGTTTATGGTATACAATTTAAGGTTTATTGTATATTATTTAGGGTTTAATGTATATAGTTTATGGTTTAGAGTTTAAGCGGTATTCAAATGTCATAAATTTTATGTTTGTTTTTAGGATAATTAATGAGATAATTTTTTTGCTGAGTATTAATTATATCTACAATTAATTTTATCTTAATAGATTCTATTAAAAATAAGCATTAATTATAAGAATATAGTAAGTTTTAAACATAGTCCTTGTGGTTGTATATAGCAAAACCCTATAAAATATATAAATAAATTTAAAACATAACACTTTTTTACCAGTTTTGACCCTTATTCTCTTTTCCAAACTCAAATTATATCTATCTTTTTAAAATCATTTAATATTTTTTTACACATTAATCATACAACTTTATTGATAAATAAAAATAAAAATAGAACACAACTTTGAAGGTTTTAAAACATCCAAAAAGAACAACAAGAAAGTAAATGATAAATCTAAAAAAAATAAGTGTTGTACCAGTTAGATCAGACACTTTTTCTTTGTACCAAAAAAAAATCTATATGGTCCATTATAAGAAGGGTCCTTGGGGAGTTGTCAAAAACACGAACTAGATAAAATCTTCAAATTTGACAGCAACCATCTTTCATGCATATTCCCAAAAATGACTATTCACTGTAAATTACATCGACAAACAACCCAAAAGAGAATAAAATTCTACACGACTACCAACAAACACGAATCAGAAACAAACGCCATGAAAGTCATCGTACGAACACCAAAAACCTGTAAAGTAACCATAGAAACGTATCATAAAGGCAAAAAAAAATGTTATAAAGACATAGGAAAACTGTAACACCCGGGTTTAGGGGTCGGATGTTAGGTGTGTGAATCGAATTCGAGTCGTTGGGCTTGTTTTAAATAAAAATGGGCTTTGTTTTTAAACAAAAAAAAGGCTTGTGATTTCATTAAGGGCAAAGTGGTAAATTTCTAAATAAAGGAAATAAGATAAGTAAAAATGGACTTTTTACTAGTCATCTTCTTCCTCCCCTTTCAAACAAATTTCACGACACCTAAACCTCCCCAAACCCCAAAACACTGTTCCATCCATTTCTTCACCGATTTCAAGTATTTTCAACGAGGTAAATATGTTTTTGACTTCTCCTCATCATTCTCAATATTTCTATAGCTTTAGATTTTCAAAAACCCCATTTTTGTGACATTTCAAGTTTTCAAGTTTTAAGAAAAAGGAAGAAACTTTAATTGATTTTCATTGGGTTTTTTATTTGTAAAGTTAATTTATGTTATGCTCTTGCCCTTAGGTGTATCATATTTTAAAATAATAGTGTTTTGTTGAAAATCTCGAAATGAGTTTTTGAGGGCGTGTTAAAGGGTAGAAAACTTGAGTTTTTGGGGTAGTTTTGTGAGGGAATGTTGGGTTGTTGATATGGTTATGCTTAGGGGTTGCTTCGAATGTGTTTAGTGATGATTTGGGTGTTGAAATTGATGGGTTTCTACTGGGCTAAGTTCAAGTCCGAAAATGAGGATTTTGGGTTAGTTCATGGCTTGGAAATGTAGAGAATGGTCTTGTGGTTGTAATCTGATTTGTGACAGTGTTTTTGAGGATGATTTGTTGAGCAATATGTTGTTTTTGATTGATTAGAATCAAAGGGAATCGTTGGAGAAACTTTGGGCTCGATTCCGGAAAATTTAGAGGCTTGATCGGCTATCTCGGTTTGCTTTAAGGTGTTCGGTGAGTGGATTGTTTAAATAGTTTTAAATTGGTTCAAAGTGTGCAGTTGAGGTATTAGATTGTGCTTTGTAGGCCAATCTAATGTAAAGATTAAGTTGGTAGCTTAATATCTTGTTTGACTTTATGAGTTTCATGTTAAATGTGCAAATGTGGTTTTGGGTGATACATGTTCGTTTATGCATGTTGCTATATATATTGATGTTGCATGATGGTGTTTGATGTCTTGTATTGCATGATTGTGAAATCATGGCGAGACTAGTTTAGTATGTTGGCACTAGTTATAATTACCGTGTATAAATGATCGATCATTAGGATGGGTGTGTACACGGTAAGAGTCAAATTCGCGCGTGGCCTTCGTAATGTGTAGTCACCAAGGAGGAATACGGTGAAGTAACATTCCACCGAAAAGTGTTTGTATGTGATGATGAGTGAAATCCCATCCGTAAAAGAGAACAGTGATGTGTGAAATCCCACCGGAAGGTAATATGGTTGTTTGAGTACGTTGGGGCGAAAATCCCAACGGAAGTTATCCGCATATCCGAGTAAGTTATATAGTTGCCAATATACTTGTTAATGCGTGGTTGTTGTGTAAGATGTTTTGTTACATCCTTGTTTAGCATGACATGAGGTAAGATGCCATGTTCATGCATTCTTGTAGTAGTTGGCTATGTTGCTATGTTAGTGTAAATGTATGTGTTGTGAATGTCTTGAGGATATCATGCTTTGAACCATGCATTGTCGATGTTTTGTTTTGAGCTCCCTCACTAAGCTTCTAGCTTACACTCTCGTTTTCAACAATGCAGATCATTAGGGTGGAAGTTAGCAAGGAGCAAGGAAGAGGCACCCAAGCGCGTGTGTGGTTGCTCAAGTATGGTTTTATTGAATAATGTAATAGTTAGCAATGGGGATGCTACATGTTGTAGGAGCATGTGTTAGAATCCTATGTTGTTATTGCTTTTGTGTTGAAGATTTGTAACTCATGTTTTATGGATGTTTATGTGTTGTGTGAAAAAGCATGTAAACCTGGTTTTATGTTATGTTTATGTGGATGTATGTTTCCTATGAATGAAATGGTCTTATCATGTATGTTTATATGTTTGATCATGCTTGTGGTAGGATGAAATGCCTTTAGATTATGTGTATGTTTGTTGTTTCATCATTCTTGTTGTTTTAGAGCATGTTTGGGAATGTTTGAAGATGCAGAAAACTGTTTTCAAGGTCACTCAGAGTGAAGGCGTTTCGAAACGCCCGTGGTTGTTTCGGAACGGGTGTAGCTCTAGGGATACTCGTATCGGAATAGAGGTGGTGCCGTTTCGATACGATTTGACACATTGAGCTCTCATTTCGGTACGCGTTTCGATACGGTTTGCCTCTATGAGTGTATGTTTCGGAACCAGTTTCGACACTAGAGACCCTCGTACCGGAACGAAGTGGATCGTATTGGTACGACCTGGTCTGGCTTTTAAACTGGAGCTCACGTATCGAAACAGACAAGCCTGTTTTGAAACACATGCTTGTAATTGGGCTTTTTGGCATCTTCAAAGGTTCTCGGATGTTGTGCTTTAGTCCCGTTTGTTTGTTTGCTTCCTTGTTAAGCTTTTATGCATCTTTCATGTATGGTTTTGCTTTGTACGCATGAAATCGGACTAACATGTCACTTGGTAAATTTAAATTACCTTACATTCTATTTGTATCGTCTTGTTATCTTTTTTCGTTGTTGCCTTCGCGCTTAGGGCTAAATGTAAAATCTAGAAAAGATAATTAAATGAAAAATCTTCTAGGGTTGCTAATCGAAGTGGAGCCTTAACGGGTTTCACTTCGGTTTTCCCCGTGTAACCTGCTCGGACCGGTCTGTCGTCTAGCCCGGGACGAGGGAGTTACATTTGTTGGTATCAGAGCCTGAGGTTTTCGTGACCTCGGGAAGGTAAGTAAGGTAAGTTTGAAGTGTTATGTTGCAATATCTCGGTGTATATTGTACGGTGAATGCTTTTGCTATGAATGCTTGTTGTTTGCTTGCTTGCATGGTGTTTGGAAGCATGCGCTAGCACGGTTGTTGTGTTGAGGCGTAGTGTCGAGTTTCTATTGCTACTATTACTTATTTGAAAATATTTTGTAAAGGAATACTTGAGCACGTTGGACCCTTGCCTTTGCTAACTTAATCCTTGTGTGTTTATTTTGTTGCAGTTGATATCTTGCCAGCCGTAGGATGAGACCTATAGGCAAGCCTAGGATGGTTCATCCGGAACCACAGGCAGCAGCTTTGAAAGTTGAGCCGGTTGTTGAGGCGGAGGCTCTTCCACCTCCTCTTTCTCCTCCTCGTCAAGAGGGAGGTGAGGCGAGAGCTGAGGGTGTAGGACATCAGGTTGGCCAAGGTCTGGCCGGTATAGATTTGGCTTTGTTGGTTTAGGCTATAGCTGGGGCATTTCAAGCAGCTGTGGCCGGGGGACAAGCAGTGGCACAACCTCAGGGTGAGGGCACCGGGTTGCCACTTAAGAGGCTTCGTAGTTTGGGAGGTGAAGAATTCCAAGGGTTGGCACCCGAGAGGTTAGAGGCTTGGTTTGACAAGACCGTTCGTATTTTGTCTCAGATGGGTTGTACTGGAGCACGCAGACTAGGATATGTCATTTTGTTGCTTTAGGGTGATACCTACACTTGGTGGGTCACCATTACTACTGGCATGCCAGATGCTGAGATTACTTGGGAGTTCTTTGATTCGGCTTTTTGCAAGAAGTATCTGGGTCCCCGCTATCTTGATGAGAAGAATAGAGAGTTCATGGCCTTGCTTCAGGGTAGCATGACAGTGACCGAGTATGAGATACAATTTGTCAGATTGAAACAGTATGCATCCGAGCTAGTTCCTATTGAGAGGGAACGATGCGACCGTTTTCGTTACGGGTTGAGTGAGAAAGTGAAGAGGTACACTTTGGCTACGGACTACACAGACTTTGATGTCTTGGTCGCTAGGGCCAAGGACATAGAGCACAATTTGGGTCTGACCAAACGTTCGGGTGGTTCTAGTTCAAGGAAGAGGTCTGCTGACTTTGATAGAGGTGATGCCAAGAAGTACAGGGACAATAGGCATCATTTTGATCACAGATGTGGTGGTGGTAACCATGGGAGAGGCCATCAGGGCCATAGAGCTGGTGGGCGTTTTCCCGAGTGTGCTAGGTGCGGGAGGCATCATACCGGAGAGTGTTGGGGAAATTTTCATGCGTGTTGGAACTGTGGAGCTAGAGATCACCTTAGGCGTGATTGTCACATCAGGCTGGGTTTGCACCAGTTCAGGCTCAGGCTCCTGCTAGAGCTATTGATTATCCGAGAGTCCGTGGGCGCGGTCGAGGTAACTTTCAGCCAATGAACGATGGCCAGCGGAATGTAGCACATGTGGTTGCGGTTCAGCCAGAGGGCGGAGGTCATGCTAGAGTTTATGCTCAGCGAGAAGGACAGAGCGACACAGATGTGATTGTAGGTAATTTCTCGATACAATCTCTGAGTTTGCTTTCCTTGATTGACTCCGGGTCTACACATTCATACATTTTGAGTGAGCATGCAAAGATGTTGAATATACCTTGTGAGGTATTAGAGGTAAGTGTTAGTGTTACTAGTTCCTTCGGGGATATAGTAGTGGTTAGGAAGATGTATAAAAGGTGTCCGTTAATGGTTCAGGGGTATATATTTCCAGTGGATATGATGGAGTTATCGTTCTATGGCTTCGATGTGATTTTGGGTATGGACTGGCTTACAGAACATAGAGTTAGGATAGATTTCGAAACTAAGAGAGTTTTCTTGAAGCTTGCGGATGACTATGAGATTGTGGTAGTAGGTGAGAATGTGAAATTCTTATCGAATGTTGTTTCAACCTTAAAGGCTTAGAAATTAGTTGAGTTGGGTTGTGAGGCGTACTTGGATTACGTGATGAATCTGAACATGAATGAAGTTAGACCACAGGATATCAGAACAGTGTGTGATTTTCCGATTGTGTTTTCGGAAGAATTGTCTAGTTTACCGCCTGACAAAGAGGTAGAGTTTGCAATAGAGACATATTCAGATTCCGCTCCCGTTTCAATTGCTCCGTACCGTATGACACTGAAAGAATTGAACGAGTTGAAGACTTAGTTACAAGAGTTGTCATATAGAGGTTTTATCCGTCCGAGTTCTTCGCCTTGGGGCACTCTGGTATTGTTTGTGAAGAAGAAAGATGGTAGTATGAGGATGTGCATTGATTATAGACAGTTGAATTAGTTGATAGTGAAGAACAAGTATTTCTTGCCGCGTATCAATGATTTGTTTGATCAGTTGAGAGGGACATCAGTCTTTTCGAAGATTGATTTGAGATCCGGTTATTACCAGTTGAAGGTAAAAGAGGTTGATGTACCGAAGACAGCTTTTAGGACTAGATATGGTTACTACGAGTTCTTAGTTATGTCGTTTGGGTTGACAAACGCATCGGCTGCTTTCATGGATATGATGAACAAAATCTTTCATCAGTACTTAGATTAGTTTGTGGTTGTTTTTATAGATGATATTTTAGTGTATTCGCGTACCGAGGAAGATCATGACCGGTATTTGAGGTTAGTTTTGCAGACTTTGCTAGACAACCAGTTGTACGCTAAGTTGAGTAAGTGTGAGTTCTAGATCAGAGAGGTAGTCTTTCTAGGACATATAGTGTCAGCCGATGGGATTAGAGTTGATCCGAAGAAGATAGAAGACATTGTTGAGTGGAAGCAACCACAGTCTGTGAGAGATTCGTAGTTTCCTAAGCTTAGCGGGTTACTATAGGAGGTTTGTGAATGGGTTCTCAAAGATAGTCGTTCCTTTGACAAAATTGCTTCAGAAGAGTGTTCAGTTTGAGTGGTCAGATGCGAGACAACAAGCCTTTGAGAAACTGAAATAAGCTTTGACAGATGCACCGATTTTGATTCAGCCAAAGTCGGGGAAAAATATGTGATCTATAGTGATGCTTCATATGTAGGATTAGGTTGTGTACTCATGCAAGACGGAAGAGTTGTGGCTTATGCCTCGAGATAGTTGAAGACTCATGAGCGTAATTATCTGACACACGACATAGAGCTAGCCGCAATTGTGTTTGCCTTGAAGATCTGGAGACATTATTTGTATGGTGAGGAATGCACAGTGTATACGGATCACAAAAGTCTGAAGTATTTAATGACACAACGAGAGATGAAACTTAGACAACGTAGGTGGCTAGAGTTGCTTAAGGACTACAATCTCACGATTGAGTACCATCCGGGTAAAGCCAATGTAGTGGCAGATGCTTTGAGTAGGAAGGTAGCTGTTGAGTTGAGAGCCATGTTTGCTAGTCGGAGTTTGTCCGGTAATAGTGGTCTAGTGGCCGAGCTTCAAGTTAGACCTACCTTAGGCCAGTTGATTAGAGAAAAACAATTGGTAGATAGATCTTTGGCACCTCACGTGCAAGATATAGCCGAGGGTAAACCATCAGACTACGGTTTCAGTGTTGATGGAGTCTTGTGTTTCAGAGATAGAATAGTTGTGCCGGATGACAGTGATTTGAGACGTACTATCCTGACCGAAGCACACAGTAGCCCGTTTGCTATGCATCCAGGTAGTACGAAGATGTATCGTGATTTGAACAATGAATACTACTGGGTTGGTTTGAAGAAAGACGTAGCCGAATTCGTGAGTAAGTGTATGATATGCCAGAGAGTTAAGGCAGAACATCAGATTCCATCAGGTTTGTTGCAACCTTTGAGGATTCCGGAATGGAAGTGGGAAATATCATTATCGATTTCGTTTCGGGTTTGCCTTTGACTCCTTCGAAGAAGAACTAGTTTGGGTCATAGTTGATCGTTTCACGAAGTGTGCTCACTTTTTAGCTTTTAATACGACTTACTCCTTAGATAAGTTGACCGATTTATATATCAGTGAGATTGTGAGACTGCATGGTGTGCCGAAGTCGATTGTGTTTGACAGAGATCCGAGATTTACAGCCAGATTTTGGGAGTGTTTGCATACTGCTTTGGGTTCCCGATTGAATTTCAGTACGTCGTATCATCCTCAGTCAGATGGTTAGTCAGAGAGGGTTATACAGATTTTAGAGGACATGTTGCGTTGTTGCATTATTGATTTTCAGGGTACTTAGGAGAAACACTTGTCGTTGGTCGAGTTTGCATACAATAACAGTTATCAGTCGAGCATTTAGATGGCTTTGTATGAGGCACTGTATGATAGAAAATGTAGAACTTTGGTTTGTTGGGCCGAAGCCAATCAAAAGTTGTTACCGATACTGGATCTGCTTAAGGGGATTACCGATAAGATGAAGTTAATCTGTGATCGTTTGAAGGCAGCTTCAGATAGACAGAAATAGTATACTGATTTGAAGAGGAAAGAAGTTGAGTATGCCGTGAGAGATAGAGTGTTCTTGAAAGTCTCTCCGTGGAAGAAAGTTATGAGGTTTGGCAGAAAAGGGAAATTGAGTCTGAGGTACATTGGGCCGTATGAGGTTGTGAAGCGAATTGGTCCGGTTGCTTATCAGTTACGTTTGCCATCCGAGTTAGAGAAGATTCACAATGTGTTCCATGTTTCGATGCATCGTAAGTATAGATTAGATCCGTCGCACGTTATGCCTGTGGAAGAGATTGAGTTGAATCCAGACTTGACGTACGATGAGGAACCAGTTGAGATCTTAGCATCAGACAACAAAGTGTTGTGTGGTAGACGAATTGAGTTGGTCAAAGTGAAGTGGCAACGCCGAGGCGTGGAAGAGGCCACTTGGGAAAGGAAGGAGGATATGGAGAGGCAATTTCCGTATCTCATCCAATTAGGTAATTTCGGGGACAAAATTCCTTAAGTGGGGGAGAGTTGTAACACCCGAGTTTAGGGGTCAGATGTTAGGTGTGTGAATCGGGTTCGAGTCGTTGGGCTTGTTTTAAATAAAAATGGGCTTTGTTTTTAAACAAAAAAAGGCTTGTGATTTCATTAAGGGCAAAGTGATAAATTTCTAAATAAAAGTAATAAGAAAAGTAAAAAGGGACTTTTACTAGTCATTCTTCCTCCCCTTTCAAACAAATTTCACGACACCTAAACCTCCCCAAACCCCAAAACATTGTTCCATCCATTTCTTCACCGACTTCAAGTGTTTTCAACGAGGTAAATATGTTTTTGACTTCTCCTAATCATTCTCAGCATTTCTATAGCTTTAGATTTTCAAAACCCCCATTTTTGTGACATTTTAAGTTTTCAAGTTTTAAGAAAAAGGAAGAAGGTTTAATTGATTTTAATTGGGTTTTTGATTTGTAAAGTTAATTTATGTTATACTCTTGCCCTTAGGTGTATCATATTTTAAAATGGTAGTGTTTTGTTGAAAATCCCGAAATGAGTTTTTGTTGGTGTGTTAAAGGGTAGAAAACTTGAGTTTTTAGGTAGTTTTATGAGGGAATGTTGGGCTGTGGATATGGTTATGCTTGGGGGTTGCTTTGAATGTGTTTAGTGATGATTTGGGTGTTGGAATTGATGGGTTTCTATTGGGTTAAGTTCAAGTCCAAAAATGAGGATTTTGGGTTAGTTCATGGCTTGGAAATGTAGAGAATGGTCTTGTGGTTGTAATCTGATTTGTGAAAGTGGTTTTGAGGATGATTTGTTGAGTAATATGTTGTTTTTGATTGATTAGAATCAAGGGGAATCGTTGGAGAAGCTTTGGGCTCGATTCCGGGAAATTTGGAGGTTTGATCGGCTATCTCGGTTTGCTTTAAGGGTGTTCGGTGAGTGGATTGTTTAAATGGTTTTAAATTGGTTCAAAGTGTGTAGTTGAGGTATTAGATTGTGCTTGGTAGGCCAATCTAATGTAAAGATTAAGTTGGTTGCTTAATCTCTTGTTTGACTTTATGAGTTTCATGTTAAATGTGCAAATGTAGTTTTGAGTGATACATGTTCGTTTATGTATGTTGCTATATATATTGATGTTGCATGATGGTGTTTGATATCTTGTATTGCATGATTGTGAAATCATGATGAGACTTGTTTAGTATGTTGGCACTAGTTATAATTACCGGGTATAAATGATCGATCATTAGGATGAGTGTGCACACGCTAAGAGTCAAATTCACGTATGGCCTTGGTGATGTGTAGTCACCAAGGAGGAGTACGGTGAAGTAGCATTCCACCGGGAAGTGTTTGTATGTGATGATGAGTGAAATCCCATCCGTAAAAGAGAACGGTGATGTGTGAAATCCCACCGGAAGGTAATATGGTTGTTTGAGTACGTTGGGGCGAAAATCCCAACGGAAGTTATCCGCATATCCGAGTAAGCTATATAGTTTCCAATATACTTGTTAATGTACGGTTGTTGTGTAAGATGTTTTGTTACATCCTTGTTTAGCATGACATGAGGTAAGATGCCATGTTCATGCATTATTGTAGTAGTTGGCTATGTTGCTATGTTAGTGTAAATGTATGCTTTGTGAATGTCTTGAGGATATCATGCTTTGAACCCTGAATTGTCGATGTTTTATTTTGAGCTCCCTCACTAAGCTTCTAGCTTACACTCTCGTTTTCGACAATGCAAATCATTAGTGTGGAAGTTAGCAAGGAGCAAGGAATGTGGCATCCAAGCGCGTGTGTGGTTGCTCAAGTATGATTTTATTGAATAATATAATAGTTAGCAATGGGGATGCTACGTGTTGTAGGAGCATGTGTTAGACTCCTATGTTGTTATTGCTTTTGTGTTGAAGATTTGTATCTCATGTTTTATGGATGTTTATGTGTTGTGTGAAAAAACATGTAAACTTTGTTTTATGTTATGTTTATGTCGATGTATGTTTCCTATGAATGAAATGGTCTTGTCATGTATGTTTATATGTTTGATCATGCTTGTGGTAGGATGAAATGCCTTTAGATTATGTGTATGTTTGTTGTTTCATCATTCTTGTTGTTTTGGAGCATGTTTGGGAATGTTTGAAGATGCAGAAAACTGTTTTCAGGGTCACTCAGAGTGAACGCCCTTGGTTGTTTCGGAACGGGTGTAGCTCTAGGGATACTCGTATCGGAACGGGGGTGGTGCCATTTTGATACGATTTGACACTGTGAGCTCCCGTTTTGGTACGCGTTTCGATACGGTTTGCCTCTGTGAGTGCCTGTTTCAGAACCAGTTCCGAAATGTTTCGACACTGGAGACCCCCGTACCGAAACGAAGTGGACCGTATCGGTACGACCTGGTCTGGCTTTTAAACTGGAGCCCGCGTATCGAAACGAGCAAGCTTGTTTCGAAACGCAGGCCGTAATTAGGGTTTTTGGCATCTTCAAAGGTTCTCGGATGTTGTGCGTTAGTCCCGTTTGTTTGCTTGCTTCCTTGTTAAGTTTTTATGCATCTTTCATGTATGGTTTTGCTTTGTACGCATGAAATCAGACTAACATGTCACTTGGTAAATTTAAATTACCTTACATTCTGTTTGTATCGTCTTGTTATCTTTTTCCGCTGTTGCCTTCGCGCTTAGGGCTAAATGTAAAATCTAGAAAAGATAATTAAATGAAAAAAAATTTAGGTTTGCTAATCGAAGTGGAGCCTTAATTAGTTTCACTTCAGTTTTTTCGTGTAACTTGCTCGGACTGGTCTGTCGTCTAGCCCTAGACGAGGGGGTTACAAAAACACAATAACATATGCGAAGAAAAGACAAAACAAATAAAAAACAAAAAAAATATGAATCACCGGCGGGCGACAACCAACACGGTGTCGCTGTCGATTAGGCAAAAAACGAGTAAAAAAAGCAAGCCACTAGTGTTCAAAGGAAAAAGAATGAGAGGCTTGACTATGGCTCTAAATCTCCTTATAAAAATAGGCTTAAATGAAAAATAAGTGCCCAAAGTATCTCTCCTTTGAATTTTAGGTGCCTAAAGTATTTTTTTAAATAGATGCCCAAAGTTTCAACCGTTATAATTTTAGGTACCTAAAGTTTACAATGTTACAATTTTAGGTGTCTGACCATTAAAAGGTGTTAAAAAGTTGTTAACCAATCAACACTTGACACGTGGCATGTTATTTTATTTTATTCAAAATTTAAAACTTATTTTTTATAAAATCCTGAAAATTTGTAATTTTTACAAAACACTCCCAAATTCCTAAAATTTTAAAAACTCAAACCCCAAAATCGTCGCCAATCGTCGTGCCTGAGCACACTCCTTTAGTCGCCAGACCTAGACGATCATTTCCCCCAACACGACATCGCCAAAAGCGCCGAACGATGTGCCAACCGAACGTTGATTTTGCATTCGATTGACACATTGTTCGGCATTTTCGGCGACGCCGTGTTGGGGGAAATGACCGCCTAGGTCCGGCGAGCAAATGAGTGTACTTAGGCGCGATGATCGGCAGCAATTTGGGGTTCTAGTTTGGGAACTTTTAAGGATTTAGAGACTATTTTGTAAAAATTGCAAATTTTCACGATTTTATGAAAAATTAAAAATTTTGAGTTTTTTCTTTAAAAAGTAAAAAACAAATTAAATTAGTGCCACATGTCAAGCATTGATTGATTAATAATTTTTTAACACCCCTTAACTGCCAGATACCTAAAATTGTAACGGTTGAAACTTTAGACACTTATTTTTACAAAAAAATACAGGTCACCTAAAATTCAAAAAGAATATACTTTATAACCTATTTTTCATTTAAGCCAAAAAAATATAATAATATTAAACTTATGTAATCATTTGATATTTTTAAAAGTGAAAACTTCAATACACAAGCCGTGTAAACTTTAGTTTGTACGAGTCTTTTAATTTTAGAGGTTATGATGCAGTTTAGGGCTTAGAGTTTAGTGGTTTAGGTTTAGGGTTTATAATTTTTTAATGTTAATATTTAGAATTTAAAGTTTAGGATTTAATTTTTTAAAATCAGGGTTAGGAATTTAAGATTTGAGTTATATAATATAAACATGTAGGCTTGTGTAAAATTAATTTTACATTGCATGTGTATAAATTTTACCAATTTTAAAATTAACTATTTAGTTACAACATTATCTAATTTTGAATTTATTTTTAATTTTTATAAAGTGACCAAATTTTAACAAAATAAATTAACTCTTAATTAAACTTTTTATAAATGATTCTTTCGAACTAAGAATAATAAATAATTCTAACATCATGTAAAACAAAGGAAAATTCAGCCTCACCACTAACGACGAGCACCATTAATTCAATTTATAAAGATTAAAAATCTAAAAAACTCACCGTATAATTATAAATTATTTAAAAATAAAAAATAAAATAATTAAAATATATTATTTTATTTTTAATTTTCTTTTAAACATAGATTAAAATACCTATCTACCCATAAATTATAAAGCCTAATTTTTGTTCATTTAAAATTTAAGCTGGCGTCACCAGTCGTTGTCGGTGTCTCCTGCCGTTGTCGTTCCTCATTGATTTTATTTAAGCATTGGTGAAAAAGTAATATCATACATATAAATTAAATTAATAATACTCATTATTAATGATACTCATCGGTACTCGTCGAGCGGGTTATACTCGGTCTTAAAACAAATCTCTCAAACTAGAAAGGAAAGAAACCAAAAAGAAACGAAGTTGTATTGGGCAGTTTGCTTTGGGGCTTGGTGTGTGTGTCGGTCTCGTACGTGTTTCCCTTTTCAAATCCGATTATTCTTCAATTTTGACCTAATCCCATCGTCTGATCCAGCACAAAGCTTTGCCCTATTCTTCACTGAATTTTCGATTCGACGCCATGAAACTCTCCTTCTCTCTCCCTTCCAAATCAAAACCCTCCCAGAAAGCGGCCATCGCCAACCCCTCCGCCGCCCAAGAAGACCAAAACCGCAAAGAGTTCGTCACAGAATTCGACCCTTCCAAAACCCTAACCGATTCCAAACCCTCCTTCGTAATCCCTCCCAAACAAAACGAATGGCGTCCCTACAAGAAGATGAAGAATCTCGACCTCCCTCTCCAATCAGACGCCTCTCGTGATCTCCAATTCGAGCTCGATTCCTCCTCTATTGATCCCAACTCCGAGTCCGGAATTGCATTCGGTCTCAATGTACGCAATAACTCTACCAAGAGCGAGGTGGATAACATGGAGGTAGCCCCTGAGTCTGCAGCTCCGGTCGAGACGGTCCTTCTCCAGAGTTTTAAAGAGGATATGGAGAGGCTGCCCGAGGATCGAGGGTTAGAGGAGTTCGAGGATATGCCTGTGGAGGATTTCGGTAAGGCTTTGCTTGCTGGTTACGGGTGGGTTGAAGGGAGAGGAATTGGGAAAAACGCAAAAGAAGATGTTAAAGTGAAGCAATACGAGCGGAGGACCGATAAAGAGGGGTTAGGGTTTAGTTCTAAGGAATTTAAATCTAAAGACAGATCTAAAGATAGGGTACACGGTTCGAAGAATGTCAAAGAGAATCTTGAAAAAGAAGAAAGAGTGAAGGAGGCCGGAGATGGGTTTTCTGTGGGGAAAGATGTTAGAGTTATTGAAGGGAGAGAGATGGGTTCCAAAGGTACAATAATGGAGAAGTTGGGTGGCAATTGGATTGTTTTAAAGTTGAAGAACAAAGATGAGGAAGTTAAATTTCGTATATCTGAGATAGCTGATTTGGGTTCCAGGGAAGAAGAGAAGTGTTTGAGGAAATTGGAATTGAAGATTAAGGAAGAAAAATTGTCAAAACATAAGGGGGGCGAAAGGAGGTCTAGTAAACGGAGTATAGAGAGTGAAAAAAGAATTGAAACGCAAGTTAATGTTGAGAGAACTAGGAGTAATGGTGATCGAGGGGTTTCTTGGCTTAGAAGTCACATTAGGGTTCGGATTATTAGTAAAAGTTTAGCAGGGGGAAGGTTGTATTTGAAGAAAGGGCAGGTGGTGGATGTTGTTGGGCCATACATGTGTGATATATCAATGGATGAGAGTAAGGAGTTGGTTCAAGGGGTTGAGCAGGAATTGCTTGAGACTGCATTGCCGAGGCGTGGTGGTCCGGTTCTTGTTTTGTACGGAAGGCATAAAGGTGTGTATGGAAATTTGGTAGAGAGGGATTTAGATAGAGAAATGGGCGTTGTAAGAGATGCTGACAGTCAGGACTTGCTAAATGTGAAACTTGAACAGATTGCTGAGTATATGGGGGATCCGAGCTACCTCGGGTACTGATTATGGCATTTCCCTTGTTGCATTTCATGCCAAATGATACAATAAATAGGTATTTTCTGCTGAAGTCTCCTTTTATGCTAAATCTATTCATATGGAAAACACTGTATTATCTTCTTTTTGGTTCCATATATAACAATTCTTGCTGTTTTTGATTCATGTTTGATGTATAAGTTTCTCCATTAGTGTTCAATGGGCAGTTTAAAAGATTTCAATTTATAGATCAGAATTCTTATCAAACTTGAAATAAGGATTGGACCGACCCTGACTACCATCACACTAATGATTCTGAAAGAGTTTGATATAAGTTGTTGATTGGATTGATAATACGTACAATTATGTTCCAATCTCTACATTTGATGGATAGTTCCTTATTTGCTTTGCTTTAGCTTTTATTCCAAAGGGATTGATAGTGGGTTAAATAATATCACCGGAATGAGCAAAAGCTTGAATGCATTTTTAGGAAACTGGTAACTGGTTTGTCTTGGCTTGTTTTGTCTGTCATCTCTGCTTCATAGCTATCAAGAACTTTCGGGGTAAAATTGAGTAATGTTAGTTAGGCTTAGAGTACTTGAAAGAGACAAAAGAGAGAGAATGGTTATGTATCTTTTAGTGACACTGTCCAGTGGTAATAAATCATGAAGCAAAAGGGTTTGTTGGTTTGTTTGATGTCCTCATGAAACTGTGTCTCAGTGCTTGTATTTTTTCATAATTTCCTGAACCAAAGTGATATGCGAAACAGACCATTGTTTGAGCACCTAAATAGAGTTCTATGTTGTACAGAGGGGGTGCAGATAACACCTCAGGGTCTGGTGACTGGTGAGGATATCATACTTCTTTCCTTCAATTCTCGTGATTTGAACCAGTTTCTTCTACACCGTAAGCAGGCAGCATATCTGTCAACAAATACTACATTTCTTTAGTTAAATTCCCAAAAATATGAGTATTATACCATCCTCATAAGCACTAAACAAGGAAAGGATTATAACCCCAGTCCCCACCACATTAACTTGCACTCTCAGAATAGAAACTGCACAAACAGGTTAACACCAACCTGTATGCTACAGGATCTGAACCGGCTTCTCTTCAGAGAGGGAAACTATTACAGGTGAGAAATACAAGGGAGTATTACTTAAACAGAAGATGAAGTTAATAAAGAGAGCTAATAGACAACTAAAATAGTACACTAAGAAATAAGAAACCACGGTACTGGTTTATAAAATTTTAAAAAAGAAGTCTTTAATATTTGCACATTTTAGTTAATTTCGACTTAAAATCTTTCAAAACTATTCGAATTTAACCTCAACTTTTCCAAAAGAGCCAAACTACTATTTTCAAACAAAATACTGACCAAAAATAATTTTATAACGCCCTTGATATGCTATTATTTTATATATTTCAATACTTTATTTTTAATTTGAAAACGTCAAATAAATATTGAAAGAGGTTTTGAGATAAACATATACACATAATTTATATATTTTTACTCGTTGTGATCTCTACATTATAATCAAATTTTGTATATCACATTGCGATTTACAGACGCCCCAAAAATCAGTGAAAACCCAAAGTCCAAACCCTAAAATTTGGGCCGAAAGTACATTAAAAATGAGAAATAAAATTGTGATTTGTGAATTGGGAGGGATGTTTTCCAGCTATAAATTGGCATAAACTCTCGAATTTATAAATAAATTAGAAGCGTCTTCAGACTTCAACAACAAAACCAAAACCAAAACCAAAACCAAAACACTATCTTTCGCGTATACGTTACTGACATCCACATCCAACTCTTTTGTTACTTACCTTCCTCTCCAACCCGAGACTGATTTTCACTATCGGTGCATTTTGAATGGCGGAGCAAGAGGTCGTAGCCGCTTTACCCGGCCCCGTCCCCTCCGATCATAAGCGGAAGCTTGAAGATATCGAGCCCCAAGCCCCTGCTGTCGACATGCCTCTCGAATCTGCTGCCAACCCTGATGCGGAGGGAAATGATGTAGCAACATCTGCTTCGTCCGAGACGAAGCGGCCTAGGCTGGTCGACGATGAAACCGACGGCTTAGGTAAGAAAAAATTTCTTCTACCTTTTATTTCAATTTTATTTTAGGGTTTTCTAATGTACGGTTTGTGGAATGGATTTTACGAGTTGGACATTAATTCTAAGGTTTTCTTGTTTTAATTTCCGGTATCGTCTTTGGTTCAAGTGGAAAATTTCTATTTGATAAAACAACTTGAATCTCACATTGAAAGTTTGGGATTTTGCTGGACCTTGGGTCTTCCCTCTAATAGTTAGCTTTTAGGATCTGGTTTTCCAAAGGTTCATGTCAAATTATGTGCTAGGTGAATGTGTAGTGAGAAGATTAAGGTTCCATTTCGTTGTCATTTTTTGTAATTACTTGTTAAAAATTTGCTAAAAGAAGAGAAAATATTTTTGAAGTGTATTTGGTTGAAATGCAACACACCTTCAAACATTTTTTTTATCTAGAAATAAAGTATTATAAATTCTGGAAACTTCAAAAATTCAATTTTGATACGTAAAATTTGGTATTTGCTTTTGGATATAAATGTTCTTTTAGAATTTTGTCCGGAAAGAATGAGAAATAGCCAATAGTGGATTATGGCTATATTATATTCTAATTATTTCTTGCTTTACTTATTCCAACTATTTTAATTCGAACTTTTTTCCCTAACATAACAGCTAATGAGAATGGATTCGAAGCTGAGAAGTTGGATGAACCTGCAAACCAGGAAGAGGATGCCTTGCTGCAAAATGAGGTTAACAAACAATCAGAGGATGGTGATGCTCCATCAGAGGAGGCTCAACAAACCGTAAAATCTGTACCAGTTGAAGGAACAACTGAGGAAACTGAACAACAATCTGTAGATAATCATGAGACTACTGATGCCGAGTTAGGTAAAGTTGAGAGATTTGAGGCATATAATGGTCAGGAACCACCTATTAAAGACGAGAGTAAGCAACAAACTACAGATAATCATGAGACTACTGATGGTGAGTCGGGTAAAGTTGAAAGTTTTGAGGCAGATGATGGTCAGGAACCACCTACTAAAGAGGATAGAAAGCAACCTTCTGATGAGGTGCATCAACAGGATGTTGATGATGGTTCAACTATTACTCGCAAAATGGAAGTTCCTAATGCTAAGGTATTCTAATATTTTTAGCTGTCTCAATCAGGACAAGGGAAACATTTTAGGAATTTTAGGTTGTGGTGATAAGGATGAAGTCTCACTCGTATGCTAACATCCTAGTTTGCCCCTATCTGGGACTAAGGCTGGTTTGGAACCTTTTCCTATCACCGTAATCAAATTCCTAGCTCTCTTCCTTAGTGCAGCTGCTCTCTCCTGCCACGTGAACATCCTTTTTTTCTTTTTTTCATATTTACGCCTCCAGCCAAAACCAGTTGTTATCATATATGGAGAAAGATATTGTTGACAATACTAGACTAATCTATTCATAGGTAGCGATTTCTTCCTGTGGTGGCCTTTCCTACCAAATGACTTGTTCAACTGGCTACAAACAAAGTTTACTTTGCTTTTGTGACACAAACAAACAGTAAAAACAATCCTTTTATGCTGTAATATATTTAATCCCATGTCCATGGTAACTCAGAAAACTGTGGTCCTTTTTAAATTCTTTGCATTAGTGTTCAGTACTCTTTTTTTTCCTCTTCCTCTCTTAACCTGGATGTCCTCTATTAACTCACATTTTCAACCAGGGGTCTCATGTTTATTTGTCTAGGCTACCTCAAATGTTCTTCCTCATTATTTTTGTTCAATCCTTGGGGCCACCTTTTTCCTTTTACAACGTTCCTAATCATCTTCTCATCCAAGCAATGCTTCTAGTTCTTTATAGCAACATCTCGGCATGGTTGTTTTACATATTTTAATAAAATCTCAGCTTCAAGTTGTTATAAAGCTTGTTTTGTGAATGCTTTCTGCAGGTAGGTGTTCTCATTGGAAAAGCAGGGGATACTATTCGGTACCTGCAATACAACTCGGGGGCAAAGATTCAAATTACAAAGGATGCAGATGCTGATCGGGATGCCCCAACAAGGCCTGTAGAAATAATAGGGACTTTGACTTGTATAATCAAAGCCGAGAAGCTTATAAATGCTGTCATAGCAGAGGTTGTATGCTGTTTCTAGACTTTTTCTTCGCATCTCCCTCCATGCTCTTATTATTTACTCCTGTTCTTGACCCATCCCCTCTCTGTTAAAAGTTTTATTTCCCTTTCTTTTTCACTGGCTTAACTGTATTTGTTTCAGGCTGACGCTGGGGGTTCCCCCTTCCTTGTAGCTAGGGGCCTTGCTACCACTCAGGCTGCTGGAGCTGCTGATCAGGTTGAGATACAAGTTCCGAATGAGAAGGTTATTCCCAATTCTTTTTCCCGATAGGTACTTGCAAGTACCGGTACAGATGTACTTGCATCTGTTCAGGCATGCTTTAATCTTCATGACTACGGTGTGGTTTATCTTTCCCGTTTTAGGTTGGTTTCATCATTGGTAGAGGTGGGGAAACTATCAGAGGACTGCAGACTAGGTCAGGAGCTCGTATTCAGGTAGTTAATATTTGGCGCTTTATCTGGATTAAGATTCTTGCAAATTTGCTACTGCCTATACTTACATAATTTATTATCTGTTTAGTTGATACCTCAACATCTTCCAGAAGGGGATGGATCAAAAGAAAGGACAGTTAGAGTGACCGGTGATAAGAGGCAAATTGAGATTGCCAGAGAAATGATAAAAGATGTCATGATTCAGGTTTGTTTTTTGATCTTGCATCATCTTCTTTAGAGTTAATTTTCTAATAGTATTTTAACTGTATCTAGTGTGTGTTCCTTTAACTTTTATTGAATATGTTACTACTAGAGTTGAAATATTCATTTGATGAGACATTTACTTAGTTTGTTATTGAATTGCCAGCAATGAACCTTTAATATAAACTTATGTGATCCTTGATTTCGCTCAATCCATTCATTTGTTGAGTTCTGTTTTCCAACATCCAATTTTAATTACATCGTGGTGCTGATGGCATAACACCCGTCTGAAATTTGAGTGAGGTTTATAAGCAAAATAATACCACTTGTGTATGTGGGGATTTTGCTTGTATGCTTTCCTAGTAGATTTAGTAGGTCGGAATTGGATGAGTATAGTTGATTGTTAATCTGGAGTTTTAGTTGTGTTGGTAACTTCTAAAATTTGTTGTTCTCATCACGTGCAAGATTCTGTTGATAGGATGACTGATTCCAGTGAAATGACATGGGTTTAAGAACATATGCTTGTAGAATTGTTTGCTAATGATGATAGCCTCTTCTCTTTCGTCACAAATGAAAATATGCTCTTTATGAGATTGGAATTGGCAATCTATACACCAGAAGTGAGTTCTTTTTCTAAAGTCTAGAAGCAAGGTTAGAATGTCGTCATGTATCCATTTAACTATTGTACAAATTATAAATTTTCTTAAATATATCATAATAGCACATGTTGCAACCCTGTGATCCGGAGCTTAAAATCTCCACTGCTGGTGTATAGATAATTTTCTTTAACCAACTACTTGAAATATCAAGCTTAGATTGCATCCATCTCCCTCAATGGATTTGCCAAAGCAAACAATCAATTGTAGTTTACTGCATTTTCTTCTATGACACCCTGTCATCCAACTTGAGGAAGATTTATTTCATAGTTCTCCGCGGAGTACGAGTTTTATATCCTGAACTTTAAGAGTGTTAATGATCCATGCCAACGTCACTTGAATGCTATTAGGACAATAATATATTCAATCCAAGATGCCGGTTGCCATGCTTTATTTAATGTTGAAGGTGCCGATTTCGAATTCGTTGGCTTTAAAATCTGCAGATTTGGATAGCCTTTTCCATGGGGTCAGCGTTGCTCTTTTGGTGTAGCAATAGCCAACCACTATTACCCTTCATGCACTGAAGAGAGGTATCTGGCATTAAACTCGCATTCCATGATCTTAATAGTTGGTAAGATTGCTTTGAGAATTGAGACTTAAAAATTGAAAATAATGTAGTGATCCCGCATGTAAGCAGCTTCCATGTTATATGCATGAAACCTGTTGGAAGAAGTACATCTGGTGAAGTTAGTACCTTCTAGAATGTTCTTTGATGCTATGTTGAAACTTCTGAAGAATATGGCACTTGTCATTTGATGTGTAGAGATGATGCACAATTGTCAGAAGTATATTGCTATAAGGTCAGAGAGAATTGACATTTATATCACTATAGCTCACTCTGGATGACATGATCTTATGTGGAAGATTTAGCATTTTTTTTGCAGTTTAAGATGCCTGATCGATTAGAAGTTCTTGTTTTAATTTTGTTTAACACTCGAAACCCTTTTTCTTGTCTTTAATTATTAATAGTCAATCTATTCATTTGGTGTTTGATTATTGATTGTGCTGATGTTCTTTTTAGTCCTCTGTTTTGGAGGGGAAATACACAATGGTGATATTAGTTTTACTTAGGTAGACTTTCAGTATGTCAAATTGGTGATGATATTCATTTATCCCCTCCATAAAAGTATTAACGAAGATGCATTTCAACATATTTGTTCCTCTTAGTTTGCTCTCATTTTTGTGTTTCGTTATTGTTGCTGTTGTATTTGAGTATTTGCTTTCTTTTTGAAGCAAGATGTGACCTGGTTGCCTGTTGTTTTATTTGAGTAACATGGTTAAACACAATATAGAAGCTTTCTTTCTACTCCTGTTGTTTTTTGTTTTTTAACCGGTGAATGAAAGTTGGTTTAGCTAACTTATTATTTTGTTAATTGAATAGAATGCCAGGCCATCACCTCTTTCTGGTGGTTTCAATCAGCAGGGCAATCGACCTCGGGGAACCACTGGTCCACCTCAATGGGGTTCCCGCGGCCATCCTGCCCGGACATCATCATATGATTTTCAGCAAAGGGGACCGTATCCATCTCAAAACTCACACTATCAACCTCCGTATGGTGGCTACCCTCATCAAATGGCTCCAAGAAGCAATTTTGGTTCTAGCTGGGAGCAGAGGCCTCATAGCTTGCAGGGACCTCCACATAGTGGAGGTTATGATTACTACAGTAGTCAAGGAAGTGTCCCAGCCCCACATTCGGCTTCAATTCGCGGGCATGGACCTGGGCCAACACCTGCTCCAGCAATGGGGCCAGTGCCATCTCAATCAAATTATAATTATGGACAGCCTCATGGTCCATCAGACTATGCACATCTGCCACCATATTCACATGCTGCTCCCCAGCATAGCTACGGACATGGATATGGAGAGAAGTATGAAAATCATACCCCAGTTCAGCATCCTTATGGAGTACATGGACCTTCTCAGCCAGGATATGCACCGCCAGGTCCTCAACCTGCATATGCCCCTCTGCAGCAGCAGTATGTTAAGCCACCATCCTATGCAACGCAGCCACAAGGACCCCAAGCATATGGTCCTCCAGCTAATCAACCTGGAGAAGTTCCATATCAAGGTCCAAGTGGCCAGTCATATGGTCCTAATGTGCCTCCTCAGCAGCAATACCCATATGGATCCGCACCACCCAGTGATGGGTATAATCAGCCTCCACCTGTGACTGGGCAGGCATATTCACAACAAGGCGGCCAGCCTGTTCCTGGTTACAGTCAGCCTTCTGCTCAGCAAGCAACTGCTTATGCGCAAGCGAATACCGCTGCTGGGTACGGTCAATATCCACCCTCACAGCAGGGTTATTCTGAACAGGCAGCTCCAAACAATGTAGCTTATGTTTATCAAGGGACGCAGGATTCTAGTTATGGTGGTGGCGCTGTGACCACATATGGTGCAGCACCAGCAGGTGGACAAGCAACTTACGCTCAGTCAACAACAGCACCGGCTACCTATGATCAGTCTGGAGGTTGTGCAGCAGCACCGGGTAGTGCACCCGTAGCATATGGAAAAACCGTATCACCACAGCCTGGATATCCTCAGTATGATTCGACCCAGATGTATGCAGCACCACGCTGAAGTGATCCTCGTGTAGTCATGTTAGTGAGATCAATCTATCTAGTGATGTTAACTGTGTTTGTGAGGCCTTTTAGCTCGTCAGTTTCTTAGCTTCTTTGTAGTTGCAGTAGCATTCGATTGGATAATATCGTAACTTTGTTTGTTACAATGACAAGTTTATCTTGTAGTTTTGGAATGCTGCTGCTCAAGTCGATACTCATCCGCCCACCGTTGAATCATAATTTATTTCCTTTGCCTTGCCTGTTTAACCATTTTTTAGTGCTCGAAAGCTCTCAACGTTTCTCCTTATTTTCATCTTCATAATTTATAGGAGTATTTAGAATCAAGCTCCGGATATAGCAGACATGTCACAGCGGATTAGTTATACAGACAAAGGAACTAAAAAGGAAACAGAAATAAACATCGATGAACCCATCGGCCATCATCCAACTACTTTTGTAATCTCTGATTGCACGTGGCAACCCGGTGTTGTATGG
This sequence comes from Hibiscus trionum, assembly GCA_030270665.1. Taxonomy (NCBI): domain Eukaryota; kingdom Viridiplantae; phylum Streptophyta; class Magnoliopsida; order Malvales; family Malvaceae; genus Hibiscus; species Hibiscus trionum. The sequence goes on along the minus strand of BSYR01000019.1, from coordinate 19,593,805 downwards.
TCTGCATTTTAGGCACTCCTGCCGTCCTGCGCAACATATGGAAACTAACCTCAGAATGTTCCCCACAATCATTACATAGAATCTCGACCAAGAGCATCCGATTGAGTCAAGAGTTGACTAGGGTGATTATTTAATTGAGCAGCTCGCAAATAACTCAATTCGATCAAAATTCGGTTAATGCTCGACTCGAGTTGACTGACTCGAGATCTTAGCAAGTCGAGTCGTGCAAGGCCTGACTCGACTCTATAAGTTCGTGAGCAGCTCGTTATTTTTTTTATAAATTCTTTTGTGATTTTTTGGTGGCTATTTTAAAAAATTATGTTCCAAGAAGTTTTAATACTGGTTGAAAACTCTAGAAAAATTTAGTGAATTGCTAGATAGTTTACCTGTTTTGGTTTCAAATTTTTAAAATGTTTTGTATTTCCCGAAAATTAAAAAAAGTAAATTTGTAATAATAAGAAATTAAATTATAGTAATAATGAGTCAATGTATAAAAGTACAAAAGGGGAAAAGTCTTCAGTTTCCACTTCCTATATAAAAAATAAATACGATTGAAAGTTAAAATCCTGAAATTCGTAAGGCATTCTCGCCTATATTGCTCATCGAAGATTGTTGAAAAACTAAAAAGAGTCTCGCACTCGAATATTGACTTCATCTACTCATGGCAAGTTTGTTTATTTATCTCCTTAGACCTCACATCCCCCTAAATTTCTATGTTTATATTAACCTCTAATAGTATCACTAGATTTTACATGTATTTAAAAAAAACAAGGTAATTTTTTTGGCAAGCTTAACGAGCAACGAGTTGAGTCGAACAACGAGTTAAGTCAACCAACAAGATTTTTTAACGAGCACGAATCGAGCACTACTCAACTCGTGATCAACTCGCTCGATAAGACCCTAGAGTTGACATATTTTATTTTATGATTCAAATTTTATTTGAATATTTTTAGATTTGATCTAGTTGTAAACTTTTTTGTACATATTTAATTGTAACTATTTATAAGGCACAACTATAAATAAGTGCCCAATATCTCTTTTTTGCAATATGTGTCTGTTTTTTTTGGCCTAACGTTTTTACCGTTATTATTTTAAGTGTCTAATTATTAACGACCGTTTAAAAAAATAACTTGACCAATCAAAACAATTTTAATAGTTTAATAAACTAATTAAATTTTTTTTGTAGTTTAATGATCACAATATTTTAGGTTTGTAACACGCTCGAATCGATCTTTTGAAACCGTCAAGAGGGTTGAATTGAACTCCCGAAAGAATTGGCTAAAACCAATAAAAATAATAAACAATTTTTACGATGTTTTTAGAGTGGTTCGATTTTCTAACCAAAGTCTACATCCACTACTTTAGCACACCACTAAGAATTTTCTAATTCACTACTATGAATTCTTCCTTTTGAGGCCAAAGAGATAACCTTACAACCGTAACCCCCTCGTCTCGGTCTGGACGACTGACCTGTCCGAGCAGGTCACACGGGGAAAACCGAAGTAAAACCCGTTAAGGTCTCGCCTCGGTTAACAACCCTAGAAAAATTTCTTCAAATATCTTGTCTAGATGGATCATTAAATCCTATGTGTGAAATGACAACGGATAACAAGACAAGACTTTGCAGACGAAACGTAAGTTGATATAAATTTACCATGTATTCGAGTTAGTCTGTTTTCTTACATACGCACCCAAACCAAACATAAACGACTACAAACAAGGCTCACAAGAAAGCACACAACAACCCAGACCCAAGCCCAACACTTAAGGACCTCCAAAAATGCCAAAAGCCCAAATTACATGCCTGTGTTTCGAAACAGGCTTGCCCGTTTCGATACACGGGCCCCAGTTTTAAAAGCCAGACAACTCGTATCGGTACGACCCACCTCGTTTCGGTACATGGTCCCTTTTTCGCCTAGACGTTCCGGAACACGTTTTGGAACAGGCCTTCACAGTAGCCAAACTGTTTCGGTACGCGTATCGAAACAGGGGTTCACAGTAGCCAAATCGTACCGAACGCTTTTCAATACGGGTATCCCTGGAACCACACCCGTTCTTAAACAACCTTACCCGTTCTGAAACGCCTGCAGTATGTGTGTTTCTAAAAACAGTTCTAAGCATCTCCAAACGTCTCCAACATGCCTCAAACATCAAGAATCGAGATACAACGTGCATATACATACTCTAGAGGCATACACCCTACTTCAAGCATGTCCGAACACTCAACATACATAAAAATCCATTCATAAAGGAATTCAAGCATTCACCAAAATATATTACATATCAAGACCACATGCCTTTAAACAAACACACATATCATTCATGGAATATGGTCATAAGCCTTCACACACAAAGCATTTAAGTAACAATATAAACATGTTTTACAATCCACGACATAGAAGCATAAACATATCCAACATAGTATCAACAACTCAACATGCTAGAACATCAACAAAATCAAACTAAGGAGTTTGGCACCAACTTCATACATATCTAGTACCTCCATTGTCTAGGCATTATTACAAAGACTTAAACCATGCATGAGCTACTTGAGAACTCCGAAAAGCTCCTCCCTTGCCCACTTGCCTTCTGTAACTCTAGCGATCTGCATGTTGGAAAAAAGAGAGCGTAAGCTTGGAAGCTTAGTGAGCGAAGCTCTAAAAAAACTCATCAATCATGCAGTTTTCAAAACACATTTCTTAAATGATAATAAAATCATTTGAATGCACGAAAAGTAGCACAACAACACAACTACATGGTTTGCACATACACAACCAAAATATGGTGGGACCACACATCACCGTTCGATTAGTAGTTTTTCGATGGGACCACACATCACCTTACTCTTCTACTAGTCACTACCGGTGGGATCACACATCACCGTAGTTACAACAACCATCACGTGAGGCTCGACACCAACAACGACTACACAACAACATCAACGAAAGTAAAGAAAATCCACAAACCACACACAATATCTCAACAATTATTCATGCACCAACACTTAACAAATCAAGGCATAGTTAGTGAACTTACACTTGGGTTTAGGTTAGCCCTCAAGGCTCCACCTAAACCCCCAAGAATCATTTCTGAAATCAAATCAAGTTCAAAGCATTTTCACTCACCGATGAAGCCCAACCGAAAGCCGAAACACCAAACTCAACTCTCCAAATTCCCCGAAATCGTGCCTGAAGCTTCTGCGATGGTTTCTCTTGATTCTAGTCAATCAAAAACAATACATTACTCAACCGAATCATCACCAAACACTGTCACAACCACAAGCTACTACCACAAGCCAAAATCTTACAATTTCAACCCAAAGCCAATACCCAAAATTCCTATTTTCGTACTCCCCAACAACCCAGCAGAAAACCTTTGATTCCAACACCCAAAACACCTTTAAACACCTTCAAACCAACCTCCTAGTATCACTATAACACCAGCCCAACTCTCTTTCACAAAACCACACCAAAAACACAAGTTTTGACCCTTTAAAAATACTCATGAATACTCATTTCGGGATTCTTAATAAAAACCAACCAAATTGAGATATATTACATCTAAGGGCAATACTAAAACATAAATTAGTTTTACAAATCAAGACTCCATCAAAAACCCATTAAAGTTTTCTACTTTTACTTCAAAACTTGAAAACTTCAAAAACTTTAAAAGAGATCTCTATGAAAAATTAAAGTTATAGACATGTTGGAAATGATGAGGAGAAATCAAAAATATATTTACCTTGTAGAAAGCACTTGAATTGGTGGAGGTATTTGAAGGAATAGTGATTGAAGTTTTAGGGAGGTTTTAACGTTAAAATGAAATAGCCAAGGAAGAAGATGGTGAAATGTTTCAAAAGGCTCTTTTTCTCATCTTTTCCCTTGTTTTCAAAAATTACAAGTTTGCCATTAATGAAAACCAAACCTTTTTAATTTAAACCAAAGCTTAATTAAATTTTAAAACGAGCCCACGACTCGGACCCGATTTACCCGAGTAACATCCGACCCCTAAACCCGAGGCGTTACAACAACCCTATCTTTTCAATGACTAAGATAGAACCACTCTAGTTTTTACTTAGGCTAAACTAAAACCTCTCCCTTTTACAAGGTTTGTTTGGTAAACAAAATATCTCACAAGGTGGGTGTTTACACAATTAAGCTCTCAAGAAAGAGTGAAGGATAAAAACAATAAAATCATTCTCTACAAATATTTACAAGAGAAATAAGGAAAATAAAGACTTAAACTCAAATTCTCTTGAACATTAAGCTTGGATGTGGTCTCTAACCATCTTCAAGTGTCATTGTGGTGTTTATATAGTGTGAATGAGTTTCTAGTCGTTTATGACCGTTGGGGATGAGTCATAGCTGTTGGTAATGCAAAATAGTCGTTACCTACAAAAAATTCAGCATTTTTATTTAAAGGGATCGATCCTTTTTCTCAAGCGATCGATCATTTTTTTTTAAAATATGACCGTTACAGCCAAGGGATCGATCCTTTAAATCAGGGGATTGATCCTTTTGCACTTAGTGGCTAATGTAGCGACTAATTTTTTGAAAATACACATATATATAGGTGTATGTGTAGGTGTAGGTGTGGTGGGAAGGATATTTGAAGATTTTTTTTATAGGGGTTAAAAAGGGAATTTTTGGAAATTGAGGGGTAAAAATGGATTTTAGAAAATTATTGGAAAAAAAAAACATTAGGAGTTTTAGAAACATATTTTAAAATATAGGGATTCATTTAAAAATAGATAAAATAGGGGGTTTGAAAAAAGATTTTAAAAAATAGAAGGAGTCGCCACCGGCCACTTTAAATGGTAGACCGGACACCGGAAATAGAAACCAGAGATTCGAAAAGATTCAGGAGTCAGTTACACGCGAGGAAGGGTTAGCACCCTCGACGTGCCCAAAATTGGTACCTAAACTTTACCGCTTAATTAAAATCAAATTTTACAAGTTAAAGTGACAAACTTAACCGGAACTTGGTTATACCCGCTAGTAAATTCCGAAAATCCTAGTATTCGAGAACAAACGTCCGAACCACCACCACTACGACTGGTACTGGCTTCGTTTGCTTCCGAATAGAAGGACATCGCACTTTCGAAAACATTTTTAGATTTTTGAAGAAACGAAAAAACCGAATGCATGAGTACAAAATTAAATCTAATCTAAAGTCCTACGGTGCCAAAGGAGTCGATATCCGAATATTCGGAACGTCGTTCCCACGCGGACACCGGGACCGCGAGCTAACACCGACGAATTAGATAAGATACTTAAATGTGTGAACAAAAATATAAAAATACTAACAAAAAAGGCCAACATGAACCAAGCAATATACATATGCGTAAAACATGCTAATATTCAGAAAGGGCATAGGGCGTTAGCAAAGAAAATATATACACATATAGGACATTACACATATTAATTACGTAAAATGAGATGATGTATCGTAATGTATACAAATATAATTATAAAAAGTGGTAATAATATACACATATATATTTTTTTTTTGAAAAAGGTACCAGCTGAGCTTTTATTAAAAAAGTAAAATTAAAAGACAGTGAAAAGACCGCCAAACACGTGTGGCTCTATGGGCAAACCGTGTCGGGGAAGATAGACCGACAATTGCTAGACTCTTCCATATCCCAGAAGAGAGAGACACACAAACTCCAGGAAATGAAAATACCAAACGAAAATCAGAAAAGAAAAACACAAAGTCTAAAATCTAAGCTCAGTTGATCCGTTCCTCTCGATCAAAAGCATGGGTGGCCTGTTGAAGAACAAATCGAGACGAAATAAGGCTTTGACGAAAGCCCTAAAAGGAGGGAAAAGCTACGGTGGATCTAGTAAGCGGCGGTCCTCCGCGGCTGCCGTCATAACCGATGAGGGGGCTTCTTCTAACCAGAATCTATCCTCAGATGTGGAACGCCCCGTTTGTGCCATTGCATGTGCCGTTTGGTTGCCCTGACGGCCGGTGAAGGACAACCTACAATTTCTGAATCTGCCGGCGATGGATTTTGCTGTGCCGATCTGAAGACGTAAAGCCGAAAGGTTATCGCTTCTAGTCTTTAATTTTGATATTATAGTTTTTGAATCACCTTCAAGTATGATGTCTAAACATCCTATTTTTTCAGCAAAAATCAAGCCCTGGGTCACAGCAATAGCTTCTGCTTCAAAGGCATTCGCCACATGAAGATTAATCTGGTAAGCCGCACCAATTATCTCGCCTTCACTGTCTCTAATAACTATTCCAGTGATAGATTTAGATTCTGATATCAGAAAAGAGGCATCAACGTTTACTTTTGTGAATGTTGCAGGTGGAGGAGTCCAACGGACGGCTTCACGAACGCTGCGATGAGTTAGAACGGCCGTCGACGTTCGAAGCTCAGCAAGATATTTTTGAATGAAAATGACTACCTCCACAGTAGTCTGGGTAACTCCCTCATGCACTTTTTATTTCTAGCATACCAGATTGCCCATATCGTAGTAATAATGTCTGCGTGCTGATTATATGTATGCTTATTAAACATCCAATGTAACCAATCTGAAAATTGCATCTGATTCACTTGATTAGGCCAATAGAAACCTAACATTTGCCAAATCTGTTGATTAAAACCACATCTGAAAGCTGCATGTTCACTGTCTTCCACTTGATTGTTGCATTTTGGACGCTTTGGGCATTGTCTGATTCTTTTAAAAACCAAATTCAGCATGGTTGGAATGTAATTCCAGATAAATTTCCAAGCTAAAATCCTGATTTTAGAGGGACATGCTGACTTCCATATTAACCTGTATAATGTGGACAGGTTAGTATTTCCTCCATCCGTAGCACATAGCATCTTGTAGGCACTCCTAACAGAGTAGTGACCTGATAATTCCCCTATCCAATAGATAGAATCTGAAATAGGAAAATTAGGTAATCTGATAGATAAAATAGCAGCAACATCTTCATTCGAGAAACTAGAAGTAATTAAGACTTCATTCCACTGCATAGATGTAGGATCAATCAAATTAGACACTGTAGAAAGGCCAAAAGTAATTGGAGATGATATTTTCCTCTGTGGATAACCCGGTAACCAGAAATCATTCCAAATGTTAATGGAATTTCCGCTCCCTACTGACCATTTACAACCCTTCTCTAACATACCCCTAGAGCTCCATATACTTTTCCATATATAAGAAGGATTAGAACCTAATGAAGAATTCATAAAAGTAGTTGTAGGGAAATATTTAGCTCTTAGCAAACGTGCAACTAATGAATCTGGGTTCTGAATTATTCTCCACCCTTGTTTTGCTAAAAGTGCAATGTTAAACTTGCACATATCCCGGAATCCCATTCCACCTTCTTCCTTAGGCATACATAAGTACTCCCAAGTACACCAATGTATACCACGTTTGTCGTTTGTTTTCTGCCACCAGAAGCGTGCAAAAATACCTTCTAATTCCTTACAAAAGGTCTTAGGTAGTAAAAAACACGACATAGCAAAAACAGGGATAGATTGTAGGACAACCTTAATAAAAACTTCCTTACCACCCATTGATAAAGGTTGCACAGTCCAGCTTTGAACTTTCTGTTTGCATCGGTCTCTTAAATAGGCAAGCGATTGCTTTTTATTGTGTCCTACCATAGAAGGCAATCCGAGGTATTTTTCTGGATTTCCTTGAGCAGTAACACCCAGAATTCGACAAACCTCTCTTCGATTACTATCAATAACGTTTGTTCCAAAAAACAGACTTGATTTGTCAAAGTTTACAATTTGACCCGAACATTGTGAGTAAATGTTCAGCACGTTCTGTAAGCACCTCGCCCCTTGCGTTGTTGCCGTCCCAAACACAATGCTGTCATCAGCAAATAATAAATGGGAAATGAACGGAGCTCGTCTGTTGATTCGGACTCCCACCAAAGAGTGTTGTTGGGCTGCCAATCGTAAAAGAGCCGAAAGACCTTCACTACAAATCAAGAATAGATAAGGACTAATAGGGTCACCTTGCCGAATTCCTCGACCCGGATAAAAGTTTTTTCCAATCCTGTCATTTGCAATAACCGAATAAGAAACAGATGTAATACACCTCATAATGGTTGAAATCCACTGATTTGCAAATCCCATTTTCCGCAACATCTCCTCCACAAAACTCCATTCAACGCGATCATAACCCTTACTCATGTCAAGCTTAAGTGCAAAAGTGCCTTGTCTACCACTTCTCTTGTTCTTCAAGGAATGCAATATTTCATAAGCCAAAAGAATGTTGTCTGAGATTAGTCTACCCGGTAAGAAAGCACTTTGAGCCTCATCAATACAGAATTGTAGAGCTTCTTGCATTCGAGTAGCCAACATTTTTGAAATAATTTTATATAGCACATTACATAAGGCTATCGGACGAAATTGAGACATCACCTTCGCACCCGTCACTTTAGGAATAAGAACAATATGTGTCTGATTTATTTGCTCAAAAGATGCATTATTATGAATCATAGAGATACAATATTCTGCCACTTCATTACCAACAATGTGCCAGAATTTTTGGTAAAAAATTGCACCTAATCCATCCTCACCAGATGCTCGTAAAGGACCCATAGATTGGACTGCAGTACGCACTTCCTCAACAGTAAAAGGTTTAAGTAGAGTTTCATTAAGACTATCAGAAATACAAGTGTCAATACCTTGTAAAATAGCATGTGGGTCAGAGACATTAGAAGCACCAAAAATATCCTGAAAATAAGTTGTTGCTGTTCGTAGAATATCCGCATCATCATCAACATATCTGTCATTTTCATCCAAAAGAGAGGCAATACGATTTCTACGCTTTCGCTGAGATGCATGTCTGTGAAAAAAGCGTGTATTCTTGTCTCCCATATTCAACCAATTCGCCCTTGCCCTTTGCTCCCAGTACACTTCCTCCCTATCCATTTGAAGATTCATAACCAATTTCACATTTGTTATCTCTTCTAAAGTATCATTGGAGGGATGTAGATTCTGCAAGTGTGATAGTTTTTTCTTTAGATCAGCCATAGTGATATTTTTCTCCTTTCTAATTCGTTTGAACCACAATTCCAGTCCCTGACTTAATTGTTGGAGTCGGTGAGGAACCAAACCAGTCGTAGAATCCCATAAAAGTCTTACTTCCTCTTCACATGAATCTTCAAGAAGCCATGCAGCCTCAAATCTGAAATGCGAAATCAGATTCGACGATTTTTGTCTACTATCCGTATTTAATAACAGTGGACAGTGATCAGAGAATGAATGAGGCATATGACTCAGGTTAAAGTGCGGAAATAAACCCCACCATGTAGGATTCCCAACACCTCGATCAAGTCTTTCTCTGATATTTGTTTCTTCAAATTGACCTTTTTCCCACGTGAACCAAGAACCAGAATAGCCAATATCATCAAGGGAACAATCATTAAGGGCAGCAGCAAAGTTATCCATTTGGCGTTGGTTCCGTTGTCTGCCTCCGAATTTTTCAGTAGCAAATAGTAACTCATTAAAATCACCAAGTACTAACCATGGCAGATCATTTGTATCATTTAATTGTCGAAGGAGGTTCCATGAAGCTTCCCGATTTCTTTCTTCAGGAGCACCATAAAAACCAGTAAGTCTCCAATTGAATCCATCCATATCATCTATAAACAAGACATCAATGTGCCTATCAGAAAAAGATCTCAAAGTAACATTACAGTTTGCTTTCCATCTGAGCGATAAACCACCACTTCGCCCTCTTGCACTAACATCAATACCATAATTATAACCACAAAACTTTCGCAATTTCTCTATCTTACCACTATCTAATTTAGTCTCGATCAAGAAAATAACCGAGGGGTTGACGTCCCTTAGAAAATTCTTAAGACGTCGTGTCGTCCGTGACTTGCCTAAGCCCCGGACGTTCCAACTTAGGATTTTCATTGGACCCGGCTGGCCTTCTCAATAAGGCCTGCCGATACAGAATTTTGGACTTTATGCGAAACTCCTGAAGTTGAAACAGAGGTTCTCATCCTCTTGGTACCATCCGGAATATCTTCCACTGAATCCTCATCTATCTGAGTCATCACAATATCATACCCACCTTGTACTCCAATAGCAGTTTGGTCCTTCAACATAGTCGAATTTCCAGAATCTGCATTCACCGTCTGAATAATCAATTGTTGCGTACCTGGATCCTTGGCAGTATCATCGTGTACTTCAACTATTTTTTCTTTCTCAGAAGATGATTGGGATTTCATTACTGTAATGTCCTCCCGAAGCCACTTGCTTGTAGGAAGAGCCAGCATTCGCCTGGTTGGAGCTCTAAGACCCAAATCCCATCCGAAATTAATATCCTTCTCATTCACTGTCAAACGGACCGGACAGAAACTTTCCCCATGGCCAAGTTTACCACAGATGAAACAAAACAGGGATAGTTTTTCATATTCGAAGCGCACAAATGTGCCCTCGCCTCCACGTATCGCCAATTTCTTCCGGCGTTTTAGCGGCTTGCGAACATCAACTGCAATACGGATTCGCATTATACCTTTATAACCCAGATTTACTTTCTCAGAGTCGTATATCAGAAATTGACCCACAAAATTACCGAGTTGTCTAGCCACACCTTCCGACATACATCCCGGTGGAACATCATTTACTAAAACCCAGAAAGGCACGAAATTTAAAGGAACCGCTAAAGGGACTTCTCCCTCTTTCAGACGATGTAAGATTAAAAGATGGGAATTAAAATTCCATGGTCCATTTTCCTCAACTCTATCAACATCAATTTTATGATAAAACCGGAACAAATAACGATTCTCACCAATATCTGAAATGGATACTCCTCCCAGTGGTCTCCATACATTTGAGAGTGTATTTTTCATTGATTGAAAATGAATTACTGCAGAAGTTAGAAACTGCCCAACAAAACAGTTTTCAAAAGAGATACCTTCATCAAGTATATTCTGTTCTATTTGAATTTCAGTATCCTCATCTTCCTCGATTGATAATCCTTCCATATTGTTTGCAATTGCAGATTCCATTAACCGAAGGAGCAAGAAGAAAGAAAAAACCGTGCTAAACAGCAGAAGATCGTGTCAATAGACAGAGAGAAAACCGTGCTAAACAGCAGAACCTCAATATACGCATATATTTTATATGAAAAATTAAAGCGATATATATATATATATGTTACCCGCTGTGTACTGATGTACTTAAGGAACTATGGTATATAAATTATGTAATATAATATACATAGATACAAAGAGCATTAAAAAGGGTATTATATAGGCTTAAGGGTATCAAAGGCCCCTAAACTTTTTAAAAAAAATCAATTAAGCCCTTAATGTTTTTTTGCACTCAATGTCACCCTCAAACCTCAAAATTTAACCAATCCAACCCTTTGACCGACGGAATCCGTCATTGACCGACGAAATCTGTTAAATTCTTAAACATAAGCCATTTATATGCCACATCACCTGCCAAATATAAACAAAGCTTGATGTGCACTTACGAGATCACTATCGAGAAGCTGGAATCTGATGTCGAAAAAAAAGTTGCAGACATTGCTTTACACCAGAAAAAGCTCAATGATTACACCTTTTTAAACAAGTCCATGGAGAAGAAATTAAACGAAAGTGGGCTTCTTTCAATGTTCGATAACATCAAGCTCACAACGTTGAATCCAAGTGATTTTGCCCAAGTTCTGCACTTTACAATGAAATCTGTTTGTAGCTTCGTGAGGTTGATGATGAAGGAAATGGAAACATCAAAATGTGATCTTGATGCTGCTGCTAAAAGTATCGAGCCTGGTACTGTTCTTGCAAAACAAAGCCATCGTTGCTTTGTGTTTGAATCTTTTGTGAGTAAAACAATGTTAGATGGCTTCTTTTCTCATGATTTGGGGCTCTCAAAAGGGCAATATTTCAAGGAATTCAAGAGCATGAAATCTGTTAGATGGCTTATGTTTAAGAATTTAACAGATTCTGTCGGTCAATGACGGATTCCGTCGATCAAAGGGTTGGATTGGTTAAATTTTGAGGTTTGAGGGTGACATTGAGTGCAAAAAAACATTAAGGGCTTAATTGATTTTTTTAAAAAAGTTCAGGGGCCTTTGGTACCCTTAAGCCTATTATATATGAAACGGCTTACATATGCCATGTAATATAATATATACATATGCCAAAAGCATTAAAACAAGTATATTATATACATATATATACATATATATATATATATATATAACGGCTTACACCCTAAATAAGTATAGAGAATGACTAGAGAGAGAAACTAGGCACAACTAACAAGGCAGCAAAACCCAGACAAATATAAAAAAAATAGTGCTACAAATCGGTGAACCACTGGAAAATGTAGTTATATATATATATAATAATAATAATGAAAACAAAAAAGAAATAAGGACACAACATTTACTTTGAGAGGGTATGACTGACATGGTATTGGAACTTAAAACAACATTTAAATGGTAAAATAAAATAAAATAAAAATAAAACATGTAAAAAGAGAGGAATGAAATTAAAAGACACGATTATGGGGACTAAAAACGCGGGATTTGAATGAAAAAAAATAAAATAAAACAATAATAAAAAGGAAAGTAAATGAATTAATAAAGAGGACGGGAAACCAGGCTCTTTGTTTTAGGGATTTTATCTCCCACCTTTGGTTATCCCTTTCTTTTATGTTTGAAAACCCTCAAAGAATGTAAGTTTTTCGTTTCAAAATTCCTAAATCGAAAACCTCAAAGCCCTTTTGGAGCGAAACAAAAGCTATGCTTTCGGTCATTCACGGCCATTCTGCCTTTGCCTCACCATGCACACCCTAAGAATATGCATCGGTTTGTCGGCGACAGAAGATGAAACGGCTGGGCTTCGACGGTAAGAAAAAATACTCGCCCTATCTGCTCTCTTTTTTTTGTGTTCGATGCATGCAAATGAAAAAATTTAGAAGACAAAATACCTCTGGAAAAATGTTTTTCGTATTGATTTTTTCTGATAATTGCGGGGGGCTTACAATGGTTTTGGGGTTCGGTTTTTATAACCGAAGTTACAACAATAGAGAAAAAAACAAAAGTGGCTTGCTGGGTTCTGATATTTGTCGAGTTGACTTCGCTCTGATCTGCCCTGTTGCGTTCTGGTTTCTGATTTTGTTGCTTTAATTAATTTTTTTTTGTTGTCTTTGTTGATATTTTGGGATCTCTGATGCCTTGCTTTTGTTTGTTGCATGTCGGAATTGGCTCGATCAATGAGTGCTGAGGCGTGATCGTGGCAGAAGGGTCAGGCGTCAGACGGTGTCGGGCGTGACGCGAGGGGTCACGGGTTTCCGGAATGGAGGGATCTGGGCCGTTCATCGTTCATAGATCCAACGGTGCAGGGTGCGCGGCGCTGAGCTTGCTGATACCCTTGCTAGGGTTTTTTGGTTAGACTAATCTGGGCCCTTGGATGACTCCCCCAGATCCGACGGCTCCTGTTTGGCTGCGCAAAAGAAAGAAAGGAGATTAGGGTTAGTTTGAATTAGGGTTTGAGCCCTTATTGGGCCATAATATTATGGGCCGTGCTTAATTGTAAAGGGACATTTATTTAATGAATAATGGACTTGGGCTTTTATTTATCTATGTATTATTTTTTTATTATATATGGGCCGATTTAAACCATTGGATATCATGTATGTGTTTTTTCTTTTTAGATTTGTCATATCATTGTAACATAAAATAATAATAATAATAATAATAATTTATGATATAATAATATAAATGTTTAGGGGTTTTGTAACTTAGTAATAACATAATGATAATACTAGTAATAATATAATAATGTTTTGTTTTTTTCTTTTTAATTGAATAATAGTATGTATATATATATATATCATTTTTTCTTCTTTTTCCCTTTTTTCTTTTTTTAAGTAATAATAAAAAGCCCATTTTATTAAGCCCAACCATTAACATGAACTAAAGTGATTTTAAGGCCCGGACAAAATTATTGATTACAGCTAAAATAAAAAGATTGAGACATTCTATTCACAAAGAGATTGATGGATCGATCTTTTTTGCCTTGAGGTCTGAAAATGACCTTTTTAAAGTGTAAAAACGGATCATATTTATTTTTAAAAAGTTCGGTTAAGTTGGAAAATATTCGAAACAAATTTTTTAAGTTTGTTTAGACTTTGAATTATTTTTGAAATATTTGAACTAGGCCAAAACATTTTTCACTTAATTTGTTATATCAAAGTATTAGTTCAACAATCTCCCCTTTTTGATATAACAAAACTATTTAAAAAATTATTTTTTGGCAAATGCCTCCCCTTAAAAAATAATATTTGAAAAAAAATAATATTTTGTAAAAATATTAAAGCTCCTCATTTTTCTTTTAAAAATTTAAATTTTCAAACATATCTCTCCCCTTTTTGTTATGTCAAAAATAATTCAAACAAAGTTTGAAATCACTCGTTAGTACAAAATAACAAAAGTAAGTAAGATAACTCTTTTTAAATCAAAAGTTTCCCCTTAATCAAAGCATTTCATTTAAAATTTTGGTTCAAATTTTGACACTTACGAGATTGAATTTCACTTATTGAATCTAATTAATTTAAAAATCACATGAAATTCAATTTATCCAAGACTTTTAAACTTTATGCAAACATATAAATGAAATAGGTTAAAACATATATGCATAAAGCATTATAAAATGTCATACACTTAAAAAATATCAAACAAATATGCATGAACATTTAGAACATCAAAAATAGGCAACCAAATAAATAACCAAAATTAAGTTTGTTTAGACTTTGAATTATTTTTGAAATCTTTGAACAAGTCCAAAACATTTTTCACTTAATTTGTTATATCAAAATATTAGTTCAACACAATACATTCGAATCAATAGTTTAATGACATCCTATATAATTTATCCTAAAATTTTTAGCGGATCAATCTAATATCTATATATTATTTTATACCTATATCCATAAAAAATACTACTCCCTCTGTCCCATAAACCTTATCCCTTTTATGTTTTAAAATCGCCAAAAGACATGATATTGTATTTTAAAAAAAATCTCACAATATGATAGATGTCATATTATTTTTCAGAATATTGTGATTTCTACAGTAAAAAGTGAAGTCAGATGGATTACAATCCGACTTTAAATAGTAAATTCCATTAATGATTAAAGAATTGAAGTCGGGTGGATTACAGTCCGACTTTGAACAGTGTTTTACACTGTAGTCGGATCCTTTTCCCACCATTTTTAACATTTTTTAATTGAAAAAAAATATGGATGAACACTGAAGTCGGATCCTTTTCCTACCGACTTCACTTTTACTGTAGCATATGCTATAGATTTGGAATTAATTTGACAAGTACAATATTTTTAGGGAAAAAGCATGCCGTCGTATTTAAATAAAGTTGTCGTTTTAAAATTATCCCACTTGAATTGCCTTATTGAAAAATTCAACCACTTTTACCAGACACATTTCTTTTTCTACCATCTTTTTAGTTTTTCAACAAAATAAACTCTAGCTTTTTCAAGAATAAAATTGATGAGTGTTTTATTTTGTTACTATTTTATCGATAATTACTCCTTGTTGATTCTATAATATTGTTGATTTGGATTGTTTTTATTCGTTTTTGTGCATGACTTTAATGTCCAGAAAACAACATTAAAAGGGCATGTTCTACAGTTTTTTTTAGAATCAAGACTGGACACATGGGCATGCTTTGGGGCATGATGATATCCGACATGGCAGATCCTGGCAGTTCAACCAGCAGCAGCTTTCAGAAGGCGATCCAGTCAGCGTCATTTAGAAGGAAAAACAAAATTTAAGGATTATGTTTGAATTTAAATATTTAGGAATTATCAATTTATTATTTAAAATTTTATTTGAATATTTTTAGGATTATCCTTAGGTGTTTTATTTTAAATGTTCCTTTATCTTTTGAGTTATCTCGAGCTATAAATACTCCCTTAGGGTGAAGCTTGAAAGATACACTTGGCTTTAACATTGTTCTTGGAGATTTTTACTTTTATAAAAGCTTTTCTTTTTCACTTCGTTTTTATTTTAAGTTTTTATTTACTTTCTTTAAAATATGTTAAGTATGATCTCTATCATGCTTAACTAATTTTTCAATTAGCCGAAGACTTAAAGCGATGTCTCAATTCCGATTGTGAAAATTGAAAAGCACCTAATTTCTTCAGATATCTTTCTCAATTTTCTGCAAACTTGAATTGACAATCGGTCTTTCCTTTAAATCTATAATCTTTCAATTCAAAAAGAGCTCGTTGGTTTGAATGTTGTTTTGATTTAAAGTTTGGAGGAAGGATCAGCTTGTAGCATATTCGACTTCCTATAAACACACTTAGTGACGGTCCGCTAAGGGAAATTGAGATCGGGTTCGATTCTTATTGAGACAACATAACTCAAGTCATGTTTTTCTAAAACTTAAATTGTAGTGATGCTAGCAACGATGGTCGTGGTTAGTCCAAAAAAGGACTGAATTCCAAAGATTGGCTTTGGATTATTGGTTTGTTAGGCATGAAGCACGCTCGAATCAATCTTTTGAAACTGTCAAGAGGGTTGAATTGAACTCCAGAATGAATTGGCTAAAACCAAAAAAAAATTATAGACAATTTGCACAAGAATTTTAGAGTGGTTGGACTACCCAACCGAGTCTACATCCACTATCTTAGCACACCACTAAAGATTTCCCAATTCACTATGAATTCTTCCCCTTTTCAAAGCTAAGGAGACAACCTTTACAACCATATCTTTTATATGGCTAAGATAGAACCACTCTAACTTTTGCAAGGCTAAACTAGAATCTATCCCTTTTACAAGGTTTGTTTGGTAAACTAAATACCTCACAAGGTGGGTGTCTACACAAATTAAGCTCACAATAAAGAATGAAAGATTTATAATTTAAGCACTCTCTAAACTATGTACAAGAGAAATGAAGAAATAAGATTTAGACTCAAATTCTCTCCATCTTACTTGGATATGTTCTCTAACCATCTTCAAGTGTCTCAAGCTTGCTTTAATAGTGTGGAATGATATTCTAACCGTTTATAAACGTTTGGAATGTTTTGAAGCCGTTGGGAAGTCATAAAGTCAAGCTTTAAATTTTCACCACCTGCACAGAGTTTTCGAAACCTTAAGGAGAATTTGAAAAATATAGTCGTTATAGAGCCATGGTTTCGAAACCTTTGCTAAGGTTTCAATTCCAGGTCATTCTGCCCGAAAGATTTCGAAACCTTATATGAAAGGTTTCGAAACTTTCACTTAAAAAACCTAATTTTAGTTAATTGTTGACTTTTAAATGTATATTCGATATAAGCACAGAGTCAAAACATTTTAAACATATTTTTTACGTTTCGAGGACTTTTGAATTATTTTTGAAATCTTTAAATAAGTCCAAAATATTTTGATATAACAATTATGTGAAAAATATTTTGAATTATTTTTGAAATCTTTAAATAAGTCCAAAATATTTTTCACATAATTGTTATATCAAAATATTTTCTCAACATGGTTTACCGAAGAGTAAAGTAAGTTACAATGGTTGGGCCTTGTAGACTGTAACCGACATGTATTCGTAGTAAAATATTCTTCGATGATCAGTTGAAATTGAGACAAAGCGAAGCTTGAGGCTGTTCTATTTTATTGATTTTATTCTTAAATTTTACTTTCGTCATTTTCTCCAAATTTATTCGCTTTTATTATTCTACATTTATTTTCTAGTCTCTTGATCACCCCTCATTTACTTTATTTTTTCACTAAAGTTAGAATCAAAACCCCTCGATATCAGAAGCTCCTTAGTTCCTGTGGATCGACCATTCTTCTTTACTACTACTTTATTTATCTATTTATTTTGAGATTAAGGATTATTTATTTGACAAATACGATGCTTGTCAAAATTATCATTTTAATTATTTTACAACACATCTATTTCACAAATTTTTTCTTCCTAAAATTGCGTCAAAAGTTAGCAAAGAACAAGATTTATGGGACGAATGGAGTATTTGTTTTAAATTTTCGGGGATCAATCTAATATCTATATATTATTTTATAAGGCTTAAATAAAAAATAAGTGCCCAAAGTATATCGTTTTTGAACTTTAGGTGCTTAAAGTATTTTTTTGTAAAATAGATGCTAAAGTTTCAACTGTTATAATTTTAGGTGCCCGGGCATTTAAAAAATCCATTACCCAATTAAAATGCGACACATGGTAGGAATTATGATTTTTTTAATTTATTTTTGAAAAAAACTTTAAAATGTATTTTTTAAATCCTAAAATTCTAAAAAATATTCAAATCAATCCCTAAATCCCTAAAAATAACAAAACCCAAATCCCCAAATCTACATCATTACCTGCCGTCGCGGGTCGCCGTCTCTGACCCTACCTGTTCGGTCGTCGGTCCAAGCCAACCATTTCTCCCAACGTGTTGTCGCTGGAAATCGACAAACGGTGTGCCAATCGAATGACTATTTCACATTCGACGTTTAATGTTCGACTAGTACACCGTTTGCATGTTTCTGGCGACGACGAGTTGGGAGAAATGGTCGGTTGGGTCCAACTACTGCACGTGTGGGGTCAGCGATGGCGGCAGCAGAGAAGATTTAAGGGTTTAGGATTTGGGGACTATTTTAGAAGTTTTTAAATTTTTTTAAATTATTAAAAACAAAAAGTTAATTAAAAGAAATTATAAATTAAAACATGATACATGTTTAATTTTTATTGGTTAACAATTTTTTTTAACGATAGTTAACTACCAGAAACCTAAAATTATAATAGTTGAAATTTTAGGCACATGTTTTTTTAAAAAAAATACTTTAAGCGCCTAAAGTTTAAAAAAAATACTTTAGACACTTATTTTCGTTTAAGCCATTTTATAATTATGTCTAAAAATATAATTGTTCTAAATTTTAGTAGGGTCAATCTAATATCTATATATATTATTTTGTAATCATATATTTAAAGGAAAAAACGCTTTTAAATTATTTGCGGTATCATTTGTCAGTTGTCACCACAATCACAAAACGTGGTTCCACACTTCAGCGGGTGTTTGTGGTCCAAAGTCATGTAGAAACAAAGGATGATGTTCACAAATCACACCTAATGCATGAAGCAGCCATGATATTTCACTCTTATGAGTAAAGATTTGAGTCGAAATTAAAATATTAAATTATTTTAGAGGATGATCGTTCAAATCTATTAATTTAGTTGTTTATTTGGTTAATAGAGGATTAGAACAACGGATCATAACAAATTTCTTAAAATTAAGTAAATTGCGAAGAACAATTTTATGTGTCTAGAGTATTGGATATATGAATTGTGAAGACACTTTTGTGACCCTTATAAAGAGGGTATATTTTTATGTCGAATATATATTTATATGATAAACTACTACTGGTATATTTAATAATTATATAAAAAATATATATTTAAATTTAATAATTATATAAATAAAAATATGATTAAAGATCATTACCGACTAAAATAATCCATATATTTAAATTTAATAAATAATAAAATTGTATTAAAAATAATATCATAAATAAGCAAGGTTAGGAGTTCGAATCTTGATGTTGTAAATGAAGAAAACTGGGGTGAGAGGGTCACCCCATATGGAGCCTCTGTAAAACTCAATCCGGATTAGTCGGTCAATGATTCGGATACACGTAGTTAAAAAACACTATTTTTATAATTTAATATCATAATTTTTAAAAATTCACTTTGGTCGTTCAAATAAACAAAGACTTATAAATTATCAGCTAATTTTACCAAACAATATTATATAATTAACTAATTAAATCAATTAATACAATTTATTGTCAACTACCAATCAATACAATTTATTATCATCTATTTGTTAATTATCAAACATAATTAATATAATACTGATTATGTTGCGATATTTAATTTTTCGAAATAAAACTTGAAATTATCATTAAATTTTGATTTAATGCAATATGATATGAGAATTTGTAGTGCTCGTAACAAAATATCAATTTCAATTAAAGCAATTCGTAGTGGATTTCAACTAGACCCCCACCATAGTGCCGTTGTCCTTAAGAGTTAAGATAATAAATGAGGAAAGCAATGGATATCTTGTCTCTTTCCTTTTTGGTGTAGACGTAAGCATTTAATTAAGTTGGGTTAAATTTTACGAGTGGAATTTTGCCTGGTCATGCAAAAGCAGTACCACCTGCTTCTCTTTGCTAATAAAGAAATCGTTATTCATTTCTTTTCGTTCTTCACGGCATTGCCATTACTAGAGGTTGAAGGAAGGAATTATGGGTGGGAAATGGATGGACTCTATGAAGGAGCTGAAGAAAGTGGGGGCCTTGGCTGCTCCCATGGTGGCCGTCATGGTGTTGCAGCATCTTTTGTTCGTCGTGTCTATAATGATGGTTGGTCATCTGGGTGAACTTCAACTTTCCGGTGTATCCATAGCCACTTCTTTCGCCACCGTTACCGGCTTGTGTTTCCTGGTAAAACTCCTGAACCTGAACCATGATTTTAGTTTCGTACTGGGATTTGAATTGCAGACATAACGAATGCTATTACATAAGATTGTTTGACTAGCTATTGTTATTATCAAGCAGTTTGGGATGTCTGGAGCATTGGAAACTCTATGCGGGCAAGCTTATGGAGCACAGCAATATCGGAAGCTTGGGACCTATACTTATTCTGCAATAATCTGTCTCTTAATTGTTTGTGTTCCAATCACTATTCTATGGGTTTTCACAGAGAAGATACTGACCCTTGTAGGCCAAGACCCTGAAATCTCACATGTGGCCTACAGATATGCACTTTCTTTCATCCCTGCCCTATTCGGATATGCCATACTTCAAGCACTGGTTCGATATTTTCAGACCCAAAGTTTGATTCTTCCCATGCTCTATACTTCACTTGCAGCTTTGTGTTTCCACGTACCTTTCTGCTGGACACTAGTGTTTAAATCGGGGTTAGGGTCAATCGGAGCCGCGTTTTCGATGGCTTTATCGAATTTTTTGAATGTGACATTGCTTGCCTTGTATATGAAATTCTCCTCAAAATGTGACAAAACTCGTTCTGTTTTCTCCAAAGAAGTTTTCCACAGCACCAGAGTCTTTTTCCGCTTTGCTCTTCCTTCAGCTGCAATGGTTTGGTATACCATTTCTTTTTCCAAACTTCTCTTTATCGATTTAAATAACAATCGTGCCAGCGGCCTAACCAATTTTCTGTGGGTTTCCGATGAATGCAGTCTTGAATGGTGGGCATCCGAGCTTCTGATTTTTCTCTCAGGGCTACTACCGAATCCAAAACTCGAGACTTCAGTGCTTTCTATATGGTATTCTTGTTTCGAATACTTAATTTCAAGCAATAATAAAAATGGGACTTGGTTTTTCTACTGTGCTTCTAACTAAATAGGCTGTGAATTTGAGTTTTGTGCAGCTTTTCCATTACTTATTTGCACTTTTTCGTAACTTATGCCATTGGAGCCACTACAAGGTTTGTTTTTCACCTCATGATTAAGTTGAACACATAGATGACTTGCGGTTGAAGAAAGGTTCTGGTTTTTATTGTTGCAGCACTCGGGTTTCAAATGAACTGGGCGCTGGCAACCCACAAGCAGCCAAGATGGCTGTTTGGATACTAGTATGTATTACAGTGATGGAGGCCATCATTGTGGGCACAATCTTATACTTTTTCCGCAACATATTCGGGTACGTATTCAGCAGCGACGAAGAAATCGTGGAGCATGTGGCTGACATTGTTCCTTTCATGTGTCTGTCGTTCTTTTTGGACGGTTTACAATCGCTGCTTTCAGGTTTGTCTCCTTTTCGTAGTTCTATCATGTAATTAAAATGGGAGGAACGGAATGTTGGGGAAACCGGGTTATTTCCCACACGAACGTAGCTTCAAATCTGAGCTGAAATGTCGAGATCGAAACTACCGAAATTTGCACAGCGGACAAACCCGTCAACTATTGAATATTGAAACCCAATGGAAAAACCCAATAATAAACAAGCGAAATAAATAATGGAGAGAACACACCGAATTTACGAGGTTCGACGAAAATGTCGTCTACTCCTCGGGCACCACCACCAGATGATAACTTCACTAATACCAAAATGGTACAAACAAATGGAATTCCTAAGAATTCCCAAATATGAGAGAAGAGAAACAAATGGGAGAGATGGATGTTGGGATGATTTTAAATGACAAATGCTAGGCCTATTTATAGTTGAGCTTTAAGGACTAAACTTGTAAATAGCCTAAACTTTAGGGACCAAAAAATAATTTTACCATTCCCTATTTTCTTCATTTGCTGCTGCCATTTTCTTCATTCACATTTGCTTTTCTTTATTTGCTGCACCAATTTGCAGCCATTCACATTATCAAGCCCACAAAGCTTGACATTTCAAGCCACCAATTCAACAAATCTCCACCTTGGCTTGAATTCATCAAGCTTCTCAAAATTTTCTTCTCTCCAAATGTTATCTTCTGCAGTGCCTCCAAATGCGCTCATGAGCGTCATACACCCGAAGGTGCTCAAACTTGCAAGATGTTAATCAAGTTCAAACAATGATTGAACTTGATTGATGTTACCACCTTGGTCAACATATCTGCAGGATTTTCTGCCGTCGCAATCTTCTGAAGTAGAATCTTTCCTTCTTCAAAGATCTCCCGCACAAAGTGATACCTCACGTCGATGTGCTTGGTTCTTGAATGGTAGACTTGATTTTTCGCTAAATGAATAGCACTCTGACTGTCACAATAGAGACTAATGTGACTTTGAACAACTCCCAAGTCTTCCAACAATCCGTTAAGCCAAATCGCCTCCTTAACAGCCTCTGCAACTGCCATGTACTCTGCCTCTGTAGTTGACAAAGCCACCGTTGACTGTAAAGTAGACCTCCAACTAACTGGGGCTTTTGCTAAAGCAAACAAATACCCAGTAGTAGACCGACGCTTATCTAAATCACCAGCATAGTCGGAATCAACATATCCAACCACAAACTGACCAAGTGTTTCATCTTGCTCAAACACTAAACCAACATCTACGGTTTGTTGGAGATACCGTAGAATCCATTTCACAGCTTGCCAATGTCCTTTTCCAGGATCATGCATGTACCTGCTCACAACTCCAACTGCTTGTGAAATGTCAGGCCTCGTACACACCATCGCATACATCAAGCTCCCTACTGCATTAGCATATGGAACTTTTGCCATATATTCTCGCTCTTCATCAGTTTTAGGAGATAATTGAGAACTGAGTTTCAAATGAGAAGCAAGTGGGGTACTTACATGTTTTGTGCTTTCATTCATGCCAAAACATTGTAATACCTTTTTCAGATATTGCTTCTGAGTCAAACAAAGCTTGCCTCTCCGTCTGTCTCTACTTATCTCCATGCCGAGAATCTTCTTGGCCTCACCTAGATCTTTCATCTCAAACTCTTGATTCAACTGAGCCTTCAATTTGTCTATCTCTTGTTGACTCTTTGAAGCGATCAGCATATCATCAACATACAAGAGGAGATAAATGAAAGATCCATCTTGTAGCTTTCGCAAATACACACAATGGTCGTATTTGCTTCTTGTGTACTTCTGCCTCCTCATAAAGCTATCAAATCGCTTGTACCACTGCCTCGGAGATTGCTTCAATCCATATAGCGATTTGTTCAGCTTACAAACCCATTTCTTACCACCAGCATCTACATATCCTTCTGGCTGAGTCATATAGATCTCCTCTTCCAAATCACCGTGCAAGAAAGCCGTCTTTACATCGAGTTGAGCTAGCTCCAAATTCAACTGTGCTACCAAGGCCAACAATATTCTAATGGAGGAATGCTTCACAACAGGGGAAAATACTTCGTTGTAGTCGATTCCCTCCTTCTGAGCGTAGCCTTTAGCTATCAACCTTGCCTTGTAGCGAACATCTTTCTTGCTGGGAGATCCGTCTTTCTTTGCAAACACCCACTTGCATCCAATTGCCCTTTTACCTTCTGGTAAATGTGCCAAATCCCAGGTGTTGTTCTTCTGGAGAGATTGCATTTCTTCATCCATGGCACTTTTCCACTTGTCATTTTCTAAGCTTTGCATTGCTTCTTGATAAGTGACAGGGATATCATCATCAACAACTGGAAGGGCATAGGCCACTGTATCTGTAAATCGAGCAGGTCTACGAATTTCTCTCCTTGGCCTTGTAACTGCAAGTGGTTCTGGTGTCTCCAATGGTTCTTGGGTTTGAACCTCTTCATCTTCTGATTCCTCCATTGGAGTTGGAGAATCAGTAACATCAATTGCTGGACTAATCACCGTCTCTTGAAACTCCACCTGGTTTGGAGTATACTCCACCTGTTGTGGAGTACTACTTGTCTGAACAGCTCCATTTGTTACCTTCTTCAACATGACAGATTCATTAAAGGTAACATCTCTGCTACAAATTATCTTCTTTGTGTCTAAGCACCAAAGTCGAAATCCCTTCACTCCATGAGTGATTCCCATGAAGATAGCCTTCTTTGCTCTAGGATCAAGTTTTGACTCCTTCACATGATAATACGCAGTGGATCCAAATACATGTAAGGAATCATAATCTGTAGCGGGTACTCCAGACCATACCTCCAACGGTGTTTTTCCTCCAATCGCCGATGACGGTAGACGATTGATGAGATGGCCAGCATATGTCACAGCCTCAGCCCAAAATGGCTTGCCCAACCCAGCATTGGACAACATACATCGAACTTTCTCAAGTAGTGTTCGATTCATACGCTCTGCCACCCCATTCTGCTGTGGTGTATGTCTAACAGTGAAGTGTCGAACAATACCATGCTCCTGGCAAACGTCAAAGAGCGGATCACTTCTATATTCCCCTCCATTGTCCGTCCTAAGCCGTTTGATCTTCTTGCCAGTCTGGTTCTCGATCATATTTTTCCACTTCAGGAAAACTTTGAGCACTTCATCTTTAGACTTCATCGTATACACCCAAACTCTTCTGGAAAAGTCATCAACAAAAGTTGCAAAATAGTGTTTTCCTCCCAGCGACGTTGTTTTGGAAGGACCCCACACATCTGAGTGAACATAATCCAAAATACCTTTCGTATTATGGATAGCGGTGCCGAATTTCACTCTCTTCTGCTTTTCCAGAACACAATGCTCACAAAAATTTAACTTGCAAGCCTTTGCACCTTTCAACAATCCTTGCTTTGCCAAAATTTGCAAGGATTTTTCACCAGCGTGTCCCAACATTCATACTATCTCTCCCAAGTCTGGACTTTGACTTTGATCTCCCTCTCATTTTTGGCTTTTGGCTTTTCTCCTCCATATTTACGGGTTTTTCTTCCTCAATGGCAATGTCTAGACCTTGTTGAAATAAAGAGTCTAGCACCTCGCCTTGCCACATGCCGAAGTGACCGGATCCATCGAACAACTCCACCGAGAAGTTTGCATTTGACATTATCCTCCTCACCGGTATAGAGGAAGAGCTTGATGTCCCTTCTGATCCGTCTTTTGCCATGGCAACGAATAATATTCAACAGCACGAACTGGATATTGAAACACTGCACCAGGTAAGTTCCCAGGAAAGAGAGGTGGATCACACGGATCGCTTAAATACCCAGTCTTTCCTAGCCAGAACTTTCCTAGACACGCACTGTCACAACACCACACTTCTTTGCAGCAACCGAGCGACCGGGATAGCCTTCACCGAAGCTCTGATGCCAATTGTTGGGGAAACCGGGTTATTTCCCACACGAACGTAGCTTCAAATCTGAGCTGAAATGTCGAGATCGAAACTACCGAAATTTGCACAGCGGACAAACCCGTCAACTATTGAATATTGAAACCCAATGGAAAAACCCAATAATAAACAAGCGAAATAAATAATGGAGAGAACACACCGAATTTACGAGGTTCGACGAAAATGTCGTCTACTCCTCGGGCACCACCACCAGATGATAACTTCACTAATACCAAAATGGTACAAACAAATGGAATTCCTAAGAATTCCCAAATATGAGAGAAGAGAAACAAATGGGAGAGATGGATGTTGGGATGATTTTAAATGACAAATGCTAGGCCTATTTATAGTTGAGCTTTAAGGACTAAACTTGTAAATAGCCTAAACTTTAGGGACCAAAAAATAATTTTACCATTCCCCATTTTCTTCATTTGCTGCTGCCATTTTCTTCATTCACATTTGCTTTTCTTTATTTGCTGCACCAATTTGCAGCCATTCACATTATCAAGCCCACAAAGCTTGACATTTCAAGCCACCAATTCAACACGGAATGTGTGGCCTAGTTGATAGAACTAGGCCACAATTCCGTTCCTCGATCTATCCCTGACTGAAAACGTGATTTGGTTGTAGGAGTTGCAAGAGGATGTGGGTTGCAGAACATGGCAGCCGTTGTGAACCTTGGGGCATATTATCTGATAGGAACCCCAGTGGGTGCTGTTCTTGCATTTGTTCTGCATTTCAAAGTTAAAGGCCTTTTCATTGGATTGACAACCGGCACTGCTTTTCAAACCATCATGCTGGCCATCATTTCACTTTCCATAGACTGGGAAAAACAGGTTCGGAACTTTGCACTCATAAAACCCGTCAACCCTTAATCATATG
This sequence comes from Hibiscus trionum, assembly GCA_030270665.1. Classification (NCBI taxonomy): domain Eukaryota; kingdom Viridiplantae; phylum Streptophyta; class Magnoliopsida; order Malvales; family Malvaceae; genus Hibiscus; species Hibiscus trionum. Next base: position 19,567,227 of record BSYR01000019.1, on the reverse strand, counting down.
ATAAATATTGTGGGCTTCATTTGTGGATATTGCAGGCTTCAAAAGCTAGAGAAATGGCGATCGAGGGAGATGCAAAGAATGAGACCCAATTGGCAGCAGGCCCCCCCTAACACATTGGCCTCACTCACTTCTATCCACGCCATCATAAACTTTCAAATTCCTCATCTAAATCATTAAGTAATTGTACATTTTAAGTATATAATGTTGGAATTGAATATGGTTAATGGATTTTCTACCTCCATAAGGCCTCAAGCTCGAGACTTGCTTAAACGTTACTAAATTACTTACTACTCAGACCAATCCGTTGATACTTGATCTTTTGGAGTAATTTTTTAAGGGTAAACTACACAAAATGCTACTAAATTTTAACTTTTGTATCGAACATACCACTGAACTATAAAATGATACTATTGTACCATTGAACATTGTTTTTTGTTATTATTATACCACTGAACTTTGTTTTTTGTTCAATCCAAGTACTCGATCGTTAAATTGTAACGAACAGTTAAATCCAAAACGACGTCATTTTGGTATAGTTGCTTTGATGCCTAAGATAGGCCAAAACGACGTCTTTCTGCTAGTAAAAAAAATTAAGAAAACACTACATTTGAGGAGGATTGAACCAAAAACCTCTAAGATGAAAAATTTACACCAAACCACAAAGCCAACTTAAAAACTTAATATAATCCTAACAAAAAATAGTATATAAATAATATTGGAGTTGAACTTAGTTTCATTTATCTTATGATATAATTTTATAATATTTATAATATAATTTAATATAAATATATTAAATTTATAAATAAGTATTATTTATAATTTATATTACAAAGCTAAAATATTATTTATAATATATACAACTAAACATGTAACTAACTAAACTACAAACCCTAAACCTTATATATAATTAAATCTAAAATCTTAAACTCTAAGCCTTAAATATATATAATTAAGTCTCAAACCCAAAACCTTAAAATTATAATATTATTTATAATATATATTAAAATTTGTAATATAAATTATAAATGATATTTTAGTTTTAGGGTTTATGATTTAGGATTTAGTTATATATATAGGGTTTAGTTACATATATATATATATAGTTTAAGGTTTATGATTTAGGATTTATATATATATATATATGGTTTAAGGTTTAGGGTTTTGTTACATATATATAGTTTAGGGATTTGAGTTTTGGAGTTTAGGGTTTAATTATATATATTATAAATTAGTTTTATAATATAAATTATAAATAATATTTATTTATAAAGTTAATATATTTATAAAATTATATTATAAATATTATAAAATTATATCATGAGATAAATAAAATTAAGTTCAACTGCAATATTATTTATATACTATTTATGTTAGAATTATATAAAGTCTTTAATTTGATTTGGTGGTTTGATGTAAACTTTTCTTCTTAGAGGTCTTTGGATCAATTCTCCTCAAATGTAATGTTTTTTTAATTTTTTTTAACAAAACGACGTCGTTTTGGCCTATTTTAGACATCAAAGAAACTATATCAAAATAATGTTGTTTTGAATTTAACAGTCTGTTACAGTTTAACGATCGAGTGCTTAGATTAAAAAAAATAAAGTTTAGTAGTATAATAATAACAAAAATCAATTTTTAATGGTACAATAGTATCATTTTATAGTTTAATAATATATTCGATATGAAGGTTAAAATTTAGTGACATTTAGTATATTTTACCTTTTTTTTAACATGTAGTAGGCCAGGTAATCAATTGTCATCATCAAAGGTTGCTAGCCTCTCAAAAATGACAAAATGGTTTAAACTTTCTAGCGTCGAAAAATTAAAATTTAATGCAATTGTAAAATTGTTTTTTAATTTTTCAAAAAATTATACTAAATCAATTTTGATATACACACATATATATATATGATTAATTTAGTCCTTAATTTTTTTTCACCCAATTAATTTTTTATCAATTTGTCCTTTTCGCCAAAATTGACTGTTAAATCTAACAAATTTTTTGGATCAATTGACATAACATGTCGTATTACAGTTTTGTCACTTGATATTTTCAGAATTTTTAATTTTTAAAATTATGAAAAAAAAACAATTTTCTAACAAATCTGTAAATATCACATGATAGATTTGTAGTGTATCAGATGACAGTAATATCTCAAGAAAAAAAACTGTTATAAATTAATGGTCAAAATTGATCAAAAGAATCAATCAATTCAATTTATAAATTCAACGACTTAATTGAATGTAAAAATATTCAAAAACTTTAATCAGTTTTTTTTCTTTCAAAAATTCAAAAGCTTCAAATACCCTCAATCCTATATATAATTCACTACCATCGTCTAACTAAATTTAGTACGTTAAGCTAAGAGAGAAAGAGGACAATCTTTCTCGCTCTCGATCTCTCTCAAATTCAATCCTCTCTCTTTTCTCTACAAAACTCTAAACTAAATTTTTTTGCGGCCGCTGGCCGCTGGTGAGCTGACTGTTTTTCTTCGATTAATAAATTGTTCTCCACCTTTGGTAGGCCATCGGTCTCTCCATGGTGGCCAGCTGCTCACCCTCCAGGGTATTTTCTTTCGTCCCTTCCATCGATTTTTGAAAGAAAGCGTTCCTTTTTAGGAACGACGTTATGGTGGTTTGTTTGGATGGCTTTCTCGTTGCAATATGGAGGTTCGGCAACGCCTCTTTCGTCGACCTTTTGCTCCCGGTGGTCGGAAGTCTTGACTCTCCCATCTGGTGTTTTGTTATAGGTTTATGATATCGTTTCGTTTTGTGGTGTTTTTTATGTTTTAGGGTGTTGTTTTCTTTTTTCTGCAAGTAAGGATTCGATCGGAGTGGATTTGCTCCTGCCGTTGGTCTGGCCGTCGACCTGACTCCGGCTGCCTTATTGTGCCCCTTCAGCCTTCACCATCTTCTGAACTAGACACGTTGTTGTTGTTGGTTGCTCTCGCTGCATCACGTTCACCACCGATATGCTCCAGTGCCATAATTAGACGTGCAATGCAAGCTTTAGTTGTTGGCTTCTCCGTTCCCATCTTTGTTTGTTCGTTTTGATATGTTATTTTTTTGTTTTCTTATTTTTTCGATTTTATTCTTTACCGGCATTTTTCTTTCCAAATCTATTCGCCATTTGTCCTCCCAATTTTTCCTGTGTTCTTCTACGATTTCATGTATCGTTTTTTTGTTCTCTATAATGTTTGTTTATGAATGTCAGTGTTCATCTTGTTCAAAAAAAAATTGGTACGTTAAGTAATGGTTGCAATCCCAAACGATGGGGGAAGTTTGAATAAGTAGCGGAGGCCTACTTTTAATCAAGGGTTAACTACTGGAATAGTCACTTATGTTTTTCCCCAGTACAGAGTTGGTCACCGATTTTGAAAAAAGACCAGTAAGGCCACTTACGTTTTTGGGGCGTAAATTTTTTGTCACTCAGCTGTTTGTTGCCGTTAAACATTGACGGCTTGCTGACATGGCAACGAAAAAATAAGGGTAAATTACTTCAATGGCCACTAAAGTTTATCTCATGTACATTTCTGCTCCCCAATTTTAAAAAATAAACATTATGGTCACTACTGGAAAGGTTTCTTTATAATTTCACCCTTGAATTTTTAAAAATTCATTTTTCAACCTTAAAACTTTACAATCAATTAGTACAATAATATTATAAAGGCTCAAATGAAAAATAAGCCAAAGTATACCCTTTTTAAATTTTAGGTGCCCAAATTACTTTTATTTAATAACTAAACTTTCAAATTGCTCATATTTTTTTTCACTCTGATTTTATTTTATTATTATTATAACATGACATGTCATTTGTATTATTGTTAAATTAAAAATAATTTAAAAATAAAATAAAATCATTATTATTATTATTATTAAATTTAAAATATTTTAAAAATATCACTTCTTAGAATAATTTAGGTGTCTAAAGTATTTTTTTGTAAAAATAGGTGCCCAAAGTTTCCATAGTTACAATTTTAGGTGCCCGGTTGTTAAATGAGTGTCAAAAAATGTCAACCAATCGGTGCTTGACACGTGAAATTAATTTTATTTTTCTTTTTAAATTTTTTAATGGAAAATACTCAGATTTTTCAAATTTTTATAAAATCTCAAAATTTTACAAGCTTCACAAAATAGTCCATAAATCCCTAAAATTCCCAAACTTCCGCCGTTGATTGTTGCCACTTCAGCCGCCGATCGCCATCGCTGACCACACACACATGGTCGCCGGACCAAGGCGACCATTTCCCCTAACACAACGTCACCGGAAACGCCCAACGACGTACATCCGAACATCAAACACAAACGTCAATCGAAGGCGACGTTCATGTTTGACGTTCGGCTGCACGTCGTTGGGCGTTTCCGGCGACGTTGTGTTAGGGGAAATGGTCGCCTTGGTCTGGTGACCATGTAAGTGTGGTCAGCGACGACGATCAGCGGCAGAAGCGACGCCAATTGACTGCGGAATTTTAGGAATTTTTAGGGATTTAGGGACTATTTTGTGAAGCTTGTAAAATTTTGAGATTTTATAAATATTTGGAAATTTTGAGTATTTTCTATTAATTTTTTTAAAAAAATAAAATTAATGTCACGTGTTAAGTACCGATTGGTTGACATTTTTTATACACATTTAACAACCGGGCACCTAAAATTGTAACTATGAAAATTTTAGGCACCTATTTTTACAAAAAAATACTTTAGACACCTAAATTAAGTGATATTTTTTAAAATATTTTAAATTTAATAATAATAAAAATGATTTTATTTTATTTTTAAATTATTTTTAATTTAACAATAATAAAAAATGGCATGTCATGTTATAATAATAATAATAATATAATCCATAGTGAAAATATAGGAGTAATTTTAAAGTTTAGTTATTAAATAGGAGCTATTTGGGCACCTAAAATTTAAAAAGGTATACTTTGGGCACCTATTTTTCATTTAAGTCTTTATAATATTATTGTACTAATTGATTGTAAAGTTTTAGGGCTGTAAAATGAATTTTTAAAAATTTAAGGTTGAAATTATAAAGAAACCTTTTCAGTAGTGGCCATAATGTTTATTTTTTAAAATTAGGGAGCAGAAATGTATATGGGATAAACTTTAATGTTCATTACAATAGTTTACCCTTATTTTTTTCGATGCCATGTCAGCAAGCTGTCAATGTTTAACGGCAAAAAACGGCTGAGTGACCTTTACGTCCCGAAAACGTAAGTGATCTTACTGGTCGTTTTTCAAAATCGGCGACCAACTCTATACTAAAAGGAAACATGAGTGACTATTTCAATAGTTAAACCTTTAATCAAAGTGACGTGGACAGCATTAATACTCTTTATAATAGTACTTTTTGTCAAAAGGATAAGACACTATAATGGTTATCTTTTTTTGATAAAAGGGAACAGACTTCAAATTAAAATAAGAGGGTCCAACCCCATTGATACTCTTTATAATAGTAGTACTTTTTGTCAAAAGGATAATCCACTATAATGGTTATCTGAGTCAGACAGGCAAGCCCCCCACAAATTCAAGCGTGTTTGACCCAAGCAAACCAGGCCACAAATTTTAGGATAGATATAAGGTGCGGTTAATAAACGATAAATTTTGAAATTTGTCCACGAACTGAAAATGTTAGACTTCTTGATAATATTTTCGGTTGGTTGTTTTGAGTCTTTTTCAAGTATCGAGATTTATTTTGTAAGCATCGATATTTAATTTTTTTATTATAAATTTTCAGTTTGGGATAATAAGTATTGATACTTGAAAAAAAATCTAAAAAAATTATCAAAAAGTCTAACATTTTCAGTTCGTGAACAAATTTCAAAACTTGTTATTTTTTTATCCCACCCTAGACATACCGCACGTTAAACTCGCTTTAAATTTTATCACCAAAGGCCAAAGCTCTTCGACAATTGACACGCAACAACTTTGGGATCCGGCTTAAGAAACCCCAGATTTCTAGGACTGAATCGGATTTAGATTTGTCTCCTCGGATGTTTTTGTTATTCAAAATAGGGTAAATATATATTTCAGGGGTTGAATTTAGGTCAAAGTTTAATTTGATATTTTAATTTTTTTTATCCAATTAAGCACCTGAATTTAGTTTTATGATCCGATTTGATACTCGTTCATTTTGTGTCTAATTAGATACTTAGAATTGACTTTTTGATTCAAATTAATACTTACAACTTTGAATCAAATTGAACCAACAAGTCAGGTTCAAGTACTTAGTTCGATAAATAGTTAAATTTCAAATTAAGTTTGAAACCAAATTCATGTACCTAAATGAACAAAAATAAGCTTACAATTAAAATTGGATCTTAAAACAATATTTTGGTCAACTACATCATTAGTTACTAAATTTTAGCTGTATTTCTGTTTTGGTCACTAAACTATTAAAAAATATTATTATAACACAAAAATTTTCAAATCCATTTTTAGTCACTCTATCACTAAAAATTTTTACACCATGTGACATGACAATTTCTTTTCAATTTTCGAAGAAAATAATAAGTTTATTTGAGTGACGTTGTCCGTCGCCAGTTGTTGTTCATGACAAAATTTCTTCTTTCTTTCCAGGAACGAAGTTAAAAATTTATAGAGGGAAGATTAAAATTTTTGAGAGATGTTATAATAAGACTTTAAAAAATTGAAGAGAATATAGAACTAATTTTACATTTTTTCTAAAAAAATATTTTATTAACATTGAAAAAATAAAATTGACACGAGCCCACACTCTAAAATCCTCACCTATTTTTCGCCCTTGTTTCTCCCTTCATCTTTGTTCTTGGGATGACTTTTCTCAAAATCCACTCAAAATAAGCCAAAGTTTTAGACTCGATCTCCACCAATGATCATTTGATGTGAGTAATTTTGAGATATGTTATTTTTCTCTTCGATCATTTGAAATTTTCTTACGAACACCACCCCCAAATTCATTGAAGCCCTTAACCTTCTCCAAAAAAAGTTAAATTTGCTATCAAAATTTCATGAATTTTAAAAAGATTTTAAGAAAATATAATCCAATAGAGACAGTAGAGTAGTAGAAAACAATGAGATAACTTTGTTAGTGTTTAGAGTAATAAAAAATATGTCATAGAACGACAATTCCAACAGTGACTTGTAATGTGAAAAATATATATTAATATATGCTTTGGAAAAGAGGAAGAATTGAAAGAAAAAAATCATATAAAATAAACAAATAAATATTATTTGCTTCCACTTCAGAAAAAGGTCATATCATTCAATTGTTTTTATTTAATGACCAAGTAACTAAAAATTTAATTCAAAAAAGTTTAATATTATAATTGCAACATTTATAATTCAGAGACAAAAATAGAAATGCAATCAAAGTTAAGCTATTAATGATGTAATATACCTTTTTATTTTTTTATGTTAGTATTTTACAATTAAATTTAAATCTAGTTCTTGCATTACTTAATTTGAATACAGGTTCAGCTCCATTTGATACTTAATTTTTGTAATTGAATTAGTTTCTATTATTATTATTATTATTATTATTATTATTATTATTATTATTATTATTGTTATTATTATTATTTTAAAGATAATATTTTTAATGTGTTTAGTTGAGTGGAAAAGTGGGAGGACAAAAGGAGAGTGATAAAGTAGAAAGAAATGTTTTTTCAAACGGGCGACGAATATTGATGAACACCACTAACGATGAACACCATTAATTTTGTTTTTTAAATTTTAAAAATCTAAAGGACTAAAATTATAATTAAAATTATCTCTTAAAAAATAAAAAATCAAATTTAATAGTTACTTTATAATATTTTTTAATAGGTTAGAATCAAATATACTCAATTCTCCTAAACCCTAACAAAATCAATCTTTAAAAAAATAGAAATTGATTTATAATTTTTTAATAAATTAGAATCAATAATATGAGAAAATCTGGGAAGAAAATCCCTATTGTAATGGCTGGACGTCGACCCGGTGATGCCGAAATCGTGTATGCTTCAACCGAAAAGGCAGAGCGTGAATTGAATTGGAGGGCAAAAACGGCATCGAAAAAATGTGCAGGGATCAGTGGAACTGGGCCAACAAGAATAGTTATGGATATGGAAGTCCAGAGTCAAAATGACAATGAATTTTTTTCAAACCACCATTCTTATAAAGACGTTGATGATAATAGATTCTTAGTTTTATTGTTGACAGTTTCATTAGGTGATTAATAGGAGGATTAAGATGTTACAAATTACAGGGAATGAAGAACACTTAGACTAGGGTTTGCTTCATTTGCTCAGAAGCTTGTTTTATCGTACTGCTTCTCATTTGGAGTTAAATTGTCATATGAACATAAACCACATATACATGTAATGAAAATACCTTCTTTGTCAAAAAAAAAATTTGTTATATTTAATTCTAATCTATTAAAAAATTATATTATGATTTCTATTTTTTAAGAGATTGATTTTGTTAGGGTTTAAGAGAATTGGGTATATTTGATTCTAACCTATTAAAAAAATATTATAAAATAATTATTAAATTTGATTTTTATTTTTTTAAGAGATAATTTTAATCCTTTAGATTTTTAAAATTTAAAAAAAATTAATGGTGTTCATCGTTAGTGATGTTCATCAATGTTCGTCGCACGTGGTAGACTCATCCTTTCAATTTCCCCCTCTAAACAAAGCATTAGAGTTTAATATTATTTCTAAAGTGTATTAAATAAAAATATATTTTGGATGTAAATATTAATTTAGAGCTTAATTAATACTCTCTATGTCCTATTTAAATTGTTTCTTACTGATTTTTTTAAAAGTCAGAATTTTTAAATTTTGACCACACTTATTTAAATATTTTAAATAATTAATTTTTATAAAATATCTTTCAAAATTATTTAATTGAAGCTTTTTAAAACATATTTTTTATATTTTTATCAATAGTAAATTTTAGATAATAAATAGTTAAAATTAAAATAATTAATTAAAAAACCAGTAAGGCACATTTTAAATGGGATAAGAAGAGTAACAAAAATTGGACAACATCCATTAGGCTCCTTTATCAAAGATTACACAACTAAAGGAATCTCTACTCCACAAAGGACACCAAGCCCAACATGGGTTCAAATCCAAGATTACTCAACAGCTTAAATTGTCAGTATTTTTTTTTTGACAAAAACACATAATATCATCTGATTTCACAATCCACAAATAAAAAGATTATAATTTAGAATTTAATAAATGTTCCAGTAAAAAATCAAATGATGTTCATCTTAAAAGACTCGAATTTAAATCGCTTTGTGTACAGAATGTATGCACATTGTCAAAAAATTAAAAATATATATGAACACATACTATAAACAACCTAAAAACCTTCTATAAATATTCAATGACTTGCCACACTATGGTATGATCTCATACCCTTTTCCATTCCACTTAATTTGGGCGTCTTTTAAAATATTCTATTACGTAGAAACATTAGAATATGAATTGAAATAATAAAATCCGATAGACTAATTATTTTAGTAGACACAATGATTCTTGATTCAAGGAATGGAGTGCAAAATTCCGGGAAGGAAACCGAGTTAACCCCTTTTCCCGAAGATTATTAAATTGTAGTGTGTACCATAAAGTCATGGTCCGTAGGGCCATTTAGATTTGGGCAGCACATCCTAAATCATATTTCATGTCTTACTTTTGCACCATCTTTTTCTAATTTCTATGGGGAACGACTAATGAGCTGGAAACTAAAACACAGTTTGATGTAACCACTGCCTTAATTCAACTCGCATTACGGGTTTTCATGATTTCAAATCATATTAATACAGGGATGGCGATGGTTTGGAACGGCACAGTGTTTTGCTCCCACGATTCGATTTTTATGCATTATTCATGTTTGTTCTAAATCCAAATTTGATAAAATCTCCATCTTAAAGTAATGATTCTTGAATTCTCTTAGTTTGAAATTTTATTTATTTTTATAAGACTAAACGAAATACATGTTATAAAAGCCTTATGGAATAATCTTAATTAAAAAATATAAAAATGGTTATAAAATCAAATTGGGTTGGTATACATATTGAGAGATGGGCTTTATCTAACTGTGCCCCCTTCTAATATTAGGTTGGATTTAAAGTTGATGAATTTGGATTATTTCATCAACCTTAATTCTATTAAATTTGAGTTGTTCCAATTAAAAAATAAGATACAAATTATTTTGAGTCATTAGATTCATTTCTTTAAATATTTTAAGAAACAAAAAAATAATTATACAACAACCGCTTAAATTATCAAATTTCAATTAAATTTAAAAAATAAAAAATATTGTTAATATGACCCTCAATTAGTGGGTCTTCTTTGAAGGTAGTTAAGAAAGTCACCCTTGACCCCAAACTTCCTCCTCTTGCTAATTTGCAAAACTAAACTATGTTATAAATAATTAAAAGAATGTTTGGACCAGTCAGATTTGCTAATGAATCGAACTAGATTGTATTACAAAATCATTTTTAAAATAAAACATTTAAGTTCAGACTCGAATTCAATTTGTTTCGTATATATACATATTGAAAAAAATGTTTGTAATGTTTAATTCAAATTCACATTCAAACTAGATGGAATCAAATGAACTGATCTGCTTATAAACCTTAAATTGTTATCCTGCCAAATTAAATGTTCGACGCGACAGAAATTCAAAGACATAATTGAAATTAACATTATTATAATCCATAACTTCAGTTAAAAAATATGTTTCTATGGAGTAATTATTAGTGTAGTGTTTACCGATTCGTGTTATTTTTGGGGTTAAACGACAAATTTTATATTGTAATGATAAATAAAATTTATTGTTTGAACTCATCGAGTGGTTCCAGTAGTAAAGGATGGTATGATATGAGTACGTTCTCTACATCAACCGCCTATAACAAATAAGTTTCGAAAACGTCATAAAATACAAGCTTCAGTATCTTTTAATCTGTTGTTTGACAGGGGAGCTGAAAATTCTACAGGCTTGAGGATATTGGATAAAACAGATACGTTTACATGATTTTTTTTATTTTTTGGATTTAACGTTTACATAATTATTAATTGAGGCATTTGGCAGTAACAGTACAACACTAAGAGAACTTATATACATTCCAATATAAAGAAGAAAATATTTATTACTTCTTTCGATTCTTCTACCAAAAGACTTATTACAAAATAATACATGTTTTCGAATCCAATTAATTTAATACCAAAACCTCTCCAACCACATATGTTACTATATATTCGAAATAAGTTAAAATCCATAAATAAAAGAAAAAAGATTACAAGAATTCCAATCCAAATCCTAAACCTCCTGATTGTCATCTTTGTTGTGAAAATTATTGATTAATATAATTAATTAATTTATGTAATATATATATGCTACTTGCTAGCTGCAAACATGGTCACCTAACTTGATAGGAGCAACATATTTTGTATATAATTTCCCCTGTTAAAAAAGGGTGTGTATACAGTAATTTTATTTGATATACTGTGAGTCTAATGAGTATATGAAAGACAGCCCATGCATGTATAGTTTGTAAAAAAAATGTTTAATCCCAAATGGGCTCAACCAGAATATCTTCATATTCACTCATCAACTCGGCATCATCAACCCCACACATCATTGGTTCAGCCAACAAAACTGCACCACCCAGTTCCATCCACATCTTGGGAGAATCCAGTGGGAACTCATTGATAGCCTGAATTTGGCTCGGGGACAGTCCGGTCCTAATCGGACCAAGGCTCCCACCGCCACCAGCCGCTTCCGAGCTCAACTTGGGTCTTCGACCCAGCCTCAATGCCGCCTCTTGAGCTGCCAATTGAACGTCTTCCGCACTCGAACTAACCGGACGTGGAAGGCTATCGATCAGCTCCGAAAAGTTAAGCCGAGCGGCTCGACCACGGAAGTGTAATGCGGCCACGTCGTAGGCCGCCGCTGCCATTTCAACTTTCTCGTAGCTTTCGAGCCATATTCGGGTCTTCTTCCCTGGCTCCCGAATTTCGGACACCCATTTCCCCCACTTCCTTTGGCGCACACCTCTGTAACTTGATGGGCTAACTCTTGAGTCGTGTTCCATTTTAATTAGTCTTCTGCAGAACAAAGAAATTGATCAAAGCTGAAACAAGGGTGATGATTGAATGGATGATATGTAAACATATATATATATATACACATACATATATATATATATATGGAAGTGATGGTGAAGGGTGGGGACTGAATTAATATTATGAAGTCAGCTTCCGAGTAGCTACGTGAGTGCGTAGAGGCTGTCATGCGTGCATGTGGCAAAGTTTTGCGTTTTGAATGATGCAGTTATATCCAAATCTCCTCTATTTTTTATTACAATAGAATTAATATTTAAAATTTTAATGTAAAATATTAAAATTGGAACTCATATGAGTTAAAAAGCATAATTAAAATGTCTTCAAATACCTCTATCTATTTTCCTAGATTTGTATTATTATTATTTTTAAAAGATATATTTTAAAGTTTTAATGGGGTTTCATAGTAGGTATGGATGTTTGATTCACCCATAAAAGCTAAGAATGGACATCTTCGTAATCTTATTCAATTAAATAAAAACTATTTTCTGTTTAGATTATTTAAATAAATAGATGAAGAAACAGACAACAATGGTTTCCTGTTGACAAGGCGTTTACTCACACGTGGCGTTTGACCGTAGACTTCACTAACCAGTAACCAATCCCTCTTTTCAAATCCCTTTCTAAAGCATAGAGCCTAGAGGGGCTGAGGAGTGAGGAGTTACCGTGCTAGTCGTTAAAACCTAATTTGTAATTAATCGTAGGCTTAATTGGACATAGACACTCAAATTATACTTATTTTTTAAGTTAGGATCTAAAGTATTTTTTTATACAATCATGTACTGAAGTTATCATAGGTAACTACTTTGGTACACCATCTTTAGTGAAAGAGATCAGTTAAAGTATATTTATTTTCTGAATTAAGTACATAAATTATCATTCTACTTTCTCGTATATTGTATATATATTTTTAATAGCGGCACATAATATTTAATTGTGGAGATTATAATGAGAATCAAAGTGGTTATGAATGATGGTTTAAGTACATATTTCGACCAAAAATTAATTTAGATATCTAACTCAAAAATAGATATAGTTTGAGAGTCACATATACAATTAAACCTTATTTATCTATAAAAGGTGAAATATATATTTTTTAAATATGCTAGTGTGATTACATGGTAGGATATGTTCAGTTTTCTTAGCCCTTTAATGACGCGCACACACCGTACACACATGGTGCTCGAACTCGGGTCACTTGGATAAAACATATCAATCTGTAACTTCCATGTCCAAGCTGCTCCAAAGGTTGAGGCTAGATCAACAAGAAGCACCAGAGCAAGAGGATAGAACAAGGAAAAACATCTCAACCTAGAAGAAAAATAAAATCAACCAAACCAAGCAAGTAAAAGAGACTACAAAAGATATTTCAAAAGTAAAAAAAATCAACGAGAAAGCATTGATAACACAGGTAGTTTGTTTCGATGTCATTGGAATTAGGTGCAGACAAAAATTTTGTCATGATATCTGCAATTTACTCAAAGGTAGGAACTTTATTGACCTCGAGTTGACCAGCTACTATTCTCTCCCTTACAAAGAAGAGATCGAGTTTCACATGTTTAAATTTGGAGTGTATAACAAAATTGACAGAGACAACAACTGCACTTGAGTTGTCACACCATATCACATCTTTACCATCTAAAACAACAACAAGTTCACTCAATAAAGACTCAAGCCAAATGATTTCAGTAGTTACACAAGCAGCACTCCTATACTCTGTTTCAGTTGTGGACCTTAACACCACTGGTTGTTTTCGAAATCCCCAAGCAATAAGATTATTTTCAAAATAAATGCAAAATTCTGAGGTAGGCCTTCGATCATCATTATAAGACCCTTAATTCGCATCAACATGCCCAACGATACGCATACTAGAAGCATGACTAAATCTGAGACCAAAATTTAGAGTCTCGAGAAGATACCGAAGAATTATTTTAACCAGTTGAAAATGAGTATCCAACAGATTCTACATATATAGACATGCCTTACTTATTGAAAAAGCAATTTTAGGTTTGGTAATAACTATATATTGAAGGGCCTCAATCACACTTCTATACTTAGTAACATTAGAGATTGGACTGCCTTCATCATGCGACATTTTGTAGTTTGTTAACATTAAAGTTGGAAGCTCATTTGCTTGATCAAGACCACTCCTTTTCAAGAGATCCATGATATATTTTTTTGACTGAGAAATATTTTGTCTATCAGATACAAAACCTCAATCCCTAAAAAGTAATTCAGCAATACAAGATTTTTAAGAGAAAATACTAAATTCAGATCATCAATAACCTTCTGAACTTTTTTCTTGTTTTCTCTTGTCAATATAATATCATCTACATATAGTAAAAGATAGGCTGTGCTAACCTCACATTTTTAATAAATAATGAAGCATCAGACTTGGATAGAGTAAACCTTGTGAACTGAAAGTATTGCTTCAATTTTTCAAACCAGACTCTAGGGACATGTTTTAGGCTATAAATTACTTTGTTCAGTTCGCAAATTTCTCTCCTTTTTCATACCCTGGAGGTTGAGCCATATACACTTCTTCATTTAAATCGCCATTTAAGAAGGTTGTATTGATGTCGACTTGCCTTAAATCCCATCCCTTTGTCAAATCAAGAGAGATGATTGTTCTTACTGTGACGAGCTTAACAACTAGACTGAAAATCTCATGATGATCTATACCAGCTTCTTGAAGCTAATATTTTGCCACCAGCCTTGCTTTGTATCTACCAATTAATCCATCAGCATTGCGTTTAAGTTTAAAAATCTACTTGCAATTGACAACTTTTTTTGGAAGAAGAGGAACCAAGGACCAAGTATTGTTCTTCAAAAGAGCATCATACTCTACTTGGTCAACTGCTCTTCACTTCTTATTTTGCATTGCTTCTTGAATTGTTCTTGGCTCACTTATAGAATCTACATCATTGGAAGGTGAACTCAGCTCTACTTGGTAAAGCTTGGGTTTTCTAATCCCACTTTTACCTCTAGTAACCATGGGATGAACATTACTAGGGTGTGTCTTAGAGGTGGACTGAGGTTGCACAACAATTTCTTGAACTTCAACAATAGGTGAAATATCAGTAGTGTGTTTAGTTTTTTGAAGCAAAGAATGATCTGCATTATCAAAAAAATGTTGCTAGAGGCACAAAGGTATTAGTAGAAACAAAACCATTCAAATCATTATTCAAACCATCAATCATATACTATTCAGAAAACCACCTAGATCAGCTACATTCTCAGTATTTAAAGCATCATGATCTAATACCTAATTATCTAAAACAAATCTTTCTGTTGAAGCCTCTAGATGATCAACATTAACGTGAACTGCAACAGTTTGAACTAAGCCAAGCTCATCTTGAACTAGTTCAAGAAACTCAGTTTAGACTGGTTCAGGACTGTCATTAGCTCAAGAATTAGGTGCAACTATACCCACATTATCACCAAGAACCTCATTCAAATTATCAGAAACAATGTTACCAACATCATTCAAACTCTGAGCTATATGAGAGCCATGAACAACCTCATTGTTTTCACCAAGTGACACACCACTGGATTGCAGTTGAGTAGATGGTAACATTCTAGGCACAAAAGTCTGAATGTTATAATCACTAAGGGGAGCAGACGTAGAGTTAAAAGGAAAAGAATACTTATAAAAAATTACATGTCGAGACACAAACAATTGTCCATTATCAACTAGACATTTGTACCCCTTATAAAATGTGCTATACTTCATAAAAACACATTTTTGAGATCTGAATTTTAACTTGTGACTGTGAAAAGGCCTAGTATAAGAAAAACAAGCACAACTAAATACCTTCATACAAGAATAGTATGGTGCCTTGTTATAAAGAAATTCATATGGAGTTTTCCCTTCAAGAACCTCAGTAGGTAGTCTATTAATTAAAAACATAGCAGTTGTGAAAGCATGACTCCAATACTTTATGGGCATAGAGGACTGAGCAAGCAAGGTTAAACCAGTCTCAATAATATGTCTATGCTTCCTTTCTACCTTTCCATTTTCTTCAAATATTTTAGAACAAGAAATTCTATGTTGAATATCCTTAGACATCAGTCAATTCCTAAGACTCTGATACTCATCCCCACCATCTGTTTGAAGAGCCTTTATACTACAACCAAATTGATTTTCTATCAAATTACAGAAATTAACAAAATAAGCCATTACCTCGGATTTTTTCTCTCAACAAATACAACCATATAAATCTGGAATAAACATCAATAAAAGACACATAATATGTAACACTCTGAAAACCGGTCTAGTCGAAATTGGATTCTGATGATTGGAGTATTGATATTAAAATATTAAAATATCGTACTCTTACTATAGGTTATGTTGTTAAAGGACTCTAATTGAACCAAGTCCTTAATTAAGGTTGCTTTGAAAATGGTTAAATTAATGTTTTTGAGCAAGGCGTTTCGAAACGAGTATAAGGCGTTCCGATACGGTCATAACTGTATTAACTAACTTTTGGACTTTTGTATGACCGTTTCGATACGGTTTCACTCGTTTCGAAAGGGGTCCCCTGTTTTGAATATGTTTGAAGGTTAAAATTTAAAAGGAAATGATGATATAATGTTTCACCTATTTCTTTGCCACCCTCCACGTGATTTTGGTCAGAAAAGATGACTAGAGGTCATCTATATGTCTAGTTTTGAAAAGGGATAAATGAAAAGATAGAAAATATTATTAAATAGCTTACCCTTGGATGAGGGAAACCTTTCTATTGGCTAAAGATGAGGTGGGAAATTATTAAGGTTTTAGTTCTCTTAAAATGAGGAAAAAGAAAGCTCTCACATTTGTTTTGCTCCACCGAGACTCATTTCCACCTTTTATCTTTGAGTTATTAAGAATACACCTCCATTGTCATCTTCCCCACCAAGCAAGCATACACCTCTCTATTTGATCCTCTTAAGTTTAAGTTTCTCTTATTTTAAGAGCATCAATCCATAGCTATCGTGTAACGCCCTAGTTTAGGGCCCAAGAGTTTATCAGTTTTGTTTTAGGATTAGTTCGGGTTAAATTTAGATTTAAAATGATGATTTTATAAAAGATGTCAATATTTACAAAAATGCCTTTAATGAATTTGAAAATGGGAATTTTGTGTAAAAATGGAATAAAGAAATGAAATTGAAAAAAAAAGATGTCATCTTCTCCAAAAATCTCCATTCTCCACTAAAACCTCTCTAAAACCCTAAACTACTATTCCATTGCTCAAATCACTCATCCAAGCAAGATTTTTGAAGGTAATCTCTTCTTTGTTTCAGTTTTTACATTATCTAGCTTGTGTTCTTTGAAAATCCTCTTTTAAAAGCCATTAAAATGCATTTTAGTTTGGTGTTGAGTTTGGGGAATGAGTGTTTTTCTGGGTTTTTCGTGTGGGTATTTTAAGGGTATGTTTAAGGGTGTTTTTAACCATGTTTTGTTGTTTTAAAAATGTTAAAATGATGGCTAAAGGTGGGAGACCCGAAATGGGTATAAAAATGAGATTTTTAGGTTGAAAAGGTTGAGTTTTTGGGTTGGTTTTAGGTTGAAAACGTGACTGGTGGTTCCTTTGATGTTGGGGAATGTTTCTAGATGATTTTGGATATGTTTTGGTGTTTGAAATTGATGATTTCAGTGTGGGGTTTGGTTAAAACGAAAATGGTGAAGTTTGGATGAAAATTTGGGTTCGAATCGATGTGTTTTGGTTTCAAGATTGATTTTCCGGGTTGTTGTTGGTTTACAAGTGTATTAGTGTCCTAATAGTTTGATTTGGGTTGCTTAAAACATAGGAATCGGGTTCGGGTTCTTCGGGTGCGATACCAGGTGCTACGGAGGCTTGAGATCGACGTTTCAACTTTTGGTTGGGGCGTAATCGGTGAGTGGAAACTGTTTTGAGACTTTAAATGCGTTCAATGAAGGTTGTTGAGGGTTTGTGTGGAGTCTTAGAGACTAACCTAGACCCGAGTGTAAGTTTATCTATTCTCGTTTGTTTGGTTGATTATGAGTGTTCTCGATTATGTGTGGTGTGGTGTGTTTTGGATTGTTTTTACTCTCCGTTTAATGTTGTTGTGTAGTCGTTTGTTAGTGTCGAACCTCACATGATGGTTGTCGTTGCTACAGTGATGTGTAGTCCCACCAGTAGTGACTAGTAGAAGAGTACGATAATGTGTAGTCCCATCGGAAAACTACTAGTTGTTGTGAATGGTTATGTGTAGTCCCACCGGGTTTTGGTTAAGCATGTTCATACCATGTATTGTGATGATTGTGTTTCATTACGTCTTTCCTTAAATGATTTTGCTTTAAATCTAAGATTTATGTTTTAAAAACCGCATTATTGATGTGATTTAGAGCTCTGCTCACTAAGCATTAAACTTACGTTCTCTCCTTTTTCAACAATGCAGATCGTTAGAGGTTCGGGAAGCAAGTGGGCAAGGAAGGGTTTCTCGGTGTTCTCGAGTAGCTCAAGTATGATTTACGTTTTGTAATGATGCTTAGACAATGGAAATATTAGGCTTTTGTATGGATTTGGTGCTCAAACTCTTAAGTCTGTTGCTATTAAAGTTGCTAACACGTTTAAACATGGAAGCATGTCTTGCTAAGGATATGATACTTTTGATGGATGTTAAGCATGCTTTATTGCCTTGTATGTATCTTGATGATGACTTGTGTTGGAATGACCTAAATGATGTTTCTTGCTTGCCTTGCATTATATGTATGATTATATGTTGCTTAAATACTTGTTAAATGTCTTCGTGTTAAGTCCCTTGCGTTTTTTTACAGCTAAAAA
Source organism: Hibiscus trionum (assembly GCA_030270665.1). NCBI lineage: Eukaryota > Viridiplantae > Streptophyta > Magnoliopsida > Malvales > Malvaceae > Hibiscus > Hibiscus trionum. The sequence continues at coordinate 19,548,341 of BSYR01000019.1, read as the reverse complement.
TATGTTTGCAGTGCAGGGCGTATCGATACGGTCCCTTGTGTTAGACCTTGTTTTTAGCAAGCCGTACCGGTACGTAGGGGTGTATCGATACGCAAAATACTCTCTGAAAATCTAAGAAATTGACGAGATTTTGGCGTATCGGTACGGGTCCTGTAGGTATCGGTACGGTCTTTTAGTTGACCGTGGAAAAGTTGACCGTTGAGGGCGTATCGATACGCACCTTGTGGGTATCGATACGACCTCCCTAGGGTTGACTTGGGGAGTTGACTAGGTACAAGCGTATCAATACAGTCTCTTAGTGTACCGATACGGCCTGTTGTAAAATTGGAAAATGGTTACCTTAATTGCCTTTTTGCTTGTTTGGTATTCGTGAGTGTGTACCGCTGTTAGGCCTATCACATAGGGAATAATAAATGCATCTAGAAAATATAAGTAAAGGAAAAAATAGGGTTGCTAATCGGAGTGAGGCCTTAGCGGGTTTTGCTTCGGTTTTCTCCGTGTAACCCATTCGGTCTGGTCCATTGGCTAGGCCGGTATGAGGGGGTTACATATCGATCGGGTAAGTGAAAGCTCTAAGTTAATCATCGATTCTCTTGATTACTAGATGATCAATTTTAAGCTTTAAGATAAGCTTTGTCTAATAGCTAATGGTTATTCAAGCATCGATATTGTCATATTGATTCTAATAATCCCTTATTGCTCTTCCTAGTTCAAGAAGTAGAAAAGATTAATCCATCGCCTCCATCGAAAGCTAGGGATAAGGGTATCGCCATCCGAGAGCCTTAGAAACTTTGAAAAAGCAAAAATTACCACACATTTCTTACCAAACCCATCAGAAATTACTTCACTATGCTTTTCTTTTTTAAATATTTCCTTGTTTACCGTTGCACTTTTGAATTCCGCTCTATCAAGCACAGTCAAAACTCAAAAGTAAAATCGTAACTGTAACTACGAGCCAGGAAAATAAACCGAGGCTTCTAAAAATTGGTTGCACCATTAGGGATGGCAAATGAGCGGGGCGGGTGCGAAAATTCTCTTCCCCATCCCATACTCTCTTAAAATCTTCATATCCATCACCTACCCACCACTCACGACGGGTACAGTTTTCAAATCCACACCCGCCCACGCGGGTATATTCTCAAATTCATCCCCACACCCACCACACAATTGGATACCCATTACTTATCTTGTACCCGCCTATACTCGCCTAACATCAACCATACACATAAAACATAAATTCAAGAATAATCATAAACATAAATTATAAGGAATATCCTATAAAATTTTAAGATTTATAGAATAGTTTGTGAAATTATATCTAAATTCATAATGATCCAAATTTATATGGCGGGTAGAATGCGAAGCGGGCAGGTGTAGGACGGATAAGGTCTTAAATCCACCACATACCCACTACCCGCAGAAGGTATGACTTTTTACATCCACGCCCGCCTACTACCCATCCCCGCCCCAATTGGGGTGGATGTGATGAGGAATCCACAAAATTATACTCGTCTGCCATCCCTATGCACCATTCCCAATTTGGTCAAGATTGATTTTGAGCGTTTAACAGCGGAGAGTCGGTACTGTAATATTTTTTTATATATTAATTAGAAATTATTTTCTCATTTTAAAGCAGTAGTGCATTATTTTAACAAGTTCATCTTAACTAAATATTTTATGTAATTATAGAATTCTATTTTTATATAAAAATTGTCCTATCAATATGAAACGCGTTGCATAGGAATATGATATTTTATACAATGGCATTTGATTCTTTAAAAAAAAGTGAAATATAAAATTCTGCTATCAAAGTTTACATCAGCATAGCAAGCTTTGTCTCCCTAGCTCGAACAGCCACTCCATTGTATCTTTGCTTTTCTTCTTCCTTTAGGAGATAAAAAGCTTGGCCTGTGAGGTGTGAATCCTTTGGGTCGTGAAGCTGGCTAAAAGCCACTGCTTCTTTTTTCCATTTTGGTCTCCTCAAACACTGCTCCTACTCGTATTTACATTGCTACTTTCATCATAACTTCTCTCATTCATTCCTTGCCTTTTTCAGCACATACCCCTCGCATTTATTTCCTTGTTCTCGCTCACGGAGTCAACGATCTTTCCATTCGCTTTAAGCATGGGGTAGTTAATAACGGCTATCTCAACAACCCTGATGACCAAAGCCTCCTTAGCCAAGATTTCCTCGATGAACTCGAGCTCAACAAGAATAACGACGTGAACTTCACATTGAAGAACGACACCCTTGAGTTCCATGACCTAGGTTGGAATTTCTTCCTATTAATTTTTAAGATAGTCGAAGAACGCCATCAAGTTCTTGGAGCCAAGCCGTGGGCGGTGCAAGATGCACTATTGATTCTCAAGGAATGGCAGCCGGACAAAGCCCTTGAAGAACTCGATTTCTCGCTTGAAGAATTCTAGGTACAAGTTCATAACCTGCTCATCGGTTTGATCACGGCTGAAAATGTTCAGAGAATCGGCAAGCTTTTTCCAGTGTACTACGGCTCCTCTTTAAACGATGGAAGCAAGAACGAATGGAAAGGGTCGGTCAGTATAAGGGTGGCAATTAGGATCGAAGATCCCCTCAAAACGGGTTTCATCTTAAAGCGAAAGAAGGATAAACCTCTTGAAGTCACTTTCAAGTATGAAGGACTTCCTAAATTCTGCTTCCGATGTGGGCGCAAAGGACACGTTGAAAAAGACTGCAACCACGATATAACTGTCTTCAAGCTTATAAAAAAATATGGTCCTTGGCTCCGCGCGTCTCATGGTGGCAAACCACGGACAAATCAACACCTTGGCAAACTCTTGCAGCTTCCTGACAGAGACGGCACAACAATATCCATAAACGACAACAATTCGAGGGCCCCAACGTGTTCTAAATCCAAGGAAAATCCCGAGACTAAAGGTGCCTCGTTCAAGGAAGCATATTCTGTCAACTCAAAGGTTTGTAAATTCAACCCAATCCTTCCTATTTTGGCAACTGAAGGGCACTTTGGCCAATGTGGTTCGATGGTTACCAGAAACCAAATTGGAAATACTAAGGATTGCCCGCCTGACACAAATCTCTTTTGCAAGCCTGGCTCTGTGAATAATCTCAATCCATCTCCACCTCCAGCAAAAGACACTTATAGCTCTACATGGGGAAATTTGCTGGCAGACGACATCGACAAAATGGAGGTTTCGAGCTGCAGAAAAAGAAAACGTACAGGGGAGAGTGAGGAACTGTTTAGTCAAGCAAAACGTCGAGAGATAAGGGAACTTCTTTCCAGTTCCATTGTTCAAGTTGCACCAAGAAACTAGTGTATTTCGAAAACTGGTTGGGTGGCTAATGAAGACTTTCTAAAGGCTGCTTTGTTTCCATCGCCATTCATAAACTCCTCGACTATAATCAAAGAAATCGAAAGCAACAAGAGAGGGAGAACTTTCAGATCCAAAAGACTCACACTCATAAGAAAGGTTGTGCGGCGTAAGTATATGATGGAGTGTTTTCAGGTAATGGTCGATAAGGTGGGTCTAATTGAGCTAGGGGTTGATCCTTACGGAAAAAAGATAACAACGGTACCCTTCATGTGTATCGACGATAGCTTCACCCTTAATGAACAGATTCAGATCAGTGACGAGGAAGATATGGTTCAGCAAATGAACTCTAGCCCCTCATATCCATCCAAGGAGAACCTACCCCAGTTTTCAGATAACTCAAATGTGAGTTATCCGGGTACATGATTCCCTCATGCTTTTTTGCCTTTGAGTGGAAGGATCAAAGGCGTTTTGCTCCCTACAGTCCTTCCACATGGATCATTATGTTTGTCTTCTCAATCGATGATCCAAAGTTTAGGGTCTTTTATTGTCATCGTTGTTTTTTCGTCGCCTGTCTCCCTTGCTGGCCATGGAAGGGCGAGGGTTTTCGTGCATACCTCTTACCCTGGTCTTGGTTTTCATTGAGCATTGCCTTGACAAGGACCAACCTTTTTCATGTGGAAGCCTGCCTCTGGATAGAGCTCTCAGGCGTTGCTCACGGAGTCTCAACCAGACCAGCCACGAGGTGGTCACATTTTATCCCTTACCTCTTGTTTCCAGGTCCAGCCTTTTCGTTGACGCCATCCACGGTTGCACCGTTGGACGCGTCCAAGTTTCGGATCGTTATGTTTTTGGCGGTTTATGTCGTTGGTCGTTTCTTTTTTCTGGTGTTTCGTCTGGTTCTAAGTTGGCCCTTTTTCTGTGTTGTTTATTCGAAGGGGCTTCTTGTTTGCTTAGGTTTTCCTCTGGGTGTATGTTTCGAGTTTAACCCTTGTTTAATGAATTTCGTATTTTATGATAAAAAAAAGTGAAATATAATAGCATGTCTACCAATCGAGTCATCCAGGGATGGACCGAGCCGCTGAAAAAAGCTGTCGTTTCTTGAAACTTTGAAATTTGTGTATATTTTAAAAACAAATTATGTATTTTTCATTAAAAATATATTTAGTTCCTCTAAAATTTTATAATTTTATCCCGTAAAATTTTATCGGTTCGTCCTTAACATAATATCACGCATCCATCCCTAGATTTACATGTCCCCAATCGATAGACATTTATAAGAAAATAGACATGAATTGTTTGAGTTGAAATTGGTCAAATCCAATTTTTATTTTAATTTAATTATAAAATTAATAAATATAAAGAATAATATTTTAATATTATATCACATGAAATATATTTCTAGTGGTTACCATTTGTCTGTGTTTGTTTTCTCCTTAAGGTGATACTTGCATGGATTTCAAAAATAAGGTTGTGAAACTTGAAAATTTTCACTCCTAATTGGTTCGTCCCTTCTACACAAGTTGCATTCACAAACGTAACAATTACTAATAATATAATTAGTGAACTAAATCGTAATTCCATCGATATCATTAATATTATAATATTTAGGAAGAGTAAGTTTAAATGCATCTTAGTATTTTTTTTTACAATAACAACTGAATTTTATTAAAAAAATCATGTGAATATCACAAATACAATACATCTATAAGGGAGAATAATGAGGACCAGTCCACTAAAATCTCATGCAAAAAACTTAAACTTGCAAAGAAAAGTAAATACTTCCATAGAGATTAACATACCGTCAAAATTCATAAACCTCCCTGAATCCTCTCGTCTCTATCCAAACAAGACGCATTATGGGGTGAAAAAAGAGTAGTGAGCAAGTCAAACTATCAGGCAGATTTCTCTGTTACCCATGATTGATTACATCAGCAAACAACCATCAACCGAGTGGGGATCTACCTTTCTATGACCACCGACAGAATCATAATCAGAAACTAGCGTTGTGAAGATTTCTGCACGTGCACCAAACGGCCACTAAGATATGCTGAAAGCATGCCAAAACGACAGATAAAACGAAACTACAAAGATAAAGAAAAGACGTGTCACAAAGGCAGAGGAAAAAATGTACCACAAAGGTAAAAATTCTTTTATATATATATATATAAAATAACAGGCCTGATGGTCAACAACCAATACTAAAATTGATTATCGGCCATCAACTAAAGAAATAAAAGAAAAAAAGATTATGCAATATTTTTTTATTACAATTCTCTTATTTTATAGAAAAGGCATGATTTATTGTACTTTAAAAACTACAGTTTGTTGTTATTTCAATTGTAAGATTAATTTTACGATTAATATAAATAAATTATTTATGGGTTATATTTTGATATACAATCTGTGTAAAAAAATTTACACAACCCTTCATATTTAAGTTATAAAATCTAAAACTTAAATTACTAGCCCTAATACCTTAAAATTTAAACCATAAACCCTAAACTCTAAATATAAATCTTAAATTCTACATCCTACAACCTAAACCCTAAATCACAACATAAATTTCTACACCTAAAATTGAAAGGTTTGTGTAAACATGTATCAAAGTATTTTCCATTATTTATAACGATTTATTTCATAATTATTGTTTATTTTGTTTAAAACAATCTGATCCATCTATGTAGGGTCCATATAATTATTTTTAATAAATAATAAAAAAATCTATGATTCAGATTCTAATATATGTACAATATATTTCCTTATACCAAATTGCATCGAATATGATAAAAAAATTGCATCGAATAATAAAAGAGATGAGATATCTGGATTACGCATTTCAGTAGGTAAAGTAGACCAACCATATTGGACAAAAATTTTCTACCCTTTTTTATCCCTATTTTTATGTTTTAATATTAAAAATATTAGTAAATTTTATGTCTCAATTTTTATTTTAAATCTTAAATTATAAATTTTAGACCTTAAAAAATACATCACACTTTAAATTTTCAAAATTTAAATTTAAATTTTAAGCTTAAACCTTAACACTAAGTCCCAAACTTACATTTTTAGTAAAAGCATAGAAAGGGTCATAAGAATTTTATTCACCCGTACCCATGCATCTTTGGGTGTTTCCAAACGAAACACGGCAGCTTTTAGAAAAAAAAATGGTGTCAGTCGATGCATGCAAACGATGGATGCCGAGAAATCTTAAAAAAATCAAACACATGTCAAAATTATATATAGATGTAACCCTGAGATTGATCGGAACATACCACCAAACGAATCAGGAGTCAAAGAGTTAACTGAAACAGCTGGATCCTTCAAAGCCATTTGCATTGTTTTTGACTTCTAAACCTCCTTTCCTTTCTGATTTTAAGTTTGGGAATGACTGACACCGCCCTTTTGTCCGATCTCCCACCCATTCATACCGTACCCGTAAGTACGGGCTCTCGGGTCCACCGCCACCACCTGCTACACTTCGCAGCTTTAACCGAAACGTGCAACTAAAGGTGATAACGAGTCGAGCTGAGCCCAAGCCTGGTCAGGCTCGAGGCTCGCCGAGCTCGGAATTTTAGGCTCGAGCTCGGCTCGGGCTCGAAGCTCGTCAGGTTCGGCTCAGATCGAAATAAAAACTTTTGCTATTGTTTTTTTTATATAAAAGATTCATTAAAAATTCATTTCATAACCAACACTGAAACGAAATTCAATGACCGAAAAGGGAGAAAAAGTGCAAAAAATTATCACCCGAATCAAGGTTTTCGAACATGTTCACGAGCTTTTCGAACCGAGCCTGAGTATACAAATCTACGACTTGTTAAGGTTTTGAGCTGAGTCCAAACCCGAATCAAGCTCACTTAAATCGAGCCGAGACCGAGTAGCTCGCGAGCCGGTCAGGCTCATTATCACCCGTATGTGCCACCAAACCCTACAAGTCAATGTGGGCTAGATTTTACGCACTGCTGACGCGTCATGAGTCTCAGGTTACTGGCAGGGATACTAACAGAATTGTGAATTTGAATTAAAAAAAAAAAACTAGAGATATTCTGTTTCAAAATATAGATTGATTAAAGTTTACGATAAATTTGAGAAGTCTTTAAAATTCTTCTATTGGCATTTTAAATTTAGAGTTTAAATTTTAATAACAACGTCTAATTGGACGGGATTATATTATGTGTATAATTTTTTTAATCTTTATTTGATATACTAAATTTTGAAGAAAAAATGAATAGTTAAAAATACATCATTCAATTGTAAAAAATATATATTATGTCCATCTCAATATCAAAATCTGACTCTATTCTTGATTCTAATAATAATAATAATAAGTGCTGAGAATTACGTTATCGTACCCTTTATTAGCTTAATGAAAGAACAACAAGAGATACAATCTTGTTTGTTAATATCCAGTTCCTTAATGATTTGTTCGTATCAGTTATTTATAGATATGCAGGGATAGACCAAGGGTAGTTGTGGAGGACAATCGTCAATCGCACTCTCTAAAAATTTTAAACTTTCATATAGTTTAAATATTTTTTATCGATAATCTGAGCAGGGACGGAGCTAGGATTTGAAGTTGGGGGGGCAAAATATAAATTTTGAAAGGTGGGGGGGGGGGGCAAATTCACAATTATCCCAATTTTTTTCAGAAAATATAAAAAATTAAAGGGTAAAAAAAAAATTTCCCCCTACCGGGGGGCCACAGCACCTCCCATTGGAGCTGTGGCTCCGTCACTGAATCTGAGTTTGTATTTAATAAAATTTTAATATGCAATTCGTATTCTTAACATAAAATTTTGTATTGTCCCCGTAAATATGAGTATATCAAATACATGCAGAAACCTAACCATAAATGCTTCACTTTATAATTTCACGATTATTGATTATCCTTAAAAGAAAAATATAAATAAAAGAAAACGTGTAAATTGAACTATAAATTAGCTAACACCGCCATATATAGTAGTATATATATACGTGGAAGAAAAAACCCACCGTCGACCACACCTGCGGTACGGAAATCATCTTAGTGATTTGGCAGCACAGCTTAGACTCTTTTATTCGTCAAACTTGGCGTCTTACTAGAATTAGACCTACACTCCGTTCATTATAATTTATAAAAAAAAAATTGGAAAATATAATTGTTATATCTTTTAACATAGGACATTTTGTAATCCAGTCACACTATATGAAATTACACATTATTAGTACATTAAATATAATTACATATTTGATTTAGTTCAGTTTATCATTTATTAAAATGATTTAATAATATTAAAATAATCCCCTCTATGTAATTTGAAATGGAGTTTTGGATCCCAACAAACACAAACCCTAAACAATACTATTCCATTCCATAGTCCAGAAGTAAAACGGTAACATAGCGCCTCATAAACGTTGGACTAATTTTCAGACTCTCTTTGGGCTTCATAGATGGGCATTGTTCTTTCTGGGCCTTATTTATTTATTTATTTATTTCTTGTTGTTTTGAAATTAAAATTATTTTGTATTCAATTCAATTTCGAAGTTGAATTTAGCTCCCTAGTTTTGATTCTGGGTAATTTTATATGTTATGTTAGTTTTATTGATATAATGGTATATTTAGCTATTATATCCTTTTGTTAAGTCTGACTAATAACTTTTCTAAAATGAGATACTTTTTTTAAATAAAATATTAACTAAAAACGTTATTTTAATGACATCGACATGACATCTCGCAATACAATAATTTTTTTTTCAAAAAAATATGTATATGTTTCATACTAATTTCTTATTCTATTTTAAATCTTTTAATAAGTTTTTTTTTTGTTTTTAATTATTTTGAATATTTTTATAATTTTTAAATTAATTTTTGAGGTGCACGTAAAAGAGATAGTGTTATGTTAATATGAAGTAAATATGAATTATCACACTGGTTACTCCATCAACATCGCTTAAAGAATTAATGTATTTGTCAACATTTACATCGAAAAAAAGTTATTGGATTTCTAAAGAATATTAGTTAAAATTTAGTATTAGTTGTCGAACACTGAGTTTATTATTTTTTTTGTTTTTTTTTATTTTTTATATTTTAATAAGAATTTATGTCTTTAGTGGCACGCATTTTTTTGTCCTTGTGACACGTTTTTCTTTGATTTTTTGAGGTTCGTTTTATATGTCTTATCTGTCATTGTGGCATGTTTTCAACATACCTTAGCGGTCGGTTGGTGCTCGTATAGAGATCTTCACGACGCTAATCTCTGATTATGGTTCTGTTGGTGGTCTTAGAAAGATGGATCCCCACTTGGTTGATGATTGGTTGCCGATGTAATTAGACTTGGTTAGCTGAGCAATTTGCCTAATAGCTTGATTCGCTCATCACTCCTTTTTCACCCTGTAAAAGCGTCTCGTTTGGATAGAGACAAGGAGATTTAGGAAGGTTTCTGGATTTTGGTATGCTAATATCGATGGAAGTGTCTGTTTTTTTTTTGCACCATTGTAAGAGACTTTTAGTGGACTTATCATTTTTTCTTTTTTTAATGCATTGTATTGTATTACCTTTCATGGTGATTAATAAAATTCAAATGTCATTATTAAAAAAAATAATTGATCTAGTTATGCATGAAAATATACAAATATAATAATAGATTTGACCATTAATATTTATATATATATTTGAATTTTAATTCTTATTATTAATGTTTTAATCTAAATCCAAAAAGTGATCAAATGTAACTTTCATCATTTCTTAAATAGCAGAATTTTTAATGGAATTGCATACTAAAATGTTAAATTTTAAACGACATGACATGACAAATGATATGTATTTCATGCTAGTTTTTCTTTTAGAAACTTATTTTTAATATTTTATAAATTTTAAATTATTTTTTACATATCGCCTATGTTTAATAGACACGAGTCTCGTGTTAATATTGTTGATGTTTAACAAAAATGATGTTGGTTTATGGTGATCGTAAGCGGTTTATTCTATTTAATTTGGACAATAAATCTTTCACCAATTACGATGATGAAATTAAACTGTGTCAATACTCAATAGATTATTTTAGGAGTAAAAAATGGTATCTCCATACAAGGATACAATAAAATAATAAAATTTTACCGTGCATTCAAGAGAATGACAAATACAATTGAGTTAAATTATATATTACAATCAATTGAGAAACATATCACAAACACAGGCTTCCGCAGGTAATAAAAAAAGTAGCGGAACGTGGCTCTTTTTTTCTTTCACAAATTTCAGCCACGAAACAAATTTTGTCAACCTTTGAGGGACCCACCAAAATCTCCCCCCTTTCAATTCCTCCCATCGATTTACAAGTGGCCTTCCCTCAACTCTCCACTTAGCCCTCCTTTTTTCTTTTTCACCTTCTTGTTGGGACTAGTTATTAGTAATAGAAAACGAACCCATTTTGTAATTAGATTTAAATTATATCTTTTAAATGAAATTCAAATAATATAACTAGTGAAAAAAAAACACTTTGTGGTGTTATGTTATTAGTTTCTCATGAACAAAATTAGTCCGTTATTTTTATGTGTTTTTTATATATGTTATCAATAATTTTATTTTATGCCAATTTGACATAATATGAAATTATAGATAAAATATATAAAAGATACAGAAAATGAGCAGACTAATTTTATTCGTTTTTGTAGATATAAAAATTATAGAATTGGTTACTTAAATTTGGTGACAAACATTACCTTTTTAAGGATCCCAGAGGGAATCACAGTGCATATCGTCCCATTGACCACTCTCCTCATGTTCATTCAGAAACATCATCGACGCCTCCGACATTTGCATCCACATCTTGGGAGAGTCGAGTGGCGACTCGTTGATGGCCTGAATCTGGCTCTGACTCAGCCTCACCGTCACTGGCCCCACACCGGCACCGGAGCTGCCCACCTCGGCCGGCGTCCCACCAGTCCCTACCTGCAAGGCTGCCTCGTGGGCTGCCATTCGGATGTCATCCGCATCGGAACTGGCGGGCTTCGGAAGAGAACCGACCAAGTCAGGGAAGTTAAGACGTGCTTCCCTACCCCTGAAGTGAAATGCCGCTACGTCGTAAGCCGCGGCCGCCATTTCTGGAGTCTCGAAGCTCCCCAACCAGATTCTTGTCTTTTTCCCGGGCTCCCGAATTTCAGACACCCATTTCCCCCATTTCCGCTTACGAACACCCCGGTAGGTGGAAGATAAACCTCCGCCGCTACTCTTCTTCTCTTCCATAAATGTGGTGGTTTGTTTGTTGAATGGTGATGGTGGCAAGGGTATTTATACAAATGCAGGGATCACTGTTAACAAAGTAAGGTTCCAAGCAGCTGCACAAAGTGATAGAAACAAAAAGATATTTAAATTTTGCATGTTAAGAATCTAGTAAACTGGAATTTAAAAGGATGTTTTTTCGGGAAGGGGACCAATGAAACGGTGACATGGCCATGGAATTGTTTATAACCCACAGACGGAGAATAACACAGAAGTACTGTAGGAGACGCGGTTTGAGGAGCCATGGTGGCGAAGGAATTGGACCCACTCATCCATACACAGATAAAATGAAGTTTTTGGTTAAGTGAAATGAATCCTCCACTCCTCTCTCTGCTTTCATCACCCACAAATTATGATTCCTTCGTTTCTTTACTAGACACTGGACACTGCCATAAACAAAACCATTGATTACGTCCGAATGAAAGGGATGAAAATTATAATTATGTTTATTTATTTATTTAATAAGCATATGATTATCGGTTATCGTTTAATTTTACCAAATATATATTATTATGGGTTTTATTTTGATGCACAAGCTGTGTAATTTTTTTTTACACAATCCTTTTATAAAATTTAAAATCTAAATCACAAACCCTAGCAACGTAAGCCCTAAACCCTAAGCCCTAAACCTTAAACTCTAAATTCTAACAATAAACCTTAAATTATATACCCTACATACTAAACCCCTAAACCCTAACATAAAACCCTAAACCTTAAACCATAAAATTAAAGGGCTCGTGTAAACTAAAGTTTACCCAACTTGTGCATCAAAGTATTTTCCTATTATTATACACACGGATAATACAATCAACTGATAAATCATTTAATGTAATCGGTTATTGACTATTTGCCAACAATCCCTGATTTAGATAATTAATTAAGAAACTGACGTAATCTTTGCTGGTTGATGACAGAGTTGGGAAGCTTAGAGAAATTCTGTTGGTCCCTGAACCTACTTAACTTACAATTTCACAATTTTGCTTTCTTTTCATAGTTTTTATTTTTAGCTCGCAAATGGATTCAAACGTTAATAGTTTATCTCCAATAAATAAGAAAAATGATTGTATAAATTGACATTTATCTGATTCTATAACAAATAAATTTCGTTTGTTGTTTTTCTATGTTCTTTTATATATCACATTATTAATTTTATGTCACATGTATTAATAATTATTTTTACTATTTTATTGATAATACGCATGACATAAAATTATTAGTGGGATATACAAAAGAACCATAAAAGGGACAGACAAAATCTATTCAAATGTAACATAAAATTTAATTTTAATTTTAATTCACGTATCAATTCGAGTTATATGTTAGAGCGAATGGTAAACTTAATAATGATATAAATTGAAAATTGTTTAATATAATATCATATTATATAAATATGTATGTTAATGAGTTGATAGGTCAATTTATGTAATATTTAAATCTAAATTAATATATTCGCTTTAAAATATGAATATTGTTATCTTGAATCACAATCCAATTTAAATAGGATATAGGAATTTATGCAGTCAAAAGACTTTGAATGAAATTTTCAAAATTAAGGTGTATAATTGATTTGGATAATTTCAGTTCTTATTTGTAATAATACAACGGATTCGAATAACAAATTCAGATATTCAACTTTTATTTATAAAAGTAAAGCATAAATATATGTATCAGAATTTACATCTACTACGTATAAATATAATAATTAAGATATCTAAATTCGGATATTATTTGAAATATCACCACCTAACTAATAAGCTAAGTGATATTTAAAGCTGAGCCATGTTATTTTGACACTATATCCCTAAAAGGACATTTTGCAGAGGTACTTGCTAATCATGTACTTCTTTCGAAATATTATTCTTGTATTTTTTAGACACTTACCAATTGATCAACAAAGAGTGACTTAATAATTAATATAAACACACATATAGAGAGATGGGATTCACTTACCGGTGTAAAATATATTTAACTTTACACTAATCTATATTCATTGAACAAGTAGAATGGACGGATGTGATTAAACACTCCTATTTTCTTTATTCTTAAATTTTTTTTATTTTCAATTTTCATCTCATTCATCCATTCCACTCATCCAATTGTTAAGAATTAGTGTAAAACTAAATATGTTTTACACCATGTTTTACCCCTTAAAATGGGAAGACAGGTTTTAGGTAAAAAGCTAGCCAGAGAGTGAGGCTACTCAACAAATCTAACTGAAAAGGGCTTAAAAATATTTTACGGTATTTGTTTTCATTTTCCCTTACAAATCACAATTCTCTCTTTGTTCTTTTCTTCGTATTTCAATAGATTTGATGGACTTTAAAGTGTTTTTTGGACAAATTAGAACGGTCAAAAAGTGTTTAAGGACATGTGTACGCTATCCAATATGACAGTCAGATTTGGAGATCGAAATTTGGTATACCAAAAATAACTATTGATTTTGTGATTTGAGAAGTTTTCGGAAATTTTAATGACAAATTAGAGTTGAGGAAATGATGCTGATAATTTTGGTGTTAAAATTGGGTCAAGAAGAAGTCGAAGCATTCTAGAACTCATCAAAATCTGAGTTTTTTTATACTATATTTTTATGTTATTTCCAATTTAACCCTTAAACAATAATTTATCACCAATTTAGCTCTTCACATGTCACTCATCGATTGGCTGGAATGAGCACATCATTTTTAACAACATACAAGAAAGGGGTCAAAATCATTGATGAAATAAAATTTTAAGGGCACATTTGATTAAAAAAACTTCAAGGAACAAAATGGAAATCATGACATACTTTAGGTGCCTACTAAACCTTATTTTTTGGATTGAGATTTAAATAAAGAGGAAAATTTTCGTTGTAGAACACAGAATATTTGTTAATGCTCGATTGATTGATGGATTAAGCTTAATCGGGTTAGATTGCTAGTGTTGTGTTCTAGACGTTCTCCGATCCTAAAGGCAACAAAAGTGTGGTGGTGTGAAAGAAAGATTGATCGCAATCACTTGTGTTAGGTGACACTAGTTTCAGGTGTCGGTAAAACTCGACTTCACTTGAAAAATTAATTTTTTTAATTAAAAATTAATTTTTTAATTCGAATCGTAATTCCATAAACTAAAATTCACTCGAAAAAATTCAAATAAAATTTTAGTTATAGAATGAAACTTCGAATAACTCATAATTTTTTATAAATAGTTGATCGTTCTTCAAATTTGAGTTTAGTATCTCAACTTTGTCTAATATGTATATCACATATGAAGAAATACATACATATATATATATATATATTGTTTATGGTTAAAGAAAATAGTTTAAATTGAAACCAATTAGTATCATAACATTACAAATGTTTACAATTAAATTTGAACAAAAATTCGAACAAATTGACCCGACTCAAAATAATTTCAAATGAAATTTGAGTTATAAAATAAAACTCGTCAACTCGACTAACTCAATTTTTTTAACTTAACACGATCGAATACACACCCCTACTTAATCATGTTAATTACTTGGATTGTATGGAGTTAAACTCAATATTCTACTCCTACTCCATTTGGTCAAAAAATACTCCTACTCCTAATGGATCATTCATATTCTCTCCTGTTGTTAATAACAAAATTCTTTCCACAAAACCTTTTATTGGCGTTTAAATGATACCACACAAAGTAAAATCACTGCAGTCATATTATATTTTTAAATTTCTATCATGCAACAAATAAAATATTTTTCATTTCACTTATTTTTAAAAAATATATAAATATATTTTTAGATTTATATTTACTCCTCTATAAATCGAACACAGCTTTCGAAGCAAACGCACTTTAAAAGTAAATTCAAGTAATTTTAATTTTTTGATTTATGTTTCGCCATTTAATTCATTAATAATATATAAAATTACAAACAACATTACTTTAGCATTACTAATTAAACTAAAACTTCTATAAATTAATAATGTAGACCATGTAATTTTATTAATTTAAAGATGTATTAATTAATCGATAAATTAATAATTTACTATTTTAAAGAGTTTTTTTTCTTCGATTCAACGAATCTACATTATTCTTCATGAATAAAATATATACATTGTATTGACTAATTGAATGATGCTATGTACAATGTGACTAATTAAATATAATACATACCCCTAAAAAACAAAGTTCATTGTAATACGTAGTATTAGTTAAAACTTAATGCAAGTTCATGTATGGTAAGGAAATCAACTTAATACAACACTGAAATTTTTGGATGCAGTAAGGAAAGTTAGAGATGAAATACAACTAGATTTAAATTTTAATTAGCAAACAAAATTTGAATCATATTTTACTAAAGTATCTTAGTTATATTTGTAATTTTATTGAATTATTAATTTATAATATCGAAGGGACCATAAATTTATATAAGGGTCTTCCAAAAAATCATTATCTTATTAGTTTGTGAAAATTATTAATTTAGACATTGAGCCTAAGTTGAGACCGAAAATTTTTTTTAGAGAGGTTATTAATTTATCGAGTATTAATTTATTAAGGTTTTGTTGTATTTGTTGATTTATAAACACTAAGTAATTATTATGTGCATGAATAAACTATTGGTGGTCCCAATAATAAAATGTATGATATTTCTCCAAAGTAGTTCGAGTTCAAATAACATAATCTGTAAATATGCATAAACTTACTTATATATAAAATTGAATTAAAATATTATATTTTAATTAGAATAGAATGCTAAAAAATTATTGAGGGTAAGAAAAAGAATTAAGGTTGAGTGATTGTGGGCAATATTCAAGTCAGTGTCTCCAACTCCAATCTTGGTTTCCAACAAGTTCCCCACACACATCGTCCTAAAGTTGACCACTTCTTGTATATTCTATATCTCTACCTACACACTAAATAATCTACAAAACAGCTGGATGCCGCTATGTTTATGGAGTACTAAAACGAGTTGAATTATCACAACATTCCATTATCTTAAATTCATTCCATGTTGGTAAGTAAACTATCGGACATTATCTTATTTAGGCTCCAACAAAACTCTACTCGACGTAAAAAATAATTTTAAGTTATTTGAGCTCGAATAATTTACAAAAATTTTAAATTCAAGTCGAGATTTATTTTGCCAACTTGAAAAAATCAAGAAATCAAAGTTATTATTTTATGATTTAGTCTCTGATTTTTCTCTCTTTAATTCCTTCATTTTAAGTTTATTTTGACCAAATTTAAATTGTATGCTCCTAAACCACCATAGAATACTTATTTTGATTCGATTCATATTTTTTAAAATAAATTCTCATTTTACAATTTAGTCCCTCGGCTTTTGTATGAGTTTCTCATTTCTTCAATTCATATTTTTGCAATTTAGTCCCTTAGCTTTGTATTTTTATTCAATTTGTTTTTCAATTGTATTTTATTTGTAAATTTTCTATTCTCATCAATTCTTTGACTCATTTATACTCGCAAGTCTCATCAATACTTTGTCCTAAAAAATTCATTCTTTAAAAATAATATTATAAATATATTTTATAATTTTGGATGATATTTGTTTTTATTAAATAACATTACAAATTTTACTTACACATGTGAAAAATAATCTAAAAAATGCATATGAATATCTTATATGATTAGAGAAAGTTGTTTAAATTGAAATCAATCTATACTATAACATTATAAATAATTATAATTAAACTTGTACAGAAACTCGACAACTCGACTCGACTGAAATCGGAAATTTTTTAAATAAAGTTTGAAACATAAAATAAGACTCTTCAACTCGACTTACTTGAAACGTTTTGACTGAATTGTTGAAATTGAGCAAGGTCTTACATTACTTTCATATGAATGTGTTTAAAGACCGGATTATCAATTAAATTTGAGAAAAAATAATCTATGTATTAGCATAGATTTTCTTATTTAACTCAATTCGGTTTGAATTTACATTTAATGATAAAACTATTTTATGTGATTTAATTATAAAAATCTAAAAATTATTTTAAATAGTGAAGCTAATTATCAAGTCCGGAGAAAAAGATTGCTAAATTACAGCGTGAAAAGATAATCCTTAGCAGCTTCAATTGAGAGGGTAATCTCCTTTTCTTTGAAAGGAAATAATACAATGAATGACACAAACTGTTTCACTTGAATGTTGAAGACAGTAACAAAGATGCATATCATTTCCGCGTTCACCAGGGAAGTAGCACAAGTTTTAGTGGCGGCAAAACCTATTTTAATCTCATGTATTCGTACCGTGTTTATAAATTTCGACACGTTAATAATTTATATCATAAATTCTTTTAATGTATTTGCAATTCATAATGTATACGAACTATTATTTATTTATATATTTATTTCAGTACGAGTAATTGTAATTATATTATGTGGTTAACTGGCGTCTTGAAATGATAATAGATCATAGAATCATACAAGTGTGTACAGAAGGTTTGGGTTTGTGAATCCGACAATGAGTTGGGGATCTTAGAAGTAGTTTGTAAGTTAAACCACGAAACACGTGTTTTCCTTTTTTATGTGTTTTTGTGCGTAGTCTTCCTGGGATCCATTTTCAAAGGTTATTCTTGTCTTGTCTCATACTTTGTACTTTCTTCATTGGCATCAAGTGTTATTGTTATGGTAAATAAAATTCGATTCGATTTAAATAATTAATTTTTTAGTTGACATGAAAAAATTTAATTTGAATCGTAATTTTACAAATTTGTTTCAATTCGAAAAAATTTAAAAACAGTTTGAGTTATAAAATGAGACTTCAATAATTTGAAGTCTTGAATTTCTTAGTAATTAGTGCATCAATTTTCAAGTTCGAATCAAGTTTCTCAATTATGCATGATATATGTATATCACACACGAAAACAAATATAAAATATATATATATATATATATTATGGTTATAGCAAGCCGTTTAAATTAGAACTAATTAGTATCATTACATTGTAAAATATTTACCATTAAATTTAAATAGAATTTCAAATAGCCCGACTTGATTGGAAAAAAATCAAATAAAATTCAAGTTATAAAATATGACTCGACTAACTCGATTGTTTTTACTCGACTCAATTCGATATAATACTCACCCTAATTATGATTTTTTTTTGTAACCATGCTTCTTCCACTTTGTTGTGCATAAGACTAAAGTCATTGCTTTTACATTTTTTATTGAACAAATAACCAAAAAAGTAAAAAGGGGCCTAGCTTGTTTCGTTTAAATTCAGAGCTCCAAAGTAAAACACCCAAATCTTTATAATTATATTTGTTTTGAAACAAAGATAAAGCTTTGTTAAAAGAAAAGGAAACCCCAATACCATGTCGGAAGAGGGGAAAAATCAAGATAACATGAACATAAAATATTATGATTGTGACATTGTTTTTTTTTGGGTCTAAATAGAGTTTAGAGATAGATTTAAGTGTTTTTAAGTTTTATAAATTAAATTACATTAAAGTTTGTGCTTAAAGACACCCCGATACTTAAATCAAAGAAAGATTTGTAATAACTTTTGCGTAGTAAAAAAGATGAAGATGAGAGAGAATACCTTACGGTCTTATATCTAAATCAATGAAGGATTTGTAAATATATTTTTACTTAGTTATTTTTTCAAATATTTTTAATTTGTTTAAAACTTTTATTTATTTAAACTTTTATAGTTTTTAATTATTTTTTAAAATTTATTATTTAATATATATACAATTTTGTTTTATATAATTTCCATTTTTGAAATTATTTTACAGTGTTTTGATTTTTTTTATACTTGTTTTAGAATTAAATAAGTCATCCAACTTTCTAAAACATCAATTAAGTTCTTACACTATATTATCATGTACATGAGTAGGGATGGGCACGGAACCCGGACCCGGCGGGTTCCGACCCGACCCGGCCCGAACGGGTCGGGTATTTTTATGAAAAAATCGGGTTCGGGTCGGGTCGGGTCGGGTCGGGTCGGGTCGGGTCGGGTCGGGTTTTTGTGTAGGGTGAGGTCGGGTCGGGTTTTAGGGTGAAAAAATCCGACCCGACCCGGGACTAATAGTGTAATTTCCCCCTAAAGTTTTTTAGGGATATTTGTAATAATACCCTTTTTTATATATTTTTTTATTATTAGGTCCTTAAAATTGATTTTTTATTTACAATTTAGTCCTTAAATTTATTATTTTTTACAGTTAAGTCTCTTAAAATTATTTTTTTTACAATTTAGTCCCTAAAATTGATTTTTTTATATAGGTCGGGTCGGAGTCGGGTTTAAGATATTTATTTTCGGGTCGGGTCGGGTCAGGTTTTTTAAAAGATATGGTCGGGTCGGGTTCAGGTTTAGGGTTAATATTTTCGGGTCGGGTTCGGGTGGGCCAAAAACCCGGCCCGACCCGACCCGTGCCCATCCCTATACATGAGGATTGTTATGTAAACAAACTAGACTGTCACATCAGTAAATGAATGGTCCAAAACATATTTTGTTAGTAAAATGGCTTATTTGATGCATTTCAAGAGTACGCAAATTACTCTAATTGTGATTTTTGGTAAGAATTAATATATCAACTGTTGATAGCAGTGATTAATCTTCTCGTCGTGGGTGCTTTTCACTAAGATGTAAACAAATGTCACTTTAGTTGTGAATTTTTTAACAGTATATACAATCCAAGGGAGTAGAAAGAGATAAATATTCTTATTGCGTATTGAACTCAGGACCAAGGGAAGAGAGTTGATGTCGATGGGAAACTTAACCACATGTCCGGCAATTTTAGATTAAAAACCCTTTTTAATTATTATTTGGGAAAATGGCTCCCAAAATATATTATTTGGCAAAATGACCCCCAAACTTGCCACGTCGGTGAACCTCGCGTTGTGTAGAACGCGAGGTTTGATATCGCGTTCTACATGACGCGAGGTCGTGGGGTTTTTTAAAAGATGAATGCACGTTAACACAAACAACAAGGCCAGGTAGACTAAAATCGCGTTGTGCAGAACGCGATATCAAACCTCGCGTCCTACACAACGCGAGGTTCACCGACGTGGCAAGTTTGGGGGTCATTTTGCCAAATAATATTTTTTGGGAGCCATTTTCCCAAATAATAATTTAAAAGGGATTATTCATTCAAAATTGCCCGCATGTCCACTTTAATTGTGATTTTTGATAAGGAGTTAAATTTTTTTTTGAAGAAAAGGTGAAAAGACTTTTTTACCCTTTTTAAAGCCTTTGAATATATGTGTGTGTGTTTTTGTGTGTAAAGGCAATGAGTATGCAATGATTTGAGTATGATATTTAGTCTAGACAGTCCACTAATCTCTACAAACAGACAATAAAATAACCTTAATAAAAATACAAAACCTGAATTTGTTTGATATAAAAATTAAAAAATCAACACTCATTCATTGAACAAAGAACAACGCTGACACTATCTCTTTACCTTTTACTAAAAAATACAGTGTATTATCTACACTATTCTTTTTTATTCGTACTAACATAAAATTAAAATATTTAACATATATGTCACATGTCATAGATATACAGACATTCGATGTTTGCCCTTTTTTTATTGAATTATGTATCATTCAAAGTTTTATAATGTGTCCCCTTCATTAGAAAAGTTATAATTAAATTATTTAACTTCCCACTCCCTAGTCCCTATTAGATTTTATAACATTAAATACAATATCATTATACGATACAACCATTATAAAATAAACTAAAAAAAATGTCATGGTATAGAAAATGTGAACGCTGTAAAAATATACGAATATATTAAATTTTGCACAATAAAAATTATCTTAAACATAAAAAATACGAATTTAATCGAATATCATCAGATTTACCCTCATCGGTCACATATATAATATATTTACTTTAATTTGAGTGGGTTAGGATATAATTAAAGCTAAATTAGAGATGAAAACAGCTGCATGCCAATTAACCACACACACCACGACATTAGTACAACAAAAGAAGGTTACATTACATGAATCTAATTAAAACATCAAACTAAAAAATACTGCTGTTTTATTTGATTTAAATATTGTTTTTCGTGGCCGACATTATTCCCCCTTTGACTCCCAATCATAAATTGCCACGTGCCAGCGTATAGAATCTCTTTTGATTTTGTGGGACCCAACTGATGCAACGAATGCCGGCTACCGGTAACCGGTGTTACTCCCACATTATTCCCTTTATCAGTTCGATTATAGTATATCGTTTATCAATTCGGTCATGATTTTAATTAGAGACGAAATTAAAAAAATATAAGAGAGGAGATCAGGATGAGATTAAAAGTTTTGAGGAAGGCTAAAATAAAATTTTATAAAGATGGAAGGATTACAACACTAATTTTTTCATTTTTTCTAAAGAAATCAGTATACTTTTACGGTTGCAAAGAAAAAATTGGCGGGGGCCACATCCCCGTAAACCCTTAGGATGTTCCGCCCTTGATTTTAATCGATGTTTTGTCATCAATTTAATCTGATGCTAATTTCTTTTTTTTGAATGGTCTAAAAGTGATTACTAGGCAATATATATTCATACATATTCGTAACCCTTTAACAATGCGCATACACTTTGTAGACAAAACGATTTGAACTTGTATGTCTTAAGATCAACATCAATTGGATGTTAACTTCTAAAATTATTATTGAAAAATTGTTGTGTAAAAATATGAGTGAAAATTTGTTGGTTAAAAAAGTAAATAAGGAAAGAAAAATTGGAGTGGATGATGTGGAGGACCTATAATATAATTGTTTGAATATATGATTGACATGACAATTAGAAGGTTCAAACATGTTTGTTATTTCATGCTACATATTTTATAAGCACAATTTATTGGTCGAGTAATTGAACTGAGTACTGCAGATGTTCATTACGAGAAATTCAATTCAATTCAATTTGTTTTATTCATAACATCAAGATTCGAACATTAAATTTTATTTAAAGAATTTATCGTTTTATTTAACTGAACCAATTGATAAAACTCTAGTAGCCTAAATTTGTATATCATTTTCAAACTCATAAAAGTAATATAAAAATATCCGTATTGTATATTCTAACTATTTAATTTTTCAAACTCATAAAAATCTTCCCACAAAAAAAAAACACCATCCAAATGCTACATTTAGCGATTCTAGTGAAATCTTATGTGATAAAATTCTATCAAATATTACAAAAAAAATATTCGAGTATTTAGTAAGATGGTATGGGAAATTATTAAAAAAATGTTTTTAAATAAATTAAAACAATTTAAAATATACTCCATAAATTAAGATAATATTACATGGACAAAGGATAATAAGATTATTAATTGATGGGTATGTCCCTAAAGTGTAATTGTATGGTGTAGAACCAATCCATATAAAATTGGGTTTTCCAAGGCCTAATATGAAAATCTTAAGCCATTCAGTAATTGGAAACCTCAAAATTCAATAAATATCCAATTATCTAATTCAAAGCTCAGAAGCAATCTTAAGGTTTAATTCCGAATTTCATCCCTCTACTTTATGAAAATTTAGAAACTATTTTTTTTTCTATTTTAGTTTATCACAAGTTGATCATTGTAGTTTACAAAAACTAAAAAGTTAATCCAATCTGAAAGCGTGGTCACATT
The DNA here is from genome assembly GCA_030270665.1 of Hibiscus trionum. Taxonomy (NCBI): domain Eukaryota; kingdom Viridiplantae; phylum Streptophyta; class Magnoliopsida; order Malvales; family Malvaceae; genus Hibiscus; species Hibiscus trionum. The sequence continues at coordinate 19,525,213 of BSYR01000019.1, read as the reverse complement.
TTACACTTAAACCGTTGACTTTAGATTAGTAGTTCAACAATTTCTATACAAAAATAGTAAAAATCAGCAGTTCCACAATTTATATACAACAAATTAACAAGAATTTGCAACTCAAGTTCATATTTTTACCAACAATCAGATTAACTTCTATGAAAGAACAAGGACAAAATCTTGACAAATTAAATGGACTAGCCTTTCAATTATTGTGAAATAGAGGATGAAATTCATTGTTAACGTAAGAGAAGACTGCTGTTTTTTTCTTACTTCTTAGGATGATATAGATTTCATCTGCGTGAATCTTTCAGCCTCCTCAGAGCGACCAAACATATTAAGAAGCTCAATCATTATACAGTAATGTTCTTCAGATGCTTCGAGTTTATATTTACGAGTCATGATGCCGAATATTCGGCAAGCCTCGTCAACGAATCCAGCCTTTCTGCAAATCGATAAAACCACTTTGAAAGTGAAACGATTCGGAGTGAAACCATCAGCTATCATTAGGTGAAAAAGACGAATTGCATCTTCACAAAGATCATTATATCCATGAGCCTCTATAATGGCAGTCCATGTCATAGGACCCTTAACAGGGACGGCATCAAATACTAACTTCGCAATGCTGATTGATCCACAACCACCGTACATCTTAACCATCTCGGCTGAAACGGAAGGGATCGACTCAAAATCTTTCTTCAAGACTTGTCCATGAATCTCCTTCCCAAGCTTTACAGCTTTAAGCTCGCTGCAAATGTTGAACATCCTTGCCATTAACACCGAGTCTGGCCTGTGTTTCGACAACTGCATTGACCTAAACACACTGATTGCTTCGTGTAAACACCCGCACTCCGCATACGACTCGATCATGGCTGTCCATGAAATCACATTCCTTGCCTCTAAACCATTAAACAACTTCAAAGAATAATCTAAAACGCCACACTTTGAGTACATAATCATCAGGGAAGTGGCAATAGATACATTGGGAAAGAAACAATTCTTTACAGCATAAGCATGAATCTCCATCCCATGATTGAGATCCCTCAACCGTGAGCAAACAGGAAGAATCGTGGCAACCGTGACAACATCGGGCTTAAACCCTTCCTGTTGCATCCATACAACTGATCGCAAAGCCTGCTCAAGCCTCCCATTCGATATGTATCCCGACATCAAAGCGGTCCAAGAAATCGCATTCCTTTCTCCAGAACTATAGAAAACTCGCCTGCCCGATTCAATATCACCACACTTGCAATACATATCAACTAAACCTGACTGAATAGACAACTGCTTCGAATAACTCTTTGCCTTAACCACGAAAGCATGTACCTCCTGGCCTATTTTCCGAGCCCAAACTTCACCAATCACCGGAAGAATCGTAGTAAGTATAACAGAATTCGGATATACACCTTCACTTATCATCCATCTAGCATAATCCAAGGCTTCCCTTTGCATCCTATTATGAGCAAAACCCGCAATCATCGCGCCCCACAAAACAATATCTCTCACAGGGATTTCCTCGAACACGCGGTGAGCGAGCTTGATCTTTCCGCATTTAAAATACAAGTCGATCAAACCCGTCCTAAGCATTGAACTATTAATGAAACCATATTTGATCAAAAGGGCATGAGCCTTTAAGCCTTGCCTAAACGCTGATGCACCCGCGAAGCTCTTAAGAACAGTAGAGAAAGTGTACTCGTTCAATTCGACCGCCAACGACCTCATTTCACAAAACGTAGAAAGCACATCCAAATACCGTTTCCTACCCATCACAACACTTCCTCTAAGCAAAGCGTTCCAGGAATAAGCATTGTTGCCAGTACGTCCATCGAACACCCTTCGGGCGTCTTCGATGGAGCCACAAGAAGTGTACATGTGAGCCAGTTTGGCACGTAAAAACTCGTTGCTTTCGAGCCCATTGGTCCGGATATGAGCGTGGATTTGTCTTCCGTCGGCTAAGGATTTGGTACAAACGCAAGCAGCGAGGAGGGAAGAGAAGGTGGTGGGATTAACGGGGATGCCTTGTTGGTCTACGTAGTCCAAAATGGCGAGGGCTTGCTTGAGCTTGTTCTGTCTAGCGAAGGCTTGAATGTCTTTGTAAATGGCCTGTGGGTTCTTGGAGTGGAGAGGCAAAGAGGAGGGAACTGGGGTTTTCTGGAAGGGAAAGAAGGGCAATGAAGGTGGATTTCTTCTTCTTTTGCGGGGGAATTTGGTGGGTTTGGGTGGGGATCTTGCGGAAGCTTTGATTCTGCAGAATTGTTTGGTCTTATGAAGCAGAGGATTTGGAGGGAAAGGATGAAGATTGAATGAAAGAGAATGAGACTGAATGCATTCCATTCTTTCCCGTGGCTTCTTTTTTGATTCCGAGATTAAAACCCCAAATATTCCACTTCCACTCCTCTTCTTTCAACACTACATTTATCCTTCTCAAAAATTGGGTATTCGAACCGACGGTTGCAAGAAATAATTAAAATCTTTATCCATATAAATAATTGTGAGAATTTAAAAAAATATTTGCAACAATCTCAATATTTTATAAGATTTTTTTTAAAAAAATATATACTTATTTATTTATTTATATAACACCTAATATATGTCTTAATAAAAAATACTAACTATATTATTATCACTTTAATTTTTTCTTAAACCTAGTCACACCCAAATTTCTCAACATGTTTCTAACTTAGTTTTTAGATATAAGTTAAAACTATCGTCTAAATCTTTCCCAACACAACACCCTTTCAATCTTCATCATCTCGTAACTGCTTTCAATCGAAGTATCCAAACTTTATATTTTAAATTGAAATGACTATTTATTTTGGTCAGTAAAATAGTAATTTTGTTTAATATTTTTGGGCATGAGAATTCTCCGAAAAATTAGGGACCCATGCATAGAAAAGTATGAGGACGAAAAAATCTCTGAAACATTTAATGAGAATTGCTCGAAATCGTAACCGCAAATATTAAGGACGTATTAGAAAATATAAAATCATCCTCGTCCCGCCCGATTCCCACCCCTAACAACAACTATACAATCCTTTTCATAAAATTTCATTTTTTACACTGCGAGCACATAAAATAATACTCATATATTTATAAAAAAGAGATAATAGCACATTTGCCTCATGTATTTTACCAAATTTATCAACGTGGGGTCTTTACTTTTAAAACGACCAATGTCCCCCAAAAGTTTTACTCCGTCAGTCAAAGTCCTCCCAACCACTAACGACGTTATCCTGGCACGTGAAGGGACACGTGGCCCTTTTGTAAAACAACACGTGTCATATTTTTTAATAAAAAAAATTAAAACTCGTTCAGGGGCTTCGATGCAAATTTTTTCTTTTCTCATTAATTATTATTAAAATAATTAAATTAAATTTCAGAAATTGGGTCGTGAGTTTTATTTCTTCTTCTTCTTTAAATCTGATTTTCATTTTCTTCTAACTTCAATTTTTTCTTTCTTCAAATCGTGAGTTTCATTTGGTTTGGTTCAAACCCTTAACCATCTTAACCCCAATTACTTCATATTTTTCCTCTTCTTACATTGTTAACGGAAACTAGGTCGTTGTTGCAATTATTTGAGGAATGGAAGGAAGAAGAGGTGGGCATGGAGCCCCTAGTAAGAAATCGAGTATTTCAAGTTCTCATTCAAACGCAAAAAGTAAGTCAAGAGAAATTTTGTGCTACTGTAAAGTTAGAGCTCTTGTTTGTGTTTCAAAAATTGAAAAAAAATCTCGGGCGATTATTCTATGGGTGTAGTAAATTTGGGGAGGTAAGAGCATTGATTGTTATTTATTGGTAAAATTTTAAATGTATAAAGTTTAGTAATGGTAATCTGTTTTTTGCAGGGGAAGAACTGTTTATTTTTTAAATGTAGTGAAAATTAGACTAAAGAAATACATATGGAGAATCAATTTTTATTTTCAGAAATTAAAGAATTGAAGACTGAAATATCATAGTTGAAGGAAAATGGTGCAAGAATGCTGGACATCCTAATGAAAGAAGTTGAAAGATTAAAAAATCAGAAAAAAAAAATGTACAAAAAAATCTTGAACGAAAAAATTAAGTTAATTACATTATACCAATATGATTTAGGGTCGATTTTAATTGTTTTGGTTGCTGTAATTGTTTATGCCTTATGTTTAGTTTGTTAGTGAAGTTTAAAAATTATACCAAGTTGGATCAATGAATGCCTTATGTTTGGTTTGTTGGTGAAATTTGAACATTGTATCATGTTGGATCAATGAATGCCTTATGTTTTTCCCTTCTTAAACTCTGTTTAATTTTTAAAATTAAAATAATAACAAAAATTAACATAAGTGAGTGGTACATGATTTAGTAATCCATTACCATAAAATGAAATTAACTTAAGATCACAAAAATTCACAAAGTACTGAAATTAAATAAGACTGCAATTAACATGAAGTTCACAAGACATCTATCTGAAGTTAACATAAGACTGCAATTAACATGAAGTTAACACGAGTTGACAAAGACTCAAGCAACTACAATGCAAGCACTAACATAACAAAAAGACATTGAAGTTTCATCTAAAAAAAAAACCCTAAACATAAGACATCTATGTGTTCTTTGCACCAGTGCAGCTTTCTTGTGTATTGAGGACATCATCACCATCTGCAGATCTTTTAGCATGATGTTTTAGTCTTTAGGTAGCAGTTTGACTCTTTATTTTAAGAGTTCTTGTTGGATAAGATAAAATATGTTGAGATTTCAGTCCAGACTGCGATTGAAAGTGAAACTCTAAAGTTAGTATCTTAAAAAATTTTAAGAAGTGAAACTGAAATGTAGAAATTTAATAACACTTACATTTAAAATTTAAATACCAGTCTTGACATTGACATAAACACCCATGCCTTCTATAATTTTTCTCCCCTATTTTCTGGTGCAGTGACTTTAGCTGAAATCTTTTTTTCTTCTTTATCTTGGAACTATTGGTGTTGAAATTGTTGGTGTAAGTACTGTTGATGTTGAAACTGTTGGTGTTGGAACAACAGTTTCTGGTGTTGGAATAACATTATCTTCAACTTCAGACTGAACTGGTGCTTTAGGAACTGATTCACTAGCATGTTCCACATTGCCTTACAACCAAACATTACACACATAGGGTTAAAATAAAGGATATAAAGAACAACAATACATAACTAATATTTCAACTTACAAATTTTTGCTTTTTAGTTGAACATGTCCTTGAATTATGTCCTAACTGAAAACACAAAGTGTATATCATCTTTCTTCCTATTCTTGATAAACTTGTGCCACTACATTCATCTTCCTCTCGTATTCTTTTTCTCTTTGGTCTTTCTGGTAGCTTTTTAGGCAGTGGAGGCTCAATATCACTCAAGTTGATAGCAGGCCAAAATTTATCCCCAACAAAAAGAGGGATGACACAAATGTGACATTTCTCATACATATCTTTCTTATAAAAATCACTTATGTATGATTCAACTATATCCTTATTAAATAGAATCACACATATGACATGCTTACATGGTATACAAGTCAAGTCTTAATACCTACAAGTGTATTTTCTTTATTTAATGTCAACAACATAAATGTTCCTATTGTAAAGAACTTCATACCTATCAACACCATTCCATGACACATGACAATATGCACTAAGTTCCCTTTGTTCCTCAACTTTTGCATAAATTTTAGGACAAATAGAATTTTTTCACTTAATGCATGCAGTTTTGTTTTTAACAGTCATATCCATAACATAATGCCTTATTTCCTTAAACATTGAAATGATGGACATATGCCTAGCTCCTATTAATCTAGCATTAAAAGCCTCAGTTATGTTATTTTATTATCAACAAAGTCACACAAGCTTCTAGTTGAGAAAAAAATGCCTTACTTCAATGTGTTGGTGTTGGGTTTTGTAGCACGCTCGAATCGATCTTCCGAAACAGTCAAGAGGGTTGAAATTGCTTCCCGAATGAATTGGCTAAAACCGAAAATAGTAGACAATATTTGCACAATGATTTTAGAGTGGTTCGACTACTCAACCGAGTCTACATCCACTACCTTAGCACACCACTAAGGATTTCCCAATTCACTACTATGAATTCTTCCTTTTGAGGCCAAAGGGATAACCTTACAACCCTATCTTTTCAATGGCTAAGATAGAACCAACTCTAGTTTTTACCTAGGCTAAACTAGAACCTCTCCCTTTTACAAGGTAGTTTGTGTAAACAATGAAAACCTCACAAGGTGGGTGTTTACAAGAATTAAGCTCACAAGAGTGTAAAGAGTAAAACAATGAAAAACACTCTCTATACAATATATACAAGAGAAATGAAGAATAAAGACTTAAATGTTATTTCTCTTGATCATGAAGCTTGGATATCATCTCTTGCCGTCTTCAAGTGTCCTTGGGGTGTTTATATATAGCGTGGAATGAGTTTCTAGCCGTTTATGGCCGTTGGAGATGTTTTGGAGCCGTTGGAAGCCATTAAAGTTGAGCTTTAAATGCTCACCTGCACAATAGTTTCGAAACCTTTAAAGAGGTTTCGAAACCTTAAGAGGGGATTTGTAAAAACTAGCCGTTTATAGCCGTTTGGGGATGTTTTGGAGCCGTTACAGGGCCAAAGTTTCGAAACCTTTAGTAGAGGTTTCGAAACCTTTGTGCCAAGGTTTCCAAACCTTTAGTAGAGGTTTCGAAACCTTTGTGCCAAGGTTTCCAAACCTTACTCAGAGGTATGGAAACCTTTGTTAAGGTTTCAAAAACAATAGCTTACTGCCCAGAGAGGTTTCGAAACCTTATATTATGGTTTCGAAACTTTCACTAAAAAACCCAATTTTGGCTATTTTTTAACTTTTAAATGTATATTCGATATAGGTGCAAAGTCAAAAATATTTTAAACATATTTTTCAAGTTTTAAGGACTTTTGAATTATTTTTGAAATCTTTAAACAAGTCCAAAACAATTTTCACATAATTGTTATATCAAAATATTTCTCAACAATCTCCCCCTTTTTGATATAACAAAACTTCTTTGAGAAATTGTTTTTAACAAAAACTCCCCCTTAATTTTTCACTTATTTCTCTCCCTTTTTGTTATATCAAAAATAATTCAAATCTTTATAGTACATAATAACAATGAGGTTTATGACCGTTGTGGTCAATGCCACGTGGACGTATCGAAACGTCATAGCCCGTATCGAAACGTCCCTAAGGTGTTTCGAAACGCCTAGACAGTTTTGTAAAATTTGGCTTTGAAAAACATGTAAAACCCTTTTTGAAAACTTCCCTAAACATAGTTTCAAGTTGTTTGGACTTTGGAAATGTTTTAAATATTTTTTTTTAAATCAGTCCAAAACATTTTTCATTTATTATATCAAAACATTAGTTCTTCAATCTCCCCCTTTTTGATATAATAAAACCAACTTGAAAAATTGTTTGGGATTCTCCCCTTTCAAGTTTAAAAATGTGAATAAGATATGAAAATCTGAAAAGTAAGTAAAGCTCCCCCTTATTCATTTGAAAATACAATTTTTCAAACCAAACTCTCCCCCTTTTTGTTATATCAAAAAGAATTTAAAATACTTTAAGCTCAAAATAACAATGGAGGTTTAAAAATTTTGATTCAATTAAAAATTTTGTTTTAAAATTTGGCTCCCCCTTACTCAAGCATTCCATTAAATTTTTAGCACAAAACTTGACACTTAAAGGCATTGAATTTCAAAATAAAATCAAATTAAGAGCATATGAAATTCAATTTATCCAAGACTTAAAAAATCTTTATGCAAACATATGAATGAAACCATTAGACTCATATGCATAAAATTTTCAAATAATGTCATGCTTGTTTAGATATTTAAATAAAAGCTCAAATGCATGAACATTAGTCAAACAGAAATTAGATAACCAAATGAAAAATAAAAAATAAAAGCATTAAGCTTAGAGGTTACCTAATCTTCTTATCATGTGTGATTTGAGCATTCTTTGATTTTGCTTTGCTTACCATTGCTCTAACACACCTACAAAAGACATTCACTTGATTTTTGGTATCCAAATTGCTTTGGATCCATTTACGTTAGTCACAATGTCTTTAGTTCCCTTGGGAACCCATACTTGTCTAATCCTAAAAGATTTTCTCCACTGGACAAGTATGCAAGGAATGACCATGATAATGGCAATGTGAGCATTTTGCCATTATGTGACTAGATGAATTATTGAAAACAATTTCTTTTTCCTTTGTTAAGCTTTCAAGCTTAACTTTCAAATCAAAATTTTCTTTTTCTAAAACACAATTTCTTGTTTTTGAAATCTCCAAATCATTTTTCAAAATTTTATTTTGGTTTTCAAAATCAAACTTTGTTTTCAAAAGAAAATCATTTTCAATTTCAAGTTTTGAAATCATTTTCTTAAATTTGGAATTCATGGTCTCAAATTCCAAATATAATTCATCAAATGCATCTTGTAACTCATCAAAAGAATATGAATTTAATTCATTTGAGTTAGAAGATACCTTGGGCTCATCGAGAGCCAAAACACCATCCACCTTTGGTGTTGAGGGGAGGATTGCACATGATGAAGCATCATCTTTCTTCTCTTCTTTCCCATAGAATTTCTCAAGCTTCTCCCAAATTTCTTTGGCACTTTTGGATGGGGAGATCTTCTTGGAAATCTCTTCACTTAGGGCACAAAGAAGAATGTGCATAGCCTTTGCATTGAGATGGTCCTTCTTTGTGTCTTTGGCACTCATTTTCTTCTTCTTCTTAGGAGCTTCCGAATGTCCATCTTTGATAATCATCCAAATGTCGAGGTTGAAGCCTTGGATGAAATATTTCATGATGTTGCTCCATTGGAAGTAACCTTCTCCTTTGAAGAGAGGAGGACACATGATAGAGCGGCCTTCTTCAAATGAAATCATTGTAGAACCGCTTGCCATTTTCTTGAACGGTGGACTACGAGCGTTGGATCTTTACTCCCGGATGTTAGTCCTTCGATGGAGACGAGGCTCTGATACCAATTGTTGGGTTTTGTAGCACGCTCGAATCGATCTTCCGAAACCGTCAAGAGGGTTGAAATTGCTTCCCGAATGAATTGGCTAAAACCGAAAATAGTAGACAATATTTGCACAATGATTTTAGAGTGGTTCGACTACTCAACCGAGTCTACATCCACTACCTTAGCACACCACTAAGGATTTCCCAATTCACTACTATGAATTCTTCCTTTTGAGGCCAAAGGGATAACCTTACAACCCTATCTTTTCAATGGCTAAGATAGAACCAACTCTAGTTTTTACCTAGGCTAAACTAGAACCTCTCCCTTTTACAAGGTAGTTTGTGTAAACAATGAAAACCTCACAAGGTGGGTGTTTACAAGAATTAAGCTCACAAGAGTGTAAAGAATAAAACAATGAAAAACACTCTCTATACAATATATACAAGAGAAATGAAGAATAAAGACTTAAATGTTATTTCTCTTGATCATGAAGCTTGTATATCATCTCTTGCCGTCTTCAAGTGTCCTTGGGGTGTTTATATAGTGTGGAATGAGTTTCTAGCCGTTTATGGCCGTTGGAGATGTTTTGGAGCCGTTGGAAGCCATTAAAGTTGAGCTTTAAATGCTCACCTGCACAATAGTTTCGAAACCTTTAAAGAGGTTTCGAAACCTTAAGAGGGGATTTGTAAAAACTAGCCGTTTATAGCCGTTTGGGGATGTTTTGGAGCCGTTACAGGGCCAAAGTTTCGAAACCTTTAGTAGAGGTTTCGAAACCTTTGTGCCAAGGTTTCCAAACCTTTAGTAGAGGTTTCGAAACCTTTGTGCCAAGGTTTCCAAACCTTACTCAGAGGTATGGAAACCTTTGTTAAGGTTTCAAAAACAATAGCTTACTGCCCAGAGAGGTTTCGAAACCTTATATTATGGTTTCGAAACTTTCACTCAAAAACCCAATTTTGGCTATTTTTAAACTTTTAAATGTATATTCGATATAGGTGCAAAGTCAAAAATATTTTAAACATATTTTTCAAGTTTTAAGGACTTTTGAATTATTTTTGAAATCTTTAAATAAGTCCAAAACAATTTTCACATAATTGTTATATCAAAATATTTCTCAACAGTTGGGTCTTTCTTCAACATATCCAACAATACTTTACCTTTAACCCCACTTCATACAATCGCCTGCTGCTTGAAATCAGCTTTTGAAGTTGCTTTACTACAACTCCAAAACAACTTATGAAGCTCTGAAATTTTGTGCATTTTTTTCAAATAGCAAACCAATGCCTAGCACAGAATCTATGCTCAGTTTTAGAATAACAGAACCAACAACTTCAATTAAATCCTACAAAAAAGTATTAGTAACTACAACTTAATTAAGAATAATCACATGAATTGAATTATAATATATTACTTACTAACTTTTTGTATATCAATTATTATGGTAAATCTTTCACCATTCATCATATGGAGATCTTTGCTTAGATTCTTCAAAAATCATCCCCAAGAATATTTTGTCTCACTTTTCACTGGTGCCCATGCAGTAGGATACATTTGGTTATTAGCATCTCTTTTCACAGCCGCTCCTGCCAACATCCCCTTAAGAAAACATCCATTCAAACTCGTCAAAGGCCTACAAAATTCTCTAAACCCCTTATGCATAACACTAAAACATACATAAAGCCCTCTAAATCTTGACTTATGATTTGGAGTAGGTCTTTCAACCATTAAATCAACAGTCCCATCACTATCTGCATTCCTCAAAGCATTTGCATATTTAAATAATCTCTGAAAATCATATTTATAATTTTCAGTTATTTCTTGTTTATCCAAGTCCTTAACTGTTGAGTGGATCACACGAATAATAGTAACCAAGAGGGGGGGTGAATTGGAATTTTAACGATGTTGTAACGGAAATTGCTACTTAAAATATTGACACGGGAATTTAGAGTGGTTCAAGTTCACCAACCGAACTCTACATCCACTACCTTAGTCTCACCAAGGATTTGCAACAATTTCCACTAAATTGTTCGTCCCCTTTTTCCAGGACAAGGAGGCAACCTTTACAATTTCGGTTAATTTTTCTACCCAAAAATTAACCCAATCCTCACACAAAAGAACAAAGAAATTTGTTGGCTAATATGGTATCTCTCAATACAAATGATAGCCCAATATCAAGCACTCAACCCAATTGAACAAAATAGAAATGAAGGATACAATTGGGGTTTCTAGACAAAAATGGGATTTCAACACAAATGCTTGTATTTGATGAAAGGATGTATGCTTGTAGCTCAATTGTTGATTGCTGGAGCTTCTTGGGGTCTTTTTATAGCCTCTTGATGATTTCCAACCGTTGTGGGTGATGGGCTAAAGATTAGAGCCGTTGGGGTGTTTTTCTCATGACTTTACAGCTCCCAGACGCCTACCGTTTCGGAACGGGGTCAACCTGTTTCGGAACGGATTTCAAATAATATAGCCGTTGGAGCGTCTACGAGATCCCGTTTCGAAACGCCTAGGGCCGTTTCGGAACGGTTTTGCCACTGCCAAAGGGGTGTTTCGAAACGGTCTTGCCCGTTTCGGAACAGATTTGCCACTGTCAAAGGGGTGTTTCGAAACGGCCTTAGCCCGTTTCGGAACGCCCTATTTATTTTCAAAATTCAGTTAAAGACCGTTGCCCTTGTTCGTTTAAATGAAGAACAGTTTCGAAACGAGTCATATCGTTTCGAAACGCCTTGACCCGTTCCGATACGCGTTTCGGAACAGGTGCACATCGAACTGAAAGTGTTTCGAAACGCCTTGGGCCGTTTCGAAACGGGGCTTGAAAAATCACTGTTTTGACTTTGAAATACTTAAAAAATATTTTGTAAGTCTTTGGTTTTAGCTATGAAGTGGTCTTTAACAAAATATAGGGAATTTTAAGGACTTTAAAATTTGTTTTGATATTTTCATTTTAGTCCTTAGGTTTTTAGTTATATCAAAATTAAAGCATATGTTTCACAATCTCCCCCTTTTTGATATAACAAAACCAAAGTTAGAATTTTTTTAAGAATTTTGAAAGTTTTGAAGATATTCTAACTCCCCCTTAATTTAAGATAGGTTTTGAAATTTAAGACTTGTGACTTTTGAAATCAAGGATCAAAACCTTAAGACAAATTTAAAAATTTGAAAATTAAACTTTTGGTGGCATGGCATGGCATGGCAATTCTCTTAAATATCTTCTCCCCCTTTTTGTTAGATCAAAAAGAAACAAGCTCATAAAGAATATTAGTACCAATAAGCAATAATAAGCAATCATAATTAATATCATCAAAATATCTAAAGCATAAACAATAAGTTCATAATCAAATCCCAAAATAGAAGATCATAAGCATAGGTTCTAAAATATAAAGATGCAAACTTAATCCTAAATGCATAACTAATATGATAAACATCCTAAGCCTCGTCATCTGAATCATCATCATCATCCTTGGCTTGCGAACGATGAAACGTCGTCCATTGCCCATAAAGCGTAGAGAAGGAAAGATCAAGGTTGGCATGCGAAGTCGAAAGAGTATGAAGACCATCTTCAACGTTCTTCAACCGATTGCCCATAGATTCAAAACTCGAAGCAATGCGAGTGTCCATAGTATCAAGTCTAGAATCCAAGGCATTGAATCGCTGGGTAAGGAGAACAGTGAGAGCATCAGTGTTTCCCACTTGAGCTTGAGGCGGAGGAGCAACGGGAGGAGGAACCGCTTCCCTATCAACCCTTTCCCAAATACCATTCACATAAGTGAATCCTGACTTGCAAAGAGAGGACTCACCAATCTTGGTCCTGCGAGGTTCCGGAGAGTCATAGGTACAATCAATATTGAGATGATGGAAGAGGAAACTCAAAACAATCCCATAGGTGAACGAAATTAACTCATTCGTGTCAATAAGCTTAATGTTATTGACAATCTCGGCAAAAATAATTTTAGGGACATTTGGGCGCTCACCCCTACGGAAACACTCTAGCCAAAAGTGATCTTTTTCTCGGATGTGGGAGTATTTACCCCCGGATGGTCGAATAAACCAAGAAACAATGAGATGAAGCACACGATCATGCACATCCAAATTTAGAGCTTTCCCGGTAAAAGTGCCAAAATGGCGTTCATCTTCAAGACCCTCATTCTTGAGTTTAAGGGCAGACTCCAAAAGAGCAATATTAACAACAAACTTTTGTCCCAATAAAGATGACTCAATTCCTACTATCTCGGTTTTGGTTTCATCGTAAAGGAAACGAGCATTAGAGTAGAAAAGGAGTACCAAGTTTTTGTAGCAAATATCCTCGATGCTCAAGAAGAAAAGAAGATCCCACTCATCCAAACGTCCAAGATACCGAAAGAGGAATCGCTCGGAATTGAGGAAATCTAGATCAATGACTCTTTCCTTACGAACCGCAAAGTCCTTGACATAAGCAAAACGAGCACGCTGGTCCGCAGTTCTAAGAGATTTTTGAAAAAGCTGTGTGATATTTGGACGAATGCTCGATTCACCGGATTGAACGGCTTTGCGCTTTTTGTTAGATTGATCCGCCATCTAAAAACATTAAGCAAGTGTTTTAAAATTAAGTGTATGCATTGATGATTAAAATCAATCCAATAGGAAATCCCACTTAGGTTTTTGAAAACAAAATTAAAAAAAATACGATTAAAAAAAATTTATATTCGAAATTTTTTTGAGATTTTGAAATTTTTTTACAAAATATGATAAACCCATAACTAAAAACATATAATGTATACAAAATTATAATTTTCTAGCCTAAGATTTGAAACAAATATTGAAAAAGAGAAAAATAAGAAAAATTACCTTAGTTTGGGATTTTGGATGATTTGATAGAAATCTTTGCACAAGATTGATGAAGCTTGCTTAGATTTGTGTTTTAGAGTAAAACCCCTCACAAATTTGTGAAAAACAAAGAGTTTGGGAGGGTATTTATAGAGAGGAATCGGTTAGGGTTTTTGGGGTTTTAAGGGTTTGATAAAAATTAGGTTTTTGAACTTTTAGAAGCCCTAAATAGGGCTGTCCGCGAGTCCGTTTCGGAACGGTCACGACCGTTTCGGAACGGGGCGGCTAGGGTTTGACCCTTCTTAAAACCTTCGACAGATCGTTTCGAAACGGGGATGACCGTTTCGAAACACGTTTGACCCGTATCGGAACGCGTTCCGATACACCCTTACATCGAACCGAAAACGTTTCGAAACAACTAGGGCCGTTTCGAAACGTCCTTCTCTCAGGACAAATTTTAAGGCACCTGTATCGGAACGGGTTAACCCGTTTCGATACACCTGGGCCTGGAAGTGCAAATGAGGCTCTAAAATGCAGAAAAATGATTTTCTAAGAGGCCAAACATGCATATATGATATGAATGAGCAGGCAAAACATATTTAGGCATAAACATACTCCCCCTAACTATATGCATGGAAGAAATTGGGAGTCTAAACACATAAACATGATATTTCACAAAATCAAGCATATTTAAGTTTGAAAAGAGGTCCAAAAAGGTCAAGATAGGCTAGTTAGACCCAACTCTCTCCTAAGGGACCAAAAACGCTCTTTATCTAATGGTTTTGTGAAAATGTCCGCTAATTGATTTAAGGTGTCTACATACTCTATAGCCACATCTTTCTTAAGGACATGATCTCTAATGAAATGATGCCTTATTTCTATATGTTTGGTTCTAGAGTGTTGGATGGGATTTTTCGTTAAACATATTGCACTTGTATTATCACATTTAAGGGGTATGGTTTCTATTTTTACACCATAATCTAAGAGCTGTTGCTTCATCCAAAGGACTTGAGCACAACAACTCCCTAAGGATATGTACTCGGCTTCGGTGGTAGATAAAGCTACACTATTTTGTTTCTTAGAGAACCAAGATATGAGCATACTACCTAGGAATTGACAAGTTCCCGAAGTACTTTTCCTATCGATTTTGCAACCCCCATAATCCGCATCCGAATAAGCATGAAGGTTAAAGGTAGAGATTCTAGGGTACCAAAGACCTAAACAAGGAGTGTCTCTAAGATACCTAAAGATCCTCTTAACGGCTATAAGGTGAGACTCTCTAGGACTAGCTTGAAACCTAGCACACAAGCAAACACTAAATAGTATATCCGGTCTACTTGCGGTAAGGTAAAGCAAAGATCCAATCATAGAACGATAAAGCTTAGAGTCAACACACTTACCTCCTTCATCTTTGTCAAGCTTTGTAGATGAGCTCATAGGAGTGGCTTGAGGCTTTGTGCTCTCCAAGCCAAACTTGTTGAGCATATCCTTTATGTATTTTGCTTGATTTATGAAGGTGCCATCCTTCTTTTGTTTGATTTGGAGTCCCAAAAAGAATGAGAGCTCCCCCATCATGCTCATCTCAAATTCACCTTGCATTAACTTAGCAAACTCTTGACAATAACATTCATTAGTAGAACCAAAAATAATATCATCAACATAGATTTGAACTACTAAGATGTCATTTTTATACATTTTTATAAAGAGTGTAGTGTCCACCTTACCTTTTTCAAATCCTTTTTCAATCAAAAAATTTGAAAGCCTTTCATACCAAGCTCTAGGAGCTTGTTTTAAACCATAAAGTGCTTTGGTAAGTTTGAAAACATGATTTGGAAATTTTGAATCTTCAAAACCCGGTGGTTGTTCCACATACACTTCCTCGTTTATAAAACCATTTAAAAATGCGCTTTTAACATCCATTTGAAAAAGCTTGAAATTATGATAATATGCATATGCAAGCAACATCCTAATGGCTTCCATTCTAGCTACGGGTGCATAGGTTTCATCAAAATCTATTCCCTCTTCTTGAGTGTAACCTTGTGCTACAAGTCTAGCTTTATTTCTCACAATGTTACCACTCTCATCTAGTTTGTTCCTAAAGACCCATTTAGTTCCTATTGTAGAATGATTACTAGGCCTATCAACTAATGTCCAAACATTACTTCTCTCAAATTGATTTAACTCTTCTTGCATAGCCATAATCCAAAAATCATCTCTCAATGCTTCTTTTATATTCTTAGGCTCTATGCATGAGATAAATGCAACATGATTCATTAATCGAAGAGAAGAACGAGTGGTTACCCCCTTGGATGGATCACCCAAGATTTCACCATCTTTGACATAGTTTAATTCCCTTGGATAGCTTACTTCCTTTTCCTCAATAGCCAAGTCTTTCAAGGCTTCAAGAGGTGGATCTTGTGTGTCTTCTTCTTTAGGTTGAATCTCATCCTTCTTTGAAGTTTGACCTCCATCAAAGGTATTTATGATTCCTACATTATCATCATCACAAGAATCCTTCCTAGGAAGGGGATTATCATCGAATACAACATGAATAGATTCTTCTACAACTAAAGTTCTTTTGTTAAATACTCGATAGGCTTTAGAGGTTAAAGAGTAACCTATAAAAATAGCTTCATCACTTTTTGCATCAAATTTACCTAAATTATCTTTTCCATTATTTAAAACAAAACATTTACATCCAAAAGGGTGGAAGTAGCTAATATTAGGCTTTTTAGATTTTAAAATCTCATAAGGTGTTTTCTTTAAAATCGGCCTAATGGTTACTCGATTTATAATATAACAAGCTGTGTTTGTTGCTTCCGCCCAAAAATATTTTGGTAAATTATTTTCGCAAAGCATAGTTCTAGCCATTTCTTGTAAAGTTCTATTTTTCCTCTCAACTACCCCATTTTGTTGAGGAGTTCGAGGAGCTGAAAAATTATGGCTAATACCATTTTCATTTAAAAAATCTTCAAATCCTAAATTTTGAAATTCGGTTCCATGATCACTTCTAATATGTGAAATTTTAAGTTCAAGATCATTTTGAATTAATTTTGAAAATGTGATGAATTTTTCCAAAGCCTCATCCTTAGTACTTAAAAAGAGAACCCAAGTGAATCTAGAAAAATCATCAACAAGTACAAATGCATATGATTTGCCACCCAAGCTCATAGTCCTAATTGGCCCAAATAAATCCATGTGGATTAGTTGTAAACATCTACTAGTAGAAATGTCATTAATGGATTTAAAGGAAGATCTATGTTGTTTACCCTTTGAGCATGCATCACAAATTTTATCGTTCGAAAATTTTATCTTGGGTAAACCTTTAACTAGGTTTAGAGAGACTAGTTTTTCTAAAACACTTGTGCTAGCATGTCCTAGCTTCCTATGCCACAACCATGCATCATTTTCGTTTTGAGCAACTAAGCATGCATGAGATGTATGAATGTCATCTAGATGCACCATGTATATATTCCCTATGCGATGACCTATGAGCATAATATTATTAGTTTTAATGTCTACAATTTTACAACCGGTTTTATCAAACATAACATTAAAACCTTTATCACATAGTTGACTTATGCTCAATAAATTATGTTTAAGACCATTGACATATAAAACATTTTCAATGAGAGTAGTAGAGTGATTACCTATGGAGCCAATACCTTCAATGTGGCCTTTGGAGTTGTCACCAAATGTTACTACTCCTCCACTTTTTGGCTTTAGATCCATTAGTCGACTCTTGTCTCCGGTCATGTGTCTCGAGCATCCACTATCAAGGTACCATGAGTTTTGACTTTGTGCTTTGGCCTTGTAGCAATGCTCCCCCTACAAACAAAGATATTTAAACTTTTGTTTTTGGTACCCAAATCATTTTGGGTCCATGTGTGTTAGTTCCTAAAACTTTGGTTCCCTTAGGAATCCAAGGTGACATAGCAATAATATTATTAGATTTAACAAGTTCCTTAGGAACCCATACATTTCTAATTCTTTTAACTTTACTATGTCTAGGATAGTTTCCTTGTTTGTAGTAGTTAGTCTTTTTCTTATATTGGTGTGTTCTAGAGGATTCTCCTATGTCATGTTTGACACTACCATTATTTTTTAAAGACTTTTTGAGCTCATTTAGCTCACTTAACACCTTTTGGTGTTCACAATTATTTTGAGATAAAAGATTATTAAGATCAATATTTTCTTTTTGAAAGAATTTGAGTTCATCTTCTAATCCTAATATCTTTTTCTCAATTTTAGAATTAGTTTGAGTAAGTGAGTCATTTTTCTCTTTTAATTCTAGAATAATTTTTCTATTCCTAATAACCGACTCCTTATACTTCTCAACTAATTCATCATATACCTCTTGTAACTCATCATAAGCATCATTTAATTCTTCATATGAAAAATCTAAAGTAGATGAGTTAGAGGTTACCAAGGAGGAATCTTCCTCAAGTGCCATGAGGCAAAGGTTCGCCACTTCTTGTTCGTCATCCTCCGATGACTCCTCATCACTCCAAGTAGCAAGCTTGGCTTTGAGCTTTTTCCTCTTCTCAAAGCCCTTCTTCTTGAGTTGAGGGCACTCCGAACGTATGTGGCCGGGTTGTTTGCACTCGAAGCAAGTGAGTGGATCCCTTCCTTCTTCTTTGTTCTTGCTTTTAAAGTCCATCTTCCTTTGGATTTTTCTTCCTCGGTTGGACCTCATAAGGCGTGAGAATCGTTTGGCTATCATAGCCAATTCTTCAAGCTCATCCTCATCACTAGATGAACTTTCATCAAGTTGGGAAGTTTTAGCCTTGAGAGCTATTCCCATTTTCTTCTTTTTCTCCCCTTCAAGCTTCTCCATTCTTTTTTCTTCTTTCTTTCTTTCATCTTCTCTTCCTTGCTTCATGATCTCGTGAGTAAGGAGAGAGCCTACAAGTTCATCAAGCTTTAGAGTTTTTAAATTCTTTGCTTCGATGATTGCGGTTCTCTTCCCATCCCAAGATTCGGGAAGTGAATAGAGTAGCTTTCGGACAAGCTTGTCTTCCGGTATAACTTCTCCATAGCCCTTTAGACCATTTACAATTGTGGAGAATCGATCAAACATCTTTGACACCGTCTCATCAAATTCCATTTTGAAATTTTCATAACTAAGATTGAGAATTCCAATCTTAGTTTCTTTGACATCGTTGGTGCCTTCATAGGTGGTTTCAAGAGTGTCCCACACTTCTTTGGCACTTTCAATTGATGAGACCTTTGAGTAGATGTCCGGACCGAAAGCACAAAATAGCATGTGAAGAGCTTTATCATTTACTTGGATCTTTTTCCTTTCCTCTTCACTCATTTCCGTTCTTCTTTTAAGCACCATCTTGCCATCAACATCTTGCTTCAATGGAATATATGGTCCATCCTCAATGACATCCCACACAAGATAGTCACTTGATTTAATGAATAGACACATTTTATTTTTCCAAAAGGAGTAGTTCTCACCATTGAAGAAAGGAGGCTTTGTGGTGGATTGTGAGTCGTACATGCCGGGAGCGGAGGTTGAAGCCATCTCTTGATATTTTGATGATGATCACACTTCTTCCAAGGATCTCCTCTTGTGGTTGTTAATCCTCAAAGAGTTAAGCTCTGATGCCAATTGTTGAGTGGATCACACGAATAATAGTAACCAAGAGGGGGGGGTGAATTGGAATTTTAACGATGTTGTAACGGAAATTGCTACTTAAAATATTGACACGGGAATTTAGAGTGGTTCAAGTTCACCAACCGAACTCTACATCCACTACCTTAGTCTCACCAAGGATTTGCAACAATTTCCACTAAATTGTTCGTCCCCTTTTTCCAGGACAAGGAGGCAACCTTTACAATTTCGGTTAATTTTTCTACCCAAAAATTAACCCAATCCTCACACAAAAGAACAAAGAAATTTGTTGGCTAATATGGTATCTCTCAATACAAATGATAGCCCAATATCAAGCACTCAACCCAATTGAACAAAATAGAAATGAAGGATACAATTGGGGTTTCTAGACAAAAATGGGATTTCAACACAAATGCTTGTATTTGATGAAAGGATGTATGCTTGTAGCTCAATTGTTGATTGCTGGAGCTTCTTGGGGTCTTTTTATAGCCTCTTGATGATTTCCAACCGTTGTGGGTGATGGGCTAAAGATTAGAGCCGTTGGGGTGTTTTTCTCATGACTTTACAGCTCCCAGACGCCTACCGTTTCGGAACGGGGTCAACCTGTTTCGGAACGGATTTCAAATAATATAGCCGTTGGAGCGTCTACGAGATCCTGTTTCGAAACGCCTAGGGCCGTTTCGGAACGGTTTTGCCACTGCCAAAGGGGTGTTTCGAAACGGTCTTGCCCGTTTCGGAACAGATTTGCCACTGTCAAAGGGGTGTTTCGAAACGGCCTTAGCCCGTTTCGGAACGCCCTATTTATTTTCAAAATTCAGTTAAAGACCGTTGCCCTTGTTCGTTTAAATGAAGAACAGTTTCGAAACGAGTCATATCGTTTCGAAACGCCTTGACCCGTTCCGATACGCGTTTCGGAACAGGTGCACATCGAACTGAAAGTGTTTCGAAACGCCTTGGGCCGTTTCGAAACGGGGCTTGAAAAATCACTGTTTTGACTTTGAAATACTTAAAAAATATTTTGTAAGTCTTTGGTTTTAGCTATGAAGTGGTCTTTAACAAAATATAGGGAATTTTAAGGACTTTAAAATTTGTTTTGATATTTTCATTTTAGTCCTTAGGTTTTTAGTTATATCAAAATTAAAGCATATGTTTCACATTAACTTTCTTACAAACTCCACTACATAACTCAACTTTCAATTCTTCCTTTGCAAGTTTAGCCATCTTATGAAATTTTAAATTAAGTAAGGCAAAAAATGCTCAGCAATGACTTTATAAGTTGCCCTAGAGTTCTTGAATGTAATAAAGCATGTATGAGTTTCCTTAAAAATTTTTACCTTGTACTGGTCATAACTGGAATCTATAGAAGCATAGATGGTCCATGGACATCTCTCTCCTTACTACTCTAAAAAATTATCCCAAGCTAGAAACTTGAAACTTTGTCAATAGAGTCAAAATAACACTTTGTGTTCTTCTTGCAAACCACCTCACCATCATCATCGGTCCCATAACTCCCTAGATATGATAAATCTAGGTAATCAGTTTCACTTGTAGATCCAGATTCACTCCTACCCTTACTAGACTCACTTTTTTTCTTCTTCTTCACTGAGAACTACCCTTCACTCCTACCATTCCGTGCGACACTCAGCTTAAAACTTTTAAAGTGGCTATGTATTTCTTGTAACTCCTCCATATCCCTATCACTAACCCATTCAACATTTTTAATGAATCTTTTTCTTCTCATTCAACAGCTTCATCTTTTTCAACAGCTTTGCCCTCATCAATATTTTTATTCCCAATATGTCCCTTCTTATGTGGCAAACATGCTGCTTCTATTGACAGTAGGGGTTCACTAAACTTTGCAACATCAACAACATGATCTACATTTATATGCATCTCCCCTTCGTCTAACCAGTGTCCAATGAGGTCATTAACAAATTTATTATCCCAACACAACAATAAATCATCAGCTAAACTACATCCAGGTGTCAAATAATACAAATCTTTAACACCCTAAACCATGCTTCTACTACCATTTCACATAAATCACCATGTGACACTAAATCAGGGTCCATTGTCCACTCAACTACTATACCACCAATATAGTCAATTTTTGAATTTTCCACCAATGAACCACCCAAAAGCATTTGTAAAGGGAGCTTTGTGAAATCCATTCTCAACTGAATTCAAGACAGTAATCAAGTTTACACAGTATACAAGTAGGATGAATATACAATATTAAAAATAAGTGTATTGTCACAATCGGTTAAGACAAATAGGAAATGAGTGTACACTTACAAAGTTGAGTCCTTTTATCAACACTGCCACGTGAAAAGAGAGAAAAACAAACCTGCACTTTGACAGCAACGAGTTACTTCACCATCAACATCAACCAAATATAAGTAAAAGGGGAAAACGAATTAACTTCCATGAGTTATTTTTAAACTCTATAAATCGAGTAACAGAGTAACACATAGTTTTCGAATAACTTTAGTAAAATTTGGTTCAAAATCATTAACAAACAAACAAAACAATCATGAAAATTAATGCTGTTGAATTTAGTTCTAAATCATTAACAAACAAAACCAAACAAAAAAATACGAACCCTAGAATTCTTCACTTTTAGTTTTTCTATCGATCACTTCAGTTGGAGTAGCCTTAAAGTGCTATTTGAATGCTTCAACAAATTCAGAAAAATTTCAAATATAATTAAAAGGGAGTTTGATCCAAGAATATACGAGAGAAGGAAGGAGAAGCGTTTCAGTGGAGATGAGAAAATTGAAAATAAACCCGTTCTGAAAAAATTGAATAGAATTAAATGTTTCCATTCAAATTTCTCACATTTAATTTAATTATTTTAATAATAATTAATGAGAAAAGAGAAAATTTGCACCGAAGCCCTAGACGAGTTTTGACTTTTTTATTAAAAAATATGTCACGTGTCGTTCTACAAGAGGGCCACGTGTCCCTTCACGTGCCAGGATAACGGTGTTAGTGGTTGGGGGGACTTTGACTGACGGAGTAAAACTTCAATGGGGACATTGACCGTTTTAAAAGTAGAGACCCTACATTAACAAATTTGGTAAAGTACAGAGGGCAAATGTGCTATTATCCCTAAAAAAATACTCATATAGAGTTTTCCACGTACATCTTAGTTTTTACCTCAAGAGTCAAACAACCCATTTTGATATTTTAGAGAAAAAAATATTAAAAATCATTTTGTATTATATAGTACTATTTTTAAGGATTAATATTTGAATACTGTTGGTGTAAAAAAAGGTTACATAAGTATGTTTATTTTGAAGCCTAAATTTAAAATTTAATCTAACCTTAAAACCCTAAAAATTTAACAACCCCTAAACTCTAAATTCTAACCATGAATCCTAAATTCTAAACTCTACAACCTAAGCCCCTAACCTCTGAACCCTAAATCCTTAAATAACCCCGCTTACTTACTTTGTTTTTCACCGCCGGTGTATAGTATAATAATTTATTTTTTAATAGTATTATAAGATAGTATATGTTAATGCATATTCTTAACTCGATGAACATTGTTCGCTTTTCCACTAAAATACTTGTTGGATTCTTTTATATTATATACTTGTATAATTATATTTAAATGGGTAAAATACAAAAATAATGACTCAACTTTTACCTCTCTCCTATTTTACTCACTCATCTTTAAATTGTGTCGATTTAATGACTCAACTTTTAACATTGAGTTTTTATCATCACCCAACCGTTATATTATGGATGCCGTTAATGATGTGGCATTTTTTATTGATTTGGCCGCCACGTAAGCTCAGTTAAACTGAGAGCGTGGGAATGGAAGGGTTGAATCAGGCTGAAGTGGGGACTGGGTTGCAAGTGTTTTACAATCTTGGGGAGTTGAGACTTGAGAGGGATGGTGGAGGCGTGGAGCAATTGGTGAATAAATATAAGGGAATGGGTGTGAAGAGTGTGAGTGTGGTGTTGGATATGAAGGCTATTTCAGCCGGTGGCGGCGGCGGATTTGGTCCTGGAGGTATTAGGGGGAGCGGAACGCCACAGATTGGAGGAAGCGGGAAGAAAAGACGGCCATATTTTCCGATAAGCTAAACCATGCCTCCATTATCGACGGCCTTACAATTGCGCAACGAGCCGGAGGAATCGAACTTTTGGTGTATAAACACAACGACATGTCTCACCTCGATGCTCTCTTGTACGATTTCTTTTTCCTTTTCACAAATTTTCCTTTCGTTTGTATTGCTACTAGACAACAATAAATTGTTTTTTATTTTTTGTTAAATTTTCACAGAACAAACTGTAAAATGAAGAGAAAAGTGGTAGTGACAGATAGCTTGTTCAGTATGGATGGAGACTTTGCGCCCATTGTTTCGCCGCCGTTTTTGCCCCAAACAAATGCTCGATTGACTCTTCTTGTGCTGCGCGAAATTAGTAAAGTTTTGCTGCTGATTGCAAAACGAGCTGAATATCTGGTATTTTGGTTTTCCTGTGTAAAATCTGTTTTTCTTCTTATTGAGCAGAATTTCTACTATGTGTGGAGTTATACATTATCATGCACCAAGTACATTATATCCTTGATTTAAAATTGGGATCAGAGTAGGGGTGGACAATGGAGGTTACTGCCTCATTGCCTTTCCTAATTTGCCATGGTTTGTCTATATGAGTTTATGACTAACTTGTTAGTATTTCGTCCCTGCCGTGTCATTGTAAGCTTTTGGTATATTTGGGAAATCAGGTCGCAGTGTGGTCATAACATGTTTTCTACAACATCATTTTTTAATTCATGACATAACTAAATGGGGTAACATTTAAATTTCATATCATCAAATAAACAAGTTTCACTAAAAGTTACAACACAATTCTATATTGTTATTTCTAAAATATGAACTTTACAAAGTCCAATGTGTTTATGCCGATAATGATTATGCAATTGTACAATGATCCATCTGGTGAGGCAACTGGTTGAAACAATTACCCTGTCCATTTTTCATTTTTCTGACTGTATGTCACATTTTTGTCTTACAAGTATAAAATGCATTGTTTTGTGCGATAATTTGTTTCAAGGTATATCCTAGGCATTAAGTAACATTTTAAGCCTATGACATTCTCTGGTGTTGTATTTGATCTAATCATGGACTTGATTTAGCTATTTAGTGAACAGTTTAATCTCATTGTTGATTCCTGAAGGTTTCCTTTTCTTAAAATCCTGAAAAGTCTTGCCAAATCTTATAAGAGAATATCAATGAGTACAACCATGCTTCATAAAGTACATAATTTTTACATGCAAAACACACACATAAATGAAACACTAAGTTTTCTCAACTTTGTTGAACTGGCAGATATCAACTGGTCCTGAAGCCCGCCAAGTATCTGGTCCTGCTACTGCAGCTCAGCTCAAGAACTTTGCATTATGTCAGCATCTACAAGAAATTCATACACGCGTAAGTTCTATGATCATGGGGCTTCCAACTATTGCTGCAGATGTATTGTCACCTTCACTTGGTGCAATATATGGTGTTGCTTGTGACTCTATAACATCCTTGTTCCAGGCTATGATCGATCGTCTTGAAGCTTGCATCTTGCAAATCCATGACCAAAACTTTTCTGCTGTAACCCCCTCGTCCCGGTCTGGCCGAATGACCGGTCCAAGTGGGCCACACGGGGAAAACCGAGCGAAAACCAATTAAGGTTCCCCCTCGGTTAGCAACCCTATATATATTTTTTTCTTTTCTTTCCTAGATGCTTGTATTAAATCCTAGGTGAGGGGTCACGCAGCGAACAAACACGGACACAAAACTCACAAGCCCTGCAATTAAACAAACCAATTTTTCCATTTTAAGTAAGCCGTATCGATACACCTACAGAGGGTATCGATACGCATTGACCAAAGTCAACCCTTCCAATCAACTCAGAGAAGACCGTATCGATACACCCTTGAGCGTATCGATACGCCCCTCTCGGTCAACATCACTTGGTCAACACCGTTGGACCGTATCGATACGCTTGGACACAGTATCGATACGCCAAGCACTCCACAACTCCCCAAGATTACAGAGAGTTAAGAGGGTATCGATACACCCTTGTGCATCGATACGCCCAGCCTAACCTGAATTTCAGAGAGTTGGGACCGTATCGATACACCCCACGTATTGATACGCCCAGCCAAAACTGTTTCCTCTGAGCAAGGCCGTATCGATACAGCCCTTGGGCGTATCGATACGCCCTGCACTGTAAGTCCACAAATCTTAGCTAAACGACCTCAAACACAACTCTAGATGCAACTCTCGACTCACCTAAGCATATACAAACACGTAGGCACACATATTTAATCCAAGGGAAACATTCAAACATGGACTAAAACACTCATGCATAGCATTCAAGTCAAGAGCAATTTATGCAATATTGACATACACAAGAGCACAAAAGACCTTAAAAGGAACAAGACAACTTGAAAGGTTTGCATTTATACACAAGGCAACCTAAGCATTCTAAAACATGCCATCAAACATCGAAACATTCATCATAGCATGACATACTTACAATCCAAAACATCAATCCAAAACAACATCAATTAAATGAGTCACACATGCTCATACAAGACCTTTGCCACATTGCTAACTAGTACAAAATTACCACCGTACTTGAGTTACAACACTTGGAAGCCCTTCTTGCCTTGCTCCGAGCTAACGCCACACTAATGATCTGCATTGTTGAACATGGAGAGCGTAAGCTATAAGCTTAGTGAGGGTGCTCTAAAACGAAAGCAACAACAATGCAGGGTTCAAGCATGTAATCCCTAAACCTCATATCTAACATGCATAGGCAACATCACAAGTAGTCCTAGCTAGTCCATCAAGTGGCATAATATGGCATATTACCTCATACTAAGCACCAAGCATCAATAACAATAGTCATGTTTCACCACCATATATCACCATATATGAATAAGTTAATTGGCCACTTTAAATTACCCCGATTGTGCGGATTTGAAACTCAACAACACTTTACCTCGGTGGGATTTCACTCATCACCGGCCTTGCATGGACGGGATTCCACTCATCGCCACATGCCCTACGGATGGGATTCCACTCATCATCACGTAGAAATGAATAAAAGCTTCCGGTAGAATATTACATTACCGTACTCCTCCTTGGTGCCTCAACGCCACCAAGGCCACGTACGTTTTGACTCAATTTGTGTGCACACTAATCCTAATGATCGATCATTTACAACCGGTAATTATTTAGTGCCAATTATCATTTACCACAACACGTTTTCCATCAATCATAACTCATGCTCATCACATATATATACACCTCATGAATATACATGTACAAAACCACCAAGATCACAAAAGCATAGCTAAGTAAGCACAATAGCATATATGGATATCAACGGATAACTAACAACTCGAATTAACTATAAGTGGCCTACCAAGCACACTTTACACAAGCACACTACACATACTCGAACCAACTTTAGGATAAGTTTAAAACCACTCACCGCCCTTCCTTTGTCAATCGAAACAATCCTCCTACGACCTCGTATTCGGCTCCAAAGCTCCTTCAACGTTTCTTCTTGCTTCTAACCAAACAAAACACACTTATTACACCATAATTCAATGTTAAAACTCAACTAACAACTCACTTCACAAACATAAGCCATATTCTTCAATCTCTCAATCCACAATCATCCCAAAAACTAAATTTTCGTACTCCCCAAACACCTTGCTGAAAAATCCACTTCCAAACACCAAAATGACCTCTAACACATCCCAAATCACTCTCATATCATACCCTAACCATCAGCCCTTAGTTTTCAACATAAACTTCACCAAAAACCAAGTTTTAACACCTTAAAATTTAACATATGAACATAGTACGAATTTTCATCCAAATTTAACCAAATTGACATATAATGTGTAATTCATCATGATTAAGCTAAATCCCAACTCAAAACATTAAAACAATTTGGAAAACCACCTAAAATCCAAACTTTAACATAAAACCATAATTTCTCAAAGTCTCATATTTTTGAGTTTTAAGACCAAATATAGATAGAGAATAAGGAGGAGAGTCGGAAAACATAATTTACCTTTCAAAACGATGTTGAAATCAAGTAGTATGACCAATCAAATAGTGAAAAGCTTGAGAGAGTTATAGAGATGGTGTTTTCACGTTTGGAAAGAAAGAATAGAAGAGAAGAAGAAGATGATGACTTATATTTTAATAGTTATCTTACTTTAATTAAAAGTTTTGGGTAAAATCGCAACATAGGTCCCTCCCCTTTTATTAAAGCTCAATTACACCACAACTTAAGTTGAGTTGACTCTATTTAAATTTTATTAACTCGACTATAAACTCGGTTTACTCCTAGGCCCAAAACACGGGTGTTACAACTCTCTCCCACGGACCAATGAACCTCAAACGATAAGCTACAGGCCCAATCCGCTCAACTACCTCATACGGACCAATGAACCTCGGACTCAGCTTGCCCTTTCGGCCGAATCTCATTACTTTCTTCCACGGAGATACCTTCAGAAACACTTTCTCACCCACTGAGTACTCTATCTCTTTCCTCTTCAAATCTGCATAAGATTTCTGACGATTGGAAGCTGCTTTCAAACGGTCGCAAATCAACTTTACCTTGTCGGTAGTCCCCTTAAGCAAATCTGGCATAGGTAACAATCTCTGACCTGTTTCAGCCCAACAGATCGGAGTCCTACATCGTCTACCATATAAAGCCTCATAAGGAGCCATCTGAATGCTAGATTGATAACTGTTGTTGTAAGCGAACTCAACCAACGGTAAGTGTTTCTCCCAAGAACCCTGGAAGTCAATCACACAACAACGAAGCATATCCTCTAGAATCTGTATTACTCGCTCTGACTGCCCATCAGACTGTGGATGATAGGAAGTGCTGAAATGCAAACGGCTACCTAGGACACTATGCAAACAACCCCAGAACCTCGAAGTAAACCTAGGATCTCTGTCTGAAACGATAGACTTCGGTACTCCATGAAGTCTCACAATCTCACGGATGTACAAGTTTGACAACTTGTCTAAGGAATCCGTAGTGTTCACTGCTAAGAAGTGAGCACATTTAGTGAATCTATCAACAATCACCCAAACTGAATTCTTCTTTGAAGGAGACAAGGGTAATCCCGATACAAAATCCATGGTGATCCTCTCCCATTTCCATTCCGGAATCTTCAAAGGCTGTAACAAACCTGAAGGAACCTGATGTTCTGCCTTCACTCTTTGACAAACCATACAACGGCTCACATACTCAGCTACATCTTTCTTCAAACCAACCCAGAAGTAATCATTCTTCAAGTCACAATACATTTTGGTACTACCCGGATGCATAGAAAAGGGACTCGAATGTGCTTCACTCAGAATCTGACGTCTCAACTCAACATCTCCTGGTACAACAATTCTATCCCTAAAGCACAACAAGCCCTCACCACTGAAACTGTAATCGGTCGGTCTTCCTTCGGCTATGTCCTGGACATGAGGAATTAAACTCTCATCTTGCATTTGCTTCTCTTTAATCAATTGTATCAAAGAAGGCTTCACTTGCAACTCGGTGATCAAACCACCATCACCAGACACACTCAATTTAGCAAACATAGCCATCAACTCTATAGCCACTTTCCTACTCAAAGCATCGGCGACTACATTCGCTTTACCCGGATGGTACTCGATGGTCAAATCATAATCTTTTAGCAACTCAAGCCATCTTCTCTGTCTCAAGTTTAACTCCTTCTGTGTCATCAAGTACTTCAAGCTCTTGTGATCGGTGTAAACAATACACTTCTCACCATACAAGTAATGACGCCAAATCTTCAATGCAAACACAACTGCGGCTAGCTCGATATCATGTGTAGGATAGTTCTTCTCATGAACCTTCAATTGTCTAGAAGCATAAGCAACAACCTTTCTCTCTTGCATCAGAACACATCCTAAACCTACGTAGGAAGCATCACTGTAAATTACAAACTCTTTACCTGAAACAGGTTGTACTAACACTGGGGCATTTGTCAAAGCTTCTTTTAATTTCTCAAAGGCTTTTTGTCTTGCCTCTGACCATTCAAACTTAACTCCTTTTTGCAACAGTTTAGTCAAAGGAGCAGCTACTCTAGAGAAACCATCAACAAATCTTCTATAGTAGCCGGCTAATCCCAGGAAACTCCTAATCTCTGTCACAGACTTAGGTTGTTTCCATTCGATAATAGCCTCGATCTTCGATGGATCAACACGGATACCTTCGGCCGAAACAACATGACCAAGAAATACCACCTCTCGTATCCAGAACTCACATTTACTAAGCTTAGCATACAACTGATTGCTCAGCAATTTCTGTAAAACAACCCTCAAGTGTTCGTCATGTTCTTCTTCCGTCTTCGAGTACACAAGTATGTCATCAATGAAAACAACTACAAAACAGTCTAGATAGTCTCTAAAAATTCTGTTCATCATGTCCATGAATGCTGCAGGTGCATTCGTGAGCCCAAATGGCATCACAAGAAACTCATAGTGACCATATCTAGTTCTAAAAGCTGTCTTCGGCACATCACACTCTTTCACCTTTAACTGATAGTATCCGGATCTCAAATCTATCTTCGAGAACACTGAAGCACCTCTCAACTGATCAAACAAATCATCTATGCGAGGTAACGAATACTTGTTCTTCACCGTCAACTGATTCAATTGTCTATAGTCAATACACATACGCATACTACCATCCTTCTTTTTCACGAATAACACGGGAGCACCCCACGGAGAACTACTAGGCCTGATGAATCCACGGTCTAATAATTCTTGCAACTGGTTCTTCAACTCTTTCAACTCCTTTGGAGCCATACGATACGGAGCTATCGAAACTGGATTAGACCCTGAAATGGTCTCAATTACAAACTCAACATCTCTGTCAGGAGGTAAACCCGACAACTCTTCAGGGAATACATCTGGAAAGTCACACACTGTCCTGATATCTTTTGGTCTAGCTTCATTCATATCCGGATTCATAACATAAGCTAAATAAGCCCCACATCCAGAGCCCATCAACTTGTGAGCCTCTAAAGCTGACACTACATTAGACAAGAACTTAATGTTCTCGCCTACTACTACTACCTCGTAGTCATCAGAAAGTTTCAAAGAAATTCTCTTTGTTTCAAAATCCACACTAGCCCGATGCTCAACCAACCAGTCCATACCCAAAATTATATCGAAACCATAAAAAGGAAGTTCCATCATGTCAACTAGGAACACATGACCCTGAATCTTCAGTGGACATCTTCTATATATACGTCTAACCACTACTGTCTCACCAAAAGAACTAGTGACATGCATACCTACATCTAAGATCTCAACAGGGATATCTAACTTCTGTGCATGCTCACTCAAAATGTAGGAATGCGTAGAACCCGAATCAACCAGAGAAAGCAAAGACATAGACCGTAACTCGAAATTACCTGCTATCACATCAGTGTCGTTCCCGGCCTCTCTCTGAGCATAAACTCTCGCTGGTCCTCCTGCCTCTGGCTGCACTGCCACAACATGAGCAAGATTCCTCTGAGCATCCACCCTAGGTGCATCTATCCTAGGTTGGAAGTAGCCACGACCGCGCCCACGGCCTCTCTGAAAATCATTGGCTCTTGCAGGAGCCTGTGCTGTTGCCTGTCCCACTGGATGTGGACAGTTACGCCTCATGTGGTCTCTAGCCCCACAATTCCAACAAGAATGGAAATTTCCCCAACACTCACCAGTGTGGTTCCTCCCACAAGTAGCACATGTAGGCAACTTCCCACCAGCCTTCTGGTTTTGATGGCCTTTACCGTGGTTACCGCCACCACGCCTATTATCATAATGAGGTTTGTTGTCTCGATGCCTCTTGGCATCATCTCTATCAAAGTTACTGGACCTCTTACTCGAACTAGATCCACCTGACCGCTTGGTCAGACTCAAACTGTGCTCCAAGTCCTTGGCCCTCGAAACCAAGACATCAAAATCAGTGTAATCTGTAGCTAGAGTATATGTCTTGATTTCTTCATTCAATCCATAACGGAACCGGTTACAGCGTTCCACCTCAGTAGGAACAAGTTCAGGTGCATACTGGCTTAGTCTGACAAATCTAATCTCATAGTCTGTCACGGATCTAAGTCCCTGAATCAAAGCCATGAACTCTCTCTTCCTCTCGTCGATGTATCGTGGACCTAAATATTTCTTCCGGAATGCTGACTCAAAGAACTCCCAAGTGATCTCAGCATCATCCATACTTGAAGTAACAGTGACCCACCAAGTGTAGGCATCGCCTTGAAGCAAGGACTCAACACAGCCCAACTTGCGATCACCAGTACACCCTATCTGAGCCAGGATACGAACGGTCTTCTCAAGCCATAACTCTGACCTCTCCGGAGTAGACCCCCTGAACTCTTCAGCCCCAAGACCCCGAAGTCTCTCTAATGGCAATCCGGTGCCCTCACCATGATGATGTGCTGCCTGTCCTCCAGCTACTGCAGCCTGAAAAGCCCCGGCAATCGCCTGAACCAATGGAGCTAAGTCAATCCCTGCCGGTCCTTGGCCACCTTGGCCACCCTGACCTCCTGGTGGTCCCTCTCCTCCTGCCTCAGCCTCGCCTCCAACTCCCGGTGGAGGAGGTGGTGGTGGTGGAGGTGGTGGAGGAGCTCCAATTCCAATCACAGGCTCTCCCACTTGAGCCTCAACTCTAACTACTGGCTCTACTCCTGGAGCCTCTGCCCGTGGTTCCGGTCGAAACCTCCTAGGCCTCCCACGTGGTCTCATGGTACAGATATCAAGGTATAAACTACAACAAGAACATATAAGGATTTCGTTAGTCAAAGCAAGGGTCCAATAGTGCTCAAGTACTTCTCTTTTCAAAATCTTTATAAATTAAGTAATAGTAGCAATGGGCACACACTCTACACCAAACACATCAATTCATGCTTCAAAACATCATGCGAACAGTCAAATATCAAAGATTCCATGGCAATACATGCATTGAACAACATAGTTACTCAACATAACAAGTTTACCTCACTTACCTGCCCGAGGTCTCGATAACCTCAGGCTCTGATACCAACAAATGTAACCCCCTCGTCCCGGTCTGGCCGAATGACCGGTCCAAGTGGGCCACACGGGGAAAACCGAGCGAAAACCAATTAAGGTTCCCCCTCGGTTAGCAACCCTATATATATTTTTTTCTTTTCTTTCCTAGATGCTTGTATTAAATCCTAGGTGAGGGGTCACGCAGCGAACAAACACGGACACAAAACTCACAAGCCCTGCAATTAAACAAACCAATTTTTCCATTTTAAGTAAGCCGTATCGATACACCTACAGAGGGTATCGATACGCATTGACCAAAGTCAACCCTTCCAATCAACTCAGAGAAGACCGTATCGATACACCCTTGAGCGTATCGATACGCCCCTCTCGGTCAACATCACTTGGTCAACACCGTTGGACCGTATCGATACGCTTGGACACAGTATCGATACGCCAAGCACTCCACAACTCCCCAAGATTACAGAGAGTTAAGAGGGTATCGATACACCCTTGTGCATCGATACGCCCAGCCTAACCTGAATTTCAGAGAGTTGGGACCGTATCGATACACCCCACGTATCGATACGCCCAGCCAAAACTGTTTCCTCTGAGCAAGGCCGTATCGATACAGCCCTTGGGCGTATCGATACGCCCTGCACTGTAAGTCCACAAATCTTAGCTAAACGACCTCAAACACAACTCTAGATGCAACTCTCGACTCACCTAAGCATATACAAACACGTAGGCACACATATTTAATCCAAGGGAAACATTCAAACATGGACTAAAACACTCATGCATAGCATTCAAGTCAAGAGCAATTTATGCAATATTGACATACACAAGAGCACAAAAGACCTTAAAAGGAACAAGACAACTTGAAAGGTTTGCATTTATACACAAGGCAACCTAAGCATTCTAAAACATGCCATCAAACATCGAAACATTCATCATAGCGTGACATACTTACAATCCAAAACATCAATCCAAAACAACATCAATTAAATGAGTCACACATGCTCATACAAGACCTTTGCCACATTGCTAACTAGTACAAAATTACCACCGTACTTGAGTTACAACACTTGGAAGCCCTTCTTGCCTTGCTCCGAGCTAACACCACACTAATGATCTGCATTGTTGAACATGGAGAGCGTAAGCTATAAGCTTAGTGAGGGTGCTCTAAAACGAAAGCAACAACAATGCAGGGTTCAAGCATGTAATCCCTAAACCTCATATCTAACATGCATAGGCAACATCACAGTAGTCCTAGCTAGTCCATCAAGTGGCATAATATGGCATATTACCTCATACTAAGCACCAAGCATTAATAACAATAGTCATGTTTCACCACCATATATCACCATATATGAATAAGTTAATTGGCCACTTTAAATTACCCCGATTGTGCGGATTTGAAACTCAACAACACTTTACCTCGGTGGGATTTTACTCATCACCGGCCTTGCATGGACGGGATTCCACTCATCGCCACATGCCCTACGGATGGGATTCCACTCATCATCACGTAGAAATGAATAAAAGCTTCCGGTAGAATATTACATTACCGTACTCCTCCTTGGTGCCTCAACGCCACCAAGGCTACGTACGTTTTGACTCAATTTGTGTGCACACTAATCCTAATGATCGATCATTTACAACCGGTAATTATTTAGTGCCAATTATCATTTACCACAACACGTTTTCCATCAATCATAACTCATGCTCATCACATATATATACACCTCATGAATATACATGTACAAAACCACCAAGATCACAAAAGCATAGCTAAGTAAGCACAATAGCATATATGGATATCAACGGATAACTAACAACTCGAATTAACTATAAGTGGCCTACCAAGCACACTTTACACAAGCACACTACACATACTCGAACCAACTTTAGGATAAGTTTAAAACCACTCACCGCCCTTCCTTTGTCAATCGAAACAATCCTCCTACGACCTCGTATTCGGCTCCAAAGCTCCTTCAACGTTTCTTCTTGCTTCTAACCAAACAAAACACACTTATTACACCATAATTCAATGTTAAAACTCAACTAACAACTCACTTCACAAACATAAGCCATATTCTTCAATCTCTCAATCCACAATCATCCCAAAAACTCAATTTTCGTACTCCCCAAACACCTTGCTGAAAACTCCACTTCCAAACACCAAAATGACCTCTAACACATCCCAAATCACTCTCATATCATACCCTAACCATCAGCCCTTAGTTTTCAACATAAACTTCACCAAAAACCAAGTTTTAACACCTTAAAATTTAACATATGAACATAGTACGAATTTTCATCCAAATTTAACCAAATTGACATATAATGTGTAATTCATCATGATTAAGCTAAATCCCAACTCAAAACATTAAAACAATTTGGAAAACCACCTAAAATCCAAACTTTAACATAAAACCATAATTTCTCAAAGTCTCATATTTTTGAGTTTTAAGACCAAATATAGATAGAGAATAAGGAGGAGAGTCGGAAAACATAATTTACCTTTCAAAACGATGTTGAAATCAAGTAGTATGACCAATCAAATAGTGAAAAGCTTGAGAGAGTTATAGAGATGGTGTTTTCACGTTTGGAAAGAAAGAATAGAAGAGAAGAAGAAGATGATGACTTATATTTTAATAGTTATCTTACTTTAATTAAAAGTTTTGGGTAAAATCGCAACATAGGTCCCTCCCCTTTTATTAAAGCTCAATTACACCACAACTTAAGTTGAGTTGACTCTATTTAAATTTTATTAACTCGACTATAAACTCGGTTTACTCCTAGGCCCAAAACACGGGTGTTACATCTGCACTTGGCATGGATGCTGCCATGGACAACAATGCTTCACCTTACATGGAGGAGTTACAAAACTGCATTCTTCACTTTCGTCGTGAGTTCCTATCTAGGCTGTTTCCATCTTTAGCCAATGCTATAACTGCAGGAATAGAAACCATATGCACGAGGCTTGTGAGGAGCATGGCTTCAAGGGTTTTGATTCTCTTTATCAGGCATGCTTCTCTTGTCAGGCCTTTTTCAGAATCAGGGAAGCTGAGAATGGCCAAGGACATGGCTGAGTTGGAATTAGCTGTGGGCCAAAATTTGTTCCCAGTTGAACAACTAGGTGCACCATATCGAGCTCTTCGAGCATTCCGACCATTAATCTTCTTGGAAACTGATTCAACCCTTCCATTCCCACGCTTTCAGTAATTCACCTTCTCCTTCCGTTGAATCGGGCCAGTTTGGTGGGTCTCGGTGCGGTTCTCGCTTTGGTGGCGTTGATCGTCAGGGATGCGAGGACGGGGATCGTGGAAGACGCCATGACGGTGCTGGCGCAGATTGTGGGGTGTGAAGAGAGTGAAGAAGCGATGAGGAAAGCGGGTGGGATCAGGGTTTTGGGTGTTTTGTTGGATGAAGGGACCAAAGCCAATGAAAGAACAAGAGAAAACGCAGTGGCGGCTCTTCTGAACTTGGCTCGTTGCGGCGGCGAGGAAGAGAGGAAAGAAGTTAGTGATATGTGTGCTTACGTGGCGGCCAAATCAATAAAAAATGTCACATCATTAACGACATCCATAATATAACGGTTGGGTGATGATAAAAACCCAATGTTAAAAGTTGAGTCATTAAATCGACTCAATTTAAAGATGAGCGAGTAAAATAGGAGAGAGGCAAAAGTTGAGTCATTATTTTTGTATTTTACCCTATTTAAATATACAAGCTGGGCGTAAGGGTGATCCCGCCAAGGTCTAAGTGATTTGCATTTGCATCTCCTGATTTTAAATAACATACAAAACCAGTGTAATAAATCTCCGCCTTCTTTATTAGATATCTTGTACCAAGATGTATATGGTCCCCCATGTTCGAATAATCACCTAGTGTAACGGCCTCGGGCTCATCTCAATTCGAAAAAAGAAAACAGTGTGATAAATACGACAATTTAGACATGATGAACACCCTAGGTTTGTTAAGCGTCCCTAATACATGTTTAAGATTTCAAACACATAGTAATAATTTGTGTAATATTTACATTTACATTTACTTGACTGACACGAGATATTCATTCATACACGGATTTTCATGTTCTACCAGCACGCAATCCATCAAGAAGAGCTTTCTGGCAAAACATAAAACATCTGCCCCTAGTGGAACTCACAAGTGCACAAGATATGAACAAAAATAAAAAACATAACTCAATATGTATGTATACAAAGCAAATGATAAATGAAGTAAAATCTGCAGCAGATGAGATAAGTTCATCTTCTCCCCTGCCTTTTTGATAACTCACTGTTTTCGGTTAACGATATGGTCCGAAAACCACAGACCTACAAAAGAATGATAAACAAAAAAGGGGGAAAATATAAGCGTGATTGGTAAACTATTACAACCCAGTTCTCAATTCATTGACTGTATAAATTTGCAAAACATATCTTGCAAACTGACTGGCAACAATTTGCAGACCTGATGAACGACGAGTTCAGATCTACCTGTACTAGTTTTCTACTTAGGACAACATGTGATAAACTAACACAGAGAAACACAAACTTGTTTGACTGTAAGTAAGAACAAAGGCAGCAGATATCAACTTAAGTTGGAAATTGTATGAGACAAAAAGCACAAAGAACCAGCAATTAGTTGTCAACTATTAGAATGCATAAGAAAGAAAAACGGAACTTCTGATTCCTCAAATCAGGTGTCAAAAAGGGAGAAACTAAGTAATCAAATCCTCTGCCAAGAAACCAACTTGATCACTAAAAAGTAAACAATGAATTATCCAAGGACACAAATTCAAAACCAGACACCATGTAATGTGCACTAAAATTTGCCTCTATGCAGATAAGAATTTGATTACCAACATGTTACAAGACCGCAAAAGGCTTGCCATAAACGAAATTGAAGATAAAATATCTCAACTTTCTCAATCTTTATTAACCATAGACTCTCATTGCAGCAGCAACTCTTAAAACAAAATCCAAGAAAAATATGCAGACCATGGGCCCATAGCTCTGCTATCAACACAAAACACATACAAACTCCACGAGTGAGAACTTGGAGCCAATGGATATTTGACACTAGCAATGTGCCAACAGTCGACTGATTAACCACCCGTAATTTCTATTCTCAACTTTCGAATCCATATTAGCTATCACAACAACTGGTTTTCTTCAGTCAGATGAGTGATGACTTATGACCACTTCATAGAAGCTAAAAGCCACTAAGAACCCAATTCTGCAAAGCTTTCCCTTACTGAATAGGCAAGTTTAAACTCATTGACATTAACTAAGCCCTCAACAACCTTTTGCCTGACCCTAATATATGGTATAAAGCCCCTCTCAGTCATTGCTACAATTACCTTTCCTGTCAAAACATATTCACAACATTCCAAGCATCCTTCAACGACTAACTCGTAGCTCTCGAAGCCAACAGGGATACCTTTTCTCTCCAAGAATTCAATCAACTCAACAGCTTTCCATATCTCTCTATTCGCCCGCAAAGTTGCCATGACCTTCATCACTATTACCGGCCTTGGTGTCAATCTAGCTTTCTGCACCACTTGCTTCATTAACTCCACTGCATCACAAGTTTTCTAACTGTGCACATTGCAGTAATTAACTCGTGTTGCGACTAACTTTTAGGAAATACCTTGGTGTCACTTAGAAAAACGGGGTTTTAATTAATTTTTAAAAATTTAATCGGATTTATAAAGGAGGAGGGAGTCGCCACCGGCCATTTAAAAATGGTAGACCGGACACCGAAAACTAAACCAGAGATTCTTTCTAAAAAGATGGGTTCGGGAGTCGGTTACACGCGGGGAAGGATGAGCACCCCGTCGTGCCCTAAAATCGGTACCAAAACCATTACCGCTTAGTTAATATTAAATTTTGCGAACTAAAGTGACAAATCATATCGAAATTTGAATATACGAGCGAATAAATTTTAAAAGCCTTAATATTTGAGAAGGAACGTCCGAACCACCACCACTACGACTGGTATTGGCTTCGTTCGTTCCCGAATAAAAAGGCATTCGCATTATATATATTTTTTGAAAATCGGATGCAACTTATAAATTCAAAAATGAGATAAATTCATACCAATAATCAAGCAAAATATGTAATAGCATGAGAAGGCATAAACTATACCGATACATGCATATATTATTTGTCGTAACACTATACATTATATAAACTATGCATTACTAGATTATATAAAAATATACGGTCATACACCACACCACCCACATATTATCGACCAAACACATATAAAACACATAAACAAAATATGGACTGAAATTAAAGAGACATAAATACGAGACAAAAATTAAAATGCATGAGATAGTAAAATACTATGCTGAAAAAGACTAAAATTGAACTCATGACAGATTCTAAGAATTGATAGGGGAATTAAACCATAAAAAATTGTTGAATCGCCCAAAACAAGGACCAAAATTAAAATATGTTGAAACCCGTAGGGACTAAAATGGTTATTAAACCATTCAAAATCAATTAAAACCAGATTAGGGACGAGATTTAAAGTTTTCAAAAACATAAAGGGACCCTAGACGCAATTTCAAAACGCGGAAGCCCTTGCGGGGACATTTTCAAAACACGTAGGGACCAAAGTGGCGAATAAACCAATTTTAAATTATCAAAATACTATATAAGATACACTTAAGACCACTTAACCCCTTTTGACATTTGTTCGATAACCTTTAAAACAACATTCCTCTTTTGCACCTACCCGGTTAGGTTTTGGAAACAAGAAAAATAAGGGTTTTTTTCGGTGCCATCGGCCGTTAACCGGCACCGATGACCTCGAAAAAACAAAAGAAAAAAAGAAGAAAAACAAACCCCCTTTAAAAAAAACCCGTAGATAAACCCACCAAAATCTTTCTCTCGTTCGACCCTAAACCGTGACGGCTCGCCCTATAAGGAATTGTTGTCGGACGGTGCTCAGAGCGAAGAGGAAGGTGAATCGTTTGGAGGTCGAACCGCCGACGAAGGTATATATTTCAATGTCTTTTTCTTTTGTTTTTTTTGTTTTGATGCATGTAATCGAAAGAAAAAGATGGCTACCTCTGAAGGTTTTTCATTTTTATTGATTTCTCTCTCGATTTCTGAATAGTTTACAATGGTTTTGGGGTTCAGATTTTATATCCGAAAAGTCACATGCAAAGTGAAAAATGATAAAAAAAAAACAAAAACCATCGCTTCCTCTCTGAATCTCTGATTTTTGTTGCCTGGTTGACTTTGTTATTTTTGTTTGTTTTTTCTTCGTTCGAATCTCACTTTGGGTAATCTGACATTTGCTTGTTTCCTGTTTTTTCTTGCTGGTCACTCCTGAAACGGTGAGAACAAGGTCAGACACAGGCAACTGCGTGGCGAATTTGACAGTTCGTACGCCCGACAGAGGAGCAGAAGAGTCGCACGCGTCGTTCCTACGCGCGCGTGAAAGACCTTAAAGGTCACGGGTGAGGCACTGAAAGGACGCGCGTGGAGCGTGTTGCATCTCTGGATCCATCTGGATTGTTTGTTGCCCCTTCGATCCAACGGCAGAGACCGCGCGGCGCGAAGGGCTTGAGAGGGGTCCTTAGGGTTTTCATCTCAGAATAGGTTAGGACCGTCAGATCTAAGCAGATCTGACGGCTACGGATTAGGGCGGCGACTGTACATAAGACAAAGGTAATTTAGGGTTTTAGGCCGAGCGGGCCCTAATGGGTCATTCATTGTGATATTATTGGGTTTAGTATTTTATTTTGGGCTTTGGGCTGAATATGTAATATTAAATATGTTTTTTTGAGTTTTGTATATGTGGACTCTTATTAATATACTTTAACCAATGTTTTTTTATTCATACTTATTTTTTATTTATTTATTTTTATTTTCAATATAATAATAATAATAATAATAATAAAGATAATAATAATGATAATACATAATACTAATGAAAACAAATAATAATACATTGTAATAATCGAAAACAATAAATAATAATATAAGAATAATAGTATAAAAATATTAACAACAAGAATAAATGTTATATAATAATAATAATAATGAACAATAATAACTAGAATAATAATAATAATAATAATAATAATAATAATAATAATAATAATAATAATAATAATAATAATAATAATAAGGTATCGATGAACATGATGATAATATTTACAATAGCTATAATACTATATCAAAATAGTAATAATAATATAAGGTAATAATAGTAGTAACACTTATATATATACATGTATATTTTTCTCTTTCTCTTTTTCGTTTTTTCTTTTTTCCTTTTCTCTTTTTTATATATTTATTTATTTAAATTACACAACAACCCAATGTAAGCTCTATATCAACACAAACATAAAGGGGTCTGATGTTTGAACAAAATTAGTGATTACAGCTGCCCCTCTTTGCTTATACTTGTGGAACAAGAATAAAGCAAAGACCATAAGCCCTAATTTTGTCCTACTTCTTTTTTGGACGGTTCGTTTCCCGAAGCAGCCACGCGATTCCAAGCAACTTCTCTTCCCAACGCCTTTCGATCATGAGTCCTCCCCTCAGATGCCCCGAACAAGTAGACATAGAGTTTTTTTTACTGACTTTTGATTGCCCGAATAGACATGCAGATTTCCATTCTCCAAGTGCCTGAACGGATAGGCGGGTTCTATTTCCAAGTGCCCGAATAGATGAGCAGATTATATATATCTTTGTCTTGAGCTTTGAGTATCTGCCTCCTTTGCTCTGAAATTCTTGGGCTTTGAGTTTCTGTCTCCTTTGCCCTGAAATTATGACGTGGCGAGTCTAAAATCCTTCGCCTAAAATCCTTGTGAAAGGGATAAAATTGAGAAATTTGGACTTTTAAGAAAAATGTTCATTGGGAATGATGAAATTGAGAAATTGAGTTTTGAGGAAAACATCCTTTTGGAAGGATAAAAATTGAGAATTTTGAGTTTTAAGAAAAACATCCTTTTGGAAGGATAAAATTGAGAAATTTAACTTTTAAG
Organism: Hibiscus trionum; assembly: GCA_030270665.1. Taxonomy (NCBI): domain Eukaryota; kingdom Viridiplantae; phylum Streptophyta; class Magnoliopsida; order Malvales; family Malvaceae; genus Hibiscus; species Hibiscus trionum. The sequence goes on along the minus strand of BSYR01000019.1, from coordinate 19,483,737 downwards.
GAAAACATCCTTTTGAAATGATAAAATTGAGAAATTGAGTTTTAAGAAAAACATCTTCAAGGAAGATTAAAATCGGGGGTTGGAAGGATTTTAGAAATCTGAATTACGCAATTCGAAGGACTTTTGATTCTTGTGAGATCTGCTTCTCCTCTCGTGAAGCTGTAGATCTATTCTTTTACTAATCTTCAAATGTTTGTTTAGAAAAAAAATGCTATGATATGATTTAGCATGCTTCTAGCATGGGTGAAATCTAGCTATCGATGATGCATGAGCATATTTCAGGATGCAAAGATGCATGTGTTTATGAGAATGCAAAGATGCATAGATTTAGTTTTTCTTCATTTTTTAGGGTTAGTGGTCGTTTTCTTGGGACTACAACCATTAATCAATATTGTGTCTTAAGAAATATGGCCCCCAAACTTGCTTTGCTCGCTCTTCGTTCAAATATTCGAGTCGAGTGACCTTGGTCGCATTCTAAATTCTTACTGGCCTTGTGCTATCTTTCATATACTTCGGTTTGAACCTCTCTATGTGAAAACCTTAGTTCCTCCACGGAAAATGGTGTCCCATCATGACAATTTAGCCTCACCGACTCTTCGCCATCCCAACTCATGTAATGCCCCTCAACCTTTGGGCCTTGCTGATGCATTTATCTCCGAAGTAATACAGAGAGATTTCTTGGTTTTAAAAAAAATACCAATTTGTGGATTGTTATTCTAATGAAGAATGCCCTTTTTGATTAGCATACAAAACCTTGAAATCAAAATTCCAATTAAAAGAAAAAATAGAATAGGATGCCCCGAATATCAAATGTAAGAGCGTCTTAGATTCTACTTTCCGATGATCAGCTTGAGTCAATGAAGACTCTAAACGTTGTGGCGATATGCGAAGTTGTGAAACTCTTTCCAAATCGCTCGGTTCATCCTCATGATTATGGTATTTGCTTAATTGGCTCGATGACTATTCCTTCTAGTTCTCATCATGCTTTCCCATATGCTTTCAGGCTTTCAAAAGTTTTTTAGCCCATGGATCGGAAGATGTCACTCTAAGAATTTTAAATGTAAGTATGTGCTTCTATTTACAATTAGTATTGTGTCAGTGTCCTCAAGGATTCATCTCCGAGACTTATTCAATTTGTTCATTCATTTCTTTTTTCTAGGGGAATTCAAATCGTCACAGTCCTTTATCTTGAGGATAATGATGGAGCATACAACAATACCCCGAGTTACTCGGCATAGTCAAGATTTGAAAATATTACCATCACTCATGAAGTGAAGGGTTTCGGGCTTCAGCAGAGTGCCCCAAGAATTCCACACTCGTATCTGAAAATGTCTATTACCAGGTTTCGAACATTGGAGTGCTTTTTGGTTAATGCCTATTACCAGGCTCTGAAATTAAAATCATTTTGTTTTATTTTGAAATAGTATATATTTTCTCTTTTCTTTCCTCTCTCTTTTATGTTGTTTTTTATATGCACATTCGAGTAATTCTATTTGGGCTTTCTTAGGAGATTTCCTTATCATCGAACATCATCAAAGGAATAGTAATCTCGCTTCTCTCGCTTTACCGTCCGGAGCGGACGGAGCGGGATATCACACTTCATCGTTTTCACAACATTCGATCGATACCTTTTAGTAGAATCAATGCCATATCATGCATATGATATCCGAGGACCTACAAAGGTGAGGATAGATATATGCATATATACGATTCCAAGGTCATTGTATGTTAAGCAAAATGTATTTTCATTAGAAAGTCAATTTATAAACATAACAAGTGCCCTTAAAAATCATTATTATCTTCGGGCAAATGATAGCAACGTTTGCTCTATGCATTACTTCGAGAGAAAATGCAACGTACAAGAAACTCGAAACTCCTAAAGATGACCGGGTATTAGCACACCCCAAAAGTCACATCCCCAATCTTTCCTTTCAGAATGTCAAGAGACCATTCTCGATCAGAGTCTGCACCTTGTTTTTTAGTGCCCCACAATTCTCCGTGGTGTGACCCGTGCTTCCCACATGTTAGTCACATACGACATTGACATCATAACATTCGGAATAGATAGGATCCTTTGGTTTGGACTGAATCGGATTTGGAAGCTTCTTCTCAATAAGCATTGGGAGAAAATTGGTGTATGGCATAGGAACTGGATGGAGATCCCTTGGAGGCTTTGCAGACCGGGATGCTTGATTATGGTAGCGGCCAGAAGACTGGTTGTTCGGGTGAGAACCCACCATGTGAACTTGGGACCCATGCCCCTTGTGGGCGGTTGTGCCAAAGGGATCTACTATCTTCCCTTTCTTGATAGCGTCCTCAATACGTTCTCCCGTCATGACCATGTCCGCAAAGCTACTGGAGGGATTGCTTATCAAGCGATCGTACAAGACTCCTTTTAGAGTGTCCAAAAACAAAGGAATGATTTCACCTTCCGAAAGTGGGGGCTGCACCTGAGCTGCTACGTCTCGCCAACGCTGGGCATACTCACGGATACTTTCATCGTGCTTTTGTTCCAACCCTTGTAGCATGAGTCGATTCAGAGTCATATCAGTTACATGCTTGTATTGACCCACGGATGCCTTTAAAAGATCGCTCCATGACTTGATATCGACTCGTCTAAGTTGAGTATACCAACGGGTTGCGGAACTAGTCAGACTGTCTTGAAAACAGTGGATAAGTAGCTTCTCATCTTTTATAAAAGCCGCCATCTTTCGGCAATACGTGGTGATGTGAGCTGAAGGACAAGTAGTTCTGTCGTACTTATCAAAGTCAGGAGCTTTGAATTTCGGAGGTAAAACTAAATCCGCTACAAGGCTCAAATCACTAGCATCGTTCCCTTTCTTATCCATTCCTTGCAAGGCCTTGAACTTTTCCTCAAAGAGACGAAACATCTCTTCGTATTTCTTTTGCATCTCGGCCCTAATCCTTTCTTCTGCCTCATTCAATATGTTTAGATCCGGCACTTCAATCTGGAGACCTTCTTCTAACTCAACAGGTTGGTCCATGTGACGGATAGCCGGTGCTCCCGTAGGATGATTAGCGGGCGTTCCCCCGAGGTTGATATGCACTCTTTTCCCGGTGGTCGGCGCTCCTAGTTGGATATGCGATACAATATCTCCTACTCCCTTCTCATTCGAATTGTCCCCTGATCCTCCTTTCTTGCTAAACTTCTTTTCAAGCAACTCGGTCATCTGAGCGATAATGGTGGTTTGTGATTGCTCGATCTGATCCCCAATGTTTTGCTGGATCCCATCCAATCGGCCCTCGAGGTCCTTCTAACCTTGTTCAACCCTGGCCATCCTTTCCTCCATTGCTCGTGGCTGAGAACGAGTGTCATACGAACGCGAAATGGTTGTAGATTGGAAATTTCACCTTTTACCACAAAATAATATTTATAAAATCATTAATTTGTTATTTAATTGATTAATGCATGTTATGTTGTGGGATGATGTATGAAGCAGATAATGCGATAAAATATGTACACGTATGTATGCGAATGAAGGGTGTTGGTCCTATAGGTGATTCCCCTTAGGTCAACTATCATTTGAATGTGAAGGAGATTTCTTGTTACAAGATATTCATAGCAAAGTCTTGACAAATACGCCTCCGCTTGTGATCCAAAGATGTTGATCCGATAGACGGTTCAACCCTTAAATTTTGCGGCTCGAGATGTTTGGAGTAGATCTGATCTTGCTTGACTTCCTCGGGATGGAGAAGAGTTGTGCTTTCTTCAATGGTGGGCATTAAATGACCTGACATTGTTCGCTCGGTACACTGCCCCTTTATCCTTTCTGATTCAACTCTGACCGATGTCAGACTTGCTAATTGACATCATCTTTTCTAGCAACCTCATGTCCATAATGATATCCCTAAAAATGGGTAAAACCACCTTGACTCAACACCTTTGTGTCATGAATTGCATGCAAGAATAAATGCAAGAGGCCACAAAAGAAATGTGTTAATGCCGGATAAACATGGTTAACATGATAAGAGAAATAAGGCAAGCATAAAGTGAGCAACCCTATTTATCTCGTCTAATAAACCTAGGCTGTCAGCATGGCTCTAAAAAGGGGTGGGCATTCTAGTTCTCTAAATGCAATTTTGGTTCTAGGAGGTACTCGAATTGTCCTCGTTGTCCCCTACTAAGGGTAGCAAGGCCCCCGGTCATCACCCATTATAGGCTCCTCTTAACCGAGTTCAATTCAAGGGGACCCTTTAGCTATATCCGTACGGAGAAACGGTATTCTCACGAAGATATAGGGTATTCGAGCCCCGAAGGTACTTGCTAGGCCCGTACGGAGGAACGGTATCCTCGCGAAAGCTCTAACGTTTTCCCCCTACTTATACAAAGGGTTTATATGTCAATTTTAGATGCGTTTAAAATAAACTCACACTTATAAACAAATATCGATCAATTCGTTCACTTTAATTCGCAACTTTTAATATTAATTGAGCGATAAAGGTTTTTTGGCTTGACTCTCTTTTTGTTTTTAAAAACAAAAATTTTTCCCCAGCGGAGTCGCCATTTGTTGCGACTAAATTTTAGAAAATACCTCGGCGTCACTTAGAAGAACCGGGTTTTAATTAGTTTTTGAAAATTTAATCGGATTTTAAAAGGAGGAGGGAGTCGCCACCGGCCATTTAAAAATGGTAGAACGGACACCGAAAACTAAACCAGAGATTCTTTCTAAAAAGATGGGTTCGGGAGTCGGTTACACGCGGGGAAGGATAAGTACCCCCGTCGTGCCCTAAAATCGGTACCAAAACCATTACCGCTTAGTTAATATTAAATTTTGCGAATTAAAGTGACAAATCGTATCGGAATTTGATTATACGAGTGAGTAAATTTTAAAAGCCTTAATATTCGAGAAGGAACGTCCGAACCACCACCACTACGACTGGTACTGGCCTCGTTCGTTCCCGAATAAAAAGACATTCACATTATATATTTTTTTTTCAAAATCAGATGCAACATATAAATTCAAAAACTAGACAAACTCATACCAATAATCAAGCAAAATATGTAATAGTATGAGAAGGCATAAACTATACCGATACGTGCATATATTATTTGTCGTAACGATATACATTATATAAACCATGCATTACTAGATTATATAAAAATATATAGTCATACACCACATCACCCACATATTATCGACCAAACACATATAAAACACATAAACAAAATATAGACTGAAATTAAAGAGACATAAATACGAGACAAAAATTAAAATGCATGAGATAGAAAAATACTATGCTGAAAAAGACTAAAATTGAACTCATGACAGATTCTAAGGACTGATAGGGGAGTTAAAGCATAAAAACTGTTGAATCGCCCAAAACAAGGACCAGAATTAAAATACGTTGAAACCTGTAAGGACTAAAATGGTTATTAAACCATTCGAAATCAATTAAAACCATATTAGGGACAAGATTAAAAGTTTTCAAAAACATAAAGGGACCCTGGATGCAATTTCAAAATGCGGAAGCCCCTGAGGGGACATTTTCAAAACACGTAGGGACCAAAGTGGCGAATAAACAAATTTTAAATTATCAAAATACTATATAAGATACACTTAAGACCACTTAACCCCTTTTGACATTTGTTCGATAACCTTTAAAAAGACATTCCCCCTTTGCACCTACCCGGTTAGAGTTTGGAAACCAGAAAAATAGGGGGTTTTCTGGTGCCATCGGCCGTTAACCGACACCGATGACCTCGAAAAAACAAAAGAAAAAAAAAGAAAAACAAACCCCTTTTTTTAAAAAAACCCGGAGATAAACCCACCAAAAACTTTCTCTCGTTCGACCCTAAACCGTAACGGCTCGCCCTCTAAGGGATTGTTGTCAGAAGGTGCTCGGAGCGAAGAGGAAGGTGAACCGTTTGGAAGTCGAACCGCCGACGAAGGTATATATTTCAATGTATTTTTTATTCTGTTTTTTATGCATGTAATCGAAAGTAAAAGATGGCTACCTATGAAGGTTTTTCTTTGTTATTGATTTCTCTCTCGATTTCCGAATCGTTTACAATGGTTTTGGGGTTCAGATTTTATATCCAAAAAGTCCCATGCAAAGTGAAAAATGATAAAAAAGAAACAAAAACCACCGCTTCCTCTCTGAATCTCTGATTTTTGTTTGTTTTTTCTTCGTTCGAATCTCACTTTGGGTAATCTTAGATTTGCCTTTTTCCTGTTTTTCTTGCTGGTCACTCCCGAAATGGTGAGAACAAGGTAAGACACGGGCATCTGCGTGGCAAATCTGACGGTTCGTACGCTCGACAGAGGAGCAGAAGAGTCGTACGCGTCGTTCCTACGCGGGCATAAAAGAACCAAAAAGTCACGGGAGAGGCACTGAAGGGACGCGCGTAGAGCGTGTTGCATCTCTGGATCCATTTGGATCGTTGGTTGCCCCTTCGATCCAACGACAGAGACCGCGCGGCGCGAAGGGCTTGAAAAGAGTCCTTAGAGTTTTCTTCTCGGAAGAGATCAAGACCGTCAGATCTAAGCAGATCTGATGGCTACGGATTAGGGCGGCGGCTGCACATAAGACAAAGGGAATTTAGGGTTTTAGGCCGAGCGGGCCCTAATAGGTCATTCACTGTGATATTATTGGGCTTAGTATTTTATTTTGGGCTGAATATGTAATATTAGATATGTTTTTTGGGTTTTGTATATGTGGACTCTTATTAATATACTTTAACCGATGTTTTTTTTATTCATACTTATTTTTTTTATTTTTTTTCAATATAATAATAATAATAATAATAATAATAATAATAATAATAATAACAGAATAAGAATAACAATACTAATACTAATAATAATAATAATAATAATAATAATGAAAACAAATAATAATACAATGTAATAATCGAAAACAATAAATAATAATATAAGACTAATAGTATAAAAATATTAACAACAAGAATAAATGTTATATAATAATAATGAGCAATAATAACTATAATAATAATAATAATAATAATAATAATAATAATAATAATAATAATAATGAAAACAAATAATAATACAATGTAATAATCGAAAACAATAAATAATAATATAAGACTAATAGTATAAAAATACTAACAACAAGAATAAATGTTATATAATAATAATGAGCAATAATAACTATAATAATAATAATAATAATAATAATAATAATAATAATAATAATAATAATAAGGTATCAATGAACATGATGATAATATTTACAATAGCTATAATACTATATCAAAATAGTAATAATAATAAATAATTTATTTAAAAAATACTTGTCATGACTGCTCCGAAAGTTTCGGAGGGAAATTTCAACCCTAACGATGTTTCGTTTTCGAGTGGACTACCGCCGCCTACCGGCGGTTTGGGGGGCCGGCCGCCTGACGGTAAGGGGGGTAACCCGCAGCCTTTGGAACGGGCTTTCATGCTATCTGGTCCGACGTCGGAGGAGGAAGTGGGGTCGGCTGGGACAGCGATGGAGGTGGTTGACGTTGATAACCCAGAACCGGCAGGTGCTGCAGACATCATGGTTTGCGATGTGGCCAACCCGTTGCAGGAGAAGGATGAGCAACGGTCCGAGGGCCGGTCGGCAGAACATGAGGGTTCTGCCTCTTACGTCACGGCTGAACAGGAGGGTTTCCGACCGACCGCTCACGTCGCGGCTGCTTTACCAAACGCTAAGGTGAGTTTTCGGGATATGGTGCTGGGCCGGAACTTGGGCAAGCAGGGACTGAACATGTTTTCCGAATTGGACGTCGATTTGAAACCGGAGGACGTAAAGGTATGTTTTGTTAATGGAACTCCGACCATTGATTTTTCGGAACGGCTACATTCTGAGATTGATGCTAAGTTAGCGAATTCAGTAGTGGTCAGGCTTTTGGGACGTTCAATAGGTTATGCAGCTTTGCTGTCTCGTATCAAGAGGTTATGGAACCCTAGTGGGGAATTATCGTTGATTGATTTGGATAACGATTATTTTCTTGTTCGGTTTGCTAGCGAAGAAGATTGTGAAAAGGTGCTGACTGGAGGACCTTGGTTGATCTATGGGTCGTATCTCACGGTCCAACCATGGAGTAGGAGTTTTTCGACTTCGGTTGATCACCCAGATCAGATTATTGTATGGGTAAGGTTGCCAGGCTTACCGTATCGCTATTACACTAAAAGTATATTCCGTTACATAGCAGGGACCTTGGGAAAGGTGGTGCAAATTGATTATAACACGGCGGAAGGGAAGAGGGGACGGTTTGCGCGTTTGGCGATAGTGGTCAATTTGAACAAACCGTTAGCACCGTATATTGTTATCGATGGTAGAAAACAACGGCTTGAGTATGAAGGATTGCCGACCATTTGCTTCTCTTGCGGCAAGTATGGGCATACTTCGGAAGCGTGTAAACCCATGGGTGAGGTGGCGAACAATGGTGTGAACGCAACTAGAGAGATGGATGCGCAGATTGAGAAAGAAAAGTTTGGGCCATGGATGCAAGTGGTTAACCGACGGCAACGACGGGGGAGTAATGTTGGTGAGGGGCCTCGCCCTGGTGCAGGGTTGCTTTCTGATCGGAGTGCCAAGGGAGGAAGATTTGGGGTGCTACGGATCTTTGATGTCGAAAACGCTGATGGCTCGGGGAAGGAGGCTACTAACCCGGTTGGGGGGGATAAGCAGATATCTACTGAAGGTTTGGATAGTTTACATGGGTCTATGGAGAACGCCGGAAACACCAAGAAAGGAAAGGGAAAATTGGTGTCCGCATCAAAGGCTATGACAAGGGAGGTGGGTGGTTCGTCCAAAGGTGGCGAAGGGATTTTGAGGAGTTCTAGCGTTTTGATAGAGAAGACCAATGGTGGGGAAAATGGAGCTTCGACGGTTTGTGCGTCGAGTATAGCACGAGAGGTGGCGTCTAGGGAGGTGGTGGTTCCGGTTACGAGTAAACTAGACTCGCGTAATCATACGGCTGTTAAGGTGGTTCCACAAGGCTCGAATGAGGCGGAGAAGGCGACACAGGGAGATAGGGATGCCGACGTCGTTGGGACTGGGGTGGCTTCAACTGAGCGCCACCTATCGAAGATCAAGACAGTGGCGAGGAAGAGCCCTTATGTGGTGAGAAAGAACATTAGTGTGAGACAAGAGAATAAGGACCCTAACAAAGATCAAGCTGTTGAAGTTGGAAAGTGGATATCGAAGTTGACGGAGGAATTGACAGCTAAACACTCTGATAGTGTGGCGAACCTCCTCCCTCCAACTTTGCCATCGACAGAAGGGCAGGGGCAGGTTCAGTGGCGGGATAATACAGTGTTCGAGGACAAAGGAGGGACGATTTGATCTTTCTCCTTCTTTGCTTCCTTTTATCTTTTTTAAATGTTTAAAGTACTCTTTTGGAACGTTCAGGGCGCGTCAGTCCCTGATTTTAATCGTTATTTGAAGTTGATTATCAGAACACAGATGCCGGATATTGTTGCGTTGATGGAGCCAAGGATTAGTGGAAGGAAGGCGGATGCTTTTATTAGACGGCACGGGTTTGATCACTCCTACCGGATTGAAGCATGTGGTTTCTCTAGAGGGATTTGGGTTCTTTGGAGGACTACGGTGAGTGTTGATGTTCTGGCGGTCTCTCATCAATTTATTCATGCGAGGTGTGTGCATCAGGATAGTGGGCAGCGTTGTGTGTTGACTGTGGTGTATGGGAGTCCGGATAGTAGACGGAGGAATCGGCTTTGGAATGATTTGCTTGCTTTGCAACCTCAGACGCCTATGCCGTGGTTGTTGGGGGGGATTTTAACGCCATTCCCTGTGGTGCTGATCGTATGGGTGGCTCGAACAAGCGCGATGGTGTCTGTAAGAAGATGGGGAATTTTCTGCTTAGCGCTGGCTTGTCTTGTGTGGATTTTCATGGGCCGCGGTATACTTGGAAACGAGGAACTCTTCATCAAAGGCTTGATCGTTGTGTTGGTAATGACTTGTGGTGGGACAATTGGCCGAATACTTGCGTTTACCACTTGGCGAGAATAGGTTCTGATCATCGCCCGATTTTGTTGGTAGGGAATTTGTCTACTCCTCCTATAAAGCATGTGACTTTTAAATATCTAGCTGCATGGCAAGATAATCCAAATTTTGTTGATATGTTGAATCGCATTTGGAGGCTTACGGAGGATATCATGACAAATTTAGATACCTTTGCTAAGGAGGCGAGCAATTGGAATAAGGAGGTTTTCAGTAATATTAATCACAAGAAATCCCGTTTGTTGGCCCGGATACATGGGATTGAGAAGAAGTTGGAGTTTTCGCCTAGTACTTTCCTGAGTGATCTGGAGATTAAGCTGAAAGGGGAGTTAAATGATGTTCTTGCACAGGAAGAAAGTTTATGGTTCCAGCGTGCTCGGACTCAATGGATTCGCGATGGGGATCGGAACACACGTTTTTATCATCGTACTACTAAAGCAAGGCAAGTTAGGCGGAAAATGACTATGATTAAGTTGCCTAATGGAGTTTGGAGTGATGACAGTTCCGCGATTAAGTTCGGGGTGGTTGATTTTTTTCGCCAGCTTTTCACGGCATCTCAGCCGAGTTTACCGCTGTGGGGTATCCGCGGCAGATTCGCGGCTATTTCGAACGTGGAAAAGTCGCGTTTGATCTTGCCGATTGAGGAGGATGAGGTCCGCAGGGCTTTGTTTGATATGGAGCCTCTGAAAGCTCCAGGTTTTGACGGTGTGCACGCTATGTTCTACCAGAGGAATTGGCCCATTGTGAAGGAGAGTATGGTTGGCTTTGTTAGTGAGTGCTTCACTTCTTGGGAGATTCGCGAGGAGGTTAACAGGACTATCCTTGTTTTAATCCCTAAAGTGGCGCCGCCGGAAACATTTGGTCACTTTCGGCCGATTAGTTTGTGTTCGGTGGTGTATAAAACTTTGACTAAGGTCATTGTCAATCGCCTCAAACCGTTGTTGCCTAGTTTGATCTTGCCAACTCAAGTGAGTTTTGTTCCGGGCAGAAACATCATGGACAATGTGATTCTAGCGCAGGAGGTTATACATTCTATGCGGTCAAAACGTGGGCGTAAAGGCTGGATGGCTTTGATGATCGACCTTGAGAAGGCTTATGATAGGCTTGAATGGGGTTTTATCGCGGATACTTTAGCAGGTGCTGGGCTCCCGGAGGACTTCGTTCACTTGATTATGTGTTGCATTACCTCGGTTACCACCAGTATAAGTTGGAATGGGGAGTTGACGGACAGTTTCAAGCCTACCCGTGGAATTCGCCAGGGTGACCCGATGTCTCCGTACATCTTTGTGCTTTGTATGGAGCGTCTATCTCAGGCAATTGATATGGAAATCGCAAATGGGCGTTGGTCGGAGATCAGATTGAGTCGGGGTGGGCCAGGTATCTCGCACTTATTTTTTGCTGATGATATTGTCTTATTTTCTGAAGCGTCTATATCGCAAATGGATGTGATTAGCCGGGTGCTGGGCTCTTTCTGTGATTCCTCGGGTCATAAGGTTAGTCGGCCTAAGACAAATATCTATTTTTTAAGTAACACTCCTGTGAATTTGCGATCATCTATTGTTAGCGGCTTTGGGTTTTCTGAAGTAGCGGATCTAGGGAAGTATTTGGGGATTCCTTTACTGTATAATAGAGTGTCTCGAGTGACGTATAGTTACCTGCTTGATAAGGTTAAGGACCAGTTGAACTCGAGATCGTTTCGGTCTCTTGCTTTTGCAGGACGGGTAACTCTGGCTAAGTCTGTGCTTCAGGCGATTCCAAATTACACTATGCAGGCATCTTGGCTCCCGAAATGTGTTTGTGCGGACATTGAAAAGCTTATCCGTGGCTTTATTTGGGGGAGTAGTAGTGATCATAAGGGTATCAGTCTTGTTCGTTGGGATGATGTGCAGCGACCCCTGGTAGACGGTGGGCTTGGTCTAAGGAAATTGGAGATAGTCAACCAAGCTTTTCTTATGAAACTGGGTTATCAGGTTCTGACGGAACATGACAAACTTTGGGTTCGGGTTGTCCGCGCTAAGTATAAGGTTGAAGGTGTTTTGCCGGGAAATGTATTGGTTCGAAAAGGTAGCCGTTTGTGGGCTGGTATTAGCAATGTTTGGGAGGATGTTTGTGCAGGGATGAGATGGATTGTTCGGGATGGGTGTACGGTGGATTTTTGGTATGACAAGTGGCTAGGTGATGAAGGTCCGCTTGTGGGATATCTTCCTGCGGATGCGCAACCCGAGCCCTGTCCGGTCGTGGCCTACACGATTTGGGATGAGAAGTGGGGTGTACAAGGTCTCCGCGGAGTGTTACCGGAAGAGGTAGTGCAGCGCATTCTTGCGTGCTATCCACCTACTCATAGGCTAGGTCCGGATCAACTTGGGTGGCATGGAGATAAGCGACATAGGTTCACTGTTAAGTCGGCTTATCAGGGTCTGTCAGGGGTTGGGACTGATGTGCCTTCGGGGGTTTGGAAAAGGATTTGGGCGTTACCTTTGCCTTACCGGATTCGAGCCTTCATTTGGATTGTTGCGCGAGGACGGTTATTGACAAATGCGGAGAGGTTGCGGCGCCATATGACAGATGATGATTGGTGTGGGGTTTGTGGTAACGGAGACGAGGACGTGCTTCACGTGCTTCGGGATTGTAGTGTCGCGCGAGGGGTGTGGCGGACCTTTTTGAGCGAACGAAGCAGTTTTTTCAGCCTGGACCTTGATGATTGGGTGACGGTGAATATTACGGTAAGAAGTACGGGCGATGCTCATGGTCGGGATTGGCATATCTTGTTCCCGATAATATGCTGGAAATTGTGGTCGAGGAGAAATTTTAAGCTGTTTGATCCCGATTTTGTTGAGAAGGAAGATTTGCGTTTTGCGAGCTTGCGATATTTGGAGGAAGTTAAAGGTGCGAATGGGACAACAGTTGGGGTTGGGAACACAACGGTCAATGGAATTCCACGGGGAAACCGGTGGAGGAGGCCGGCGAACGGGTGGGTGAAAATAAACGTCGACGGCGCTGTGAATAGGTTGACGGGGAAGGCATCGGTAGAGGGTATTTGTCGCACGGAGATGGGTGATTGGTTGATAGGCTTTGCTCGCCAAGTTGGGTGTTGTTCGCCTTTGTTTGCGGAGCTTTGGGCGATCTTGGAAGGGTTGGTTCGTGGTTGGAGTCTCGGGGTTCGGAAAATCATCATCGAATCGGATTGCCGGGAGGCGATTAGTCTTGTTCAGCGTGGAGCCACGGTACGTACTGACAACGCTCTTGTTGTAGCAATTGCGGAGTTTGTGACTCGAGGGTGGGAGGTTTCTTTTGAGTATGTTAATCGGGAATCCAATTGTGTTGCGGATTGCTTGGCAAAGGAAATCATGGGTGCTGATGTGTGCAATAAGATTTGGGAAGAACCACCGGTGAATGTGCTGTCGTTGCTCGATGCGGATATGAGTAGTGGTTTGAGTGTTGGTTCGGAGGGTATAGGTTGATCTCGGATTTGGTTTTATGGTGTGTGCTGTTTGGTTTTGATTGATCTGAATTCTCTTGTAGCTCTAACACATGTACTCTTTTTCCTCCGTTAGATTTAGGGAGGTTTTTTAACGAGGCATGTGTTAGACGCTTTTTTCCCTTTAATCGAAAAAAAAAAAATAGTAATAATAATAACACTTATATGTATATATATATATATTTTTCTTTCTCTTTTTCGTTTTCATTTTCATTTTTTCATTTTTTTGCTTTTCTTTTTTTATATATTTATTGTTTTATTTAAATTACATAACATGTCAATGTAAGCTTTATATCAACACAAACTTAAAGGGTTGATGTCCGAATAAAATTAGTGATTACACTCGGCAAAACTCTTCCTGCTCCATTCATACCCTTCAATATTCGAGCTGCCTCCTCTAACTGGTCAACGACACAAAGAGAAGAGATAAGGTAATTGCATGTCACGGAGTCGGGGGAAAACCCAATGTCTTGCATGTCCATAAGGCTACCTACTGGAAACATACTGCGATTGGCCACGACAATCGAGCCACGCAGAAGAAAGGAGTTTTATCTGGGGATCAGGGAGACAGCCGGAACGAAGTGTGCATTGGAGGATGACAAAACAAAGAGGGAGGGAATGAGGACTTTGAAGGGTGTAGGAAAGAAGAATATCGTAAACAACCCGGGGCTGGGGCCGAACATATTTAAAAGATTGTAAGATTTCATCAATAATCTTGGTTGTAAGCCTCAAAGGTAAGGTGGAAAGAAATGAGAAAGGATTTGGAATCCGTCCCGTTTTTCCTTCGGGAGCAAGTATGTTGGGAAGTAGTTCATACATTTTGGCTTCGACGGCAGATTTCACGATTTCCTCCACATAGTTCAAGGATGAGATTGAGTGAATCAAGACAGACTGGGAAAGACAGGGATAAAGATTGAAGAGAAATTTGCATAGCTTTGTTGGTCTAACAGCCATTTACAGGCTTACAAACTATCAATTCGCATAAATGAGCAACCTGGAAGACAACTACTCATTCAGAAACGGTGCAACAGAACTATAAAATGGAACAGATTAATAAATTCAAGCTACAATGGCAAAGCTTTGTTGGTCTACTGGCCATTTCCTGGCTTAGAAACAGTCAATTCACTTAACAATGAGCAGACTTTCAAGATCATTAATCTAGCAAAAACAGTGCAACGAAAGTAGTTAAAGGGCAAGAGCAAGAAAAGAGACGAGTTGAATAAATTCAAGCTTAATGGGTTTAAACACTAAGTTGGTATGATTAAGAACTTAACATTACAAATTTGGTTTAAAGTTTAATAAATTAAAGAGGAGGACGATAGCGCATGGAAATGGAACCTGCTTGATGGAAAAGAGAATGCAGACTTGATATCAGGGGACAGACGAGTGTTGATTTGGTGGCTTAGAGTTCTGACATGGTGGCTTGCAAATTCATAGTCAAAGTCAATTTGGAAGGGATATTGGCACCGAAAGATGCAAATCATTTTTTGCTAAAATTTTGATAAGTTAATACAAAATGAGTTTGAAATGAGTACGATGGAAGAATTTTTAATTTTTTTGGACTCTAAATCAAGCAATGGAAGAATGGCATCTTCATCAATCAAGCTAAGTACACTAAGGATATGCTCAAAAAGTTTGACTTAGAGAATGTGAAACCTCAAGTCATACCAACTCATCAACAAAGCTTGACAAGGATGAAGGAGATAAGTGTATGGATTTAAAATTTTATCGTTTTATAATTGGTTCTTTGCTTTACCTTACCGCAAGTAGATTCGATATTATGTTTAAAGTTTTCTTGTGTGCTATAGTCATAGAAAATCCCACCATATAGTCGTTAAGAGAATTTTTAAATATCTTAGAAACACACCTTGTTTAGACCTTTGGTATCCTAGAAATTCCTCATTTGATTTGCATGCTTATTCAGATGCGGATGATGGGGATGTAAGATAGATAAAAAGAGTATCTTCGAAATATGTCAATTCCTAAGTAGTATGCTCATATCTTGGTTCTCTAAGAAACAAAGTAGTGTAGCCTTATGTACCACCGAAGCGGAATACATATGGGCTGAGAGTTGTTTGCTCAAGTCCTTTGGATGAAACAACAACACTTAGATTATAGAATTCATGTAGGTACCATACCCCTTAAGTGTGACAACATTAGTGTCATTTTTCTCACTAAAAATCTCATCCAACATTCTAGAACCAAACACATAGAAACAAGACATCATTTCATTAGAGATCATGTCTTGAAAAATGATGTAGTTCTAAAATATGTAGACACCTTGAAACAATTAGTGAATATATTTACCAAATCTTTAGATAAAGATTGATGTATGTGCTTTTGTGATTTTGCTCCTTGATGCATCTATGACTATTGCTAGTGAGAGTATACATCTGTTTTAGTCCATTCATGTTGTTCATATGTCATACACATGTATTTAGATTTGACTGAAATCGAATTTTTGAGCTCATTGTTACCCAAAATGCATTATCTGGCAAAGGTGAATCGAAATAGCTTAAAGTGTTTCGATACGTGTTCTTGAGGATTGCCCAGATTGCACATAATGGCACAAGAGTATCGAAACGTTTTAAAGCATTTCGATACGGGTTGAAGAACATGTTTCGGTACAGGTAAACTTGTACCAATACGAGCTCGTGTTTCGATACAACTATAAAAGTGTACCGGTACGAGTGTTTTGATATGCCACGTAGTGTATCGGTACGCGTAATCGCAAGATCTTAATGAGGTTTCCAACTTTAAATCAAACTCTAACCTTTTCAGAAATCCTGATTTAATTTTCTCCTATAAATACTCATTAAAACTTTAGTTTTTTCACAAAATTCTTCAAGGGTTTTTAGTTTTCAAATCAAGTCTAAGCCATATTGATCAAGTTTGGTGCATCATCATCCTTCATTCATCCATAATCCATAACTCAAGGTATAAATTTTTTTTTCAATTTCGTTTAGTTTTATTTACTGTTTTTTATTAAAATTTATGTTTCTAGTAAATATATACTATGTTTTTCCAAACTTTTGTAAAAAAATTCAAAACATGAATTTTTTTTATTCGAATATAAAATTATACCATATATTTTTCTACATTGTTTTTCGAAATTTTTTTACCAAAATTTATTATTATATTTGTATATTTTTTAAACTATATTGTATATATTTTATTAATACCTTGATCATTGGATTGATATATTAGATCGGTCAGGGGCGGAGCCATAAATTTTTCTAAGGGTGTCATTTTTTTGAACGGTATTTAAGAGAGGTTAATTATTTATAAAGAGGTGTCATTTTATTTATTAAAGGTATCATTTTATTTATAAATGTGTGTCAATTATATATTTTTCAATTTTTTCATATACAAATTATATAAAAAATACGATTTCTAAAAAAATTTGGGGTTTCTAATAGCCTTAGTGGCTCTGCCCATGAGATTGAATATGGTGATTTATACATACATTATTTGTATGCTTTGATTTGTTTTCAGATTTTTACTCATGGGTCCTCGGAAGGGAACAAGAACTAGTGAGGTTGGAGAAGCCTCAAATCCCAACAATGATGATTCTACCCGACCTAACTTCAACCTTATTCGTCAAAAGTGTTTTCGAAATCCTACTAAAATTGCTCACTTCAAACAATTTCAAAATCACCAAATTCGTCGTGAGCGTGTTATCTCTCTCGTGTTTTTGGATTCCAAGCATTTTAAATTCACATATCTTCATCTTTTACGTCGATGGAGTTTTATACAATTTTTAGCTTTACCCGAGGCTTTATATTGAAATCTTGTCATGATTTTTTATACCAATATTCGGTGTATTTGTGGTCCCGACTGAACCACAGTTATTGTCGTAAAACCCTACCTAATAGGAAAGAAAATTCGGGTTGATATAAATGTTTTAACCGATATTTTTGAGTTTGAGGATGAAGACTCATTAAGGCATGTTCTTGGTGGCTTTGTTATCGTACTCGATGCACTTGATCGCATCCTTCACCTCATAGTCATTTGGTAGTTCCGTTTATCCGATGGAAAATTTTCAACGATTTGACAAGTCGACGACTTTTGGATCTAATGCTTTCGCGAAGGTAACGCCCAAACCTAGCTCAAATTATGTTTGCAGAATTGATTTATCTTGTTCAACATCGCCATACTTCTCTTGTCTCTTCATTCACCTATGGCTCCGCCTTGAGCTATTTGTTCTTGAAGTTGGAGATCGATTGCTCTCATGACTTCCTCGAACCTCTCAAAAATTCGATAAACGAACGTTCTCTTACTCGTGCTAAGTTTCACTATTTCAATGGATAATGGCTTCGTCTTGCGAAACTTCCTCATGACGCGGTACCCGAACCGAAAGCGGATCCTCAAGCTGAAGTTGTTCAACCTAACAATGTTACCCTTATGGTCTTTCTCACCGAGCAATTCACTAACTTGCGCACCAATATTGGTTCGATGAAAATTTTCATGAATTCAGGATTTGTCGCTATTAATACTCGCTTCGCATCCTTGGAGGAGAGAGTTCAATCCATTGAGAATCGTGTTAACTCGATTGAATCTCAACAAACCACGATGGACATCTCTCTTACCGCTTTTTATGGAGAGTGAAGGCAATCTAGAGGGAATAATGCCAATGATGAAGATGAAGACGAAGAAGAACCTTGAGTCTTGCATGTCATCTTAGGATTTATTTTTATGCACCTATGTTATTTTCTTTTAATCCTATGCTTTGGTTATTTGTTTTTGAATTATCTTTTTAAGATTTGAGTTTGAATTTTATGTTTGCTTTGAATTTTTTGCTTTTAAGTTCTTAATAAAGTTTATGTTGTTTGCTTTATATTGCTTATCTTGCTTTTATTTTACCATTGATTTTGATCTAACAAAAAAGAGAAGAAATATTAAGCTAAAAATTTTAAAACCTAGCTTAAGCTAAGGGGGAGTCTTTTTCAAAACACTTAAAATTTTACTTTAGTTTTGTTATATTAAAAAGGGGAAATTATAAAACCTATGTTTGATTTTGATATAACAAATTGTTCAAGAACCAAATTGCAAAGTAAATAAATTTTTAAGTAGGGGTGAGCGTTCGATTGAGTCGAGTCAAAAAAATTTGAATTATTTGAGTTGACGCGTCATATTTTACAACTCAAACTTTATTTGAAATTTTTTCGAGTCGAGTTTTCGAGTTTCTATAAAAATTTAATTGTAATTATTTTTCATGTTATAATATGGTTTGATTCTAATTTAAACGACTTTGTCTAATCATATAAGATATGCACATATATATTTCTTCATATTTTTTCACATGTAACAATATTTCTTCATATTTTTATGTAAATCGATATGTATATATCATAAAAAATTGAGGTACTTCTCTCGAACTTAAAAATAAATCCACTAATACTAAAATTTTTGAGTTATTTGAGTTATTCGAATTTCTAGTTTACAACTCAAACTTTATTTTAAAAAATTTCGAGTCGTTCGAGTTTATGAAATTTCGAGTCGAGTATTTTTGCCTCGAGTTGAGTCAAGTTTTGCTCACCCATATTTTTAAGTACTCAAAAGTCTCATAAATTGACAAGGAATTTTTAAACCAAAATTTGTCTAAGTCAAAAACTTAAAACCCCGGGATTTTTTCTAAGTATTTCAAAGCCGAACTTAACAAAATCGCCCCAAGTATTTCGATATGGCCTCAACATAAAAGGCTATTGTGACTTCGCATTTCGATACGGCTTCGTCCGTTTCGATATAACTTTTATTTGGGCTAAAGGTTTTTATTAGGTATTTCGATACAACTTTCATATGGGTTTTTAAGAGCTTTGAAATTTGAATAACGTTTCGATACGGGTCAAAAGATTTTCAAATTGTGTATTTAATTTTTGACCATTGTCTTGTCAATTATTGAGAACCAACATTTTTAAAAAGTGGTTAACCCGTACCGATACGCCATGTAGGCGTATCGATGCATTTTTGTCAAAACTATCTTCAGACTCCAATGGCCAAACTCGTTTCGATACGCCTGGCGTACCGATGCGTTTTTGTCAAAACTATCTTTAGACTCCATTGGCCATACTCGTTTCGATACAACTCCTTCTTCGTTTCGATACGCCTTCTCGTGTATTAATATGCTCCTTTATTATTCTGCAACGGTTTTTTTGAGACAGATATCGAAATAGAGCCCTACGTACTGGTACGGTAGGTTGTAGAAGTACATTTATGGTGGAAAAAAGAGAGCTCAATGGCTTTATTAATGGTACCAACCACCTAAACGGTTGAAAATCAATGGGAAGGTATAAAGCAAGCCTCTGAATCTATAACAATAACTATTGATCAAGTCAAGCATATTCAAACAAAAATCCAATCTCTTAAGCCTTTTAAAGTCAAACCTTTACACCAAACTTGTATAATTTTATTGTATTTCTTTATTTCAAGTTTAGGGAGTGTGCAATTGTAATTTAGGCAACATAATCAACCTATTGAGAGGTCAATTTCAGTTTATCAATTTTTTTCTTGTAAAAAAGTATTTTTTTATCAAGCTTTAGGTTGAAAGCTTTGATCTTTCTAACAATTTTCTTCTAATTCTAGAAAATGGGACAATTTCTATTAGTGAATTGAGAGAATTAACTTTAAATAAAAACAAAAAATTAGAGCAAATTCTGATGAAATAATCGTTCTATAATATATATTTGTAGTATTTGATTTGAATTAATCAAATAACGGATTAGATACAAAAATTTATATTAAAAATTGTGAGAATTAACTTTAAATAAAAACACATTAAAATTGGAATGAAAATTCGAAAAATATTTTTTTTCCGTTAAACCTCATTGTGAAAATAGGAACATTTGATTGAATGACTAAATATATACCCTCCTAATTGAATTCGAATTTTTCATTTTCCGATACTAAAAAATTATCGTTAATAATTAGGATTGGTTAGTATGCAAAGCCAACAAACATCTATTAATATTTTTTTACTCTGAATAATTTACATTAACATCTATTAACAATTTTTTACTAGTGTTTCTCATTAATTAATTAACAATGTTTAGTATTAGGAATGGCAGAAAAGTCATCTCCCTCAACGTGCTTCACATTCCGTTTTTGATATGAACTACAACGGCTGCTTCAAGTCTCCTGTCTCATACCAAACAAAACCAACCAGAATTGGCTTCCAAGAAAGTCTTAACTTTGAAGCAGATTTTTGCATGAAAAACCAAGAGCCTGTTTTATGGGGGCATTACTTAGGCCTACATTAACTATTCCTGCGCAATGTTCAATAATTCTCACACCAAATGCAATGAACAGAGATGTCCAATACCATTGAATGCAAAATTGCCTTGCGTCTCATTATCCTAAATATCTTGAGCAAGGTAGTAATACCCTCAAAACAACAAAATCCATAAGAAAACTTTTATCGCATTTTACCTTCCCTCAAAACATCGATCATATTATATATCCGCTTGTCTTCCTTCGACTTAACCTGCAATTGAACAACATCTGTAATCAAATAGTGATACAAATACAAAAACTAAGCACCCTAGTCTTGTCAAGACATTTGTAATCAGTCTAACTCTAAAGGGTACTCTCCTTGCCCTTGAGCAGTATTTTCAGTATAATCCGGACATTATTAACTTATCTGCATTGCATGCTCAATTTCTTTAAAATTTGAATATAGACACTAGTGCAATAATCTTTAAGTTCAGGGTAGTTTAGGGTGAGGAACCTTAATGTAAGGTAAAAAAAAAAGGGTAAGCTAAATGTTATCAAAAGGTACATAAAATGTCATCAAAGAATATTACAGTGTTGTAACAATTTATGTATCTTTGATAACATTTGAGGTGGCTTGCCCTTTTTTTACTTTAGATTAAGGTTTCTTTTTCTAGAGTTTCCCTTGTGTTCAGAGTTGAAGACAGTTAATTACTACGAACATACAAAACCTGACCTTTTATGGGCTGAGCATGCAGCAGTAACAGTAAAAATATTCGGTAAAGCACTAGAATAGATTCAAACTGACAAGGGAAATATAAATAACTGTACCTTCTTAGCAAGAAAAAGTACAGCATCAACAGTCCCCTCGGCATATATCGATCTGCCGCAAACATTATGCTGAAACTCAAATGACACTCTGCAGAAGAATTTGAATTTTGAGATAAAAAAAATCACTTGATGTTTACAAGTTGACCGGGATGTACAGTATAATTGAAAATGTTAGTCATTACGTTTGATCAGGTGATGTCAGATGATACAAATGAAAAGCATGACCAGCCAAATGCTCTTCTGGAACTCCCACCATTTCAATCTGCTGCTTGGGATCCCGGATCATTTGTATCTAAAAATTAAAAGGAAACAACATTAAGAAGTCCAAGATCTTGAAAGAACCATATAATAAAAGGGAATTATAATGACAATTAAACCATTGGGTTGCTTGTCAGAAGATTTATCACTATAAGTCATTCCAAAGGTCCCTATCTCCTAACCTTTATCCTACCTCCCCTCCCCGGCCCTTAAACAATAAGAAAAAAGAAATCGATTTCTCTTTCAGTTACAATTACGAATATTTGAGAACCACGTACCTGATCCATGTCAAATGACACCCCCAATTTCTGAAAGCAAGAAATAATAGCCTTAGCGGTCCCAGATGTATCCAATTTGCTTGCTTGATGGGACTCCATCACCTAACCAAGATCAATGAAGATAATCAAATATGAAGCCAACAGGACTAAATACTAAAGATGTTAATCAAGGGAACTTATTATAAATAATATTTAAGAAAAAGAACAGCATTCCAAAGAAAATTTACTAGAAGATCAGAAGACCAACATATGCAACATTAAAAACAAGCCCAAAGGACTTGTTACAAACAAACACTGATGGATAAATTCAGCAAATGTAAGCTCCAAAGTTAACAAATATGTTTCCTTTGCTGCTCCAAGTAGTGAAATTTCTTCAAAATGTACCAAACTAACTTTTTGATATTGTTTTAATTCAGTATTTTGCAGCCCCAATTGTTTACAAGTTATTGCAGTATTGATTATACCTAATCAACCTTGTTTGAAATATTGGTCTTTCAAGAACTTGCAGAACAATTAACCTTTTTTTTAAAAAAAAGTACCTGCAGAGAATATCCAGAGAAGGCTCCAGGAAATTGCTCAGCCATGATATCCATGGCCGCAAGAAATGCAACGACCTATCAAAAACATCAGTCTTAAGCAACATAAAGAAATCTACATTTCCAACAGTTAAAAGAAGAATAAGGGTTAGATGACCTGTTTCCCCATTTGTGGCGATATCACAGCATAAACCTTCGACTCTTCAACAGTCTTATAGAGTCGATCCCTGTCTCCACCAGTGGTTCCCATCACAAAAGGTACTCCAACTTTGCAATATAGCTCAGCATTATCTATGTTTATCAAACACCCCAATCAACAAAAACAATTAAAAACAGGTACGCATAGAGAGATGAAATCATAATATTAGACTTGAATAGTCTGCATAAATTTATTTAACAAGGAGTCATATCTGTTTTAATGATATGCTGAGAAAAAAGCAATTCAGTCATAGAATATATAATATCACTACAATGTGGCTGCAGGTTTTATATAGACATTATTCCACAAGCTACCAAAATCTTTCGCGCTCAAATTCAGAGTTTATAGAGACAATATTCAATATGGAATATGAAATATGAAATAGTTTTGGATGCATGTTCCTTGATAGGTTACCATTAACTGTGGCAGGCACGGTGTAGTCCACAACGATCAGGTTTGGATACTCCTGAAAGACAGAAGCAAGGATGCTTTCTCTTTCAGAAGGACCATGCACGAGAATCTCTTTCCCACAAACTTCGACAGTCTGTCCAGACTCCTTCTCTGCACCAAAAGATACAGGAACAATGTGAAGGCCAGCAGAATCCGCTGCTTTGATAACAGACTTTCCCATTTTTCCGGTACAACCATTTACCTGTAGCAGACAAAGGAACACCAAAGCAATGGGGTGAATGTTAAACCATGTTATCGGATAACATATCTTCTCATTTAAAGGAAGTTCATAACCATTTAGTCACAAGGTAAAATTCAGAAGAGCATCCAAGCTGAGAAAGAAATAGAAACAAGAAATGACAATAGTCACAGACAAAAAGGTTGATAACATATGTCAGATCGAACCATAATACATATTTACAACACAACAGTCATTCGGCACCAATTAAGATGATATCCAAAGAATAGCTATAACAAAAACTCGAAAAAACTAACCTTTGGTGGTGATCTCCTTTCCCTTTTCCTTCCCCATAGCAAATGCTCATATAAAAATACCTAGGCCACACTAAAGTTGCTATCTATCTACATCTATCAATCTTAAAGCACTTCGAATTCATATGGTTGTGATTCTTAGATCCTCAAAATCGATATTCACAAATTGTAAAAGACAAAGCATACCCGTGTTGGTATAATGCACTTAAGATCAAATGACTATATAGAAAAACAGGTTAACTTTTTTCATCTTCTAACAGAGAAAAGAAAAAGGGTACCATGATTGGGATGGCGATGTCGGGTGAATTAGATTTCGGGTGATGTTGAACGGTTCCGGTTGACGCAGACAACGATGACGCGACAGTGGCCAAACGGAAAGCAACTCTCTTAGGAACAATACCTTGTCCAGTCTTGCTTCTCGACAAGAATGGTACCTTCTCCAACCGAAATACGTTGGAAGAGGCTTTAAGGAGGGAACCCATTTCTGAACTGTGAAAACAAAATTGACTCAACAGAAGTTAGACGGGGAGGATCTACTGTACTGCCTCCTAGGTCAATGTAACGGACGGATAGAAATGAAAGAAAAGATTTAAGAAGAAGAGTAGAATTTGGAGATAAAAGGAGCTCAACTTTTCATTTGATTGTAAATAGGCAAGTGAAAACGGCTACAGAAAACCCCTAATATACTAGGGCACATTACAACTAGAAAAGTAAAGTTTCTTTGTTGACGTGGATATAACAAATAAGTGTCAAACAAAAACTAAAATGGTAAACTCCATAAATGACCACCTTATTATTGCAAAAGTTGCGATCTGACCACATTACTTTTTTCGTCACAATTAAACCATCAAACTATTTAAATGGTATCAATGTGACCACCCGCTGTTAAAGGTTAACGGAAGGGTGACGTGGCAGTTAAAAAAATAAGGGTATAATTACACATTTAGTCCTCATTACTTATAAACTCTATCAATTTAATCCTAATTTTAATTTAATAGAATAAATTAATTATTTAATTAGGTGTTGACACGTGTCAACACCTTATTGGAGGAATTTAATCATTTATATTTAATTAAATTATTTTATTTTCTCCTCCAATCAGGAGGTGACACGTGTCACCGCCATTTAGAGGAGAAAAAATTAACATTGCACAAAGATGCCAATGGTGGGAATCGAACCCACGTCTAGGTGATTTAAAGCCACTGCACCAAGCATTTTTTATGCTAAAAATAACTCTTATAAATATATGTTCTATTTGTGTATAGAATGAATGAAACACCCTGCAAATAACTCATTCATTCTGCCCAAAAAAACACAGGAAAGTTTATAAGAAAAAAGAACTTCATGGATTTATCTTTAAAAACAGAGGAAAAAACAAGCAGATTCGTGTTGTTACCTTTGCAGTTTTAGGGAGATTGTGGACTGAATATTTACCTTCCAATCTATATTCATGCATCACCCAGTTCGTTTTCTCACCTTTCGGGGCTCTCCCTTTGTAAAACACCAGTGTTTTCTTCATTCCAACCAATGATTTCCCTCTGTAAATCTCCTTGTCATCGCCTGTAGCCTTCCAATATTCGGAATCGATTTTCATGTTCGTCCTCAAACCAGTCGAGTATTTCCTATCCCTCACGCAGAAAAAATACCATTCTTTCTCACCCATTTTCGCTTTCCCTTCAACCAAAAAACCATAAGAAAAAAGTAACATTCAACAAAACCAAAGGGTGGCATGAAAAAAAAACTCTTACAAGACAATTCCCATGGCTCAGACTTGTTCAAATCCACCTCTCCAATGGCTTTAGCACCGAAGTTGATGTCCAGAACTTTCATGTACAAGTAGTGAGAAATAAGCTCTTCATCCGTCGGGTGAAACCTGAAACCCGATGGCAAATTCATTTGATCATCTTCTCCACCAATTGCACCAGCGTTTGCCATTTCCTTGAACAACTTTAAACCTTAAATTTTTTGATCCGAAATCTGCAAAACATCCAAAAAATTTTAGTTGAAAATCCCTACAAAAAAACACTCTTTTAATAACCACTTTATCTATATGTGTGTGAATTGATCGGACAGCTGAAGTTCTTATTGTCCAAAGCAACAAACAGAGGAAACAAAAATAAGGAATGAAAATGAAAAGTGATTAAGAAAAGAGATAAGGAGAAAGGTTATATAATGGTAAGGGAAAAGAAAATAAAGTTAATGATAGAGATAAGAAAAGGGAGAAGCCATAGAAGTGAATGATTAAAAGCTAGTTTTTTCTTCTGTTTGTGTACATATTTTTTTGGTTGTCATTAATTCTGTACACGTGTCACCTCCTAATTGGAGGAAAAAAAATAAAATAATTTAATTAAATATAAATAATTAAATTCCTCCAATAAGGTGTTGACACGTGTCAACACCTAATTAAATAATTAATTTATTTTATTAAATTAAAATTATGACTAAATTGATAGAGTTTATAAGTAACGAGGACTAAATGTGTAATTATACCCTTACTTTTTTAACTGTCACGTCACCCTTCCGTTAACCTTTAACGGCTGGTGGTCACATTGATACCATTTAAATAGTTTGGTGGTTTAATTGTGACAAAAAAAGTAATGTGGTCAGATCGCAACTTTTGCAATAGTAAGATGGTCATTTATGTAGTTTACCCAAACTAAAATCAAACTCCTCTCGTTTTTCACTTTGTAGTCGCAACATGTACTCTCAAGATCGTTGAACCTTCGCTGGTGGAAAGTGTTTCATGTCTTGGATGCAGGCTTTGTTCACTCAATGCTTCCGTGAGGATCGAGTCATTGCTTTTCCCTAACTGTCTCGTTTTTTCTCAGCAAATCCTAACTTTTTTTTCTTCATTGTGTCTGTGCATCCTTTGCTGCTCTCAACCCTCAGTCCCAGATTTAACGTTGATCTCCTTTCATTTATTTCGCGCCTACCATCCCTTCCAAGCCTTTATCACCAATCCACATACCTTGCCATGGCATTAACTACATCCCAAACTATTGAATGCATGGATGTTGTCTTGGAACCTACGCACCAACAACATTCTCCTCCAGAAAACAAGAAAGACGACATACTCGAATCCCTTGACTTAAATGAAGACGGTGAAGTAAATTTCGCAATCAAGAACCAAGCCTTGGTAAGCAAGATCATTTCAGATACTACAGCAAAACATCTCCCACTCAACGTCATCTTTAGGAAGGCTTGGAAATGCCCTGACCTGGAGTGTCACAACCTGGGCAAAAACGTCTTCCTCTTCGTGTTTCAATCACCGGAAGATAGACTCAGAATCCTAGGAAACAGGTCATGGGCAGTTCAGGATCGTTTGCTTATTCTAAAAGAATGGCTACCAGAAATCGCCTTTGAAGAACTTGACTTCACCCTGGAAGAGTTTTGGATCCAGGTTCATAACCTTCCCTTAACATTGATCACGCAGGACAACATAAAAAAGATTGAGAACTCGTTTCCTAAATGTTTTGGGTCCAATTTTGACGGCAAGAACAAGGTTAAGTGGGACGGCTAACTCAATTTAAAAGTTGCAATCAGGGTTGAAGATCCACTGAAGATTGGTTTCATGCTTAATAGGCAGAATTTCAATCATGTAGAAGTGTCTTTCAAGTATGAACGGTTGCCAAAGTTTTTCTATAAATGTGGGAGAATAAGCCATGGAGAAAATGAGTGCTGGCATGATACCAGTCTGTTTAAACACGCAGGGCGTTTTGGTCCATGGCTTAGAGCTTCTCCAACGTGGGAAAAGAAAACGACTAAGTTCTCAAGCCAACATCGTCGTAGCATTGCAAACGGCGGCAACCCCTGGAGCATTCTCCCACCAGGCACAGAATACGACAAGAAAAATCTGGCGACACATGGCATCAGTCCCAAGGATACCTCGTTTCCTTCCCCCGAGGGTACGAGGTTACAAGAGACAATCAAGGGAGGGATATCTTCTCCATCTAGACACACAATTACCTTAAACGAAAGAAGGGCCAGAGTTCTCCCCTTTTGATGGAAAGTACATAGTTGACTCTCCAAAGTCAATAGCCATTCATTATGAATCGGTGGCTAAGGATGCTAGGGAAATCGAGGAAGCTGCAGGTCTCATCCAAGTCCGGTCCAATCCAATGAGCATTCAACCAGATGAAATCTTAAACAATATGATCATCGAAGAGGTAAGCAACCTAGGTGTTTCACGTAAGCTCAAAAGAAATGGAGATGAGACTCGGGAGGAATCATTCTTTGTGGCAAAGAGGAGGGAGATTTGGAGCTACATCTCTGATGGAATCTTCCAAATTGCGCCAGGAAATTGGAGAGCTAATAATTTCGGCGCTGTTGCAAATGAGGAAGTTCTGAAAGCTGCTTTGTTTCCTAACTCGTTCACCAATGCTTCTCCAATTATCAACAATATTGAAAGGAAAAAGAAGGGTTACTCCTGTGGATCAAATAGACTCACTTTGATCAAACAGGCGGCGAGACGCAAACATGCCATGAAGAAGAACAAAGTCATGCTCGATAGAGTTGGCATTGTCGAACTAGGGATTGATCCCTACAGAAGAAAGATAACCAAGATGGTGTCTATGTTTGTTGATAGCAATTGTACCCTTAATGAAGAAATTATGCTCAGCAATGAGGAAGTCTCTCCCACCCTTGAACAGGTTACGATGCTAGGGGAAACAAGTCTCACAATTAATGGTCAAGCGGATAACTCCTTTAGGGGTTATCCGCAGCATTCATGATCCACCCTAGCAACACCACTTTCATTAGGAAGGAATAGAAGGTGGTGTCAATCTCAAATCATTCCCCTATGATCAAATTGTACACTCTAGATGCAGTTGATCTAAGGATTTTAATTGTTAGGTCTGTATCCTCTTTCTCCTCCAACACCACACAAAAGGCATGGCTGGTGGTTGGTTCATCGCACCTTGCCTCTAAAGTTTTGCTGCCTGGCCTGACGATCACCTCTCTCCAGTTGACAAGACCCTTGTCGCACGACAAGGGAGCATGCCTCCGGATGGAGCTCTCACTAGGATGCTGGGGTCGTGTCTCCAGTCCAATTTTGGGAATAGCAAGAAGTCTTTTAGGTTTTTTACCATCGTCCCTTGTTTTAGGATCGACCCTGAGTACAGGGATCATCCTTGTTTGTGCGCTCATTTGCTTCGGTTCTCTGTGTTTTGCTTGTTCTCATGTATGTCCTAGTTGTAAGACCTATGTGCGGAGGGGTTTAGCACCTGGTGCTCTTGTTTGCATGCTCATGCATGTTGTTTTGCCTTGTACGTTGGGCATTGGTGGTTGTAATCCTTTTTAATCTTTTATGAAACTTTCTCTTTGGATAAAAAAAAATATTGGGGCACATTACACCAGCTAATCATTTCTCTACGGTTGTTCCCTTACCGCTAAAACATGGGCATAAGCTAAAATAACTCAAATGGTCTCATACTCCTTAATACTTTTCTGTTGGGGCACTTGTAATTCCTTGATCCATAGTAATTAATTTATCGGGCTTGTCTCCATTCTCGGCATGTTCTAACTTTTCAGCTATCACCAAAACGTCAT
The DNA here is from genome assembly GCA_030270665.1 of Hibiscus trionum. NCBI lineage: Eukaryota > Viridiplantae > Streptophyta > Magnoliopsida > Malvales > Malvaceae > Hibiscus > Hibiscus trionum. The sequence continues at coordinate 19,454,463 of BSYR01000019.1, read as the reverse complement.
CGTTCGCTTCACAGCCATCAATTTCTCCGTTTTCTTTGATCTCATCAGTTTCAAGCCCTAATTTCTTTTCATTCCCTATCTATGTTGCTTCGATTTCTCTCTTTTCTTCTCCATAAGCCATGCCAATACTCCCTTCTTCAGAGGATCTTTGGCCCCAAGGATCAAATTCTAGAAACTAGGACTTCATGGCCGTATAATCTTCACAAGTAGCATCATCAGGACCGCAATTTGTCCATTGAATCAAGAGCTGTGTGACTGCCTGATTATTTATTGAAGAACATGAAGTAAACAAACCTTGAATTTATTGCAAAAACAAACTTAAAACCTAAACAACCGTTCTCACAACTACTTTACAACATAACCCAAACCCTAGAGAATTTAGAACATAGTGGCAGCAAGAAAACACAAGAGAAACTAGGCTATGCCGACTATGTGTTGTCTAGAATACAAGGTATAGTCGGATATATATAGGGAAAGGCCTAGGGTAAGTCCTCATTGGAGTAGAAGTCTTTCTCATCATAAAGTAGCTTTAGCATTGAATGCATCCTTTAATTCTGACTTTTTTGACTTGAAGTTGGACTCCTTGTGGCACAAGTAACCTTAAGCCGCCTTGGATAATCTTCCCTTGGGCGGCTCATCCCGTTTTTCCCGGCATCGATCAATTGTGTGGATGGGCTCATTGGACTCAGGACATTATGCTCTTCCAATCAGACTCTAATTCACCAAATCTTTCGGTTGCTGCCCTGGGCGGCAGGTATGGCGGCGGCAGCTACTCAACAGTACTTCTCTCTGTGTTGAACTGCTTCAGTACAGATTCTTGGCTTGCTGCCTCAGCAATCAGCTCCTCAGCTCCTCTCTCCATCTGACAACTTCTAGCACCTGAAACTAAAACTAACCTAAAATAGTACCTTTTCTCACCAAATCAAAGATATTCAATATAAACAGGGTAAAGTAAATAATATTGTAAATAATGTATACATGCACCTAAATATGCCTAAAATATACTTAAGAACAACAATAATATGAGATGAAATGCATATAAAATATATGACTTATGAGCACTTTACACTTGTCGAGAACAATTGCGGGGTAGACCTTTAAGCTGTCATCATCAGCCATTTCGGGTGGATCGTGCGAGGTAACCTTTCTACTTCCAATCTTCTTTTTTAACAAACTAACATGGAAGACTGAATGGATCTTTGATGTTTTTGGTAATTGCAATCGATATGCGACTAACCCCACTCTTTTGATTACTTTGTAAGGGACAAAATACCTGCAAATAACTTCAAATTTTTGCGCACTGCTACAGAAGACTGGCGATAAGGTTGCAAGCGAAGGTAAACCCAATCACCTACTGAAAAAACTTTACGACTTTATTTTTTGTCTGTGTATTGCTTCATGCGATGTTGAGCCTTTGATAGGTTTTCTTTGAGCATCTGATTAAGTTGTTGCCTGCCTGATAAAGTCTGATAACACTATGCACGACTGACTCCTCACCATATTTCAATTCTTGAGGTATAAAACCATAGAGGGCCTCAAAGGGTGTCATACCCAAGGTTGTGTGATGGCTAATGTTATACCACTATTTTGCTTAGGGTAGCATTTTAGCCCAAGTAGTGGGTTTTAAGAAGAAAAGGCTTCGTAAGTACTACTCTAAACACTGATTAAGGCACTCTGTCTGACCATTGAACTCTGGGTGGTAGGTTTTATCCTTATCTGAAATAGCCACCTTAGACGGGCCATGAAGTCTGTAGATCTAATCTAGGTAGCTTTGACAATTTCAGTAACTGTATAAGGATGTGCCAATGCAATAAAATGGCCAAACTTAATGAATTTTTCGATACCCACAAGAATGCAATTATACTTCATTGAAGCGGGAAACCCTTCAATGAAATCCATAGAAACCACCTTCAAAGAATTTTGAGGAATAGAAATTGGCTGGAGTAACACAGGCTTAGCTACATGTTTCCCTTTGGTTCTTTGCAAATATTAGAGGCTCGGACATAATTCTTCACTGCCAACCTCATATCAACCCAGTAAAAATATAATTTCATCATGTAATAAGTAGCTTGAACCCCGGAATGGCCACCCTGAGGAGAATCATGAAGAATCTTCCCTTGCTCACCAAGGTATACTCTACCCTTGAATCTCAAAATGCCCTTCTTGAATTACCAATCTAGCAAACTGTCATTTTGTTACTGATAAAACAGTTATTTTTTCGATAGCAAATGAATCATCAATATAGCTATTCTTCACCTCTAAAACCCAAGTTGAAATGATGGAAGTGGCTTGAAATTGAAAAAACTATGATTGTAACTCTTTCTTCCTGGACAAGGCATTTGCTATAAGATTGACTTTGCCTCTTCTAAATTTTATCACATAATCCAAGCCCAATAATTTAGTTAAACCTTCCTTCTGAATTGATGTGGTTAACATCTGGTCCAAGATTTACTTTATGGGCTCATGGTTTGTCTTGATCACAAATGACCCCTTCCAAATAATGTCTTCATTTAACCACATCCATTAAAATGGCCAAATACTCTCTTTCATAGACTGGCAAATCAGCATTCTTAGAGCTTAAAGAGTTTACTCAAACAAGCTATAGGTTGGCCTTCTTGTGACAAGACAACAGCAATGCCTTTGAAACTAGCATCAATTTCCAAACAAAAGGGCTTGGTAAAATCTGACAAAACAAGAACTGGAGTGTTGCACATAGCCATCTTTAAAGTCTCAAAAGTATTTCGAGCCTCTGTACTCTAAGAAAAAGAATCTTTCTTAAGCATGTTTGTAAGAGGTCTGCTTAGTTCACCACAGCCCTTTACAAATTTTCTATAATACCTTGTAAGACCTAAGAACCCTCTAAAGGCCTTAAGGTTCTTTGGTAAGGGCCAGTCCTTTATTGCAGCAACCTTTGAAGGATCTGTAGCTACCCCTAGATCAAAAATGATATGCCCCAAATACTCGACCTTATCATGTCCAAAAAAACACTTGCTCTTTTAAGCAAACAACTGATTGGAGCTCAGTAACTGCAGAACTGATTCTAAATGTTGAAGGCATGCTTCTCAAGTACGGCTGTAAATTAAAATATCATCAAAGAAAACAATGACAAACTTCTTTAAAAATAGACCAAATATCTCATTCATTAAAGATTGAAATGTGGCAAGAGTATTGGTTAATCCAAATAGCATAACATTGAACTCAAAGTGGTCATGGTGAGTTCGAAATGCAGTCTTCTGAATATCTTCTGGTTTAATTCTAATTTACCAATAACCATATCTTAAATCAATCTTGAAAAAAATTTTGCCCCGACTAACTCATCCAACAAGTCCTCCACTATAGGAATTGGAAACTTGTTCTTAACAATCATAGCATTGAGCTTCCTATAATCAACACATAACATCTATGAACCATCTTTTTTTAACTAATAGGCAAGGAGAAGCAAATGGACTCTTACTTGTTTGAATTATGAAAGAAGCTAACATGTATGCAATCTACTTATCTACTTTTACTTTTTAGCAATGGGAAACCTGTAGAGTTTCAGGTTTACTAGTTGTGCTTCCTTCTACAGAACAATTGCATCATCTTGGGTCCTTACTGGCGGCCTTCCTTGGGGTTCTGCAAAAACTGATTGGTACTTTTCCAGTAATGCCTCTAATTCCTTAGGTATGGTAATCTCATTCTCCTCACAAGTCAGCAGATAAATTTCTTCCAGCATATCAGCATCTTTTTTAGTCATCCTCTGTAATTAGTCTGCATATATAATTTTGAACCCAATAGCTTTTCTTCCCCCATGTAATAACACTTCCTTCCTATTTTTATTGAAACTCAAAGTCATGGAATTAAAGTCCATCGATATGGGATTATACTTCTTCATCCAATCCACCTCCAACATCATGTCACTTCCTTCCATTTGCAGAACTCTAAAATCATGATCAAACTGATGGCCACGCATCTTCCAACTCAATTGTTTGCTCTGAGTCATACTGTACAACTTTTCTCCATTTACTATTGTAATAGTTAGAGGATTTGTAGAAATAACTTCTACTCTTTCCATAGCCCAAGCAGCTGTTACAAAGTTGTGTGTGCTCCCACTATTCACCAAAATGTTCAAAGGTTTACCCTTGATTGTTCCTTGAATTCTCAAAGTGCGGTGACCAATATTTCCAGTTAAGGCATTTATAGAAATTTCTAAACTATCCTCGTGTATGTCCAGAGCAATAGTTTCTTTTTCCGCTTCATTTTCTTCCTCGTTGTCATTTGGAGAACTCTCTTCCTTCATGAAATTTAACTGTTTTGGTTTACATTGATTACCTAGGCTGAACTTCTCTCCACATTTAAAGTAAACATTATTGGCTCTTATGTACTCCAGCAGTATTCACATATCAATATAGAGCATAAAGTAGAAAATGCATATAGTATAGTTTATATTATAGATTATCTTATAAATTTTAATCCTTAAACTACACATAAACCCTAAAGGTCTAAACATTAGCACAACCCCTAAATCATAAACCGTAAACCTTAAGCCATAGAAATTCATCTCATAAATAAATTACCCTAAACTACACCATAAATTTTAAACCATTAGCACTAACCCCTAAACCATAACCCATAAACCTTATGCCTTAAACTACACCATAAACCATAAAGGCCTAAACATTAATACAAACCCATAAACCATTAACACTAATCCTAAAACCTAAACATTAAGCCATAGAAATTCATCTCATAAACTAATAACCCTAAACTATAACTTTTACCTTAAACCATTAACACTAAGACCTAAACCCTAAACTACTAATTTGACAAATTTAGCATAAAAATAGAATAAAATTGAAATCAGGGATTGAGTCGACAAATTGACCAAAAAATATATCATAAACCCGAAATTAAGGATTAATTTAACAATTTAAAAGTGGATCAATTTGAGAGTCCAATGACCAATTTATAATATTTGATAATTAGGGACTAATTTAACAAATAACCCCAAACAAAACCACAAACCATGAACCATGAACCTTAAGAATTCATAATTAATCTCATAAACCAATAACCTTAAACTAAACCAATTACTCTAAACCATAAATTAGGGTTGTAAATGAGATGAGGTAAATCGTGAGCTACTCAAACATATAATATACATTTTTAATTTTAACTAAATTAGTCCTACGACCTAATTAAAACAAATTAAATTCTTAAGGTCAAATTCTAACTGGATTAACCTAAATTAGGACTAAATTGAATTAAAATCTAAACTTGAAAGATTAATAAATCATGACCTAGATACAAAAGGTTAAACACAACATGACATAAAAGATAATTAACCTATATCATAAATAACATGCAGGCTAGCTTCCCTCTCAAATGCGCCACATATTTGGATTAATTTTTTTAAAGCGTTTTCCCACATGCTGTAACTTTTCCTATATTCCCTATACTTAAAAGTATTCTTTGGAAGTATTGTCGCTCTCATTTTTTCCACAAATAAAACTAAAGCTTTTTCTCTCATTTTGAAAGCCCGAGGTGGGTTGGTTTCGACGGGTTCGGCCTCGTCGGGAGCTGTATAGCCCTCATGTTTTCTTTCTCGTTTCCTCTATGTCTGTTTGACCCCTCTCCTTCTCATTTTCTGATGTCGTTTCCTCCTCCGAGCTTGGGTGTTTGTTGAGATTTTCTTTCTTTGCTGCGAAAGTTCTCGTTTGGAACGTCGTCTGATGGCTGGTTTTGGCATTCTTTCCAGCGAAGGCGGTTCGGGTGGGAATGACAAGAGGCCCTCGTGTTCTGTTTTTTGGTGCTTTGGATAGGGACCTTTGAGTCTGCTGTTGTGAAGATCATTGCCTCGACTCCAAGTTTGTTGTCTTCGTCTTTTGCCACCAGTCTCCGACTGTGCAGGGATCTTGACGCGGTGACATGCTAAAAAAGAGTTTCGGCAAAAAAGAGTCTCCGAGGATACATTGATCTTGACGTGGTGATAGTCTTCGTGTTCTATTTTCGGCCATCGTTGAAATAAAGGTAAAGCTCAAACTTTCCAATTTTTCTCATTTGCTCAATGTTTGCTGATTTCACTCTTTTTTATAATGTTGTTTGTTGATGCTTTGGATGCTTGATGGTGTATGTATTTGAATGCTTCTCTTCTTTGTTTATATGAAAGTTCAATGATATTTGAGTTATTGTAATGATAACAGATTGGAGATGTTGGTGCACTGATGCTTGGGCCAAGATGTTGATGGTGGCTTAGTGAAGGGGCGATGATGAATGGTGGCAAGGTTTGATAGGTAAAAGCTCAAGGATCGATTTAAGTAGCCGCTAAGATCATGAAGCTAGTTGGGTTGGGGTGATTTAGAGCTCGCCTGAGCAGTGGGTTTATATGTTTTTGGTCTTCGAATTTTTTGAGTTTGAACCTTTTGAGCTCGAGCTTTATTTTTTTCTTTTGAAATCTAATCGAGTTTGATAATTTTATTTATGTAAAAGGCAAAGAAATGATATGTCTTTTTATTAATGATTTTATTTTTTAGGGTTCCTTCACACCAAGTTACTAAAATTTTCAATCTCATGTTTTGATATTATCATAATTAGAATCATGCTTAAATATATGTATATGTATATATATATATTAAAAATTTAATTTAAATTATATTTAAATTTAATTAATTGTTGCAACAAAATAATAAATTAAACTTATTGATATTTAAATTCATCTTATATAATTTTATTTCTAATCTAATAAAATTAATAATCAATAAATGAATTATTTAATAAAATTAATTTAATAGTTGTAATTAAAAATTAATGTAATGATCATAGTTAATAAAGAAATCAAATTTGTCAATTTAATTATCGTAATTAATAATTTGTTTTGAATTTTGAAAAAATATTTTTTATTAATTTTATCGATTACAAGTTGTTAATTTAATAAAACTTTTAAATATATTTCTAGACTATGATTTGAAAATAAAAAAAAGTAAACATATTTCTTTAATGATCATAGTTAATTTATGTAACTTAAATTGTGAAAATGTAATTTGTCACACTATAATATAATAAAAAACATAATCTCACAACTTCATCAATTGTAACTTACAAGTCAGATCAATAACAGATAAGTTCAATAACAAGTCGAATCATTTACAGGTTGAGTCAATTATAGACCAGATTAATAACAGGTCGGGTAATATCAGTTATTTACTAGGTTAATCTTGGGTTCGGGTTCATAACAGGTCAGATGCATGTCGGGTTCGGTTATTACATTATCAGGTTGAATTTGGGTTTATGTCGTTCTCAGGTTGGGCGCAAGTCGGGTTCAGATCCAAAATTTTCAAGTTCAACTCAGGTTTAGGTCAACACCAGTTCTGACTCAAATTGATTTCGGAACACCACCACATCGAGTCACAAACAATTCTGACTCAAGTCGGTTTCAGTTAGTTTTGCAAGTCGTGTCAGCTTTTCACATCCCTAATTGCGACTCGACTCAAACCCAATTTAACTCAGAAATGGCTCGCTCCATCTAACTTAGCGACTCACAGCACTTAAAGCTCCTAGTTCGATGGTCAATATTGGCAGTTGTTAAAGTTGTGTCTCTCTATTTTCCTTATAAGTCTCATTATAATTTTCCATATTTGTTTTTCTTTTGTATTTATAACCAACAACTTGATGAGCTAAATGTCACGCCTCGCCAATGTTTACCAAGTCTAATCGGGACTAAATCAAGTCCCTTAGGCGTTTTAAGGCCAAGCACACCCCAATAAAACATTTAGAATGGCCTACATTCATTCTCAAACGTTTCCACAACATTCTAGAAGGTTCTAACAGAGTCTAGACACATCCGGAAGACCTTAGAAGACTCTCGAAGGTTCAAGAACATTCTAGAAGGATCTGGTACATGCTGGAAGCATCTAGAACATTCTAGAAGGTTCTAGAATGTTAAAGAAGACCCTGGAAGACCCTGGAAAGTTCGAGACTACTCCGAAAGTCTCTGGAACTTTCTATAAGCTTTTGGATAATTAGGGACATGTATAGATATATGTAGAGTTCTCTAGAATACTCTAGGTATGTACATTACTAGTGTAATCTAGAATGTTCTCTTAGAGAGGGGAAGGCCTATAAATAGGACCATCCACCCTCATTTGTAAATCATCCCAAGAAACTCAAGAGTTGAAGCATTCTCCAAGCTCTCTTGTAAACTTTCTCACTTAAGCTTAATAAAGCTTTCCTTTCTAAGTTCTATTGTCTTCTCTACTTTGCACCTGTCTAACCATTGGGTTGTGTGAGAATAAGGCTTGATAGAAATGAGTCGTGAGTGCTAATGCCGCACGGATAAGCTCGTGAGAAGATAAGTCCGTGACAGTTGGTATCAGAGCGTGTTTGATACACTCAGGACATGGCAAAAACCGACAAGAATCAAGTTGTTAGCTCATCTGAGATGGAAGTCACGCATGAGCAACAAGGGCGTGAGGAGATGGTCGATCCTTCTACAACAAAGCCACGAGCCAAGTCAAATGATGTAATCTCTAGCATAGAGTCACGCTTGACTCTCGTCGAGGACAGCGTTGAGGGCATGGGTGCCCTAGTGGACGACCTTTACCAGCGGGAAGAAGGCCTTGGGGCAGAGGATGTCGTGATCCACATGGCCATGAAGGCCATGATGCTCAAGCTAGAGGAGACCATGCGAGCGGAGATAAGGGAACTCCGCGAACTTTTCATGGGGGAGCTCTCGAAGGTGCATGATTCCTTCCAACATGAGCTTACAAATACTCATGCCCAATTAGAGGCACTACAAGGCAACCTTGCATTGTGCAAGCGCGCCATGGCCGTGGGGCCTAGCACTACGTATGAGGCTAGGAAGGTTAAGGTGCCCAAGCCAAAGACCTTTACGAGATCACGCAACGCAATAGAAGTAGACAACTTCTTGTATGACCTAGAGCAATATCTTGTAGTGGTTGGTATCATGGAGGAGGCCTCTAAGATTCAAATGTAACGTTATATCTTACCGACACCGTCATGCTTTGGTGAAGGAGAATACGCGTAGATATCGAGAAAGGTACGTGCACCATCTCTATCTTTGATGATTTCAAAAAAGAGCTTAAACGCCAATTGTACCACGAGATTGCCGAGGATGAGGCAAGAGCTCGCTTGCAAAGATTAAAACAATCAGAGAGCATTCGTGGCTATGTCAAAGAGTTCACTAGCTTAGTGCTCGAGATCCCCGATCTCTTCGACAAGGACTCATTCTTCAATTTTATAAATGGACTCCAACAATGGTCCAAGAATAAACTAAGGCATTGTGGGGTACAAAACTTTGCCGATGCCATTGTCGTAGCCGAGAGTCTCATCGACTACGCTAGCAATAAGGAGTCCACCACCAACCCAAAGGACAAGAAGAGTGGTCAAGCCAAAGGTGGGGGAGACAAGGGCCAACGCAAGGAAGGTCACCAGGAGGACAAACCGTCTAAGCACAAAGACTCGTCCACTTGGAAGGGCAAGTTCAAAGACTTTCGATGCAAAAAGAAGTCACCGTCCAATAAGTTCTTCATTTGTGACAGCGATCATTGGGTTTGTGAGTGCCCACAACGTCAAGCCCTTAACTCACTCCTAACCAAGCATCGAGAAGGTAGTGAAACCGATAGTGGTGATAAAGGTGCACAAATGGGATCAATGCAATTACTCAACGTCCTTTAGTCCGCCCCAAAGACTGAAGCAAAAGGGTTGCTATACGTGGACTTCACCATCAACGGGAAGGCATCAAAGGCCATGCTAGACACATGTGCATCCTACAACTTTGTCTCTCTCGAAGAAGCCAAAAGGCTTGGTCTTAGATCAGTATGAGGAGGAGGATCCACAAAGGCAGTTAACTCTGCTGCACAACCCATCCATGGGATTGCTCGAGGGGTGAAGACCAATTTTGGAACTTGGTCTGGGCACATGGATTACTCAATTGTGCCAATGGAATACTACAAACTCGTCCTGGGACTCGATTTCCTCGATCAAGTCAAGGCAATCCTGATGCCATTCTCCAATAGTATATCATCATGGATGGCGGTCAAGTTTGCGTGGTACCAACACCCAAAGCCACCAAGAAAGGGACTAAAATGCTCTCAGCACTTCAATTCCAAAGGGGGTATCAATCAGGGCAAGCCATCTAAGGGGTTGGATGCGCATGAAGCTACCCAGCTCAAGTCGACAATGCTAAGTCCTACCAAGGTCAATGGAGACTGGGAGCATAAAGGGTGTTCGTGTCCAAGAAGGCTACCAAGGAATTCACCAAGCATGTTCGTGGGAAGAACATGGCTTCAAAGACCACCAAGAAACGGGGGTCAAAGGGAAAACCTTCCAACAATGTTCTTGAGAGACAAAAACCAACCACCCCACTCTCCCTTGCCACACACTATAAAGGGGAGAGCCCAACAACCTTCAATTTTGAAGGAGAAATAGCCATACTTGGCGTAGTTGCGAGTAACGACAAGCTAAAGGAGAGCTATGGTACGACTGCGAGTGCCAAAGTAGTCAAGCCAGGGTCACGACTCGGTGCGACAACAAAGAACAAAGTAGTCAAGTTGAGGGTGAAGAAAAAACAAGCTGGGAGTCAAAGGAAGCACTTTGGCAACACCCCAGCAGTTCAACGAATGCACGATGAGGGCGTCGCGAGCTTAGGTGGGGGAGAATGTCACACCCCGCCAGTGTTTACCAAGTCTAACCGGGACCAAATCAAGTACCTTGGGAGTTTTAAGGCCAAGCACACCCCAATGAAGCATCTAGAATGACCTAGACCGACCTACATTCATCCTCAAATGTTTCCACAACATTCTAGGAGGTTCTAACCGAGTCTAGACACATCCGAAAGACCTCAGAAGATTCTAGAAGACTCTCGAAGGTTTTGAAATATTCTAGAAGGACCTGAAACATGCTGGAAGCATCTAGAACATTTTAGAAGGTTCTAGAATGTTAAAAAGGACCCTAGAAAGTTTAGGACTACTCCAGAAGTCTCTGGAACTTTCTAGAAGCTTTTGGATAATTAGTGACATGTATAGATATATGTAGAGTTCTCTAGAATACTCTAGGCATGTACATTATTAGTGTAATCTAGAATGTTCGAGATGGGATGCCTATAAATAGGACAATTCACCCTCATTTGTAAACCATCCCAAGAAACTCAAGAGTTGAAACATTCTCCAAGCTCATTTGTAAACTTTTTCACGTAAGCTTAATAAAGCTTTCCTTTCTAAGTTCTCTTGCCTTCTCTACTTTGCACTTGTCTAACCATTGCGTTGTGTGGGAATAAGGCTTGTTAGCATTGAGTCGGGAGTGCTAACGCCGCACGAATAAACTTGAGAGAAGATAAGTATATGACATAAAGCTAGGTTTCTTTTAATTTGGGAGGCTGCGAGTTTGGGTTTTAGATCTGGTTCTTGATATCTATGATGAAGGTTTACTTTCAATTCTGATTAATTAGCGAACAAGAAAATGTTCTTGAATTTGGGCTTTATTATGTTTTAGGGTAAAATTTAATATTTTTTATGGTTTATGCTTACTTTTGTGATTATGTGGTATGAGTTCCTTCAATCTTAAGGTAAGTTAGAGGTTTTTTCTTTTGGTTGCCTTAAACTCGTAAAAATTGTAATAAGGCTTTAAATGGGGATCGAAAATAAGGGAGTTTTGGAGCAATTGTGATGGGCGAGCAAACATGTGATGCAATGAACCTTTACTTGAATCTGGGTCCTACTCTTGAGACAGGTTCATGATCAATGTCTAATAAGATTTGAATTGGGATGGTTTGGTTGATAACCGGTTTAATCGGATTAGAGATGTCGTTCGGTGTCGCCGGTGGAGACGACAGCAGTTTCAATTTCCTGCTGCAACTCAAAACCTATCTGTGGAGTTGAATCAATTTATGGGAAATTTAGACAATGCAAGTATGGTACAGGCAAGCGAGAGGTGTGTCATTGTTGAAAAAAGAGCAAGTGATCTACCCAAATCATTTGAAAATACCAATGTTTTCATGAAAGATAATGTTTCAGAAAACAATGATGATGTTGAGAAGGGACTTAGAAATGATAGGAGTTTCTTTGATTGTCACATATGCCTGAATTTGGATCGGGAACCTGTCGTAACTTGTTTGGTCACTTGTTTTGTTGGTGTTGCCTCTACCAATTGTTAGATGTGCGTATTGATGTAAGGAAATCAAATTGTAATGATCCCGGATAAAATGACAAACTGCAAATAGAATTAAATTATTTTAACATGAGAATCTAAGATGTAATAATCTATACCATTTATCATTTAGGATATCACCTATCCTGTAAAGTACAAATGAATATAGTAGCAGAAAATTAAGATACTCAATCAGTGTTCAAGAGGTTGTAGGAACTAGGAAGCAGGATTTCTATTTTAGACATAAAATCAACTTTTGTGATGAAAATATGTAAATGTAAGAAAAAAATATGAAAGTAAGAATAGAATCCATTACAAATTATGCTCTCATCGTTGAAGCAACATTGTTACCATGAATTAATCATCTGAAATTGTGTATTTACAAAACCTTCATGAATTATACATTAAAGAAAATTTAAATTTAGATGTATGCAAATGCAATACTATTGCATATTACACACTATACATTACAAACAAATGGGAACCAACAAAAGCATATTTTATTTTACTAATTAAGGATTTATAGTTCATACAAGTAGAATTTTTATAATATCACAACAACTAAACTTAGTTAACACCAATTCTAGTTTAAGAGAGTTGCAATAGATATAGTTTTACAAGCCTATATATTTTATATTTCTCATTAAAAACCGAAAACATTCCTCTCCTTCAATATGACTTATTTTTCTGCCACTTCAATATGACTTACCTTTCTGCCACTTAACATACTTTTATTGAATATTTGAATTATATGCAGGAAAAGTATCATTATCCTATCTCATATGAATGATTTGCCAACTTAATAAAAGAGCACCTCATCCCCACCAACAACACTTAATATATTTCTAAATAAATTGGTTGAATCAAGAAATAAAATAGGGTTAGAATTTCAAGAAAGAAGAAATTTTAATCTAAATATTTAAGATATTATTAAATTTATAGAGTTTGGACCAAATTGATAAAAATGTATAAATTTTGAGACAAAAAATGTGATTATCCCAATTAAAAATAAAACACATCATCACCTCCGTTTGTTTTTAACGGCATGGTGTCAAAATATAACAAAAACATAACGTTATGTACTATTTTACCAAAAAAAAATAAGTGGGGTACTAAAATAAAAATGAGGGAATAGGTGGTACTAAATAGGGAAAACTACACCACTGACCACCAAACAAATTGGGAATACTTATTTGGACCACCAAACTATAGAAATCGTCAATCAGACCACCAAACTTATAAAATCAATCTATTTTGACAACCGCCGTTAAAAACCTAACGGTGGAGTGACGGAACTGCCACGTGGCAATTGACGGAAAAATTTAAAAATTATACATTTGGTCTATGTTATTTACACATTCTTTCAATTTAGTCCTAATTTTAAATTAATAAATTATGCTGACATGTGTCAACACCTTATCGGAGGATTTTAATTATTTATATTTGATTTTATTAATTTATTTTCCTCTCCAATCAGGTGGTGACACGTGTCACCACCAATTTAGAGGAGAAAAATAAAATTCTCTCCACTTTTATTATGCATGATTCGAACCTAGGCATATAATGTATAAAGCCAATGGCTTTGCCACTACACCAAGCACAACTTTGTGTTATAATTTTCCATATATAATATATACCTCTTGTTAGTTTCTACATTTATAAGCCAAAAGCTCAAACCCTAAACACTAATTTCACATATATAAATCCTAAACATTTCACACTAAATATTTCAAATTAATTTCACACTAAATATTTCAAATTAAACCCCAAACCCTAAATATTTCAAATTAATTCTATGCTAAATTTTTTAAATTAAACCCAGAACCCTAAAAGTTTCAAATTAATTTCATATTAAATATTTCTAATTAAACCTTAAATATTTCAAATTAATTTCACGCTAAATATTTTAAATTAAACCCTAAACCCTAAAAATTTCAAATTAATTCCATGCTAAATATTTTAAATTAAACCCTAAACGCTAAATATTTCAAATTAAACCTTAAATCCTATCTTTAGGTTTTAAGGTTTAGGGTTTAATTTGAAATATTTAGCATGGAATTAATTGAAATTTTTAGAGTTTAGGGTTTAATTTAAAATATTTAGCGTGGAATTAATTTGAAATTTTTAGTGTTTAATGTTTTGTTTTAGGTTTTAGGGTTTAATTTGAAATATTTAGCGTGAAATTAATTTGAAATATTTAGGGTTTAGGGTTTAATTTGAAATATTTAGTGTGAAATTAATTTAAATTTTTTAGGGTTTGGGGTTTATGGTTTAATTTAAAATATTTAGCGTGAAAATAATTTGAAATGTTTAGGGTTTGGGGTTTAATTTGAAATATTTAGCGTGAAATTAATTTGAAATATTTATGATTAGAGTTTAGGGTTTAGGAATTATACATGTGAAATTAGTGTTTAGGGTTTGAGCTTTTGGCTTATAAATGTAGAAACTAATAAGAGGTATATATTATATCTAGAGAATTATAGCACAAAGTTGTGCTTGGTGTAGTGGCAAAGCCATTGGCTTTACACTTGAAAGGCCCAAGTTTAAATTTTACTTAGGGCAAGTGAAGAGAAATTTATTTTCTCCTCTAAATTGGTGTCACCACCTGATTGGAGGGGAAATAAATTAATAAAATCAAATATAAATAATTAAAGTCCTACAATAAGGTGTTGATAGATGTCACCACTTAATTAAATAATTTATTATTTTATTAATTTAAAATTAAAATTAAATTGAAAGAATGTGTAAATAATAAGGACCAAATGTGTAATTTTTAATTTTTTCGTCAATTGTCACGTGGCAGTTCCGTCACTCCACCGTTAGGTTTTTAACGGCGATGGTCAAAATAGGTAGATTTTATAAGTTCAGTGGTCTGATTGACGATTTCTATAGTTTGGTGGTTCAAATAGGTATCCCTAATTTATTTGGTGACAAGTGGCGTAGTTTTCCCTAAACCCCTAATAATAATTAAAAATGTTTTTTAATGTAAAAGTTGTGGACATAAAGACAGGCACAAACTATAGTTTGGTTTGGTTCTGGACATCCAAAGATTGCTTAGTTTATCCACTCATTTTTCTGTGGCCATGCAACACAACAACCCCGTGCTTTTCCCCGCTTCACTCTCTCCTTCCCTTCTAATTCTTTCCTCTTCCAATGGCCACAGCTTTCCACCACCACTACAATCTCACTCCCACTCCCATCCTCCGCCGCCGCCGGTCTCCCCCATCGCCGCCTCCCATTATCACCCCTCCCAACACACCTCTTTCCACTACCTACAGCTTCTCCATTAAACAATGCAGCAGCAGCAGAATCACTTGCAAAGCCACGGAAATGCCTTCCGTGAGCGAACAATCAGCGGCTTCGGGCGGCGGTTCTGGTAGTGAGAACTGGGTGCCGGTGGTCCCGCTGGCGGTGCTGCCCAAGGGAGAGCGTCGTGTGATCATACAAGATGGAGAGAACATCCTGTTGCTTTGGTATAAGGATGAGGTTTTCGCAATTGAGAATCGTTCGCCCGCTGAAGGCGCTTACACTGAAGGCTTGCTCAACGCCAAGCTTACCCAGGTTCATTTCCTCCCTCATTACTTGTAATCTTGATTATTTAAATACTTCCTAAAATTTCAAAATCTAGGTTTGGGGTTAACTCATGCAGAATTCAAGTATAAAGAAACATTGGGTCGATGTTAATGGGGTTTAAACATCAGATTTTTACGGGGGGAAAAACTACAGAATTTAAGCCTATAGAAACTATCATTTTCCCCTTCTTTTTAGTACAGTGGAAATAGGAAAGTCTTTCGCGCTGGAACTATTAGTTGAACTCTGAATTTGATTGGATGCTGAAAGAAAGAAGCTCGAGATGAGTTTATACTGGAAATTGGTATTGATCCACATTCTCGGTGCAGACTGTTAGTAATTGCCTACGAGTTCATACGGGAAAGGGCAGTTAACCACCTTCAAAATGGTCACTCCCAAGTCCCAAGTCAGATATCAAGATGATGAACCGGAATCCGGAATCCGGAATCCAAACTTAATTCAATGCCGTAATAAAATAACTCAAAACTTTCATGTTTACAGTTAGTGAAAAAAGGTCTTTAAGAGAATTGTGTGTCATCAATTTTATGCTGTGGTCTGGTATGCGATGTACATACGATTTCTCTGTCATCCAAATCCTTGTGGTTGAAGCCTGAAGGAAGTTTACAACAAACTCGGCAAATCTTTGTTATTTAAAGAGTACCTGCTTTGGATTGAGATGATGATTACTGGGATGGTGGCCAATCCAAAGTGCATTTACTTTAGTAATCACTAATTCATTGCTAATGAAACTACAAGGCCGTCTATAGGAAGTGAAGATTCTTCTCTTTTGCTTGCTAAGGCTCTGAAGTGGAAAATTGAGACAACATGAAAGGTTATATAATGATAAGGAAGTTGACCCTTTTTGTTTATACTGATTCTAACAACAAATAGAAATTTATAACCCTTTTTCCATTCTCATATCCTTCTGCATGTCTTGTCTCAATATGGTTTTCCCGTCTTTCCTACGTAGTGAAGAAATTTAATGGCGATCATCATCTTCAGGTGTTAGAAGTTGTAATTGGTTCATGTGTTAATACATCTGAGATTTCAAGTCGTTGTGTCTTACCAATACCATTTGTCATTTGATAAATACCAGCATTGGTATCAACTTGGACATTTTTTATGATCCTGCAAGTTCTCAAGTCCTGAAATCCTTAACCTATATTACTGTACTTCCAAGGTCTTTCCTGACATGCAAAATTATCTAATAGTCAAACACCTGCGGGTATTGATCAATGCGACATATCTGGTGTTTATGTAGTTGTTTTCATTTCATGGGAAGAGTTTAGTTGTTTTCATTCCAAGGTCTTTCCTGACATGCAAAATTATCTAATAGTCAAACACCTGCGGGTATTGATCAATGCGACATATCTGGTGTTTATGTAGTTGTTTTCATTTCATGGGAAGAGTTTAGTTGTCCTAAATACCAAACTGGAATTTTACCTGCTAATGCTAAGGACACTTATAATGATGAATGGCAAATATCTGATTGTACCTTTGTTTATTCTCTTTTACAGGATGGTTGTATAGTTTGTCCAACAACTGATAGCACATTTGATCTTCGGACCGGAGCCATCAAGGAATGGTATCCAAAAAACCCAGTGCTGCGAGCCCTTACACCTGCTCTGAAGAAACTTTACGTTTACCCTGTAAAAACAGACGGCGAAAATGTTTATATCAGCATGCAAGGGGGTGTAAACTCTGATGCAGCCGCAGAGATCGTCTTCAGTGGAAAAGCTCAACCAGGGGTAACTGCTTCTGATGTCAATGTGGACGAGGTAACACATCGTTGTCATTTATAAAGCATAGTAAATTCAGACACTTAGAAATGTGTGATCGACTTGTCTGATAATCTTTCCATATGCTGTTCTATAGGTGAGAATGGTAATTGATGAGAGCTCGGAGGGGTTTGGTTTCACGGTAAAGAACGAAATTATAAACGGTAAGGCAGCTATCATCGGTTTCCTGCTGTTGCTGGATTTCGAGCTCCTGACTGGTAAAGGTCTTTTAAAGGGAACAGGGTTCTTGGACTTCTTATATGCTGCTACAAATGCCTTCAATTAGGTTTACCATTTCATTCACATTAGGTACAAACTTGTCTTTCTTTTTCTTAAATACTCAAACACTTGAATCCTCCGGGTATATGTATATTTATCAAGAATTGATTATTTTATGAAGAAATAAAATCTAAAGATCTTCCAAATACATGGAGAAACATGAAAAAAATCGACCATACATGTTTGTAGTTGACACTAACATTTTTACTTTGCAGATGAAATTTCACATTTTTACTTGGTTTCCAAAGTCAAGGTCACAATGTTTAGTCAGAAATCTCAATTATCCAATTTAATTAAGACGCCTAATCTCTAAGTCCTCAACCGGATTAATTAATTAAATTAATCAGCGACTTAAATCCATGGTTGTTTAATCAAGGCTACTACGTTATCTTTCGGTGCCTTCCACCGTCAAATAATAAATTGTCAGTAACAATGAACGAGTACTGTTTTTAGATTTAGGTTATTTTGGATTCGAACCTATTGGAGTTTAGATTTTTTATAGATTTGAATGTTTCAATTTCATTTTAAGTAGGTTGGATTTGCCGTCATTATGAAAATTTCAATCTCTTTACTATAAGTATCTTACTGGGGTGGGAATTGGATGTGTAATATCCTAAAAATCGTGAGGATCTAAACGGACGGAGACGTGAAATAATCGAAATCTTCACCCACGAGGATAAGGACGGGGAAATTTTGTCACTGATGCTTAAATGGGGATGGGACGGGAATTGTTATATCCGAACCGTGAAGATAACCGAAATGTAACCGTATAAATAATCGTGGGGATCCAAAAAATATCCACAAATATCATCGATATTATATAAGATTTTAAACATATATATATATATATATATATATATATATACTTATTTATCGGGGTTATTACCTAAATATGGTTTGTAAATTTTTTTATTCCAATAATGTGGTCTTCATTACTTTATTTCTCAATCTATGGTACTTTACTATTCAAAATCATAAGACGGATGGATTTCACCCCGACTTTAAACAATATTTTCAGAAAAAATATTTAAATATTGAAGTCGGATGGATTACAATCCGACTTCAAACAGTGTTTTGAACAAGTGGCGTGCATGAGTAGGTACATTTCAAAGGAGGAAGACTTGAACTTTATTTATTTAACATTTTTTTGGTAAATTATTGTTAAAAGTCGGGGTGAAATCTATCTGACTTCTAGTCTTGAACATTAAAGTACCATAGATTGTGAAATAAAGTAATGAGGACCACATTGTTGGAATAAAAAAAATTACAGACCATATTTGGGTAATAACCCCCTTATTTATCTATATACCCCTAATATATATCTTAATAAAATAAACTCTAACTATATTATTAACTTTCTCCCAAACTTAGTCACACTCAAGTTTCTCAACATATTTATCTTAGTTTTTACTTTTTAGATATAAGCTAAAATCATTGTCTAAATTTTCCCCAACACAATATTCTTTCAATCTTCGTCATCTCGCAGTATCCAAACTTTATATTTTAAACTGAATTGACTATTTATTTTTGATCAATAGTAGTGATTTTGCTTAATTTTTTCAGGGACGGTGATTCTTCAAAAACTATGGGAATTCGAGGGTATGGGGACAAAAAATTCTCTAAAGCATTTGTTGAGTGGATTGAATGATCGAATTAAACCAAGAGGGGGTGAATTGGATTTTTAATGTTCTTGGTGGTGAAAATTGCAAATAAAAAGATTGACAAGGAATTTTAGAGTGGTTCAAGTTCTAAATGAACTCTACATCCACTATCTTATCTTCACTAAGGATTTGCAACAACTCCACTAATTGCTCTTCCCCTTTTCTAGACTAAGGAGGTAACCCTTACAATTTTCGATCAAATTTTCTACCCAAAATTTGACCCAACCTCACACAATTAAAATAAAGAATTTGTTGGCTAAACAAGTATCTCTCAATACATAAACTAACCCAACTACAAGCACTCAACCCAATTGAAATGATAAGAATAAAAAATACAATTGGGGTTTCTAGACAATAATGGGATTTAGGCACAAATGCTTGGATTTGATGTTTGGATGTTTGCTTTAGGATCAATAGTTGTTGCTGGAGCTTTTAGAGGTCCCTTTTATACCTTCTCATTGAATTCTAGCCGTTGTGGTTGTTGCATTCATCAATAGAGCCGTTGGGGGTGTTATCTCCCCTCCATAAATGTAGTCTGCAACCAACCGTTTCGAAACGCCCGACCCTGTTTCGAAACAGACCAAAATAGAAAGAGCCGTTGGGGTGCATTAAAGAGCCCGTATCGAAACGGTCTGACCTGTTTCGATACGCTGAGAGTCGTTTCGAAACTTGTTTCGAAACATTTTGCCACTGTCAAGGGTCGTATCGAAACGTCTTGAGATCGTTTCGAAACGCCTTAACGGTTTGTTAAAAATCAGTTAAAAACATTCAATGGTCATATTTTTCAAATCAATTTTAAGAACCGTTTCGAAACACTTGATGTCGTTTCGATATGGTGTCTCTTTGTTCTAAAGACGTTTCGAAACTTGTTTCGAAACACGGGTTGGCAGTGTTGAAATCGTTTCGATACCCGTTTCGAAACACAGGTTCACAGTTTCAAAACTGTTTCGAAACGCCTTAGGCCGTTTCGAAACAGGGACTCGAAAATCACTGTTTTGGCTTTAAGAACACTTAGAAAATATTTGATAAACTTAGTTTTTAACTTAGGCGTATTCTTTAAATCATATAGGGATGTTTGAGGACTTAAAAATTCGTTTTCACATTTTCAATTTAGTCCTTAGGTTCTTTAGTTATATCAAAATTAAAATATCGGTTTCATAATCTCCCTTTTTTTGATATAACAAAACCAAAGTTAGAATTTTTAAGAGTTTTGAAAATTTTGAATACATTCTAATTCCCCCTCAATTTAAGATAGGTTTTTAAAGTTTTAAAAGGATTTAAATTTAAAATTCAAGGTTTAAAACTTAAAAACACTTTAAACATTTAAAACGAATTTTTGGCTCTTAGATTACTTCTCCCCCTTTTTGTTAGATCAAAAATAATAAACAAGGCTCATAGAGAAGAAATATGGTTAATAGCAATAATCATTAAGCAATAAGCAATAAGCAACAATAATATTAATTCATAAAATTAAAATATCCAAAACATAAATCTTCAACAATAAGTTCAAAGCATAATCCCAAATAAAATCAAAAGCATAGGTTCATAAAACATAATGGAAATAAAGGTGCAAACTTAATCCTAAAATGCATAGCTAATATGATATGTCATGAGAAACCTAGGCCTCGTCGTCACCATCATCATCCGAGGACTCATCATCGCTCTTGACTTGAGATTAATGAAACTTCATCCATTGGCCATAAAAGGTAGATAAGGACATATCCATGGTAGAGTGTTGATTCTCAAGGGATTGGAGTCGATCCTCTACATTTTGCAAACGTGTGTTGATAGCACCAAAGCCCGAAGCCATGTTAGTGTCCATGGCGTTGAACCGCTCGGTAAGGAAAGCCGTGAGAGCTTTATTGTTCACAACTTGAGCTTGTGGTTGAGGTTCAACGGGAGGAAGAGGAGGAGGAGGTGCTTCCCTATCAACATGTTCCCACTGTCCTTTGTTTACATATCGAAAACCAGACTTACGGAGAGAGGACTCACCAATTTTTGACTTGCGGGGTTTCGGAGAGTCGTAGGTGCAATCAAGATTAAGCTTGCTAAAGATGTGACTTAAAACCGTTCCATAAGTGAAGGATTTCAGTGCATCGGTGTCACGAAGCTTAACATTGTTAACTATTTCGGCAAATATGATCTTAACTAGATTAGGGTGCTCACCACGACAGAAACACTCAAGCCAAAAATAGTCTACTTGACGAATGTGAGAATATTTACCTCCGGAGGGGCGAAGAAACCATGAGACCATCAAATGGAGGAATCTATCATGCGCATCCAAGGTAAGCACCGAGCCGATGTGAGAACCAAAGTGACTCTCATTCGCAATTCCTTTGTCCTTAAGAGAAAACGTAGACTCCAAGAGAGGGACATCAACGACAATCCTCTTGCCCAAGATAGAAGACTCAAGGCCAACCACTTCGGTATTGTCTTCATTATTGATAAATTGAGCATTGGAGTAAAAGGGAAGAACCATATGCTTGTAGCAAATGTCCGGGATGCTCAAAAGACCAAGGAAATTACATTCTCTCAAACGGTCGAGGTAACGAAAAAGAAAGCGCTCGGAGTAAAGAAACTTGAGATCAATGACACGCTCACGACGAACTTCGTACTCCTTGACATAGGTGAACTGATCCCTCATCTCTTGAGTTCGAAGAGTTTTCTGAAAGAGCTGGGTGAGATTGGGACGAATACTCGATTCACTCGCTTGACCGGTCTTACGCTTTTTGCTAACATTGTCCGTAACCATCCTAAAAACTTTAAGCAAGCGATTTAAAACAAGTTTAAGTGTATGCATGATATTTCGTAATTCAATCCAATGATAAATCCCACTTAGGTTTAAAACAAGTTTTTAAAACAAATAAACAAAAAAAATTTAAGAGAAAAACAGTAAAGAAAATACGAGTGAAAAATTATATATTCGAATCAAAAAGTTGAAGATTTTGAAATTTTTTTACAAGATTTGAAAAACCCAAGTATCAAAACATATAAACTATACAAAATTAAAATTTTCTAACCTAAGATTCGAATACAAATTGAAGGAAAAAGAAAAAGATGAAAAATACCTTAAATTGGGATTTTGGATGAATGGATGAAAATCCTTGCACAATATTGTTGAAGCTTGCTTAGACTTGTGTTTAAGAGGAAAAAACCCCTCAAGATTTGGTGAAAAATAAAGAGGTTTAGAGGGTTTTTATAGGGAAAAATCGAATATAGGGTTTTTAGGTTTTTGGGAGAGTTTTAATTTGTGTTTAACTTTAACATTAAAAGCCCCTTTAAAGTAGTCCGCGAAACCGTTTCAGAACGGGCTTGACCGTTTCGAAAAGCGGGCATGAAAGATTGATCGACTTTTCAACTCCAGCTGACCGTTTCGATACGGGTTTGACCGTATCGAATGTTCGTTGACTCGTATCGAAACTTGTTTCGATACCCCCCTTGGCAGTAGCCAAAACGTTTCGAAACCCTTGGAAGGTGTTTCGAAATGCCCTTCTCTCAGATAGAAATTTAAAGCATCCGTATCGAACAGGTTCACCCGTTTCGATACACCTAGGCCTGGAAGTGCAGATGAGGCTCTAAAAGTGCAGAAAAATGAATTTTTCTAAGGCCTAACTTGCATGAATGACATGAATGAGCAGGAAAAACATATGCAAACATAAACATATTCCCCCTAGCTATAGGCATGGATGAAATTAGGAGTAAAAACATATAAACATGGCATTTCACAAGATCAAGCAATTTTAAGCACAAAAGAGGTCCTAAAAGGTCAAGATAGGCTAGCTAAACCTAACTCTCTCCTAAAGGACCAAAAACGCTCTTTGTCTAAAGGTTTTGTAAATATGTCCGCTAATTTATTTAAGGTGTCAACATACTCTATAACCACATCTTCTTTAAGGACGTGATCTCTAATGAAATGATGTCTTATTTCTATGTGTTTGGTTCTAGAGTGTTGGATGGGATTTTTTGTCAAACATATAGCACTAGTGTTATCACATTTTAGGGTTATGGTTTCAACTTTAATACCATAATCTAAGAGTTGTTACTTCATCCAAAGGACTTGAGCACAACAACTCCCTAAGGATATGTACTCGGCTTCGGTGGTAGATAAGGCTACACTATTTTGTTTCTTAGAGAACCAAGATATGAGCATACTACCTAGGAATTGACAAGTTCTCGAAGTACTCTTCCTATCGATTTTGCATCCCCCATAATCCGCATCCGAATAAGCATGAAGGTTGAAGGTGGAGTCTCTAGGGTACCAAAGACCTAAGCAAGGAGTATCTCTAAGGTACCTAAAGATTCTCTTAACGGCTATAAGGTGAGACTCTCTAGGACTAGCTTGAAACCTAGCACACAAGCAAACACTAAACAAGATATCTGGTCTACTTGCGGTAAGGTAAAGCAATGATCCAATCATAGAACGGTAAAGCTTAGAGTCGACACACTTACCTCCTTCATTTTTGTCAAACTTTGTAGATGAGCTCATGGGTGTGGCTTGAGGCTTTGCATTCTCCAAGCCAAACTTCTTGAGCATATCCTTTATATACTTTGCTTGATTGATGAAGGTGCCATCCTTCTTTTGCTTGATTTGGAGTCCCAAAAAGAATGAGAGTTCCCTCATCATGCTCATCTCAAATTCACCTTGCATTAGCTTAGCAAACTCTTTGCAATGACATTCGTTAGTAGAACCAAAAATAATATCATCAACATAAATTTATACTACTAAGATGTCATTTTTATACCTTTTTATAAAAAGTGTAGTGTCCACCTTGCCTTTTTCAAAACCCTTTTCAATTAAAAAGTTTGAAAGCCTTTCATACCAAGCTCTAGGAGCTTGTTTTAAACCATAAAGAGCTTTAGTGAGTTTGAAAACATGATTTGGAAATTTTGAGTCTTCAAAACCCGGTGGTTGTTCCACATACACTTCTTTATTTATAAAACCATTTAAAACGCGCTTTTAACATCCATTTGAAAAAGCTTGAAATCATGATAACATGCATATGCAAGCAACATCCTAATGGCTTCCATTCTAGCTACGGGTGCATAGGTTTCATCAAAATCTATTCCCTCTTCTTGAGTGTAACCTTGTGCTACTAGTCTAGCTTTATTTCTCACAATGTTACCACTCTTATCTAGCTTGTTCCTAAAGACCCATTTAGTTCCTATAGTAGATTGATTACTAGGCCTATCAACTAATGTCCAAACGTTACTTCTCTCAAATTGATTTAACTCTTCTTGCATAGCCATAATCCAAAAATCATCTTTCAATGCTTCTTTTATATTCTTAGGCTCTATGCATGAGATAAATGCAACATGATTTATTAATCTAAGAGAAGATCGAGTGGTTACCCCCTTGGATGGATCACCCAAGATTTCACCATCTTTGACATAGTTGAACTCCCTTGGGTAGCTCACTTCCTTTTCCTCAAGAGCCAAGTCCTTCAAGGCTTCAAGAGGTGGATCTTGTGTGTCATCTTCTTTTGTTGGAATCTCATCCTCCTTTGAAGTTTGTCCTCCATCAAAGGCATTTATGATTCCTACATCATCATCATCACGAGAATCCTTCTTTGGAAGGAGGTTATCATTGAATACAACATGTATAGATTCTTCTACTACTAAAGTTCTTTTGTTAAATACTCGATAGGCTTTAGAGGTTAAAGAGTATCCTATGAAAATAGCTTCATCACTTTTTGCATCAAATTTACCTAAGTTGTCTTTTCCATTATTTAAAACAAAGCACTTGTAACCAAAAGGGTGAAAATAGCTAACGTTAGGCTTTTTAGATTTTAAAATCTCATAAGGTGTTTTCTTTAAAATTGGCCTAATCATTACTCGGTTAACAATATAGCAAGCGGTGTTTGTGGCTTCCGCCCAAAAATATATAGGTAAATTATTTTCACAAAGCATGGTTCTAGCCATTTCTTACAAAGTTCTATTTTCCTCTCAACTACCCCATTTTGTTGAGGAGTTCGAGGAGCCGAAAATTGTGGCTAATACCATTTTCATTCAAAAAATCTTCAAACCCTAAATTTTGAAACTCGGTTCCATGATCACTTCTAATATGTGAAATTCTAAGTTCAAGATCATTTTGGGTTAGTTTTGAAAATGTGATGAATTTTTCTAAAGCCTCATCTTTAGTACTTAAAAATAGAACCCAAGTAAATCTAGAGAAATTATCAACAAGTGCAAATGCATAAGATTTACCACCCAAGCTCATAGTCCTAATTGGCCCAAATAAATCCATATGGATAAGTTGTAAATATCTACTAGTAGAAACATCATTAATGGATTTAAAGAAAGACTTATGTTGTTTACCCTTAGAGCATGCATCACAAATTTTATCGTTTGAGAATTTAATCTTGGGTAAACCTCTAACTAGATCAAGGGAAACTAGTTTTTCTAAAACACTAATGCTAGCATGTCCTAGTTTCCTATGCCACAACCATGCATCATTTTCATTTTGTGCTACCAAACATGCATGAGATGTATGTATGTCATCTAGATGCACCATGTATATGTTACCTATGCGATGACCTATGAACATAATATTATTAGATTTAATGTCAACAATTTTGCACCCATTTTTATCAAATAAAACATTAAATCCTTTATCACACAATTGACTTATGCTCAACAAGTTGTGTTTAAGACCATCGACATACAAGACATTTTCAATAAGAATAGTAGAGTGATTACCTATGGAGCCAATACCTTTAATGTAGCATTTGGAGTTGTCACCAAATGTCACCACTCCTCCACTTTTTGGCTTTAGATCCATGAATCTACTCTTGTCTCCGGTCATATGCCTTGAGCATCCACTATCAAGGTACCATGAGTTTTGACTTTGTGCTTTGGCCTTGTAGCAATGCTCCCCCTACAAACAAAGATATTAAGCTTTTGTTTTTGGTACCCAAATCATTTTGGGTCCACGAGTGTTAGCTCCCATTAACTTGGTTCCCTTAAGAATCCAAGGTGACATAGCAACAATATTATTAGATTTTACAAGTTCCTTAGGAACCCATACACTTCTAATCATTTTAGTTCTTCTATGTCTAGGAAGACTACCTTGTTTGTAGTTATTAGTCATTTTCTTAAGTTGGTTTGTTTTAGAAGATTCACCTATTTCATGATTCACACTACCAATATTTTTAAAGGACTCATTGAGCTTGTTAAGCTCATCTAACACCTTTTGGTGTTCACTATTACATTGAGATAAAAGATTATTAAGGTCAACATTTTCATCTTGGAAGAATTTTAACTCATCTTTCAACCCTAAAATCTTTTTCTCAAATTTTAAATTAGCTTGAGAAAGTGAGTCATTTTTATCATTTAATTCCGAAATAATTTTCTTATTCCTAATGACCGACTCCTTGTATTTCTCAACTAATTCATCATAGACCTCTTGCAACTCATCATATGCATCATTTAATTCATCATATGTAAAATCAAAAGATGATGAGTTAGAGGTTACCATAGAGGAATCTTCCTCAAGTGCCATGAGGCAAAGGTTGGCCACTTCTTGTTCGTCATCCTCCGATGACTCCTCATCACTCCAAGTAGCAAGCTTGGCTTTGAGCTTCTTCTTCTTCTCAAAGCCCTTCTTCTTGAGTTGAGGGCACTCCGAACGTATGTGGCCGAGTTTATTGCACTCGAAGCAAATGATTTGATCTCTTGCTTCTTCTTTGTTTTTACCTTTGAAGTCCATCTTCCTTTGAATTTTTCTTCCCCGGTTGGACCTCATAAAACGTGAGAATCGTTTGGCTATCATAGCCAATTCTTCTAGCTCATCCTCTTCACTAGAAGAGCTCTTCTCAAGTAATGAAGCTTTGAGAGCTATTCCCATCTTCTTCTTCTTTTCCACCTCTAGCTTTTCTACTCTCTTCTCTTCCTTCTTCTTCTCTTCTTCCCTTCCTTGCTTCATAATCTCATGAGTAAGGAGAGAACCCACTAGCTCATCAAGCTTTAAAGTCTTTAAATTTTTAGCTTCTATGATGGCGGTTCTCTTCCCATCCCAAGACTCGGGAAGTGAGTAGAGTAGCTTCCGGACAAGCTTGTCTTCCGGTATTGTCTCTCCAAATCCTTTGAGCCCATTGACTATGGTGGAGAAACGATCAAACATCTTGGACACCGTCTCATCGGGCTCCATCTTGAAATTTTCATAACTAAGATTGAGGATTCCAATCTTAGTTTCCTTGACATCATTGGTTCCCTCATAGGTAGTCTCAAGAGTGTCCCACACCTCTTTGGCACTCTCAATGGATGATACTTTGGAGTAGATGTCCAGACCGAAAGAACAAAAGAGCATGTGGAGAGCTTTGTCATTTATTTGGATCTTCTTCCTTTCTTCTTCACTCATCTCCACCTTTTTCTTCAAAACCATCTTCCCTTCACTATCTTGCTTCAATGGAATGTAAGGGCCATCTTCAATCACATCCCAAACCAAGTAGTCATTGGACTTGATGAAGAGACGCATTCTATTCTTCCAAAACGGATTGTTGTCACCATTGAAGAAGGGTGGTTTTGTAGTGGATTGAGACTCATACATGCTCGAACCGGAGGTAGAAGCCATCTCTTGATTTTTGGATGATCACACTCTTCCTAGGAACTCCTCTTGTGGTTGCTAATCCTCAAAAAGGTAGGCTCTGATACCAATTGTCGAGTGGATCGAATGATCGAATTAAACCAAGAGAGGGTGAATTGGATTTTTAATGTTCTTGGTGGTGAAAATTGCAAATAAAAATATTGACAAGGAATTTTAGAGTGGTTCAAGTTCCAAATGAACTCTACATCCACTACCTTAGCTTCACTAAGGATTTGCAACAACTCCACTAATTGTTCTTCCCCTTTTCTAGGCTAAGGAGGTAACCCTTACAATTTTAGGTCAAATTTTTTACCCAAAATTTGACCCAATCCTCACACAATTAAAACAAAGAATTTTTTGGCTAAACAAGTATCTCTCAATACATAAACTAGCCCAATTACAAGCACTCAACCCGATAGAAATGATAAGAATGAAAAATACAATTGAGGTTTCTAGACAATAATGAGATTTAGGCACAAATGCTTGGATTTGATGTTTGGATGTTTGCTTTAGGATCAATAGTTGTTGCTGGAGCTTTTAGAGGTCCCTTTTATACCTTCTCATTAAATTCTAGCCGTTGTGGTTGTTGCATTCATCAATAGAGCCGTTGGGGGTGTTATCTCCCCTCCATAAATACAGTCTGCAACCAACCGTTTCGAAACGCCCGACCCTGTTTCGAAACAGACCAAAATAGAAAGAGTCGTTGGGGTGCATTAAAGAGCCCGTATCGAAACGGTCTGACCTGTTTCGATACGCTGAGAGCCGTTTCGAAACTTGTTTCGAAACATTTTGCCACTGTCAAGGGTCGTATCGAAACGTCTTGAGATCGTTTCGAAACGCCTTAACGGTTTGTTAAAAATCGGTTAAAAACATTCAACGGTCATATTTTTCAAATCAATTTTAAGAACCGTTTCGAAACACTTGATGTCGTTTCGATACGGTGTCTCTTTGTTCTAAAGCCGTTTCGAAACTTGTTTCGAAACACGGGTTGGCAGTGTTGAAATCGTTTCGATACCCGTTTCGAAACACAGGTTCACAGTTTCAAAACTGTTTCGAAACGCCTTAGGCCGTTTCGAAACAGGGACTCGAAAATCACTGTTTTGGCTTTAAGAACACTTAGAAAATATTTGATAAACTTAGTTTTTAACTTAGGCATATTCTTTAAATCATATAGGGATGTTTGAGGACTTAAAAATTTGTTTTCACATTTTCAATTTAGTCCTTAGGTTCTTTAGTTATATCAAAATTAAAATATCGGTTTCACAGCATTTAATAAGATTTTTTAAAACCGTAACTACAAATGTTGGGATGGAGTGAAGGAATGCAAAATTATCCCCGCCTCACCCAATTTTCATCCCCTATATCTTACTCATAAGAAGAAGTCGTAAAATCTTATAATTTACAATTAATTTATTCAATATTTTTTTACTACCGTTCTCTCTCTATTAGTATCTTAATTTGAAGAGATTTATTACTTCAAAGGAATATATTTTGATTTTTAATCCAAAATTATTCTTGTTCTTATATACTTCTTATGCATTATTTATTTATTTTAGGTACGTATAATTTAGATCAATCAAGCTTTAACGAATTAAAATAGTTTTGAGATTTACAAGTTGGAAAAAAAAATACACAATATGTGCAAACAAGTTATACATAAGCTTGTTAAATTTAGAGTTTAAAATTTAGATGTTTATGTTATAGGGTTTAGAATTTAGAACTTAAAGTTTAAAGTTAGGGTTTATAGTTTAAATTTTAGAGTTTTAAGTTTAGTAATTTAACATTTAGATTTTAAAGAAAGGTTATATAATATTTTTATATATATTTTGTGTATCAAAATATCTTTTATAAATTATAGATTTTTTAATAGAAGTTATAGATATTTTTTATTTCATATGTATTAATTAATTTTAATTTTAGGTAATAATAACACAATCCAAATAAGTATACTTTTAATTAACATAAATATAGTATTATTTATTATATTACTATATTGACATTTGAATTATTTATATTTTCATTATTAAATTTATAAACTCAATGATTATGTTCTAAACAAAATTACCCAAACCCATATTCTAAAACATTTATTCCCTATTTAATTAAATTATCCAATTTATTTAATTAAATAATTTGATTCAACCGATCAAACGGTAGTCTGGTCACACTGATTCAAATCAAGCCTAATTTTTATTGAGTTAATATACCTTCCGGCCCCTGATTTTGACTTTGTTTATAAATTGACCCATGACTTTGGTTTTGGGCTGCAATTTGGCCCCTGATATTTTGTTGGCTGTAATTTGACCCATGACTTTGGTTTTAATATGTAATTTGACCCCTAAAATTTTCAATATACATTTATCTTTAATTAAATACGAATTTGTATTGGATTAAAATTGAAATATAAGTCTTAAATCTTTTAGATATATTAATTTGCAAATGATAACTTTAATCATTATTTAAATTTGTAAAAAAAATAACTAGGGGCCAAATTTGTAGCTCAAAGCCAAGTCAGGGTCAAAAAATAGTCCAGGGCTAAATTACATATAAAAAAGTCGTGGGGGTACATTAACACTTTTTTATTCACTGATATAAACATACAAAATGAAAAGAAAACTTATTATTGTAAAATTCATTTTAATATAATGTTTTGAGCGGTCATTTCATATCATCATCAAAGCTAATCTCATCACGGGTCAAAATCGATCCTCAACTAGCTTTGTTAACCCTTGGGGCTTGGACCATGTGAAAAAGGTCATACTACCGACTTGATCTGTAAAATTCAGAATAATTATATGTTCAGATCATTAATTTTCACATGGACCGACCTAAGCTATTTAAAAAACAAACTAGAATCTATCACTACTTGACCCATTAACACCGGTTGTCACAATAGTTGTGGAGCTTGTTGGCGGGCACCGTCCAGTTTTCCTTGGTTCTTACTTTGACCTTGCTTATCATCTTTGACTTCGTCTTCAATCTTCACCTTCTACCTTAAAACTTCCCTCTTTGTATATTAATTAATTGCACTTTGACTTTGCTCTTCTTCAACCTATATAACCTCCGTTTTCCATCCCCTTTCCTCACTTTTCTTCAATTTCCAGCATTTACCCTTTTTAACTGCTATTTCTTTTTTTTTTCTCGATTTTCCTGCAACAATGAGTGTCGGCGAAAGCAGTGGCGCCGATGAAAAGAAATACAAGGGAGTGCGTCGTCGTAGATGGGGGAAATGGGTGTCGGAAATCCGAGTTCCCGGCACCGAAGAGAGACTCTGGTTAGGCTCGTATTCAACTCCGGAAGCCGCCGCCGTCGCCCACGACATTGCTTTCTATTGTCTCCGCCGACCGTCTTCCCTAACTGCTCTGAACTTCCCTTCGATGTTACCTCCGAGTGTCAATTCAGACATGTCGCCCAAGTCCGTACAGAAAGCGGCGTCGGATGCTGGGATGGCAGTGGACGCCCAGATGATCATCAGCAACAGCTCCGTCAAGAATGAAATCAAAGCAAATGGGAACGACGACAATGGCGGCTCCTGGGAAACGGAGGGTTTGAGCATTTCCGTTGAAGATTACCTGTAGACGTGGGATCATGGATTGAGCTTATGTTTAGGACCGCCCAAACTTTCTTTTATGGTATTACCGATATTCAATTACGATGATGAAGCGGGTAGAGTTAGAAATTTAGATTATAAGGTTTTTAAGGTAATTAAGAAATCTTATGATAGCTTAAATGTACAATGTAGTAGGGGTTTATGGAGCAAGCAAATTAAAATAACATCAATCAAGTTCAGTAATAAATTGAGGTTTTAAATTTAAGTTTTGTCCCGCGTAATTTAGACGATTTTCTTCAATGTTTATTTTGGTACGAACCTGAATAAATACAAAATCGAGAAACTAAATATTTATGTAAATCATGATATTTGTATCGTTTCTTTCGTAAATTAAAAAATTGTGGTTATTTAAAAAAATCTATTATATATATATTAAATAAGTCCAGAGTAAATACGATATAATATCTATTCATAAATATTTTTAATCCTTTGACAATACATACACCTTACAAATAAATAGATTGAACTGATTTTTTTAAAATGAATGACATCTACTTTTTCACTATGACTATTTGTTGGATTGAAAAGTTATATATATAAATAAATTAAATATTAAATATTATAACGAGAAAATATTTGTTATATTACAGTAGAAAACTTGTTTTCTATAATCATGTTATTCTTTTTTTGTCTCTGTTCTCTTTTGTTTTAATATAATTTGTGTTTATGTTATGCTATTTTGTTTTGTTTAATTATTTTTTTTAAAATTTAAAATAGTGAATGGTTTTGTTCTTTTTATGACACATCTTTTGTTTGTTCTTATAGTATATATTTTTTTTTCTTGTTTCAATGTTGGATTTGATACATCTTCGTATGATATTTATTATGTTATCTTGTTTATATATCTCTGCTTTGAACTCTCAGATTGAATATTGATAAACGTTTATAATCACCAAAAATAAGACACGATTGAGTTACGATTATGCTAATTTCTCATCGACAATAACCTTTGCTACTATATTTTATTATTAGATGAGTCTACCACGTGCGACGAACACTGCTGAACACCACTAACGTTGAACACCGTTGAACATCATTAAATTAATTAATAAAGATTAAAAATCTCAAGGACTCAACATACAATTATAAATTATTTAAAATTAAATTTAATAAACCTTTTATATTTTTATAGTATTTTTAATTAATATATTAGAATTAAATATCTCAAAATCTTCTTAATATAAAAAACCTTAAACTCAATCCCTTTATTTTTCTTTTTCTACCGCCACTGTCGTCGTTACCACCGTGCCGCCGCTACAATACTTATCGATCACCAGTGCTTTGTTGTCTAGAAAGAAGAGGAAAAGTAGCACTATTACTCTAAGAATTGTATACATGTAACCTAGAAAAAGCATAGTGTAATCATTTGAAAGATGTTTAGTTTATGTTGTTAAGTGTAATGCAATGATGTGTTTTTGGATCATCTTTGGAAGAAAGCAATCAACAAATTCTGAAATTAGAGTGATTGTCGATTAGCATTCTAGGACATAAAAGCAATCAGATGCATTGCGAATGTAACAAATAATCTAGACAATGAAGTCGTATTAAAATAAAATTTTGGGTTTTAATTTGAGAATTAAGGTTTTAATTTAAGAATTAGGGTTCTAATTTGAGAATTAGAGATTGACTATGGTTGGTATTTGATCCAATTATTTGAAAATAAAGATTAAAAATATAATACAAATAAAAAATAATTTAATTGAAATTTATTTTAAATAATTATTAATTATATATTGAGTTCTTGTAATTTTTAATCTTTATTAATTAATTTAATAGAGTTCAACGGTGTTCAATATTAATAGTGTTTAGCGGTGTTTGACGTCTGTTGTAAAAAATTTCTTTATTATTTTATAGACTTTCTTTATAATTATTTTTTCTTTATTTAATAAAACTAACCTATATTACTATTTAATCAGGCTTGTGTCACTTGTGATTTATTTATTACTATTACTATTTAATCTTTATTTTTTCTTTATAATTATTTATTTTTTCTCTATTGAGTCCTTGTGATTTTTCTTTATTTGTCAAAACCATTCTTATAAAGCTAAGATCTATTACTATTTAATCAGGCTCGTGTCACTTTAGTTCAAGAAGGGGATTCAGGATTTCGTTTTTTTTATAATGCAGTAAAGTCTAAGTGTAAAAGAAATACTATTCGGTTGTTTATAGATGAAAATGGTAACCCACTTGACACTTTTGATGATATGACTTCTAAGATGATCAATTTCTTCATTGGCCTCATAGGCAGCAAAGATGACAATGTTCAAAACTGTTCTGTTGAATCACTCTCTGAACTTCTACAGCAAACTCTCCCTTCTAAAGCTGCTTCCACTTTATCTTGGTCTGTCAGTGATTCTAAAATCAAGAATGCTCTTTTCAAACAAAGTATTGATAAGAGTCTGGGACCGGATGGTTATATAATAGGATTTTTTGGTGTGACTTGGGATATT
Source organism: Hibiscus trionum (assembly GCA_030270665.1). Lineage (NCBI taxonomy): Eukaryota > Viridiplantae > Streptophyta > Magnoliopsida > Malvales > Malvaceae > Hibiscus > Hibiscus trionum. The sequence continues at coordinate 19,420,393 of BSYR01000019.1, read as the reverse complement.
GTTGGAGATGACTTCCTCAAAACTATCCAGCACTTTTTTCAGACATCTTACTTATTTTCGGCCTTTAATGCTACAACTATTGCATTGATTCCGAAAGTGGCAAATGCTTCCAAACCTAAAGAATTTCGACCCATCTCATGTCGCTCAGTGGTTTATAAGACCATCATTAAAGTTCTTCTTTCCCAACTGATAGAATATCTTCCATCTCTGATTTTCTCTAATCAATTTGTGTTTATTAAGGGCATAAGTATCACAGACAATGTTTTTTTGTCCAAAAAATCGTAAAGGATTATTCTAAATCATCATTTTTTCAATATGTGCTCTTAAGGTTGACTTTCAGAAAGTTTTTGACTCCATTGACTGGTCTTTTTTCCTAAAGGTCCTTGCAGCTATTGGATTACCCTTACAGTTTAGAGAGTGGATTACCGTGTGCATCACTACATCTCGCTTCTCTATATCTCTCAATAGAACCTTGATAGGTTTCTTTAAGGGTAAGAGAGGGGTCCGACAGGGCGACTCTTTGTCTCCCTACTTATTTATCCTGGTTATAAATGTCTTGTCTTCACTATTGAATAACGATGTTCAGCAAGGTGTATTCAAATATCATATAAAGTGTAAGCGTATTGATCTTACTCATATGTACTTTGCGGATGATCTTCTGATTTTCTGCATAAAAAATTTGGATTCGGTTCTTAGAGTACTCAATATCTTGGAAGTCTTTTACAGATACTCGGGTTTGAAGCTTAACGCTTCCAAATTAAAATTGTTTGTCTCGGGTATATCATCCTCTTGCCTTGCTGATATTACTGTGAATTTTGATTTTATGATTGGAAAATTTTCTGTTCGCTATTTGGGTATTCCTTTGGTAACCAAGAAGCTCATGGTCAAAGATTGTGGGCCTTTGATCGATAAAATTTTCGACAAATTAAAGACATGGTCTGGGAAACACCTCAGTTATAGGGGCGACTACAGCTTATTCAATTTGTGCTTTATAACATCACAAACTATTGGTGTAGACAAGTTTCTCTCCTAAAAACAGTCCTTAAACGAATAGAACAACTTTGCTCCCGTTTTTTTTGGAAGGGTTCAGATCAAGCAACACATGGTGCGCGTGTTGGCTGGTCATAAATCTGTTCCCTCAAGTCTAAAAGAGGGCTGGGGCTTAAAAACGTAAAATAATGGTCTAATGCTTGCTTTCTTGCACTTATTCACAACATTTTGTCAATCATGGGTCTTTTTAGGTGGCATGGACCAAAGAATATGTCTTGAAAAACGTTGACTTCTGGCATGTAGAGACCAAACTTGATCTTAGTTGAATAATGAAGAAACTATTGAAATTACGACCCATTGCAGCTTCTCTTTTTGCCTCAAACCAAAATTGGTCAGTGGTCAAATTTAGATGGATCTGAGAGATGATTCGTGAAAAGAAAGAAAAAATTCTTTGGCATAAGTTGGTATGTTTTCCTCTACACATACCCAAACATGCTATAGTCAGCTGGATGGTAGTCCTTGATCGCCTTCTCACGTATGACATGTTACAAAAAATAGGTCTCTCGGTGACTAATACTTGCCTTTTATGTGGCTCCGATGCGGAGTCAAAAAACCATCTCTTATTTAATTGTCACTTCTCACAATCTGATTGGTTGCATTTTTTGCAACTCAACAATATCTCTCTCCCCGTGCTGGACTGGAATGGAGAGCTTGCTTGGGCTACTACTCATTTCAAGGGTAAGTCTCTTCTTTCTACCATACTTAGACTCTCCTGGAATGCTCTCATCTATAGTATCTGGCTGAAACAAAATGCTCGACACTTCAAGCGAAAAATTTAAACTGTTGCTGATATTGTTTTATCGTCAAAAATATTATACGTCTACGTTTATGTTACAAAAATATAGATAAAACCACACATGCGAATGCCGACCTCTGTATAACTTGAAATCTGGAGTAGATTTTCGCTTTTGTTTTCTTTTTTATAAAGAACTCTTTTATATATGGTAGCAGATTTCTGCTTTCTTGGATAAATACACAAAACACTTGTCAAAAAAAATATTCGAATTAAAAATTAAAATGAAAAGTATTTTTTAACTTGTATATCTGTTCATATTTTAAAAGTTCAAAAGTTTGGGAGATAACTTTTTGTCAACTATTAATTGTACTTTAGTTCTTGTGGTTTTAGATTAAATTATAGTTATTTGAAAGGAAAATGTTGATAGGTACACGTGAGGTGGGTGATTGGATATATAAAACTGAAAATTAAAACATAAGGGCTTTGAGAGTTATTGACCTTTGACCGTATGCAAGTTTCTGACTAAAACTAAAATGCAGCAACCAAATTTACTAACTTGGGCTTTGTCAATGGCCGACATACGTTTCCAGAAGATATGATCCTATGTTGAAGTAAACACAAATTGTTCTCAACAGTTTTTTTTTTTTTACAAAAACGATACACCGAAACAATTTCTGATTTTAGGGTCAATTCCAACTTGAGCAATGCATTAATCCAAATCCATGGCAACGCTATTAAAATACAATTGAAGGCTTGCTCTACCTAAAAACTAGTGGCCGAACTTCCTACTCCATCTTCTGCAATGCATCTTATTAGTTCACGAAATTTTAAGTGTCATTGTTTGGAATCGAGAGCGAAATCAACATAGGTGCATATTACAATTGAATATAGATCAATACTGATCGCTTGCGTGTTTCTAGGCATGCCGGGAACAAGTTGGGTTTTTTTTTTTTGGGTCAAATTCGAGTTCAAGTGAATTAGACTGATTAGAATTAACAGTTAGTGAAACGTACATACTAATAGCTAGCATAGATATTTGTCACACAAATGTTTGCAAACAAATAACAATTGCAAAAAATGTCCTAAAAATCTCTCATCGAAAACCGAGACTAAGGATGGAACTTATTACCAAGGCCATAGAAATTTACAGTTTTATTAACAAATTGCGGACTTAGGGTGAGACTAAAATGAGGCGGATTTATACAAATTCTTATTAAATTGGTAGTAAAAATTTATGTAGTTATACAAATTCTTACAATTTACACAAATTCTTACCTAAGGTAAAATCTACACAAATTTTACCAATTTAATAAGAATTTATGCAATTACACAAATTCTTAAAAAAATATAATAATTTATGTAGTTACACAAATTCTTACAAAATGATAATAACACCATAATGTACCTCATTTTAAAATTTCCCGTTTGCACCAATATGTCTCATCTGATTTTATAAGACCATTTTAAAATATATATATATATATATATATATATATATATATATATATATATATTACAAACGTAATCTTTTATATATTTATATACTATTGAGTAGGTTTTGATGAAGAAAATACGGTAAATTTTTTATACACATGCTGTATAAAATTAATTTTATACAAGCCTGCTTATTTGTACTATAAAACTCAAATCTTAAATTTTTAACTCTAATCTTAAAAAATTAAACCCTAAACATAAAACTATATACCATAAATTCTAAACACTAACTTTAAATTCGAAATCTTACAATATAAACCCCAAACTTTAAACCCTAAATTAAAATTTTAACCCCTAAAATTAAAAGGTATGTGTAAACTAAACTTTACACGGCCTGTATATCAATTTTTTTTCATGAAAATATATGTAAAACATTAACATATATAGTGCTATAATTATGTGATTAAATTAATTTTTACTTTGATTTATGTTACTAACTTGAATAAAATAGTATTTTATTCAATTATTTTTATTATAAAAATATATATATGAAAACTTGAAAGTTGTGTTGAATCGGGTCGAGTGTTTGAGTTTTCAATTACGTTTTTCAAATAATTTCACAATAAATGAAAGTATATTTAAGCTCAAGTCGAATTAGAGTCAAATTTTATTAAAAATATTTTGAGTTTAGTTCGAGTCGGTCAAAAACTCAACCAACCTTTTCAATTATTATTATCCCTAATCCTAAAGAGTTACAACAAAATCTTCTTCATAAGATAGAGAAACTTGAAAAAAGAGAAATAATCAGTTTTAGGGATAAAGTAACTTTTTTCATTGAATTTGATAAATTTTCCAACTTAGTTTTTGTATTTTATTTGATCAACAATATTCTTTAAACTTGAAACAATTTTTCCAACTAGTTCATGAACCCTTTGTCTACATTACTTCTTAAATTTGACAACTTTTTCACGATGCAACACTAATATCGTGTCACATCATTAAAAGAATTAAAAATCCAAATTCAAGGACCAATGTGGATAAAAAATTAAGGGACCAAGTTGAAAAGAGTTATTAAATTTATGGACTAAAAGTTGCTTTTCCCTTATTTTATAATATTTTTCGTTATATGCTACAATTTGGCGGTAATCATATTCATTGGAGAGAGCGGGAGTCGATCTCCATAACTGAAAGTCCACGTGTCGACCTCTGGTTTGCCATATAGCATGGACCCTCCACAACACGATACTGCAGTGCACGTCTTGAATTTTCTCAAACCGTTTGAAGATTTCCCTCATCTATTTCCCCTTTTTGTCTTATTTTATGGAGCTAGAAATAGTTTAAATGGTTATATTTCTTTAATTATATTTACAAATTACAACTACAACCATAATTACAATTATAATAAAAAACCTAAATAATTTCAGTAACAATCAATTTTTAAATAAAATGTTTCAAACTTAAATTACACATTAATATAATTCAGACATTTTTTCTTTGAAAAAACATATAATTTAAACTTAAATATATAAATTTAACTCAAATGCGAGCACACTTATCCAAGCATTTAATTATCTATTAAGTCTGAACCCTTAAAATTTAATCCCTATTAGGAAAGGTTTGAAAAATATTAAACAGTTTAAAAATCGATAGGATCTTGACTATACATATAATATAAAGATTAATATATAATAATTAAACAATATACAAATTTGGATTAAAAGGTTCGTTTAAAATAATTTTTATAATATTTTATTCGAATTAATCAATAAATAAATTAAATATCAACTATTATAAAAAAATATATTCAAATTTGTTTGCGTGAGTTTTATAATTTTAGAAAAACAAATCTTATAGTAAAAATGTAAAAACTATAACAAAAATATAAAATTAACAAATATAAAATAAAAAACATAATTTTAAAACAGTAAAATAAACAAGATAATGATTGTAGAATTTCTTTTTCAAATTTCATAAACATTAAAGACCATGATATAGACATTAATAAGTCAATAAGATAAGGAGATGTTCTCGAGACTACTGTCTGTCTGTTTGTCTCTGTCATGTCCGTGTAAATCTTTGGTTTATCGTAAATTTAGGAACTAAACTCAGTAAATCTCTGCCATTTCAATTCCGCGTCCACTTCGCCGTATTGTTGCTGTTGTTTTTTTGTTGTTTTTGTTTTTTATAAACAATTTTCTCTCTGTCTGTCTTTTTATTTTCTATTTTTTTCTGTCTCCTAATCAAAAATAAAACTTTCATAGCTGTTATTCCACCATTTTTTCTCTCTCAAAGATAGTTTTTTTGTGTGTGATCATTTCTGAGAATTTGATTTGGGATTTCATTCCTTTTTAACGTTAGCTTGTTTCTGCATCGCCCTTCAAATATTTTTTTTCTCTGCCTGTTTATTCATTCTCTAATTTTCTCGGGTTTTAACTTTTAATTGGTTGATTGTTGACATACCTTTACAATCCGGGTGTTTCACATTGAAGAAGAAGAAGAAGAAACAGGGAGATTTTGGTTCTCAACAAACGGTTTTAAATGCTGGGTGCGGCGGCAATCGGTTGATAAACGATGCTGTTGTGAGAGGTTCGGATTCGGCAACAATGGCGGACATGGGAATCCCAAGATTTATTTTGGGTTTCCCTGTTGCTTAATGCATGGTTAAAAGAGGGATTTTCGCTTTCATAGAAGCGTATTCGAGGCAAAGCTATTCCAAAACAAGGGATTGTTTGGGAGGGATTATGGGCTGCATCTGCTCGAAAGGAGCCAAAGATGAGAGTTTTGACGACAATGAAAATGCGAAAGATGGAGACTTCAACGGCGGCAGCAACAAGGGATCGGTGCAATTGATTCCTCCTACACCAACAAAGAAAGAGGAGCTTTTAGTTGCTCGACGCGCCTCCCTACGTCAACCTTCCAAAGCCGGTCGTGTTTCAGTGGATATAACTAACTCTCCTGCTCCGCCTGATGCCGACCTATTGGCTGCAGGGTGGCCGTCGTGGTTGGTTTCGGTTGCCGGAGAAGCTGTTAAGGGATGGCTGCCTCGGCAGGTCGAATCTTTTGAGAAGTTAGAGAAAGTAATTACTTCTCACCAATGCTTTCTTTTACTTCCTCTAAAACCTGTTCCATTTTTTTTGCTTTTTCTTGAATTCAATTTGGTTTCTGGACTTTTCATTTTTGTTGAAATATCTGTGTTCGGTACTTTTTTTGATACTCGTGTCTGATGCTTGTATGAGTGTTAGATACGCGTATGTGTTCGATATGGATATGTTTATTCTTTTTATAAGCTCTTTGTAGAGCCATATCCCCATGTTCGAAGATGTGCTGGACACAAATACCAAGCATGAGAGCAACATTGTCCTTTTAAAATTTCTCTCATGATTTTAGTACAGATTAATTCAAACATGTTACATTTTAAGAACAAGAATTGTTATTACAGGGACTTCGTTCTTGCAGATTAGCTGATTAAGACAAAGGACGAATTGCACTAATTGTTGGTAGAGCATAGCATTTGGTCATATTTTTAAATGCCTTCTTTTGTATGTTTCAAATCATCTTTGTTTCTGCAAATTGTTTTTAGATTTGGTCATTTATAGCTGTTGGAGAACACATTTTTGGCTTTTCTTTTGTTGTATGCAACAAAATTCTTTTCACGAGTGTTTTTGCACATACTGACATAGTATTTTGTGTATGCAGGTTGGTCAAGGAACTTACAGTAGTGTATATAAGGCTCGTGACCTAGAAACTGGCAAAATAGTTGCCATGAAGAAGGTCCGGTTCGTAAATATGGATCCCGAAAGTGTCCGCTTCATGGCTAGGGAAATCATCATTTTACGGAGGCTTGACCATCCGAATGTTATGAAGCTTGTCTGTATAGTCACTTCAAGGATGTCGAGCAGCTTGTATCTTGTCTTCGAGTACATGGACCATGATCTTGCAGGGCTTTCAGCAACTCCTGGCATCAAGTTCACCGAGCAGCAGGTACGTGTTTCTCTATTGCAATAAAATACCTTGCTCATGTTATATCTCCTTTTGGTCTTATAAGAGGCATATGCGATTTTGTTGTAGATAAAATGTTACATGCAACAGCTGTTTCTTGGCCTTGAACACTGTCATAGCCGTGGTGTTCTGCACCGTGACATCAAGGGTTCCAATCTTCTGATTGACAATAATGGAGTTCTTAAGATTGCAGATTTTGGTTTGGCTACATTGTTTAAACCTGACCAAAAGCAGCCACTGACAAGCCGTGTTGTAACTCTTTGGTACAGGGCACCCGAGCTTTTGCTTGGGGCCACTCAATATGGAGTTGCTATAGACTTGTGGAGTGCGGGTTGCATCCTTGCTGAATTATTTGCTGGGAAGCCGATTATGCCCGGAAGAACAGAGGTAGTCTTTCTTTTATGTGTAGAAATATAGCCGCAGAACTGGTTCTGCATATTGTTGCAAATGCACTTTCATTTTGCTTTGTTCTTCTGAAGAATGCTACACACTATGTTACTTGGACTTGGATATGTATGTTAGATGTGTAATTTTTTCTAACTTCTTTCATTTCTGATTACTCCAGGTGGAGCAAATGCATAAGATCTTTAAACTCTGCGGCTCACCCTCAGAGGAGTATTGGCAGAAAACGAAACTTCCACATGCAACTAGTTTCAAACCTCATCAACCTTACAAACGATGTGTCGCCGACACTTTCAAAAACTTCCCACATTCTGCCTTGTCTCTTACTGATAAACTCCTCTCATTGGAACCTGATGTTCGAGGATCCGCTACTTCAGCACTTACAAGTGAGGTATTTGGACAACCATCTAAATGCTTTTTTGTTGTTGTTCAGTATTTTTTCTTCACTTCTTGAAATATGAATTTCCCGTTTGATTTGAAGTTTAACATTCTTCTGTTATATTGTTGGACCTATGGTTGAATCATCAGTTCTTTACAACCGAGCCTCTCCCTTGCAATCCATCAGATTTGCCGAAATATCCTCCTAGCAAGGAACAAGATGCCAAACTTCGTAATGAGGAAGCAAGAAGGTTTGTAATGTTCAGCCTTTTTTAACTTATGCATACATAAATGCATGCTATGCAAAGTAGTCATGTCTATTTATAGATACAAATCCGTATTATGAATGAAAATGACTGGGAAAAAAAGAACCCAAGAAAATCATATCAATTTATTTTTCATTCTGATGCATATATCTAATAACCTATACGGATGGATGCATAAGAAAGAAAAGACGTGAATGAATGATTCCATAACTTTCTCTTCTATTTTATTTGTTGAGGTTTGGAGAGTTTTTTGAATCCATCTTTAAACCTTTACTCTCTCATGTAACTTCAGGAAAAGAGCAGAGGCCATCAAGGGGCGAGGAGCTGAATCAGTGCGATCACCGGGATTCGTTGCTCAGGGACAATCAAAACCAGGCACAACTCTTAAATACGACCATCCTAGTGCCTCAGCCATTAGAGTTGATCCTTGCAAGATCATCTCACAAAATGGCTTATCCCATTCCTCATCGATGATCCATCCTAGTGCAGCAGAGTTATGGAGCAAGGCAGGTTGTACGAGAAACCCAGGCAACTTTAGGAAACAGATTTCAATGAAGCCTCAGGCAGTTCACACTTACTCTAAGAAAGATGATGGAGCATCAAACAAAGATCACGCATCGGTAAATCAACAACTGTTTCCAACTACTTTTCATTTAACTTTTATTGTTATCATCATCGTATCATTCTTAGGTCAGATCATCTAGTCATGTTACATGCCTATGTTACTTTGACATGAGTGTGTATCAGATGTCGAAATGGAATTCCCTAACACGGGGATGCAATTCTCTCGAATGCTTTTACAATTTTGCTACTCTAAAACTTAGATATGAAATATGATTCATATGTATAATTATATATATACACACACAACCTACGAGAAGCTCTCCTGTCCCAAGTTCTGATTTGAGTTCTGTGCTGATGAACTGAAATTCTTTTATAGTCCTCCATGCAAGTTTCTAACATGTTTAGATGAGTATATCTAAGATTAGGATTTGGACGTCAAATGTGAGTTTCAGGTAGAAATGACCCTAGACAACTCCAAGAATCCTATCGTGTCTTTGCCATGCATCGTTTATAATGTTTGATATGTTCTTAAACTATTGCAGGTATATGCACAGAAGAAAAACAGGATCCACTGTTCTGGACCACTGGTGCCTCCTGGGGGAAACCTCGAAGACATGCTAAAAGAGCATGAAAGACAAATCCAGGAGGCTGTACGAAAAGCACGTATCGAGAAGTGAGGAAAGCAGTAAAAAGTTGCAACATATAACTCAACTGCATCATAGTGGGAATACATCGTAAAGACCGTATGCTCTTTGCTCGCTTCCTTGTCAGAAGCTTGCTCCGAGAGCTCTCCGATACGATTTTCACTTCATATTGCCAAGTTACAACCCTTGTGAAGTTATTTGTTCATCGTCAGAAATCACAACACATCGAGATCGAGATGTTACATTGAATTGGGGTCGTGATCATGAAATGTTGATAGAGTTGATGGCATAGCAATTACAATTACATTAGGTGGGGCAGGAATTTGCTTTGTATAGTAGGAATTTGCTTTTGATCTTAAAGTTAAAGATAGCATCGTTTTTCAGCGTCTCTTTTTGTTAGTTCTCTTTATATATACATGTGTGTGTGTGTATGCATCTCTGTCATTTTTACTCAGAATGTGAACAGGTAAACAAAAAAGTCCATGTAAATTGAAGATAAAAAACTGAAGTTTCAAAATGGGAAATTTGTCCAGGGTTGAAACCAGGTGGGGCTGACAGGGGCATGGGCCATGGCTCCCCTAAAATGGTAAATTTGTTCACTAGCCCCTTTAAAAATTATAATTCTATAAACTAGTACATGATCAAATTATATTTTAACCCCTTAAAATGATAAAATTCTGATTTAGTCCTAAAAATTATAATGTTACAAGGTAATACAATAATAAAATTACTTGTATAATTTCCATAAATATTTATAATTCACCGCTTCAAACTGAATCAGTTTCCATGATAAGACGTTGCATACCTCTTGCTCTAGCCATAGCCAGCCCGTAATACACTCTCCAAAGCTGACGCGCAGTGACAGAACTAGGATTCAATGTTGAGAGAAGTAAGATTCTATTAAGCTTTTAAATTTAAAAATTAAGAGGGAAAAAGTCTTATTTAATTAACATTTAAACTAAAAGGGGCTAAAAATATAATTATACCAAAAAGTTTGGGAAGGGCAACAACCCCTCCCACACCACTAATGGTTTCGTCCCTGCTGATGCGCATCCAATGTTTTCAGAATAACCAGGGACATAGCCATGATTTAGGGTTGGTGGGCAAACTATAAACATTTAAAAGTGGGGGCAAATTCATAAATAAATTATTTTTTTAAAAATTAAATAAATGGACAAAGATGAAAAAAATTCTTCGGGCAATCTCCATGACTATTTAGCAACAGAAGTAGGCAAACATGTTAGTACGTCTCTTTTTTCGGCTTATAGGTAAAACGATACCGTTTGGAAGAAAATCGAGAAAAATACGAGGATGAGAGAAAATTTGTTCGAGATCATAGGTATTTGATAATTAGAGGAAAAACAAAGGAACAAAAAATGACTCGTTAAGCTCACCAATATCGAAGCTGAAGAACACGCTTTTCAGAACTCGTTGTTGGAAGGAAGCGAGTTTCTTCTGCATTACAGAGCAAAGCAGTCCAATCTATTTTTCTGAAAAGACACAACACAACAATCAATAATCAATTTGACAAAAAGCGCTTCGTTTTTTGGCAAATTTGTTTGAATATTCCCTTTTGGGAATTTATTGGGGAAAATAACCCCCAACTTTGATATTGGAAAAAATACCCCCCTTACAGGCCATGTAGGACGAATTCGCGTCCTGGGGAAAGCGAATTCAAAATTCGCGTTTTGCAAACCGCGAATTCCTGCGCCGTTTCAGTGGAAAAGGGAATTCGCGTCCTGCAAAACGCGAATTCTACGATATTATCCCCAAATTATCGCGATTGGGAGTAAATTCGGACGGTTGGGAAAAAGAATTCGCGTTCTGCAAACCGCGAATTCAATTTATTGTATTGAATTCGCGTCCTGCAGGACGCGAATTCGGTTTGAATTCGCTGTTTCCAGGCAGCGATTTCTCTATAAAACGGGTGAGGTTGGGAGAGAATGATTCATTCTCTCCCAAGATTTTGAAGAGGTTTTAGATTTGTTAGAGAGCGTTTTTTCTATATTTGAAGCGAGTGTGATAATAGCGGGTTTGCTGAGATTAGAAGATGGCCACGTAAGCAATTATCGTCGAAATAATGTAAGTTTTTTTATTCGAGTATGTAAATTTAATTTATTGTTGCCGGCATGATTCGAATATGTTAATAGTATTTATTTTTAGACTAAGAAAATTAGTTAAATTCGAATATATCTTTAGAATTTATATTTAGACTAAGAAAATTAGTTATTTTCGAATATGTTAAAAATGTTTTTTTTAGACTAAGAATGTTAGTTAAAATCGAATATTTCTTTAGATTTTAGATTTAGAGTAACAAAGTTAGTTAAATTCGAATGTCTTTAGAATTTATATTTAGACTAAGAAAAATAGTTAAATTCGAATATGTTAATAATATTTATTTTTAGACTAAGAATGTTAGTTAAAATCGAATATTTCTTTAGATTTTAGATTTAGAGTAACAAAGTTAGTTAAATTCGAATATGTCTTTAGAATTTATATTTAGACTAAAAAAAATAGTTAAATTCGAATATGTTAATAATATTTATTTTTAGACTAAGAATGTTAGTTAAAATCGAATATTTCTTTAGATTTTAAATTTAGAGTAACAAAATTAGTTAAATTGAATATGTGTTTAGATTTGATTTTTAGAATAAGAAAATTAGTTAAATTCGAATATGTTAATACTATTTATTTTTAGACTAAGATAATTAGTTAAATTCGAATATATTTTTGGTGTTGACTTATAGAATAAAAATTAATAAAATTAGAATATGTTTAGTATTTTATTGTACACTATAAAAAATTGTGACATAATATGTGATTGTTAATATGTGTGTCTTTAATTATTTGTAGAATGGAGAAGAACGTCGGTTGGAGGTTTACATCACTCGGATTAGGGCGGGCCCGGATCCTGATCTAGCCGATTACATAGCCGAAGCCGGATTTGGGCATGTGGCGAAGATTCATGGAGGGGGTGCGAAATTAGACGTTGATTTAATCAACGCGCTTGTGGAGAGGTGGAGGCCAGAGACACATACATTTCACTTACCATGTGGTGAGGCGACCATCACATTAGAAGATGTGTCGTATATTCTTGGCCTGCCTGTAGATGGGGAGGCTATCACTGGTGCCGCTAGTGACGATTGGGAGGGCTTGTGTATGGACTTGTTAGGAGATAAGCCCGAAAAACTACAGGGCGGATGTGTGACGCTGAAGTGGTTGCGTACGCAGTTCGCTAATTTGCCTGCTGGAGCCAATGAAGATGTGAAGAAGGTAAAAGAAATAATTTTTTATTAGTAGTAATGAAATTATAAAATTATTATATTTTAATATTTTTTTCTTTTTATTTTAGGCATATGCTCGGGCGTACATCTTACAGATCCTCGGGGGAATTTTGGTGGCCGACAAAACTCGCAACAAAGTTCACATGTTGTGGTTGCGGCACTTGCGGGATTTTAAAGAGGCTGGTAAATTAATTTGGGGTTCGGCAGTACTTGCATTTATGTATAGGGAGTTGTGCAAGGCTGCGAGTGCTGATCGACACGACATCGGAGGATGTCTTTTGCTACTTCAGTCTTGGGCGTGGTTTAGAATGCCATTTTTACGCCCTGACTTGTCCGCGCCAGCTGACTATTCCTATCCACTATGTTTGCGGTAAGAAAAATAATCTTAACAAAATTTTATTAATAAATTGGTTATTTTCCTGATATATATTTTTTAAATATTAAAATTATATTTTGATGTTATGTAGGTGGTTCCATGCTCTAACTCATGTTGGGATTCCGACTATGATGCATTCTATTAGGCAGAATATTGACACGAAATCTGCAAATGAGGTAAATATTTTAATTTTTATATTAAGTTGAAGTTTAATATGAATATAGTTTAGTTTAGTTGTTTTTAATTATTTCTATATTTAATTTACAGTTTTTGTGGACCCCGTACTCTGAATCGGATATCAACGACTGTCTGCCTAATTTTGAGCCTGAGACAGTTTCCGCTTGGACGGCCGTGGTACCTCTCATCTGGTACGCTGTAGTTGAGTGGCATCCGGTCGATCGCGTTCAACGCCAGTTCGGTCGTCTGCAAACAATTCCGATAGATCCGCCTGATTTGGACGACTTACATAGGATCACCCGACAAGGAAAACTTGAGGTATAATAATTAAATTTGATTTAATAGTTATCTATTTATACTTACTTTATAATTTATAAACAATAATTTTTTTGATGTTTTGTGGTAGGTGGACTGGTCGGTGAAACATGTGCAGTGGATTGCACAGTGGCAGTTTAGGCATCAGCGGCAGGCACTGAATGAGTACCGGATGTTTGATGAGCCTATGGTGAGTGCTGATTACTTTGCATGGTTCTTTGGTAATGGGAAACCGTATCTCCTCACTCCGGAGGAACAAGCAGCTGTGTATGAGCCTGTTCAGCGCAACCGCCCCCGGACTCAGCGTACGAGGGGAGCAGGTGGATCGCAACGTCGAAGGGGAGCAGGTGCTTCATCCTCCAGAGCTACCGATCCGATTCGCCCCCAGGGCCCCACCCAGTTGACGATTCAGCCGAGGCCTCCGAGTCCGACGGAAGGCTTTTTCACTCCTACTGTGGGGATGATGGGTGGATCTTCGATGCCGACTACGTACGGTTTATTTCCTGGCGTGACTGGCGGATCTTCGAGTTCCACTGCTCCCTCTGTTTTTTCCTCATACCCGTTTCATGCTAGGCCTTATGATAGTTCGGGCCCCGGGTTCGTTCAGCACACACCTCCACAGTCGTTGTTCTTGTCTAGTGGGCCTGTCGACCCAAGTGGTACTGCTGGAGATGACATCGACAACGAGCCCGATCATGGTCCTCAACAGGATCCGGTTCACCGTGGACGACGTTATCCGGATCGAGTTCGACATCCACCAGATTGTGGGACCGACGGACATAGGGGGTAGTTATATTTTTTTTCTATCTTTTTCGAAATTAGTTCGTGCAAACTATTTTAGTTGGTTTTTTCATGAGTATGTATGAGACCTTATGTTTTTATATGTTTTTTTTATGTTAGTTGTTTATAAGTACGCAAGATAAATAACTTACATCAAAAGCACTAAATCGAAAGCACAAAATACAAGTACGCAAGATAAGTTTAGTTCCTCAATTTTTGAGAACACGTTGGTGAATTCTAAGGCAGAAATACAGCCTAATTATTGGTGAATTCTGTAGCATTTCACGGGAAGCCCGGTAAAGCATTTCACGGGGCAATTATTCGTGAATTCTGTACCATAATAATGTAAATTGTCAGCGGGAAGCCCGGTAAAGTATTTCACGGGGCAATTATTCGTACTGAATTCGCGTTTTGCAAAACGCGAATTCTGTAGAAATCTACTGAATTCGCGTTCTACAAAACGCGAATTCAGTATGAATAATTGAATTCACGTTTTCCAATATGCGAATTCTATACTATTTTCCCTGAAATAATTCAATGTGCAGCACAACACGATTCAGCGGCAGGCACATTTCTATTTATAATTGAGTGTGTAGAATTTCTAGATACACCCAAAAAAAACTTAAAATCACAAAGCTCATCGATTTTCAGAAATGGCACCACGAATTCAAGCTATAGTATACTACGATGGTCAGATGGTCCCCGATTCATACATTGGGATCATATTTCAATCGGAAAATACTGTTACGATCAACATTCTGAGACGATCAACGTTCCAGTCGCTTAGGACCTTAATATCCAGGAAGGTTCCCAATCGCTCGGGGAGGGAGTTGCAGTCTTTGAAGTATCGATGTCCAACGTCGATAGAGCCACTGTATTACACAATATTTGATGTGGAAGACGACAGTTCTGTAGAAATGATGATAGATACACATACCCAGTACTCAATGGGATGGGCCATGGAGCTATTTGTAACATTTGCTGAAGTTCACGTTGCTGCTGAAAATGTGGTACCAAATTGGTTACGAGGAAATCTCGAGTTCAATCCAAATGCTATTAGTCCGACATCGAGTTTACGACGTGACTTCAACCTTCTACAAACAAGAACCGATGAAGCTTCATCGTCTTCGTCTTCGCGGCAACGACGTTCTTCCGTTCCAAGGTTCGAATTTGACCTTAACTTGCCACCAACCCAAGAGTCGTCATACAGTCCATACGTTCCAAATTATGATGATTTCTCTACGGGGCGCCACTCAACACACATTCCATACACGGCGTCTTCAACATACAATGAGCAGTTTAACCCGTTCGATGCTTTCTCTACCAGGCGCCACTCAACATACATCCCAAGTCACTGAAATGTGGATGATACGTTCTCAGCGGGGAGACATTCAACCGCCGCTACTGTCGATCCGGTTATGACTTCAGAACCTGTTCACGCACAGGTTTATGATGACGCAGAACTTTTCCAGTTTGATGATGATCTTACTGATGAAGAGCTGCGTACAGAGGTTGGCCCTGATGGTGACGAGATGGGTCTATTTCCTTCTGAACCATCTGACATTGACGAGCCGGTGGAATCAGAGGAGAGCACAGAAAATTCTTCTGAGGATGATGAGGACGGTGATGTTCGTTCGACGCAACTGCATGGACCAACCAGTTGCGCAACATATTACGACCCACCTTCGCACTTCACACCAGTGGATATGGATGGCTTCTTCAATACTGAATTCCCAGAACATCCACAATTAGACCAGTTCAACCAATGGAATGTGGGTTCGACTGAGCTACATGCTGGAATGGTCTTCAGGACAAAAAAGCTCGCGGAGGCTGCCATCAAGCATTACAACATTCAGCGCTCAGTTACATCCACCGTTTGGAAGACCGAGGCCAGGAAATATATTGCAGAGTGCCCTCACAAGTCCGCCGGATGTAAATGGAGGGTTCGTGTGTCGCAATTGAAAAGGCTGCATAACCTGTGGAAAATAACGAGATATACAGGGCCTCATACATGCTCCGTTGGGAGCCTCAGCCAAGACCATCCTAACTTGGATGTACACGTGCTTTCCGATGCAATCCTTCCACTCGTGAAAGCAAACCCACGTGTATCTGTGCCAGTGTGTATAGCTGCCATCAAATCCATTTACAAGTACACCGTCAATTACGATAAGGCATGGTATGCAAGATCTCGAGCCATCGAAACACTGTACGGGCAATGGGAGCTATCATACAACGATCTGCGATCATGGCTTCAAGTTATGCAGGAATACAATCCAGGGACAATTGTGGAATTGGAGACTGTTCCGAAGTACTACAATGATCGTGTTGTACCAGGGGAGGTCGAATTTCATCGCCTTTTCTGGACGTTCCCCCAATGCATAAAAGCTTTCCGTCACTGCAAACCTATGCTCCAGATCGACGGTACATTTTTATATGGCAGATACAAGCAGATATTGCTAATTGCAGTTGCCCAGGATGGCAACAAAAAATGTATCCCAGTTGCTTTTGCGATTGTTGAAAAGGAAAATATCCCTTCTTGGGAATTTTTCCTTTACAACCTCCGCAAGTATGTCATGCGCCGGGTTTTGCGTACACGTGAAGATGGCCTAGCTATTATTTCAGATAGAGGCGCGGGGATTTGGGGAGCAATTCAACGTTTGGGAGATTCATGGAAACCCCCATACATACATCACTGGTATTGTTTGCGGCATATAGTAGCAAACTACTATCAGAGGTTCAAGAACGAAGATGAACGTATAATGGTTCTCCGTATGGGTATGCAACCATTCCATTTTGTTATCCAACGTCCACCAATTTCATATTATTACCAATTAACTATTTTGCATGTCTTTTTCAACAGGCAACGCACACAGAGTTAATCAAGTGGAAGAGTTGCTGGAGGAGTTGCAATTGAGGAATCCATTCGGGTATAACTATCTTATGGAGATACCGAAGGAGAAATGGTTGCGATGTTATGACGGGGGTCGTCGATGCGGCCATATGACAACAAACTTGGCTGAGGCGATTAATTCGTCACTTAAGGGAACGCGCCATTTACCTATCACGTCCGTTGTCAAAGCAACATATTACCGATTGGCAACCCTTTTCGCAACCCTCGCCAAACAAGCAATGAACTGGATGGCAGCTGGCCGCATATTTAATCCAGATCTCACCGACAAAATCCAAGCGTCCATTGCGCATGCTAACTCGATGGGTGCGTTGTGCTTCTCTCGTCGGGAACACATCTTTGAGGTCACACAATTTTCTGAACCTCTACAAGGAATGATGCAATACACCTACGTGGTTGATTTGCAAAAACGAACGTGCGATTGCAGGGAGTTCCAGACGTTCAAGTTCCCGTGTTCGCATGCTTTCGCAGCATGTGCATCGGTTCATTTTGATGCAACGATACTCATTGATCCGGTCTACAGGCTCGAAACCGTTTTCAAGGTTTACCGAAACGAGTTCCCTCCGATCGGAAATGCACGTGATTGTCGTATAATCAGCAACGAACCAAAGATATGCCCAGATCCCTCCCTGCGACGAAAGAAAAAAGGCCGGCCACCATCAACGAGGATTCACTGTGCCGAAGATATGGTTCCTAGAGAAAAGACCGGACAACCTAGGAGGTGCAGTATATGTGGGAACACTGGACATGATATTAGGAAATGCCCTCTTAGGACCGGCCCCCGAATTAACTAGATCAACTATTATTTACTCTTTTTTATTTGTGAACTTCTATTATCGAGGCCCTTTAAATTTCAAAAAAAAAAATGCCCACAGACACATTTTTTGCTTCTAAAATGTTACTTTGATAGCATTTTTAACACAATTTTCTCACATTTTCGGACACCGCCTTCCTCGCAACTTTAGCACCACTGTAAAATTAAGCTGCACATCTTTGTCTCCAAACTTAGGAAAAACCAAAAAAAAGTTCGAAACACACCGTAAAATGCATTTAAACATGCCTATACAATAATGTTTCATTCTAAAACATTGTTACTTGCCACTTTCCAGGCCATTTTCAAACATCTTAGGATATTATATACGCTCGTATCTTCACACCATCTTAAAGATATGTTTCAATACGACAATGTTATAGTTCAAAAAATTTAATCGGGTACCCCGATAACCCGTTATTCGATCACAAATATTGCTACCTAAACATCTTATATTGGTTTCAATTCATTTTCATCTTGAATTTCTCGTGCGGGGGGCATCAATAATTCGTGGAATTCGCGTTTTGCAGGACGCGAATTCCCTTTCCACTGAAACGGCGCAGGAATTCGCGTCCTGCAGGACGCGAATCTTGAATTCGCTTTCCCCAGAACGCGAATTCTTCCTACATGGCATGAAAGGGGGGTATTTTTCCCAATATCAAAGTTTGGGGGTTATTTTCCCCATTAAATTCCCAAAGGGGAATATTCAAACCAATTCCCCCTCGTTTTTTGATATTTTAAATTTCAATTTTACCTTTCCCATTCACCCACACTTGTATTTAACACCATGAATTCTCTCATTTTCGGCACCAATTTTTTTTTTGCCTTTCACTCATCCCGCATATTCAATTTTATCTTTCATTCACCGTTCAAAGAAAATTATCTTTCCTTCAGCAAGGAGAAAGGGAGAAAGCTTGTTTCCGGTTCCGGTAAATTTTTAATTTATTTTTATATAATTTAAAGTGATTTTAAAGTAGTATTTGTTCATATTATAATTTTTTATTTAATAATACATGTTCATCGTTAGAGTAATATTGTGTTTGTTTGATAAGTTTTATTATGATGGATTATTATTGGTTTAAGAATTATGATGGCTTTTTAACTATAAAGTTGGGTATATATTCTCTATGTTGCACTAATACAGGTACGAGGATAGATACAAGGACGAAAACGAGGACAGAAAACGACAATTTTTAAAATTATAAGGACAAGTACGGCAATGGTACGACATATAAAATAAATTTTAAAATTCTAAATAGATATAAATTTTAAAATTCTAAATAGATATAATTTTAAAATTCTTAATTGAAAGGAAATAAAACTTGGAGGCTCAATTGAAAGTTTCATTATAGATTTGAGGACTTAATTAAAATTAAACAAAACAGTTTAAATCCTAATTAAACTAAAAATGTGCCTTAAAAGACTAAATCCTAGATGGAGGAAAACATCTAAGTCTCTCTGAAAACCCACTGAAACCTGAACTTTCCTTCTCGTGAATTACCCAAATTTTAGCATTTAAATACCACTTTAACTCTCTTTAGAAACCCTAAAATCATTCTTCTTTTCTGCGCCATTTTTCTCTCGTTTTTCCTTTGTTGAAGATAATTAGTTAATTAGCACTTAAGAATCTGTTATTAGTTTGTTGATTTTGTTAGTCTATTGGGTCATTGTTGTTTGGGCTATAAATATCCAACATTTATGTAACTCAACTTAGTAATCCTTTTCAATAAATCAGACTTATATTCTTTTCCTCTGTATTTTGTTAAATCCCTAACATCGTTGTTCATCATCGTCAGCTACCATCTCCGGCCACCATGTCGCCTTTCTCACATGGTATCACTCGCCGTGTCGATCCTGAAGTTGTTCCGTCGTCCCGTTGCTGATTGCTTCAAATTTCAGTCACCATCGCTCATCAGTTTTATTTTTCGTTCAGATCGAGGATCTGTCTTTCCATTCAGATCTGTAACCTCGCCTTCAACGTCGTCACCGACGATCCTGACATCGATTCTGTTCCGCTGCAGCTAATGATCCTAAAGCCGTTTCTTCGTCACTTTGATTTTCAGCCATCGACGATTCTTTGCGATCTCATTTTTTTATCACTGATTCTGATTCACTCAATCAACGTTCTTAACCGAATATTGTTGTTGTCGTCGTCGTTTCTCTTAAATCACCTCTTTGCAGTCTTGGTCTGTTCACTGTTGATGCAGCTACAGTCTTGATCATCAACCGTTGCTTGTGCAATTCTCGGATATCATCGACTTCCACCTCAGATATAATTCTACTGCCTCGTGGTTCTATTTTCTGGTGAGATCTTTCGATTTGTTTCTTGCTTGCGTCATCTGGAACAAACCTTTACATAAATGTGATGAATCAATGTGATGCATTAATCGAGATACATAAATTTAGTCTTGGTTGATTTTCTTTGGATCTTGCCCATCTCCATTATTGTTTTGATAATGTGGTTTTGTTTTTTATGGGGGAATTGATCTACTACTTCGGATATGATTTGTTATTATTGGTTCACCTGGTTCTACATTTCATTGAGATCAACACTAGTATACGTCAGTCTTGCTCATGTTGGGACAGTGAAGCAGAATAAAGCTTTGATGCCAAAGTTTGGTTATGATTCTTTGTTCTGCCTTGTGGTTGGCTTTTATTTGTTGAACACTGATCTCTGTTGATAAAGAATTGAGTTGTTCTGTTTATCTCAGTATGGTGAGATCCATTTTAGAAGTCAATTAGAAGTTGCTCATTCTGATAATGCAGATTTAGTATATGTTCTTTGTTGTTGGGATAGTGCACACATAACTAGTTGGTGGTTGTTCATTGTTGGTTGTTGGGATAGTGCTTTTTGTTACTTGATTTTGGTTCTTAGTTGGTTGCTGCATATCTTTTTTGATTGGATTTCTGAAGTTGAGGTATTAGAATTCGAATTTAAAGTTGGCATGGTTTTGAGCTTTGGTTTTGGTTTGATGTGTTTGGTAACTTCTAGCAACTCTTCAAGGGTTAGTGAAATTTTGGTTGTATACCAGTACACTGTTCTTTATGAACAATTATTCAAGTACACTCTTGAAGCAACAAGATGTACATTGATAGATCAGATGTTCAAGGAACGAAACATACATGGATACTGATCAAGTAAAAATAGTGAAAAAAAAAGATGAAGAAAACCTCTTTTCGGTACAATGCCAAGAGAGCATATGTACATAACTGGTCAGTTGTTCAAGGAGAGGGAAATGCAACAATACTGATAAAGGAAAAGAGAGAAAATTTGAGTACACTGTCAAATAGCAGATGTACAAATTAGTTGATCAAATGTTCAAGGAAATGAAGATGCAGGGTCGTTGATCCATTTTTTTTAGAAGCTGTGAATACACAATCAAATAAGAAAATGAGAATGAAGTAAGAAGAAGAAAGCAAGGAAAAATGCTTGTTGTTCGTGGTACCAAGCTACCAGCTCACTATGCACTCAAGAACCAACTCCAACTTCGGCTCATTGTGTTCTTTTACTTGGAAATCAACTTCAAAAGAAAAATCAAAAGAATTGAAGAAATAGGGTGAATGTTGAAGATAATTAGTTAATTAGCACTTAAGAATCTGTTATTAGTTTGTTGATTTTGTTAGTCTATTGGGTCATTGTTGTTTGGGCTATAAATACCCAACATTTATGTAACTCAACTTAGTAATCCATTTTCAATAAATCAGACTTATATTCCTTTCCTCTGTATTTTGTTAAATCCCTAACTTCGTTGTTCATCATCGTCAGCTACCATCTCCGGCCACCATGTCGCCTTTCTCACATCCTTCATTAAAAATTTTCAAGCGTTCTTTTACAATGTCGTTCAGTTATCGTCTGGCGATCATGGTTTACACCGCCGCCACCAATCGAAATCCCTCGTTGACCCAACTAAAACCCCATTTATCGTTCATCCTTATCGTTTGGCGTTGTCACGCTATCGAAAAAGAAGTAACACTGCTGGAGACGGACATAAAGGTGATGTGTCGTCCTCGAAACGTCCCTAAAATTATTCTAGCCGTCTCCGATCACTTTCAGTCGTGTTCCGTCAACGTGAGACATTCTCGGTATGTACCACAACCGTACTCGTACCGAAGACATTTTAGGTACTTGAAAATAGAAATGCTTAGATTAGAGGAAAAACACATTTCAATTCATCATCTATATATAGTAAGAGACCTAATTTTATTGTTAATTATATTATATAAATTATTATTTATTTAATAATAAAATTTGAACTTTAATTTGATAGGATGAAGATCGAATTCTCGAAGTATTTGTTCGCAATGTGAAGGTATCTCCTCCTAACTGTATTATGGGGTACTTAAAAAAAGTCGGATTTGAGTATTTTTGTCGAGTGCTCGGAGGTTGTAAGTTGCAACTAACACTTATTACTGCACTCATAGAGATGTAGAGACCAAAGACATATACATTCCATCTTTCGTGTAGAGAGTCTACCATCACTCTAGAGGATGTTTCTCTCTAATTAGGTCTCCCGGTGCATGGGCGTGTAGTGACCAGAACGAGTATTGATGATTGGTTGGCTTTATGCTACAACTTGCTTGAAAAAATCTCAAATGTGTTTCATGGTGGAAAGATCTCATTGACTTGGCTCCAATTTTTTTATATCAAGTTAGATGATGATTGCTCTGAGGATGAGGCGAAGGCATACACACGTGCCTATATTTTACAGATTATAGGAGGAGTTTTAATGCCTGACAAATCTCGCAACCAGATCTGTGCAACATATTTATGTCACCTTGTAGATTTAGAAGAGGCATGCACGTTTAGTTGGGGGTCGACAAATTTATCAATTCTTTTTCGAGAAATGTGTAAGGTGACCCATTCGAACAAAAATAATATTGGCGGATGCTGTAACACCCTCAATTTTATCCTAGAAAACTTTGTTCAATCGGTCAAATAATTAATTTAAATGAACCGAGTAATTCTTAATTAGATGAAATAAGGACCTAATTGAAAGAACAAATAAAATGATAAAAACTCAGCCATGACTAAATCAAAATATATGATAAAATGGGGACTTACATGTTGAAAACTTGACTTCCCCAATCTGCCTTTGAGTTGAAATAAGTGATAGTTTAATAAAAAGAGACAGATCAGTCAACTCACAAGTCTATTAATTTAAGAGAGTTGTCTTTTTCTTTCCTTTCCCATTCTGTTCTTCTCTTCAGCCGATTGAGAGAGAAAGCTTAGAGAGGGAGAATTTGCTGAAGAAAAATTCAAGGAGAGCTTGAAAAAAATTACTTGCATGCTGATCATCTTGCTATAGAAATCAAATTAGAAAGCTAAGTAAGTGTTTCTACTCAACTAATTCATCAAATTATCATGTTGAGATGTTTGTATAATCTGAAATGTTACAATTGCTGGTGGTAAATGGTGATTTTAATTCTGAAAAGTTGTTGTAATATGATAAGAAATATGTATTTAGTTGGATTATATGATAAGAATAAAAAACCGGTCACATGCAAAGACAAGATAGTTAAGGCCTTAAGGGACTGTTTTGGAGAAGTTAAAAAGGCAAAGCCTAAAATGATCTATAATAAATTTAAAAATTTATGTTTGAAAGTGTTAGATATTGTTATGAGGAAATGTAGAACTAGCTGGTAAAATAAAATTGAATGGTGAAGCCATGAATACAAATTGTAAAGAGCTTAAGTTAGAAATTAGTGTAATCTGCCCAACACTGCCCTGTTTTGGACAGTGACCTTTAAAAATTCACCAAAAATAAAATACATGAAATTTAGACCTAAAATTTTGATAGAAAATACTTGGGGGTGTACCTAGAATTTTAGTGTCGTTTGTTTCTAGACTTGAAAATTTGGAATCGAAATCGTGGAGGTGCTGCAAACTGTCCAGAACTGCAAAATGACCTATGTTTAAATAATAAATTGTATTGATTGAGAAATAAAAAAAATATGTACCATACATGGTTGAAAATCTGTGTGAATAAGCTTTCTATAATGGTAAAGTAATTGAAATTTGGATATGTTTGTAAAACGATATGCCCAGATTAGTAACAAGTACTCAAACTGCCAATAAGAAAAACGATTTTGAATGTTTAATGTTTGCACTTGTGTAAATGATCTTATATGTTTGAATTAGCTTCTAATGTGTTTTGTATATGTTTGTACATGAATGTTAAGACTGATAATTTGAGGAAACCTTGTTGGAGTCAAGAGCTGGTCCAACTTGTAAGAAGAATAAAGAGATAATCATCAAGGATCAAGATTAGCTAAGCTTGGAGTATAATGAGTGTAGTTAATCCTTAGGGTTAGGACTAGTGTCCTAACCAATATTTTTATTTTAATATATGATGACTTGAAAGCATGAAATGAACCTAATTAATATTTGGTAAATGTTTTAAGGGAAGAAGGATAAATGGAAAGACAATTGCTTATGTTTTGCTACTAGTTTGGTGCTATTGTGTGATACATGGTATATGCTCTTGATTGATGGATTATATGAGTTCTATGTGATTGTTATGATATTGCCCTTGAAGGTTACATGTTGTGTGAATGAGTATATGTGACTTATATGAAGAACTAATGTTTTGATATAATAATTGAAAAATAGTTTTGGACTAAATTGAAAAGATTTCAAAAGTGCCTTTAAGTCCAAACAACTTAAAAATGTGTTTGAGGATTTTTTAAAGAGGTTTTGAAGTTTTTTCTAAAGCCAAACTTTACAAAACCACCTAGGTGTTTCGAAACACCCCTAGGCGTTTTGAAACGACCATTCATAGAGACAAAACGTTTTGATACAACCTTGTTTGTTTCGAAACGGGCTTTAATTTGGGTGAGGGTTTTAAACAACGTTTCGATACGGGCTTTACCGTTTCGATACAGCTATTTTCCCTAACGGTCAAATCTCCAACGGCTATTTTCTAACGGTAATTTAATTTGTAGCGCAACTGTCAATCGTACCAAAACGGATTGTAACCGTTTTGATACGACTAGAAGGGTTTCGAAACGGCCATAGGCGTTTCAATACGACCTGCTGCATCAGACTTCAACGGTTAGTTTTGAAGAAGGGCGTTCCAAAACGAGGTCGAGTGTTCCGAAAGGAACGTCTGCTGAACAACATTTATGGTGAGAAATAAAGTCTCCAACGGCTCCAAAACATCCCAACGGTCCTCAACGGCTACAAACTCATTTGAAAGTATAAAAAGGACCTCCAAGCATCAAGAGAAGACTAATGCTTCAATTGTCAACAACATTATAATAAAAAAATTGTCTTAGGGCTTTATTGTTCAATTTCTTGTATAGACAACACTTGTGAGCCTAATTGTCAAATTTGCTCAAGTGTTTAGGTTTTGGGTGAGAACTTTAATTGTGCAAACATATACCTTCTAGAGGGATTTCTAGTTTGCTAAGTCTTTCTTGTGTAAGAGTGTTTGATCAAGCTTTGGGTAGAAAGTTTGATCGGTGTAATGATTTCCTCCTAAGTCGAGAAAAGGGGACGAAGTTTTTAGTGAATTTGTTTGGAAATCCTTAGTGGGA
Organism: Hibiscus trionum; assembly: GCA_030270665.1. Classification (NCBI taxonomy): domain Eukaryota; kingdom Viridiplantae; phylum Streptophyta; class Magnoliopsida; order Malvales; family Malvaceae; genus Hibiscus; species Hibiscus trionum. The sequence continues at coordinate 19,394,733 of BSYR01000019.1, read as the reverse complement.
AGCTAAGGTAGTGGATGTAGGCTTTGGGTTAGTGTAATCGCCTATTTTGTCCGGGGTGTTAACCCGTTTTCCTTTTTTTAATAATGGGCTTTAATTTTATATTATGATAAAAAAAACAAAAAAACTAAGAAATAAAATAAAAAAGTAAGTATATATATATTATTATTACAATTGGAATTATCGTTATTAATGTTATACTATAATATTATTATTATCTATTAATCTTATTAATACTGTCAATATCCATTATCGTCTATTATCATATATTATCAATATTATTATCTATTATCGTATATTATGTTAGCATTATTCTAATTACTATTGATTACTATTTATTACTATTAGGAAAATTCTACAACGTGCGACGAACACCGATGAACACCACTAACGATGAACACTGATGAACACCATTAAATTAATTAGTAAAGATTTAAAATTTCAAGGACTCATCATATAATTAATAATTATTTTTAAAAATTCAATTAAATTATTTTTTATATATATTAAAATTTTATTTTTTTAATAAGGGTAAACTATATATTTAGTACCTCACCTATTTTCGTATTTCTATTAAACCCTCATTATTTAAATATTATTTCAATTTGACCCTATTCTTTATAAAAAATAATTTAACCCTTAACCCTCAACCTAAAACCCTAAACTATTAAACTTTAAACCCTTAAACTCTTAAACATATACCCTAAACCATATAACATTAAAAATAATTTCACCATCATCGATTCAATTCAATGAATTATATATGCAACTTCCCATGATGAAATTAAACTCTTAAACCTATACCCTAAATCATATACCATTAAAAACCTTAAACCCTTAAACTCTTAAACCTTAACCATATACCATTAAACTCTAATTTGATGAAATCCGATGATCGTGTCGTATGCAACTTCCTTCCTTTGTTCAAGAAAACCGACACAACATTCGGATATTCTGTGTTTAATCAAAAAACCAAACATACATACATTATAAAAACAGACCAAAACACATATGCATATATGTACATGTACATGCATGAAATTGAACTTCTTACTTGCTATATCTGCTGCTTCTTTCTCATCAAGGACAACAGCAAAGCCGTTGATGTTTCGAGTATACGAGTAGAATATTTTCTCTCTAGCAATTTCAGAGCTGCAAAAACAACATACGCATACACATATATGTCAAATTACAATGGACAAATGCATCAAATGAAAGTTTAAATCTATTTACCTTCCTACAAATGAACCCAACAATTCATAATGAGAATTCGTGACGAAATCAAGATCGGCCGACGTCGGATTTAGACCATGAGTCTGTGCTCCCATGTACACTATATAAGACTGCAACAAATGAAAAATAATAATTTAAATAATTTAAACCCAGCAATTCAATTTAATGAATTGTTGAATTAACACTATCATCTTATTTTAAGAGAATTCAACCATTTATTGAATTGAATTGAATCGATGATGGTGAAATTATTTTTAATGGTATATGGTTTAGGGTATAAGTTTAAGAGTTTAAGGTTTAATAGTTTAGGGTTTTAGTTTTAGTTCGAGGGTTAAGGGTTAAATTATTTTTTATAAAAAAATAGGGTCAAATTGAAATAATATTTAAATAATGAGGGTTCAATAGAAATACGAAAATAGGTGAGGTACTAAATATATAGTTTACCCTTATTAAAAAAATAAAATTTTAATATATAAAAAAATAATTTAATTGAATTTTTAAAAATAATTATTAATTGTATGATGAGTCCTTGAAATTTTAAATCTTTATTAATTAATTTAATGGTGTTCATCGGTGTTCATCGTTAGTGGTGTTCATCGGTGTTCGTCGCACGTGGTAGACTCATCCTTACTATTATTGCTATTATCATAATTATTATTACTATATTACTAATTGTAATACCCATTTTATGTCCGGACCATAACTATTTATTTTTCACTCAAATGTATTATTTTATATCCTATAAAAAATAAAAAAATATAAAAAATTGAAAAATTGAAAAATAAAAAAATGAAAAATAAAAAAAATAATAAAAAAATAATAAAAAAGGGGTGAAATGCGTGGATGCCATGCAAGACATCCACGCCCAAAGCAAAGTGACTCAGCATCCACCCCAAATTAGTATAAATAGGGAGAGTCTTTGCACAATGAAAAGACGACCACAAAAAAGCCATAAAATGGCTAACAAATGTCATGCATATGGCGCAAGGTTTAGGGGCAGTGCCTCTTTCGAACCTTAGGGGCAGTGCCCTTTTAATGGTTCGAACAATTAGTTCGATCGGAGGTCCTGTCGAGGTTCATTCGGATCGATTTTTGAGTTATAGCGAGGTGATGCGGGGATCCTGCTAGGGGTCGGGTGAAGTTCTTATTTCGAGCTTCTAGTAGGGTAAATTTTGATCCTTATCTTTGTATTTATTTTAATGTTCTCTTTTTGTAATAAATATCTTTGTATGCAATATAAGATGTTTTTATATTTGTTTGTATGTTTTTATTTTATATGTCATGTTTCTATATTTTAATTTTATTTTGTATGCAATGTTAAAATTAAATATATTCATTTATATTGTTTAATTGAATTTTAAATTAAAAACTTTTATTAGGGGTTATCATGAAAAACGTACCCCAGGCGTAGGGGTGCCGCTTTCCTTTAGTCCCTATTATAAAAGTAATATTTTTATTCTAAATCTTAATTTTCAAAATAGACTTCCTTCAGTCGGGAGTCTAACGGAAATTATGCTCCGGGCGTTGGAGTGTACCTTTCCTTTCATAAACATGCATTTTTAAATAATATTTTAAATTAAGGGATCATAATTTCTAAATTATATTCGAATTCATAATTCCACCATTAAGACATTACATAATCGACAGGTACCAATTTTTGGGCGTTGTGGGGGTGCTCATCCTTCCCCACACGTAACCGACTCCCGAACCTATCTTCTGGTTTCGCAGACCAAAACTCGTTATTTTAATAAAAACAAGAAAAACAAGTTTTATTAAAATAACCGGGTTTTTCAGGTGTTCCAATCGCACCTAAAGTAAAACAAAGGATTGGTGGCGACTCACCCGTTGTTACAGCTTGGCGACTCCGCTGGGGACCTTTTTTAGAGAGTCAAGCCACAAGTCGATTACTTTTTTTGTCTATAGGTGGAAATTATGACTTCAATTTAATTAATTTGTGATCCCTTTTCTTTAAAGTTTTTTACAAAATTTTTATAAATTTATTTTTTGAGTTATCATATCATGAGCTCTATACCCGAGCTCCTTCCCTTAAGTGGGAGCGAGAAACCACGCCTTCGTGAGGTACCCCCTCCGTGTAGGATGGTGAAACGCTTCCGGGATATAGGTCCCTTTGTCTTCGTGAGACCTCTGTCTCCGTGCAGACCTAGGGAAATGTATCCTCCTGAATCGATGTCCTAGCGACAGTTCGGGTACCGTTACTTTAGAACCAAAACACATATAACAAACCCTAAGAGCTTACCCCTTAAAGCCAAACCAAAACTCTGCCCGTTAGCAGTCACCCTATTTAGGTTTTGATGACTTTATTTGCTATATATGTTCAATTTTCTTTGCTGCTAATTTTTGTCTTATTCATCATTCAATTCATCCATTTGACTATTTTATTATGAACTAACTTGTTTCTTCTCTTTGGTGATCACGTTGCATTAAGTCATTCATTTTGCATTAATCGCATGACACCTCCATAATAGTTTGCATTTCATCAGCATGAAGTATTGATTCACGTCTGGTTCCCTATTTGAAAAATTATCATCGGGAGAAAATCTAGTTCCCTAGATATCAATGCAACATTCAAAAGTTGCGAATAAATCCCGTAAATTCAGAAGTTGAACCACGGGAACCATTTTTGAATCAGTGCTTTCTCATCTTCCATTTACATGCATACATTCTATTTTGAATTAGTACCTTCGCATCTAGAACATGTACCTTGCATTTACATGCATTCATTTCGGAACTTTGAAACCGATCTCGGGATGCCCCATGTTAGCAAATACCGGATAAAGCAAAATTGACCAATCTAACATGATGCAAGAGCCCAGTCCATGGGCATTTTCAAATAACATTTGCACTCATACAGACATCATACCTCTACAAGGCCCCAAGCTGAGAACATTCCTCGATGAGTTTAGGAAGCGAGCTTCCGATGCCAAGTTAGACTTCTGCACCCTGGACGACTGCATCAATTATTGTTTGTAGCACTTTGCCAGAGCCAAAAAGTGATGAGCTGCCATGAACCAACAGCAAATTTATAGACCCGACAGGGGGGCAACCTAACGTGTTCACAAGAACAATGACAGCTCTTCAAGAAGAGATTAAAACATACTTCAAGCTTCGAGTTCGCTTCAAGAGCAGTCTTAGACAAAAATGTTGAGGCATTCACTCGAGGGAGTAATCCCAAAAGATGATCAAACCCAAGGAAGGTTGGGGGTATCCTTACAAACAAGGCATCGAGCATTGAGGCAAAGATCTGGTAACTTAGAGTTAGGGGGATCCCTCTGAGTGGCAAAACAAAATTTCCCATTCATCATTCTACAATAACCGCATACATCATACAAGTTATCATGCATTTAGGCTAGATACATGCATCAAACGCAAAGCTAGGTGCATCCATAGCACATTTATGTCTTGAACGTATAAACAGGTTCATGAAAGAGACTGAAGACCCCAAATGTGGAGGCAACAACATGATGACCGACCCTTAACCCTGAAGGAGGCCAAATACTCAAAAAAGCTCGAACATTCAGGTAAAACGACAAAATTTTCTGAACATATTACTAACTAGTATTCCATTTCATTTTCAGGTCATAACTTCATGCGATGAAGTTCCAAAGTCAACTTTTTCCCGATCTTGCCTCCAAAAAGGAAAGAAGAAGACGACGTCGGAGTCATTCACCTTATCCAGAAAAGGACAATGAAGCCTGGGGGCAAACTTTTGTCGGGGCAAATTTCGAAGAATCAAAAAATCAAACTAAGACCAAAAGAAAGGGACTTCTACAAGAACTCCATGAAGGCATACATGAAAGCATACGCATCATTCCATCGTAAAAAATGTTCATACATCATGACATCTAATGTTTCAGGAAACATTCATTTCGACATGAAAACATGTGCATAATTGCATTGTCAAACATGTTCACGCATCATGATAAGCATTCCGACAAGAGTTTCATGCATCTTTGCATCATCACAAAAGCAAGCACATGAACATCATCTGCATAAATACTATCAGGAGCTAACTTGGAACTTGTTACTTAAAGAGTTTCTTAACTCCGTCCTTTCTTAAGGGCACTTTTTCTCGAAAACACGAGTTTCTTAACTCCGTCCTTTCTTAAGGACACCTTTTCCCAAAATTGGAGTTTCTTAACTCCGTCCTTTCTTAAGGGCACTTTTTCTCAAAAACAAGAGTTTCTTAACTCCGTCCTTTCTTAAGGGCACCTTTTTTCGAAAACACGAGTTTCTTAACTTCGTCCTTTCTTAAGGATACCTTTTTTTTCAAATTTTGAGTTTCTTAACTCCGTCCTTTCTTAAGGGCATTTTTTCTCAAAAACAAGAGTTTCTTAACTCCGTCCTTTCTTAAGGGCATCTTTTCTCGAAAACACAAGTTTCTTAACTTCGTTCTTTCTTAAGGACACCTTTTCCCAAAATTGGAGTTTCTTAACTCTGTCCTTTCTTAAGGACACCCTTTTTTTTCAAAATTAAAGTTTCTTAACTCCGTTCCTTCTCAAGGATAACTTTTCTCAAAGCAGGAGTTTCTTAACTTCGTCCTTTCTTCAGGACACATTTTCTCAAAACAAGAGTTTTTTTTAACTCTGCCCTTTCTTAAGGACATATTTTCTTAAATTTCGTCATTTCTTAAGGATACTTTTTCTCAAAAATTGGATTTTCTTAATTCCATCCTTTCATAAGGATAGTTTTTTCTCAAAACCAGAATTTCTCAAATTCATCCTTTCTTAAGGATTGTTTTTCACAAAACACAGAATTTCTTAATCCCATCATTCTACAAGGACATCTTTTTGAAAACCAGAATTTCTTAATTTCATCCTTCCACAAGGACTTTTTCTCAAAACATTAATTCTTTGTACAATGACGTTTTTCTAAAAAAAATTGATCTTTCCTCAAAGATCTTTTCAACTCTACCTCTTCTTACAAATAATGAAAATTTGCAGGTCTAATATCCTCAAACAGGAAGGAGCATATCGTTATCAATAAATTCCAACATCCTTGACATGAAGGACTGGATCAAATATGAAAATGTTGTCTGGCACCTTCAACTAAAGATAGCACAGACAATTGTTAACAAGAACCAACATCCTTGACACGAAAGAGTGGATCAATCAAATCAAACATTCAATTCAAACCTTATAGCTCACGAAGAGTTAGTTCATGGCTCATTTTGACCAGTCACTCTTTTAACTTTTGCAGGTCCTATCTCACCCATAACATGGTGTAGCGTATCAACTTTTTCAGATTCTGCCTCCCCGTCAGAGCGGAATAAGCACGACAACAATTTCATCTCCCTAAACATGTAGTGGAATGAGCACGACAACATTTTCATCTCCCTAAGTTTGCAACGGAATGAGCACAGACAACAAGTTTAGCTCCTTGGAATTACGATGAAATGAACATAACAACAAATCTGTCTCCCTGAATTTGCAGCAGAACAAGCTTCAATAATTTCATCTACTTGAATTTGCGGCAGAACAAGCACGATAACAATTTCATCTCCCTGAATTTGTAGCGGAATGAGAACACCAAACAATAATCTTGTATCCCCGAATTGGTAGCAGAACAAGGCTACGACAAAGTTGTCTTCTTGAACATAGAGCAAAATAAGCACAAACATAAGTCCATGAACGCGATAGCAAATCTGTTACCTTGAATTCGCAGTGGAATAGATCATCTCCCTGAGGTTGCAGTGCAATAAACATACCAACAGATCATGTCTTCTTGAGGATGCAAAGAAACAAGTCACCTAATTCAGGCTTGTTACTTTTCCAAGAGCAGACAAGACAATCAAAGCCCAAGAGGGTTGTCACTCCCTGCCATGATGTAGCATATCCTACATCCTCTAGAGTTCACTTTGAAGTTAATAATGCAACGCACCAAGTGTTGTTCCAAGGCTCGCTTTGCCATTGGTGGTACGACACACCAATTGTTTTTCAGGTCTATTTTCGCCGTAATAGGTGCGACTAGACCAAAATCCAGATTATGCTACGATGATAGAGCCGTAGCAGATCGAACTTCAGACCGTGCCTCTTCATCATGTGTTGTAGCTCGGTCAACTTCTGGTCATGCCTCTTCGTCAGAGTTGTAGCTTGACCAAACTTGAACCCTTGATCCTGCCTCCTCGTCGGTGTTGTAGCTGGATCAAAATAACTTCAGACCCTGCCTCTTCGTCAGGTGTTGTAGCTCGGTCAACTTCTGGTCATGCCTCTTCGTCAGAGTTGTAGCTTGACCAAACTTGAACCCTTGATCCTGCCTCCTCGTCGGTGTTGTAGCTGGATCAAAATCACTTCAGACCGTGCCTCTTCGTCAGGTGTTGTAGCTCGGTCAACTTCGGGTCATGCCTCTTCGTCAGAGTTGTAGCTTGACCAAACTTGAACCCTTGATCCTGCCTCCTCGTCGGTGTTGTAGCTGGATCAAAATCACTTCAGACCCTGCCTCTTCGTCAGGTGTTGTAGCTCGGTCAACTTCTGGTCATGCCTCTTCGTCAGAGTTGTAGCTTGACCAAACTTGAACCCTTGATCCTGCCTCCTCGTCAGTGTTGTAGCTGGATCAAAATCACTTCAGACCGTGCCTCTTCGTCAGGTGTTGTAGCTCGGTCAACTTCTGGTCATGCCTCTTCGTCAGAGTTGTAGCTTGACCAAACTTGAACCCTTGATCCTGCCTCCTCGTCGATGTTGTAGCTGGATCAAAATCACTTCAGACCATGCCTCTTCGTCAGGTGTTGTAGCTTGGTCAACAAAATTTTCTTGATTTCCAAATCTTTTCCTCATCCATGTTGTAAAAGAAAATCGTCAAATCTTGTTCCTTCGTCAAAATTGCGGCTGAATCGAAGCTAATTTTTGACAAGTCCGACAAAAATGTCGGCACAACGTGCTTAAACACGGTTAAGTTTAAGACAATGGACAATTCAAATGTCCATCGAAAATCCATTGTCACAAATGGTCGAAGGAAAATAAATCCTTTGGAAAAATCCAATCTCATGATTGGTAGAAACTGATTGTACCCAGGGGAATGGTACAACTAGCCCGGAGCAAACGGCTACCGGTAATGGCAAATCAAAACCGTTGATCCCTGTGCATTTGGGAAAAATGCAAATCCGAAAGCCGACAGAAATGTAGGCATAACGTGCTTAAACACGGTTAAGTTTAAGAGAATGGACAATTCAGATGTCCATCGAAAATCCATTGTCACGAATGGTCCAAGGAAAATAAATCCTTGAGAAAAATTCAATCTCATGATTGGTCCAAACTGATTGTACCCAGGGGAATGGTACAACTAGCCCAGAGCAAACGGCTACCGGTAAAGGCAAATCAAATCCGTTCATCCCTGTGCATTTGGGAAAAATGCAAAAGAAGTGTAAACCAAGGACACTCTTCCTTGTCTCGTTGAAGGGATTCTAGTACTAATCAGATCTTCTCATATCAATGGAGTTGCAAATGATCGACCCTTCTTTAGATCTTCTCGCATCAATGGAGTTGTAGTAGATCGACCCTTCTTCAGATCTTCTAGCATCAATGGAGTTGCAGTAGATCACCCCTTCTTCAGATCTTCTCGCATCAATGGAGTTGCAGTAGATCGCCCCTTTTCAGATCTTCTCGCATCAATGGAGTTGCAGTAGATCACCCCTTCTTCAGATCTTCTCGCATCAATGGAGTTGCAGTAGATCGCCTATTTTCAGATCTTCTCGCATCAATGGAGTTGCAGTAGATCGACCATTCTTTAGATCTTCTCGCATCAATGGAGTTGCAGTAGATCGCCCCTTTTCAGATCTTCTCGCATCAATGGAGTTGCAGTAGATCGACCCCTTCTTCAGATCTTCTCGCATCAATGGAGTTGCAGTAGATCACCCCTTCTTCAGATCTTCTCGCATCAATGGAGTTGCAGTAGATCGACCCCTTCTTCTGATCTTCTCGCATCAATGGAGTTGCAGTAGATCGCCCCTTTTCAGATCTTCTCGCATCAATGGAGTTGCAGTAGATCGACCCTTCATCAGATCTTCTCGCATCAATGGAGTTACAGTAGATCGCCCCTTTTCAGATCTTCTCGCATCAATGGAGTTGCAGTAGATCGACCCTTCTTTAGATCTTCTCGCATCAATGGAGTTGCAGTAGATCGACCCTTCTTTAGATCTTCTCGCATCAATGGAGTTGCAGTAGATCGACCCTTCTTTAGATCTTCTCGCATCAATGGAGTTGCAGTAGATCGACCCTTCTTTAGATCTTCTCGCATCAATGGAGTTGCAGTAGATCACCCCTTCTTCAGATCTTCTCGCATCAATGGAGTTGCAGTAGATCGACCTTTCTTCAGATCTTCTCGCATCAATGGAGTTGCAGATGATCGACCCTTCTTCAGATCTTCTCGCATTGATAGAGTTGCAGATGATCGACCCTTCCTGGGATCTTCTCGCATCAATGGAGTTGCAGATGATCGAGCCTTCTTCAGATCTTCTCACATCTATAGAGTTGCAGTGGATCAATCTCCTCCAGATCAAGCTACCTTGTCAAGTGTTCTATGTTAAATGGATCAAGTTTTGTAGACCTCGCCGCTCTGTCAGTGTCGCAGTTAGGTCAAGTTTTCTCCAAGTATTCGTTAATGTCAGAGCCGTAGCAAGCCGGACTTATTTTGCTTCTCCCACGGGTCTCCGTAGTCTAAAGATTATCTCCCCAGCGGATCGTTCCATTATGAAGATTCTGCTTACAAGAGCGGTCGAACAGATCAAGCGGAGTTCAAAAAGGAGTGTGGCCAAAGGAAGGAACCCAGACCCGGACGGACATAAAATGGTTATCATTTTATCTTTGCTCTATCCCTGTTATACAACAATGAGCAAAGGGGGGCAGCTGTAATACCCATTTTATGTCCGGACCATAGCTATTTATTTTTCACTCAAATGTATTATTTTATATCCTATAAAAAATAAAAAATAAAAAAAATTGAAAAATTGAAAAATAAAAAAAATGAAAAATAAAAAAAATAAAAAAATAATAATAATAAAGGGGGTGAAATGCGTGGATGCCATGCAAGACATTCACGCCCAAAGCAAAGTGACTCAGCATCCACCCCAAATTAGTATAAATAGGGAGAGTCTTTGCACAATGAAAAGACGGCCACAAAAAAGCCATAAAATGGCTAACAAATGCCATGCATATGACGCAAGGTTTAGGGGCAGTGCCTCTTTCGAACCTTAGGGGCAGTGCCCTTTTAATGGTTCGAACAATTAGTTCGATCGGAGGTCCTGTCGAGGTTCATTCGGATCGATTTTTGAGTTATAGCGAGGTGATGCGGGGATCCTGCTAGGGGTCGGGTGAAGTTCTTATTTCGAGCTTCTAGTAGGGTAAATTTTGATCCTTATCTTTGTATTTATTTTAATGTTCTCTTTTTGTAATAAATATCTTTGTATGCAATATAAGATGTTTTTATATTTGTTTGTATGTTTTTATTTTATATATCATGTTTCTATATTTTAATTTTATTTTGTATGCAATGTTAAAATTAAATATATTCATTTATATTGTTTAATTGAATTTTAAATTAAAAACTTTTATTATGGGTTATCATGAAAAACGTACCCCAGGCGTAGGGGTGCCGCTTTCCTTTAGTCCCTATTATAAAAGTAATATTTTTATTCTAAATCTTAATTTTCAAAATAGACTTCCTTCAGTCGGGAGTCTAACGGAAATTATGCTCCGGGCGTTGGAGTGTACCTTTCCTTTCATAAACATGATTTTTTAAATAATATTTTAAATTAAGGGATCATAATTTCTAAATTATATTCGAATTCATAATTCCACCATTAAGACATTACATAATCGACAGGTACCAATTTTTGGGCGTTGTGGGGGTGCTCATCCTTCCCCACACGTAACCGACTCCCAAACCTATCTTCTGGTTTCGCAGACCAAAACTCGTTATTTTAATAAAAACAAGAAAAACAAGTTTTATTAAAATAACCGGGTTTTTCAGGTGTTCCAATCGCACCTAAAGTAAAACAAAGGATTGGTGGTGACTCACCCGTTGTTACACTAATTATTGTTATTATTATTATCTTTTGTCTATTATTACTACTTATTATTATTTATGTTGTTACCGTATATTATTATTATTATTATTATTATTATTATTATTATTATTATTATTATTAATTACGTTGAATCGAATCTGAAAACATAAAAAACATATATAAACACATATTAAATAAATAAAAACCCAATTGAATAATAAAAGCCCAATTGTTTAATTAATATTAGAGTCCATTTACAAAATAAAAAGACTAAAAAATAAAATACAAGGCACGTTGGCCCAATTGCACAGCCCTAATCAGATAACCAAAAAACCCTAATGCCTCTCTTGTCTTGCAGTCGCCCAACCCCAGCCGTCAGATCTGGATGAAGATCTGACGGTCCAGATGGCCCCTCAGAAGGAAACCCTAGAAGCCTCTCCCCGGGTTTTGGCGCTGCAACGTATGAGCCGTTAGAATGGGATTGACATCGAAAGGCTAAGATCAACTTTCCCAAGCGCGTGTGATCCACGCGCGACTCTCCAGTGCCCAGACGCGCGCGTGCAATCCACCACACGCCCCAACAGCTTCCTCACAGCCGTCCAGATCATCCCGAGCCTCTCCGGATCCCAACATCAACTGTCCACGTCCTTTGGTCCCCTCCATCTCGAACGGCTCACATGCACACAAAAAAACAAACGTCAGAGGCAAAAAAACGCAATAAAAATTTAGAAATCGTACGAGGCAACAACCACAATTTCAGCAGAAGAGTAACAACAAAACATCAGCAAAACCAATAGGTTTTTTTCTTCAATTTATGTAATCCGGAATATTGTAAATATTCGGCTATAAAAGTCGAAACCAATATTGTAAAAAGGGGAAGAGAGCAAGGTTGTAATCGAAAGAAATTTTCAGAGAATACAAAGCGAAAAGCCTCAATCTTTCAGAGGTATCACCGTCTCTATCTTTTCAGTTTTCATTTCGAAATAAATAAATAAAAAACAACCAAGTTAGGGTTTGGCTTCGTTTTACCTTCAGAGTCGGTTCGTCTTCTCGGCGTCTTTCTGCTTCCCCTTTGCCGGCAATAAGCCTTCCGACTTCATCACTCGTGACGGGTGAGCCAACGGCAAGGGTGAGTAGCAGTTTAAGGGGTTTTCTAGTTTAGGGTTTCGATCTTAAAGAAAATAAAAAAGGCTTTTTGGGTTTCGATTTTGTGGATGAAAGAGGCTTTCTGTTTTTTCGGGGTTTCGAAAGGTTGAAGAAAAAAAGAAGGGAAATTTTCTAGGTCTCCGGCGCCGATTAACGGCGACCGGAGCGGGTTCCGACGTTCGTCCGAGAGGAGGGGTGAGGTTCTCTGTAGTTTTAGGGTTAATGAAATACAAAAAAAGGGCTGAGAGTGTTTTAATTTGGGTTATATAGAGTTTTAAAAATTTTAAATCGGGTTAACCACGTTTTAGTCCTTCCGTGTCCCTGTAATTATGCGGGCAGGGCTTCTGCGTTTGTAAATCCCGTATTTTCGAGTGGGAGAATTACTTTTTTGGTCCCTATGGTTTTTCGCGTCTTTTCAATCGAGTCTCGTTTTGCCTTTTCAATCAATTTTCTTTTATGGTATTATTACCATTTCGGCCCCCGTCATTTTGCTTTCTTTTACTTGGCATTTTATTTTTGTTATATTATGTGGTGTTACTCATGCATTTTGTTTTTTTATGTTCATGTCGAATATATGTTTTTTGTCGTATTGCTTATATTTGTTTAATGTGTATATTTAATTTGTGGTGTATGTATGTTTTTTTATATGTGTGATCGTATGCTTTTCATAATTAATCTTGTTTAACTTATCTTAATGTATGGTTTCATTATGCATATAATACATGGTTTAAATGTGCGCGAAGCTTAGTCTCTTTTGATTGTTCGAATATATATATTTGTGACATGTATTTTTAATGTCATTTCATGTGATTTTTAATACCCTAATTCGCATGTTAATCAATTTTAACTATAAAAAGAAGATACTTATTAATTCGCGTATTCAGGTCGAAATATCCTAGCTTATTGGATATTTCTCGGATATTTGGATTAATTCGAATCGTCTAAAGGTAAATCCGTAATTAAAATGAACATGACCATAACACCATATTTAACTGCTCACGTCATGCATAAAGGTGACGTACGAGATCCAAACCCTAAACTAACATGACAGATAGACTTATATGATGTCGGTTTATTTTTTGGTCCGGTGTACCGCCATCCTTTTTAATTAAATGCCAAATTAATTTGAAACTACCGATTTGGGTAAGCTCGTGTGATTAAAGTCCAACTTTCAATTAAGAACCTCTAGTTAAAATCGTTTTAAATTTCGAATAATTTCCATCAAATAAAAAGAATTTTTTAGGGTTTTTTCTAAAGCTCGAATTTTTTAAAATCCCCTTTTTAATTAAATGTTTCAAAAAGTGGGACTTAGAAAAAAAGAAAAACCTTATCACAGTTAGAAAGCCGAACCACTCTAAATCCTCGTGTTTATCTCATATTTTTAGCTTCCACCAAATCACCCAAAAATCAAATCTTCTCCGAACTTGGCAAACACATCGGTTGAAGGAAATCAAGCATCATAAAACCCAACAATTGGTATCAGAGCGATTCTCAATTGAAAGGGATTAACATCCTATTGAGGCGATCCGGTAGCTCGATACAACATCTCAAACAACCGGTTCAATGGCACAATCCATCGACAAGCTGCCCTTCTTTGACGGGACAAATTACGCTTATTGGAAGACAAGAATGATGTTCTTTGTCAAATCCAAAGACTACAAGCTTTGGGATATTATAGAAGATGGCCCGTTCGTACGAAAAGGAAGCAAAACAGAGTGGAGTGCCAACGACCGCAAGAAGATGGAACTAAATTACAAGGCTTTGCACTTCATCTTTTGTGCACTTAGCCTCAACATCTACGAGAAGATGTCTTCTTGCAAGAGTGCCAAGGAAGTTTGGGACAAGCTCGAAGTTACATACGAGGGGACTAACAAGTAAAGGAGACCAAGATCGGCCTCCTCAACCTAGAGTATGAAAACTTCAAAATGGATCCGGAAGAGGATATTGAGAAGATGTTCCACCGATTCTCCACCATTACCAATGGACTCAAGGGTTATGGAGAAGTCATTTCGAAAGAAAAGCTTGTCCGAAAGCTTATCTATTATCTTCTCGAGTCATGGGACTCAAAGAGGACCGCCATCGTCGAAGCTAAGAATTTGAAGACTTTGAAGCTCGATGAACTCATGGGGTCACTTCTCACTCACCAAATCATGAAGAAGAATAAAGAAGTAAGAGATAAGAAAGATGGGGAAGAAGAAGATCATGGAGCTAGGCATCCATGCAAATGCCATGGCTCTCAAGTCCTCCAAGTGCAACCACGTTGATACAAGTGAGGAGGAGGATGAAGAAGAATAGATAGTCCATCTCTTCAAGAAGTGTGCCCCTTTCATGAAGAAAACAATGAAAGAATTAGAACGAGAATCTATGAAAAAGAAGAGGGCAAGCACTTCAAGCCATAAGAAGAAGGTATATGTGGCTACTTGGAGTGATGAAGACTTCACCGACGATGAACAAGCCAACCTTTGCCTTATGGCCATCAAAGAAGATTCAAGGGTAACTTCTAATTCATCTACTTCATGTTCACATTCATTTGATGAATTACAAGATGCCTATGATGAGTTGGTTTTAGAATTTAAAAATCACATTTTGAAAACAAGAAAGTGATTTCAAATTTGAAAATTCAAAATAAATTGATTTCTAAAACCAAAATTGAACTTGAAGCAAAACTAAATGAGTTTGAACAAAAATGTTTTGATTTACAAAATTTGCTTCATAAAGTTCAAGAAGAAAATTATTTGATTTCCAAAGAGCTTGAAAAGAAAAATAATTTTGGAAAATCAAATTTTTATGTAAGACAATCTAGTGCCCCTAGATTTATAAATGGAAAATGTTTTAGAAGTGTTTGCGCCCCAAAAGGACTAACCACTTCAACTAAAAAGGATGAAATTGAAAAATGGATTCCTAAGGGGACTAAATTTTGTGCAACTAACGTTTATGGATCCAAAACAATTTAGATACCAAAATTTGTATGATTGTCTTGATTAGGTGTGATGGAGGTGTTCAACAAGTCCAATCAATGAGGGGGAGCTCCATGCACACAAAGAAATACACTTGAAGTGGAAGGCTTCACTTCCTCCCTTGAGTTCAAGTGTGGTAAATTCTAGTTGTTTTTTATTTATTTAATTTGATTTATTTTTTTAATTCAACTAGATTATCATGTGTTGGACTAACATTCTTTGATGATGCTTGAGTAAGGGGGAGCCATTTTAAAACCAAAATTCTTTTTGTGTCAATTTTTTAACCTCCCAAGTTATTTTGAACTTAAAGTTATCTAAATTCTTTTTGATATAACAAAAAGGGGGAAAGTTTGGTTTGAAAATTTGATTTTTCAAATGAGTAAAGGGGAGCCTTAATTGATTTTGAACTTCAATTCTCTTATTCAAAATTTATTTTACAAAGGGGGAGAATCCCAAACAATTTTCAATATTGGTTTTATTATATCAAAAAGGGGGAGATTGAAGAACTAATGTTTTGATATAATAATTGAAAAATAGTTTTGGACTAAATTGAAAAGATTTCAAAAGTGCCTTTAAGTCCAAGCAACTTAAAAATATGTTTGAAGATTTTTTAAAGAAGTTTTGAAGTTTTTTCTAAAGTCAAACTTTACAAAACCACCCAAGTGTTTCAAAACACCCTAGGCCTTTCGAAACGACCATTCACAGAGACAAAATGTTTCTATACAACCTAGTCTATTTCGAAACGGGCTTTAATTTGGTTGAGGGTTTTACACAACGTTTCGATACGGGCTTTACCGTTTCGATACTGCTATTTTCCCCAACGGTCAAATCCCCAACGACTATTTCCCAATGGTAATTTAATTTGCAGCACAACTGTCAATCGTACTGAAACATGTTGTAACCGTTTCGATACGGCTAGAAGGGTTTCGAAACGGCCATAGGCATTTCGATACGGCCTGCTGCATCAAACTTCAACGGCTAGTTCTGAAGAAGGGCGTTCTAAAACGAGGTCGAGTGTTCCGAAACGAACGTCTGCAGAACAACATTTATGGTGGGAAATAAAGTCTCCAACGGCTCCAAAACACCCCCAACGGTCCTCAACGGCTACAAACTCATTTGGGAGTATAAAAGGGACCTCCAAGCATCAAGAGAAGACTAATGCTTCAATTGTCAACAATATTATGATAAGAAAATTGTCTTAGGGCTTTATTGTTCAATTTCTTGTATAGACAACACTTGTAAGCCTAATTGTCAAATTTGGTCAAGTGTTTAGGTTTTGGGTGAGAGATTTAATTGTTCAAACATATACATTCTAGAGGGATTTCTAGTTTGTTAAGTCTTTCTTGTGTATTAGAGTGTTTGATCAAGCTTTGGGTAGAAAGCTTGATCGGTGTAACAGTTTCCTCCTAAGCCGAGAAAAGGGGATGAAGTTCTTAGTGAATTTGTTTGGAAATCCTTAGTGGAAAGCTAAGGTAGTGGATGCAGGCTTTGGGTTAGAAAGCCGAACCACTCTAAATCCTCGTGTTTATCTCATAGTTTTAGCTTCCACCAAATCACCCAAAAATCAAATCTTCTCCGAACTTGGCAAACACATCGGTTGAAGGAAATCGAGCATCATAAAACCTAACATTATACATGTTAGAAACAATGATACTTTGACCAAAGATAGACCTTATATGCTTGCAACATGTTATGTGCTATATGATTGATATGTTGGCTTGTTAATGACTTGCCTTGTGGTTGTTTGAATTAAAAGACACTAATAGCCCTTGGTTGAACAGTTGGTATTAGGTAGAATGACATGCCTTAGAGTCTAGAGCTCCTCTAAAATTAGTACCTTGGGCACTCTCTGTTGGTGTTGTTAACACCTTGTGTAATTGATGTTGTGAGCATCCTATGTTGATCATTGATTATGCATCCTCTGAATTGGTACCTCGTACCTAAAGAGACTTGATTACCTAGTCCTACTAATCTACCGAGGCAAAACACTATAAGTACTCGAATAAGACATGTGACAAGGGATATATGTGACTTGTTATTTTATTTGATTGTGATTATATGAAACATGAGTTCAAGACATTAAAGGTTTAAACATCAATATGATTTTGCTTGAAATATATATGATCTACATACCTAAGATGCCTATTCGAATTGGTACCTCGTACCTAAAGAGACTTGATTACATAGTCCTACTAATCTACCAAGGCAAAACACTATAAGTACTCGAATAAGACATGTGACAAGTGATATATCTGACTTGTTATGTCATTTGATTGTGATTATATGAAATATGAGTTCAAGACATTAAAGGCTTAAACACCAATATGATTTTGCTTGAAACATATATGATCTACATGCCTAAGATGCCTATTCGAATGGTAACTATGTGATATGTTGAAGTCATACTTGATCGATCACATGTTAGTTCTATGTACATGATATGCTATGAATTCATGGTTTGTATTATTAAATGATGGGTTGTTTATATTGTTCTTGATGCGAATGTTCCTATATGCCTATTTGTACTTTCCATGCTTCTGAAACTAGCTAAGTGATTCTTGATCATGTTTAAACTAGATAGGTGATGCTTATGTAATATGAATCCTAGCTAGGTAACCTTGGCTAATTGAAATAAGACACCTAAAAGACTAAACTATTAGATTTAAGTGCTACCTCACTAATTACTTCTTTTGTACTTATCACTCCTTATTTCCTCCTTCCCAAACCAACAGGTTGTGTTGATTGAAAGCTACCCAAATCTGTTCCCGGAGCACCAAATTACAAGAAAGAATCATGTATGATGTGATCTTTTGTTTAGACTTCTAGAGAGTGGCATAGACATGTGTATTAAAGTGGTGTCACGTGCATTTTGGTTGATATACATATTAAATGTGAACACGTGACTTGTTATGTATATAAAGTTTAAGCTAATGGTTTGAATGACACTTTTGGTTGATACATTTTGGTGTCACATGCATTTTGGTTGATACACATGACTTCTTTTGTATTAAGGCTTGAATGAAACTTTTGACAAGTTTGTGTATATATATATGATGTTTGGTTAAATTATGACTTATGATATGATCATATGTGTTTAGATATGTCAATGGACCTTTGAATGGAATGATATATGCTAGTATAGTCTTGTTGCCATTGATTGAACCAAATTGGACCCAATGTGCTTATGTACGAATTCATATGCCCAAGGTTAAAATTCAAGCATGCTCATATGATGCAATTAGTATGCTTTGAGTTCTAGGACATGCATATAATTCGAATGCTTCCCATCTTGATCCATGCTTGTTCGAAATGCACCATCTTGAGCTATGTATGATTCGAATGTACCTTGAATGATCCATGTTGGTTCGAATGCTTCATGATAGGACTAATCTAGTTTGTTTAATTACATGGTTCTTGAATGTATAGATGTGATTGTTGATTGCAAATGTTTACATGTTTAGACACAATAAGGTTGTATCAAGATTATGATATGTTAAAAGTTTTAATTAGCCCCCTAAATGACTAGTTACATGTATGATTAATCTATGTTAAGCGTATTTAAGTGTGTATTGACTATGTTACTTGAAATAGATTTCTTGAATATCATGCATTAAGTCGGTTCGGTTTGAGTTTATATGTCATATGTTTATAAGTTTGTTGCGCGTCGTAACGCTTCTCGCTCCTAACCCGAGCGAGGGGTGTTACAGATGCCTTCTACTTCTACACTCATAGGCTTGGTATCACATGCCTTTTCTATGACCAGTTGTTAGGGGTTCATTTGTTTTTCCTCTCATACTAACGTAATTTCATTTATACTTTCACACTTAAATAGGTTAATATTTTGAATTATAATTGCAATATGTTATTGAAAATTATCTTTTTTTTTTGTTTTTAACAGATGGTCATCGAATTTAAAACATCGTGATGTTCCAGACGAACTAAGAGATATCAGATTATTGATCGACCAGAGAGCAGGAGCAGAGGTACATGTTAATAACTATATTGTTTTTCATATTACTACCGTGATAAATTGAAATGCATTATAAATTTACAAGAATTTTAAAATATATATTATTTTTAGTTAGAATGGATGCCTTATTTAAATGTTGTATTGAGGGCTTGCATCCCACCCGAGCTGAGTGTTTCGTTGGACGTATGGCATGCGACTGTGCCTCTTATCTGTTACGCAACTGTTGAGTGGCATCCTATTGATCGTGTGCTACTACAGTTTGGGTTTGTACAGTCTATTTCTGGACCAGCTATTAAGTTAGATGAGATGCACAACCTTGATAGACGAAGGAAGGTTGAAATTGATTGGAGAAAAAGGCACATTAAATGGATCTCGATGTGGGACAAACGAGACGATCACATGTCTGATCGTCATTACTATCTGAGACCCGATATGGCACTTTCCCCTAATTATATGGCGTGGTTTACATGCCATGAAAAGTTGTATGTATTATCCGAAGAAGAATGAGCCGGATCTATTT
This sequence comes from Hibiscus trionum, assembly GCA_030270665.1. Classification (NCBI taxonomy): domain Eukaryota; kingdom Viridiplantae; phylum Streptophyta; class Magnoliopsida; order Malvales; family Malvaceae; genus Hibiscus; species Hibiscus trionum. The sequence goes on along the minus strand of BSYR01000019.1, from coordinate 19,374,892 downwards.
ATCGACGTAAGAGTAGGCGACCACCAACACATTATCATCGTCTATCGACTAAATGAGGAAATGCTTCTGCTTCCAGCTCGACATTAATAAAACTGACCGAGTCACCCTAGCCGACACCATTCGATGTTGCCACCAACATGAACCCTACCGATGTTGTGAGAAAGGGGCCATGATGGTCGAAATAGGTGAACGACAGATGACCTATGGTGGAAATGAAGAAAGGATAAGATAATGTTATGTTTGAGATAAGAGAAACGAAAAGCAATCTGAATTTTTTTAAAATGATGGATCAAAATTATAATGCTCATTACAATAACATGAGTATTTATAACCCATTCAAAAAATGACCCAACATATTGACCCAACTGACTAACAACCTTAACAAACTACTAACAAATTAGCAACTAATTTTCAATCTCTAACATTCACCCTGTTTTCTTCCCCTGTTGAAATTCTTCAACTTTTTTATTGAGTTTAGTCCATGAACTACTAATTAGAGAGTTGTTATTCAAGCAAAGGGGAATAAAAAACTCTTTATTCTTTAACCTTTTAAATTCTTGAAGTTGCTTTTCGAGAAAAAAATGCAAACATATAGAGCTGGTTCAGTGAGTTGGTCTTTCTTCAATATTCTTCATTCTTCATCTTTTTTTTAGTTTCTTTCTTCTAAGGAGGAAAATCAATATCTCTATATTTATCTTTACTTGAACATCTGATTAACAATGTGCATCTATTTTTTTTCAATGTACTAGTGGAAAGAAGCTTTCTTCTGCTTTCTTTCTTTCCTTCCTTCTTTAATGGTCTTTCATACAATTTTTCTTTCTTCATTTTTTTTCATCCACACAACAACATTTATTCATCAATATTTTTCTTAAAAGCAAGGATGTTAGGCTTCAAGCTTCAAGATGAATCTGAAGCTTTTCTTGATCAAGAAAACTTCTTGTTTTGACTGGTTAACAGAGAGCAAGGCGGTTAAGCTACATGGTTCTCCCAAGAAATTTTCTTCTATAAAAACTAGGCTTTTAAGCCTTTAGTTCCATGTATTCCACATTTGAATTGTTGCAAGAATAAATATCACATTTCTATAACCAACTTTAACAAGCTTCCATCAATACTCAATATATCACAAATTGTAATAAACTTCAAGTTGCAACCAACACACTAAATTAAAAAAGAACCCATAAAAACATCTTTCAAAAGTAATATCAATCAAAGTATGAGTTAGTGGCACAAACTCCAGCAATAACAAAGGTCTCAGACAAAAAATTAACATCAACAACGATACAGGACAGCCAATTGCAGTTACAAACCAGCAGAGAATGAACTAAATAATAATAGCTCCCAACATGAATCAACTTGTCGCTAACAAACTCAATAAAGTCCAACGCATAACACCAAGCATAACAGTGCAGTACATCATATATCCCCAAAAAGAATCACACGCGACAATTACCTCAAATATTAAGCACAAGCATACAGATCGAAGTAACGAATAAATCTATATGCCAAATCAACTGATACACCACACTAAAAATTATATCTCACCAAAAAATTGAACATAACACTCAATCATTGAGGAGAACTGTAGTCAAATAGTATATGACGTGTCAAATGAACAACCGAAAAATAAACCAAAAAATCATGGCACTCCTTGTGATACTGCATCAGCAACCTTGTGATACTAAAAATTCTCATAAGGATCAATCAGAGTCGAACAATAAACTACTCCTCAAAGTATGAATGGCAACAACTCATGTCACTAAACTCAAAACATTCATAACTGATTGTAGCACCATCTGATATGTGAACAACAATGGGAGGCAAACATGCTAATCAAACAAAACACATAGGCTTAACAAATTGTAGATCGAGATAGCACAAACCCAATAATAACCAATACAATTCTCAGACTATAGCAGTAGAAAATCCAAAGTAAAGAATAACATGTAACTCATATAAACCTTGCAATTCAACCAGCGGTATCACAATATCCGAAAGTCATAAAAAAATAAGATCTCACCAGAACCAGTTACCTCAATCGTTTTTTTTACTCCATTGACAAGCGGACAAGCAAAAAAAGCAAGTCAGATCTGGTGACGACTGAAATGGAAGCAAAAAATGTGTGCGACAGTAACAGACGAGCGAACCAAAAAATGAAGACAATGCTAGTGAGGGAGAGAACTAACTAGAAGAGGCATGTCGATTGGATGACAGTCGATTGAAATGGGAATCGGACCGGATATTGGCAAGTGAAAGAAACGAGGTCATCGTCGTTGGCAGTTGGCACTCAGTAGGGAATCAAAATCGCAATCGACAAGTAAAAATTAAAATTTTGATGTAATGACGATGGTCAAAAAATAAAACGACAACAAAGGCGGCTCCACGATCCAACAACACTTGCATGCATCCGATAAGACTGAAAAATCAGAGGACATGGAAAAAATAACGACAACAACGAATCTGATGATGGAATTGGGGGAAATTGCATAAGAGAATTGATAGAGGAATAAGAACAGTAAAATCAGAACTGAAAGTCGACAGCGGAAGAGAATCAACATCAGGACCGTTGATGGCTCGGATACCATGTGAGAAATAGGTCATGGTGGCCGAAATAGGTGAACGGCCGATGGCCTGTGGTGGAGATGAAGAGCGACTAAGAAAATGTTGTAACCCCATTGCCCCGGTCTGGTCGACTGACCGGTCCGAGTAGGCTACACGGGGAAAACCGAAGCGAAACCCGTTAAGGTTCCCCCTCGGTTAGCGACCCTAATTTTTTTTTCATTTATAATACATCTTAACTAAAGGCATAATTGTTTCCTAAGTGATCACTACAGCGGAAAACAAGGCTCCCGAGAAGCCCTACAGCAAACCGGGCCTAAGTCCAGACCTTGAGACCCTTTAGAGATACCAAAAAGCCCATTTTCAGGCATGTGTTTCGAAACAGACGTCACCCGTTTCGAAACACGGGCTTTAGTTAAAAAGCAAGACACCCGTACCGAAACGCTTCCACCCCGTTTCGGAACAGGGTCACGTTTTTGCCTAGACGTTTCGATACTCGTTTCGAAACAAGCATGGACAATAGTCAAAGTGTTTCGATACTTGTTTCGAAACAGGGCTCACAGTAGCCAAATCATACCGAAACGCGTTTCGATACGGGGGGCCTGGAACCACACCCGTTTCGAAACAGCTCAAACCGTTTCGAAACACCTGTTGTCTACAATTTTCTAAAATCAATTTTAGGCATCTCCAAATGATCTCGAACGCCCTTAACAACCCCAAGAAGCATACATGACTTACAAACACATCCTATTGCCAACATACTTAATTTACACGAAACATAAGGTAAGGCAACCATTCCAAGGATCATTCAAGGCATGCTTATAAACTTAAAAGCCAAAGGCACATGCTGTCACATAAAGGTTTTCATGCCAACCAAAAGCAACTTAAAACATCCAAAGGCATAACCATTCATCACAAGCATTCAACAAAACATAACATGGTTTACAAATCCAATCAAAACATGAACACATCAACATCTATGAGTCATACAACGCTCATACAAAACACATAGTAGCCCCATTGCTAAACTACTACTTTATTTACTAAGTCATACTTGAGCAACTACAAGCTTGGAATGCCCCCCTTCGCCTTACTCCTTGCTAACTCCAAGCTACTGATCTGCATTGTCGAAAATAAGAGCGTAAGCTAGAAGCTTAGTGAGGATGCTCTAAAAACCAAAATAACGACAATGTAGGGTTCAAGCATGCAATCCTTACATCACATACAACATACAACAACATACATAGGCATCTCATAACAACCTAGCTAGCATTTCAAGAGTCATAAATATGGCATCTTACTTCATATTAAGCTCAACAATGTAAATCATATATCTCAACATTATAATCATAAGAGCAAGTACATTGGCCACTATTAGTTTACTCGGATGTGTGGATTTACTCTCAACAACAACATTACCTCGGTGGGATTACACTCATCACCGGACCTTGCATGGGTGGGATTCCACTCATCACCACATGCCCTACGGATGGGATTCCACTCATCATCACGTATATATATAAATAATTTCTGGTGGAATATTACATCACCGTACTCCTCCTTGATGACTCAAATCCATCAAGGCCACGCGCGAATTTGACTCAAACGTGTGCACACTAATCCTAATGATCGATCATTTACACCCGGTAAGTTAACTAGTGCCAATTTCTTTTAAACCATATCACAACAACCATTATTTATATTATACAACCATCATCACACACAACAATGTATACACATACAAAGTCAATTCATACTTCCCATGATCAATATAGGCATAAGCATCTAAAGCTCATTAACAACCACGAAGTTAAACTACCAATTTAACTTCTACCGTGGAATAGCCTACCAAGCTCATTCCAATACCTCCACTACACACACTTGAACCAACTTTAAAACAATTTAAAGTTTTACTCACCACCCTTCCTTAGCAAACCAAGCAAGCAAGTCAAGCCTTCTCAATTCCCGGATTCGATCCCGATCCTTCCCCGATGCTTCCTCTTGCTTCTAACCAATCAAAACACAAATATTACTCACCAATTCGATGCTAAACTCAGTCACAATTCCAACTCACAAACACAAGTCAAGACTTCACCATTTCAAACCCAAACTAGCCACAAAACTCCCATTTTCGTGCTCCACAAATACCCAGCTACCACAATTTCCAACACCCAAATGACACCTAAAAGCTTCCAAAACACTTCCCTACTAACCCTATACCATCAGCCCTTCAACCCAACACAAAAGCACACCAAAAACTCAACTTTTGACACTTTGAAAAATGCCCCAAAAACCCACTTCGGGATTTTTCCCAAATCCATCCATTTTAAGATATTAAGTGTCTTTATGTGAGATTAATTCAAAACCCAACTCAACAAATCAAAAACAAATGAAAAACCCATTAAAAATCCAAACTTTCCTTAAACTTGAAAAAATGCAAATATTGATAGTTTTGAAATCTAAGACCATGAAAATGAAGAGGATGATGAGGAGAGTTGAGAAATGAAATTACCTTTAAAAAAGCTCTTGATTTGGTGGAGAGATTGAATGAAATAGTGTTTTAGGGGTTTAGAGAGGGTTTGGGTGAGTTTCACGTGAAATTGGAAAAATGGGAGGATGAAGCCTTTTTTTTGTTCTTTTTGTTTCAAAAAGATTGTCTACCTTTGTTTTTAACTTAATTACAAAAAATGCCACCATTAAATTTTAAATCTCATTTAACTCATAATTAAGGCCTAATTAAATTAAACTAATTTTTGATGACTCGAACCAAACACACGCCTAACTCCTAACCCCAAAATACGGGTGTTACAAATGTTATGCTTGAGATAAGAGAAATGAAAAGCAATCTGAAATTTTATTAAATGATGGATCAAAATTATAATGCCCATTACAATAACCTGGGTATTTATAACCCATTCAACAATGGCCCAACATGTTGACCCAACTGACTAACAACCTTAACAAACTAATAACAAATTAGCAACTAATTTCTAATCTCTAAGAGATGCTACATTCTCCATATTATGTTCTAATTATGCCGACCCGAACATAACATTATGATAATACAAGAATCATTAATGTAAGGCTAAGATGGGTTCTTTGGTTGTCTACCCTATTTACAACGGTGCAATTGAGTTAATAAATAGATTATCCTACAACTGGAAATATGAAGCTCTGATAGTTGTAGTGTCTTAAACCGACTGCAACTACCTATGAAAGCCGCTTGTGATTGGTTTCTAGAAGTAGCAAATTGGATTAAAAACCATTCTTGTAAATCGCTTCGGCAAGAAGATGAATTATTCTGGTTTGATCAGTGATTCGTTTTTGCTTCGTTTTTTTGTTGTTTATCAGCGTCAGACAAGGGTGTCCAATATTCAATTAAAATTAGAGATAACTACATTTTTAGTATCCTACTTATGCTCGCGTTCTTATTTTAGTACCCCGGCTTTTTTGACAAAATGGTATCTAACGTTCTGCCGTTTAAACTAACGGTAAGAAAATTATTGTTTTTTTCTCTTTCCTCTCTCCTAGTCAGCAGCACACATAGTATTATTATAGTATTTTTTCCAACCAATGAGGCGGTGACACATATCACCACCTCAACAAAGAAAATAAATCCCACAAATAGGAAAATAAGGACTTAAACTCGCAACCCTTGGGACAAAGGTTGAGGGAGTTAACCACTGGGCTACACCCATTCAATGGTGATATTTACCACAAACTATTTTTAACTTAAAGACACAAACCCCAAAGCCAAAGAAAAATTAAATCCAAAGATTCAAACCCATGTCACCAAAGGGATAAGTGGTTGAGTTAACCACTAAGCTAAACCCTATATATCATTAAATTTTAGTACAAATTAATTTTAAATTAAAAAAACAAACCCAAAAACCTAAAAAAATACATATTTACATCAAAATAAATAAAAATTTTACCTATTTAAAACTACATGGATCAAATATATGTATGCCAACTTTGAAAATAATAGGAATGTTAACAACCTCAAATTCATAATCGGACTCTTATAGTTCTATAATTTTTAATTTTTTTACTTATTTATATCTTAACAACCCCAATAAGTTAATGAAGTAAAAATAAAATAATTTATAATTCGATGAATATGATTAGAAATTTTTTTAACTTGTTGATAATTTGATGTAAATATGTATTTTTTAGGATTTTTTAACTTGTTAATAATTCAAGGTAAATATGTATTTATGTATTGTTTTAGGTTTACACCAAATAAAGATTATAAATTTAATTTTTATGAATGTTTTAATATTAGTTTTATAACAAAAAAATAAATATTGTTTATTTAGTTTAGTTCTAGCAAAATTTAACTTAAATATTAGTTTTTATGAATTTAAAATGTATTATTAATTTAGTTTAATGACTTTGCATAATATTCATTTTACGAGGGGTCTCAAGTTCGATTCTTTATTAAATATTTCTTTGTTTGACTCTAATCACAATCAGTTGCTTGGCTTAATGATTGAGTGCCTAGACTCTTATACATGAGGCCCTTGGTCCGAATCTTACTAGCATTATAGGGAATGTTTTATTTCCTTTGGTTTTGTTCAACTAATCAGTGTCACCTTCTGGTTGGAAAAATAAAATTATTAAAAATAACATTGGTATGATGATGTGGAAATTGAAAAAAAAAATCCTTTGGTTTTAAACGGCGGAGGTACCATTTTGAAAACGAAATGAAACGTTGGCCAAAAAATAGTTGAGGTGCCAAAACAATATCGCGCTAATAGTTGGGGTACTATTTAGGTAGTTTTCCCTTAAAATTATACTAATCAATGAATTTAGTTTAAAATTGATTAATTAATTGAAAATATTAAAATTTTAATTTTAGGCCTAGTCAAAAGGTGCAACTAATTTTAGGCCTAGTAAAAAGATGCAACTACTTTTTAATCTTAAGCTCATTAAAATTTTAATTTTCAACCAAATTTTATCTCAAATTAATATAGTATAATTAAACAAAATATATAAAGCCTGAAATTTATAACAAAAGTTAATTAATTCAAAAATTGACTAAATTAGCTCATCCCCTTGTGTCCTGGTGGCAAAGGTAGATGTTCATCATCCCTTGAAACACGAATTCGAGCACCAGTAATGCATATTGTGTGTGTCGTCTTTGAAAAGACTAAAAAAGTTGAACATATGTTTTTTCACTTTTTTTTTGTTTAGAGTTTCTGCTACCCGATTTTCGGCTCTGTCATGTTGGATCATGTTTTCTTGGGATTTTGGTTGAATGTGTTGCAATTTCTCTTTTTAAAGGAATTTATTATTTGATTAAAAACTCTTTTGGCGAATCTGTCAAGGTGGTTAACTCTATCGCTCAGCCCATCCATAGGATTGCTCAAGGAGTCAAGACCAATGTAGGGACATGGTCTGGGCACATGGATTACACAGTTGTGCTGATGGATGACTACAAGATCATTCTAGGAATAGACTTCTTCGATCAGGCCAAAGCAATCCTGATGCCATTCTCCAACATCATGTGCATCACGGAGGGCGACCAAGCTTGTGTGGTGCCAACACACAGAGCCACCAAACAAGGGACCAAAGTGCTCTCGTCCCTTCAGCTCCAAAGGGACATTGATCGAGGCCATCCATCCAAGGGGTTAGACGAGCACGAGGGGAGCAAGGCTTCCCAGTCCAAGACGACGAGGACTAAAGTAGCCCAACCTAGTGCGCGACTCGGTGTGATAGCCAAGGGACAAGCTGTCAATCCGAGGATGAAAAAGAGGCGAACTAGGAGACAGCGGAAGCATGGTGACAACGCCCGAGCCGCCCAACCGAGACGCGACGAGGACGTGGCAAGATTAGGTGGGGAAAGTGTCATGCCCCACCAGTGCGCCCCACAACCAACTGATGAGTGCCCCTTATGTGCGCCAAGGCCGACTGAGGAGCCTCACTTAGGTGCACTCGGGCCAACCAAGGCAAAGTGAAGTGCCTTGGGCATTTTAAGGCCAAGCATGAACCAAGGAAGGTTCTAGAACGGCCTAGAGAGGCCCGCAATCATCTTGAACATTCCCACAAGGATCCAAGAGGTTCTCTAAAGGTCTAGACTCGTTTGGAAAGCCTTAGAAGGTTCTAGAAGATTCTGGAAGGTTCTTGAAGGTTCTAAAACATTCTTGAAGGACCTGAAAGCATCTAGAACATTCTAGAAGGATCTAGAATGTTGAAGAAGACCCTGGAAGACCCTGGAAAGTTCGGGACTACTCCGGAAGTCTCTAGAACTTTCTAGAAGCTTTTGGATAGTTAAGGACATAACTAGATAGTTGTAGAATATTCTAGAATACTTTGGAGTATTAGAGATATATGTAGATAAGTACGGACTTATCTAGAATGTTGTAGGTTCTTGTAAGATATTTTGGGAGGCAAAATACTAGACGTCGGATCAAAGCGATCCTAGCCGTCCATTGAGGAGGTGGGAGCCTATAAATAGGGCCACCCCTCTTATTTTTAAATCATCCCATAAGTTCACAAAATAAGTGTCCTTATAAAGTTTCATTTCTAAGTTCAATACAATGTCTTTTCCTTGTAACTCCCTTGCCTTCTCCATTCTCGTGTGTGTTTAGCCATAGCATTCGCGTGAGAAAGGCTTGCTAACATTGTGTCGGGAGTGTTAGCGCCGCACAGATTGAGTTTGGGAGAATAAGTCTGTGACATTAAGATTGCTTTACTGTAGAAAGTCTATTAATATACAGCTTAAGATTGATTTACTGTAGAAAGTCTATTAATATGCAACTTAAGATTGCTTTACTGTAGAAAATCTATTAATATACAGCTTAATTTGGTACACATAATGGGAGAAGCAAGTGTTGTTCAGTTACAATTCGGGAAAGAAGTTCGAGACGCACTTCTCCTAAGATCTATTAGTTCTACGTTACAGAGAGGGGAGAGGAAGTACTCGAGATGTTGCAGGAGCTGAAACATCATAAGAACGGGCTGCAGCGCGAGATAAATGCGGTGCGTCAACAAATTGTACAGCGAAGAAAGGCAGCACAACTCACAGCTGATTTGGAACAGCAACTACTTGAGTTGGAGCAAGAGAGACAAGATACAATAAATCTTTTGGCTGATTTAGGCCCTGATTTTGAAAAGGATCGAAGATTCCATTATCGGAATCACAAGGAAATCTCATAGGATTTCTATCTATCTTTCATGGAAATTCCTGGATTGTTTGTTTGAGTTGCTCAGCACAACAGTGCTTTGGACGGTGCAAGAAACTAATTTTAAAAGTTATACTTTAATTTAAAATAAAAATAACAATATTTAATAAATAACTTATAATAAATAAAACATAAATATCATAATAAATATTTGAATGTTTAAATAAAATCTATGAAATAAAACCATAATAAAAGAATATTGAAATTATTCAAAAAACATAAATAATAATAATCTGATAGTTTAAATTTAGTTCATACTGAATAATAAAATAATCATATAAAATTGAGATCCTCCAAGTACCACGTCGCCTAAAGATATCTGTAAGAAGAAACTATAGGGGAGTTAGCTAAAGAGCTTAGTGTGTCTCTACAGTGCAAGAAAAACCATAAACACAAACACAAAAATTTCTATAAAATCTTTAAGTTCAAAAGAATGATGATTCACAACACAAACGATTTAATTTAATAAACACAATGCAATGTACCCAACTACAATGCACCAATCGATAAGAGGAAAGTTCTCCAGAACTCCTCACTACATCACACCAATCGGTAAGTGGTTGAAACCAGAAGCTTCTACCGTACAATCCCAACCCATGCACACAACGGTATAAAATCACATGTTTACAAGTCACAACACATAGTCCGATAAATCCGATATTTCATAGTTCGATAAATCCGATGTTTAGTTAAATTAAAAATTAAGTACGAATGCATGGAAAATTCATCATGCCACATCACATGTAAAAATATGCATACGATATAAAATAATGTCATACGGTAAAATTTATTATTATATAACACAGTAAGAAAACACACCTGAACGAACTTGGAATCAATTAAACTATCATACAATACTTTATATGCGATTCGATTCAATGCGACACTGAATACAAAACGATCAAATCCTTGCTTAGACGTGGGTAGCATGGAAATCAAACTTGTGGAGGTCCCACAGTATTGTTTTTGGGAAAGAAACGGATGGTTTGCTAGGTGAAAATATTAAATAAAAAGAAAGATATAAAAGGTGATTTTGCATGGTTTTAAATATGTAGCAGGGCTTAAATCATGATTTTGGAGAAGTGGATAAAAACACGATGGGTTTAGGGGATCTCGATTGGGGCTGTGAAAATAATAAAATTTTAGGGTTTGTGAAGATGACGACTTATATAGGGTTCATGGAGAATTTGGTTCTTTTATATATATATATATATAGTAGAATAATAGTTAATTAAAAATAACTAAATTCTAAAACAAGTAAAGTAAAAGTAAAAGAAATGACTGTAGTAGATCTTATTCTATTAGAATTCAAATTCTAGAAAAATAGGATATCTATAGAGTCAGTCCTTAAACTTTTAAGAAATTTTATATTAACTTTCAAGTTTGATAAAAAAATTATTTAGTCCATCATAAAAAAATTAGAGTTCTAGATTAAAAATTCTCAATTGTTAGTATTTTTAATTAAAGATTTCAAAAATAGAATTTTAAAATTAGGGATTTTATGAATTTAGGGTTTATGTTACAAATATTGCTTCCCACTAGTTGTTCACTTTAGCTTCTTTCTTCAGAATTACTTATACTGATCATGATGGTTGTTGTTGTATTGAACTGCTTACATAAATAGGTCTTTGATTTATACATGATTCGAACCGGGAGGCCGACGTCCTCAACATTCTACACAATCTTGAAGGAAATCTGGTTGCTACTGACATTGTAGAGTTTAATCCACAACGGGATGACTGCAATGGTTGCTGCTAAGCTTGTAAGAGAACTGATAGCTAAGATGTCAAAGCTTTCGTCTTAATTTCTGGTACAACAAAAGGAGGCCTTGCTTGACTGTAATAGAAAATATCAGTTTCTAAGTTCCACCTATGTTTTGTTTTTCGATTAGCTTTTAGCTTTAAACTTATGACAATGCTATGCCTATGCCAATCTCATGTATATTGTTCCCGCTCTATTTTTCTTTTGGAATATTTGTATTTGATATTCGTATCCAACTCATTATAAAGGAAATATGATTCTTTATATATACGAAAAAGCTCAATATACTCTCGTATCTTCCACATATTAATATTCAATACACTCAAATCCGAATTACTGTATAATTTTCAAGTTTCTAATCATAATCCATATGCTTTGCACTTGCCTAGTAGTTATTTTTCAGCATATTTGTTATTTACTAATAAAAGAAAAGGGTGTACATGCCTCAGACTCTTGGAATTGAACCCTCAGATCAAAAATTAAATTAATTAAGTTTTTCTTTTAAAAAATTAACAGTTAAATTTTAATAATTTTTTGAAATAATATTACATGAGGAACCTCATATAAATTACAGATTTTCTAAAGAAAAATTCTAAAGAAAGTTATTAATTATCAAAATATCATTAGACAACACAGTGATATGATAGGTAGACCCAATATATCTAAAAATAATCAAATTTAATCATTAATATTGATCAAATGAGTCAATTAATAGAATTTTGTAATATAAAAAAATTATTTTAGGTGCAAAAGATTCAAATGTTTAAGGTTTAACTATAAATTAAGTGTTTAAACTATGTCTCTTTTTATAATAGGTGCTTAAAGTATTTTTGACTGAAATGTGTTTAAAATTTTATTTTATTTTTTACTTGTTTTAAAGTCAACTGAGAATACCTACTTTGGCAAAAAAAATATTTTAAGGCACTTATTTCAGTCAAAAAATTTAAATACTTATTATAAAAAAGAATTATAGTTTAAGTTAAGTCAATATTTAAATGATTATTTTCAAAAGTTTGAAGTTTCATATACTTGAAGCCATTGTTAATAAATTGGTCGAATATTGAATTACAATAAAACAGTCCAATAACGTCTGGCTTCAAACTAGAGCCTGGATGTCAGATCCTCAAATAAACTAGGTTTAAATAAATTAATATCAAAATTATTTTAATATTTTAATCAAATTTTAATATTTAATTTTTATACTATTCAATTTTTTCTCATCAATAAATCAAATGATATTGAACGTTAAAATATGTTATATTTACTTATAGCAATAATAATGTCAATTAAACTACACACAGTCAAAATTATTAGCCTTGTTTAGCAATTAACAAATAGCTGATAGCGGATAACATTAGCTGATAGCGGATTGCATTAGTTGATTTGACTAGTAGTTTGTATTAGTTGGTTGTATAAAAGTGTTTGATAAAATTAACTGATAGCTGATAGTTGTTTGATTATTTAAACAAGCAAAATGACATATAAGGACATGGTTATATTTGATACTTATTTGAATAGTTTATTAGTTATCAATATTTTGTATCTATTAATATTAATTAGATTATGAAAAGCAATTTTTAATATAACATTACTAAGCATATTTGAAGGATCTATATATTAATTTATTGTTTATATAATTATTTTAATACAATTTAATTAGTTGTTAAATTTAAATACAAATATAAATGTGTGAGAATAAAAAGAAAAAACAAAAAGTATTAGTTTAGAAATGTCACAATGTAAATACATGAGGTTAGAGAATTCAAATAGAAATGGTTAAATTTAGATTATTTGAAGAAAAAAATTATAATTGTTAAGGGTAAAAGGGTCTTTATAACTCTTATGTTGAAACTTAGCAACTTTTTTAAAATTAGAGGTTTTACCCTAATCCGCTATTTCAATCCGCTCTTTACCAAACATCCAAATTAGCAGATTTAATCGACCAAACCTCTAATTTTGACTCAAACCTCTCTTTACCAAACATGACCATTAAAATATTTTTTAAATGGTTACAAGGTGTTTTTATCTTTTTGGGTCTCCAAGAAAATTATTTATTATAACATTTCATAAAACGAAGGATAAATTATACAGATCATCACTCAACTATCTTCTCACTCTTATTTTGGTCATTCAACTTTTAAAATTTTCAATTTGTTAACTAGACTTTGTACATTAAATATTTTTGGTCATTCATCCGTTTTTCTATTAACAACCTGATGACATGACTTATTTTATTATTATTGTTTGTGACATGGAATTTTTTATTAATATTTAATTATAACATGTAAAATTTAAAATAAAAAAATAAAATCCACATCATCAAAAAAGTCAAATTGACTTATTTCCAAAAAAATTCAAATAACTCTTCTTCTTCCATGGTTGCGAGAATGCTTCTCTTTAAAACACCATGATTGTCATTGACGAGTGAAACTCCAATGACTTCATTTTCAAACAGTAAAAGCACCACCATAATTTTATTGGACACCCACAGATGTTGAAAAAATTACCATTTTCCCAAACCGACCCATCATCTTCTTCTCAAATTACCATGATCGACGATGAAGAGTAAAGCTCTGCGGCAATGATAGATTCGTCTACCCCACTCTTTCTTCTCCCATACTACTTTACCCCTATCCATCACCTGCGAAATCAACAATTTAAGCTTTAAAAACTCACCAATCGGTGAAAGCAAACCACTATTTTAAGCTTGTTCACCAATTTCTTTTTCAAGTCTCTACATATATTTTATTTCAAATATTTATTTTTCATCATATATGATAATCGATTTTTGTTTATACTCCCTGCATAGTTTGAACAAGTTTGAAAAATTGCATAACACGGGGAAATGGGGTACATAGCGTACATGGAATAGCATGTTTGAGAAATTGAGTTTATGAGAGGTAACGTCGGTGAGGATTAGAGTTTAGAAGCGAAATACAACTCGTCAACCCCGACAATGGCAGACAAAGGTGATTAGAACAGAGATTGAAATCTGTAAGATTTAGAAAGAGATGAAGAAGAAAAAGAATGGAAAGGAGAAAAAATAATAAATTATGAAACATTAATCTAGATTCAAAATAACATCATTTTGATCTAAATTTGCACTTTTTAACTATCTAAAATGGTGTCGTTTTTTGTATAAGTTGTCATGTCATAACGCCGTTAATTATTTAGCGGCAGAGTGATCAAAATAGGAGTAATTCTAAAGTTGAGTGAGTAAATTAAAAAATTTAAAAGTTAAGTAACCAAAATAAAAGTGGGAAGATAGTTGAGTGATGATCTGTGTAATTTAGCTTATATGTAGGTTTAATCTAAATTAATTGGTGTAGTACTACTGTACATAAATATCTGCGCTGTGTCCAGAGGTTGAGTGGATGATGGCTTCTTCTTCAATACCTCCGCTGACAAGTCCTTTGTTTTCCATAAACTCCAACACCAATCCTCCATCTCCAACTGTTCCAAAGCTGCTTTTCTCATCGCTTTCTCCCTCCAAATTCTCGAGAAACAGATTGTATATGGCCAAAACACCCGACCGTGATTTAGTCGACACCAGGGAACCATCCCCACCACTTTCTGCTGATGCCAACCCATCCACCACTTTCTTATCTATACTTTGTCCTCTTCTCAGATTATTCTCCGTAAGTCCCCCTTTCTTCTTGAATTTCACTCTAAAATGCCTTGTTAATGCCTTCTGTATTGTGTGGTTTGCAGGGAGGAGATCCTTCCCAAGAACGGAATCATGCTCTGGAGGTAACCTCTTTAAAGAGACTCACCCTTTTTCTCATCACTCTTATATCATTTACTTCTTTCTCCTTTTCTTTTACTTTCTTAGGTTTATTCAATGTATGGGAATAATAACCATACACCCCGTTTTCTTTACTGTTCTTTCATCGGTGTTTGCATCTGCACAGAGTTTTAATTCTTTACTCTCTTTTTTCTGGCTCAATAGTAGGTAGCAACATCTTCCTTATCCACCTTGGCAAGACTTCCTTGGGGATCAAAATCACTATCAGAGGGCATAGAGAGCCAAGATATAGCCATTTCTGACCCTCCCATTCGTCTGCAGCTCTTTGAATTTGGTAAGCTTCTTGCTATTCACGAGGCGTGCTCATCATAATTCATATTCATATGCTTATAAAAGGCCAAAATGAGAAAAGTTGCTTTCTTCTACATTTTACTTATTCAAGTTTTGCAATGCAATGTACTATGTTTTACCTTACTTTTCCTTATTCAATGTTTTGGCTACTTAAGTGGATGGAAGAATGAGCATTGGAATTTCTGAAAACGAGTTAGCATGTTCGAATAACCGAGTTCTTACACCTTGGAGTAAAAATAATCATTACTTTTAGCATAAGTTTGAACGAATTGCTTACTTCAATTGTATTTTCTGAATTGAAGGTTTTCATTTTATTAAATATTTGAAATTTGTAAACAGAAGCATGCCCCTTTTGCAGAAGGGTTCGAGAAGCATTGACAGAGCTGGATCTTTCTGTAGAGGTGAGAACTGCTAGATGCCTTTTTAGAAAATTCATCGTTTATCACAATTGACCAACTTTTATTAGCTGCTGTTCACTTTGATGAGACATTTCATGCCCTGATCATATTCCGACGGATTTTTGTAATTCGAAACAGTTGATGTAAACAAACAAGATTTCATATGTATTTGGGGGGAATAAAACGGTATTTCACTGCAGCTTATTGCAAGGTTGGATTGGATGGGAAAAACTGAATTGAATGATATGTATCTCTTTGGATGACTCTTAGGTGTTTCAGTGTTTAGTGAACTCTTTATATGATTAGAATCGAGTCTAGTATATCTTAATCTACACCTTACATACTTCATCTTAGATATCTGAAGGGACTAATACATAGGATTTTTTTTATCACATACATAATACATATCATGCCCATTTTGACTAGATTGTCAGCATCTTGCATCTTTACTGTTATCTAGTTTCATGCATCGTGATACAAACTTTTTGCCATTTTTTGTACAGGTCTTTCCTTGTCCAAAAGGTTCTTTGAGGCATAGAGAGATGGTTAGAAGCTTTGGTGGAAAAGAGCTGTATGTGGTTCTCTATCTTATAGTCATACTTTCGTTCTCTGAAGCTGTTTTTTCTTTGATTTTTGGTTGGTTTATTGCTTGGAAGTTTTTAAGTTGGATTGAAACTCAAAATATCTTGAATATTAGAAATTTCATATCTTGAAGATGATTGTGCAAATTTGTGTTTGTATTAATGTTAAATTTATTACCTGAGCACCATTGGAAAAAGGGAAATTTCATGTCTTGTTTCATCAATCCTATATGAAGCTTTTTCGGGGGGAAAGGGAACAATTAATGTTGTTAAGTGTCTCCTTTTTTTTTCTTTTATGGAATTTTAACGCTTCTGAAGTTATCATACAGGTTTCCGTTCCTCGTTGACCCGAATTCTGGGATATCAATGTATGAAAGTGGTATGTTCTGAAGCTTTTATGTCAAATTGACGACTGTTTTGTTCAAATGTGCTCTATAAATCATGAGTATGTTTAGTAATGAATCAGGCATGATGATTATAGGTTACGTATGAGAACGATGTTAAATATATATCATGATATTATATAATATTATGTGATAATCATTTTAACCTCTTCCACATTTGTAGTCAAGTAGCTAGAACCTGCTGAATTAGGCACATCATCTATCAAGGTCTCAGTCTCACTGGACCAATTTTGTTAGAATAAGTCAACATAATTGAATTGTTTGCTCGCCTCTTATTTTATGAATTTGATATCCTGGTTTCATAAGAACTCAGGAAGCCATTTATTTAAGTTTACTTCCTGCTTTATGGTTGGCGAAATGGTGTACCCACTATTTACTAAACAATACATCCTACTCGAAGGAGCTTCTTTTTATGAACTCAACTAAGTCCATTAAACTAGTGGTGTTAAGCTACATCATTCTTCTTGGTTTGGGGCTATATCTACTGTAAAATGTCTGTGTCATAAATCTAATTTGACTACTTCAACCTATGTTACACAAACTTGGGTGTGAGTGTCTGATATGAAATGGCGAAGCAAGAATGTATTTTTGGGGGGTTGGGGGGTATCAAAAGTCTACAATATAATTTTATCATTGCTTTAGCTTATAATTATATAATTTTTAGAGGAATAATTTGAAATTCTATCATTTTTTTTCGGGGGGGGGGGGGGGGGGGGATGGAATTTTACCATTCCCTTCACTTTATAACTTTATATTTTGAAGGGTCTAAAGTTAGAATTTTACCGTTGGGGGGTAGGGGGAAAGGCCCCTGCCTCCACCCCTTGCTGATATGGGTGTTGGACATAGGTATGGTCAGGTTTTTCTAACTTTGTCTATGTATTTGGAGGTTCCTCAAATATTATATCTCCATAATCATGTGTCAGACATTAGTGTCAAACATGGATGCTTTACGAAAAATTACGATTTGGACCAACATAGGATTTACTTTTTGGTCCCTTCCACATATACCTTCTTACAAAGTCCAGTTTTCTATCATCTTATTAAAGAAATTCATTCCATTGAGTTATTAGGTATTGATCATGCGTATCTCGTTCTTTTTTCTATTGATGCTGATTATTAACGAGAGATAAACGTGCAGAGAATACATATCTATAGTTTTGCACCTGCAACTTTTGACCAATTGCTCGTAATGTGGTTTTGAATAGAAATAAAAACACTTTTCCTATGAACACATCGGGAGCTTAATGCTTGCCTATTTCTACACAAGTGAATGGAATCTAACATGATCCGTAGCAGATTGCTCTTATTTATAAGTATTTATACAGTTACAAAATATGGGAACCCGTAAAACAGTAGTGGATTCATTTTCTGTATGTTTTTTTACCATCATTATCAATATTTGCTGAACATGCATTTTCCTTCTACTTTTTCTGATAGGTGATATAGTCAAATACCTATTCAAGACCTATGGTAAAGGGAGAAGCCCATCGACGGGTCTTTTAGAAAGGTATAGTAATACAAAAGTTACATATTATGATTGTGAAGCATATCAACTGTCTGTGCAAGTTTGTAAATTGGTTAAACCCGACATCTGAATGATAATAGCAATAACTAGGCATTGAACAACAAGAGCAACAATATGCATGTATGTTTGTAGTTTTTTATTGTTCAGTTGCAAAAAAACCTTAAAGTCCAAGAAAAAAAACATTTTGGGGTTTCATTGAAAATGTGTTGTTTTTAGTTTTATATGAAACCATGTTACTTGGACTCAGGCATGAGTGTTAGATACGGATGAGTCCGGCACAAATATGTTCGAACTTTCCAAGTTTTCCCATATTGGATCTTTCGAGGGTCACATCTCTATACATGGTCCTTAAAGAAAAACAAAGAGTTGGAACACAATAGTTATGAGAAATAACAATGGCAGCAGAGTTTTGGAAATGATTGGATCATTGAAATCATCAAACTATTGCTCCCGTGCTTAGATTATAGACTAGGGGTGTTCATGGTTAACCATTGTAGTATTTTAGTTGACCATAATGAGATGAACACATTATCTTACGACATTATCATCTAATTACACTAAGAACAAAACCCACAGGTTAACCGTTGTAGTATATTGGTTAACCATGAACACCCCTAATAGATATGCTCTTGAATCAATTTTGAACATGTTAAGTGACAGAGTTGAAGTGTTTCATGCGTTATTGCATTTCCTTGATTTGTAAGAACTATAATTTGTGTCTAAATTCTTAATTAGTTCTCTATGTTGCATTTTGCAGCACATTGTTCACCGGATGGATGCCAACAATTCTTCGAGCAGGCCGAGGAATGATGCTATGGGATAAGGCAAGGAAAGACCCACCACCCAGAAAGCTCGAACTTTTCTCGTATGAGAATGATCCGGTAAGATATATATTCTTGATACTCGGACTCGGATGTGTCAGATATGGATGTCATACACGGGAATGTTTATATATTTTTAATGTTTCTTATATATTTCGAAGATCTTTGGTTGGAGGGCCATATTCCTTTAGGTCCACATCCATGTCAGACACGAATGTTTCAAGAAAAATGAAGAATCGTCTGTTGATTCTTATTAACCTTTGGATACTCTAAAGTTATGATTCTTTTGCTCTTTAACAGTATTCACGAATTGTACGAGAGGCACTTTGTGAGCTTGAACTTCCTTACATCCTTCAAAATGTGGGAGAAGGGTCTCGACGGACGAAACTACTCCTCGAGGCATCTGGATCCAAAGAGGTTAGCTCCAGATAAATTCATAGGATGTTTCAATTAAAACAAATTCCTCCTCAAAGTTGTGATATATATTGAGTTACAGAATATAAGATCATTGGATCACTTGAATCCTATGTTACGAAGTCCAAGTTTTCCCATGTATTTGGATGATCTATGGAGGTCATATACTCATATCCCATATCTATGAGTTGGACACCAATGTCACATAAAGAGTTGGAGCAATGCAACATAGCTTGAATTACCAACAAAAAGTTTTTGATTGGGCTTTGCAGGTTCCCTACATAGTCGATCCGAATACGAACACTCAACTCGGTGATTACAAGAAAATATTGTCATATTTGTTCAATACATATTCAGCAGCCAGTGTATAGAAGTTGTAATCTACTTTCAGTTGTCATGTAGAAAACAGCCTGAAACTGTTTTTTTTGGTATGTAAACTTGGTAAACATCCATTCATCATCTGTATGTTGGAAAGATGATAAATATTCGAAATAGGTCAAAATTCCTCTAAATGCAGAATATATCTGGGCAAATTTTGTATTTTAATGTGATCGAAGATGGTTTGAGAAGATTAATTTCATTGATCACTATAATCTTGTGCAGAGTGGACTGGCATGACGTCTCCTTGATTTAGAGATATTATATATAAGTTGATAATTCAATTGAAAGTCAAAGTTACAAGTATATTTTTTGCGTTATTTCTTCAGAAACAAGTATACAGTTTATAAATTGATCCCAGGAATAATTTCTTAATTAATCAAACAAGTATCATCTGGCTAAAAGCACGCGTTCAGAACCCTCTTCAACAAGATGATCATATCTACTTCGAACAAAATCCTTACGAAATTCTTCAAATCGACCAGCCTTAATCGCTTCCCTTATCAACCGGAAAAATCCCAGAAAATGGTGGGTATTATGTCTGCAATCAAGGCTAA
The DNA here is from genome assembly GCA_030270665.1 of Hibiscus trionum. Taxonomy (NCBI): domain Eukaryota; kingdom Viridiplantae; phylum Streptophyta; class Magnoliopsida; order Malvales; family Malvaceae; genus Hibiscus; species Hibiscus trionum. Next base: position 19,354,214 of record BSYR01000019.1, on the reverse strand, counting down.
GAGTCGTTATTCTCTTCATAGTGGAAACCTCACCGGGAATAATTAGGTTTGTTTAAAACAGCAAGGAACGGACATCGAAAATTATCGAATAACTTTGAAAACTAGTAACCATAAAAATGATTGAAATTGAAGCTTGCATTAGCAAAAAGAATAAAAGAGAGAGAGAGAGAGAAGACGTACATTTCCAGCAGAATTTGTGCCAACATTTCGTGAACATTGAGTAGATGATTAATGTAGGCTCGGGTATGGTTTTGGCATGTATAACACGTACAGCCTTCAACAATCGGTGTTGTGTCTTTCCTAAACAAGGTAAACACCAAAATAATAGTAATAATACGACGCAAGATGCCTCTAACGTCTGATTAACATGGATCCCACTGAGATGCATATTTCGTACGTGAAAGCTAGACTCCCACTGAGATGCAAGATACCTCCTACATCTGATTAACATGGATCACAAAATCTATTGCAAACTATGGACTCATCTACATGTATAATTCTCAATTCATCCTCAATTTTTAGTTACAAGAGTGACAGCATGTTACTTGGACTCTGGTTTGAGAGTCGAACACGAGTGTGCTTAATTGTGTTCAAGATTTCTATGTACTTGGAGTCTCATATCCTTGTAGCCATGTCCAAATATGCATTGGACGCTGGTATAGGACACCGATTCTTCAAAAACAAATGAAGAGTCGTAGCAACAAAGATGATGGCAACCAAATAACTCGATGTTAGGATTCAACTAAAAGCATAAATGCATACATGTGTATAAACAAAATTTCAATAAGCATTCAAAGAAAAACTATTAATCTTTAAATGAGCCAATGAAATTTCCATTTTTAAGGGGGAAAAAAAGAATGAAGATATCTTGCAAATTACCTGAACACTGTGGCTCTCAGATTAATTTTTCTGGGGTCAATTCCTGCATCATTTGGTGCAAGATTCGATCCATTTATCCGTGTTCTTTCTAGCGGAAAGGTGAGTGCAAAGCCTTCAAGAGTAAGATGGTAAATATACCTATAAACAGTAACAAAAAATTAACTTTGAATGATTAGCAAAGTAAAAAGACAGGTCTGATGATGGTAATACATAGTGAAATGAGCAACATACGTCGACTCGAAAAGGTCAACACCTGCAGCAACGCCCTGCAATATTTCCTCTATGACATTAAAAAAAACAAATTAATTCGTGATGACGTGAATTACAGAACAAACCAATATAGTAAAAAGCAACCATGTCCTCGTCTTGGATCCTTTTATTCCCGTGTCTTTAGTTTAACTCAGTTGACGAGTCAGACCTCTAGACATGCACCTGAGTCCGACACCCTTACCTGAGTAACATAGTCGGGGACAATGATAGAAATGTAAACGAGGACTGCTCGACAGCTCACAACTCTTTTTTTTTTCTTTCTAGATCAACAATCATGTTATATGAATCTTCCCCCACCCCCAACAAAAACAACCCACTGTCCTGAGATTTGGAGGGAGAGAGAGAAAGCAAGGAACAAGGAAGAAGAAAATGGATTGAAACTGCAGAAAACAGAAATGATTGATACCTGGTAGTCCAAGCCCACATATCAACCGTGGTTTTTCCTCTGGCAAGGCTTCCTGTGTATTATTAACATTATTACTAAAACTTATAATAACAAAGAGAAAAAGAATTTGCCACTCTATTGCTGCAATTGATCCATAAAACAAAAATTGGTTTGCCCAGCTAATCCTAACCCCAATTCCACAACCATAGCCATGAATCCTAGTATCCCAACATTTCTAGCTATAGCTCACCATTAACCCTGCGTAATGTCATCGCCTTGATTATTCTTTAACCCAATAGGATCGGACTCAAAGCACCAAAGAAACTAACAATTAAAAAATCAACTTAGATTCCAAGAAAATAACCTAATCTCCTGGAATAAACTAAAGTTTGCAAAATAACGTAACAAAACAGGTTTAGAATTGAAAAAATAATAGCTCCCAACTGTGCAACGAAGAAAAATGAGTAGAGTTGTTTAATGGCTGAACTAATTAGCCTTAACCTTGGTATATTTTGAGCTCATGACTACACAATATTCACATTTAGGTTAAAGGAGGGCTAGTTTAACACTTTAACATTACTTTTGCAGTTGAAAATGCTTTTGAAAAGTGTGGTTAAAAAACCCTAGAAGTCAGCTTCTTGGTTTGACTCCAAAAGCATTTCCTAAAAGTATTTTGGAAGGCAAAAGCCCTTTACAATTTTTGACAGAAAAAGGAATGCTAAGCACCCTTGGATAGCTGCACTGCTTTTAACACATTTCCTCCATTAGCATTTGGTTTGCTGCCATTAGCTGAAAGAAAAGTATGAGCTGATAGGATGAATCTTACAAAGAACCATATGTTTTCTACAACTTTTTTTCCTCTTTGATCTAAACATCCAAACTTTGTTGAATTTTAAATTGTATCAAAATGTATATATTAATATACGTTAAATGGGTTACTTTTTCCTAAATTGTGGGTTACGGTACTTACAGTGACAGCATTAAGCAGAGCAGGGCGCTCATCCATGCTTTCCGCAAGCCCAAACCCTCCAATCCAATATCCTGCAAAAGTTATATTCAAAATAATTATTTTAATATTTAATAACCAGAATGAATATGCAATCTAAAACAATTACATTAACAAAAAGTACTATGAAAACAATGAGATCAGAAAGATCTAAGTTTCAAAGTAGCAAGCATGCATATACACTAAGCACGGAGACATTAGGAAACCAGGCACACCGCAGCCATACATGGATAAGCTGGAATACGCAACCAACATGCCGGATAGTAAATACAGATGAAAAGTTAAAAATACATATTATTTAATTTGGATATAGAGGCGGTAAGTCAAAATTGAAAGACAAGCAGGAAAAGGAAGCAGCTAACGCCATCTCCAGCAAAGTAACCATGACAGTACCGCCTTGAACAGAGAGATTTGAGTATGAATCAAAGAGGAACTGAAGAAAAGAAAGGTAAACTACAGGATATCATGAAGACCACCATACTTTTAAAGCCCCAAATTTAAGCCCATTAGAGAATTGTATATTTGCAAGAAAATTATTTTAGTAATTTATTTATTTTAAAAAGACATGTAAGAATATTCTTAATCGCAATGACATGGACAACAATAGATACGTGGACAACAAAGCAACCAAAGCAACCAAAATTATAGTTTACATACATATATACATTAATCATACACAAACAACAACTATTCTTTTTGTAGTCAAAGCTTCCACTTAGGCACTAAGAAGCATTCACAATATAGCCAAAGCTTGTGCACAGTGTTAATGGTGTATCCGTGCTTCAAGTAGAAGAACTTAAGTTTTGGCATTAGACCAAATTAAATATACTTACGAGCTGCATACATTTATGCTGGTCATTAATATAATACTATTAGGGTGTCTTCGGTGCACAAAACTATGGATAGGATAAAATAAGATTATGAAGAGGATCACATTAGATAATGTCATCTGATATAATGTTCTATAGCAAACAGATCTCATTCATATACATACCTGATACATTTCTTGTTGCTGCCTCTTGGGCACATCGTTGCCTTTCTTCCAAACTAGAACCTCCAACAATAGCTCCAAAAACAGCTCCATTCGCCTAAATTCCATGAGTTAGTACAAGCTTGTATCAATAAGCCTTAATATCGCAGTGCATGTATCGAAAAAGCCACACTGATGCTATTTTAGAATAATTATTAGTCAATAAATTTAAAACTAAATGCACTCCACAGTGAATGCTGACAAATCCTTAACATTCAACCTAATATTAGAGAGCAAAAAATATTCAACCTAATATTTGCTTAAATCTTCTCTATAGTTCCACTTGGAGAGAAGATGCTAGACACACCTTAAGAAACATTATCGCTTCATGAATCAAAGCACTGCCATGGTTTCAGTAAGTAGTAGTACTTATGAGAACCCTTAGATTCTTCATATCTTTAAGGAGCCAAGACTTTCACACTATGTTAGGCTTAGGTGTGAGCATGGATACATTTATGTTCAACTTTTTCTAAGCTTTTCCATATATTTGGAGGGTATGTCCCCATACGGGCACTCGAAAATCTATTGGACATAGTCACATAGGTACTTCAACAAAAATAAAGTCAGAGCGACATAGCTTTCACTTGGTCAATTATCTACCTAGTAAACAAATATATACATCTTCAACTTAAAAAAATTATCACATCACTCATAATCTTAACATTCTAATAAAAATATGGTTTGACCTAAATTTTACCAAGATTTGACCTTTACAGTTTACATTGCATAAAGCAAGAGTAGAACAAAAGAAGAGTAGAGCAGAGGATACAATAATTATCTTCCTATTAGGAGGAGAGGAAGCTAGAATGAAGCAAAGGGATTTTGTATTATTACAATACACATCAACCAGGAATTGTTAGCAAAAGAGAATTCCAAGGTCAATAAATAGATCGTAGGCAAGATTATAAATGGAAAGGTTTTACTCACAAATCCTTTAGGTTTGAAGGTATAAAAGGTGGCTTTTCCAGATTAAGGCAGATTCGATTTACTTGGAGACCCTGAGAGATGTAAATTCCCAACCTCATTAATGCACTTAAAAACTGTCCTTCCACACATCCAAAAATGCCATACCCTTTCTGATTTGTAGCTCAATTAATTGATCAACCTCTATCTCTCTTTATTATTTTTACGTGAATCAAATTTACTTCACATTCTCACAATCACTTCAATTTTTATGATCACTTCTTGCATGATGAAACACCCTTTAGAAAACCTTAATTAATCAATCCTCAACTTATAGGTATGTCATATTCTAACTACTGTTGTAGTCATACAGCATAGCCAGTGCCATCTTACAATTATGTAAAAACCCTTGAAACACTCAATGAGCTATCTAATTTATATCTACTCTGATCCTCTAAACAACATCCTTCCACACCACCTTCCTAAATCTGCAATGCTAAATACGGCCACTCTTAGGAATCACCTAAACATCAGTTTTAACTTAATCGTCAAACATGTTCATTCCTTTTATTGATATTCTTCTGTTTTCATCGAGTATAACATCAAATCCCTTAAGAATCTCATGCAGTCTTTTAATATTCTATACAAAGATTAACCCTATGGCTGCTTTCTTCTAAAACCATAACATCTTTAAAATAAAATGAACCAGTAAACTTCATCTAGAAACTAACTTGCTAAAAACTAAACTAAATAGGAATGTGTGTGTATTCCAAATCTCGTATAGGTTTGAAAATTAACAAAAAGAGAACATCAAAGATAGTGTTAAGTAGAGACACCAATACTGATTTTCAACGATGACTAGGTGTAAGAATTGAATATGGGTGTGTGTCTGATACGTTCAATTTTGCTCTCTGAATTCTGTTGTATATTTGGAGGATTCTTGGACGATCATATCCTCAAACCAGTGCCAGGTACGGTTGTCAGGCACAATAACTTCAAGAAAAATGAAGAGTTGGAGTAACATACATGATGATGATTATCATTTGCAAAAGTCCAAGATCATGTCATTCTAATTGTAGTAAGCCAAAGATGAAAGAGAGAAGGCACTAAAGAAAATTACAGGGCTTAATGCAATGCATTCATCGAGCCATTTGATAGTCCGATCGACAGAGGTTTTGTTCCTTTTATTAGACACCCAAGCAGGCACTTCATCGGCCAAAGTAGCCCACAATTCTGGTTTCATGGAAGATATCATTTCCATATATTCAGCAGGCTTGATCTGATAGAGACACCAAAATTTACAAATATATGGAGTGTATATTAGAAAAACTAAAAAAGAAAACCAAAATGAATATATCTAGGAGTGTTCAATTGGTTGATCGGTCATGGTTCGGTTAATTCGACTGGATGCTAGTTTAGCTTAACCGAAACGCATTATTAGATAATTCATTTTTCTCTTAAAAACAAACAAACAAATAAATAAATAAATAATGAACACTTATATATCAGCAGTGAAAGATTGACGTACCAGAAGACGACCACAAGGGGTCTCGAAAGACGCCCCGGTTTTGTTAGCGGCAGTAGCTTCCGGAAGGCATTGAATGGAATCCCTCGGAAAAGCGACGAAGCCACGGTCATGTAAACCAACCAGTTGGTGAAGCCCTCCAATCTTCGAGATTGTTTTGACGGAAAGGCCTTCCAAGCTGAAATGTGCAAAAGATTAAGCGGAGAATTGAAGAGAAGTGAACAGAATATATAGTTGAAGAAGGAAAATGAAGGCTTACAAGTGAAGGGGGCTAACGTGGAGGAGACGGGAGTCGGGAGAAGGGAGGGAAGAGAGAAGGTCAGGGGAGATAAACAGAGGCAGGCCTTTTCGAGTGGAAAGGAGAAGCGAAGGCGTGTCGATGGCGGTGGCGACGCTGTCCAGATGGAGCACGCCGGCCCGTGCCGTTCCGTTGCTGAATGCCTTCACCGCGAACTTCATGCTGTCGCTGTAACGCTATTGATGAGATTGGAGCGGCGAGGAAATAAGGGCTATCTTCCTCTCGCTCTCAGGGCTTTGTCGAGGTTTTTTGTTTCTATTTCTATCATATTTAAATTCGAGTATATTAATTTCGAATTTGTATGCATTTTTTGTACAAATAACTCTTTAATCCCTCTTATCTATTATTAATTAACCAATTGAGTCACTTATGTTAATTTTGTAAATAATTCTTATGAAAAAGTTTAGCTCAAAAGAATACATGACTTAATACAAAATCTCAAAAATTGATTTATTTAGAAAAGTAAGCCATGTATGTAAATGAACAGAGCGTTCAATGAATTGTTCGTAAATCATTCGTCTATGTTTGTTTATTAAGCTAAATTAAAGAGTATGAACACAATTTTTATGTTCATTTAATAAACGAATGAACACAAACATATGCATGTTCGGTCGTTTATGTTCATGAACAAATTCATTTATCGACTTATTTATTACTCGTTTATAAGATTGTTTATTTGGTTCCTCTTTTCTTTTGTTTTGTTTATATTTTAAACATTAATGAAGGTATGAACTAAATTGAACATAAGGTAAATTTTAAAGTTCAAACTGTGAAGTTTGATGAGCTTAAGGACTAGTGGCTTAATCTCACTATTTCTTATTTTAGCTTGCAAATAAAAGAGCAAAAAGACAGTGATGGATGGTGGTTGCCTAACATATATTAACATATAAATTAATATGTTTGCAAATATATAAATAATTATTTTTACAAATGTTAAACGAACCGAATACAATTTCTTCGAAAAATAAACACACAAATATGTTTATTTTTATTCAAGCTCGATTTATTTAGACAATGTAGGTTTGCTATGGTTGTTTCCACATTAAGACCATTTAATAAAATTTACATAAGTGATTTAGTGCTATATTTTTTAACAATAAATGATTTTACCAAAAATATTACTGGTATAGGTTACCCTATTATTTTGTAACTTGAGTTTTTATTTTTATTTTTTTGTTGCCCTTTCGGTTTTTAAGGTTTCACCCTAATTAATTCAGACTGACTTGCGTCGCACACTTAGCTTTGGTGGCTGAATCTCCCAGCGTGGAGTCAAACTTGAGAAATGCTTAAGCGATATCAAGTTGCTTACCACTTGGACCAACCCGTTAGTTGAGTTTTTATTTTTTAAAATTTCAATTTTAAATGTCTACTATTTTTTATAATATAACAAACTATTTTAAAATTAGTGTAATAATCTAAGTAATTAATATTTTATTTATATTATTACTTATGTATTAAATATAACTAATTTACTAATAACAAGTGTTGTAAATTAAAGACTTGTGACTCAGATAAAAGTTGATGCTAAATTAAATGATGTGATATGTAAATTATCCTTCTTTTTAATAGCATTCTAATTTTGTATGCTACTAAATCAAAAGAAGATGTTAGATTCTTTTAAAGAAGTATTTTTATATAATGTAGTATCTTTTATTACCAATTTTTTTTTGAACAAGTGTATTTCAATTTTTTTTAGAACTTGCTGGTTTGTATTATATGAGAAAAAGAATAACTTTACAAACTTAAAAACACAAACTAAACACAGCGTTCCAAAAGGTTACAGGCAACCCTAAAGGATCAAAACCGGCAAAATAAACTAAACATAATCGGGGTACATCTCAGTATGCAGATCTATGTAAATCCGAAAAAAGTCAAAAGTAGAAGAATTCAACCATTTGTTTGTTATGTCAGGTAGTGGACACAACAAATGTTAAGTTGTTGTTGAGTGTGATAAATCCTTAATTCTGTGCAGCGATAATCACTTTGCTTGGTGCTTCCTCAATCCAGTATCGTGGACATTGAAGATGGTTTCCTTCCCTAGCCAGAATGTGTGCTATAGTATTGGCATCTCGCCTCGCAAAGCAAAACGAAACGCTGACGAAAGCTTTTGAGGCCTCCTTGATATCAAATATGATTGATCCAATGAGTGAAGAATCTTGTCCTATAGTGTTTAATTTCTTGATTACCATAAGGGAATCGCCTTCAACCACAATCTTTAAAAAGCCACGATCAATTGCTAGAGTTATAGCTTGCATGCAGGCTAGTGCTTCCGCAATGAAAGCATCAGCTATATGAGAATGTTGGATACAGAGGCTCCCATAATTAAACCTTCTTCATTTCTGAATAACACCCCAGAGAAAGAAATATATTGATCCTGTTTGAAGTGAGCATCAAAGTTCAGTTTCATAGTATCTAGACCAGGTGGCTGCCAATAAACGTTAAGAGAAAGATTTAGGGTCGGTTGAACATCTCCTATATAATCTCTGAGGCAAGCCGAGACAAACGATGTGGCTTTATAGATAGAAGGGTCCTCATTATCATGTATTTTTTTATTTTGTACATACCAAATTACCACAACAGCTTGTTGAACCGTAGGGAGATTGCAGAAAAAATATAGCTAACCATGTTATCCAATTTAGAGAAGAGTTATTGTCCATAATATGCACACCTTGATTTACTAGTAGCTGGCAGACAAACCAGCATTCTTTCATGATATGTTCAATATTCTTTGGGGCTGCATTATAAAGCGAGCAATTTGTGGACACAGGTATTTGTCGCTTCTGAGATTAGTGAGTGTAGGTAAAAAATCTCTCACAATTTTCCACATATTAATCTTCATTTTCTCAAAGACATTATTGGATCATAAGGCAGCATAGAACTCATGCACTTTATCTGGCAAGATAAGGTGGTTTCCAATAGATTTGGAGCCTGAGTCATTTAGAAGCAATTTATATCCATTGCTCACTGAGTAATTTCCTGAGTTGTCTTGGCGTCAAACAAGTTTATCCGGTGAACCATATTTTGACAAAGGGATAGATGCAATCTCTTGAGCTTTGATAATACCAAATAAATCAACCAAAGCATTGAGTCGCCAAGAAGCTGATGGAGAGTCAATTAGGTCAGATACATATGTATAATGGATATTTATATGTTGATTTCTGATGTAACCATCTCTTTGACCAGGGAACCAAGCATCATTCCATATATTTATTGATGTTCCATTTCCCACTCTCCAACCAAGTCCTTTCTCAAGTAAACCCCTCGCACACTATAGATTTCTCTAAATATATGATGGAGAAGAACCAAGATTGGCTGTGAGAAAGTCAGTATGAGAAAAATTTCTTGCTTTAAGCACTCTTGCAACAAGATTTTGAGGGTTTGTAAACAATCGCCAGCATTGTTTAGCAAGCAAAGCTACGTTAAAGTGAGAAAGATCTCGAAAGTCAAGTCCACCATCATGCTTTGGTAGAGTTAATTGAGTCCAATCACACCAATGAATTCTTTTATTGGTTGCATTGTTACGCCACAAGAATTTGGCAATAAATTGCTCCAATGGTCGACAAAGAGTCTTGGGGAACAAGAAACAATGCATAGCGTAGGAGGGCAATGCTTGAAGCACACTTTTGATCATTACTTCTTTACCACCCATTGACAAAAATCTCACACCCCATCCTTCTGTTGTTTTGTTCAACCTATCAAAGTAATGCATGCAAGCTTCTTTTTTATTTCTTCCTACCATAGTTGGTAACCCTAAGTATTTTTCAGGGTTGTTGGACACTCGAACACCAAGGAGTCCTTCAATTTGATCTTTGGTATGGCAGGCAACATTCGAGCTGAAGAAAATTAGAGATTTGTCAAAGTTTACCCTCTGACCCGAAGCATACTCGTAGTCTAACAAGAGTTCTTTCAATCTCGTAGCTTCTTGCATTAAAGCATGGAAAAACAATATGATGTCATCTGCAAAGAGTAAATGGCCAATCTCCATTCTTTGCCTACCAATTAAAGCACCTATAATGGAATTGTCTTGATTTGCAGCGTTCATTAACATAGATAAACCTTCAGCACAGACTAGGAAAAGAAATGGGCTAAGAGGGCAGCATTGTCAAATACCACGTTCTGGTTTAAACACAGCCCCATCCATTCTATTTATACCTACTGAATAAGATACAGTAGTAACACATTCCATTAGTCGATGTACCCAATCAACTGTAAATCCTAGTTTCAATAGCATTTTCTCCAAAAAGGTACATTCGACATGATCGTAAGCTTTGCTTAGATCAGCCTTGAGTGCAAATACACCACCTCGTCCCACTCTCTTACGTTTCATTGAATGAAGGATCTCATAAGCCACGATTATGTTGTCTGTGATTTGTCGCCCTGAGATAAAAGCTCTCTAAAATTGGTCAATACAATCCTCCAATGCCACAGCAAATCTCATAGCTAGTACTTTGGCAACCACCCTCTATAACACATTACACAAGCTTATTGGACGAAATTGAGTCATGTTCTCAGGCTGTTTAACTTTAAGCATCAATACAGTGTTTGTTTTGTTGATGTTCTCAAGACTTGCGTTGCCATTTAGGATTGAAATGCAATAGGATGTCACTTCTTCGCCAATTATATGCCAATAAAAATGATAAAACAAAGTCGAAAAACCATCGTCGCCACATGCTTTCAATGGAGCCATGTTTTTAACTGCTTGCCAAACTTCATCTGGAGAGAATGGGGCTTGTAACATTTCATTTGTGGCTCTAGAAACCTTTGGTTGCACCTTGGACAATATGATGGAGCCATCTGTTAGAGAAGAGGATTTAAACAAATCTTTGAAGTAAGTGGTGGCCACATCACTTAATTGATTAGCATTAGTCACCCATATACCATTTGAGTCATATAAGCTCTTTACTGCATTTGTCTTCTTTTGATAAGAAGCGAAGTTGTGAAAGTAAGAAGTGTTTTTATCTTCATAGTGTAGCTAGTTTAATCGTGTGCGTTGCGCCCAGTACATTTCTTCTTTGTCAGCCTCAAGGTTGAGTCTAAGTTTAACCTCAATCAATTCTTGCAAGTTAGCATCATCAGGGACTGCATCAGATAATTGCTTCAATTGCTTTTGCAAGGTAATTTTTCGGCCATATCTTTCTTGTTTATTGGAGCTGCTCCAATTTAGTAATGTTTGCCCTAGATTATGTAACTTAGCAGGTAAGGCATCAGAGTTGTTGGTCCAAAACTCTTTGATTGCATTTGTCACATCCCCCTCTAAGATCCAGTTCGCATTGAAACGAAAGCAAGTAGTATCATAAGGCATGTTACGAAATTCATGATAAAAAGTGTTAATAATCAAAGGGAAGTGATCCGAGATCGTATGAGCAACCGAAAAACCTAGAAACAGATTCCACCAAGAAGGGTTTGCCACACCCTGTCCAAACGTTCCCTTACATTGTTTTCCAACAATCTTCCACGTTCCCTAGTATACCAGTTTCCAGTGAACCCCAGATCTGCTAATTCACAATCATTGAGAGCCTCTCTAAATACGGACATATTACGTTCTGAGCGAATTCGACCTCCTTGCTTCTCAAAAGAATAAATGATTTCGTTGAAATCCCCAGCAAAAAGCCAAGGAAGTGATTGATCCTCACCCAATTGTCGTAATAGATCTCAAGAAGTTGTTCTATATCTTTTAGTAGGATTACCATAGAATCCAGTAAATCTCAAGGTACCAATGTCAGCATCCTTGATCACAACATCAACATGATAAGTGGAGTAGCTTCTTAGAGTTACATCTGTTTCAGGTGTCCATCCAAGTGATAACCCTCATCGGGAACCTTCAGCGGCAACATCAATTCCAAAAGCAAACCCACAGCTTCTGCGTACTCTTTCCATTCTCCTCCTATTTAGTTTTGTCTCCACGAGAAACAAAATGTGAGGATGAGCACCTCCCAGTGTATTCTTGAGATGGTTTACCGCTTGTGGCTTCCCCAACCCACGGACATTCCAGCAAAACAACCTCATAGCTGTCGGCTGCCGCCCCCCCCCCACAGCAGGGCTAGCCGATATCTCGTGTCCAGTTGGAGGTGCGACATAATCCCTAATCGTAGAAACTGATGGTACCTCTCCAACAACTCATTGCCTTTTATTTCCTTCTACAATAACCATTGGATTATCCTCTGCATCTGATCCCATTTCCATTTGTCCAGAATATTAGGTAGGTTGATCTCCATGAAAATATAATCCTCGTGCTTCATGAGCACCTAATGTATTGGTAGCGAATTGTCCATGCAGACGTGGTTGGCCATGCACATCCAAAGTTGCTTTAATTCCCGCAAGGGAGGAACCTGTAGTCTCGTCCCTTAGCCATCAGCTTGGTGGTGGTGGCCCCCTTCGCGTTGGTGCTCTAATTGATAAATCCCATCCAAAAACAATGTCTTTAGGATCTAACGATAATCGTAATGGACAATAACTCTCTTCATGCCCAAGTTTGCCACAAATAAAACAAAATAGATAGAGCCTTTCATATTGGAAGTAGCCATATATACTATGATCCACTCCCAATGCAATTTTTTTCTTGCGTTTCAGAGGTTGGTTGACATTGATCTTAACCTTGATATGCATGTATTGTTTTCTTCCAAAAATTAATAATTTGGCATCATACTCAACAAATTCACCGAGAAAGTTTCCTAGTTGGCGGGCCATTGTTTCAGACACAAGACCATGCATCAAATTATGTATTTGTACCCAAAACATGGTTGTATCTAACGGGACAAGCATTGGATTTTCGCTTGGACTTAATTTGTGAAGTAGCAACAAGTGTCCACTGAAGAACCAAGGACATCCTTCCAGAACTCTGAACAGATCAACTGCATGAAAAAATCAAAAACAAATGCGTTTCTCACCAATGTTCGTGATAGAGAATCTCCCTAAAGGGTGCCAAATATCCGCCAAAGTATTTCTCATTGATAAGAAATGAACCACACTAGAAGTAAGGAATCGACCCACAAGACACATATCATATTCATAAACGTCTTTTGAAATATCAGTAAGAGGTTCAATGGCTTTCTCTTCCCCATCATCGATTGTACGATTTGCCAAATCATCATCCATTAAGCCGTTGAATAATTGGATATTGTTCGAGAATTAGAAAAAGATGATTGAAAACATGCAAGATTGCAAACTAACCGCTTGCAAGATTGCAGACTAGCGTGTATTTCAATTTTTTTAACATTCAGTGATATTTATTGAATATGAAAGTTTATTAAGTATTTTAAAAACATTTGTTAATAAAATTCATAACTTTTCGTATTAAAACGACATATACTTTCATCATAATTGCTTTTGGAAAAAATTGTTGATGTTGAAATGGAGATTTGGTGGTTTATAATGGTTCACTTAAGTGGAAAAATATGTAAGAGATGCTTGGGTATGGTGGTTCAGGGGTAAAACTAGAATAAAATTATGAGAGGGGCCAAAACGAGAATAAAATTATAGGAAGGTCAAGTTACTTTTTCTTAAAATTAACAATCTCTTAAAAATAACCTTAAAATAAATGGTTGATATTTAATCTCACTAATTTTAAAATTGACATATCTTAAAAAATAATTAGACCAGAAAATTTGACAGAACTTGATTCCATTAACTTTAAAACTGATAGAGTCTTAAAAAATTAAACCAGAAAAAAAATTGAGAGGGACCAAGACTTAGTTTTAATAATTTCAAAACTTTCAAGGATAAAAATGTAAGTAACCCATAAAAAATTAGAGTGGGCCAGGTCCCCTTAGGCCCATCCGATATTTCCGCCCATGAGTGATTGAGTGACGGTGGTGGTGGTCTTTTAAGAAGTTATGAGAGACTTAGGCCCCGTTCACCAACGCTTGTTGAACAGGCGTTGGAGCCGCCAACGCTGAAGCAGCGCTGAACAGAGCAGTGAACGAGCGTTGGCCTCTCCCATCCCACTAAATTTTACCCTTAAATGAGCGTTTCGCCATCACTAGATTTTTCAGCTTCTGTTTAGAAACGAGCGTTAGTCACTCAAGAACAATTAAAAAATTCTGGTGAACGGACCCTTAAAAAGAAAAAGAAACAAAAAAGGAGGAGGAAGATGCATAATAGCTCATGCCTTTGCTAGTAAATTTTTTATTGATTCTTATATATTATATGTACATCAATTGTACCTTAGCTGAAGAAGGATTATATAGTAATATTTTTTAAAAGACTATATTTTTGTATTTTTTGAGCAATTTTTCGATTGTACGGTCGGTCAAGCCCTTGAATGTTCTAGTAATATTTTAGTTGGAGATAATATTATTTAGGCTTAAATATACATTTGGTACCTAAACTAGATACATTCTCCCAAGTTGGCACCTAAAGAAAATTTTCTCCCATATCGGTACCTGAACTATACACTTTCTCCCAACTTGGTACCCAAAGAATTTTTGCTCCCATGTTGGTACCTGAACTAGACACTTTATCCCAAGTTGGTACCAAAACTTATACATTCTATCAATTTGGTCCTAATTTGAAACAATTCAATAAATATAACTCTTTATATTTAAAAATTCTATCAATTTACTATGTGTTATTCACCTAAATTGTTTGCTCTTCTCTTAAAAATGTTATATTACTTTCTTGGTATGATAAAAGTTTAAACATAACTTGTTGATAGAATTCAATTATCAAATTGTTGCTTTGATCCGATGGACTCGCTTGATTTGATATTCTCACAAAAATGATTAAATTGATGGAATTTTAAATATGAAATGTTAAATTTATTGAATTATTTCGAATTATGACTAAATTGATTGAATGCATAAGTTTTGGGACTAAAATTGTTAATAAAAGTATTAAAATAGTGGATGAAATTAAAGTTTGGCTACCAACTTGGGAGGAAAAGTTCTTTAGGTACCACGTTGGGAGAAAGTGTATAGTTCAAATACCAACTTGGGAGAAAAAAAATTTTAGGTACCAACTTGAGAGAATGTGTATAGCTTAGGTACCAAAGCTATATTTAAGCCTATTATTTATAGATTGTGTCGTATTTATTATGGCTACATCAGGTGTTGAGTCATTGTGGTGGTACACTTTGATTGATTTGACGAAGAACTATAGAATTGGAAAGTTCAAATAAGTTGGAGGAGAATTCTAATGTGCGGCCGCTTAATATACGGCTAAGAAACGACGTTACCGGAAACATTATAAGATAAATAATGTATCCGGTAAAGCGCTACCGGATATGTTGATATGAGATAATGTATCCAATAAAAAACATGAAAAAAATAAAAAAATGGTAACCGGCAAATTTAAGTTATCGGTCAAAGATAACAAAATCGGTAAAATTACCTATTTTGTTGATCCGAATATCAATATATTCGGTAGCGCTTTACCTATTTTGTTATTAAAGTTTAAGTTGATGGGGCCTTCGACAGTATCTATACTTTTTTAAAAGTATCCATACTTTTTTTAAAAAGTATAGTATAACAAAATAGGTAAAATTTTACTTATTTTGTTGATAAGAGTACCAACATATTCGGTAGTATTAAAGTATCGATACTTTTTGTTGATACTTTTTTAAAAGTATCGATACTTTCGAGCCACATTGCAACCGATTACATTGTTTTTTAAAAAAGTATCGATATTTTCGAAGTATCAACAAAATAGGTAATTTTACTTGATATGTTGATACTCTTATCAACAAAATATGTAATTTTACCGAATATGTTGATACTCTTATCAACAAAATAGCTAATTTTACCGAATATATTGATACTCTTATCAACAAAATAGCAATATAATCGGTAAAATTATCAACGTATTTTGTTGATACTTTTGAGTAAATTACTTATTTTGTTGATACTTTCGAAAGTATTTATACTTTTCTAAAAGTATCAATACTTTTTTAAAAAGCAATGTAACCGGTTGCAATGTGGCTCGAAAATATCGATACTTTTAAAAAAGTATCAACAAAAAGTATCGATACTTTTTTAAAAAGCAATGTAACCAGTTGCAATGTGGCTCGAAAGTATTACTTTTAAAAAAGTATCAACAAAAAGTATCGATATTTTTTTAAAAAAGTATGAATACTTTTAAAAAAGTATAGATACTTTCGAAAGTAT
This sequence comes from Hibiscus trionum, assembly GCA_030270665.1. NCBI lineage: Eukaryota > Viridiplantae > Streptophyta > Magnoliopsida > Malvales > Malvaceae > Hibiscus > Hibiscus trionum. The sequence goes on along the minus strand of BSYR01000019.1, from coordinate 19,337,818 downwards.
CAACAAAATAAGTAAATTACTCAAAAGTATCAACAAAATAAGTAATTTACTCAAAAAGTATAGATACTTTCCAAGACCTCATCAACTTAAAATAAGTAATTTACTGAATATGTTGATACTCTTATCAACAAAATAGGTAATTTTACCTATTTTGTTATCGTGGGATTTCCAAGGCCCCATCAGCTAAACTTTAATAACAAAATAGGTAAAGCGCTACCGAATATGTTGATACTCTTATCAACAAAATAAGTAATTTTACCGATTTTGTTATTGTGGGATTTCCAAGGCCCGTCAACTTAAACTGTAAGTCTGTAATAACATAATAGGCGTTACCTAATATGTTGATACTCTTATCAACAAAATATGTAATTTTACCTATTTTGTTATGTTTGTATTGATACCTACCGATAAGTTAAGTTTGCCGGTTACTAATTTTTTTTAATATTTTTCATGTTTTCTACCGGATACATTATTTTAAATTAACATATCCGGTAACGTTTTACCTATTTTATTATTTATCTTATAATATTTCCGGTAACGCTATTTTTAGCCGTATATTGATCCGTCTTTCATTAGAATTTCCCCACAAGAGTCCATTCATGCATTTATCAAGTAAAAGAACCGAGATGTAATATGATGTACGGTGTAGGGGCTTCTATGGTACTTTCACCGGTTTCATTTTTCAAAACCGGGAAAGGGTTCCTATTGCAACCAAACAGAAGGCCTTATCTTATTTTGCCTTTAAACCTGGAAAAAGAAGCAAAGAAAGCAGAAGCAGTGAAGTTGAGCACCGGCCATTGATGGGAAATCTAAAGAAAGAGCTGCTAAGCAAAGCGCCATGGAGGGGCGACGACGACCAAGACAACTCCAACAAATTCGCCGATGCCAAGCTCAAGGTTACCAATCAGCCGGGCTCCACCCCTAAAATGCACGTCCCTCGCCGCAAGTCCGCCGCTTCCCAAACTGACGACGATGACACCCTCGAGATTGACCCTGAACTCCGTTACAGCTTCCAGCGCAACTTCCAGGTCACTTTCTCCTTCGCTTCATCATGTGCTTGTAATTATATTTGATCACAAAAAAAAAAAAAAACAGTTTGAGAAATCAATGTTACATTTGATGGCTCGTTTTTTTTTAGAATTTCTTTAGCCAATTTCCCCTTCTAGTTTCAAACAATAAAGAGAGATGGTGCAAAGTATTCTCATGTTAAGATTTTACAATCTAAGCCAATCTTATATTTAAATTTGCAACTGCTAAAATTTGGCTGATGCAAGGTTGAGGAATAATTGCATGCCTTAGAATGATTACTGGAATACCACTGTTTTAGTGAAAGAGTCTCATACAAGAGGTAGCTTCTCTATAATCATGATGTGTAAGATCACATTAGGTTATAGTTGATCAGTGGAGTATATATTTTGATCACAATCTGCAGTCTTGATCTCTATGGTATATCTTGTTGAATTTCGAACTGCAGATGGTATTCAATCATTTCTATACATTTTGTTTTTTTTTTCTTGGCAGGGATGCTACTCATATAACTGGCATAGCCCTGAATTTATATTTTAAATTCCTAGTTTCTGTTTGCCGCTCATATTTAATATCTATTACAAACATTACATTATTGTCATACAATTCGATGTTTTTGACTTCATTAACCTAACATTTAGTCTCATTTTGTGGAAAGTCCTTTTTCTTCTCAAGTAACTGTTGAATTACTTGGACTTGATTCATTGTTCAATCTGAATTGAGCATCTGTTAGGGCTTATTCAATGCTCATGTCATTTGAAGACTAATAATTTGACATTGGTTACCTATGGTTTACTTTGTATAATGGTCTTTTGATGTTTTACTCGTGATTATGATGCAGCTCAATACATTGACCTGTTCATGCATTAGTTTGCTCCTTTTCAGCATTCTGAAAAATTTATTCAAGGAATACTTGGATGCATTTAAGTTATACAATTTTGCAGCACAATCTTGTTGATTTTCTCAAACCCAAAGTGAACCTTATCTGTTTGGTTTTTTCCCTTGCTCTCTTGAATGTTTCTTAAAGCAATGGAAAATGAACATTACATTAATCATTTTAAGGCATGCAGTTATTCCTCAATCTTGCATCAGTCAAAGTTTAGCAATTGCGAAATTGAACATAAGATTGGTTTGGGTTGTAGAATCTTAACTTGGGAATAATTTGTACCAAAGGTGTTGAACCTTATGGAGATTATTATCATGATTGTTCTTCAAAAAGCTACAACTTTCTCTTAAATCTTAACCTTTTTTTCTAATTTTAGGATATTGTTTCATATAGGGTTCAATATCTAAAGCCTGTGCGGTCAGATAAGAAATAGGCTGTTCCATATAGGAACTCCCAGTTTTTGGTAGCCACATTGAGCCTGACTAATCCGATGTGTTTCATTTATTGCATGAAGTCGTCTCCAAAAGCATTTTCTTTAATGGACCTTGGTATAAGCAAAAAAGCAATTATCATAAAAGCGTATTTCAGTTAGAAACTTTTGGAGAAATTCTGGAGTTAAAACTAAAAGAATGATTGTGCTGAATTAGTTATATATACTGCACTATTTTCATAATTACAGTTGGACACTGTTGTTTAAATAGATAAAAAATTGCTGCATATCCAAACTTCCATGTCAGTTGCTGATAAGTCTACATTGCTGTTGTATTGTTTTTATGTCTTCTATATGTCCTTATTGAATGTGAATTGCATTTGAACATGTTTCTTGGCTACCATGAATTTTATTGTTCATTCGCCTCTTAGATGAGTATTCTGATATTTCCATGTTCATACAGTTTCTGCAACGAGTTTTTAGCATAGATACTGTTGTGAAGCCTCTTCCACCTGCAATGGCATACAATGTTTCTCGCAACTTGAGCTTCTTCACGCGCATATTCACTCAGTTTTTCGGTGAGATTTTTAATTTGCAAATAAGTTATCGGTAGCTCAAAGATTGAACATTAATATCAATGAATTATGCTCTGTATCAAGGTTGTCTTGGATTCCCATCCTCTTCATTTTGCTTGGAGGTACTCACGTCTAACATTCATGTCCAACGCATATACGGGCATGAATATAGAGATATGACTCACCAAGAGTCCTCCAAATTCATCTAAACACTTGGGGGGGGGGGGGGGGGGAATGAATATATACCAATATCGAACACATACTCATGTCGAGTAACATTTATTTTGGGCCATGTTGGTCTCGAGACATGATTCCTTCACTTTTAATCACAAATGCCTCTTCCAAGTCCGAGTCTAATGTTTTTTATCGGTAGCTTATGGCCTAGTTTAGTTGCACCCCTGAACATTGTAAATTCTAAATTACTGTGCTAGAATTTTTGTTCAAGTAACAAAATGTGGCAAATAATCACCTATGCTATTCGGATTCAAGTGAGTTGGATATGATATATGTCTGACATGACTATGTTCAATTTTTAATAAGTTTTCTCCATGAAGTTGTAGGATATTTGAAGAGTCAAATCCCTATGGCTATAGTGATGTTTGTATGTAGGATGGATACAGATACTTTCAACAAAAATGAAAAGTTGGAGTGGCTGATTCTGGTTATCTTTGCAATGGCCTAGAAAGCCCTGGCAGTCGATGGTCATCAATTTCTTTGATAAACATCATAATTCTAACCTTTTTTTTTTTTGGATTTGTATTGTTGCAGATCCAGAAGGTATTGCAAATGCACAGAAATCACTTGGGTTGGGACAGGAGGAAAAGGCTCGTCGCGTACTTTAAAGTGATGAAAGAGCTAGGCATGCACACATTTTGATTTCCAATTCAAGAAGAATTAGTGGAGTCTAAAACTGAATTTTATGATTGGTTTCTTTGTGTGGTTAGGGTATCTTAAATCCATGACTAAGAGCGGAGACATGGAAAATGCAACTCTCAGTCTTAAGTCTTTATTGCTAAACTGTAGATTGATTATATTCTCAGTTATATTTATTGAAATCATCACAATTCTGGTTTGAGGTACCAACTATTGACCCTGAACCAGCCTCTAGTAGAACTGCCCTACGCTTGGGGTATCCAATATTTGGAGTGATGGACTTAATTAAGACTTGAAAAATGTAAATAAGGATGGGCATATTTGTAAAAGACAATACGGCCCCGGTGAAAAACGCGCCAGGTAGGGGTCGAACCTACGACTTTCTGCTTAGGAAACAGACGCTCTATCCACTGAGCTACAGGCGCTCCCGTTTTACGTGATCCTACATTTTTTTCCTAACTATTCTATACTAAGGGCTAAGAGTTTTTAAACAAAAAAAAGGTAAGAGTTAAAAAGGAGGTATTGAAGTAGCAGTGAAAACCAAAAAGTACTGTTTGATCCTAATCATTCAGAAAGTACATGTAATGAAAAAAAGGCAAACAGTGGGCAGTACATAGTGAGAGTTAATTCTCAAAGATTGGCAAGCTGCTGAATGTTGATGGGATAAACAATGGAAGGATCGCCATTGAAGGCCTTCCTGGCCATTATGACGTTGACCTTCTCAGTCGGATGGAATGCATCCCAAAACACATATTCATCTCTGTTGTCGCACGGCGTTTGGAAGGGCAGGCACGTTATCTGCCCTCTGTTCCGCCCAATGCCACAACACCCTCGGTCCATGACGCTAAATCCATACGTTCCCGCATTGGCCACGATGTCTTCATATAGGTGAGCGATGTCTACGTAGATAAATCTGGCACCCGGCAGCTCAGCATTAAGGCTATTCATCATCGTCTTAACGTTGGCATTGAAAGGTACAACCAGCTGGTTCACTTCTTCCGAGCACCCATCGCCTGTGCTTTGTGCTAAAATGCTTGGAATACACCCCATTCTTCCCAACCCTGCCAGCACAAACTTACGTGCTCCCAGGTTGTAAAGCGTCTGCACATCAAGAAACCAAGTCAGTTTCGAAAATCTCCGCCTCGGAAGTACGGAAATGTAATACGGGCATGACATGATATAGGTGTAAAAGCAGGAACCTACATCTGCATGACATGATATAGGTGTAATACAGAAATGTAAACGAAGTCAATTTTATATCAGGTGTGCTAATTTTTATACTTAGTAAAATTATATAAGAATTTAAAAATTTTAGGGGTGCTGCTTTTCCCGAGCACCCCTATGTCCATCTGGATGAACTGATTTAACGTACCCTGAGTTGCTGAGTGTATTTCTGAACCAAAAAATCAGCATATTGTTGACCGTTGTACTGATCTCGGGTCTGGTAATTAGGCATAAGGTAGTTGTTGAGGTAATCATTGCTTCCCATTCCAACAAAGAAGATGCATTTAGCAAGTGAGTCTGCTGCATCGATTGCACCCAGTTTGTCCGTAATCTGATCCAATGTGGTCTGGAAATTCTGGATTTGTTGATCAAATGGAATTCGACCTACCTGAAGAACAACAAATACACAAAAATCAAACTAAAAAATATGGAAAAATATAGGGATTTAAATTCAGAGTCAAACTGCATTTATGATTCCATCGGCAAAACTGCATGGAGTAATAATTGCCTAACATGCATCCCATATCACGTGAAATACTTGAATCCTTCCTTAGTTCCTTTTGCATGCAATGACACATGCATGTCTGGGAGAAATGCTTACAAAGTTTCTTCCGGTGATGTCAAGGATTCCGGCAGCCGCGGAGGCATAGTTGACGCCGTGAAGAACTTGATCACCGGAAGCTTCAGAATATGCGGGAATCAATGGAAGCCCAAGCTGCTGAGCTGCATGTTCATGCACACACATTATTAGCTACAAATGGAGAAACGGAGAGATAAAAAGAGTGTATACAGAAAACTGACCAATTTCGTCAACCATGGTATAGCCATTGGAGAAACGACCGGTAGGGCCGCCATTGAAGTCGATCCCGTAAGGGAAATAGTTAGCCTTTGCAAGAGAAGCAAGGTCATTGTTGTTGCCATTGTCGATGAGAGAATCTCCGAATACGAACATCGCCGGCACCGTTTCACTTCCATTCCCACCAATATCAGGCAAAAAAGGGTTTCCTCCTTGCCCTGACACAAACGCCAAAGCTAAGCAAACAACCATGCAATATATCCAAAACTTGTCCATTGCCATTGCCATTGGCAAAGCTTGAAGTTTTTGTGAAGAGAGAAAGTTTTCAGATGAAAGACAGAGAAAGGGGAGTGGAGAAGCTGGTGATAAATAAGAGAGGTTAAGGTGGGTGGTTGGAACAGCAGTAAATGAGTTCATCTGTTTTGGTTCAGTGTAGTAACTACTAACTACTTCATGTATCATAAACATAAACCTAACCATTCCTTTGCAATTCTTTTACTCCTATCTGTGCCATTCACATTACCGATTGCATTTGCATGCAAACCACTGCTTGTTTCATGCTTCACAGTTATCCATGTAACATTAAAGAAACGTTGACTAGTGTTCATGTTCACCCTTATCTCTTATAAACTTACTCTTGTTAATTAATTTGTAAAACCTGTTACGGGTCAAAACCGACAATGCTACATCCATTTACCGGATTATCTATCCAGTTGAAATGGCATATCACATGATAGTTAAGATGAATATGATTAAATAAAATAATAAAATATTTTTTACCAATAAATAATTTTCAGGACTATAAATGCAATATAATTAATATATTTTTTATTAATAAACAATTTTTAAGACTATAGATATATACAATGCAATTAATACATTTTTATCCATAAATAATTTTTAAAATTATTCGATTATAGAACTAATTACAACAAATAAAATATTTATGATAAATTATTGGTATAATTTAAAATATACTTAATATACAAATAAGTGTCTAAACTATACGTCTTTTTAACTTTAGGTGCCTAAACTATTTTTTCGTAAAAATAGTTTCCTAACTTTTCATTTTGTTAACTTTAGGTTCCTAAAGTTTCAATTAATTACAGTTTTAAGGTTGTTTTGTTAAAGAAATTTATCACTCAATCAGATTTAGACACGTGTTATTTATCTTTATTTTTTTATTTTTTTAAGACTAAGAATAAAATAATTTTAAAAAAAATCACAAAATTCTCCAAAATAGTTCCAAATTTCTAACCCAAATCCCCCAAAATTATCATCGCTGCCACCGTCGACAATCTCGTCGGACCCCACTACTATCGTTGTCGGACGTCATAGTCCATTTCTCCTAACCACCCATCTTTGGTAGGTGTGTCAATCGAATGTCGTTCGGTTGGACTTTTCGTGTTTAGTGTTCGACGTCTAATTGGTACGTCTCTTGTCGATTACCGACGATGGGTGGTTGGGAAAAGTAAAGGGCGGCGACCAATAAAGACAGTGGTGGGGTTCGACGAGGTTATTGATGATGACAACGATGATAAGTTTGGGGTTTAGGGTTAGTAATTTGAGACAATTTTGTGATATTTTTAAAATATATTTATTTTCAAAATTTTTGAAAAAAACTTAAAAAAACACTCCACGTGTCATGTTTTGATTGGATAACGAAATTTTTTAATGGTCGTTAACATCCAATCACCTAAAATCAACGAAATGAAACTTTAGGCATGTATTTTTTACACCAAAAATTAGTTTATTTTAACATATCCAAAAAATTAAAAAAAAAACGAACAATAGTTTAGACACTTAAAGTTAAAAAAGTGTTTATATTAAGCACTTACTTTTTTATTAAGCCTTTAATAAAATGTTTTAATTTTTATTCTTCGAAACAAATTTCATTTTAAAGATAGAAAAATCATAATATTAGCATTGTACAACTAAATTACTCCATTATCTTTTTAGCACTATTGAACCATAAGTAGTCTAAGAGGTTATTTTTTTCATATAAACTAAGGTGAAATAAAACTTAAAAACTTATGGTCCACATATGATATTTTATTTTTAGTTTGATTGAAAATAATAGTGACCTTGTTGTTTGTTTGTTGGGTTCTTGAAGAGCTGAAAAATCAATTGGAAATTTTAAATTTAAGAGAAAAGAGAAACTTGGTGTCGTTTATTAAATTGAACAATGTCTAAAGAAAAATACAAATTTAAAATACTAAAATTATGATGTTGATTAAAATCTCAGTGTTTAACAAATATCCGGACTTAAAGAATTTCTAAAGAAAAATAATTTTTTTAAATACTAAAACCATGATGTTGATTAAAATCTCAGTGTTTTACAAATATTTCGACTTATATCATTTCTAAAGAAAAAAAAATTATAATACTAAAATCATGATCCAAATATGTAAATTTAATTTATTACTTACATAATTTTTCTGTAAAAACATAAGATGAATAGTAAAATTAATTCATTTTAACTTGTTGAAAATTATAATCTATATCTATATTATAATATTAAAATCATGTAAAGATCAAGAGAGATAAATAGTAAATGAAAGTTGAATGTATTTAAATGATTTATTTAGTGTTTTTATGGTTATTTATGTAAGAATAATAAAAACATAATTTATTATCTTCCACTCAAACTGTCACATCAGCTAGGTAAGTTACCCAGTGAGTATATAAAGTTTTTTCCGATCCAAACATGGCATGATTGGCATTGGGATGGGTTCTGATTGATTTTTTACATACATATGGTGTGAGTATAAGAATATATTTATTTATTGGATTTAATTTTTTTGGTATAATCATCCACATCTAATTTATTTATTGACTAATTCAGATCGAGTATTGTAGATACAGATTATGATGTGACTCTCTCAATCTAATTTGCTCTTTTCACAACATTAGAATTTAAATCATGATCTTGCTTAAGGGATCTAGTATCTCATCCACTAATCAAACTAATTGTTAATAGCTCTTTAATAAAGCACACACATCGTACAGATAAATTGTTCGAATCTAGACTACATAATAATATCTTCATTCCCCGTTAGACCACTTTACATATTTTTCTATATAACCGTTGATTCTGACCTTAATTCGTTTTAAATATTTTAATCTAAATATAGGAGTATACTTTATTTTGTTGGACCCACTTAGAACTTTTACAATCATATTATTTTTATAAAATGCTAAATCAAATATTTGTAAAATCTTATAAAATCAATAAATAGTAGTAGTGAGTAAATCAGATGTTATTACCATCGCAATTTATGACAGGAGACATTTGTAGTGCAGGACATTGGAAAGTGGGTATGCGGAGGGAGATGAAGTAGTGGAAAACGAAACAAACAAGATAAGCAATTAATGTGTTGCAAAGTCAACCCGCTACAAGAAGTTGGAACTCGATTGTAAATGTGTCAAACACCCATTAATCCACAGAACGGTCTCTGTACATAAAAAAATAATAACAAATACCGTAATATTAGGAGTGAGTAAAATTTGACTCGATTATAATAAATTAAACTTTTAGAAATGAGTTGAATCGAATTGTAGTTTATGAAACTCGACTTGAAATTTTTTAAAAGTTTAAGTTATAAAATAAGACTCAAATAACTCATTTTTTTTACTAATTAGTAGATTGGTTTTCAAGTTTTAGTCTAGTCACTCGGCTCTGGCTACTAAATGTATGTCATATATAAAGAAATATATATGTGTATTGTATATGGTTATAAAAAGTTATTTGAATTAGAATCAACTAGTACTATAACGTTATAAATATTTACAATTAAATTTGAACATAAACTTAAACAATTCGACTTGACTTGAATTTCATAAACTCGACTCAGAAAATTTTCAAATAAATATTGAGTTATAAAATAGGACTCGTCAACTCGACAAATTCAAAATTTTCTAACTTTACTTGACTTAATCGAATCCTCTAGTTCGTATTGCTAATTGTTGGTTGAATAGGTGATTTTGTCTTTGAACTCGTACTAAATATATAATTCCTTGAAAAATACATTTAACTGGACCATTTAACTTGTGAATTGTATCAATTTATCTTTTAACCCATATTAATTGTTATTATCATGCTTAATTGGTCTTTAGCAGTGTTGACATGACTATTCGTTATTTATTTTAAAAAAAATTAAAGACATGATTTATTTTTATGCAATATTCAAACAAAAAATTAAGAAATTAAAATATTAAAAAATAAAAATTAATAATATATTAAAAGTACATATTAAAAAACTACTAAAAATACACAATTAAAATTAAAAAAATAAGAAGCTATGGTATAAATTATTTGAATAAAAATATATAATTATAAAGTATTAAATAAATTTAACACTTTCACCGAAAAATTATGTGAGTGACTATATCTTGTTATTCATGAAGCTTATTATCGGGAAAGTTTGGGACCCAAGTGAATGTCTGCCCAACTGAGCCGAATCGGAAAGCCCAAAGCACCAAAGGACTGAGAAGACAAAACTATTACCTTTTATTAATAGATAGAATGAACTAATATATACTTACTAACATTTCAGCCGGACTGAAATATAATATAGATAAATAACACACCAACTATAATCACATATGAACTCATCAAATGATCCGAATAAAAATAGGAGTATTATAATTCTTATGCATGTATGTTATTAAAAAGTTAAAATTAAATAATAAATACTATCTTGTAATGACATAAAAATATTAAAAAGCCACTAAATTCACATCCTTGAATTTAAAACCTTAAAGTAGTCTAGACTCAGCCCCGTACCATTAAGCCAATGCTTTATGGATACAATTTAACATCTTTGGTTACTGAGAAGTAAATATTCAAAACAAAAAAATTAAAATAACAAAAACAAGAACCAACTAATATATATGCAATATAGATCCGTATTAGTCAGCATAGACCAATATCAAAGATAGAGTTAGGAATTAAGACCAAAGGGTAAGATATAATTAATTATAAAACTGAAGGGACAAAATTTAAATAGATAAAAAAATTAGGAGTCTAAATAAGTAAAATACATTATATTATTTAGTAAAAAAGTTGAGGGAGACACAGTCCTAAAATACAAAATACCTCCATCATTGTCAATTCTAAAATCAAAATGGTACACTATTGGCATCTATCTCATACTTTTCTTATTGATAAGGCACGCTTATACTGATTAAAATGTAACATAAAATAAAATATAGTAAGACAAGAGATGAAATAAAATTATAAATACAAAAAAGAATTTCTAATATATGGTTGATGGAACAACACATAATTCATGGTTTGTGATTGAAAACAGACAAACAAGAGAGTCCAATTGGGTCAGTCCTTTTTACTGTTTGGTCCCATGATCCGTTTCTCCTTTTTTTTTTAACTCGATAACTAACAGAATATTATTATCTTAATAAGTATGTGTTTTACAATAACTAGTTGGTTTAGCGGAATGAGATATTAGGTCTTTTAAGTAAGGTCAATCGTTCGAATTCTGACGTTGTAAATAGAGAAAATTAGATTGAGAGAACCGTCTCATAATAGACCTCTGCAAAATCCGATCTGGATTAGTTGACCAATGAATTAAAAACCAGTAGATAAACCAACAAAAATAAGTATATGTTTTATAATAAATCTTTAAAAAATAAAATAATATTTTATATTTTGATTATTGAAACAATAATGCGAGTTGAATGGGATTGTAGCAAAGTACAAATAGAAGATGTGGTTATTCAGAAAATGGAACAGAATCAATCACATTCAGATGAGTGTTGAAACATGGAACAAAGTAGCCGGGTGGGTTGGGCAGTTTGAGACGGCATTGCCTTCTGAATAATGACACCTCGCAAGCACCCATCGCCCTTACAAAACCCCAAATATCAGTGTCCCGTACAAATTGTCGACAAGTTCTCAACCAGATACGATCGAATAAAATACAAAATAGGATACGCAAAATTGTGTACTAATATAAATGTATAAAAAATAATGAAAAATATTTTGATATGTAAGCCTTTCAATTTTAGTATTTAACGTTTAGGGGTTTAGGTTGTTGAGTGCAAATTTAGGATTTATTATTAGAATTTAGAGTTTCAGGTTTTAAGTTTAGCTTTTAGGCTGTTAGGGTAAGGAATTTAGGTTTTAGATAAGGGTGAGCGTTCGATCGAGTCGAGTCAAAAAATTTCGAGTTATTTGAGTTGACGTGTCATATTTTACAACTCAAACTTTATTTGAAATTTTTCGATTCGAGTCGAGTTTTCGAGTTCTTATAAAAATTTAATTGTAATTATTTATCATGTTATACTATGATTTGGTTCTTATAAAAAACATACTAAATGTATAATATTTTTAATATAATAAGATACGAAACCAAAATCAAATATTAATACGGCTATTATTCTATAAAGTGACAATTAGAAAATACTTTACAATCATTGTTAATTTTTTTTAAAAAAGTAAAATCTTAAATTATAAACCATAACACCTAAACTTTAAACCCCAAATGATAATTATAAACACTAAATTCTAAAGTATGAATTTAATTTACTTATGAAAAACAAATTATTCACGGCCGATTCATGGATATTTTCTCATATTAATAAATATTATAATGTTTAATTTCTCATATTAATTTTGAGCAAGTAAATTTAGTCGATTTTCTGGTTGGCCAAGCTGTTTATCTTTATTCTTTCATATTTCTTTAGGTCATGAGTTTTAGTTCCATTAGGAGCACTTCTCTTCCTTCTCCTAGAGTCCATGAGTTAGATTCGTCCAATTCATGGACATTGTCATTAGGGACGGAACCATTAAGGCTTCGGGAGGGGCAATCGCCCCGCATCCCCGAAGATTTTTTTTTTCACCTTTGTCCCCCTATTTAATTTTTTTTTAAAATTAGTTTATTTATAAATTTGCCCCCCCAATTTCAAATATTTATAGTTTGCCCCCTCAATCCCAAATCCTGACTCCGTCCATGATTGTCATTGTATAACATACATAGGATATGAGATCGAACATATTTAAGTCCCACAAAAAGTGAATATTATTATTTAAGAGACCAAGTTTGAACAACTTATCTGCATGTTATGTTTTTTTTAGATTTAAAATTGATGAATAAATACATAGTATTTAATCCCACAATATATTAAAAACGATAGAACTATTTTAAATTATTTTTTTGAATAGTCTTAAGGTGATTATAAAATAATATATATTCACACTTTTTTTAATCTTTTGATATGCCATACACTTTGCAGATAAAGTAAATTAAACTCGTGTCTTTTATGATAAATATTATATTCTTTTCTACTGAGACCACTTGTTTGGTTCAAAACTATTAAACTAAAAAAAAATAAGGGAACAAAGTATAAATCGTAAATCCTTGTTCTCACGTATCTCGCCATCAAGTGAATGGAATAAAAGTACATTTAAATTATAAAATGAAAAATATATATTAATGAGTGTCCACTTTATTCCTTTTATGGATATAGCGTTCCACGCTGCGAGCGAGGAAAAACAGAAGATTTTCGGGCAATTGATTTTTATGTAAATTAAAGAATCAATGAAAAAAGTAAACAATTCCCAAAATTTATAGCTCTTAAAATACATTTATATTATGTGTATAAACATATATAATGTTCATTGATAAAAAAACATATATAATGTTCCAAAATTTTATTTTATTGTACACAATAAATAATTTATATTATAATTATAAACACTATAAATTTATAAACATAAATTAAAAATATTAAAAAATATGTTATAAGGTATTTAAAATCTAATACAAAATTAGAAAATGTTATTGAAATATTATGAAAAAAGGGTTTGGACAAACGAATGTGAATAGTGTTAACTGTTAAAGTATGTATGTGATGGTGACATGGCAATTGATAAACTTTGTTGATTAGGACCTAATCAATAATTAAGTTGTGAGGGAATTTAGAAACATGGTAAGAATAATTGCCCACCTTTATTCTCTCTTTTCTTTTTCTTTTTATATTATAGGAAAATCAAATATGGAATATGAATTTAGAAAAATTTTGTATTGAAGCAATAAGAGATCAAATTACAAAATCTGTTTGTTTTAGATGAAAAAAAAACCCTCTTAATTAAGATCGGAAGTTTAAAATTTGACGTGAATAAAAAAAATTAGGTTGGAATGGTCGCTATTATATTAGACCTCTACAAAATCCAATCAAAATTAATCAGTCAATGAATCAGATACTAATAATTAAAAAAATATTTAAAACTCTAAAAAAACTTTAAAGATGAGCTTTGGACAAATTGGCATCATATATCGACAAATATAAGCAAGACGGTCCTGCCATTAATTGTTAGTTAACTTAAGTCTGTAAACTTGTATTTTTCTTTAAATTGCATTTCAGTTCTTTTAAGTGAAAATCAACATAACGATCTTTATACATTTTTTAAAAGTAAGATAGTTCGTATCGTTAATTGTTGGTTGAATGATTGATTTTGTTTTTGGACTCGTACTAGATATTTCTTTTTTTTGCGAAATGCACGTTAAATTGAAATTTTGAGCTTGAAAATTGTATAAATTTATCGTTTGACCAATATTGATAATTTTGTCGTTAATAATGCTAACGCCATAGTCCACATTGAATATAATGTGACATAAGGATAATATTAATTTTATAGGAAGTCAAATGTTGAATTAATTTGTTTCGAAAGTTTGAGAGCTTAATTGAATTTTTATGTAATATTTTAAATAATAATAATAATTTTAAATTATAAAACATTTTAAAATTAGTAAAATTTTAAAAAACAAATATTAAAACTTACTAAAAATTTCGAAATTATGTAAATTTAGAAATGTTAGTGTTCTAAAATGATAAATTATTAAAATAGAAAATTTACAAAGTATTAAAATGTGTATACTTTCATCGAAAAAGTTTGTGGCTGTGAGTATTGATATTCTTTGAACATATTTTCAGCGGAATCAACATTGTACAGGGTAACATTGACTTTTGAAGTTTTCCTATAGTTTAAAAATTATGGGATAAAGTTTGCACAAAAGTGATATTCATGAATTTTATTTTAAATCTCAAATTTTTATTTTTTAGATGTAATGTACAATCAGATGACACCAATTTGCGTTTCTCCTCAATAAAACCAAAATACTTATTAATATATTCACATAAAATAATAATAAAAATATAATCAACTAAATAGCAATGCAAAAACTCAATATGGTGTTACCTTGATACATCGATTACTTTTAAAAATTAAATTTGAGGTTAAAAACTCAATTAACTAAAGTTTTATCAGTTTTAAATCGTATAAAAGATGACAGACTCAAACTAAATCCGTTGAAAGATGATAGACTCAAGCTAAATCCATTAAAAAGATGACATACAAAGTTCATCACTCTAATATGTTATAATGTTAAATCCATTGAGAATATATTTGAAAAAAAGATGACATGCTCGAGTTGTCCGAAACAATCAATTCTTTTCTACAGAAGGAATTTTGTTTTTTTAATATTTTTATTTTTTATAATATCAAATATTTATAAATATAGTTTTTAATAATTTATAAATAGTTTTTAATTTTTAATTACATTTTATATCTTGTGATTTTTTAATTTTTAGTATTATTTAATAGTGCTTTTTATTTTTAGTAATTTTTAATATTTATTTTTGAATAGGTTAACTTCAATCATTTCTTCATAATTTTATTATTTTAAATTTTAATTCTTTATCTAAATATTAGAAAAAAATAATTATGTTCTTGAACTTCTTAAGAAATATTTAACTCCTCAAATTTCTAAAAAAATTAATGTCCTTTTGTCACATTAACATTTATATATGAGTTGTCATGTTAACATCGTAGATCTCACGTAAGTACAATAACAATTAACATTAGTCAAATGAAAAAATTAATACAATTTGCAAGTTTAGAACCCACTTGGATATGTTTTTCACGAATTAGCTAAAATGATTATCTGGGATGGGTTAGACCGTTAGAGTACAAAGTTATACCTTAAGCCTTAAATATATTATTTAAATATTTTTGACAAGAAAAGGAGAGGGATTGCATGTGATCAAACCTGCAACCCGATATCCATCACCACTTAAATGGTATCCTTTATCGGTACCTTACGTTAGTGTTTGATATTTAAATTTTGAAATATTAATATAAATTAAATGAGGTAAAAAGTAAGAATGGATTGTATTTTTCTAAAAAAATATTAATCAATATATATAAAAAAACATTCAAAATCTCTGACTATAAAACTACCGATTTTTTTTTGAAAGCTGAGGTAATTATAAGTAATATCTTTTCTGAATATATACTCTCAACTATTTGACAACGTATGCTCAATCACTTTGTTACAGCTACTGGTGCTCGAACTCGTGACCTCTAAAAACAACAACCGTTCCCTTAATCATTGAGACAAATTGATTTGTGCTAAAACTATCAATTTAAAGGGTTAATTTGATGGATTGGACTGAATAATGATTGAATAACATAATTTTGATTAGAACCCCATGTATCAAGTACAAAAGTTTGAAATTTTTGTTTACATCGTATTAAATTTTATAGTAAAAACATTAATTTTAAAATGCAAGTGTTTACAAGTTGAGTTATGGGATATTCTCGTTGGTTTACAGTTCGCTTGTAACTAGGGGTCGAAATTTTACAAATTCAATCTGATTGCGCTGAGGCGATTAAGATGTTGAACGCCATGCACGTCGATAGCAGTCCCCTTTCTTTTGTTCGCGCCATTATCAAACTTTACCGAAACGACTGGGTTATCGATGTCATCTGAGTTCCTCGTTCGACAAATTGTGTTGCCGACATACTTGCGAAATCCACCGATCCAATTGTATGGACTTGATGCATTTACACTCCCCACCGGCGGACATTCTTCCTTTTCTTCATTATGATGCACCTGATGTTGTTTTTGTTCACACCTAATGTATATGTGTCTCTTTTAATTCAAAAAAAAAGGTATTTTGTTTTATTCTAAATTCAAAACCATGAGAATTTCATTCAAATTCCATTTAATTCAAACAAGAATACCTTGATTTTTTAACATATAATAATAATAATAATAATAATAATAATAATAATAATAATAATAATAATAATAATAATAATAATAATAATAATAATAATAATAATGATGATGATGATGATGATAATGATTAAAAATATATGGCCTAAATTAAAAACAACCCTAATTACAACCACAAATCTCCCCACGAAAAATTATATCATGGGTGATTCCCACCACGTCATACATGGACCAACCAATGAAAACTACTCACTTCACCGTGATTTTTTCATGTCATTTTTTCCAACTAATGAATCTTCACTAAAGTTTTTCCATGTCATTTTAAAAACTGTTTTTTTGGAAGTTATTCTATTATTAGATTAAGGACATGAAAAATAATGATGAAGTAAATGGTTTTTATTGATTGGTTCCATAGATGACATAGTAAGAATCACCCATGATATAATTTCTCTTCCACGCACACAAAATAAAAAAGAAAAAATACTCATCTAATAAACGATTTATTTATTTATTGCATGATCAGTATTTATATTTCACGCTATTTACTTTGACCATATTCCTTATTGTTTTTTTTCCGAATTTTGTTACATCTTCTTTCGGATGGGTCCAAGTAGATGTGGGAGCATAACAACTGCTTAAAACAAAAGCTTTCACTTTCAATGATTTTCACTTTGTTTTTTTTTTTTGTTTATTATTATTTTATCATTTCGAATTTTATTGATATTTACTACAATTGATCGTGATAATAATTATTGAAGATTTAAATAACGAGTATAATGAGACTTTAGATCACCTTTTGTTTGAGTGTGATAATATTTTTGATATTAAACATTTTGATAATACAATTTAGAACAATTTTATCGAATGGTCTAAAGGTGATTATAGTGTATTATTTGTTCATACATATTTTTAACCCTTTGACAATGGTCATATATCTTGTAGACAAGGCAATTTGAACTCGTATCTCCTAAGATGAACATCATCCGCTTTCATACAGAAACACTTGTTGGGTTCACGATTTAGAACAATTTTAATTAGAAAAATGTCTATAATTGGTAAAAGAGATATTTATACTCGTAAATAATTTGAATTTGAGTTGAAAGTATTGTAAAATTACCTTTATAATTCTTGATTTGAGTCGAGTAATTTAAGTTAGAGTTTTGACTCAAATATTACATCAGATTTTTTATTTATTTCAAATTTATGGCACAACCGACTTTAATTCCCACAATATTGCACTTTCTACAGTACATGTAAAGTAGTATTCAGCTGAATCCGACTATAAACAATATTTTCCCTAAAAAGCCCAAAAAATTGCTTGAAGTTGGATTCTCTTGTACTCGTCTTTAGGGGTATTTTTGGAATTTACTGTTCAAAGTCGGATTTAGCTGAATCCGACTTTACATGTACTGTAAAAAGTGTAATATTGTGGGAATTAAAGTTGGTTGTGGCATAGATTTGGAATAAAAAAATTTGCTGCACTATTTGAGTCAAAACTCCAATTTGAGTTTGTGGATGAGTAAAAGTTAAATATCTTCGTTTGAGATGATTCATGTGTCCAAATAAATTTTGGGTAAACTATATAAAACATTTTTGTTGAGTACTCTGACTATGAAAAGTTACAAAATGATCTATCGACTTAAAAAATAACCAATCCGTTCGATGCCGTTAAAATTGACGGTTGATAACGTGACACTTAACAAAAAAATGTCATAATAACATTTTTAGTCCTTTATATTTACAGATTCAATCAATTTATTTAGACATTCTATCAATTTGATCCTATTTTTAATTATTAAAAATTATTTCTAATCTAAACAACGAGGAGTAAATTTAAATTTGAGAGTTTTTTAATAGTCTAAAGGTGATTACAAGGTAGTATTTGTTCGTACCGCTTTCCCACCAGAACATTTGTTGGATTCAACTGGAGAGTTTTTTTTTGTTTGAGCCAATGTATCCACCGCCGATAGCAGTGACTAATCCTCTCGCCGCGAGTGCTCTCACTAAGAGGTAAACGAATGACCATAAAATATACTCCATTCCTATTGGCAGGAAACAAACTCTTGATCTCATGGTTAAGGGATGAAATGAGTAACCACCACGTCACATCTCATGGTTCAATTCGACGGTTTTTTTAAAAATAATTCTAATAATTTTATTTTTTGTAATTTAAAATCAAAGGTGGATTGGGCCAATTTAGCTCAAAAACCTTTTTTTAATAATTATATAGGGTTTTGGCCCCCTCCAGGGAATATTTGGAAAAATGACCCCCAAACTCGCCACGTAGTTAAACCCCGCGTTCTCTGGGAAGCGAGGCTTGAAACCTCGTTCTGCAGAACGCGAGATCTGTGCGAATTTGGCTTGAAAAACAAGGGTGGGTAGGCATGTTCGAGCATTTCGGGCTTGTAAATCGTATATTTTTAGCGAACATCGAGTTTGGGGTCGTAGTACTGGAAATTCTCTATCGTATGACACCAACACGGTCAATTTTCGTCCATTCTAAAATGGTTTAAAATAGCTTCAAAAACCATATGCTGTCATCCTTTTAGAATGAAATTGCCTTTGAACAAATGTCGATAGGCATGTTCGAGTAGAATTTCATACGTATAAATCGTAAATTTTTAGCAAACATCGAGTTTGGGGTTGTAGTACTGGAAATTCTCTATCGTATGACACCAACACGGTCAATTTCCGTTCATTCTACACTGACTTAAATTCGCTTCGAAAACACTATCCTAGCATATTTTTTTGAATGATTGAAAATATAAGATGGCCTATTTTATAAAATGAATTAGACTGATTTTATTGATCGATAGTTATGGGCAAACTCACATAAACAAATTACAAAGAATTAATTAAGACAAGGGGCCGAGCGATTAGGACACTTAGTCCTTGTGTGTCCAGGATTTTTACATACACTACAATGCTTCTTTTGTCCGATTTTTTCTCGATGTTTGACCATATCCTCGGCACAGTGTATTCTTGTAGACCGTGGATGTCATTTGTCTCTTAGTAGTGCTGGATCTAGGCGTATGGTCGGTTCAGTGTCCACGGCATTTGGATCAACCTCATTTCCGATTGAAGGAAACTCTTTTTCGTAAACCTTAAACACTGTTTAGAGTAAGTATATTGGATCAACCAGTTGTATGTATTGTATTTGTTGGTTTGCGCAAGCAGCAATGGCGTGTGCGCACATGTATTTGAATGTTTGGAATATTCCACACTCGCAGGTTCTTGCCCTGAGATCTACCACGTACGCGTTGTGCTGAATGCCTTCCAACTACCTGGAAAATTCTGAAACACGAAACTTGTGTCCTTCTCGCGAGAAGAAAGTTGCAGTCATCTGTCTTGATTGTTGCAATTGAGTTTGCAGTTTTGTGCGGAAATCCGGATGGACTATGTGTCCACCTGCCACGTACTCAGTTGCTTGCCTTCCCAAGGTTACAAATAGGGTAGCCAAACGATAGTAGGTCGCTTTGACAATGGAAGTGATAGGCAACTGTCGCACTACATTCAGTGATGAGTTCACTGCCTCAGCCAAGTTCGTTGTCATGTGACCATATCATTTACCCTCGTCATATGATCGAAGCCATTTTTCCCTTGGGATTTTTTCAAGGTATTCTGTGCCATCTTTGTTTCTCGCTCTCAATTCTTCGAGCACCTTCTCCACCTCTTGTTTGTAGCGCGAGTTGCCTAAGGGATGACAGTAAAATAATTATGGGCGAACAACACATGCAAAGAGGTCGTAAATGAAAGCGAGCAACAAGTAATATAGTAAATGAAAATGACATAAAGAACGTACCCGTTGTGAGCACAAGTTCACGTTCATCACGGTTCTTAAATTGCTGCAGGTAGTTTGCGGCTATGTGCCGCAAGCAAAAAACGGTGGTAAATGTATAGAGGCTGTCAATACTCACCCAAACGTTTTAGCGCCCACAAGAGCGTTGTGCCTCTGTCAGAAATAACACATACCCCACCTTCCCTTGCCCGTATTACAGGATCAATGACATATTTTCGTAGGTTCCGAAAGAAGAACATCCAAGACTCCAAATCCTCCTTTTGGACGATTGTGAATGCAACAGGAACGCATTTTCGATTGTCGTCCTGTGCAATAGCTAGAAGTAGGGTCTGTGTATATTTTTCGTACAACCATGTGCCAACGATTTAGACTATCGGTTTGCAGTGCTTGAATGCATTGATGCACTGCGGGAAAGTCCAAAATAACCGGTGGAATTGACAAACAACTCGAACGACACGATCATTTTGGTATGCCGAAACCGAATCAAGTTTGACAACCATTCGGGGGATATGTTTCTGCAGCAGATTTAGCCACGGATGCAACTCTTTGTAAGAATCATCCCATCGGCCAAACAGTTGTTCTACGGCCCGCTTCTTTGCATACCATGCTTTGTAATATTCAGGGCGGTAGCCGGTGACACCTTCAGCTGCAGCCTGACATGTGGGGACCGACACTTTGGGATTTGCTTTCACCAATGGCATAAAGATGTCGGCGAGGTACTTTGCATCGAGGTTCTTGTGATCTTGGCTTATGCTACCAACGATGCATATATGGGGCCCTTCATGTTTTGTTATTTTCCAACGGTCGCCTGCCCTTTTCAATTGTGATATACAGATTTTCAATTTACATCCATGATCCTTTTGGATGCAGTGCGCCTTGTAGTATTTCGCTTGGGTTTTCTTCACTATCGTCACAACAGCCTGACGAATGTTGTACTGCTTAACTGCGGCCACTGCAATTTCCTTTGTCAAGAACGTCATACCAATTCTCAGTTCACCATCAGAATGGTTGAGTCTTCCGTCTATTGTTTGGTTTTGTGAAAATTCAGGGACGTCCATGGCATCCATATCAACCGTTGTGAAGTGGGATGGTGGGTGGTACATAGAAATATGTGTTGCTGATACAAGAAAGTTGGTTGTTGCCGGCTGTTCTTCGAAATATGCTGGTGGAACGGTCAAGTCTTCTGGTTCATCATAGAATGGCCCCTGCTCGTCGCTGTCGGGCCCGAGTTCTCTAATTGCTTCTTCGTCAGAAGCATCCTCCGGGAGTTGGTATAGTACAACTTCGTCGATCGCTACCCTTGGAGGCGAGGATGGTGGTCGACGATCGCGAGACCTCTCACGAGATCGCTCACAAACCGCATTCCCAAGACCAAAATCAAGAGCACCAAAAGAAGAATGTCTCCCCATAGATGGTTGAACGTACTCCGTGCTAGGGACATACGTTGAGTGTCGTCCATATGAGGAATCATTGAAGGGGTTGAATGTTTTATGGTCGTGCGTAGCGTAAGAAGACGACGTTCCCTCCCCTCCAAAAGAAGAATGTCTCTACATAGATGGTTGAACGTACTCCGTGCCAGGGACATACGTTGAGTGTCGGCCATATGATGAATCATTGAAGGGGTTGAATGCTTCATGGTCGTGCGTAACATAAGTAGACGACGCTCCCTCCCCTCCAAAACTATACGGATTGTATGGATCGTACATTACATTTCTTGACGTATCGAATTCATCGTTTGGGGGTTGGTTTAGGTCGGACTCGATACTAGCTACGCACGAATGTCTTGGAATAGCAGATGACGATGCACCAAACTCGTTGTCTTTGTACAGTAGGTTAAAATCATGTCGTAGACTTGCGGTCGGGCTATCAACGTTGGCATTCGGATCGAAGTCAAAATTCGCCCGACCCCACCTTGGTATTTCGATAGTAGGATTAGAATCGGAAAACGATGCATACAGCTCTAGGGGCCCGCCCAATGAATACTCGAAGTGGGTAGCCAGCATCAGCTCTACATTAGAACTATCTACAATGTTGCATACAGAGTACATTAACGGATCTATAGATATTGGCACCCGATACTTCAAGTCGGACGAATGGTGGTTTTGAAAATGCGGGACATTGCTCTCCAGTTTCTTAACCAACTTCTTGTACGATAATCTCCTTGAAATCTTTAGCGTTACTGTATCTTCGCACTGAAAAACGACGTCGAGTTTGGGATCGTTGATTATCTGCCCATCGTAGTAAACTAGAATAGTAACTTCTCCTCGTCTCGCCATTTGAATATTTGGTCAAAGACTTGTGAATTTTTAATACTTGAAAAATTTTGAGGACTTGTTTTGGCAATTGAAACATATATTTACGGTTTATGGTTCTGCTTCATATGAGGGGACACTTATGGCTTATTATTGGCACGGGAAATCCCGGAGAATCCGGGTGTGTAAGGAAAATTATTGTACCGGGAGGCAGCTTTGTGAAACTCGCTTTCTATAGTACGCGATATCCCTGAGATTCCATGACCTCACGTCATGTACAACGCGAGTTCCTTTGAAACACGCGTTCTACATAACGCGAGGTCCCTTTATCTCTGAAGAGGCAGAGATTCCGTCAGAATTAATAATACTTGTATTGTGTACTCATTTTTTGTTTGAATAATTGAGTACATGTTTGAATAATTGAGACAATTGGAGACTAGTAATGTAATTTGTTCGAGTCATTTAACATTAAATGAAACGTGTTGAGAAAATATAATTAAATACAAATTCTACATAACGCGGGGTCCCTTGAACATTAATAAAGGATGGAAAAAGACGTCATATAACATAATTCGACGATGATTTCAGAAGTTTATGGTTAATCCGAATCATCGTAGTCAGTGGACACGTCTGAACTTAAGTTTAGTTCTTCGATCAGCTATTGTTTTCTTTGTCTACCCATGTACATAAAAAGCTGCAGCTCGTCGGCAGCCGCATCAACATCTGGTGAAAACGGAGCTTGTTCATTGGTCGGAGCAGGTTGTACGGGTGCAGACGTACTACCTTCGTCGGTGTTGACCTCATCATACTTAACATTTAAATCAACGTATTTAGCTCCAACGGAATTGAGCTGGTCATACATGTTACGAATGTTTGTTTCGTTCGTAAGCTTTATAACGTAGTGCATTTCGTTTACTGACGGTGTTGGGATTCGACATTCCAATGAAGAAATTTGTTTCTCGGTGCGTTTACTAACCTTGCTTGTTGACAACTGTATTAAATCTTTGAGTGACATTTTGCTGGTGATTGTTGATTCAAAATAAGTACCGAGAAAATAAAATGTTGCGTGAAATTTTGCCATAAGAGGAGCAAAGATTAGCGTTGGGTGTTTTGGGAGAAATAGGAATGAGTAAATGATGGTGGAATTGGTGGGTATTTATAGTAAAGGAAAAACGCCACATAAGTAAATTTAATTCGAATGAAAAAATTAATTCGCATTTCATTTAACAAAACTTTCAACAAGTATTCTTTAATAAGTAAATTCAACAAGTCGATACAATATCGATACAATATCTGCAAAAAGTCGATACAAGTATTCTTTGAGTGACATTAGCAAATGTAATCGACACCGACCGCATTATCAAAATAGGGCTGCATATGCAACATGGTCGATCTGAATTCGCCCTCGCTTCTTTCACTCTAGACTTCAGAAAACAGTCCCCAATATGGTTAGGGCAAGCGGCGAACTTCACAAAAGAGTCCTCAAGAGTCTCTAGAAAAGTTTAAATGAAAACTTTCTAGGCACTTCTTGGCGACAAATGGCAGACGGCCACACGCTCCCGAATATTTCGATATGTCGGTAAGTATTCTTCAATCAACGTAACATGCGGGGGTCTGAACTCAGTGAAACACAAAATCATGACAGAACTTCAACTATCATGAACGAACAGAAAATACATAAAAACTCCAACTTCAAAAACCCAGCAAAACATGAAATCATGAAACAACTTCACTGGTTACGAAAATTCATCGGTATGCAAATATATAGACCAACCTCGCTTTCTGAATGAAGCGATATCGACAGAAATCACAGTGAATTCGCATTCTGTATAACGCGAGTTCCTTGAGACTACACGTTGTATAGAACGCGAGGTCACTTTTACTTTGTCAATGCTGAGATTCCGCCAGAGTTAATAATATGCATACTGTGTACTCGTGTTATGTTTGAATAATTGAGTACATGTTTGAATATTTCAGACAATTTGAGACTAGTAATGTAATTTGTTCGAGTCATTTAACGCGAGGTCGCAACATTTGTTCCGTTCGAGTCATTTAACACGTTTACTAACCTAGCTTGATGTCAACTTTAACAAATCTTTGAGTGATATTTTGCATGCGATTCTTGATTCGAAATAAGTACCAAGAAAATAAAATGTTGCGTGAAATTTTGCCATAAGAGGAACAAAGATTAGCATTGGGTGTTTTTGGGAGAAACATGAATGAGTAAATGATGGTGAAATTGTTGGGTATTTATAGTAAAGGAAAAACACCACATAAGTAACTTTAATTCGAATGAAACATTTAATTCGCATTTCATTTAACAAAACTTCAACAAGTCTTCCTATAGATAATTCGAAGGACAAACTTTCATTTAACAAAACTTTCAACAAGTCTTCTTTAGCAAAATAGGGCTGCATCTGCATGTCAATCGGTCGATACATTATCTGCAAAAAGTCCCGAGTGAAAGAAGCAGAGCGCGATAATCATCATCTTCTGAAATGGTAGCAGCTTTGACCCACATTACCAAATGTAATCGGCACCGGCCGCATTAGCAAAATAGGGCTGCATCGGCAATATGGTCGATCTGAATCTGCCCTCGCTTCTTTTACTCTGGACCTTTTGTAGTTGGTGAGGGCAAGCTGCGAACTTTAGAAAAGAGTCGCCAAGAAGTGCCTAGAAAGTTTAAATGAAAACTTTCTAGGCATTTTTTGGAGGTAAATGGCAGCTGGCCACACGCTCCCGGATATTGCGATATGTCGGAACGCGAGGTCTGTGCGATATATTCAGCCGCCTTTTCAAATTTTCGGGGACTTCACGTTCTGCAAAACGCGACTTTCTGAAAAACCGTTAATTCAAACAACGAGGCCACGTAGACAGACCTCCACTCTGTAGAACGTAATTTCAAGCCTCGTTTCCCAGAGAACACAAGATTTAACTACGTAGCAAGTTTAGAGATTATTTTTTCAAATATTTTTTAGAAGGAGTCAAAAACCATATATAATTATTAAAAAATGGTTTTTGAGCCAAATTAGCCGGTGGATCAACTCGGAGTGAACTTTCCACCTATACAAAGTGGTCAATCTACTATCAAATCACTTATGCGTCGATACAACGGATGATGCTTACCTTTCCCCACTGAACCAATCTTCTTCGCAAACCAAATTTTGTCTCCTCTGTTCCCTCTCGGATAATATCATTCCAATTTCCAATCACTTATCTCTTTTCATTTCACTGCTATTTGCCTTGTTTTCTACTCTGGTTTTGGCACTTTCTTCCTCAAAACGTCCCAATCCAGAATCTGGGTTTCCATTTACTATCAACACATCATCAAACCAAACCATTTTTCTTTTTAGAACTAGAAAATCCATGTATTTAGCTTAATGAAACTGAAGCTTTTGCTTGCTTTGTTCTCCTCCATGATTCGTTAGATAATTCAGTTTCCGTGAGAATCTTCCAAACAAATAGCCCAAGAAGAAGAAGAAAGTAGCCTCTCTTTTTTTTTCTTCTCTCGAGAAATTAGCCGTTTTCTTGGAAAGCTAAACAGTAGTTAACAGCGGGAAATTCTTCACTTTCTCAGTAGCCAAACAAAAAGGAGAGAACTCCTGCCTTCGTCCTGCCTGAATTTCCCATAGGTACGTCTGTTAGCTTCCACTGTTTCCACTTCCAAATTGTTTGCTTTATGTCGATTCAAACTGTTTATGGGTTTATTTTTTAGTCTTCTGTTGAGAAAGATAAGGCTTGAAATTCTGTGTTAATTATTAATGCTGTATAATCCATAGCATAGTAGCTTAAAGAATGTTAGATATGGGTTTGAACAATTGAGACATTGGAACCTTGAAAAATAAGCTATTTTAAGTTGAACAGTCCAAGAATTGACAACCAATCCTTGTGATTTCTCTTCCAGATTCCTACTTAAAAAATCAATTCTTTGCTTTACTTTTGAACAAATCCGACTTATTTAAGTGATGTTTATCATCAGTTCATCACTGTTATTAATATATCTTTTGTATTTTAAAAGTTGTTTTTTTTACTGTAAAAGATTCTGATTCTTACCATTGAATTATGGTTTAAGAAATTTATAAATTCGATTACATGAACATCCCTAAGCGAAAACTGGCGTTTTTGTCTCTGTTTATCAGCAAAATCTACTTTAACGGATTTTATTTTTTTATTTAATATTTGTTTCAATAAAATAATTGATCTTTAATTCTCTTTTTCAGATATTGCCAGCCAGTCAGGAATGGTGTAAACATTGGATTTGTTGCTCAATAATTCCTTTCCTTGAGTTGCAAATATGGGCCTCAATATCACTCGGTATTGCTGTTTTCTACTGTTTTCAGTCTGGGTTTCTGCTGTTTTCCCGTCTTGTTCCGCCATTAACGTTGAAACCCGAGCTCTTATCGACTTGAAAAACAAGCTCAAAGACCCTTTGAACGTCTTAGATTCCTGGAAAGAATCGGATTCTCCATGCAATTTCTATGGAGTTACTTGTGACCCTGTTTCAGGCAATGTCACGGGGATTTCACTTACCGGAAAATCACTTTCCGGTGAAATTTCACCTTCCATTTCAATGCTTCAAAGTCTTCAGAACCTTTCTTTGCCTGAGAACGCCATTTCTGGGGAACTTCCTGAAGAAGTAAACCATTGTTCAAATCTCAGAGTTTTGAACTTGACCGATAATAAAATGGTGGGAGTTATACCGGATCTTTCCGGACTCAAGAGCTTGGAGGCTCTTTTATTGACGTCTAACTCGTTTTCTGGCCGGTTTCCGAGTTGGATCGGGAACTTAACGGAACTGACTAATCTCTGTTTAGCCGAAAACGATTTTGATGAGAGTGAGCTTCCAGAGAGTATCGGGAATTTGAAGAACTTGAGTTACTTGTTTCTTCGCAAGTCCAATCTGATAGGGCAGATTCCAGAGTCCCTGTTTGAGTTGCAGGCCTTAATGATTTTGGATGTGTCAATGAACAAGATTTCTGGGGCTATCCCGAACTCGATTTCGAAATTGAAAAGCCTTAACCAGATTGAGCTGTATCAGAACAATTTGACAGGGGAGTTGCCACCAGAGATAGCTGATCTTCCTCTCTTGAAAGAAATCGATATCTCCGAAAATCACATGCACGGGACATTGCCAAGAGAGCTCGGAAACATGAATTTGACTGTGTTTGAGTGTCACAAAAACAACTTTTCTGGAGAGATCCCTGCAGGATTTGGAGATATGCATCTTCTTAATGGGTTCTCAGTCTACCAAAACCGGTTTTCCGGGGAATTTCCTGCCAATTTTGGCCGGTTCTCACCGTTGGACATTTTCGACATATCGGAGAATCAATTTTCAGGTGAATTTCCCAGGTTCTTATGTGAGGGCAGAAAACTAACACTTCTACTGGCTCTTGAAAATAACTTCTCAGGACAGTTTCCGGATTCGTATGCTGAATGTAAGTCACTGGTAAGGTTCAGGATCAACAATAACCGTTTTTCCGGAAAAGTTCCAGATGGACTTTGGGCACTTCCACATGCGAATATAATCGACCTCGGTTATAATGACTTTACGGGAGGAATATCTGCCAACATTGGATCTTCCACCAACTTGAGTCAGTTGGTTTTGCTGAACAATAAATTTTCAAATAATCTTCCATCGGAACTTGGCAAGTTGACAAACTTAGAGAAGCTTCTTTTGAATAACAATAACTTTTCTGGCAATCTACCTGCTGAGATTGGTGCTCTGAAGCAGTTATTTTCGTTGCATCTCGAGCAAAACTCAATAACCGGATCGATACCGGCGGAACTAGGTAACTGTGTTAGGTTGGTGGACTTGAATCTTGCTGGTAATGATTTCAGTGGCATTATCCCACCAACAGTTTCGTTCATGCCCTCCTTGAACTCTTTGATTCTTTCGGGAAACAAACTTACCGGTCCAATTCCAAAGAATCTCGAAAACCTGAAGCTAAGTTACATTGATTTGTCTGATAACCGATTGTCGGGAAATGTTCCTCACGAGCTCTTGACCATCGGTGGAGACAAAGCATTTATCGGTAATGAGGGACTCTGCATTGACCAAAATGCTAAAACTCATATGAATGGTGGTACTGTGTTCAATGTTTGCAAGGAAGATCGGGACCGGAAAAGGGTATTCAGAGATAAACCAACTTTGTTCATCGTTATAGCTGTTGTTTTGCTTATGGTTCTATCTGGACTTCTGCTTCTGAGTTACAAGAACTTCAAGCGTAGTCAAGCAGACATAGAGAATAGTATGGAAGGGGGTAACAGAGTAAGTCCGAAATGGGAACTTGCATGTTTCCACAACATGGATATCGAAGCCGAGGAAATATGTAATCTAGAGGAGCAAAATCTGATCGGAACCGGAAGTACCGGAAGAGTTTATCGCCTGGATTTGCGGAAAAAAGGTGTTGTGGTCGCTGTGAAGCAATTATGGAAAGGGGAAGTCCTCAAGGTTTTGGCAGCAGAGATGGAAATATTGGGCAAAATCCGGCACCGAAACATTCTGAAGCTCTACGCTTGTCTGAAGAAAGGCACATCGAGCTATTTGGTATTCGAGTACATGGAAAACGGAAATGTTTTTCGAGCAATTCGCAGAGTGAAAAAAGATGGGAAGCCAGAATTGAATTGGCATCAAAGGTATAAGATTGCCTTAGGAGCTGCCAAGGGAATTTCTTATCTGCACCATGATTGCTCCCCTCCTATCACTCACAGGGATATAAAGTCATCCAACATTTTACTTGACAAGGATTACGAGCCGAAAATCGCTGATTTCGGGGTCGCAAAGATTGCGGAAAAATCACTCAAGGGATCTGAATGGAGCTGCTTTGCAGGCACCCATGGTTATATTGCTCCTGGTGAGTTTCAAAAGCCTTTCCCTTTTAGCATTGTTTCAAAGTTTACATAGATAATGCTTCATTCGAATAAACTACTCTAGTGATACCTAATGCATGCCCTGCATCTATGTTACTCGGGTTAGATCTTATACTTGAAAAGATTTATCCAAACTCAATTAGGCAGCCTTGTTTGAGTCCGACTTCCGAGTATCACAAATTGAATATTCATATTTTCTCCAACTGTATATCTTATTATTCAAACCCTACTTTCAATGGCAGAGATTGCATATACTCTGAAAGTTACTAGGAAAAGCGATGTCTACAGTTTCGGAGTAGTGTTACTGGAATTAGTAACCGGAAGAGCAGCCATCGAGGAGGAGTACGGAGAAGGGAAAGATCTCGTTCACTGGGTTTTAACTCACCTCAACCACCATGAAAATGTCCTCAAGGTTCTCGACAGAGAAGTAGCCGCCGTCCCAGACGACATGGTTAAGGTCTTGAAGATCGGCATCCTTTGCACCGCCAAGCTCCCGAATTTGCGCCCCACCATGAGAGAAGTAGTCAAGATGCTTGTTGATGCTGAACCTGCCATTCCCACGTCTCCAGACGACCAATCTAACAAGGATTAATAAAAGGTTTTTGTTATATAAATATATGTATGTATATATATGTGTGTGTAACTGGGTTAATAATGACCAAAATCTGATAGGAAGATATTAAGTGGTGTGCTAGAAGTTTTATCAGGCTTTAGGTGTTGAAGAAGTTAAAAGCTTTGCTTCCAAAACATTACTTTGTTGGAATGTGACTGAAATTTTAAGCTTTTTTGTGCATGAGAATATTGCTGCTTTTTGGATTTCGATTCCTGGATTCTCCATGCTTTTGTTAAAATTATTTCTTTCTCGTGAATTCGGTTAGTTCATGGAACTAAGAAAATGGCAGAGAAATAGTGAAAAAAGAAATTAAGATCAGCACCTTTTTATCTAGATTTTATAATTCATGTCTTCATATATGTTTTATTATATCATTGAACAAAAATATATATTTTACTATGTTAACTGGATTTTAGTCAAGACAAATTGATTTCAAACATGAGAGCAACAAAAATTTCTAGTCTTGAAGTTTAAATACAGTTAATTTGAGTTTTAGTTTTAAACATTAAAATATAAGCTTGATTCTCATGCTAAACTTTTAAATCTGTACAATAGATCATAAATATACATAATAGAAGTTAGTGGTTGAATCATTTGTCAACGTAAATAAATTCAGTATAAACAATAAGTGAGTGTAAAAAAAGAAAAAGAAACAATGAACCAAATGAATGAAAGATGAAAAAAAGAAAAAGAAAGAAAAGTAGTAAAAAAAAAGTGTGGTCGAATGGTGGCAAACTACTAGAATTGTCCATAGAAGTTTAAAGGCTCGTTCATTAGGGATTTCTGAACGTAAAATATATGTCAAACAATCGTTTTTAGAGAGATAAAAAAAAAATTAGGTGAAAATGTGTGCAATGCTCGTTCAGTGAACATCGCATGACCTACTTAGTATTGTTTTTTTTTGTTTGGCGCTCCAACGGCTATTGAAGATACATTGCTGAGTGCAACCTAAAAAAAAAGCCAAAATTTTAGGATATCTATATATAACTATATTTTAGTGAATGAATTATTATCGTATACACTAGCGGTGAAAAATAAAATTTTTACAAGTTATGTTATTTAAGAGGTTAGAGTTCTAGTTTAGGGTTTAGAGTTTATGGGTTTCTGTTATATGGTTTAGAATTTAGGGTTTATGATTTGTGGTTAGATTTTTAGGGTTTAAGGTTAGAATTTTAGATTTTAAATTTAAGCTTGAAAATAGGCATACTTGTGTAATTTTTTTTACACTGACAATGTATCAAATATTAATCCTTTAATGAATTGCATTACAAATATTCAATAACATGTTATGTAGTACATTCATGTTTTAGGGTTAGAAATTTAGTTTAGGGTTTGAAGATTTAGCTTGTATGATTTAAAATTTATAATTCATGGTTAGATTTTCGGGTTAAGGTTTAAATTTTAATTTTTAAAGTGTAAATAGTAGCGTTATATAAATTATCTTTACATTATATGCGTATAAAAAATTACTCACGTAAAATAATTATTAGAGTAATAATTACAACTTCTTGTAATTAGAGAAAATTGCTATAAATTATAATACAATTACAATCGGTTAAATGAGACTCAAAAATAAAATAATAATAAAAAGTTTGAAAGTCAGAATTAGTAATTAATTACATAATTCTGCAACTCTGAATCTCGTATTACATTCAACTCAACAGGCTTACTAATTTGTGCAGGGTTGAGGTGGCTCTTTGTTATCACTTTCGTGAACTTGACAATTAGCCAATATTAGTGTGATTAATATAATAAATTATTAGTGTGAAAAACATAATTACGTTCATAATTCATATCTAATTGGAGTGAACTGATGACTTTGAAAATGTACTCTAAATAGTAAATAGAAGAAAAAATGAAGGTGTTAGTTGGAGCACTGCCCGTGTTTACGATTAAGAATGAGAAGAAAGATGAGTTGGGTGAGGCTAAAAGAATGTGCTTTGAATTCTTGGGGTTTTAAAACAACGGGATTCGCTGTAACGAGGCAATATCTGGGCATGTGCAATGTGAAAAGGAGTCTCTATATAATTCAAGCATTTCAGACAAATCAATGTCTTTATTATGCCTTATTTTAAAGACAGCAATTCGATTCATCCTCTGTGTTCATATGCTAAACTGCAATTCCACTATCCGGAATCAATGTTGATTTCCTTGCTTTTGTAAATTCCACTATATATATAAGAAAATTTAACGACGCTCGACTAGCACTATTAAACACTACTAACTATAAACATCGTTGAACACTATTAAATTTATGGTTTAAATTTTAATATTTAAAAATTAAGATTTATGATTAGAATTTATAGTTTAAGTGATGACGTTTAAGATTTAAGGTTTTATGATTAAAATTTTATATTTTATGCTTTAAATTTAAAGAAGCATACTTGTAAAAAAACGTTCTTTACTACCTATGTATTAAATATTTTTTCCATATATATAATCCCTAAAAGTTTCCGATCTTACTTCAGCAAAAAAAAACATAGGGAGATTTTTAATCATAATTTCAATTAGTATTTTTTTATAAGCTTAACAATTAAATAAGTGTCTAAATTATACTCTTTTCAGATAGGTGCCTAAATTATATTTTGAGCTAAATAGATGTCTAACGTTTTATTATTTGACCCATTTAAGGTTTTTCGTGACTGGTGTTATTTTTATTATTATGCAATGAAATACGAACACGAGGCATGGTTTTCTCAATTTTTAAAATTAA
The DNA here is from genome assembly GCA_030270665.1 of Hibiscus trionum. Classification (NCBI taxonomy): domain Eukaryota; kingdom Viridiplantae; phylum Streptophyta; class Magnoliopsida; order Malvales; family Malvaceae; genus Hibiscus; species Hibiscus trionum. Next base: position 19,304,719 of record BSYR01000019.1, on the reverse strand, counting down.
AATTCGAAAATGACAAAAATTAAAAAAAAATATTAATTAACTGAACCATCTTCAATTTATATAAAAACCTCAACCCTAACCTTATCCATAAATTTCTCCACTCTGACCATCGATACAACCACCATCGGCCACCATTATCTTTATCGAACCTCCGCTACTGAAAACTCGTCATTTCGCCGTAAAAATCGATAAAAAATTATGATTGCATCGTCAACGAACACCCAACAATGAAAAAAAGTCAATTAGATTTCCACCGACGGGTAGAGGATGATGGATGTCAAACAGTAAGGTACACGGCGCTTTAAACGGTGTATGGTGAACCACCAACTTGTGGGGTTGCTGAACAATGAGGGAGATGTGATTTTATAATTTGATTGAAAAAATAAAAATTTTAGAAATAAAAAAAAACATGTCACATGTCATGTTTTAATTGCATGACAAAAAAAACGTTAGACACTTATTTAGTACAAAATATAATTCAAACACTTATTAAAAATGTATAATCTAAAGACTTATTTATCATTAAGATTTTTTTATATATTAATAGTTGTAGAGACTTGTTTTCTTATCACTGGCAACCAAAGTAAAAACACTTCTCAAACATGGTACTCTTGGGCGGTGGCGCAGCACGGCAGCAGGGCTACGATGACAACTACATTATTTATGAATTTTAGAGCACTTTTTATCTTAAAATTTAAAAATTAGTATTTATAAATTTAGAGAGGAATTACATAAATAATGCACTCATTTTTTTCTATAAATATGATATAAATCAAATTATTTTTATAATTATTGTATTTTTACGATGAAAGTGAAGATGATAGGAATACCTACCAACTTTAAACAGTGTTTTGATATTTTAGAATAAAAATGATGAAGATAGGCCCTTTTACAAAAAAACGCTGTTCAAAATCGGTTCGGAATTAAAGTTTAAGAAATTGGACTATATTGTATTTAGGGTTTAATGTTTAAAATTTAAGGTTAGAGTTTAAAATTTATTTTTAGTGTTGAAAAATAAAAAGAAACATTAAAAAGAGCAGAAAATTTTTGTCTTTTGATCACCTGCAGGCTTAACTTTGAGTATGTTTAATGATGATCGACTTGTACAATTTGGAGAAAACTTTATCTATTCAGTGGTAACTTACCCACCTGAATTCAATTAATAGTTATATAAAAAATATACATGCTAATTAATACACTAGTTAATGTTTATTTATTTTTTGTCTATTCAAACATTTTCAATGATGTTTTCAATTATTTTTTCATTTATATGATATAAATTTTAAGAAATATTATATTATTTTTTTACGTTTATTTATTTTTAAATGATTAAAAAATTATTTTATTTTCATAGATGATTATATATATATATATATATATAAAATTTAGACAAAATTATTATCTAAAAAAATAAATGAAATACTCTTACATTTATATATGAAAATAATTGTTTACCTTGACTTTTTATCCTATTCATTGTCACGTTCACGAAAAATTATATTATGGGCTTGGCTTACCACCCTTGCTTATATCATGTACTTAAACTAGAAAATAATTTTTGATTTCAAATTAAATTTATTAAATTGTTTAGAATAAAAAAATATTTTCTAAGACTTAATCTAGTTTAGATACCGAAAATATATTTAAGCCTAAAATCCCTCACGTACAAATACTACATGAAAATATTTGTATATACAGTTGAATAATTTATAAAATGATATTTTCACATCGAATTATTTACAAAACTAATCTCTAACGAAAATAGTTTTAATTTATTCATTCAATTCGAATAATGGTTAGTTGTAATATAATTTCATTAGATTTTGCAAACGAGTGTTGCTTCAATTTCAAGTAATTTAATATAAATAGAAGGACCTAATTTAAAATATAAAATCACAAGTAACTTGAAGTTTAATATATAGGGAAGTTTTGACTTTTGAAGCTAAAAAGAAAGAAATAAAAATCAAGGCGGTGGGCGACAAGGAGTGGTGGTAGTGAAACTGAAACATGGGGTTTCAAATGCAAATGTTGACCACTGACCTGACCTCCGACACGTTCCCTCCCGCTGCTTGCCAACACATCACTCGGAACTAGGGGTGTGAAAAACTGACCCGACCTGGTAACCTGCCTGAAACCCGATCGAGTCAGAACCTGGTTTAACCCGAGAATTCAAAGACCGAACCCGACCTGCACCCGACCGAAACGAACCCGAACCCGAATTTGACCTGTAACTGTAGAAACCGAACCCGAACTGCACCCGACCGAAGTGAACCCGAACCCGAAATTGACCTGTTACTGTAGTAACCGAACCCGACCTGCACCCGACCGAAACGAACCCGACCTGCACCCGACCGAAACGAACCCGAACCCGAGACTAACCTGCCAGATAACCGATTTAACCCGACCTGTTTGGACCCGACCTGAAATGAACCCGACCTGAAATGAACCCGACCTGTTTTGAACCTGACCTGTTTGGAACCCGACCTGTTTTGAACCCGACCTGTTTTGAACCTGAACTGTTATTGACCTGAACTGTTATTGACCTGAACTGTTCTTGACCTGAACTGATATTGACCTGAACTGTTATTGACCTGAACTGATATTGACCTGAACTGATATTAACCTGAACTAATACTATTATTTGATTTGCTAATAATGATAATTATCTGACATTTAAAGAAGTTATATTTAATGAATATAAAATAATGTCAAGTATTGAAAAATTTGAAAATTAATAATAATTTCAAGTATTAATAAATTAATTAACTTAACTTCAATTAAAAGATAAATTGAATTAATAATAATTTTAAGTATTAATAAATTGTATTTCTAATTAACTTGTCTATTATTTTAAAATAACTTCAAAGATAAACTATTATACTTAATTAACTTAAGTGGAATGAATAACCATTATTAATTTAAAATTTCATACTTAATAAAATTAAGTTAAATGAGTAAAAATTATTAAATTAAATATATATTCTTAATTAAAATAAGATGACTTAAATTTTTTATTATAGGAATAAATTAATGCTAAATAATTAACTTGCATTCATTTTAATTGAAGTTAAGTTAGCTATTAAATTAACTTAACTTAAAATTAAAAATGAATTTAATTAACTTAAAGTTATTTTAAGTTAAGTTAGTTATTAAATTAACTTAACTTGCATTATGATAAACTACGTAATCTATTTAAGTTGAATGAATAAGCATTCTAAAATTATTTTTTTATACTTAACTAATATTAGTTTAAAGTTATTAAACTAAATCTGTATACTAAATTAATAAAAGCTAACGAAATTTTTTAATTAACATTACATACTTTACTGACTTTGTAAAAAACTGATTAACTTAAATGACTTAATTAAGTTAACATGTTTAAATATATTAAAACGTTCACATTGGATGGAATAGGGGACACTTCCAACGTTTTTTATAAGTAAAAAAAAGAATAAGGTAAAACTTAAGAAGATTAAAACATTAAATGACTTGTATTCAATAATTTAAGTTGTTAAACTTACAAACGTTACTGAATATTACAAAAAGTTTAAACTTACAAACTGAAATTTACAACAAACTGAAACTTACAAAATAAATAATCTTTACAAACTGAAACTTTAACTTTCACAGTACAAAATTTACATACAAAAGTTTAAACTTAAAGCTCTCAGATCTTATAACAAAGTTTTACAAACTTTGCTACCAGAATTATCATCATCGAGCTTTGAAGGGCAACCAAGTTTAAATTATGGGCAACTTAACTTTAAAAGCTAAGTCACCAACATAATTAAAACTAGGAAAACCAGCTACCACCAACAAACTGCAACAAGCAATTAAAATCATTAGTAACATTAACAGACTGAAATAATGCAAACCAAGCATATATAACTAAACAGAAACATACATACATACATTCATATATAACCCAACATAAAACAGAAGCATACATAGACATTACATAGTTAACAACTAAACAGAAACATACATACATTCATATATAACCAAACATAAAACAGAAGCATACATACACAATACAGAGTGAACAACTAAACATAAACATAAACATACATTCATACATACATATATAACCAAACATAAAACAGAAGCAGACATACAGATTACATAGTGAACAACTAAACAGAAACATACATGCATATATAACCAAACATAAAACAGAAGCATACATACACATTACATACTGAGCAACTAAACAGAAACAAACATTCATGCATATATAACCAAACATAAAACAGAAGCAGACATACACATTACATAGTGAACAACTAAACAGAAACATACAAACATACATGCATATAGAACCAAACATAAAACAGAAGCATACATACACATTACATAGTGAGCAACTAAACAGAAACATACATACATGCATATATAAGCAAACATAAAACAGAATCAATGAGAAATATAAAACTAAAAAAAGACAGTGAATAAAAACAACTTACCAAACGTCTCCAGCTTTCAACAAATCAGAAACATACGTACCAGACCTTATGCTTCCTTGTTCTCAGAGGTCCCTACAAAAAAAAAAGAACAAATCAGTCCAGAATTCAAAACAAATAAAAAAAATACAAGTTAAACAAATCAGAAACTTACTCTGCACTAGGATCTTCATCCACTGCACAATCTTTCATAACAGAAAGATATTCCTCATCCTCTTCCTCAGGCTCAAACCCATACAACCAATTACGGGTTGTCACAAATATCTCAACATTTTTAGGAAGGAGTTTAGCCCTCAACTTATTTAAAATCCGACCACCAGTGCTAAAAGATGATTCAGAAGCAACTGAAGTGATGGGAATGGCTAAGATATCTCTAGCCATGAGAGAAAGAACAGGGAAAGACACAGATTGGGCTTTCCAGTAATCCAAAATATCAAAGTCTGAATCATCAGCATGAGGGAGAAGGGGCAAACTAATAAAAGAGTCAACATCTGACTTCCCACTCCTTGAAGCAGCTAGATTAGCATCAAAGTTCTAGAAAAAAAAAACAAGTCAGTAATTGAAACTGAAATAATAAAATAAAGGAAACTGAAATAACAAAAATAAAAACTAACCTGAAAAAGGTTAGACTTCTTAAATGTTCGAGGCCGACCAGTGGAGGACTCGGTTGTACTTTGAGAGGAGTTACTTCGAACAGAAGATCCAGAATTGCAAAGGACAGATTTTGAATAATAAACATACATGTTTACAAATTCATTGTAAACAATACTTACCCTTCTCTCAACCTCATCCTCAACATATAGGACAGAATACAACTCTTTCAGGAGTTGTAATTTATACCTTGGATCAAGCAAAACAGCAAAGGACAAAATGGTCGAGTGCTCAGACCAATACTTCTCATACAATTCAAGCATAGGTCCAGCCATTGCAGAGATGGCCTCACAAGGATCATTGTGAGCATCATACAACAGCTTCTCAATGGCAACCACATTAGCCAAATAAAGATTAGAAGTAGGATACTTAGAACCAGAAAACAGTGTAGTAATTTCAAAAAAAGGCTCCAGAAAATCACAGATTAATTGGGAAGTTTCCCACTCAGAATCAGCAATTACATCTAAATCATTTTCCCTATTAACAAACAAGTTTATGGCTAATTTAGCATCAATGGCCCTACGAAGCATTAGATAAGTAGAATTCCATCTAGTAGGGACATCTAGGACTAATTTACCAGAAAAAGAAGAACCACAGTCTTTAACAGCAGAGTCAAAGTTACAAAGTCTAGTATCAGAAGAATCAATGAACTTAACAATTTCACGCAACTTAAGAACAGAAGAGTCAATTACCTTCAAACCTCTTTGAACAATTAAGTTCAAAATATGAGCAGCACACCTTACATGAAAGAACTTACCACTGCATGGTAGGGGAGAAATAGCATGCAAGTCATCCTTAAGCCTCTTCACCATTCGATCATTGGCAGAAGCATTATCAACAGTCATGGTAAAGGCTTTTTTCTCAAGGCCCCATTCACATAACATTTTTTTCACAAACTTATATATAGACTCACCATCATGTGGAGGGGGGAAACGCCTAAAATTCAGTATTTTAGACTGAAGTTTCCAGTTATTATCAACATAATTAGCAGTCAAAGCAAAATAAGAACGTGATGTGCAAGCAGACCATCCATCACATGTAAAGCAGATACGACTAGGAATAGAACTCATAGAATCAATGAGCAATTTTTTATGTTTTTCATGCTTTAACATGCAATGTTTAGTAATGGTATACCTAGAAATATGCTTAACATTAGGATTCAAATACTGATGCAGAACCCTAAGTTTTTCATGCTCAACAATACTTAAAGCATAACCATGACAGAGAACAGCTTCAGCAAACAGTTCACAATATTTTTTTTGATCAAAAACAGATGCAGAACTACTAGTAACATTTTTAGCAAGAAAATCTTTATAGGCTTGGCATTTATCAGTATGTCTTTTAGGTGTAGAAGTACCAACATAAGAATCAGCTTTATAGCTAGCAGTTTTGCAATACTTACACTGAGCAATGACACCATCAGCAGTCTTAATAAATGTATAGTGATCCCACACAGGAGAAGTTCTTCTCCCAATGTCAGTTGAAGCCCTCCTCCTAGAGGTAGGAGCAACTATTGACACTTGATCATTAGCTTCCCCTTCAAAAAAAACAATTACAGAGTTAGTAACTTTAACACTGAAAACAAGTAAAGAATAAAGAAAATAAAAAGAAAGAAAGAACCTTACCAGTTTCACCAGGATAGTTCATCTCAAAAGAATCAGATTCCATTGCAGAACACAGAAATGTACCTGAGATCAAGAGGAACCACAGTTAGTAAAAAAATTAAAACAACTAGCATGCATACTAAATCAACAACACAGAAACCCTAGCATGCATACTAAACAAACAATACAGAAACAGAGGGTGGTTTCAGTTTAATCCTTGTACGTGGCGTTGTTTACACCGAACCCCAGGGTCCTTTAAAAACCCCCTTTGGCACCAGTAGCCCCGCAGGTCTGGTATTCCAGCCTATATACTCGGATTAAACCAAGGAAACCCTAGCATGCATACTAAATCAACAACAGAAACAGAAACCCCAAAAAAACCAAACAAAGTAGACATGCAAACATATAACAAGACTCAAACATGCAAACATATATACAAATCAGAAACATGCAAACATATATCAAAACTCGAACATGCAAACATATATCAAAACTCTAACATGC